>JBBGZY010001263.1:1835000-3093917 GCA_037952925.1 Lithobates clamitans
ACTTCAAAGTATTTAGATTGCCAAAAACGGCGATTCTGTTTATTGTAATTTTTTACAGCTACATTGGTGGTTATCCCTGAAAAGCCGACCTCCCGCTCTAAAAAATACGGTACCGGGATGATGCATGCAGCTGCATGCATCATCCCGTTATAACCCCTTAAACCCGAGGCCGCATATGTGCGTATGGTCGGCGCTAAGGGATTAGGACCTAGAGGTCCGCATTGGCAGCCTCCATAGTTCCCAAAGTAGGTTCACTTTTGTACATAAAGCATTGCTCTGTTCTTTCTTGAAATTGATCATGCTTGCCATTCTTTTCACAGGACAAGACCGAGAAGTGATAGCTGATGACTTGCCTCACCCTTTTGGGCTGACCCAGTACCAAGACTTTATATACTGGACAGACTGGAGCCGCCGAAGTATTGAGAGAGCCAATAAAACCAGTGGCCAAAACAGAACCGTCATCCAAGGCCACCTGGACTATGTCATGGACATCCTGGTGTTTCATTCTTCCCGACAGTCCGGCTGGAATGAGTGCGCATCCAGTAATGGTCACTGCTCTCACCTCTGTCTGGCCACACCTGTCAGCGGCTATACCTGCGGCTGTCCTGTTCACTATTCTCTGAACTCAGACAACAAGACCTGCAGCGGTAAGCACCTTGTCCAGGAAATGTGGCAAACTCCTTAAAAACCCCAGTGTGTCTCATAAAATTACCCTTTAACCATCTTTTGCAGCGCCTAGCTCATTCCTGCTATTCAGCCAGAAAAACGCTATCAACCGTATGGTGATTGATGAACAGCAGAGCCCTGACATCATTCTTCCAATTCACAACTTGCGTAATGTGCGTGCAATTGACTATGACCCTGTGGAGAAGCACCTGTATTGGATCGATTCCCGGCAGACCATCCGCCGTGCCCTTGAAGATGGGAGCCAGGTGAGATGAGATGTCTGTAGCCTAGCAGGAAATTGTTATTAGATATTTTGTTCCTGTAGAGAGATTACTGTGGTCAAGTGAGTAAAGGATGCACCCCCAGCCTGTGATTGGACATTGAAGATGCAGCAGATAGATGAGTAAAAATATGTAAATGTCCTGTGAGCCTCCACTAACAATAAACCAATAAATCATCTTTGAATCAGCTGCAAGCGGTAAACATGTCTCATAAACCATGTAAAAGTAATAAAATTGTCATTGAAAAGGCTGCGCTATCAAAGGTATAAGCAAAAAGCCTCTGAACTGGTAATAATATATCATCTACACCGTGGTAACAATAATGTATAAAATATATGATGAAAAATATATAAAAAGACATGTGCTTAATAGCCAAATAATAAAGTGACAATGTGCATTCATATAGTGATAAAAAATATTAAAGCAAATAAGTCAGTGGAAATCTAAATGGATCCAAATACTTGAATTATAGAAAAGTGCTTAAGTGCACTGTGCAAAGTTCAAATTTGATCCAATTTACAGGTACTCCATGCGATTTCAGTATGCTGTGAAAGTGATGCGATAATCAGATGCTGTGTTCTCACTCAGGTGCTCCCCCCCCATGTAATGAAGGCTCACCTTAAGCTTGCTATTAAGCTTGGTCAATACAGGCTTTGGAACCACTACAGGGTTCAACAATGCGTCCCGGATCCTGGATCAGTCGCCAATGTGCCTCAGTAAATCAATGAAAAAAGGATCTCATAGTGTAGTATGCTTATGAAATTTATTGAACCAAAAAATAAACCGGTCCCACACAGGGTTACTCGCAATATCCAGGCGCTTCAGTGCGCCATTCTACATCAAGCAAAAAACGAATGGTTGAAACCGGCCGGTAACGGGATGGTATGCTGATCATTCCTAACAGATGATCTGCTAAGCGTGCCGTCCTGTCCCCTTCCCCTACATGTGTTGATACAAGGGAATTTCGGATCTTCCTCAGGGGGCAGATAGATGAGGTTTTCTTGGTCCAAAACGTGAAGAGAGCATAATATTTCATTTTAAAGCTAAATTTAGCATGAACCATGGTCACCCCCCCCCCCCCCTCAAAGAATTACAGGGTTCTTCTGTTCAGAAGGTTTAATGATTTTAATTTAGTGTGGCTTGAACTGCACAGCCACATCATTCAGGTCTGGGATTGCTTACCTTGAATTTCTACCGCGGCATAGGGGCTTATCCCTCTTACCTCTTCCTCCTGTAGTGCTACTACACTTCTCCAGCCCCATAGCAGCAGGTCAGGCACAGATAAAAATAATTGCGGAGTGGAGAGTGCTAAAAGGGGGAGGGAGCTGGAAACCAGTAAACTTGCTTGGCCTTCATTTTCTGAAGCCGACTTGTCAGTTGTTTTTGGTGTTGCATGGTAGCAGGTTTTACAAGAGTCTTTTACTAAATGCGCAGAAATTAATACATCAGGGTTCAGACGTCCTAGTGTCTAAACCCTCTTTTACCTGATTGGCAACTTTCCTGCTAGTATGTCCATTTCTGATTGATCCCCTCTGTTAAGATAACTTTTTGTTTTTGTATTTCTGTCTTGTACAGAATATAACTGTGGTCTCCAACACGAACACTAACCAGAACCTGGACATGCAGCCATATGATATGAGCATCGACATCTACAGCCGCTTTATCTACTGGACTTGTGAAGCCACCAATGTCATTAATGTTACACGTATGGATGGACGTGCTGTGGGAGTAGTCCTGAAAGGTGAACAGGACCGACCCAGGGCCATCCTTGTGAACCCTGAGAGGGGGTGAGTAGACAATGCTGTGCTTCCAGGCAGGTTGGGCCAAATATTATTTATGTAAAAGAAACCTGTGCTGAGAACGATATCCAGCAAGTGGAGCTCCACTTTCATAAAAATTACCAAAGGAGAAAATGTTAGTTCCCTTGCTGACTTTCTTATCCAGTGGCTGCAAGTCAAAACTATGCAGATTAGAGGTTCCCTTTTTCACTTGGTGTATACTCGTCCTGTATAGGCGACTGTATTCATACTGAAGCCAGAGGCATTTCGCCTGTTCAGAATATTTGTCAGTGCAGATTTCCTTCAAGCCGACTGCTCTTTATTCCCAATGAGCAATATTTTTTGGTTTGGGCTTGGAAGCTCCTAGTGGAGCAGTCATATGGCTTAGTAATTCATTTGAATTGGTTTATTTAATAACTTTGTTTCAGGGGAAAGCCCCCATCTTCTGGGCTTGACAAACGACTCATACATTTTTTTTGAGACTGATATGTCTGGATAGTCCTGCTTTCCCTCTGTTAAGTCCCATTGGCCTCATGCTAGGGTTTGATTGGAGGATTATCTGGGTTGGATTCCCCCCCCCCCTGCGTCACTGTTAAATTGCTGACAGATTTTATTACCTCCAGATGTTGTTGTCCGCTTGTCAGTGCTTGTCCGTATTGCAGCCTTCAGAAATCATTTAACGTATATTTCCCTTTTTGCAGCCAAATTTGGATAACACCACCTGTATTTGTTATATGGTCTCATGGGCTTACCTTTTAGATGTTCTGCTGTGGATATTCCAGTACTGAAAAATCCCACTAGTTCTCTCTTTATGTGGAGGCTGGGTGGCTTGCGATAATTATCCCTGTCTGTAATGTGCAGGCAGATATTGATTATCAGTTCTAAACTTGAACACTTTGTCCTTCTCCTGAGAAACCTCTAAAATGTAGGAAATATTTTTCACTCTTTTTTTTTTTTTTTTGTGAGCCATGTGACGAACACACAATGAATGTACAGTGCCTTAAAGTATTCATACCCCTTGAAATTTTCAAGTTACAACCAAAAACGTAAATGTATTTTATTGGGATTTTATGTGATAGACCAACACAAAGTGGCAAATAATCATGGAATGAAAGTAAAATGATAAATGGTTCTCAAATTTTTTTTTTTTTTTTTACAAATATGTGAAAAGTGTGCGGGGCATTTGTATTCAGCCACCCTGAGTCAATACTTTGTAGAACCACCTTTCGCTGCAATTTACAGCTGCAAGTAATTTTGGGGATGTCTCTACCAGCTTTGCACATCTAGAGAGTGACGTTTTTGCCCATTCGTTGCAAAAGAGCTCAAGCTCTGTCAGATTGGATGGAGAGCGTCTGTGAACAGCAATTTTCATTGCTGTTTACAGAATCTGTCTTGCCACAGATTCTCAATTAGATTTAGGTCTGGCCTTTGACTGGGCCATTCTAACACATGAATATGCTTTGATCTAAACCATTCCATTGTAGCTTTGGCTGTATGTTTAGGGTCGTTCTCATGCTGGAAGATGAACCTCCGCCCCAGTCAAGTCTTTTTGCAGACTCCAATAGTTTTTCTTCTAAGATTGCCCTGTATTTGGCTCCACCCATCTTCCTATCAACTCTGTCCAGCTTCCCTGTCCCTCCTGAAGAAAAGCATCCCCACAACATGATGCTGCCACCACCATGTTTTATGGTGGGGCTGGTGTGTTCAGGGTGATGTGCAGTGTTAGTTTTCCACGACACATAGCGTTTTGCTTTTAAGGCAGAAAGTTAAAATTTTAGTCTCATCTGACCAGAGCACCTTCTTCCACATGTTTGCTGTCCTTCACATGGCTTCTCGCAAACTGGTCTTCTTATGGCTTTCTTTCAACACTGGCTTTCTTCTTGCCACTCTTCCATATAGGCCAGATTTATGGAGTGCATAACTAATAGTTGTCCTGTGGACAGATTCTCCCACCTGAGCTGTGGATCTCTGCAGCTCCTCCAGAGTTACCATGGGCCTCTTGGCTTCTTCTCTGATTAATACTCTCCTTGCCCGGCTTGTCAGTTTAGGTGGACAGCCATGTCTTGGTAGTTTGCTGTTGTGCCATACTCTCCATTTTCAGGTGATGGATTAAACAGTGCTCCGTGAGATGTTAAAAAGCTTGGGATATTTTTCTGTAACCTAACCCCAACTTTAGCCCTGACCTGTCTGGTGTGTTCCTTGGCCTTCATGATGCTGTTTGTTCTCTAACAAACCTCCTGAGGGCTTCACTGAACAGCTGTATTTATACTGAGATTAAATTACTCACAGGTGGACTCTATTTACGAATTAGGTGACTTCTGAAGGCAATTGGTTCCACTAGATGTTAGGGGTATCAGAGTAAAGGGGGCTGAATACAAATGCACGTCACACTTTTTTCACATTTTAGTTGTAAAAAAATTGGTAAAATCATTTTCCTTCCACTTTGTGTTGGTCTATCACATAAAATCCCAGTAAAATACATTTTATATTTTCATTGTAACATGACAAAATGTGGAAAACTACCAGGGGTATAAATACTTTTTCAAAACACTGTATAGTGGAGTTCTCACATTTGAGTGCAAAAGAAAATATGTAGGTGCGCCGGCAGGGGAACCAAGAAGAGGAGGATCGGGGCTGCTCTGTGCAAATCCACTGCACAGAGCAGGTAAGTATGGCATGTTTTATTTTTTTAATTTCTGACTTTAATATCACTTTAAATTGCAATTTCCGCCTGAGGCTATGCTTTCAGTATTTAGGAATCATGGGAAATGTTCGCGAAAACGATAGAAAATGACATGAGTCATCATAGTTGCATTATTGGTGGCTCTCTGACGTTCCAGGTACAGTGGAACCTCGGATTGCGAGTAACTCGGTTAACTCGCATTTCGCAATACGAGCAGTTATTTTTTAAAAATCCTGACCCAGTTTAAGAGTGTCTCACAAAACAAGCAGGATTCAAGCCTCTGCGGTGTGCAGTACCGCATTTGGCCAGCGGTGCGGGGATGCTGGTGACACTCAGAGCTGCTCGGAAATACTCCGTTGCCGAGTGTTTCCGATTTGCATCCACGCGGTCTCCGTGTATTTCAGAGTGTCTCCGACAACGACACACACACACACACACACACACACACACACACACACACACACACACACACACACACACACACACACACACACACACACACACACACACCCCTCCACACACCTCTGGCCACATGCGGTATTGCATGAAATAGAAGTCAATGTCAAACAAATTATCTTTGTTTCTATTATTGACTTTTATGGGGAAACTCGCTTTGATAATGCAAGTGCTTTGGATTACAAGCATTATGCTCGTAATCCAAGGTTCCACTGTACTAATATATTGAATGTATCTTTTCTGCAGCTAGTAAATATTTATGAGATCGATTTCTGTGTAGACAGAACAATAGTAGATGAGGAAAGTGGGATCCGGGGGTTACACTTGAAAATGAAAATTGCCAGTACACAGGTTGATTTAGAATTTTTCCTGGAGTGTACTCAAATCTCACTAATAATCTTAAAACACAGATTTCCATACGAACTGATCTTCTTTTGCTCCATTTTCCTTTCAGGTACATGTATTTCACCAACTTACAGGAGCGTTCAGCCAAAATAGAGAGAGCTGCTCTTGATGGGACAGAACGAGAAATTCTCTTCTTCACGGGCCTAAGTAAACCCATCGCCCTGGCACTAGATAACAAGTTAGGAAAACTGTTCTGGGCTGATTCAGACTTGAGACGGATAGAGAGTAGCGATCTGTCTGGTAAGAAATGTGCTGACCTAAACTAAAATTGTAAATATTAAACATTTTGTATATATGGAAATCAAATACTGTGGGCAGATTGGCTGTGTTTGCCTAAATTTCACCCTATCCCCCAATGCTGCCATCAGAAATTCCAGTAAAAAACAGCTTGGCATCATTTACACACTCCCAGCCAGAAGGAGCTTAGTTTTTTTTTTTTTGGTTTTTTAGTTTTTCAAAAATTCATATTGTATTTTTTATATTATGCACAGTACAGGACACTGGCTTATTTAAATATTGACCAAAGGTTATGTGCTGCCACATTCAGGTGAGGACACTGGCATACAAATGTATTAGGACATCCCATATAACCCTCTGCTCCCAGCAATCTCCATTTTTTAACCAGTCTACTTAGCTGATGGACAACCTCTACCAAGAGCAGGTTGCTGACTTATATTTCTGACGTTACTGGAAGATTGAAGACTTAATTTGATAACGCAGGGCCGACCTGAAATGTCTCTCCACCCCAGACTCTGCATGTGGTGTTTACCCTCAGTACAGCAGTATCTTGCTGTGCAATTAGCTGCAGAGTTCTCTACAGGTCCAGGGCAGTGGAAATTTGATTCCCATTAGTTCCAATCCCTGAAGACCCTCTTGGTGGATGAGGGCATATCCTTGTAAGGTGGGGAATTCCTCCTTGTTGTCTAACCCCTGGTAAGGTGCCTGTTCTCTGCTGTGTTTTCCACTGGCCCCCTTCCCCCACACCTAGTCCCCAAATTAGAGTGGGCAGTGAGAGAACCTTTGGCCTTGAGTATGTTAGCAGTGTGTCACGACACTTTACATATTTTGCAACACTATGGCCTAGCATGCGACAACTTTAAACTGTCCATTGTGACCATAGCATACTTTTCATATACCTGGGTGATTATGCCACATATCCTGTGACTCATTTGAGCACACAGTGGTCCATTCTGTGTGCAAACCACCTCCCTCTGGCTTCAGACACCATTGAGCCCATTGCTTCACTGAAAACAGGTACACCAAAGCTCCTGCTGCTACTCTGATCCTGTTTGTGGCTCGGGTCACCGCATCAGCCTTCATTGGGTTATTCAGCAGCCTCAATTGTGGGACAAAGAACAGCTGCCCCCCTTCTGCTCGACGGCAAGTTTTTGCGCTGACTAAGGTTATGAGTACCCCACAGGGGATCCCCTCGCCTTCATAGCGATCTTCAGATGTGGGGGCTGGCCAACACACACTGCACAGGACCATGAGGCTGTTACCCCTCAAAACTCTGCACCTGAGTCCTTTTGACTTCAGTTTCCACGCATGTCTCCCCTTATTTCCTTGTGTACACCCATTTCTCCTTTTTAACTAGAAAACAAATTTACAGCCTCTGTGGCAGACCTGATTGTGGCAGTGTTGCTTCCTGATAAAGATGAGAAGGGGTAGGAAGAGGAGGATTTAGAATCCAGATGACAAGCGGTCATCCCAATCTCTCTCTCAGACTGAGGGAAACCAATATTGTTTTGGTGGACATTGTGCACTGATGCTTCAAGCTAGAACCATCGCTGACTGCTGGGCCTAATGTATCCAGTATAGGGATCCCTTCCCAAAATTAAGAAACCAGCGGGTTTTTTCTGATTCACACACTTGTATACAATGTGGAGATTTTGCACAGTGGGGGTCTTCCAAATAAGTTGGAAAGTGATTGTGGTGGATCTGACTATTTCTTGCCTCAACAAATAACGGTTCACATTGATGTCCCAGTCTTCAAAGATTCTCTTTTAAAATGTTGCTCTTTCAAGTGCAGCTATGCAAGTATTGGTGTTGTCTATATGGCCGTTTACCAAACTCTGCAAGTGCAGGAGGTGCAACCCCTAAATCTATTTTGACAGATCCCATAGTACTCCAAAAATTGGAGCGCTTCCATTGTGCTACTATGTAGACTGTTTGGAGACCTCCTTGCTCCAAAATTCTTTTCAGGCACTCATGTCATATGCGCAGGATGCGCATTGTCCTTGAGCACAGGTTTGTAAGCAATGTCTAGAAATGTTTCCATTTGACAGAAAACGACTAATTGAGTCATTGGACACCTTTAATGTAGGAAGTGGAAAAAGTATTGCCTGCTGAGAAGAAAGTGGAGGTGCTCATAGCAATGTCTACTGTTTCCAGGTTCAGGATGCTTTTATTTGGCAAAGCAGCAACAACCCCCCCCCCCCCCCAATCAATTTCTTTGCAAGTCATAGACGTCCAAGCCAACCAAGTCTGCTATCGATTCCCCCCTCGCAATGAAGGGGCATTCCTGCTTGTGCAGGTGGGGAGAGGAGTGGATTCCGGATGGAATCGGCCTGATCTGTCATTGCTTTGCGCTGCAACGAGGAAAATTTATTTGCATCCATAGACATAAAGAATGTTTTTATCTGCATGACCCCCCACCCCCCGAGGGATTGGACAACTTCTCTCCCTGTTGTGGCTCACTCAACTTGTTCAGTGGGTGCCTCTCAGGCTTCTCAGCACCAGGCATTTGTTTCTCAGATTTGCAAGTCTGTAACCTGGTCCTCTATTTACATGTTTTTGAAGTTTTATCAGGTGGATGTTCAGGCCTCAGCTGATACCAGCTTCAGCCAGATGGTGCTGTAATCCACTCCCTGAGTTGGGAATCTGCTTCCCTTGTTTGGACATGCTGATGCTGGCTTTGTTTGTTGCCCACCTTTCATTCATTTTGCTTGGGGATATCCTAGTGTCAAGTTTTAAATGAGCCTGTGTCCTGTACTGTACAATTTAATCATTTTTGCCCTTGTGCATGAAATCCTTTTCTTGGAGTACAGTACACAGACTAACCTCCCCTTTGTCATGCTGTCTTTCTCTGATTGCTTGCAAAAATATTGAGGATTCCTGGGAGCATGACAAGTGATGGGTTGTCCTAACAACTTTGCCAGTGTGCTAATCTGAAAATCTGTTGACCATATATATATATATATATATATATATATTTGGTCAACATTTAAAGCAGGCCGTCTCCTGTAAGAAAATGATTTTACAGGTAAGTCAACCCCCTCCCATAATTTTCCTATGAGCCTATCCCCATCCCTCTCCCTCGGTTTTAAAGCAGAATTGATGTTTTATGACATAGCTAAATAATGTATGTAAATGGCTTTTGCTTACCAGTTTGTAATCATATTTATCACTTACCTTCAGGGGGAAACCGCGTTGTCCTTGAGGACTCCAATGTGCTGCAGCCGGTAGGACTTACTGTCTTTGGCAATCACCTGTATTGGATCGACAGACAGCAGCAGATGATTGAGCGCATTGAAAAAACAGGACGTGAAGGGCGCACCAAAATCCAGGCCCGTATTCAGTTCCTGACTGACATCCACGCAGTAACTGAGCTCAGCATGCAGGAGTACAGTGAGTGTCCACATAGTATCTGTGCTGCGCCATACTCTGCCATGGGCTACTACAGCTCTGCAAGGGGGAATTCATTTTATATTGAATAGTGTCATTAGCTTTGTCACGCCCCAGCATTGAGTATAAAATATTTCCTGTAGGTTTAGCAGAGGGTCAGCTAAGATGTTATCCCCTACACACCAGCAGCAAATCAGTATTCCTGGTGGTTGGAGGTGGAAGACATTTGAGTCTTGGGATATCAATAATACATGATTTAACTATGCAGAATTACTTCTTCACCTGTAAAACCCAACTCCAAACAAGTTTGCTGTTTTTAAATATTGCGTAGAGAGCATTAAACATTTGTCAGGCCTAGCTGGATCTCTGTGACCCAGTTAGGGAGGTTTTCCGACACTTCTTTCCCTGTGATGCTTACACAAGAAATTGAGGGTTCTAGTGTCACCAGGACCAAAATGCACAGAGAAGAAAATTGTCAGAGTATCTAATCCTTCCTAATTCAGTTAAAGTAGAAGTAAAGGCAATTTTTATTTTTTTTTCATTTTGGCTAAAGTAAGGGAGGGTTATAACCCCTGTCAATTTTTGTTTTTACCATTGTGTCCAATTGGAGAGATTTTCTTTTACTTCCTGTCCTATAGCCAAAACAGAAAGTGAGAGGAAATCCTCCTAAGTGAAGGAATCGGAGGGTGTCACCAGAACTAACAACCCCATTAGAAGGTTTCCCCTCTATTCCCAAAATGTTGGACTTTTTTTTTTTTTTAACTTTCGATGATCACAGTAAACAGGACAAATAGAGGGCGAATCTCCCTAACAGGCACAGACGTCAATAAAAGCTGGGCAGGGGTTCTAATCCCTCTCCACTAGCCGAAACTAAACATTTTTTTTCCTTTTAGTGACCCTTAAAAACATGTCCTGTAGTCTGGAGAGATTTCCCTTCATATCCTGTGAATCTCCTTAACAGAGCGGCACAGACTGCAAAAACCTGTTCCACACTGTATCACAAATAAAATTTTAGCAGGAGTTGGGCTTTGCAAACCTAACATAATGCAGGATTTGTTTTAATGTATTTTCTTCTGTTTTACAGAGGAGCATCCATGCTCTCAGGATAATGGTGGCTGCTCCCACATTTGTATTGTAAAGGGAGATGGAACAACTCGCTGCTCCTGCCCCATGCACCTGGTGCTTCTCCAGGATGAGCTGTCCTGTGGAGGTAGGAAACTGCTTCCCATCATGGGGATATCTGCTGTTCTGTGAGAATTGGAAGGTTTATTGTGAATACGGAATATGTAGCACAGCTGCACTTTGGATTGTGCTCACTGCTTGATCATAAAGACATTTACCCAGGGGTTTATGCATGCTTAAAGCTGAACTCCAGCCTTCCCTTTTAGTCTTTCACAGTTGTACAGGCGTCTCTCCTATATTGAAAATTCTTACTTTGATTTCACTATACAACGTGAACATCTCGCTTTATATTTTATGGATGTTAAATTGATTTCTTCATAAAAGGATTGTATTTTTATTAATGGTTGGACTGCTGTATGAAAAATATATTTCTTTAAAAAGGTTAGTGGAAGGTGCTAATATTGTATAGTGTGAGAATGAGCTTTGCGAGTTGCAAAGAGTGTTAACAGATGTAATGATAATGTAATGATAGTGTACAAGTAAATAGATGTAACACTAGAATTGAGAATCCTGCCCCCCAAAAAAGCATACTAAGCATACAGACTTTCTCAACCGTCTTATCATGAAGGAACCCTTAAAGTTACTTTTCATTCTTAAGGAACCCTTGCTAATAAAATATTTCCAGTAATAATGAAATTGTGAGCTACATATTGATTACAAAAATAGTAAAAAATACAGAAAGTGAAAATTGCAATGTTCCCTCACATTGGTGGCCAGTGAAGTACACCCTTTCCAATAGTCCTTGAAGAAGGGCCCTTTATTTCTATGGTCATTGGGAGAAGAACCATTTCACATTGGTGCTCAAGGAGAGGAATTCCCTTTAGCTTAACCACTTCAGCCCTGGAAGGATTTGCCCCCTTTAATGACCAGGCCATTTTCTGCGATACAGCACTGCGTTACTTTAGCTGACAATTGCGCTGTCCTGCGACGCTGTTCACAAATAAAATTGATGCCCTTTTTTTTCCACAAATAGAGCTTTCTTTTGGTGGTATTTGATCACCTGCGATTTTTATTTTTTGTGCTATAAACAAAAAAAAGACTGACAATTTTGAAAAAAAAAACAACCTATTTTTTATGTTCTGCTATAGAACACACCCAATAAAAAAAATATTAAAAATTCTAATTTTTTCAACAATTTAGGCCAATTTGTATTCTGCTACATATTTTTGGTAAAAAAAAAATCCCAAAAAGCGTTTGGTTTGCGCAAAAGTTATAGCGTCTACAAAATGGGGGATAGATTTATGGCATCTTTTAAATTTATTTTTTAACTAATAATGGCGGTGATCAGCTATTTTTAGCGGGACTGCAAGATTGTCCTGGACAGATCGGACAGCTAACTAACAACACTTTGTGACACTTTTTGGGAACCAGTGATATTATTAGTGATCAGTGCTAAAAATATGCACGGACATTGTACTAATAGCACTGGCAGGGAAGGGGTTAACATGAGCGATCAAGGGGTTAACTGTGTTCCCTCAGTGTGTTTCTAACTGTGGGGGTATAGGCTGCTTGGGACAACACACAACAGTCTTCCTGCATAGCAGAAAGGCAGGAACTGTGCGTGATCCCCTGTCAGTACGGAGATCTGCCTTGTTTACTATGGCAGATCCCCGTTCTGCAACTGCGGGGAACAATCGCGGGCGGCCCGCTGATTGGCCACAGATTGCCGTTTACGAGCCGACGCACAGCTATGGTAATTCACGCAGCCGAGCCAACCTGCTGCAGTATAACTGCTGATTGGCAAGCGGTTAAAGTGGAACTTTAGTCACAAAATTAAGTTCTCATAGTTTGCTTCATGCTGACCCTTTTGCAGGTATAGCTATGTAAAACATTAAAAATAAGTGCCTATACTGTTTAAAATCCAGTAATACACTGTCTCACCCTGCTCTGCACATGCTCAGTTGCTCTCCATTTTTAGGCAGTGTGCCAAATTTTGTAGAGGCCAATCTGCTGACTGCCTAAAGATTTACTGCTGTTCAGTCGACGACTCTGGGCTTCAGCAGAATGGCAGCCTCCAGCAAGTAGAAACTGGAGTAATATCTGGTGGCAATTTACAGCGCACACTAAATTTTGTTTCATTAGCTTTTATTAGTTTTACAAAAGAGAGTAATACAATTTTTAGTATATGTTTTTGCATTGTTGAGGCGGTAAAGAATTTTAAAGGCATACGTTGGTATCAAAATCGAGGGGGGATACCAGTATAGTCATGTATCTCAGTCTGGTCACATACTAATTTTGATAGCATAATTCTTGTAGAAAGTATGTTCCTTGCGAAGAGCATTATATTTAATAAGGTATGGGTAAAGTTCCACTTTAAAAGATCATTAAAGTTAGTGGTTACCTATTGGAGAAGCAGAAATTGCTAATTGTTCAAGCAAAACTTTGCAACCTCTGTAAGAATTCTGGTTGAGAGAGGTGAGGATTTGGCAGTAGTAATTGTGCAGTGTTAATTGGCATTTTCACGTGTCACATTTGACAGTTGCAGGTTGAGAGTCTTGGTTTTAATATTTTGTGTTCTCTTTCAGAACCCCCAACCTGTTCCCCTCAGCAGTTCACCTGCTACACGGGGGAGGTAGACTGTATCCCTGCTGAATGGCGTTGTGATGGTTTCACAGAATGCGTTGATCACAGTGACGAGCAAAACTGTCCTATGTGTTCTGATACTCAGTTCCACTGTGCCAGTGGGCAGTGTATAGATTCCTCACGAAGATGTAATGGCGATGCAAACTGCCAGGACAAGTCTGATGAGAAGAACTGCGATGGTATGTGCCAAGAATACAGACCATAAAACCCATCAAGCCCAGAATGGTCTTTTTAGTCATTAATGCTGTATGATTAGCGCATACAATTTGAGAGCGATTTAGATCTACAGCCGTGGCCAAAGATTTTGAGAGTGACACAAATATTTTCGCAAAGTTTGCTGCCTCAGTGTTTTTAGATCTTTCTGTCAGATGTTACAATGGTATACTGAAGTATAATTGACCCTTCTTTTTCAAGACCTCTACAATTCACCCATGCATGCTGTCAATCAACTTCTGGACCACATATTGACTGATGGCAGCCCATTTTTGCATTATCAATGCTTGGAGTTTTTCAGAATTTGTGGGGTTTTTTTTGTTCACCCGCCTCTGGAGGATTGACTAAAGGTTCTCAATGAGATTTAGGTCCATAGCCAGGAAACTCCCCAGACCTTAACTTTCGATGTTTTGTTCCCCAAGCCACTTATTATCACTTTGGTGCTCCATCATGCTGGAAAAGGCATTGTTCCTCTTGGATGGTTGGGAGAAGATGCTCTCGGAGAATGTTTTTGTACCATTCTTTATTCTTGGCTGTGTTCTTGGGCACGATTGTGAGTGAGCCCACTCCCTTGGCTGAGAAACAACACCACACATGAATGGTCTCTGTATGCTTTACTGTTTGCGCGTGGCAGGAGTGATGATAGCGCTCACCTTTTCCCCCTCCTCACCTTCCAGGACAGCTACTTGAGAGATGATTGACTCCGCCCTCTACAGGAAACACAGATTAGATACAATTCAAAAGGCCCCTCCCTTTCTTCTGACCCTCAGTTGTTTTGTGTTTCCAGACCCTCCAGGAGCACCGATATGTTTGTTTTCATAGGTATGGTAACTGTGGTTGGTGGACCTCACTTCTCTGGTATCATCCAGGACTAGTTGTGACCAAGTCCTGGGTGATAGTCTGTAATTTTACCAGAAGGGTTCCCTTTTTTTGGGGGTTTCTGGCCTACCTGGTGGTGTAAGTGGTGGCAACTTCCTTCCATTTTTTTCCCCAGCTCTGGCTGTGTGTATCTGTGTCGTCCTCGTGCTTCACCGCGGTGTACCAAGATGGCGTCGGAGGACTTCCGGTGGCGCGGCAAGATGGTGCCGGAACCGTAAGTCACATGACGCACTCCTGATTGCCGTTTTTTTTTCTTAAGGCGCACGGCGTGGATACACTGAGGACATGCTGCTTGGCGCATTTAGCGGTACAGGAGCAGTTTGTCACTACGGCCGATCTCCACTTGCTTCATGGAGCTTGAGGACAGGTCTGAGGATGGAGCGCCCGCTCGGATTGAACCAGCGGCAGCATCCGGGTCCCATACTGCCCCCCAAGGTAAGCCCTTGTCTGTGGATACTTACTTCTACAGCAGGGGTTTTTGTATGGAACTTTTTTGTTTATAGTTCTTGTTTTCTGCTTTTTTTCTAGGCCAAACCGGTGAAGAAGAAATGTGGGAACTGTAGGGCCAGGCTTTCTGATAGTTATAAAAGACTATTTTGTGAGGATTGTATCCCAGCCAAAGCTGGTTCAGAGACTTCCTCTTTTAAGGAGTTAATGTCTTCTATGAAAGAGGTAGTGGACTCCTTTTGGTCCCTTAATGACAGGGTAACTGGTCTAGGGCCTTCCTCATCCTAGGCCCATAGCTCAGGAGCCTTCAGCCTCGGCTAGATCCCTTCCTCTGTTAGTGTCTGAGATCATTAGTTCTCGCAATACCGATCTGGAAGAAGGTGAAAGTCCAGTTTCTTCATCTGATGAGGAATCTACATCAGAGGAGGATACGGGTAGCTCATCTAAGTATCTTTTTCCAGTTGAAGATATTGACGAAACTAAAGTCAATATATACCTCAGAGCAGATTGATATGCCACAGCAAGCCCAATCTGTACAGGTTAAAATGTATAGGGGTCTACAGGGGCAGAAATCGAGAGCCTTTCCAGTAGGGCTGGGAAAAAAATCGATTTAAATCTTGAATCGATTTGAGAGGTCAAATCGATTCAAAATTTAAGCAAATCGATTTTTTTAGATTTTTTTTTTTTTTTTTCACCGCGCCGGTCCCGAGGCGCTGCGGGCATGAGTTTTTAGGCGAGGCCGCGGCTTCGGCCTAGTCCGCGGCTACGGCTGGACGCCGCGGATTAGGCTGAAGCCGCGGCCTCGCCTAAAAACTCATGCCCGCAGCGCCTCCGGACCTGCGCGGACACCGCGCCGGTGCTGAAGAGCTGCGGGCAAGGAGTTTTTAGGTGAGGCCGGACGCCGCGGACTAGGCCGAAGCCGCGGCCTCGCCTAAAAGCTCATGCCCGCAGCGCCTCAGGACCGGCGCGCTTTCCAAAAAAAAAAAAACTTGATTCGAATCGTGAATCGATTTTTTTTTTTTTTTTTTTAGGAGAATCGAAGATTTTTTTTTTTAAAGAAAATCTCCCAGCCCTACTTTCCAGTACACCAGTCACTTAAAGACATGATTCTTTCTGAGTGGAGAGAACCCGAAAAAAGGCTGTTCCAGTCTAGGGGACACAAAAGAGGGTTTCCTTTTCAGTCTGAGTTCGAGGAGGTTTTTGTAAGTGCCCTAGAATTAGATGCCCCTATGTCGCAGGTGTCCAAGAGGTCAGATCTTTCTTTTGAAGACTCTGGGGTCCTTAAGGATCAAATGGCTAGAAAGGCCAACTCATTGCTACGCAAGGCCTGGGATGCTTCAGCTTTTTCTTTTAGGTCCAGCTGTAGCATCCACCTGTGTGGCTAGGAATTCAGACGTATGGGTTCAGCGTCTGGTTGATCTTCTTTTATCCGACACCCCCAAAGAAGAGGTTAGGGAATCTCTCCCACTCATTGCCAAGTCAGTTGCCTTTTCGGCTGATGCAGCAGCAGATTCCATAAAATCTATCAAGCTATCTGACTTAAATTTGCTCCTTCAGCCCCTTCCAAAAATCCCCAGTGACGCCAGGATAGGGGTAGGGGGAAGGTTGTCTAATTTCATTAAGGAATGGGCAGAGATTTCCAACAATTCCTTTATTCTTCAAACATTGGAAAGGGGTTACAGGCTGGAATTCAAAACTCTCAAGAAAGAAGGCAAGCCATGATAAATCTGATTTCTGTGTGGGAAACAGAGTTAATTCTATTGTTCCGGAAATTCAAAAATTCCGGGGATTTTATTTTCAGGTCTTTCTGGTCAAGAAAGCCTTGGGCAGCTTTCGTATGGTCATCAATTTAAACGTCTTGAACTAATAGTCTACAGCCGTTTCCGGATGGAGAATATTTATTCTGTAAAGAATCTGTTGTTGCCAGGGGTCTTCATGATTACCCTGGATCTTCAGGACGCTTATCTTCATGTACCAATCTGTCACCGAAGGTTCCTCAGGTTTGCGGTTCTCATGGAAAACGAGTTAAGTCACTAGCAGTTCAATGCCCTTCCTTTTTGTCTCTCGGCAGCACCCAGAATTTTTACCAAAGTCATGGCCTTTTTTCGGTTACAAAGTGTGTCGATCGTCCCATATCTAGACGATTTTTTGATCTTTGCTCGAGACAAGGAGTCTCTTGTTCGGGATCTGCAGTTGGTTTTACGGACCCTTCAGAAATTGGGGTGGAAAGTTAACCAGTGAAAGTCTTGTCTGGTGCCCTCCCAGAACATACTTTTCCTGGGTCATCTAATAGACTCTGTTGTCCAAAAGATTTTTTTTCCCGAGGAGAAGATTTTGAAAATTCTTCTCTCCGTGCAGGCCTTCAAGTTGCTCCCTCAGACCTCCCTTTGGCGGATCATGCAGTTGCTAGGGCTGATGACTGCGGCCATTCCAAGGGTGCCTTGGGCCCACTTACACGCCAGACCCCTTCAGGCGTTTTTTTTTACTCCCATTGGGATCGCAGGAAGAATTCTCTAGATTGGCTGGTGCAGCAGTTAAGAGAGGATTTTCTCGATCTCTCCTGGTGGGAGCAGCGAGAACATCTGCAGGGAGGGAAGGATTTGGCACAACATTCCCTGGTTAAAATTACCACAGACGCCAGTCTGTGGGG
Organism: Lithobates clamitans; assembly: GCA_037952925.1. Taxonomy (NCBI): domain Eukaryota; kingdom Metazoa; phylum Chordata; class Amphibia; order Anura; family Ranidae; genus Lithobates; species Lithobates clamitans. The sequence continues at coordinate 1,852,848 of JBBGZY010001263.1, forward strand.
CTGGGGTGCTCACTCACAGGACTGGCAGGCCCAGGGAGCCTGGTTGCCAGAGGAGACAGGCCGCTCGCTCCTCAAATTTCAGAGAACTTCTAGCTGTGGGGAAAGCCCTTGTGTCTTTGGAAAGGAGGGTCTATTCAAGAGACCCATTAATTTTCTCAGACAATGCCACAACTGTGGCGTACCTAAATAAGCAAGGGGGCACTCGTTCAAAGTCGCTTCTAACTTTAACACAGCAAATTCTGTCCTGGGGGGAGATCAATGTCACTTCAGTAAGGTCAGTCCACATCAGGGGATCAGAGAATGTGCTGGCGGACTATTTGAGCAGGGTGAGCAATAGTTCCAGCGGTTGGGAACTACATCAAGGCACGTTCGGGAGGTTGTGCTAAGATGGGGTCTTCCCACAATGGATCTTTTTGCCTCCAGTCTCAACAGAAAACTGCCAGTTTTCTCACTGGAGCGAGAGAGACGGGATCCTTGGGGATGGATGCTCTCTCCTACCCGTGGGATTTCACTCTGGCCTATGCCTTCCCTCCTTTTCCCCTTTTACCTTTTAGTAGTTCAGAAAATGATTCAGGACCGCGCAGAAGTTGTCTTGATTGCCCCCTGGTGGCCCAGGAGAAGTTTGTTTTCTTCCCTGGCCCCTACCAGTTCGGAAGGATCTGCTCCATCAGGGACTGGTGTTGCATCCAAACCCTCAAACCTTCCATTTGACGGCCTGAAGGCTGAGCGGCGCATCCTACAGTTGAGGGGGTGTTCAGAGAGGGTTATTCAAACTATCCTGGACAGCCGTAAGTTAGTCACAAGAAGAATCTATGGGAAAGTTTGGAAAACTTTTATTTCCTGGCAAAGGAAAACCAGTTTAGATTCTTTTTTCACTCCCTGTATATTGGATTTTTTGCAGGGGGGACTCTGTCAGCACCCTTAGGGTTCAGATTGCTGCCCTATCTTTGTTTACAGAGAGAAGACTAGCGGAGGATCCTTTAGTCAGGAGGTTCCTTTCAGCCAAATCTAGACATGCTCCCAAGGTCATCAAATATATTCCTCCCTGGGATCTGTCGTTAGTGTTAAATGCTCTAACAAGGGCTCCTTTTGAGCCTTTGCATGAGGCTTCCCTGAAATGCATTTCTTTGAAGATTTCCTTCCTTTTAGCTATTACCTCAGGGAGAAGGATTTCTGATCTAGAGCCTTTCTTGTAAAGACCCCTTGCTGAGGATTTTAGAGGACAGGGTAGGGATTAGGCGTGATCCTTTCTATTTGTCCAAAGTTTCTTCCAACTTTCATAGGTCCCAGAAGGTAGTCCTTCCTAGTTTCTGCACCTCTCCCAAGAATGCAGAGGAGCAAAGGTTTAGTCTTTTAGATGTGAAGAGATGTCTTCTGCTTTATCTAGAAAAGTCCAGTGCTTTTAGGAGTTCCTCCCAACTGTTGGTGTTCAGTGGCCCCTAGAAGGGTTCCAAAGCATCAAAAAGTTCTTTTGCTAGGTGGATTAGGGGAGTTATTTGTGAGGGATACGAAGCGTCAGGTCGCACCCCTCATTCTAGAATTAGGGCTCATTCAACGGGTTCCATGGCCACGTAAGGGCAGAAAGAGTGGGGGCTTCATGGGAAGAAATCTCTAAAGCTGCCGTCTGGTCCTCCTCTCATGCATTTGTCAAACATTGTAGAGTACGAATGCTTTAAAGCCAGGACCTCTCCTTTGGTAGGAAAGTGCTTCAGGCGGTCCCTCCCTAAGGTAGAGAATCTTGCTTCTCCTCTCAAGTAGCTGTCCTGGAAGGTGAGGGGGAAAACCCCTGTTAAACTTATCGGTATTTCCAGGAACCTTCCAGGACAGCGTCTATATTCCCACCCTATTCTGTTTTTTCACTGGTCGACCTTGTTTACCTGGTGGTGGTGTTTTTTATATGAGTTTGGTTTTTTTCCCTCTGCCGAGTGCACTTTTGGTGGAGGTTTACTTGATCTTCTAAACAACTGAGGGTCAGAGGAAAGGGAGGGGCCTTTTAAATTGTATCAGATTTGTTTTTCCTGTAGAGGGCGGAGCCAAGCATCTCTTAAGTAGCTGTCCTGGAAGGTTCCTGGAAATACCGTTACCGGTAAGTCTAAGGGGGGTTTTCTTCTCCTGACAAGGTTTTTTCCGGATGTCCCAAGCAATCAGAAAGGGGATTCATCAGAGAAAATGACTTTACCCCGGTACTCAGCAGTCTAATCCCTGTACCTTTTGCAGAGTATCAGTCTGTCTCCAATGTTTTTCCTGTGGAGAACTGGCTTCTTTGCTGTCCTTCTTGACACCAAGCCATCCTCCAAGTCTTCTCACTGTGCATGCAGATGCACTCACACCTGCTTGCTGCCATTTCCTGAGCAAGCTCTGCACTGGTGCTGCCCTGTTCCCGCAGCTGAATCAACTGTAGGAGACAGTCCTGACGCTTGCTTGACTTTCTTGAGCACCCTGAAGAAACTTCACAAATGCAGTGGAAATGTTATTTATGTGATTAAGTTCATTTTCATGACAAAGAGGGACTATTAATTGAAATTCATCTGATCACTATTAGGGCTAGTTTACACTTTCTTCAAAACAAGGATTCAGGTACGCTTTGTTAAAGCTCTTAACGCCAGTCAAAGCCCCGTCACTAAATAAAACGGTTAGCTTACAGTCCTGTTTACATCTTGTTTGCTTTGCTTCAAAAATTAACCCCATGTAGCTTTATTGGTCTTCAAAGCCACCCTAGAGCTCTATGACCAAGCTCGTTTGAAGCACCTGAGGCCTTTGAGAAGCTTTAATTCAGCTTTAGCTTTGCAAATCTCAATTCAACACACGCAGGGCATCTGCCAAGCTTCAACAAGGCTTCAAAAGAGCGCCACCGAAGCCTCATTGAAGCGCCACCGAAGCCTCATTGAAGCGCCACCGAAGCCTCAAAAACACATCATAAAAGCTTGTTGAAGCAGTAGGAGCTTTATGTGCCGAAGCAAGTGTAAATGAGCCCTTAACATTCTGGAGTATATGCAAATTGCCATCATAAAAACTGAGGCAGCAGACTTTGTGAAAATTAATATTTATGTCATTCTCAAAACTTTTGGCTATAGGTGTAGAAGGCGTGTTTTTTTGTTTTTTTGTTTTTTTTTTTTAATATAATGGTGGCACCCTGAATTCTGAGGTTTTTCCAGCTTTGATAATAAACCTTAAAGGTTATGGTGAAAAAGGGTTAAAGGAATCAAAAAAACCCTCCCAACAGATCGGTGCAAAGCACAGTAAAGCCTTTTTGGACAGAAGGTATTCATATGTCTCATTCTGACACATATTTATTTTAAAATTCAGGACAGTGTGTGGAACCATGCAAATCCCTTTATACCCCATTAACTAGCACACTGCACATCCACAACCATCAGCGTATGGTGCAAATGTAGCCTAATATTATAGAGCCATTTATTCCAAACTGCATACAGCTCTTTAAGGCTTTTTGGCCATCAGTGCATTGTATGTAACCAATGACTGGAGTAGGGCTTTGGACCCAATGAGAATGTATAACCATAAGGCTGCAGTGATAAAGGAATCCTAAAGCTCTCCAACCAAATTGTTATAGAAATGTATGTCTGCAGTCATGGCCGAAATTGTTGGCAACCCAGAAATTTTTCCAGAAAATCAAGTATTTCTCACAGAAAAGTATTGCAGTAACACGTTTTGCTATACACATTTTTAGTCCCCTTGTGTGTATTGGAACAAAACAAAAAAGGATGGAAAAAAGCAAATCGGACATAGTCACACAAAATTCCAAAAATGGGGTGGTCAAAATTCTTGGCACCCTTTCAAAATTGTGAATAAATAAGATTGTTTCAAGCATGTGATGCTCCTTTAAACTCACCTGGGGCAAATAACAGGTGTGGGCAATATAAAAATCACACCTGAAAGCAGATAAAAATGAGAGAAGTTCACTTAGTCTTTGCATTGTGTGTCTGTGTGTGCCACACTAAGGCTTGGTTCACACTAGGGGCGGCACGACTTGCAGGTCGCCTCACCAAGGCGACCTGCACACGACTGCCTGGGTGACTTGCAAAACGACTTCTGTATAGAAGTCTATGCAAGTCGCCCCCAAAGTAGTACAGGAACCTTTTTCTAAGTCGGAGCGACTTGCGTCGCTCCCCTTAGAACGGTTCCATTGTACAGAATGGGACGCTACTTGTCAGGCGACTAGGTCGCCTGACAAGTCGTCCTAGTGTGAACCGAGCCTTAGCATGGACAACAGAAAGAGGAGAAGAGAACTGTCTGAGGACTTGAGAACCAAAATTGTGGAAAAATATCAACAATCTCAAGGTTACAAGTCCACCTCCAGAGATCTAGATTTGCCTTTGTCCACAGTGCGCAACATTATCAAGAAGTTTGCAACCCATGGCACTGTAGCTAAGCTCTCTGGGCATGGACGGAAGAGAAAAATTGATGAAAGGTTGCAAAGCAGGATAGTCCAGATGGTGGATAAGCAGCCCCAGACAAGTTCCAAAGAAATTCAAGTTGTCCAGAAGGCTCAGGGAGCATCAGTGTCAGCGCAAACTATCTGTCGACATTTAAATGAAATGAAACGCTATGGCAGGAGACCCAGGAGGACCCCACTGCTGACACAGACATAAAAAAGCAAGACTACAGTTTGCCAAAATGTACTTGAGTAAACCAAAATCCTTCTGTGAAAACGTCTTATGGACAGATGAGACCAAGATAGAGCTTTTTGGTAAAGCACATTATTCTACTGTTTACCGAAAATGGAATGAGGCCTACAAAGAAAAGAGCACAGTACCTACAGTGAAATATGGATAGCAACAAAGCGCTGGAGAGTTCTAAAGTGGCCAGCAATGAGTCCAGATCTAAATCCCATTGAATACCTGTGGAGAGATCTTAAAATTGCTGTTGGGAAAAGGCACCCTTCCAATAAGAGAGACCTGGAGCAGTTTGCAAATATTAACAGTGCCAAGAATTTTGACCAGCCTATTTTTGGAGTTTTGTGTGACATGTCCAATTTGCTTTTTTTTTTTCCTTCCTTTTTTTGTTTTGTTCCAATACACACAAAGGGAATAAACATGTGTATAGCAAAACATGTGTTACTGCAATACTTTTCTGTGAGAAATACTTGATTTTCTTGAAACATTTCTGGAGTGCCAACAATTTTGGCAATGACTGTATATATTTGTCTACTCAAAAGGTTTTTTTCTTCTTTTAGCTTTAGTGGGCAAATCTGTAAGCTGCAATTGGACTGAATAGCAGTCCAATTGCAGCTTACAGATTTGATTTTTTTTAGCTTTAGATTTTGCCTGTTATTGAATCTCTTAACAGAGTGGGTGAAGCCTGATTGGGAACTGAGATCAGGTCCGTTGCACTTTTGAATAACACAGGCAGTGGGTATATCCATAGCTGCTATTCAGTCCAATTGCAGCTTACAGATTTGCCCACTGCTATGCACTGTCACTCAAAAGTCAGTTTTGAGGGGTTTTTTTTCAGTTCTCCCATCAGTCCCACCAACCCAGAGACAAGTTATTTCCCAAATATGGATAATGACCTTTCTTGTACCCATGTGCTATCTTTTACATTTTAGCTTTTGGACAAATAACCTCCCCGACGATGGCTGAACGAGGCCAGAAATAGTGCTGTGCGGGAAGTTGTCACATACACGACCGCTTCCCAGGACAGGCATGGTCCACTTTGCATGCCGATTCATAGTAGGTCTTAATTACCGCACATTCCCTAAACTGAGAACTGGTGGTAATTCTTTAAGAATTTATTGCTGCTTGCCGTAGCAATAGATTCTTAAAGGGGCAGTAGTAAGAACTAACTGAATTTGCTGCACGTGCTGCTAATGTTACCAACACTGGCACAAATGCCTGAATTAGGTGCAGTTGGTTGTTAAGGGGACTACTGCCGGAAAAATGGCGTTGGAGCCATTCTGAATTCCCCTGAGGTCTTACAAAGGCCTATATGGGAATCAGTACCTTGTTCCCCTCTAGTGATAGATTTGTATGTATTGATGATTAATAATCTATAGAGGGGAATCGGGACTCTCTGGCTTCTGATGGTATTCCCTCTAGTGATGCATCACAGAATTTTATTCATTTTCCGGTTGCTAGGCCACACTGCTCATTTTGCAAAATCTTAATCGTAATATATATGTGTTTATAATTGAAAATTGCCCATTCATATCTTCTCAGAAATCTGCACACCAGACCAGTTTCACTGCGGCAGTGGACAGTGCATCAGCAAACATCGGCGGTGCGACCACAAGCGAGACTGTAGTGACAGCTCTGATGAACTGGGCTGCTGTAAGTGATCTGGACAAAAATATAAAACTGGTTCATATAGGTATTCCAGCAAAGCTCAGTTCACCCAGCATAATTCCCTGAAATTTCACTTTATTTCGGAACCCCACACACCAGCTGCAAGTTTAAAATTGGGATGCAATTGGAAAGACTCTGTAAGTTAATGTTTGGAGGGTGGGGGGTGTGGAGGAAGTTGGCTGAGCTGTTAGAAATAGAGAGCCCAAGGTGAGTAATAGCAGTGTGGTGATGCAGGTGGGGCAAAAGCTGCATGTTTTGTCACTCCCTTATGTTAAGCAGCCATAAAGCAAATTGGGGGTTTGTGCAAGGAATCGCAACTCCTATATTATATACATTAATTACACACGGTGATATATTTCAAGCATTTCTTTCTTTTAATTTTGATGGTTATGGCTTACAGCTAGTGAAAACTCCAAAGTCAGTATCTCAGAAAATTAGAATTTTGTGAAAAAGTTCAATATTGTGACCATGATGTCATAATCTAGTAAGCTAATTAACTCAAAACACCTTTTAAAAGGTTTCCTGAGCCTTTAAATGGTCTCTGACTGGTTCAGTAGGCTACACAATCATGGGGAAGACTGTTGACTTGACAGTTGTCCAGAAGACAATCATTGACACCCTCCACAGGGAGGGTAAGTCACAAAAGGTCATTGCTAAAGAAACTGGCTGTTCACAGTGCTGTATCCAAGCATATGAGTGGAAGGAAAAAGTGTGGTAGAAAAAGGTGCACAAGCAACAGGGATAACCGCAGCCTTGGCAGGTTTGTGAAGCAAAGGCCATTCAAGAATTTGGGGAGATTCTTAAGGAGTGGACTACGGCTGGTTTCAGTGCTTCAAGAGCCACCACACACAGACATATCCAGGACATGGGCTACAACTGTTGCCTTCCTTGTGTCAAGGCACTCCTAAACCAGAGAAAATGTCAGAAGCATCTTACCTGGGTTAAGGAGAAAAAGGAGACATGACTGTTCAGTGGTCCAAATTCCTCTTTTCGGATAAAAGTAAATTTTGCATTTCTTTTGGAAATCAAGGTCCCAGGGTCTGGAGAAAGAGAAAGGCACAGGATCTAAGTTGCATGAGGTCCAGTGTGAAGTTTCCACAGTCAGTGATGATTTGGGGAGCCAAATGCCATGTCATCTGCTGGTGTTGGTCCACTGTGTTTTATCAAGTCCAAAGTCAGAGCAGCCCTCTACCAGGAGATTCTAGAGGACTTCATGCTCCCTTCTGCTGACCAGCTTTATGGAGATGCTGATTTAATTTTCCAGCAGGTCTTGGCACCTGCCCACACTGCCAACACCTGGTTTAACTACTTGCCTACAGGGCACTTGCACCCCCTCCCTGCCCAGGCCATTTTTCAGCTTTCAGCGCTGTCGCACTTTGAATGACAATTGCGCAGTCATGCTACACTCTACCCAAACAAATTTTCTTATCATTTTCTTCACACAAATAGACCTTTCTTTTGGTGGTATTTATTCGCTGCTGGGTTTTTTAACATTTTTTTACTAAAAAAAAAAGAAAATTTGAAGAAAATTATTTTTTATTACTTAGTTTCTCTCAGTAATTTTTCTCCTCCACTGTGTGCTGATGAGGCGGCACTGATGGACTGAACTGGTGGGCATTGATGAGGTGGCACTGATTAGGTGGCAATAATGAGGCACTAAGAGGTGGCACTGGTGGGCAGTGAGAGGTGGCTCTGAGAGGTGGCGTACTGGTGGGCACTGAGGCGGCACTGGTGGGCACTGATAGGTGGCAATGGTGGGCACTGATGGGCGGCATTGATCGACGGCAGCAATGGGGACACTGATGGGCACTGATCGACAGCAGTGATCAGCATTGGTGGATGGCACTGGTGGGCACTGATAGACGGCATTAACCGAGAGCAGTGATGGGCGACACTGGTGGGCATTGATTGACAGCAGTGATGGGCAGCACTGAGAGGTGGGACTGGTGGGCACTGAGGCGGCACTGGTGGGCACTGATAGGCATTGATCAACAGCAGTGATGGGCGATACTGGTGGGCATTGATCAACAGAAGTGATGGGCAGCATTGATCGACAGTGATGGGCAACACTGATGGGGCATTGATCGACAGCAGTGATGGGAGACATTGACGGGCAGCACTGATAGGTGACACTGATAGCACTGACTGGCATCGCTAATGGGCACTGATTGGTGGCACTTGTGGGCAGCGGTGGCCACTGCTGCCACTGGTGGCCACTAATTGCTGCCACAGTTGGCGCTATATTGTAATCAGGGCACTGATGATCAGTGCCCTGATTACATGTGTAGATGTCCTCCTGCGTGGAGATGCTGCTGATCGGGTCTCCTCGCCACACAAACTGTCAGTATGAAGCGAGGTGCGCCGGTAACCAGCAACTCCGTGTTTACATGTGACCAGCTGTGATTGGACACAGCTGATCACATGGTTAAAGAGCCGCGGACGCGGCACTCTACAGAGATCAGGTTGAGCCGTGTCCTAGCAACATGGCACGGCCACATGCCAGCGGCCATTCTAGGACGCAGTCATATGTCTTAGTCCCTGAACGAGAGCCGTTCCGCCATCATTTGTTGGCGGGCGGCAACTATTTAATGATCATGGTATCACTGTGCTTGATTGGCCAACAAACTTCCCTGACCTAATGCCCATCGAGAATCTGTAGGGTATTGTCAAGAGGAAGGAGAGACTCCAGACCCAACAATGCAGGCGAGCTGAGGTCCGCTATCAAAGTAACCCAGGCTTCCTTACCACCTCAGCAGTGCCACAAGCTGATCGCCTCCATGTCACGCCAAATTGATGCAGTAATTCTTGCAAAAGGGGCCCCAACCAAGTGTTGAGTGCATATTATACTGTACATGGACATACTTTTCAGTAAGCCAACCTTTTTTCTTTTTTTTTTTTTTTTTTTGTAGTAGTATCTAATAATCTAATTTTTTTGATATACTGAATTTTGGGTTTTCACTAGCTGTAAGCCATAATCCTCAAAATAAAGAGATGCTTGAAATATATCACTCTGTGTATAATTGTTTATTTTTATCCATTTGCAAAGTGAGCCAACAGAAGTGTAAATCTAAATCAAATACATTTTGGTGTGACTACCCTTTGGCTTCAAACCAGCAGCAATTCATACACTTGCAGACTTTGTACACTTGCATGTCACTGTGTATATATATTTAATTGTTTAACTTGTTTTGGTGTTTAATTTGCTGTGATCTGATGTAACACTTTTATAACCCTTCTAGATCCTACAGAAGAACCACCTCCACCCTCGACCAACACCATCGGCTCTATTATTGGGGTTATTCTTACAGTTTTCGTAGTGGGTGGAGTTTATTTTGTGTGCCAGCGTGTTCTGTGTCCCCGCATGAAAGGTGATGGAGAGACCATGGCGAATGACTATGTTGTGCACGGGCCAGCCTCTGTACCGCTGGGGTATGTCCCCCATCCCAGCTCCCTTACTGGATCACTACCTGGTGAGGAACATGTGTTTGTGTTTATAGAATTGTATTCAATGCACTTCACTGAGGGAACCAGAAAAATGAAATCTTCCAGTGGGGTCATTTGTTCTGGCAATACATGTCTTGAGAGATTTTGTCTTACTTTGGAGATATTTTCTTTACTTGGATGAGCCTGTAAATCCACCTGAATGGGTGATATTAAACCACTATTGCTCCTTTTTACAAATTGATGTTTATCTCATGAATGAGGCTAGATTTATTAAGCAGGCTGTACATTTTGATAATTTTCAAGTCCGTCAGCCCTCTGAAAAAGCTTCTCTTTGCTCAGTGTGCATCATCAACAATGCAAAAGTTTTCTATTACTTCAAGTAAAGGAGGGTTCCGTTCTGGGGGGGGGGATGAAAATTTGGGTAAAGCCTTGAAACACTCTAGATCCTTTACAGATCTTCGGGCCATCTATGCTCTGTACATGGAGAAGTGGTCACATGATGCCACCACCACCTCCTCTAAAGGATGATCAGCTAAAGCTGGGTGGAATTTTGAATGAAACTTCTTAGTAAAATGTTAATTTATCTAATCATTGGTGGGCCAATTCAATGCTCATTTTTCGACCGCAGTGACGAGAAAAATCAGGAGCAGGATGTAATTTTTTTTTTCCCTCAAATTTATTTTATAACCACAGGTTATGTGGTTTTCATTTGGTAAAGTCTATTCATTCCAAAATCAGATGTTAAAAGCAAACAAAATCTTTCAACCAATATTTAAGTGTTCCAAGACTTCTACTAAGAATATTCGTTAAAAATTCTATCCATCTATGGCCAGCTTTATGCAGCCCATGCATTGGTGCTCTTCTTCTTTTTTTCATTTTTTTTTTTTTTTTCATTCAACCAGCGGTTTGTACAAAAAACAAGACCCGATTTTCCACCAACCATCCGATTCGAGGTAGATGGGAAAATCACTTCTGCTAAGTTGTGTTCTGATGGCAGGGAGACTTTCCCACCATCAGAATGCGTAGATCAGCGCTTCCAGCTATAGCAAATGGTGCTTATCGTGCAGAAATTTTCCAACATGCTGGCTGTACAAAAATCGATTTTAGTAGATCGACGTCTGTACAACCAGCCTGCCCATAAATGATCGAATTTTGACTGGTTCCTGCTGAGCTTGCCAAATTTCAATCCATGTATGGCTGGCTTTAACTGTAGTTTACTTTTAAATTGTTTTGTTCTCTCTCCCACATTGAGCCCTACATAGATATATTATAGGTGGAGCTCTCACAGTGGCAGGGTATAGACTGTGTTTACTCTGACCCTTTGTTGTGGCTTTTCTAGACTCTGGATTTCTTCTGAGGATGTAGCTAGTATCATATTGCAGAAATCAATGAGCAGCTGCATCTGACCCCCTGTGAATCTATTGTGCAAGTCAGTGGGGTCATGTTACATCCCTACTTAGGAACACAATGTGTAGAGGGGAGCCCTCCTCCTGTCCTCTGGGCTTTTCCTTTAACTGCTTCTACACTGGTACAGAGTTCCTGTGTGTGGATGTGCATACAGCAGCATTTCCTGTACAGAAATGTTACCTAATCTTAAGATGGTCACTTCCCACCATCATGCCCTTTGTAGGTGCCATCTATAAACCTACAGTCTGTTGTTTGCTGAATCGCTGCATGATAACTTTTTAGCTCAGAGATTCAGGGAACCCTTAAATATGTGGTTAAAAAAGGCATTATTTTTTGACATCCTAAAGCGGAGCTCAACCCAAAATGGGAAAGCTCTGCTTGTCTGCCCCCCCCCCCCCCACCTGTGTCACATTTGGCACCTTGTGGGAGTGGGGAAGTGGGTACCTGGTTTTGACAGGTACCCGCTTCCACTACCTGCTGAGTTTGTCGCGACGAAGTTAGCCACAACTTCTGCCCTCGCCACAGCTGGCCCATTGACCAAGTGCAGTGCGATTTAAGCATACACAGTAGGAAATTGGCTGTGAAGCCACAAGGTTTCACTGCCAATTTCCCTAACCCAACATGGTGCCAGCACCCGAAAGCTGATTCAAGAATCGGCTTGGGTGAGGACACCACGGGATCCCTGGACAGATAAGTGCCCTAATAAAGTCAACAGCTGCTGTATTTGTAGCTGCTGACTTTTAATTTTTTGGTGGGGGCGGGGCTCTGCTTTAAGGATTTCATTCAATAACTGCAGTCATAAGTATTTTATATATTTTAGTAAGACCCTGTCATTGGTTCATAGATATAAACAGCAGTTTAGCCAGTGTTCCAAGTCACATAATTACATGTTGCTAGTTTTACAAATTTAACTTTTGAAGTTACTCCAAGCAAAACTTCATATATTCTCTTTTGGAAGGTTTCCATAATATATTTCCAATCACTATATGATTTTTTTTTTTTTGTTAGTCTAACTTAACATAAGTAGATTGCTTGGTGATTCTGCCATTATTGCCCTGCTTATAATCTAAGGCTAGCCATACATTTATAAAAATGTATTGTACAATTTTCCTTTAGATTTACCAAATTCATATAATATGAGGTCAAACCTAAACCCTTTCAATGTGTATGCAATCAGGCAGACACTTGCACTACATAGTTGAAGGTAACTCTAAAGGAAATTTAATAAGAAAATTGTATAATAATTTGGCCAGCCTTAGTTCCGATACAGGGCTGACAATGCTGATCAACCACTATTCAAATGACTAATCCCCTGAACATTGTCCACACCCAGAATCTGTGCTGAACGAAGCAACCAAAAGTGCTCAATACTTTTTGCATGCATAATTTATTATCATGCAAAAAGCACTAGACACTCCAGGCTCTTCGTGAGATGCACATGTGCTTTAATTGTTTGGGAGTTCTTTACCTGTGATTGTTTAGGAGCTGGTGTTCAGTTGCCTTGGAGACATTGGGCATAGTTCACTTCTGGCAGTTGTTAAAGAGCTACTCTGACCACCAGCTGCACAGTGGCTAGGAAATAACTGTAAAGTGACATCATCCATAGAGTTACTATAGGGCTTCAATTGTCAGCTGCATTTCCTACACACTCAAGCCACTGCTGACAACTTAGCCTGGGACCGGAGCTGCTGCAGATCAGGTACAGTGGGGCAAAAAAAGAGAGGCCTGTAATTGTCATCATAGGTATACCTCAATTATGAGAGAGAAAATGTGGAAACAAATCCAGACAATCACATTGATGTCTGATTTTTGAAAGAATTAATTTGCAAATTATGGTGGAAAATAAGTATTGGGTCACCTACAATAAATCAAGATTTCACAGACCTGTATCTTCTTCTTTAAGAGGCTCCTCTGTCCTCCACTCATTACCTGTATTAATGGCACCTGTTTGAACTTGTTATCAGTATAAAAGATACCTGTCCACAACCTCAGTCACACTCCAAACTCCACTATGGTGAAGAATAAAGAGCTGTCGAAGGACACCAGAAACAAAATTGTAGAACTGCACCAGGTTGGAAAGACTGATTCTCCAATAGGCAAGCAGCTTGGTGTGAAGAAATCAACTGTGGGAGCAATAATTAGAAAATTAAAGACATACAAGACCACTGATAATCTCTCTCGATCTGGGGCTCCACGCAAGATCTCACCCCGTGGGGTCAAAATGATCACAAGAAGGGTGAGCAAAAATCCCAGGACCACACGGGGGGACCTAGTGAATGACCTGCAGAGAGCTGGTACCAACGTAACAAAGGCTACCATCAGTAACACACTACGCCGTCAGGAACTCAGATCCTTCAGTGCCAGATGTGTTCCCCTGCTTAAGCCAGTACATGCCCGGGCCCGTCTGAGGTTTGCTAGAGAGCATTTGGATGATCCAGAAGAGGATTGGGAGAATGTCATATGGTCAGATGAAACCAAAGTAGAACTGTTTGGTAGAAACACATCTTTTTGTGTTTGGAGGAGAGAATGCTGAGTTGCAACCAAAGAACACCATACCTACTGTGAAGCATGGGGGTGGCAACATCATGCTTTGGGGCTGTTTCTCTGCAAAGGGAACAGGGCGACTGATCAGTGTACATGAAAGAATGAATGGGCCCATGTATTGTGAGATTTTGAGTGCAAACCTCCTCCCATCAGCAAGGGCATTAAAGATGAAACGTGGCTGGGTCTTTCAGCATGACAATGATCCCAAACACACTGCCCGGGCAACGAAGGAGTGGCTTCGTAAGAAGTATTTCAAGGTCCTGAAGTGGCCAAGCCAGTCTCCAGATCTCAACCCCATAGAAAACCTTTGGAGGGAGTTGAAAGTACGTGTTGCCCAGCGACCGCCCCAAAACATCACTGCTCTAGAGGAGATCTGCATGGAGGAATGGGCCAACATACCAGCAACAGTGTGTGACAACCTTGTGAAGACTTACAGAAAACGTTTGACCTCTATCATTGCCAACAAAGGATATAAAACAAAGTATTGAGATGAACTTTTGATATTGACAAAATACTTATTTTCCACCATAATTTGCAAATAAATTCTTTCAAAAATCAGACATTGTGATTGTCTGGATTTGTTTCCACATTTTGTCTCTCATAGTTGAGGTATACCTATGATGACAATTACAGGCCTCGCTCATCTTTTTAAGTGGGAGAGCTTGCACAATTGGTGGCTGACTAAATACTTTTCTGCCCCACTGTAAGTATAGCGATTTTTTTATTATTTTTTTTTTTTATTTTTTTTTAACATGGCTAGATAAATTAGGCTTAGAGTAGGCTTTGAGTTTAGGTTTTGCCTTTCCCACCCCTCTTTCCCACCCCTCTTTCCCACCCCTCTTTCCCACCCCTCTTTCCCACCCCTCTTTCCCACCCCTCTTTCCCACCCCTCTTTCCCACCCCTCTTTCCCACCCCTCTTTCCCACCCCTCTTTCCCACCCCTCTTTCCCACCCCTCTTTCCCACCCCTCTTTCCCACCCCTCTTTCCCACCCCTCTTTCCCACCCCTCTTTCCCACCCCTCTTTCCCACCCCTCTTTCATTCACTTGAGTCTCAGAGCCATTTTTTCATGCAAAAAACAGACTGTCCATTTCCATCTGTTTCCATAGAGGTGCATTGATGTCCGTGTTTTCATCTGTGAACGGATGGATGAAAAACGGACAAACGGTCTTGATGTATGAAAGGGCCATTACTCTGTCCTGATCATTGAAGTAGTAGTCAGCATGGTTTAGGTTTATTGAGCCACAACTGGCCACCAGTAATGCACATTTTACACTAAACATTGTGATGATAGTTTTGATTTTCTTTAAAGTAATCTCAACCACTTGGAGGCTCCAGAGCTTCTACTTCCTCTTATCTGATTGTGCCATTTCTCTCCCTTCAGGCATGTCACGAGGCAAGTCGGTCATCAGCTCGCTGAGCATTATGGCTGGGAGCAGTGGACCTCCTTATGATCGCGCTCATGTGACTGGAGCATCATCTAGCAGTTCTTCCAGCACCAAAGGAACTTATTTCCCACCTGTGAGTTTTCTCCTCTGCTATAGTTTGTCTAATGTGCAATTTCACGGGCAAACTTAACATTTGCTTTTTTTTCCCCCCTTATTGTAGATTTTGAACCCTCCTCCTTCCCCAGCCACAGAGCGTTCACATTACACTATGGAGTTTGGATATTCATCAAACAGCCCATCCACACACAGATCATACAGGTAACGCTCACAGAGAACATGATGGGATACCCCCTTCCCCCAATAAGGACATTGAAAGTAACAAAATCCTGATGAGATTGTCACACTTCTTCACGCTGCTTTAAAAGGCACCTATCTTGTACAGAACCACATACTGGGTAATCATAGGCTTTGGTTTATAGGCTGCTAAATTTTGGGTATTGGACACTGAGCGAGCTTTTGGACATGCCCCCTGAGCGTACCCCTATAACCCCACTCCATTGGACCTGCAGTATTTGTTAGTGTCTTTAGGTGATGGACCTTATTTTGGATTCTTCAAGTAATCAACTCTTCACTGTCCCCTACTATAGCATTAGAAGCAGTGCATCTGGATTAGTGTAATGTCGATATTGGGAACTCTACCTGGACCCCAAGCTGTAAGGTTGACCTGTAATGTTGCTTTGGGCACTGGATCCTGCTTGGGTGTTCACCTTGGCAATGAGTGTAGTTAGCCGTAGGATGCTATACAGGTCCAGAGTCATGGTCCATTCCTCTAGTTACCAGATCCTGAAGACTCCTCTATGTTATCGGCCACCATGTCAAGTGAAGCCTGGACCTAAATAGGGACCATCAATGTATACAGTAAGAAGACAGATTTGTCACGGTTATCAGATCTATACTGTAGCTTTAAGGCAGGTATAAGACGCAATATTTCCATTATTACACCTATTCAAAGACTAAGTTAACTTTTAGAACATTACATCCGTGTTTTACACAGCCGTGTCATTAAGCTACAAGTCCTGTCTGTCATCACAGTAGACATCTCGTAGTCCTCAGTAAACTATAAGTGCGCTGTGAACTATAAGTGCTCTAATCAGCACATTTGTGGTCCGTTCACTCTTCCTTTGACTTTCTACAGTTCATATGGAGGTACAGGCAGAAAACTGGAAGGAGAGTGTGAAGGAGTCTGACATAGCACTTGCTACTGATCACAGGGTGCAATGCTTTGCAGGCTCCTGTAGGAAAAAAAAAATTGCACAATTTTTTTCTGCAAAAATATGCGCATTTATTTTTTCCTTCAAAGGTGAGCGAGAGTTCATTCAATTATTGAATGTTTAAACTTTCAGACTTTGTAGTAAAAATTCCACCATTCAGAGCTTAGTCTTAGGTGGGTGTAACATCTCGTCACAGGTTGCGCCTTTTGACCACTACTTTCACCCAAACCCCTAAAAAGGTACTCATGCACTTTTCCTGCCTTATTGCCATGAGAACTTTGTTACAGGACAGTTGATACCAGAGTTGCTGTGTATCCTTCTATGGAAATGCCTACTACATTTCTGCACAGCACTCCATGAGTACCCTGCGTCAGAATACCCCCACTGATAGCAATGGCGGAAAGCAAGTGTAAGGGAACTTTTGTAAAAGCTCAGGCAAACACTCACTCAAAGGATTGCAACACACTCAGATCGCTCAGTAATGATGCTTCCATTGCACTGGAGTAGGACCCTATATTTCCAGCATGTGTGGAAGGAAAAAAAATTGTCAGAAAATACCTCCCGCAGCACTATTGTATTCTGCCAGTGGGGGGGGGGGGGGTACAGGGAGCCTTCCTAGCCAGGAGAAAACCATGATTACTGCTAGTGGCTATAGCCAATATCAGTAATTGTACGTAGAGAAATCTGACAGGCTGGTTGTAGCCAGGTCGATCGATGGATCGACTAGGGTACCATCGGCCTGCCCGTACATGGATTTAAATTCAACCAGTCCCTGCTAAACTGGCCAAATTTTGATCCATGTATGTCCGGCTTAAGAAACCTGCAAAGTCTAAGATGACATTCCGCATTTATGAACAAATTGAATGGGCATTTTGACGATTGGAGTACTCTAATATTTTTTTTACTGAAAAGTTTTTTTAATTTTTTTTTTTTTTAAACCTACATACTTACATGCATACATTCAAGCAACCGAAACAGTTGGAGGAGTACTCTACTCTTGAAAAGATTTTCACATGAGTATCATTGCTGAGCTGTATTTAGTAGGGTTGCACTGGTATCTGTGCTGATACTAAGCATTTGCACGAGTACTTGTACCCATGCAAATGCTCCAATACTTAAAACTGATACCTTTTTTTGTGCAGTAGGATTTGAGCCCATACAGAATGTATGGGCTCAAATCGAACTGCAAAGAATCGCATGTGATTTGAGCAGGAATGTGGTGCAATTCCTGTTTGAATCACATGCAGTTTCCTACACCGCTCCTGTGTGAACCCAGGCTAAAATCAATATGACTAGCATGGGTTCACACAGGAGCGGTACAGGACTCGCACATCATTCCTGTTCAAATCAAATGCGATTCTTTGCAGTGCAAATTGAACCCATTCATTTTGTATGGGCTTAAATCTCACTGCACCACACAAAAAAAAAAAAAATAGGTATTGGTACTTGGTATCTGTGAGAACCTGATAAAAAGTATCGGTATGAATTCTTATAAAATGTATACGTGCATTCCGGACATGTAGTGGGAAAAAAGTTACTAAAATTTCCAAAACTCCCTACTCAGTAGCTCTTCTTCTATCTACCGAGACTTCAACTTCCAAGCTTTAGTTCAGGCCTCCCTTTTGGTGCAATTTGCCCCGCAAACCCCTCCTGTCCCCCTCAAAGTCCTCTTCCCAGTGAAGTGGCTGCCCTTACTCATAAGAGTGGGGGGACATCTTTTACAGTTTAGCAATCTCTGGGTATAGATGCCCTAGACCTGTGGTTCGATTGGTGGTTTCAAAGGAGTACAAAATAGTGTTCGTTACTCTACCCCCTCATCACTTTCTTTGCTCAAATAAACAAAAATCTACCCAAGGACAGTCAGATTTGCAGAATGCCCGGAACCATCTCTTGTCCCAGGGAGTGTTTGTGCCTGTACCTCTAAAGGACAGGTTCAAAGGTTTCCATGCAAACCTGTTAACTGTTCCATAACACGGCCGGGGGTGTTTGTCCTTTCCTGACTCAAAAATTCCTAAACAAATACCTCCAAATTCCAAAATTTCCCATGGAATCTGCAGGGTCAGTTATTTCCTAATGAGATGGGAGGAATATTTTGTATATGTAAACATCCAAGGTGCCTATCTGCGTGTTCCTATTTATCCATGTCATCAGCACTTTTTCTATGCTTTGCAGTTGAAGACAATCGCTTCCAGTAAGTCTCACTGCCATTTAGCTTATCCTCTGCTCCCAGAGTATTCACAAAGGTCCTTGCACCTCTTCTTGCCCTTCTAGGAACTTAGGGCATCTAGGTCATAGGTTACCTAGATAACGTTCTTCTACAGGACTTTCTTACTGTCCAGCTTTCTGCAAACGTCCACAGGACAAGTCAGGCCTTCAGTTGAGTAATGTATTTACAAAAAATCTGCTCTTCAGTCACAGCATAACTAAAAAATCTTCCTTCCAGATTAAAAACTGCTCTCATTCAGAACTTGTGATCAAATTGCTGCTCTCCTGTGAGATTCTCCATCAGAGTTCTGGATCTTATGGTGGCCTCCTACAAGGCTGTCCCATTCGCCCAATTTCATTCGAGACCTCTCCAACAGAACATTTTGTTGACATGGAACAAGCAGGCTTCTTCCCTAGACCTACCCATTGTCCTATCCAGCCAAGCAAGAATTTCCCTAGCTTGGTGGATTTCCTACCCAGCCTTGACAATAGGGAGGTTGTTTCTGTCACATCAATGGAAAGTGAGAACAGATGCCAGTCTTTCAGGCTGGAGACGAGTGTTCCCTTCCCTTTACAGTTCAGGGAACATGTTCATCAGAGGAAGCTAAGCTTATCAACATCTGGAAGCCCAGAGTGAGAAGAATGGCATGGATGGAGAAATTCTCTCCAGAGATCTCTGCTGCCCACATCCCATAAGTGAATAATTGGAAGGGGGGTATCTCTGCTGTCACCACCTGGACCAAGGAGATTGGGCCCTTCAACCTGAAATCTTCAACCTAATATGTTAGAAACAGGGGACCCTGGGATGTGGATAATGCTGGTCTCCAGATAAAACAAGTTTCCACTGTTGCCAGGAAGGACCAAGGATCTTCTAGGACTGGCATGGAATGCTTTAATAATTACCTGGTCTCAGTTCAGGCTAATCTATGCCTTGCCTCCAGTGCAAATTGTGTCCTCAATGCTCTGCAAAATGGTGATTGCACCAAACTTGCCCACAAGAACCTGGTACACGGATTACTAGGAGATAACTGCTGATCTCCTCCCAACTGGCCCAGACCTGCTATTTTAGTACCCAAAATCAATCCTGCTTCTCAGTTTTCATTAGCTTGGCTTTAACAGCATGACTGTGGGACAGAGGGGGTCTCTAAATCTGTCATTCTTACTTTTCTAAAATTAAGAAAAGCCACATCCAGAAAGATCCACTATCATACCTGCAATTCTTTTTGCCTGTTGTGAACACACGCATTTTAAGCCCTGAGATCACTCTGTGCCTCGAATTCTGGCCTTCCTCCAAACAGGACTTGAGCAGAACTTAAGTACTCTGAAAGGCCTTACTAGGGGGTGTTTCCTTAAAAGCTTCCCAGAAGGTGTGTCCTAAAAAGCTTGCCAGTGCCCGATCACCTGAAGGTACCAGTGCATAACCAGGGTCTATGAATATTTAGCCAGTGTACCATACTCCAAGATGTGGTACTTTATAGGCAAGTCGAAATTCTCTTTTCTTGCCATTTTCAGAGTTTTATCTATCCTACTTAAATACTTTATTAAAAAAAAAAAAAAAGCTTGGGCTTTATAGCTTCAAAAGCTTGTGTTTTTAAAAATGTTGCTTAGCCACTAAAAAGTATCACTTTTTGCCTTCTCTACCTTGCTATTTGCTTAATATAAGGGTCGGTTCACACTATGAATCTCACAGGGACCGCTCTGTGTGTTCCTGTGTGATTCACATATGATCCGGGTGCAGTGAAATTTTAGCCCATTCATTTGAATTGGCTGAAATCGCCCTGGACTGCAGTAAAAGTAGTGCATGCACTACAAAATGCAGAACTGGATCCCATGGTACTTTAGTACCATGCAATCCAGTGCATGCACTGCTTTTGTGACCTGTGCTTAAGGTGTCGTCGCGTGTTGCAGAATTGCCTGTGGTCTGCTTGTTTTTGTGAAACAAATCCCAGTATGATCTTAAAATGCATAGACCTGTAGTTGCAGAGTATTCAGGACCCTATTTTACTGTCCCTACTTTAGATATTTCTGTATCCTAAAGACTACACTAAAGTTTGTTTGTAATACAGTATTTATTGTTTTTTACTTTTCTCTCCTCAGTTATCGACCATACAGTTACCGTCATTTTGCTCCTCCAACCACACCATGCAGCACAGATGTGTGCGATAGTGACTACACCCCCAGTCACCGCCTGACCTCTGCCACGGCAAAGGGCTACACCAGTGATCTCAACTATGACTCAGAACCAGTCCCACCTCCACCAACACCACGCAGTCAGTACCTGTCCGCCGAGGAGAGCTGCCCGCCATCCCCTTATACAGAACGCAGTTACTCTCATCACTTATACCCACCGCCCCCCTCTCCTTGCACAGACTCATCCTGAGATACCCCCCACCTGTATATACACAAAACCTGTGGAGAAAGGGGGTCCATGGAAAGCTTCATGTACAGTTGTATTTTCACGGAACTCTATAGCGGCGAGCAGCGTTCAGCCAGTGGACCTATTTGTACATAGTGAAAAAGGATATTTATATATTTTCTTAGCACACTCCATCCCTGTGCCATAAACCCAAAACCCAGCTCATTCCCTCACCTATCCAAGTTTTTTGTACAAAGGATTTTTGCTCTGCCAGTATATTGTACAAATATATATATATATAAATATCTATTTTTGCAAACTGAACACACAAAATGCCTTAAATGGACGCTGCAGAAGCAAAGAAGTCTTAATGCCAAAAAGATTCAGAGTGATTGTGAGCTACAGTAGACGTCCAGACTTAACCAGGGTAGGTGGCGTTATTCGGAGAGCAGCAATTGGCGCCAGTTCATCCTTGCTTTTGACACTTCCTGGGTTGTTAATGTCTTTTGGTAATTGATTTGGTCTTAAGTTCAACCAGATGAACACTGAACAGAAAAATTTCATCCATATAGAATTCTACTTTTTAATGATGAGAAAATCTAGTATACGCCATGTGAACCAATTAGACTGCAGTATCAGAATGTTTTTTTATTTGTTTTTAATTGATTTTAACCATCATACAGTGTTCGCTTCTGTGTGATTGGACAAGTCTACAGTATGTTTACAAAAATTGGAGTGCGCTGCCCCAAGACCTAGATTGGGTCACTTTCCTAAGAGACCGGGTACTGAGCACCTGCAGAGGCTGATCCTACACCTCGCAGACTGCAAAAAAAAAAAAAAAAAAAAGGGAAAAGACCAGCTGCACTCCTTGAAAGTTCAAACGCTGGTAGTTCTTTTTTCATCTGGACAATAGTCCTTGATGAAGACTTCGCCTAAAGAGCACACTCTTTGCCTATATTATTCAAATAAATGATGTTACCACTATTTGAATTTCCAAGTGGTGCAGCTCGTCTTTTCCCTTGGATTTCTACAGTTTTTAACAGACCTTTTACTGTGTAAATTTTTTTTTTTTTACATGTTTTATAATTGAACACACAATGGCTCTTCCCTCCCATTAACCCAGGCTTTTACTCGGTGTTGGAGGCTGCCATAACGCTGAAGTGCCATGCAAGTGAAGCGCCTGCCCCTGACTTGATTCTGGAACTTGGCTAGGTGCAGCATCTGGCAGTGACAAGCTACTTCATGATAGGGTCCCCTTTAAAACTGTTAAACATAGGCAGGTGTTATTTGGATGTTGCTGATCTTTTCCTTCACACTTCATTCAGACAAAATGCATGTATGTCCACATGAGAAGCATCATTAGAAATTTGATAGATCAAGATATCCCAGCTATTAAAGCAGTGAAGTCAGCTGAAGGTGTACTATCCTGTAGCTGTTCTAAATTCAGCAGCATCAGAAGGCAATTATCGAATGGCTAAAGAGAACCTAAAATTTTAACTGAAAAATTGTAATGTCAGTTGATGAAATTAACACATCCCCCTTCCACCATTCCTTTTATTATCAATTACAAGAAAACAATAAAATGTGTTGACAGTTGTAGCAAAATGATGCTTGTTAGGCTGGCCATACATGATTCATTTTTTTGAGCCGATTCCCCCACCCACACTCAAGGTGCATGAGTGAATCCTTCCCAATGTGTTATTGTATTTTGACAGTTGGGCGCTTTTCCAGTTGTCAGGATACAATGATCAATGTTTCCAGCTGTAACTGGTCGCACTGATTGTGGAAAAACCTGACAGGCTGTTTGTACACAAGTGGATCGATAGATTGATTTGAGTACAGTCAGCCT
The DNA here is from genome assembly GCA_037952925.1 of Lithobates clamitans. Classification (NCBI taxonomy): domain Eukaryota; kingdom Metazoa; phylum Chordata; class Amphibia; order Anura; family Ranidae; genus Lithobates; species Lithobates clamitans. The sequence continues at coordinate 1,875,613 of JBBGZY010001263.1, forward strand.
GCCCAAACATGGATCAAAATTTGGCCAGTTCATGCTTAACCGGCCAAATTTCGATCCATGTATGGCCTGATATGGGGGATAGCTTGTACCTCTCTGGGAAACTATTTTAAGCTGTTTTATTACTCTTTGTCCTAGCACAAATCTTTACAAGGTTCTGGAAGTTCTTTACTACCTGCAGGGTCCTGAAAGTTCTAGCTGCTCTGCGACCTGCAAAATTAAATATACCACTACTGTCATGTCAGAGACACATGCTGGGAGAAACCACTAAAACCAGTGTGCAGGACTATTAACTGGGGCCCTCCAGCTCGCCTGCGCCTGTCAGATCAGAGTAGCTTGGTTTTGTGTTTTAAAATGGACCTAAAGTGATCCAAAAGATGCCAACAAGATTAGAACGGTTTCACAGCAGGTAGCTCCTCTTAAATATTTTAGATGGAATTTAGCCCCAAATCTTGTGGTACTGTAGTATGAAAATTTCAGCCAGCTCTACCCGGTAGACAGCCTGGCTCTCTCTGCAGTGGTTGGCTTCCATGGTCAATAGAAAGATGGAGGTGGCTAGTGAAAAGAAACTGGCCAGTATTTCCATGCCAGGTTACCCCAGGATTAAAGCAGACCTCTCTCCCATTATTTTAAACCACCAACATCTTTGAAATTATTATAGCAAAATATTTTAATATAGTTACTGTTACTTGCCTTTTGCGTTTTCTATTTTCGCCCATCTTTGCTTTGTCCACACCTTACTTGAAATCCTGCACCACTATTTTAAAAATAAACATACAGTAGTCGGTGGCTGGCTTCTTCTACCTTGTTCTTAGGCTTGAGAGCCCACTGATGGTGTACAGCACAAATAATATAGTATGTGTGTTCCATTGCTTTATCTCTGCAAAAAAAGCCTTTTTCCCAGTCATCTTCCAGGATTATAGAGAGAGGCTCCTCCCACCTAGCACAGGGAACACAGGGGGGGGGAAAAAAGCCTTTTTCCCAAGATTCAGTGAGATTTCACATAAAATCTTGTGAGAATTTGCAGTAAACTGAATAGGTTTCCCGGAAAGCAGTTCCCAGGAGACAGCTGCAGGGAGGCACTGGCTACCTGACCAGTGTCCTGGATATGCCAGAAGCTAAAGAAATGCAAGTGTGATTATATACAATTACTGTTTTTTTAATATGACTAAAACATGTTTTACAGGTTTCTTAGGTTTGGGGGGGAAAGGTCTGCTTTAAGTTTTTCGGGGCTCTGAGTAGATTGGGTTTACGATCTCATAGGATGGATTCTTGGATTATGGCAGGTTAATTTTAACCCTTCTCCTGTCTGAGGTCTGCTGGATCCTCCCCTGGTAGGCGAAGCCTGGAAAATGTATTTTCCGAAGCTGCGAATGTTAAGTGTTTTTATACCATGTATGATGTAGATACTGTATTTGTATTTGTATTTATAAACGCAAAATGTAACATTTTTCTAATAGTGTATATCCCATTTATATATCCTTGCAGTATGTTCAGATAATTGCTTCGTACAGTCACCAGAATGCAGGAGTTTAAAATATGTCCTTTAGTGATGGGGTTATGAAGGGTTTTGTGACTGTTTTGCTTTGTAATTGCACATTTTATGTTTGCATTAGATAAACACACTTTCTTCCTCATATAGTTCTACAGGAAGCTCCAGCCTATAGGATCATGCATGACCTCAACAAATGTTGTTAGGTCATCATGGTAATGTAGACCTTACAGGCGGTTGTTATTGGAATGTAAGACAGTTGGCAATGTGGTTTAGGCCAGGGCTTAAAATTGCCCTGCCAATCACTTAAAAAAATAAATAAATAAATAACAAAAAAAGTCTCCTGGAAGAGATCTCACCTCTGAGGCAGCCCATGTCACCTACTACCCTCCCCTCCATTCCTGTGATGCCACCTCTAACACTATGGCTTTGGACATGCCCGGAGTGGCTCCATTCTCAGACTGTTGTCACTGCTAGTGATGTATGGGTTGGTGAATGAAACCAGAGCAGGCAGCAGGGGACATTAGTATCCAGCACTTCAAGTGCAAAACCCTTACAAAAGCTGCACTGTTGGATTGGATCTGGGGGTGTAATTAACTTTGTATTGACACCTGCAGTGGTTCACATAGGGTAGTGTGAACTGCCTGCAATTTGTATGCGATGTGGAAACCCGTACTGGATTTGCACGGGTTCTCGCATCGCAGCACTGTTAACCCAGCCTTAAGGCCTGCCCTGAATGATGATGTGTCAGGTTCTTTCACAGCTTCAGTGATCTCAACTGAACTATCAATCCTTCGAATGGCTGGTGTCATAACTGATCGAATGTGCAGCACCAGGACAGTGGCAGATCAAACACTAATATATGGCAGCTTCCTTGGCTTTAAAGAAGCACAGGGTTTTGTTCCACTTTTAGTTAGAGATGAGTTTGAATTCTAGAAAATTACTCTTAAAACTTGGATAGTTCTATATCCATGAAGAGCCAATTAGTACACATTTCCATTGACTGCACCAGGATTCTGATAGTTGGCCTGGTCCCTAGGTTTTGTCCAGCCCTGTCCTAGCAAACAAAAAATTAGCCAATAGTGTTGGATGTTTTAATGCCTAAATTAAATCAAATCTGCCATGTCCTGTCGTTTTAAACCAAATTGTAAAATGTTTACAAAGTTGAGTATATGTATTCCCTCATTTTTACGTCATGGGAGCGCCTTGTATGTAACATGATACATAATACCGTTTTTTGTTTGTTTTTTCCCAGGCATATAGGTCACCACAAACTAAATTCAATCCTTTTGTTAATTCTTTCAAAGACATGGGGGCCTGTGCCTTTTCCATAATCACATGTGAACCAGTGTAAAAAGTTTACAGATAATGCCTGTATAAAATTTAATTTTCACGGTATATTACTTTTTTTTTACTCAAAGCAGTTATTCTGCTCTTTAGAAACATTCCCTCTTGTTGATGCCATTTATATTACTTCCCTTTTGCAAATGTTTTATTTATTTTTTTAAGTACAAGATTTAAAGTATAACTAAAGGCAAAATGTGTTTTTTTTTTTTGGACAGAGTAGAGATAATCGGACCGCATATTAGGTGTTTATTGCTGTCTGTGTCCCTGTTAGGGAGAATCATCCTCTGTATTTGTCCAGTTCATTGAAAGTAAAAGAAAATCATAAATTTTAGGTTGTCCTCAGAAAATAATAGAAGCTCGATCTTCCAATGGGGGCACTAGTTCACGTGACCAGGGGGGCCCCGAGGCATTCTTTAAATTTGCATGGATTCCTTTTCACTTCTAGTTTTGGCTGTGAGACAGGAAGTAAAGGAAAATCCCCCCCCCCCCAATAGGACACAGATGGTGAAAAACCTGAATTTTTACAACCCTCTCTTGCTCTAGCCAAAATAAGAAAAAGGTTTGCTTATTCTACTTTAAAATATTGTAAAAGTGCATGTTTAATGGGCTGTTGCCAAATGCACACTATTTTTGTGATGACCATATTTCCATATCTGGATCTTTTGGGACCAAATTTTTTTCATCTTGCTTGTGGATGAATTTTCATATATAATTCTGTTGCTCATTCTGTTCTGCCTTTTTTTTTTTGGAGAAACTATAATGCAATGAGGTTTTTGTCTCTGCTTGTCCATGTTATGCAAATCTCTATGTAGATAGTCCTGCTTCAGTTAATTTTTGATAAAGGGACCCTGTCGTCTTCCCTATTCAGAGCAATGTAGCAGTGTCTGTGTAAGGACCGGTCAACTGGTTTTGGGCTTGTGGTGTTTTGCATTAGTTTGAGGTGCTTGTGAGATCATTCAGCATTCATGGACAAGTGCATTTGGCCTACAGTTATTGTCCTTCTGTCCTACATTTGACCTGCTTCAAGCAGGTTTTACATTCCCATAGACTTGTATAGGAAAGCAATACCTCATACTACTTGAAGCGAACAAAAGCTGTTCAACGCAGACCTGTTAACCCGCCCTAACCACCTTACACCTCCAGTGCTTGCCTGCCAATTCATCTTTATAGAAGGTTGCTGCAAAATGTCCAGCGCTTTCAGTGATCTTTCTTCATGCTCATGGCTAGGCCCAAGCATTGTTGCAGGACAGACATCCCAGGCATTTTGGTGGCTGCCATAGAGGATAGAACCGGAGGGGATCACTGTACAGGTGAGACTAAAGGTGGTTGGGGAGTTTTACAAAGACACAAACTTAACCCTGAAAAGACAAGATGAGGGCATCTCTTTATAACTCCATTTAGTTGCGAATGAACAAGAGCTGTCTCAGGTACAGTGGACTGTAGGCCTCTGCTCACCACCTTACATCTTATGGTCTTCCCACCATATTTCCCACATCTGCTCTCATGCTCATTTTGGCTTCTCTTTCTGCAAAAAGTCCTCACTTGTGCTGAACCCACTTTATTTTAGATAGAAAAGTCCAACAGTGAGAGCAAGACTCACTCAGCTTCTTCCATAGTTACATACCCCTAGACTCTCAATCACAAACTGTTTTGCCGAATGGGCGCATTCTCAGCGACATGTCTGGTGGCTAGTGCATTAATAGGGCCTCCTGTCCTTGTCACATTGCCTATTCAACTTCCTGAAACTGTCACCTGTTTATTACATGTAGGACTTTTTCAGTTATATAGACAGTGAGGGGTAATTCGAGTGTGTGCTATGACTACATCAGTGTACGTTTTTTATTTTGTGGATCTTTGTAAGTGCATTGTGCAAGAAGGTTTAGATCATTACGATGGCACTGATCCTGTATGAATGTCGTATCCGTGTTCCAAGCTTTAACTCTCTCCACTTCCTATCTCCTGCCGCTGGTACGACAGATCTGCACAAGGATGTATTGTTTTATGCTATCGGCCAACATTTGGTCATCTCAGAGCCACTCATTCAAAGTTTTTTCTTTTTCATATATTTTTTTTTGTAAAATATGGGCTTTATTTGGAAGCTGTGTATAATTAAAAAAATCCAATGACCTTGTATAAAGTTTCATTATTACTGTAAGCCGAATTGTAACAAAGAATTAATTTTTATAATAAAACAAAAGCTTAAAACAAAGTTTTGATTATTGGTTTAGTGATGTGCATTCTTGTCTGGTAATGAATTGCTAAACTTCAAATGAAATTGCCTATGCTCTTGAATTTTGTTAAAACTTTAAAATGCTGTTGTCTCAGAAACCATTGGTATCTACTAATGAAATATATTTTACATTATTTTTATTTAAAAAAAAAAAAAAAGCCCTTCATGAAATTCCATGAAGAAAATATGCAACTCCTTGTTCACCAAAAAAAAAAAAAAAATCTTTGATGGTGTCCCCATCATGTGAAGTTCATCGGCACATGTTGGTGGGATCTCAGTACTCCTTTATTTAAAACAGTATAAAAAAAAATAAAAGTACCCTTCCTTGCTTACATGTTTTAGCCCTGTGTGGGCCTTAATCTTAGCCTCTTGTTCCTATCCTGTACAGTCATCTGGAAAAAAGTACACTCCATGAAAATTGTCATACTTCACCATGCAAACATTTGATCTTTGTAAAGTGCCTAAAGATAATACATATTTATAGATGAATCAAAACATGATGCATTTGTCTTTTCAATCATTTCTTAGACAAAGATCTCAATAGATGTAATGGTGTTCTGTTGAAAGATTAGGTACAGCAAGTCCCCCACATACGAACCTTCGGGGTGTGAACATTCAAAGATGCAAACATGTTTTTTTTTTTTTTTTTTTTTTTTTTTTTTAATTCAACCCAGCAGGCTGAATGAAAAAAAAAACGGAGTTCGCCGTACCAACACATGCACTGTTGGTGCAGTGATCTCCCCAGCTGTGCTCTTGTGTTCTGACAGGAGGACCTGCCCCACCAGAACACACTGATCAGTGCTCACAGCCTTTGTCTGCAAGCACTGATCTTTTTTGGACTTACGAATAAGTTGGACTTATGAATGAGCTCCCGGAAAGGAACTTGTTCATAAGTAGGGGACTTGTTGTACATCCTTGGCCTCAGAAGCTGGTATTGCCGTCTTCAGCAGAAATTACTTTTAGGTGTTATGCAAAGCTGCCCACCAGACTTGTGACATTAAAATTATTTCCCACTCCTCCATGCAAAATGCCTTCAGTTGCACAAAGCATGGGAGTTTTCCTTGCATGAGCTGCCTATTTTAACCACTTGCCGCCAAGCAACGTACCCGTACATCGCTAGTCTTCAAGTGGTTATACCGGGATGATGCCTGCAGCTGACAGTTGACTCTCTCGTAATAGCAATCCAGTGGCTAACTAGCCACTGGATTGCTTTTACAAGCAGCAGGAGGGCTCTCCCTCCTGCGGCTCTCCTGGGATCTCCCGTTCCACCGGGAGTCCCGATCGGCCAGCCGACGGATGATCAGAGCTGAACAAAAAACGGATCCACTTTGTTTGGCTCTATGATGTAGTAACCCGGAAGCAATGACCTTACATCACTTCTGGTTTATCTAGATGTAAACTGCCCCCAGTTAAAAAAAAATAAAAAAAATTGCATTTGACCACACCGATCTTGGTGTAGACAAAGTGCCAGAATAGGTCGGGGGGGGGGGGGTGTCAAGTGGTTAAATCCTTCCACAACATTTCAATGTGATTTAATCATAATCCAGTTATTCTTTCTAAGCCGTTACTTATGTTGAAACATCTGCTTCCAGTTCAATTTAAACTTTTGGACAGATGGCCTCACATTCTCAATAACCGTTTGATATGAATTTATTGTTGACTTGATTACTGCAAAATTCCCACGCACAGATGCTGATAAGTAACCACCAATCATAACATTTCCATTATCATGCTTTACAGTTGGAATGAAGTTCTCCTGAAATGCTGTCTTTAGTTTGTACCACAAAGGTCTACTGCCACTGTGGCCAATCAACTATATCTTTGGTCAGTGCACAGCACATTATTCCAGAAGACTTGGTCTTTGCCTATATGTACTAAAGCAAACTGTAACCTTGCCCTATTTTTTTTTTTTCTGGCACATCTTTGCAAGTTAAGGTGGTATTAAACCCAAAAGCAAGCATTTATTCTATTGCAGCTTCCCAATTCTTAGATGTGATGTCTGCATTAGTTTTCTTTTAAGGCTTTTTTTTTCTATTCACCTGCTGATCAAGCCAGTAAGTCTGTTTTTCCAAAGAACATGTTCTCGTGCAGATGTATCAGTAACAGGTATGAGACAAACCATTTAATGCTGGCAGGGTTGCTTACAATGATCTGCTTTTATTCATGTAAAATCTTTATCACAAAAGAAAAGGTTTTATTGTAGCGGCTTATAAAGTATTAGCTGGAGTTTAGTTTCAATTTGTGTATTTAAACCCACTAGTGCATCTTAACATTCCTTCCCAGACTGACGATGCTGCTGTCCAAATGTGCCCCCTGTCCTCATTCATTTAGAGTGGGGTCACTGGAATACATGAGGTGTGTTGCTAGCCAGATCACCAGGTGAAAACAGCAAAAAGAGAAAACAAATGCAGTCACCACTTCTAATGTTCAGTAAGCTGCAATATATTACATTTTGGTTTTTGATTTAATATCGATTTAAATTGATGCAATCTTTCTGATTGTAGTTGCATTCACTTTGACCCCAAAGGTTACCTGCAGATCTTTCAATAAAACTTTGGGGTTCCTGGAGACTTTTTTTAGCCTCAGTCAGCACTCAGGTTGAATTTTGCCAGGCTAGCCATCCTGAACAAATTGGAAGTTCGAAATCTGCGCTGTTTTTAGATTATTTTCCTTACCATGAATGATGACTAATTTAAAATCATTTGGCAATCTTTTTAAATCCTTTGTCAGATTCATAGGCACCCACGGCCTTCTCTGAGGGCTTTATAGATTGATTTTGGCATGATGACACCACACACCTTATTAGCGAAGAGAACACCAGACATTTGATGGCTCATATTTAAATAAAGCCTCGTACACACAATCCGATTGTTGGCCAGCAGAGCATCAGACTTTTGTCCGAAGGGCGTGTGCCAGGAACTTGTCTTGCATATTAACGGCACACAATTGTCGGCCAACAAACAAACATAGAGATGTACTACGTGGTATTTCAGCTCTTCAGCGCCACCCTTTGGGCACCTTCTGCTAATGTCTGAATTGGACCTTTGACCCTGTAGCTAGGAGCAGTGAGTCCCTGTTTTCCCTGATATTTTCAGCTATGACTATTGTGTGTAGCAAAAATAGAAAGAAATCCCGCGAGCCACAACTGTCTAGATGCTTAAAGTGGTTTAAATAACCCAAAGACTAATGGTATCAAGCCTGTCATTGTATCGTGAAAGATGAGTAAACTATCTAAAATCTGCTAGCATTGAACACGTCGCATAGATGCAAAGATAAATACATTAATTGAACACGCTGCGCTAAAAATTATATAGATTGTAGTGTATACTAAAACTATGTAAAATTAATCAAATTAATATAACTAATGGATATGATATACACACACAACCGATTTAAAGTGCATAACTGTGTTTAAAACCATAACATACAGAAAAAGTGCTTCTGTGCAAAATATAGTGTCCAAATATGTCGTAAATGACTGTGCTGAAAATAAACAACACTGCAGAGGATATGTGATTCAGATCATAAGACAAAGTGCTCATGTGCATATAAAAATCGCATCCAACTGCGTCTCTAGTAACGTGATAAAAGTTTGTGTAATTCAGGACCAATAAAACGTGTGATCCAAGACGTGCTGGGGTGTCTTCACTCAGGTGCCCCCCTTAGGTAGTAAAAGCTCACTTTGGGGCGTGTGACTTTGCGATTAAGTCAAAGAACGCATGTGAACCACCTCTGGGCTCTTTAGAATGTCAGGCTCCTGGGTTCCTCAGCATAGTTATCCGGGATATGTGAAAGGAAAAACTTGATAGTGCAATGACGTTTTAAACCATTTATTTCACTAAAGCAAAGATCCCCATTTGGGATACTCGCATATATCAGGTGCGTCAGTGCACCATTCTATGATAAACATGTAGCAGATTATACCAGGGTGGTATCGGGATAAGGAGCATCCTCCTTGGCTTACAAGATGTCTTGCCATCCTGACCCCTCCCCAACTAGTGTCGATACAGGGATATCGCATCTGCTTCAGGGGGAAATATTTCCCCCTGAAGGCCGTCTACATGTTCATCATAGAATGGTGCACTGATGCACCTGATATATGTGAGTACCCCAGATGGGGGATCTTCACTTCACTTTAGTGAAATTGTTTAACCGCATGCCGACCAGCACCGCAGTTATACTGTGGCGAATTGGCACCCTGGTACATCGGTACCATAGATGGCCACTAGGGGACGCGCGCCCCCTGCTCGCCCACGGAGCCGATGCGAGCGCCGGGCTCCCGCAATCGCTCAGGGCACACCGAGAACCGGGATCTGTGTGTGTAAACACACAGTTTCCGGTTCTCTGAGGGGAGAACAGACAGATCGTCTGTTCATACAGAGTATGAACAGACGATCTGTCATCTCCCCTGCACAGTCCCCTCCCCCTTTCTGTTAGAACATGTACTAGGACGCAATTAAACCCTTCACTGCCAGTGACATTTTCACAGTAATCAATGCAATTTTATAGCATTGATCGCTGTAAAAATGCCAATGGTCTCAAAAATGTGTCAAAATTGTCTGACGTGTCCACCATCATGTCGTAGTCCCGACAAAAATCGCGCAAACCAAAAAATACGCTTTTTGCAAATTTTTTTTTTTTTTTTCTCCAAAAATATGTTGAATATGTATCGGCCTAAACTGAGGGGAAAAAATGGTTTTTTTATATATTTTTTGGGGATATTTATTATAGCAAAAAGTAAAAAATATTGCATTTTTTTTCGAAATTGTCGCTCTTTTTTTGTTTATAGCACAGAAAAATAAAAACCACAGAGGCGATCAAATACCACCAAAAGAAAGCTCTATTTGTGGGGGAAAAAAAAGGACGTCAATTTTGTTTGGGTGCAACGTCGCACGACCGCGCAATTGTCAGTTAAACCGTCGCAGTGCCGAATCGCAAAAAGTGCTCTGGTCAGGAAGGGGGTAAAATCTTCCGGCGCTGAAGTGGTTAAAACATTGCACTATCAAGTTTTTCCTTTCACATATCCCGGATAACTATGCTGAGGAACCCAGGAGCCTGACATTCTAAAGCGCCTAGAGGTGGTTCACATGCGTGCTTTGACTGCTTGGCTTAATCGCAAAGTCGCACGCCCCAAGGTGAGCGTTTACGACCTAAGGGGGACACCTGAGTGAAGACACCCCAGCACGTCTTGGATCACACTTTTTATTGTTCCTGAATTTCACAAACTTTTATCACGTTACTAGAGACACAGTTGGATGCGATTTTATATGCACATGAGCACTTTTTCTGTATGTTATGGTTTTAAACACAGTTATGCACGAGGCACTTTAAATTGGTTTTGTGTGTATATCATATCCATTTATTAGTTCTATTAATTTGATTAATTTTACATAGTTTTAGTATACACTGCAATCTATATAATTTTTAGCACAGCGTATTCAATTAATGTATGACTATTGTGTGCACAGGTTGAAATGCTACGCCACCGTACCACTGTGGTAGCATTACAAAGCTGCAGTCCTGGCCAGTGCACAATGTGATCACACAAGTTTGCCATTTTGGGTTCCCCTGTACAGTGATCGTATGTGTATTCGGTGGCAGCAGTGCACAGCCCCATCCCAGCTCTACCACTACTTCAGCACAACCACAGCAGCCACAAGCCAGCAAGTAATGGAACATGTGTGCAGGGTGACATACTTTTCCACCTCATACAGTACAAGGCATAGGCAGGCTCGAAAACAATTAGTTTTATAGGTAGGTACATAGTAGTGATTTGACAATGATTAAAAGGCAATAATAAAAAGTCTTAAATAGATAGTCCCTTTACATATTGCAGCAGCGCTTCATGTCCAAATCCTAAGGACACACTTTCATATATAGTTCTTATAATGAGCAAATGCACAGTAGCGGAAGAGATCTACAATAGCTTCAGCTGTGTTCTGTCAAAGGGGGCCTTTTACCAAACACTTTACCTCGTGAGGGGTAACTCCCTGATGTGGATGCACTCACCAGAAAAACAGCAAAAAAGAGCCTTAGATGATAATGATAGCTCTCCTCCACTCCTGAACGTCCACCAGGTGTCAGTCACGCTCTCTGTGGCTGTTGAGTGAGCTGACAGAGGGACATGCACGTAAGCACAGATATGGATAAAGCAATAGAGAACTGTAGAGCACTGACAACACTGAGAATAATGAGTATCCCCAGACGAATCTCCTGTCTCCATTTGTTCATCTCTAAAACTTTTAGGGATGAACACATGGAGACAGGAGATTCGTCTGGGGATAGTCATTATTCTCAGTGTTGTCAGTGCTCTACAGTGTTTACGTGCATGTCCCTCTGTCAGCCCACTCAACAGCCACAGAGAGCGTGACTGACACCTGGTGGACGTTCAGGAGTGGTGGAGAACTATCATCATTATTATCTAAGGCTCTTTTTTGCTGTTTTTCTGGTGAGTGCATCTCCATCGGGGAGTTACCCCTCACGTGGAGAAGTGTTTGGTGGAAGGCCCCCTTTAACAGAACACAGCTGAAGCTATTGTAGATCTCCTCCACTACTGTGCATTTGCTCATATAGAAACTATATATGAAAGTGTGTCCTTAGGATTTGGAGATGAAGCGCTGCTGCATTATGTAAAGGGACTTTCTATTTAAGACTTTTTATTATTGCCTTTTAATCATATTTTAACTATTCAAGTAGCTGCTATTTATTTTACATTGTTTAGACTACATTAATACTGTATGTGTTTTCAGCCCAGGACACAGAGCGATGTTTTAGTTGGCGATTATATTAACATCCTTCCATTCAGTGATTTGACAATGGCAAAAAAAAAAAATGTGACCCTCCCAGCAAGCCTCAGTTGTTTGCTGTTGTCTTTAGGTGTTGGAAGTTTGCTTTCCTATTAACTGGAGATTTTTATTCATTTCAGCTCCAGAAGGTTTTACCCCCTTCATAATCAGGCCATTTTTTGCTATTTAGCACTACGCTAATTTAACTGGTACGCTGTACTCAAACTAAATTTATATAATTTTCTTCATACAAACAAAGATTTCTTTTGGTGGTAATTGATCACCACTGGATTTATTATATAAACAAAATGTTGCTTTGAACTCTGGATCCTGCAATAGTTAGGAACCTGCCTTGGCATGTAGTGCAGAGCATTGGGTTAGTCGCAGGGTACTATACAGGGCCAGGGCTGAGGTGATCTGCACTAGTGTGACCAGGTCCCTGAAGACCCCTTTGTTAGCCACCTTTTTATATGATTCCTTATGCTCCATTTACTCCTGGCCTCTACAATTCAACATCCTGTCAGTATGAGACAAATGTCAGAAGACCTTGGATGTGCCTATGTACCAGACTAACAAACAAGGTTGGCCCTGGAATAGTGGATTTCTATGCAGAGGCTGAATGACGGAAAGTAAAAGTGTAGACAATTCTACATAAAATGGAAAACTGAATAAAATGTGGCTGAACTACTCTTTAAATCAAATATATACAGTACATTATACAATATATAATTGTTGCATCCCCTACAATGGAAGTGCTTGAATAAATGGATTAGTATAGTATCCCAGGTTGTGAGTCCTAGAGAAAAATCAAATCAAACCGATTATTTAATATAGAAACTTTTTGCATTGGCTGGTGTGACTTTCCCTTCAAGTTTTACAGAGGTAAGTGTGGTCAACTGTATCTGAAATAGGCCTTGTATTGTGACTTGAAACTTTCTTTTACCAACCACCTAGTCCCTGGCTTTAGTATGAGATTTTTCCAAAATGTTAGGCTCTTAAATTGGGGAGAAAACACCTTCACCCTATGCGTTTTTTGGTGGGGTTTGCAGAAATGCACTACAGTCCATTTAACATGGTTTCCCATGGATGTAGTTCACATCTGTGTGTTTTGCAGTGCTGTTTTTTGGAAAGGGTCAGGGACTTTTTTTCCTGCAGCTGATTGCGTTTTACGTGTAATAGACTTCAATGGAGCTGCACCAAAAACGCAAGTGTTGTTTTTCATGCATTTTTAATTTTGCAGGTTTTTTTTTTCTCTCTAACACACTGTGTACAGCTAGTTGCTAAGGAGCGGGCTGGGAAGTCTGTCACTGCGTTCTTAACAACCGATGCATCATCAGCTGTCAGCGGGATGTAAAAAAAAAAAGGATTTTCCTGCATAAAAAATTATGTCTGGTCCCCCTTTGGGTCTGGTATGGATTTGAAGAGAATCCCCATGCCAAAATTTAAAAAAAAAATAAAAAATGGCATGGCATGCCCCTATCAAATCTTTACCAGACCCTTATCCGAGCATGCAGCCAGGGGGGCACCTTTTTCACCATGTTGATGGGGACAAGAGCCTCTTCCCTACAACACTGGGTGGTGGTTGTGGGGGTCTGCAGGCAGGGGGCTTAGAATCTGTAAGCCCCCCAGATCCTGCCCTTCCATCATTCACCAAAAAAGTAAAAAAAATGCCAACGTGTGGAGAAAATTTCATCTCTCCTCCACGACATCCATACAGTAGAGGCCCAACGTAACATGCCCCAACTCCGACGCTTGAACAAAACCTCTTATCCCTTCACAGACAACAGATTTATTAAGATATCAAGCCCAGGCCACCATACAAAGGTGCAGAAGACTCCGCTATGAGTTGGGAGATAAATGCAAGAGAATGTTAGCCCACTCGATTAGAGAACAAAAATCAGCTTCTATTCAGTCCCCAAGTCAGATGCAAATAGAAAATTATATTCCCTCCTCTCAACTCCCTCGACTAACCTCTGAGGTACGAGAAGATTTGGAAGAGCCAATAACCTTAGATGAACTTCAGGACGCACTCAGTATCTCAAAGACAGGAAAGCCCCCGGGCTCCGGCGGTTTCTCGCTACAGTTCAGAAACACTCTTCCCTAGAGACACCTTAAAAGCCCATGTCACAGTAATCCCTAAAGAGGGAAAAGATTATTGCCGCTCGTATCGCACAACATCTACAGCCGCTGATTCATCCTGATCAAGTGGGATTCATCCCTACAAGAGAAGCCCGGGATAACACGCTTAAAGTGTTAAATCTTATCCACACTGCACGAGAGGCGCAAACTCCATGCGTTTTACTAGGCACAGATGCTGAAAAAGCGTTTGACCGTGTGAACTGGTGCTTCATGTTTGTGGTCTTATGTCATATAGGCCTGGGGGAACATATGCTACATTGGATCACCAAGATTTACTCATATCCGACGGCCCAAGTTAAAGCCAATGGGATCTTATCAGACCCCTTTCCCATGACAAATGGGATGAGACAGGGATGCCCATTGTCTCCACTGCTCTTTGCTCTTTCCCTGCAACCTTTCCACTGCACGATCCTCCTAAATCCAGACATCACTGGAGTTAGGGTAGGAGATGGACAACATAAAATTTCAGCTTACGCTGATGATCTGCTCACTAACCCATTGGTGTCACTTCCCAACCTTATCTGCGAATTTGAAAATTATGGATGACTGTCTAATTCACGGATTAACTTCAGCAAATTAGAAGAATGGGAGTTTCTCCTGCGATACTTCGGACCTTGCAGTTAAACTTTAAGTTCAAATGGACGGATACAGCTCTGAAATATCTGGGAACATATATTTCTTCTGACTTATCTCGGATATTCGGACTAAACTTACCCCCTCTCCTGACGAGAACACGTGCCTTCTTAGAGACTTGGAATCAGGGATTGCATTCACGGTTTGGTAGATGCAATCTTCTAAAGATATGTATCCTCCCAAGGTATTTATACCTTTTTCAAACCCTACTGATAAAAAATACCTGCTCAGTACTTTAGACTCACAGATTGGAACCGTCATTCGGCCGGTAAACTCTGGGTTCAAATTGAACAAGCCCAAACGTTCTATTAAAGGGGGCACTGTGGTGCTACGATAATCTCCCATCTAATCTAAAGGTACACCCACTGATAGGCCCTACAGTAAGTACTTGCGCACAAGTAGTTGGAAAAATCCGTCTCTCATCCACAGACTCTCCCCTGATGCCCATTTTGGGAATCCGCAATTTCTCCCAGGCCTGAGAGACAGTCATTTCTTCACCCTGCGACAGAATAACTGCTTTCGGGCATCACACTTTTTACTATCAGATGACCCAGCTTTTTTCTTATTACACGTTACAACTATTCCAGCTAAAGATAAATTAATTTTACAACTTTCGATAAAGGCCACTAAGGCATGTATCCCCCTCAAGTGGAAAAACCTATCACCCCCAACAGTTGGATGCTGGCTCCATAAAGTGGAAGAGATCACACTTTCGGCACAAAATAAACAAGAAAAATACTCTGAATTGTGGAGATTATGGAATATGTTTATCCTCTCAGAAGAGGGTCAAAGCTTACTTGGCTCATGATTGTCGAGCATCTGTATCTTGCCTAGCTGCCCAATGACTTGGTATCCTTCTCCCTTCCCCCACCCCCTCTTTCCTTATTTCCCCCCATCTTTCTTTTTCCCCTCGTTGCTATATTCAGTTATCTTCTCTTTTCTTTGCTTCCTTAAAATTTAGGAAATGGAAAGTTAACTAGGCGATCCTGGGACCTGTTACTACTGGTTTATCCTTTGGTTGCTACACTACAGGAATTATATTCCCATAGATTGTATACTGAGTATGTTATGCATGATCTAACTTAATGTCTGTTTTTTTTGTTCTATCATTTCAATGTATCTGAATTGTTATTGGCTACAAGTTGTTAATGTGGAAACCTGGAATCGCCTTTTGTCGCCTTTATTATATTTAAATAAAATATTAAAAAAAAAAAAAAGAAATAAAAACAGTTTTTGACAATTCCTTTATTAAAAATAAAAAAACAATGTCCCCTGATATAGATCCATCATCAATCATGCTGCCCGTCGGCATGGGGTTCCCCCATGTGGGGGGGAATTTTCACAATTTTTTCTTTATTTTTTTGCCAACAATTTCCTGCTGATAGCTGATGACTCATTGGTTTTGAAGTCATTGGTTCCAAAGCAATGACTTCACAATTTTTTCTTTATTTTTTTGCCAACAATTTCCTGCTGATAGCTGATGACTCATTGGTTTTGAAGTCATTGGTTTTATATTTAAAATTTTTTATTGTTTCACTTTCAGCATCATTAAAATTACTGCTCCTTTAAAAAACTGTCTTTTTAAAAAAAATGTTTTGCATTGGTACATGTCTCCCAGGGCAGTAGCCGGGCCACCATACCCGTTTTATAGTTAATAACTTGCATATAAGCTATAAAATGGGGACTTTCGATTTTTCAAATTCGGGGCCCATAGACTTCCATGGGGGTCTCTGTTCGAGTCTGAACTTTTGCGATGTTCGAGAGTTCTGACGTGAACCGCAGAGAGTTCGGCCCATCTCTACTCATTACTTGCTACAAAACTGAGGCTTAACTAAGCTGGGGGAGGTATGCCTTTTTTTTCTGATGTCCATTCACCTGTAAGCCTCTTTCACACGAGGGATCCGTATGTCCGTTTTTCATCCTTCCGTTTTCGGATGAAAAACGGACATACATGTATCCCTATGGAGCGTCGGATGTCCGCTGACATCCGACCTGCTCCGATCCGAAAAGTGTAACGGAGGAAAAACCTACTTTTCCCTCCGTTTTCGGATCGGATCGGATGACGACGGACACTACGGACCGTCATCATCCGATCCCCCCATAGGGGAGAGCGGCGCTCTGACAGGTCCGTCGCTGCACAGTGTGCAGCGATGCACCTGTCATCTTCCTGCTCAGCGGGGATCGGCGGAGCTATCCCCGCTGAGCAAGCGGATGTTCACGGGGCGGATCATGACTGATCTGCCCCGTGTGAAAGAGCCCTAAGGTGAATACCCAAGTATTCAAGAATAGGAAGTACAATGAGGGCTATTTACTAAAGGAAAATCCATTTTGCACTGCAAGTGCACTTGAAAGTGCACTCAAAGTGCACTTGGAAGTAAAGTCGCTGTAGATCCGAGGGGGGACATGCAAGGAAAATAAAAAACAGCATTTTAGCTTGCACTTGATTGGATAATAAAATCAGCAGAGCTTCCACTCATTTCAGATCTACCCCTTGAATTTGGAGCGCCTGCACTTCCAAGTGCACTTTCAAGTGTACTTGCAGTGCAAAGTGTATTTGCCTTTCGTAAATAACCCCCAATGTCCTGTGATGTACCCAAGAAAATCATTTTATAGGTAACCCAGGAATCCTAGGAACGAATATACCATGTCAATCTTTATTGTCATTTGTTCAAGAATATAATCTCTACCTGTAAGCAATGATTGAAAAAAATATCTGTTTGTGCAAATGTGTTTTTAAAACAAACGGATTTGCACTGTGTACATACATTTGAAAAGTTCAGGTTGAATTGAACCTTCCTTCTGCTCTGTAAGGGCTGTGTTGTCAGTCATAGTGATAAAAAAAGGGCCCCTTAGGTTTGCATAGTAGATACTGTCTTGTTTGGGAGCTAAAAGAAATACTTTTTTCCATTATTAAATTTAAGAAACGATATTCTGATTTTTTAAATATAAGAATCTTAGCATGTTTCTTTAGAACAGAGCCTTTATACTGTGTGCAGTGCGATTTGTAGACTGGGTGATCTGTGATTATATTCTTTGTGATCCTCCATAATCGAGGGAAGAAATGTAAAAAATTCTAGCATTTAGCTAGGCTTTTGTTTTACATTTTTTGTACCAATTCATAAATAAAAACATACATATAAAAATCATAAACAAATCACATCTAATCATACTGACTACATCATGCAGACTGACTGACTAATTGCACATTTTTGCAATGCCCTCATGAAGAAGACGACAATGACATTTGTGAAAATAGATTTATTTTAGCTTTAAAAAAAAATTATTATATCAACTATTGGCTTCTTCCAAGCCAGTGCTCTCCAAACTAGTCCTTGATAGCCACGATTTCCATATAGTCTTTGGGATTTCTGTTGCTAACAAATATCGTAGCGATATAATTGCCAATGCTATGATTGAGGTTTGCATGGCCTGATTGATTCAGAGAGAAAGCGAGTCTGTTTTTTCAAGGCTGTGTAGGCTGACATCTACACAAGTGTGCACATACCTGTAAACTCTTGAAAATGAGAGCAGAGTATAGGTGTGGAGTGGTCAGCGCGGGGGGGGGGGGGGGGGGGGACGACATTTATTGTGCATAATGTGTTAAAGCGGGGAGGTTCACACAAAAATTGAACCTCCACTTTTCGGAACCCTCCCCCCCTCTGGTGTCACATTTGGCACCTTTCAGGGGGGAGGGGGGTGCAGATACAGGTATTTGCACCCACTTCCGGCATAGACTCCCACGGGAGTCTATGCCTCTTCCCGTCCCCACCGCGCTGTCTGCCGGGACACACACGGGTCCCAGAGACAGCGGGGACCAGTTAGGAAGCGCAGCGTGACTCGCACATGCGCAGTAGGGAACCGGGAAGTGAAGCCGCAGCGTTTCACTTCCTGATTCCCTTACAGAGAATGGCAGCAGCAGCACCCGAGGACCGAGAGACGATTCGGTCTCGGGTGCCGACATCGCTGGACCCTGGGACAGGTAAGTGTCCTTATTTTAAAAGTCAGCAGCTGCAGTATTTGTAGCAGCTGACTTTTAAATTTAAATATTTAAGCTAAAAAACAAACAAAAAAAAAAAAAAAACACAAGAGTTTAAACACTACTTAAGGCATATCCAGGATCAGTGGGTCAGCAAAAACACTGGCAGACCTTGGTGTAGCAAGTTAATAGCGTTGGAAAAAATGATGAAGAACCGGGAACCAAACTAAAGCTTGATTCTGAGTGATAGGTGAGCACTAAGATGGCACTATGAAAAAGGGACAGAGAACCACCCAGAGGTGTTCTTTCTGGGAACAGAAGAGCAGGGGAGGGTGCAATATTGGATGGGAGTTAGAAGGTATGTCAGGAATGATAGAAGGAAGATGTTATACAGTGGAGAGGAGCACAGGGGAGGTGTGTGACAGTTTAATCAAATGCTATGCAGCTGGGTGATGCAGTTCGGGGAAGGTTCCCACTTCAGCTGTGTCCCCTCCAGCATGCATCTTCTGCCTCCATTGGTTGTTAGGTTGCAGGCCGCCGGTCGTTCTGATGGCAGCTTGCACCTTAACAACCAATAACACCAAGCATAGCCTGGATAAGGCAGGTACACTGCACCAAAGGCTATTGTTACTGTATGCAGACCCAACAGCAATGGAGCAGCAATTGCTCGAATTGAGATTTGACAAATCCAGTAATGACCCAGCTACGGAAATGAATTTTCAGCCAAGCCGAGTCATCTGCAGCAAGTTCCCAGGTATAGGTATACACAATCCAGGGATATGACTGGGCATGTTTAAGCAATTGTCTTTAAAATAGAAAAAGTTTGTTGCTTGGAAGGTGCCTACACATCTAACCACCAAGTCTGAAGGCAATGGTTTAAAGACAGACCTGCCTCAGAAGCTTGTTTTCTGGTATCAGAGGTTAGACAGCTCCTTCCCAGGAGCACAAGGATAGGCCCCATCTTCGTTCTAATCAACAATTAAAAGGCATCCATGGTCTGTTGTCCTCAATAGGCCTTGTGGCAGGCATCTGTCTGTCATCTTGTAGTGGTATAGGTCCAACATTGGCTTCCTAGCCTCATTCTATCTCTTCCTCTGCAACAGTTTGGATTCCCATGACTTTTTCCTGAAATTGGAGAAAATGGATTTAGATGTTGCATGGAATGATTCTTACTACAGGTATCTTGCCACATTTTATTTTGTTTGAATGCACTGAAATACTATACAAACATAACCTAAGAAAAAAAAAAAAAAAAAAAAGCAGACGTAGTGTATTTTTTGAGGATACAGCACCAAACACATTAAGTACTGTAAGTGTGTGTAATGGTATGTACATTGCCACAAGGCAGCTTCTCCAGCTAAAAGTCTTCCCTGCAGTGACTCCGTAACAGCCAAATGGATGTCTTCTTGCGCCACTCACCCACCATTTTCTGGCCTCTCTGCCATTCACAGAGAGCTTTTATTTAACCACCGCACTGCTCCATATATATGGATGTTTAGTCCTATGTCACACCAGCGCTTGTGAATTGGTACTGGTGATGGCATGGCTTATTTGGCCACTACTGTATAGTGAGCTGGGGTGTCATTCAAACTGAATGGGTTTTGTGGTGCATTGCATTGGTTGTTTTTTTTGATGCTTTGAAGCCCCATTGACAACCCATTCAAAATTAATAGGCTGCTTGAACACATAATGCTTCACTGCATGCAAACCTGTGCATGGGCTAAAAAGCATAGCTGTTCCCCTGAGTCCCCTTCAGGTACATATTTACATGGATCTTATGGCTAAAACCTCCTTTCTGCTGACCATGCCTAATCATTCAGTCCTACGTTAAGCGTCTATGGGGCTGTTTACTGATATAGGATGTGGGTGGGGCTAGAAGGTTGGTACCCAAGTTGAAGGAACGACACACAAAGTCCAGAAAATGTTAAACAGTTATTGTATTGATGTGTTGCAGGTAAAACAGATTAGGTAAATGGCAATCTACAATCGCTAGCACTAGTAATATAGGTGTAGCAACTGCAGCAGAACACTTGAATTCCAGGCATTCTAGTAGTAGCAAGCTCTGTAATGCTGGAAGTACAACGGTATACCTTCAGCACCACAAGATACAGTGCTGTGCAAAAGTTTTAGGCAGGTGTGAAGAAGTGCTGTAAAGTAAGAATTCTTTCAAAAATATACATCTCAAAAGTGAGTACACCCCTCACATTTTTGTAAATATTTTATTATATATTTTCATTTGACAACACTGAAGAAAGGACACTTTGCTGCAATGTAAAATAGTGAGTGTGCAGCTTGTATAACAGTGTAAATTTGCTGTCCCCTCAAAATAACTCAATACACAGGCATTAATGTCTAAACCGCTGGCAACAAAATGAAGTACACCCCTAAGTAAAAATGCCCAAATTAGGCCCAATTAGGCATTTTCCCTCCCTGGTGTCATGTGACTCGTTAGTGTTACAAGGTCTCAGGTGTGAATGGGGAGCAGGTGTGTTAAATTTGGTGTTATGGCTCTCACACTCACATACCGGTCACTGGAAGTTCAACATGGCACCTCATGGCAAAGAACTCTGAGGATCTGAAAAAAAGAATTGTTGCTCTACATAAAGATGGCCTAGGCTATAATAAGATTGCCAAGACCCTGAAACTGAGCTGCAGCATGGTGGTCAAGACCATACAGCAGTTTAACAGGACAGGTTCCACTCAGAATAGGCCTCGGCATGGTCGACCAAAGAAGTTGAGTGCACGTGCTCAGTGTCATATCTAGAGGTTGTCCTTGGGAAATAGACGTATGAGTGCTGCCAGCATTGCTGCAGAGGTTGAAGGGGTGGGGGAGGGGTCAGCCTGTCAGTGCTCAGACCATACGCCACACAATGCATCAAATTGGTCTGCATGGCTGTCGTCCCAGAAGGAAGCCTCTTCTAAAGATGATGCACAAAAAAGCCTGCAAACAGGCTGAAGACAAGCAGACTAAGGACATGAATTACTGGAACCATGTCCTGTGGTCTGATGAGACTAAGATAAACTTATTTGTTTCAGATGGTGTCAAGCGTGTGTTGTAGCAACCAGGTGAGGAGAACAAAGATGAGTGTGTCTTGCCTACAGTCAAGCATGGTGGTGGGAATGTCATGGTCTGGGGCTGCATGAGTGCTGCTGACACTGGGGAGCTACAGTTCATTGAGGGAACCATGAATGCCAACATTTACTGTGACATACTGAAGCAGAGCATGATCGCCTCCCTTCAGAGCTTGGGCCACAGGGCAATATTCCGACATAATGACCCCAAAACACACCTCCAAGACGACCACAGCCTTACTAAAGAAGCTGAAGGTAAAAGTGATGGACTGGCCAAGCATGTCTCCAGACCTAAACCCTATTGAGCATCTGTAGGGCATCCTCAAACGGAAGGTGTCTAAGGTCTCTATCATCCACCAACTCCGTGATGTCATCATGGAGGAGTGGAAGAGGACTCCATTGGCAACCTGTGAAGCTCTGGTGAACTCCATGCCCAAGAGGGTTAAGGCAGTGCTGGAAAATAATGGTGGCCACATAAAAGCGTTTTTTTTTTTTTTTTTGTTATGTAGTGCTCGTTTTGGTGTATGGTGATTCTGTTTGGATAATCTGTTAGTATTGTTTTAATGTTGTGTGCATATAAAAAATAAAAATAATCTGATTTAAAAAAACAAAAAACAAACAAAAAAAAACGTGCACAGATTGTTCGCCAAAGGGCTGGAGAGCAGTGCAATAATGAGTGCCTGCAGGCAACACTGAAGCATGGTGGAGGTTCCTTGTAAGCTTGGGGCTGTATTTCTGCAAATTGGGTTGGAGATTTGGTCAGGATCTATGGTGTCTTCAATGCTGAGAAATACAGGTAGATATTTATTCATCATGCCATACCATCAGGGAGGCGTGTGATTGGCCCCAAATGTATTCTGCAGCAGGACAACCACCACAAACATACAGTCATTGTCATTAAAAACTACCATCAGCGTAAAGAATAAGAGTCATGAAAGCGATGGTTTGGCCCCCACAGAGCCCTGATCTCAACATCATTGAGTCTGTCTGGGATTACATATAGATACAGAATGATTTGAGGCAGATTACATCCACAGAAGATCTGTGTTTAGTTCTGAAAGAACTACCTGCCGAGTTCCTTCAAAAACTGTGTGCAAGTGTACCTATAAGAATTGATGCTGTTTTGAAGGCAAAGGGTAGTCACACCAAATATTGATTTTATTTGGACGTCTCTTCTGTTCATTTACCTTCCATTTTGTTAATTTATAAAAATAAACTTCTAACGCTTCCATTTCTGAAATAATTCTTAATTTAAAGCATTTTTCACATCTGCCTAAAACTTTTGAATAGTAGTTTATCACACAGGAATAGTTTACATAACGGGGGAGAGTGGCAGCACAAGTGGGAGTAGTGGGTAAGTGGGTAAATGTCCTAGGCCAGTGATGGCGAACCTTAGCACTCCAGATGTCCTGGAACTACATTTCCTATGATGCTCAACTACACTGCAGAGTGCATGAACATCATAGGAAATGTAGTTCCAAAACATCTGGGATGCCAAGATTTGCCATCACTGTCCTAGGCAGTAATTCCAGAGACCGGTAAATAGCAGGGCATACAGCAGTGTCCCTAATATCTCCCTTCTCAAGCAGGAACCTTTCCCTAAGTTTAATTCACTGTCCCTGACAGGCTTGGTTCCTCTCCCTACTCTAGCCACTCACAAATGCATGCTAATTATTAACATCACCCATGCTAAAGAAGGCTGTCAAAAGTCACTCAGTGTTGCATTTTCAAATTGGACCACTTCTCCCCTGGTGACACCTATGGAGTCTGCAAAGGAACAAAGTTCCTCCTAGCTTCACCCTATCTGCACAGCAACACAGTGCCACCTATAGAATGGAACCAACAAAGGACACAATCAGTAAACAGCCCTTTAGAGGTCTATGGGGAACAACTGCTGAGGCGTGGACAATGGACAGAGGTTCTCAACTGCAGGATGTGAAGAGTGCAGCAGGTTAAGGCTTTGGGTCCAGGTAACTATGCATCTGGCATGGTAAGGGAGGTTTCTTAGGAGTGGCTAGGCAGGAAGGATAAGTGTAATTTTTGTGAAGTTCCAAAGAGTTCTTGCAACTTTCACTCTTCTATTTTTGCTATTAAATGTCTTTCAGTAAAATAAAAAGCTTGCAGTTCAGGCTTTGCAGCCATAAAATGAATCCACTTCTACAAAAACTTACATAACTCTTGCATTCTGATAGATTGAAAACATGGATTTTTCACTTTATCTTACCCATCCTCCTCTGCTCTGAATCCAGGGGGAGTAGTTGTCTTGGAGATATCGTGTTCCGAACCCAAGGATCTTATTCATTGGTTGATTTTCTAGTGCGGTGAGGGCAGTGGTGGCGTGGAGGCACATCGCAATCTTACTGGTTTGCTCCTCTTCTTCTGCATCGGAGGTGGGGACCACCTCCGAAAGAAAACAGTCTGTTACTTTCTTGTAAAAGCTGTATGACCACAGCCCTTTAATTTTCTCCATGAGAGTTCTTTCCTCTGTTATCTAAAAAAAAGAGAAAAACTGCTTTAAAAAAAAAAAAAAAAACGTCTTTACATTTATCTGTTTAATAAGCACATACACTCCTAAAATGGTGACTGTAGGCAGATATAAAAGCACAGACACTTAAAGGAGAACTCCAACCAAACATAGCAGGCTACAAATAAATAACCTGCTGAAAGAAAAAAAAAACGAACACCTTCAGTCCAGAGATTTCACCTGCCATACCCCTTTCTTTTTAATGCACACATGTGGTATTCTCATACTTGTCAGGAGTAGGATATTTTTTTCTTTTTTTTTTTTGTGATGGGTCATTGTAAAAGACATAAAAATATGATGCTAAAGTTAAAAAAATTATATTTGGTCCAGTTTTTTTAAAATAAAAAAATCAGTAGATGTCCGTTAAAACCTTTACATTTTTTACTTTTAAAAAGGGTGCCACGACTGAAAAAAGGTTGAAAAATTCTGGCTTAGATAGTTGATTTACTATTGTGCTGTAAAACCCTAGCAGAAATATGCAATTAGCGGACCTCCAGCTGTTGCAGAACTACAAGTGCCATGAGGCATAGCAAGACTCTGACAGCCACAAGCATGACACCCAGAGGCAGAGGCATGATGGGACTTGTAGTTTTGCAACAGCTGGAGGTCCAATTGCATATCCCTTCCCTAGAGCCTAGCCAGCCTAGAGTATCAGAACTTGAGATCAAACACACAGCTGAATGAGGCTGTAGAGAAATATCATCCAGAACTTTAGTCTGAAGGTCAGTCAAAAAAAAAAAAGTACAGGGCTGGGCTCGCTTTTTCAAAATTCTTTATTGGTATAGAAAAAAAAAAAGTATCCATCAGAATATAGTGCTGGGATTTCTAATGATAAAATCCAGCATGCACTGTACACACAATAGAATGAACACACCTTGTAATAAGGTCCATCTAAACTACTTTTTCCCCTTTTCAGAATGATAAACATTTTCAGTGCAAGCAGACATGTTTTATGACTTAAAGCGGAGGTCCACCGGAAAAAAATTATTAAAAGCCAGCAGCTACAAATACTGCAGCTGCTGACTTTTAATATATGGACACTTACCTGTCCAGGGAGCCCGCAATGTCGGCACCTGAAGCTGATCCGTCCATCGGCTCTCGGCTGCTGCCGCCGCCATCCTCGGTAAGGGAATAAGGAAGTGAAGCCTTGCGGCTTCACTTCCTGGTTCCCTACTGCGCATGCGCAAGTCGCGCTGCGCATCCTCTCTGGTCCCCGCTGTGTTCTTGGACCTGTGTGTCTCCCAGAATACAGTGGGGGAGGACAGTGTAGGCGCTGGAAGTGGCGTAGGTCACCGCAAGCGCCGCTGTGATCTATGCCAGGAAGTGGGAGCAAATACCTGTATTAGACAGGTATCTGCTCCCTCCTCCCCCCTGAAAGGTGCCAAATGTGACACCGGAGGGGGGGGGGGAATCCAAAAAGTGGAAGTTCCATTTGTGGGTGGAACTCCACTTTAAAAGAAATGTAGCTGACCTTTTTTTAAATCAAATATAGCTAGAAGCTCAATTTCCCGAAGCTCATGCAAATAAAGCAATGTACTGTCAAGCTAAAGGAGACAGAGCTAGGTGTGGCTATTCGCTGATAGGGCCAACAACAGTGCTAGCATATACAGGTGCATCTCAAAAAATCATCAAGAAGTAATTCAATTCAAAAAGTGAAACTCATATTATATAGATTCATTACACACAAAGTGATATATTTCAAGCATTTCTTTCTTTTAAATTTTGATGATTATGGCTTACTAGCTAGTGAAAACCCCAAATTCAGTATCTCAGAAAATTATAATATTACATAAGACCAATAACAAAAAGGATTTTTAACACAGAAATGTTGGCTTACTGAAAAGTATGTCCATGTACAGTGGAGTATGCATTCAATATTTGGTCAGGGCTCCTTTTGCATGATTTACTGCATTAATGCAGCATGTCTTATCTTTCTCTTGACAATACCCCACAGAATCTCTATTGGATTTAGGTCAGGTGAGTTTGCTGGCCAATCAAGCACATTGATACTATGATCATTAAAACCAAGTATTGGTACTTTTGGCAGTGTGGGCAGGTGCCAAGTCCTGCTGGAAAATGAAATCAGAATCTCCATAAAGCTGGTCAGCAGAGGGAAGCATGAAGTGCTCTAGAATTTCCTGGTAGAGGGCTGGGCTGACTTTGCACTTAATAAAACACAGTGTACCAACATCAGCAGATAACATGGCTCCCCAAATCATCACTAACTGTGGAAACTTCACACTGGACCTCATGCAACTTGGATTCTGTGCCTCTCCACTGTTCCTCCAGACTCTGGGACCTTGATTTCCAAATGAAACGCCACATTTACTTTCATCCAAAAAAGAGAACTTTGGACCACTGGGCAACAGTCCAGTCCTTTTTCTCCTTAGCCCAGGTAAGATGCTTCTGACGTTGCCTCTGGTTCGGGAGTGGCTTGGCGCAAGGAATGCGACAGTTGTAGCCCATATCCTAGATACGTCTGCGTGTAGTGTCTCTTGAAGTACAGACACCAGCTGTAGTCCACTCCTTGTAAATCTCCCCCAAATTCATGAATGGCCTTTGCTTCAAAGCTCTCAAGGCTGCAGGTTATCCCTGTTGCCTGTGCACCTTTTTCTACCACACTTTTCCCCTTCTACTCAACTTTTCATTAATATGCTTGGATACAGCACTCTGAACAGCCAGCTTCTTTAGCAATGACCTTCTGTGACTTACCCTCCTTGTGGAGGGTGTCAATGACTGTCTTCTGGACAACTGTCTTGATTGTGTAACCTACTGAACCAGACTGAGAGACCATTTAAAGGCTCAGGAAACTTTTACAGGTGTTTTGATTTAATTAGCCGATTAGAGTGTGACACCATGTGTCTACAATATTGAACTTTTAGGATATTTAGGAATTAGGGTATTTTTTTCTGTTGAGGTGCTTTTGTTATCAGCAGAATTGAATTGTGATAACCATCTATGAAAATAGACTGTGGGGTTTAAAGAACACCTACTACCAACTAACCCAATAAGAAATGTAAGCTTTGAAATCCAATCCCTCAACAGTTTGCATTGTAACCCAGTCTGTTGAGTTCCCCAGTAAATGGTGTTGCCACCTCTCAAAACTTTCTGGATGACACCTCATGTGGTAACATTAAAGAGGAGGTCCAGAAAAAAGTCAGCAGCTACAAATACTTTAGCTGCTGACTTTTAATATTAGGACACTTACCTGTCCAGGAATCCAGCGGTGTCTTCACCCCAGCCGAATTTTCCATCGGCTCTCAGGTGCTGCCGCCGCCATTGCTTTTGAAGTGATTGTAAAGGCATGTAAACATGCCTATACTTACCTGCCATGTGCAAGGGTTTTGCACATAGTGGCCCCAATCCTTTTCTGGGGTCTCCCGGTGGCGCTCCTGGCTCCTCCTCCCCTTCAAGTGCCCCCATGGAGAGCAGCATTCCACAGGGGCACTTGTACGGACACGCTCCCGAGTCCTGCTGCTGCGTCCATTGACACAGACAGCAGGACTCAGCCATAAGTGGGAGAGGGTACCTGTTAAAACCTGGTACCCCCCCCCCCGAAAGGTGCCAAATGTGGCACTAGAGGGGAGGAGGAGGCAGATAAGCGGAGCTCCCCTTTTGGGTAGAGCTCTGCTTTAAATTGCCACAGGGATCATAACTAAAATATGATGTACAGTAAATCTCACCTCATCATTCAGTCTGTCTCCTGTTGCTCTCAGAATCTGGACGATGTTGGCAATTATTTCATCTTCATCTGTGAAAGAATACAAAGTGAGTGTCCTTGATTCTCCTAGAAATACGGTAGGTCTTATAAAAGCAATAATATTAGGGCCCACTATGTGCTGCTAGAGGACCCTGATACTTCTACCTAACTCTCCTATGCTGAAATAGTCCTCACTCCTGGAGTACTCTGTTGTTTCCTTCATCTAAATCTCCTCTCCTGAAATACTCTCTGCTGCTGGGGGACTCTGCTCCTTCCTCTAAACACCCCTCTCCTGAAATACTCCGCACTGCTGGCATTTGCAGCACTTCCCTGTTTGCCTGAATGTGATTTTCAGCAGCCTTGCTGCCCACCGATTGCTACCCTGTTTCCCCTAATATAAGACCTAGCATGATTGTCGGT
Source organism: Lithobates clamitans (assembly GCA_037952925.1). Taxonomy (NCBI): domain Eukaryota; kingdom Metazoa; phylum Chordata; class Amphibia; order Anura; family Ranidae; genus Lithobates; species Lithobates clamitans. Next base: position 1,903,928 of record JBBGZY010001263.1, read on the forward strand.
GATGGCTGCAATATAAGCCCTACCCTCCAAATAAGCCCTACCCCGTTTCCCCGAAAATAAGCCCTACCCTGAAAATAAGACTTACAAAGACTTTAACTAGGGCTTATTTGCGGGGTAGGGCTTATATTGAAGCCATCGCCGACAGTCACGCTAGGTCTTAATTTAGTGGAAACAGGGTACATGTTGGGTAGACTTTGCCGCAGGTGCAAAGGGAAGTACTGTGACCGCGACATGTAATCACCCCCGTCCACTGCCTATTGCAACTTAAGAGGGGGCGGTTGGCAGGCAGCAAAAACGCTGCTCAACCATGCATTTTTACCACCCCCCAAACCCACGTCTAAATGAAGCCTAATGCCGTGTACACACGGCCGGACTTTTCGGTATCAAAAGGTCCGACGGTCTTTCCGACTGACTTTCGGCAGACTTTCGAATGAACGAACTTGCCTACACACGATCACACCAAAGTCCGACAGATTCAAACATAATGACGTATGACCGGACTAGAATAAGGAAGTTCATAGCCAGTAGCCAATAGCTGCCCCAGCGTCGGTTTTCGTCCGTCAGACTAGCATACAGACGAACAGATTTTTCGACCGGACTCGAATCCGTTGGAAAGATTTAAAACATGTTTTAAATCTAAAGTCCGTCTGATTTTCGACCGTAAAAGTCCACTGAAGGTCCGTTGAAGCCCACACACGGTCGGATTGTCCGACGGTTTCGTTACGGCGGACCAGTTCGGTCGAAAAGTCCGGTCGCGTGTACACGGCATTACTATTCTCTCCTGAAATACTCTGCACTCCTGGTGGACTCTCTCGGCTCCTTCCTCTATCTAACCCTCCTCTCCTGAAATACTCTGCACTGCTGGGTGACTTTGCTCCTTCCTCTATCTAACTCTCCTCTCCTGAATTAGCATAGATATATGATATGGCTTTTCTGTAGCCAGCTACAGTTAGATCCATATATATTTGGACACAGGCACAATTTTTGATTTTTTCAGGTATTTACCAAAGCATATTCAAGCCATAGTTATATAATGGATATGGGTTGAAAGTGCACACTCTCAGGTTTAATTTGAGGGTATGTACATCCAAACTGGAGGAAGGGTTTGGGAATTACAGCTCTTAAGAATAGCTACCCCCCCCCCCCTTTTTTTAAAGGAACCAAAAGTAATTGGACAATTGAATCAAAAGCTGCTTTATGGCCAGGTGTGGGCTTCTCCATTATTTCATCATCAATTAAGCATATAAAAGGTCTGGAGTTGACTCTAAGTGTGGTATTTGCATTTGGAATCTATTGCTGTGAACCTACATCATGTGTTCAAAGGAGCCGTCTATGCATGTGAAACTAGCCATTGTAAGGCTTCAAAAACTAAACAGATTCAGCAGAGAGATAGCAGCAACATTAGGAGTGGCCAAATCAACAGTTTGGTACATTCTGAGGAAAGAAGAACGCACTGGTGAGCTCAGCAACATAAAAAGGCCTGGACGTCCATGGAAGACAACAGTGGTGGATGATCGCAGGATCCTCTCTATGGTAAAGAAAAACCTATTCACAACATCCAGACAAGCGAAGGACACTCTCCAGGAGGTGGGCATATCATTGTCAAAGTCTACAATCAAGATAAGACTTCACAAGGGCAAATACAGAGTGTTCACCACAAGGTGCAAACCATTCATAAGGCTGAAGAATAGAAAAGCCAGACTTTGCCAAAAAAGCATCTAAAAAAGCCAGACCAGTTCTGAAAAAGCATTCTTTGGACAAATGAAACTAAGATTATTCTGTACCAGAAAGACGGGAAGAAAAAAAGTATGGAGAAGGCTTGGAAAAGCTCATGGTCCAAAGCACACAATGTCATCTGTAAAACATTGTGGAGGCAGTGTGATGGCATGGGCATGCATGACTTTCAATGGCACTGGGTCATTGGTGTTTATTGATGATGTGACAGAAGCAGCCGGATGAATTCTGCAGTGTTTAGAGATATAATGTCAGCCCAGATTCAGCCAAATGCAGCAAAGCTGATTGGACGGCGCTTCACAGTATAGATGGACAATGATTCAAAACAAACTGTAAAAGCAACCTGGGAGCTTTTGACGGAAAATAAGTGAAATATTCTGCAATGGCCAAGTCAATTACCTGATCTCAACCCAATTGAGCATGCATTTCACTTGCTGAAAGCAAAACTAAAGGCAGAAAGACCCACAAACAAAGAACAACTGAAGACAGCTGCAGTTAGAGCCTGGCAAAGCATCAGAAAGGAGGAAATCCAGTCTTTCGTAATGCCCATGGGTTCCAGACTTTAGGCAGTCATTGCCAATAAAGGATTCTCAACAAAATATAAAAAAAAAAAAAATTAACATTTTATTTTATGATTATATTAATTTGTCCAATTACATTTGAGCTATACCAACAGACAAAAAATTAAAAAAAAAAAAAACAGACTTCTACACACCCTAAAGAGTTAAACTACAAAAATAATTTGTTGCTATAAGAAGCGATTACAACAATTTATTAACACAATGACCCAAGACGCCCCATATAATCCAAACCCCCACAAAAATATTCCTCCTAAAACCAGACACACTATGTAGGGCAAAGATACCTCTCGTATGACCGAGGGTCAAAAGCATTCAAAAACCCCACAATAGGCAAGCCCACCCTCCCAATGCAAAGCACCCCCCTTGATTCCTAAATGATGGCTCAAAGCCAGCTAAAAACGGGATCCCTGCAGGTCTTTCCTAAAACGGATCAGTGTATGTCTGTGTAAAGCACATATGACACTATCCCATAATGGAAAGATGCACAGAGTAAGAACAACACTCTAAAATATCTACAAAGCTACCCTGGTCATAAGTCCGTCAGCACAGAGCGAAGCCTCGCGATGCTGCAGCATGAACCCCTCCTTCCTGGTTCTCCCCCTTGTTAGAGGCTTGGTTCCGACGCTATGGTGCATGCGCCAGATTTCGACAGGGATACAAACTAAGTGCGGAAATGATGTCCACAAAGGCTTCAGTATACAGGAGGAAGAATGGCGCAGATGATACCCGGAAGAGCCAAAAGAATAAAACTGCTAAAAAAGGTATGTAGAAAGCTCGTTTTGGACAAATGTATATATATCTCTGTCGCTTGACAAGGTTTAAAAGAATTTAAATATTAGAAAAAACAGCATTAAGTTGCGGGGTTTACTTCTTCTTTAAAGCTGCAGCTGAATAATCAGTACATGGATAGTTCAGATTCCCTGCTACTTGGAAACACACTCCCTGACCCTCCCCACTACAGTCCCTGACCCCCCCTTCTACAGCCCCTGACACCCTTCTACAGCCCCTGGTACCCCAAAAGTGAAAAAAAGGTATTGCTTCACTTTAAGTACATTTTCATTTTACATGCATGCTCTGGTCCCATTGTGCACTTAAAAGTGGGGTATGCCTGTACTATCCTCATACACTGTTCTGCACCTAGAAGCCCTGGCAACCTAACTGCATATTCATTACCATGAAGGAGGAATATTTTCATGGTTTCTGAATTTTCCAAAAAAGAAAAAAAAAAAAAGTTACAGGCAAGGTTATTATGGATAAGAATGTTCAGCACCCCACAACAGTCAATTAGAATCCAGATCAATTAAATTTGAATTCTGGCTGGTTGCTAGGGCGAACCGTTTTCCTCACACTGCTCTCTATGTAACTGTATAATCCTCCTGCTTACCGTCACCATCCTGCTGGATGCTGGAAACGCGCCTCAACATCCGGAAGCCGCTTTCCTTTTCTTGCTTTTTAATCCTCTGTACAATGCGCTGCAACTGGCTGACAATACTCCGGGCTCTCTCTTCCTCTGGGTCCATCGCTGTTACCAAAAAGAACATGGACACAGGTGAAACATTAGTAGGAAAAAGTAGCAAAATCAACTGTTTTCGCTTTGCTAAGATTTCATCAAAAATGGCAACATTTTGGCAAAATGCATTGGAGACATTAACCCCTTCACGCCTAAGGATAAAACAAATCTTATAGGCTAAGCACAATTTTGCAAGTTTTGACATGTGTTAGTAAAACTACACATATCATCACAACTACTTTGTGTATCCAGGTGGATTATACTGCATTTTTTTTCCAGGGCAAATGTGGCTTTTATTTGGTAGTAAATAGTAATGGATATCTCCTGATTTTTATTTATTTATTAAACCTTACATAACCTTCCACCAAAGAGCAACTCCAATTGAATGTCCCTGCTCTTGACAATTGCAGCGATACTACATTTTGTATGTTAGTTGGTGTTTGTACCCGTAGTACAGCCCAGAAACAATAGTGCGCATTTTGCTTTTTATTTTTTCTACCTAAAACACAGACACTGATTTTACACTAATTTAAAAGAAAATCCTGTCCAAAAAAAAAAAAAAAATTCCAATCCCGGCCTTGACCCAAACACTACCCCTGGCACTGACCTAAATCAAACCTTGATCTAGGTATTTTTAAATTTAATTTTATTATTATTTATTTTTTTAAAAACACTTTTTTTTTCCTCCAAAAGCAGAACTCCAGCAGCAAAAGAGTCTATTTACTTTTTTAAATTTTATATAGGGGTCATACAATTACAACAAATAGTGGTTATTTTACATACACATTTGCTAAAATTAGACACCTGTCTGATTAGGCTTTAAACGGGAGCTTCCACATATATACAAGAATGGCGGTTGGCTTATGGTGGACATAACATGCTTCAATTTTTTTTTATCCAATGTGCAAATTGAGCAAGTTAAATTCACAAACAATTGAATAGCATAACTTCCCTTTCATTTAGACTCAATTTAGATCTTATTCAATCAAACTGAGTCGAGGGGCCAGAGTTAAAAATTATCAGACATTTTGCATCAATCTGCAGCACGGAGATTGTTCATGAATAGGATCCTACTTTGATCAGTCAGATTATGAGATTTCGTGGTGGAAACAAGAATACAATTGATAACTTACAGTTGATCGAAATCAATTATCTTGCATGTTGCATAATCGATCGAATAGGTTGTCAACTAAATATCAATTATTTCTAGCAGAAGAGAACAATTGGAAAATAAATAATTTATCAAAGCATGTATGGCCACCATAAAGGTTCACATCTATCCAATTTGCTTTTGGTCATTTCTGTAGTGCCTTTATGCTTTTTTTTTGTCAAATTATAAAATGCAAAAACACAAAAGCGCAGCAAAATTGCGGTAAAGTCGCACTACATGCTTTTCTGCGGCTTCTCCACTGAAGTCTATTGAACCAAAAAAAAGCAAAAAAAAGACGTTTTTGCGTTTAAAAAAGTCCCTGACCATTTCCAAAAGTGCAGTGGCTAAAAAAAAAAAAAAAAAAAAAAAAAAAAAAAAAAAAAAAGCATAAATGTGAGTGTGTCCCATAGGAAACCATATTATATTAACTGTAGTGCGTTTCTGCAAAAAGCACCAAAAAAAAAACAACGCATAGGCATGAACCGAGCTTTAGTCTGATTGCTTCTCAACTAGCATATGTATGCTTAGGTCTGCCTATGGCTGCTTCCAGCAGAGTCTGATCGTTTGTCTTGTTAGGGTCCCTTACAACCACAACATTTTACCCAATTTCAAACATAAAAGGCACACTTTTCTCTGTATCCAACAAGCTGTTTTGCTAATTGCGCAATTTCAAAAATCCATACTGACTCACAGCACTCTTTGCCAGACCATCTCCTCCACCTCTGACCTGTTTCACCCCAGTTGAGATTTAGTCATGAAGGTCCTTCATGACTAAACCCCTATTGGGGTGAAACATGTGTAGGAACAGACCTTAATGAGTGTGCACCTTTGGCGGGGAGTAAGCCCGCTATATAACTTAACTTATTTAACCTACCCTTTTCCAGAGGATCAGTCATAGTTTTCTTCTTGCTCTTTGGCGGTCGGAGGCATGCAGGGGTCAGTGTTTTTGGCCAGCGCTTCTTTTTGGGTTTGCTTTTTGGTTTTTTGGTTTCTCCATTGGCTTTTTCCTCCTTCCCATTACTGATGGTTGTTTGGCCCCTCTGGGAGGATACCGCCTTCTGCAGATTCAAGAATTTGCTTTCAGAAAGTGAGCGCTGAGCGTAGCCCATCAACATCCGGAACTCCATGGTGACCTCTTCTTCCTCCTGGAGAGGAACATCCTCCATCGCGTGCTCCGGAACCGATACCATTCTAATGCTGTCATGACAAAATAGAATTTTCATTATGTACTCACTCATTAAACATATACATATGTATTCTCCAGGCAGATATAAAAAAGACATAAATTAACAAAGCTCTGTATTCATTACCACATCATTATGGATCCACACAGCTGCAGTGGAACTGTTATGGGTGGCTATTCCAGCACAGTCCACATGACAAGGCAAAATGTCTCCTGTGTGCCCTGTTCACACCACTGTGTTATGGTGGTGGGTGGGCATGGTACGTGAAATGAAGTACTGCATGCACTACTTTTTTTTCAAGGCAATCTACCACTTCGCACCGCATGACGGCCAATTAAACTTTATTAAACATCTGAGTTACATTTCAATAAAGTTCGTTTAAGCGCTTGCCGACCACCGCCTGTACATTCACGTCGACACAATGGCACGGACAGGCAAATGGGCATACAGGTACGTCCCTTTAAATTTGCCATCGCGTGCGTGCCGCTGGCAGCGCGCGCCTGCCGCGAGCTTCGCGAGTGTGATCGCGGGTCCCGCGGACTCGATATCCGCGATCACCTCACGGAGAGGAAGAAAAGGGAAATGCTGATGTAAACAAGCATCTCCCCGTTCTGCCTAGTGACAGGACACTGATCACAGCTCCCTGTAAATCGGGAGCGATGATCAGTGTCGTGTCACACATAGCCCCTCCCCCCCACAGTTAGAATCACTGCCTAGGACACACTTAACCCCTACAGCGCCACCTAGTGTTAACCCCTTCACTACCAGTCACATTTACACAGTAAGCAATGCATTTTTAATCACACTGATCGCTGTATAAATGTGAATGGTCCCAAATTAGCGCCAAAAGTTTGTGTGCGCCATTATGTGTCCGCCATAATGTCGCAGTCACGATAAAAAAATAAAAATAAAAAAAAAAGGCTGATCGCCGCCATTACTAGTAAAAAAAAATTATTAATAAAAATGCCATAAAACTATCCCCTATTTTGTAAACGCTGTAACTTTTGCGCAAACCAATCAATAAACGCTTATTGTGATTTTTTTTTACCAAAAATATGTAGAAGAATACATATCGGCCTTTTATATATTTTTTGGGGATATTTATTATAGCAAAAAGTAAAAAATATTTTTTTCAAAATTGTCGCTATTTTTTTTTCGGTCTTTGTCATTTATAGCACAAAAAATAAAAACTGCAGAGGTGATCAAATACCACCAAAAGAAAGCTCTATTTGTGGGGCAAAAAGGATGTCAAGTTTGTTTGGGAGCCACGTTGCACGTCTGCGCAATTGTCAGTTAAAGCGACGCAGTGCCGAATCCCGAAAAGTGCTTTGGTCTTTGGCCAGCCAAATGGTCCGGGCTGAAGTGGTAAAAAAAAAAAAAAAAAAAAAAAAAGAAAAAAAGTGAACAGTGTGGTGATCCCACTGGACCACAGTGCACACCAGCCACTGCGTTATGCAGAGGCTGGTGTGAATGGACCCTTAAGGTATCTTGTAACCCCTGTACAGCAGAGCTCAGACTGGAAGAGGGCAAAACAGCCAATGAGTTGTGTTGCAGTGCTCATGTGCTAACAAAAAACATACTCTGGCAGACAACTCCAGCTGTGCTTTCTTTAAAAAGGGAGGTGTGTGTGTGTGTGTGTGTGTGTGTGTGTTCCGTTGTCCAGGACTTGGCAGACGCTCCTTTGCGACCAGCTATTGGGGGGGCATGCAATACCGCCAGCAAAATCCTGGTGATAAATATTGCATGTTTTTTTACTCTGTTCTGTTTGTGAATTGGACTTAAGAGCTTACCGCATGCAATCATTTATGCAAATTATCCACGTGACCATGCAAAACAAGTTCATAAAGATGCAAATCCCTTTAAATGTGAAGACATTATTGGGGTAAAATAATGTGATTAGCTTAAAAGGAAAAGTGCACCTATTTTTTTATTTACAGAAATGGTATTGGAAGCTTTGGGAGGCTGACCCAGGGAGGAGGTGTAGACAGAAACTAGAAGAGGTCTTAGGACGGAAACTTGGGGGACACAGCCAAGAACAGGATAGGAGGAGGTAGAGGTGTAAGTGACACTCTAGGTGTAGAAAGATAGGTAGGAGGAGCACCAACAAAGAGCAGAATCACGGATATCAAGGGAGAGGAGCAGTCCAATTGTATCAAAGGCAGCAGAGAGAAGAGTAGGAGTAAAGACTGGTGAACATTGGTTTTATCAAAAAAAAAAAAGAAAAAGGCATGTGATCACTGTGCCAGCTCTGTCATCGGGATCACTTGACTTTGTATATAAAAACATTCATCACCAGTGACGGTAGCCATGGCATTGTGCAACCTAAATATTATTGCATTTTTATTTGGGAAAAACAAAATGTGGTGATTAAACAAATACTTGTGTTTTTTTTGTGTTTGTTTAAGTGGGTGCGTGCACTACTTAGAAGGAATAGCTTTTCAACAGCCATAACCAGGTCTTTTCATCAGGGGCTTAAAAGCATCTGATTGGCAGGTCAGGCCCCTATTTCCCATAATCTAGAGTAATTGCTGGAGACTGGTGCTACGCTGCAAACCAAACGCAATCATTTTGAGAAACTTAGGCCCCTTTCTCACTTATACGACTTGTCCCACGATTTTGTACTGCAAAATCGCATGACAAGTCATTCTCCATGATTTTCAATGACTACCATTCATATTGGCAGGACTTTAAGTCGTGCCGACTTCATAGTCCCTGAACTACTTTGGTCCAACTTCCATGCGAGTTGTACTCCATAGACCTCAATGTTAAACCCTCAAGTAGCCTGCAAATCGTACCTGAATAATATAGACATGATTTCAGTACAACTTTGTAAGCACAAGCTGTAAGCACAAACTGAGGGTCAAAGCATTTGTAAACCCCAACCCTGTAAAGTCGTACAAAGTAGTACTAATCCCAAATTGCAGCAAAATCGCGCGACTTTGAAGTTGCACAAGTGTGAAAGGGCTCTTAGGCAGACCTCCAACAAAAAAATAAAATGTCTTGCAAATGTGAATGTCAGTCATTTCCTGGACGTCTTCTGTGCATTGTCATTGGAATGTGGCAGAGCCGGGTGGACAAGTCACCCCCTCCCAACACTTCCTGCTGTATAAACAACAAGCTTTTTTCCCCTTTTACCTGCTCTGATATTAACCTACCGGAGTTATCAGTCGACGTGTAAAATTGACTGATTACTACATTTACAGTAAACTGATGATACAAAAAAGATCACTTCTTGTTCCAGAAATACACCAACAGGAAACTGGCATTCAAAAAATAGAAATCCTATAAAATCACAATATTATTGAGCAGATATTATCTTATATCCTGTTAAATTATATTATTAAATACCATTACGCCAGTCTGACTTTAAGGAAAGAAAGGTAATGTAGAAAAAGTTCCATTAAATGTGAAGGTCAGTCAGACAGATTCTTGTACTACATAGTAGTTGCAGTGGCGGCTGGTGCTAAATTTTTTTGGGGGGGCGGCAAACAAAACCCCCCAGGTCCACCCACACTCAGCCTCTCCTGGAGATGACAGTAGAGTCGGAGAAGCCCTGGGAGCATTGTGGGGAGCTTTGTTGTGTTTTTTTTCCACATTTAGATAACTAAACACAATTCAGATGATAATGTATGAGGACATGCAAATCAATGAACGGTGACAGTCCCCCGCACTCACCCCTCCACAGTGACGGTCCCCGGCACTCAGCCCCTCTACGGCTTCCTTGGCTTCTCCTCCCGGCCAACCCGATCTGCCTCTTGTCCTGATTGCCCGGGAGGAGAAGCTAGAAGACAATAGGAAATATTAATTCGCTATTGTCACAAGTGGGTGGGTTCGGGCGCAGTGCTCTGCTCCAAACCCAACCTTTTTCAAGCCAATTAGAGCCTCAGGCTCTAATCATGTGGCTTTCAAAAAAAAAGTAATAATCCAGCGCCCTGCAGGTGGGCAGCGCCCTGCAGGTGGGCAGCGCCCCTGCGCCCCCAATTGTCGCTCCTGAGTAGTTGGTACATCTATAGAAGATTGGTCAATTGCATTATAATGTGTATGGCCAGCCAATGATTTATTAGGTGCTTACAGAGGCTGCAAAGGGGCCAGCTTGTGGGTGTGGTGCAGTGGCAATAATTCACCAAGACAGGTGCAATGGAAACTTGTATTGAAGTAATGCAGCAATGGTTCACAAAAACCCACTCATGGTTTCCAAAGCAGATAGCAGCTGGACTGACAGCGTCTGTTGAGAGGGGCAGAATTCGGCCAGGCCGTCTCGTGTCCAATCGTAAAGATTTCCAGAAGAGTAGCGAACGTATGGTTTCCCTCCTTGTCTGGAACCTTTCCTGATCACTAACAGGCAGGGTACCTTTCCCTGAACTACCCACTCTCGCAAAGTGGGCCAAACCCAGGGGCCCGGGTCTTAAATAGACTCTGTCACACCTCAGATGGCCATTAAAGTCACATGAACGGCCAGCATCCAATTTGGTTGCTGCCACAATGTTTCCTATGACTTCCTCTCCTGCTGTGGTTGAGCGCCACCAGTGGAGACAGCAGACTGAACCAACCTACACTAGCAGTAGGTGTGTGGATGAACAAAGCTGGGCAAACTTGTATGTCTGAGCCTACAGAAAGGAAACTCTGCAGGTTGGTATGTCTCAGGGGAAAATATAGCAATTGGCTAATACAGTCAATCCTATCGGATTGATTTATCCCCAGTAATACTTTGCCACAGAACATCAGGGAACACCTACATATGTAGGAACGTTCTCTGTTGAGATTGTATGAAGCCAGATCCAGCGAACATTGTCTAGTATCTATAGATGCCCAAAAGTGCCAACAGGTTCCCATTCTGTTAGAAGACTTCAGCATCCACACAAACACAAAGATATAACTAATACAAATAACTAATCGGGAAATATCAAAAGGTTAAAATAATATCCAAAGATTTGACTTCAAGTATACCACGTTAGCCTGCAGGTTGATGAATCAACACCTGACCACAAAGGAAAATGGAACACAAATGAGATGCAGGTCTGGACAAATCATTGTTTTACATATTCTAACCAGTTCAGGAGAATTCCAAGCAGTTCTTGTTTATCCACAGAGATGCCTAAGGCCTCACTATGTGTAATAGAAAAAAAAAATACTCTATTGCCAAACAATTTAAATTTTTTAATGTTTAGCAACTAACCAGAAGTAGGTTTTACTGTATTAACATTCCAGTATGGCTCAATGCACATGAGTCATACTTCCCCAGGATAACCACCATACTGTATATGATCATAGTACAAAATCTACAGTGGATGCATAAAAACTACACCTCCAAAATGACCGACTACTGTACGCAATCATATTATATTTCTGTTACACTCTATAGAACACTACATTCTATACATGACCAACCACTGGATATGATCATAATACAATTCTATCACACTCTATATATGGTCTACTATACCTCCAACATGACCAACCACTGGATATGATCATATTACAATTCTATTACACTCCATATATGGACTACTATACCTCCATCATGACCAACCACTGGATATGATCATATTACAATTCTATTACACTCCATATATGGACTACTATACCTCCATCATGACCAACCACTGGATATGATCATATTACAATTCTATTACACTCCATATATGGACTACTATACCTCCAACATGACCAACCACTGGATATGATCATATTACAATTCTATTACACTCCATATATGGACTACTATACCTCCAACAAGACCAATTAAACACAACAATCATAATACAGTTCTTTTTTATCAATACATTTTTATAAGCAAACAATAAGGTAATAACAAACATTCCAAGACAATAATAGTTGTAAGTGTCATGGAAGTTTCAATAAAGAACGATAATGTAATGCAATGTAAATTCCCATTACCCTAACAGGGTTCACACTGTAATCCCCTGTACACACGGTCGGATTTTCCTATGGAAAATGTGTGATAGGACCTTGTTGTGGGAAATTCCGACCGTGTGTAGGCTCCATCACACATTTTCCATCGGATTTTCCGACACAAAAAGTTTGAGAGCAGGATATAAAATTTTCCGACAACAAAATCCGTTGTCGGGATTTCCGATCGTGTGTACACAAATCTGACGCACAAAGTGCCACGCATGCTCAGAATAAAGAGATGAAAGCTATTGGCCACTGCCCCGTTTATAGTCCCGACGTACGTGTTTTACGTCACCGCGTTCAGAATGATCGGATTTTCGGACTACTTTGTGTGACCGTGTGTATGCAAGACAAGTTTGAGCCAACATCCGTCGGAAAAAATCCTAGGATTTTGTCGGAATGTTCAAACAAAGTCCGACCGTGTGTACGGGGCATAACAGGTATGTCCATTGTTAAGAAGTATACATTAGGTTAACAAATAACGTCACCTATTAAAGGAACTTATCCTAATTGGTAGAAGATTCCTCATCAAAAATAAAGCAGAGTTGAAAAGGGAAATTGTATTTTGTTTAGAAGCTTTGGGATGAGAGATCCATACTTGTCATATTAATTTAAATCTCCAATAAACTGACTACTGGAAATGATCACAATTTAATTCAACTACACTCTATATAGAACATTACAACCCCAAGATGACCAACCATTGGATGTGATCACAATATAATTCCACTAAACTCTATATAGAACACTACGACCCCAACATGAACGACCACTGGATATGGTCATAATACAATTTTACTACACTCTGTATATAGAACAATACACCCCCTATATGACTGACCACTGGGCATCATCATAAAATAATTCTATTACACTGTATACATACAGCATACACCCCCAACATGATTGAATATATGATACGTTTCTTATATAATACAGCAAGAAGGAACCAAATCCATTATCATTCAGCTATTCACTAAGACTCACCTTCAGACTTAGAGGATGTATGCCTGTGAAATCCTGTGCAATGGGGTGGTCACATGACTACGTGTGAGGGATCCACCCTGTACAAGAAAACGTGTGTCGTATACCTAATTTCCAGGAAGAAGTTTGCTCCCTCTTTCCCATTGATAGACTATACAGTAATATATTATTAAACACACAGAACAGGCATTTTAAGGGCCTATTAAGTGAACAGATTTTGTAGCACAAACTCTGAGCCATAATAAAGTTTCTGGTCAAAGTGCAAATACATTTTACAACCGCTATTCCAAAAATAGTATCTGTTTGCAGACTTGTCGCATTGTTTGCTTCAGCCCACATAATAATGATGACTAAAGAAGAATCAAATGCATTATTCCTACATGCCTACATTTAGATGGGCCCCACATATAGGCAAGGACAAAGTTGTGATACTAAGGGGACAACATTCTTATAGGCACTGCTGACTTCCGGTCAGTGAAAAGTCACTGCACTCAGCCTGATATGGGTACTTTCTGGAAACATTATGTTGTATGTCTTTGTAATTAAAATGTACCTTTACCTACCCCTTACCACCCCACCCCCCTTTTCTCTCTTTTTTTCCCCCCCATTTCATTATTACTTTTTTTGTCATAAATCTTTTTTTAATTGAATTTCCAAACAAATAACAGAATATTAAAAACGTTCCGCTATAAAACAATCAGGTATAGCAAAAAAACACTTACATACAAATCTCAATCAAAGTAATGGACATTTAGTATTACGAATGATCAAATTAATCATACATAAACAGTACAGTAAAACCCCTGTTTACCCCATTGGGTTCTAGCTGTAAACAGACGCTTCATTATTATTTCTTAGTCTAATTTTTAGTCTCCTTTCACTAAGAAAAGTTTGTTATAGTGCACTGTTTGTATAGTCAAAATGTTTTTTACGTTTTGGATAAAGTAGGGTTTGGATAACACCGGTTAGATTATTTTTTGCTATGTCCAGTTTTTAAGATTCCCCATTACTTGCTTTTGCCATGATGCAAAGAGGACTGAGGGGAAATCCCTTCTTAGGCCCCTTTCATACGGGTTGTCCGATCAGGTCAGTTTTCAGGCGGACCTGATCAGACACTCCCTTCACCTCAATGTAGTGACATGTCTGCCGACACCCGCTGCAATCTGACCCGATCCTCTCCGCCAAAACCAGAGGTTTGGAGGTCCTAATTTCCATCCATTTGGTGGATCGGATGGGATCTGATGAAAATGGATAAGCAGTAATTTTCATTCGATCTCCCAATAGTGGAGAGCTGGACTCTGTCCAACTTCCGCTCTGATCAGTAAGCGGAGACGGACCTGTCATCTGCCTGCTCAGTGGAGCGATCCCCCCGCTGAGCAAGCAGATCCTGCAGAACGGAGGCGCCCGTGTGAAAGGGGCCCTTAGTTACCACAGAACAGGTGTCCCCAGTGAACGATTTAGCTTGGATTCACACTTATGTGCTTACATTGCAACAAGTTTTTGAAGTGCATTTATTTATTTATTTATTTATTTTTTTTTTTTTTACACACATCATAGTGCATTGAGGCCCCTTTTACACTTGTGCGACTTTTCCTGCGACTTTGGACATCAGGGTCACATGACAAGTCGTACCCCATGATTCCCAATGATACCATTCATATCTATGCAACTTCAAGTCGCACTTCAAAGTAGTCCCTGTACTACTTTGGTCCGACTAATGCGAGTTGAGGTCCATAGACCTCAATTTTACACAGGCATTTCCTAAAATCGCATAACTTTCAAGTCTCAGCAGTGTGAAAAGAGGCCTTGGCCTGCCCATGCATTATGCAATTTTGCAACAAAATAACAAGCTGAAATATATTGCTGAAACATATGCCAAAACACAATGCAAGTGGCTGGTGAATCCAGCTTTGAATTTTGGATTTCCTATCAATTTTTGCCTCAGTGATAATGGTCACCAGCATATAGAAAGGATGGATTTAATCCCTAGCTATAAAAATAAGGCAAAAGGTCTAACCCTTCCACGCTCTAAAAATCAAAAAAGCTTTAGATACACTTTAATTCATTAAATATTTCTACAAACTGACATTTGAATGTTTAACATCAAAATTCTCTAATCCTGTCAATTGTACAATTGCTACAATTACTTTAAACTCGATTATTGAAGAAGAAATTTGAATATTAAATATTTAACTTCTATTCAGGCATGCGATTTTGAAAGGAAAACTGTTTGTGTGCTTAGTCGTCTTACCACAGACGCTTCCTGATTCTTTCCAAATCAGAAGTTACCAGATGTAAAATGGAGCGCAGATTAATGACAATTGACGGTTGCAGGGACACACCTCAATTTAAGATCCAGTATCAGAGCAGCAGAAGAAACTTCTTTTTATATACAAAACATATATTTGTTACCTGCTTCCTGTCTATGTGGACTGTCGCCTTCGCAGATCAGGAAAGGTTTTTTTTTACAGGAAAAGCTGTGACGAGTTAAATCTGTTTAAAGAAAAAGTACGTTTTCTTTTCCCCCCAGATGAATGGTGTACTGAGTTCGCCCAAGAGCTCAGTGTGATGATCACTGTGTTTGACTTGCTGATATACCTTGTGTCACCCTCCAGCCCAGTGGGAGTTTCCCAAGTCAGAAGATGGTGAGTCAGCAGTATACACTGACACATCACTGACATAAGAAAGTGTTGTAAGCCAACAGGGAAAATACCATCAGAGTCCCCTAAAAGACCATCCCTGCCCAGTTCTGGTGCACCACAAAACATCAATCAGCCCCGTGTGCTATGGCGCTGGGCCAGCATGGTTCCTGGCAAGAGGACAGGAACTGAACAAATAGTTGTAAAGTAAACTAACTAAAATAGAAATCACTTTACAGATATTGTGCCACAGAGACCTTGTCACCAACTCAATTAAAATGTATGTAAAAGCACAGGAAAATCAAAAATTTAAATGTATATATTTGCAGCGTAATTATCTTTTCCATAAATTATTTTTTATTAACCACTTAAGGACCAGCCTCGTTTTGGATTTTAGGTGTTTACATGTTTAAAGCAGGTTTTTCTGCTAGAAAATTACTTAGAACCCCCAAACATTATCTATGGTTTTTCTTCTAACACCCTAGGGAATAAAATGGCGGTCGTTGCAATACTTTTTTTTGCACCGTATTTGCGCACTTTTTTTGGAAAAAATTCACTTTTTTGAATAAAAAAACATACAACAGACAACAGTAAAGTTAGCCCAATTTTTTTTTATATGGTGAAATATAATGTTACGCCAAGTAAATTGATACCCAACATGTCACGCTTGAAAATTGCGCACGCTCGTGGAATGGCGTCAAACTTTTACCATCAAAAATCTCCATAGGCGACGTTAAAAAAATTCTACAGGTTGCATATTTTGCGGTACAGAGGAGGTCCAGGGCTAGAATTATTGCTCTCGCTCTACCGGTCGCTGCGATACCTCACATGCGTGGTTTGACCACAGTTTTCATATGCAGGCGCTACTCGCGTATGCGTTTACTTCTGCGCGCGAGCTCGTCGGGACGGGGGGGGGGGGTTAAAAATTTTTTTTAATTATTTTTATTATTTATTTTACAATATTTTATTTAGTGTGTCACTTTTATTCCTATTACAAGGAATGTAAACATCCCTTGTAATAGAAAAAAGCATGACAGGACCTCTTAAATATGAGATCTGGGGTCAAAAAGACCTCAGATCTCATATTTACACTAAAATGCAATAAAAAAATAAAAAAAAAGTCATTTAGAAAAATGACATTTGAAAAAATGTGCCTTTAAGAGGCGTGGGCGGAAGTGACGTTTTGACGTCGCTTCCGCCCAGCAGTGTCATGGAGACGAGTGGGCGCCATCTTAGCCTCACTCGTCTCCAGACACACCACAGGGAAGGACGCGATCGCCTCCGCCGCTACCAACGGCTCCGGTAAGCGGCGGAGGGCACCGGATCGCGGCGGGAGGGGGGGGCCCTCTCTCGCCACCGATAAAAGTGATCTCATGGTGAATCCGCTGCAGGGACCACTTATCTGAAAGCCGACCGCTACACAAAACCGGGGATACCAGTATTATGGCAGCTAGCTGCTGCCATAACAATATCCCCGTTCAAAGTTTGGACGTACATAGGCGTGCGGCGGTCCTTAAGTGGTTAAAAAATAAAGTTAAAGGAATACTGCACTGGGAACCTGCAACCTAGCAGCCAGCACAGCTTGTAGACAAAAAGCAAAAATTGAATAAATAAGTGCAGCTCTAAGGTTTCAAAAAAGCAAATTTGCATAAATTATATATCAAATAAACTGAGATTCATACATGGTGAAATGTGAATCAACCAAAGAAAAAGTGACATTTCTGAAAAAAATACAGGTATGGTGAAAAATGTGCTAGTATGGTGACTTTACCATAAATCAGGTGAGATACAGAAATTAGGGTGTTAATATTAAACAGAAACACATCAAATAAACAAGGATTAACACATAAAGAATGTGAGTCCAAACTCAGAAAAAATTTGAATAATTTCTGAAAAATTTGCTAGTATAATAATTGTGCTAGTATAACAACTGCACAATAAACAAAGTCCAAAAAACGAAAATGGTGATTTATAAAGTCCAAAAAAATCCAATTAAATGTGCAGTCCCGTTAAGAAACATAAGAAAACAATGCTGGTATAATGAAAGATGTGCTAGTATGGTGACTATACCATAAATAAGGTGAGAGATAGAAATTGGGGTGTTAATATTGAACAGAAACACATCAAATAAACAAGTATTAACACATAATGAATGTGAGTTCAAACTCAGAAAAAATTAGAATCATTTCTGAAAAATGTGCTAGTATAATAATGTGCTAGTATAACTGCACAATAAACACAGTTCAAAAAACAGAAATGGCAAATTGTAAAGTCCAAAGAAATCCAATTATATGTGCAGTCTCGTTAGACATATGGGGGATTCCAATCACCGGTATGAACTGTGAAGGAAAAAAATCAGAAGTACCACCACCATAAACAGGGGGAGGCTTACCAGATATTATTGACTTGGCGGGGCTTACACCACCCAAGTCTGCAGAGCTTATTAGGTTGAACACATCTGTTGGAAACAACTGGTCCTAGATCTGTATCAATCAACCTTGGACTGTCACTGATTAGTGACTTGAAGGCTCCAATCATTGTGAGGAGGGTGGAAGGTAAATGCCAGGAGGGATATATCATGCAATGAAAAGATGGGCTAACATAGCGTGATACCGTATAAAAAGGGCAATTTATTAAAAATAGAATAAAAACACTCACATTTTGAAGAGTAGAAAAAAGCATGTATATAACAAAGAGCGATGCAAACAGGAGGTCCACCCGACGCGTTTTGACTCCACGGTCGTCATCTGGGGTGTGGACCCCCTGCAACAGCATCGCTTATAAAGTAAAAATGACCCCAGAACCTGCTAAACGCAGAAAATGGCTCCACATGACATCACTTCCGGTTCCTGTGTCGCGATCCCGGAAGGAAATGGATACCTAGATATTCCAGGTCAACATTATGTGCGTGTCTTCATAGTATATGATGTACATAACATAAAATAAAAGGCGGATAAAGTACAGTGCACAGCCCTGCAATTACAAAATGTCCTTATGTCGAACCAACGCTTCCTTGTAATGAAAATGAGGCTTGGTTTGGTGATATCTGTCATACAATGTGACCAAGCCTCATTATGAAAACGAGGCTTGGAATTGTGTAATGGCTATCAAATAGGCTAGACAAGCCTCGCTATAAAAACAAGGCTTGGTTAGCTGGTGTCCATTTAATATGGGAAACCAAGCCTCGTCATGAAAACGAGGCTTGGTATAGTAACCTCCGTGTATACACAGAGGCCCCCGCGACCACATGCCGTCTCAAGCCAATCAACAGAGAGTAAATCACAATAACAGAAAAAATGTCCACCCGCCCCACAGAATGGAGAAAGTGTACATGATTAAGTTATTGATACTAAAGCCAGCTTAAAGGATCAAGGTGTTCTATTGGATGTAAGTCCAACAGCAGCTGCAGCAAGGTCTGAGGTCAGCTGTCAGAAATCAAATAATATAAATACTGATAACTAAGTATAAACCAAATATAAACAAAAAAGACCCTACTCCAAGAGTTAAATGAAAAACTTAAAAATAACATTGTTAACAACAATAGAGGGTGGGTTAGAAATAGCCCATATACACAAATAAATAATAAAATAAATTTGTATGTTGAAAAATTCCTAAAAAAGGGGGGGGGGCTTCCAGGTGATTTCAGAGCAAAAGTAGGCAATTAAGCTCTATTTAAAAAAGAGTTAATGTCCCACTCTACAATCATTCCCTGTGGATGGTGGGTCTGTAATTCATAGATCCACAAGGTTTCTAGTCTGGATATCCCTCTCGTCCTAGCTCCACCCCTCCATGGGGCAATGTATCTATCAATAATAAGAAATTGAGTCTTGAGTCCCTGTAGGGTCACGTGCATGGTGTTGTCGGTAGTGGCGAGGAACTGTATGTTTAGTACTACCAAGTTTTATTAGATTGATATGTTCAGTAACTCTACCCGTAAATGTTCGTATAGTTCTACCGACATATTGCTTCCCGCAAGGGCAAGTCAGTAAATATACCACATGGGTTGTGGCACAAGTACAGAAGTGCTTGATGGTATAAGATCGACCAGTTACCTTAGAGCTAAATTCCTTGGTTGCTCTATGACCACAGGAGTTGTGATGGCAGACCAGACACTTTTTGCAGGGGTAATAACCTGTCCAGTTGTGAAAAAATGTGGGCCTAACTGGGGGATTGATGATAGATGGTGCAATCTTGCTTTTAAGTGAGGGTGCACCCCGGTAAATGACCTTGGGTCTCTCAGGTAGAATAGGACCAAGTATTTTGTCATTCCTCAAAATTCCCCAGTGCCGTTCAAAAATGTCTTTAATCTGTTTATATTGGATTGAGAACCCAGTCAGGAATGACCATTTAAAGTTGTCATCACCTTCTCGCTGAGGTTTGTCTGCCAGCAATGAATCTCGATCGGTATTTAGAACTGTAGAAAGATCTCTATCTACGTCGGCCTGACCATAACCTTTGTCCAGGAATCTCTCCCTCAAGATGTTAGCTGGGGACTTGAAGGTGGCAGTGTCAGTGCAGTTTCTGCGAAGCTGCAGAAACTGGCTTTTAGGAACTGAACTCAACCATGATTTGTGGTGGCAACTGTCTGTGGGTATAAACCCATTCCTATCAGTAGATTTAAAGTGGGTACTCAATATGAAATGTTGTTCTGATCTTTCAATCACAAGATCCAAAAAGTTGATTCTAGAAGAACTGGATTGGTAAGTTAAAACAATACCTCGATCATTATCATTAAGAGTCAGAAAGAATTCTTCCAATGATTCTGAGGTGCCAGCCCATAGGAGGAGGACATCGTCAATGTACCTGGCCCACAAAACCAAATGTGGATGGGACAGGGCATAGACGACATTCTCCTCCCACTTGGCCATAAAAAGGTTGGCCAGACTGGGAGCGAATTTCGCTCCCATCGCCACACCCTTGAGCAAATAATTGTGGTGGGTGGCAAAATCTAATAACTCCAAAATAAAATCAACCTGGGGGGTGGCAAGAGTGACGTCTCTTTTCAAAAATTCCTGTGCAGCCTCCATTCCTCTCTGATGGGGAATGCAGGTGTACAAGGAAGCGACGTCAGCTATAGCCATAATGAGGTCACCTTCAATATTAGATTGGGATAGAAGATTAATCACATCCTTGGTGTCCTTAAGGTAGGATGGTGTTTTTCTGACTAGTGGTTGCAGAAAATAGTTGATGTATTTTCCAATTCGGGAGGTAATGGAATCTATCCCGCTCATTATGGGGCATCGGGGGGGATGGAGGGGGTCTTTATGGATCTTGGGCAAATAATAAATGATAGGGATTCGTGGGGCCAATGGAACAAGAAATGATTTTTGTTTATGATTTAAAATCAAAGAGTCAAACCCTTTGCAGATAAGACTGGTCAATTCCTTTTTATATTTGGATGTAGGGTTATTAGGTCGTTCAATATAAGTGGAGTGGTCACTTAAAATATTATACATTTCCCCCATGTAGTTGGCTTTGTTTAAAAGAACTATACCCCCACCTTTGTCGGCGGGGTGAATAACCAAATCCTTGTTATCACACAAGGATTTGAGACCTGACTCTGGTAAGGGGTTAAAAGTCCGTTTAGGTGGTAATTTAGCTAGATCTTTAAGTACAAGGTCTTTAAACATGTTTAAAGCCGGGGCCAACTGAGTCGGGGGGTTAAAAAGAGAAGGGTTAGATAACCCTGAATGGACAGTTCCTGATGTAACTGCCCTTGCAACGTTTCTAGTAGGGTTGGAGGTGTAACGTTGTATGTTGACTTTTCTAATATATTTGTGAACATCCACAAAAGTATCAAATTTATTTAAGTTCCGTGGAGGGGCGAATTTAAGACCCTTATCTAAAACAATTTTTTCTTCCTGTGTTAATACTGTACTACTCAAGTTAAAAACGCCTTGGCAGCTTATGTTCGCCTTCTTTTTTCGCTTCTGGGTCCTCCTCCCTCCTCTGGACCCTCTTTTGGTCCAGGGCCTCTTTTTCTGCCCGGGGGGTCCTCGTGAAAACCCTGATTGTAACGAGGGTTAGAGTTAGGTTGTTGGTAACCATAAGGGGTCTGATTGTGCTCAGCCCTAGGGAATGGATACACTCCTTCTCTATGTTGATCACGAAGTGGAGAGTATCGATTGTAAGTGGATATAGGTGGATGACTATAGTGGGAGGGTGTAGGGTAATTGGTGTATTGATTATAAGATCTAACAGGGGACCCCCTATGATAAGAAGTGTCCCTCTCATAATAATCATAATTATCCCGATGGGAATTGTTTCCTCTGTGTCCCCCTCTATTAAAATTCTGTCCCCTCCCCCTTTGTGTGTTCCTGGGGGTGTGGACATTTTGAGGTTGGCCCCTCTGGGGTTGGGAAGTCTCACCAGATGGTTGGCTTCTACTCATAGAGGGTTTGGGTCGAGATGGAAGTTGAGTTGAGGGTGATAAGGCTATGGTGCCACCATTATTTGTTTCCATGGCTGGATCCGATGTAGATGGTTTTTGCCAACTAAACACCTTGCCTGACCTATAGTCTCCTATATCCCGTGTATATTTCTTTTGTTTTTTTGTTTTCTGGTCCCTATCTTCTTTAATAAGATAAGCCTGAAGGTTCGAGGATAGGGAATTGTACTCCACTGAGTTTTTATACCTAAGGAGACCATCTTTTAATTCCTTAATCTCGCGATGAGGAAGTTTAAGAGTTTAATACCAGCTTCATTAAAATAACTATACCAGGACTCAAGGTCTGTCTCTCCCTGTTGTGGGTGAATGTCCCACCGGAGACTTCGAGGGACCATGTTTTCTGTCACATACTGCTCATACTGAGTACCCGGAGGAAACCCACGCAGGCACAGGGAGAACATGCAAACTCCAGGCAGGTAGTGTCGTGGTTGGGATTCGAACCAGTGACCCTTCTTCTCTGCTCACTGATTGGTTGCTAGACATTACTATACATCATCTCACCCCTTGGTTGCTAGAGGTTACAGCATATCATTACCGCTCACTGTCTTCAGCCCTGCAGAACATCACACCTGTTTCCTCTCTCCCTGCCCTGCAGAACATCACACATTTCTCCTCCCCCTGCCCTGCAGATCATCGCACATGTCTCCTCTCTCCCTGCCCTGCAGATCATCACACGTCTCCTCTCTCCCTGCCCTGCAGATCATCACACATTTCTCCTCTCCCCCTGCCTTGCAGATCATCACACATGTGTCCTCTCTCCCTGCCTTGCAGATCATCACACATGTCTCCTCTCTCCTTGCAGAACATCACATATTTCTCCTCCCCCTGCCCTGCAGATCATCACACATGTCTTCTCTCTCCCTGCCCTGCAGATCATCACACGTCTCCTCTCTCCCTGCCCTGCAGATCATCACACATTTCTCCTCTCCCCCTGCCCTGCAGATCATCACACATTTCTCCTCTCTCCCTGTCCTGCACAGTGTTGCCAACCCCCTGAAGTGAAATTTACTGGCAGGATGACAAAATTTACAAACGGCACCACTTTTTTACTGGCAAAAATCATGACAATTACTGGCAGATCCGCATTTTTTACTGACACTGCAAAAAAGTACCTAAAATTACTATTTTCAGTGCTAAACAGTGCAAGGATACATATTTGAACTATAAACATATAGCTAGTGCTATTAGCAATGTGTTTAAGCTAAACAAAAGTCAAAAAACATATTTCTCCATTGACATGAAGGTCAGGTTACTATAACCCAGCTAGCACTAGGTTCCCTCCTTACATCAGAGTCTGCAGGGATCCCCCTTACAGTGAAAGGGAACTCTTATGTAAAGGGGAATGCTGCAGATCATGATCTAAGGGGGAACTCTGATGTAAGGGGAGGCTCTGGTGACCAGAGACCACCTTATATCAGAGTCCACTGTGTTCCCTTTACATCAGAGTTCCCAATTACATCAGGGTCTGCAGATTGAGTTCCCCTTTGCACTGTAAGGGGCAATCCTGCAGACTTTGATGTAAAGGGGAATGCCAGGAACTCTGATGTGGTGGGCACTCTGGTGACCAGAGACCACCTTCCGCAGAGTGAATACACTAAGGTAAGGGGAGTTACTAATTTAGGGAGAAACCTTTATATCAGTGCCCCTTACATTATTGTATTCACTCCCCCTTACATCAGCAACCCCCCTAGACTGACTTGGCGGTGCTGTCACTGACCTCCTCTCAGGTGCATCGTGCAGGGCTCAGTCAGATGGCTCCAGATTGGTGGTTCTGGTTTTCCTATGGTCCCCCCCCCCCCACAGTCCACACACACGTCTGACTTCTCCCGTGACCCCATGATCCCGGCGGCGCTCCCACTCTTGACTCCTTTCCCGACTCCCCCTCAGAGACTGCAGACATGATGTAGGAATAGGTCAGAGGCTGCGGGCAGGGGATGGTCAGAGGCTGCGGGCAGGAGATGGTCAGAGGCTGTGGGCACACGAGATGGTCAGAGGCTGCGGGCACACTAGATGGTCAGAGGCTGCGGGCACACGAGATGGTCAGAGGCTGCGGGCACACGAGATGGTCAGAGGCTGCGGGCACACGAGATGGTCAGAGGCTGTCACTCACTGTGATATATACACACACACATTTTATATATATATATATATATATATATATATATATATATATATATATATATATATATACACACACACACACACACACACACACATCTCCATGCACAGTGACAGCCATGAGCACACACACAACGGATCCCGTTATCAGAGTAACTTCATCACAATGCACAGTGTGCTCTGCAGACATGAACACCGCACAGCCCCGGTCATCCCCGGCACACATCGGTCACCCCAGCCGGGAACGCTGCACTGGTTCGGGCTGCAGGCACGGCTGGCAGAACAAAAGGCAGCAGCAGACATGGGCAGTGCCAGGTGCCTGCCTGATAGTGGGTAGCCCCGCAGAGAGAGAGAGAGAGCGCCGGAGACAAAGCTGGCAGGCTGGGATGTACTCACCGGAGACGGAGAGTGGAATCCGGGTGATCGGTTGTGTATATGGAACCAGCAGAAGAAGAGCTTCGGGGGATGGAAGAAGGAGGGGAGAGCATCCAGGGAGAGGGGAGGAGAGAGTGACTGTGACCCTTTCATCTCTCCACCGGGCCGGCTTCACCCCCCCCGTAATGTCCTGCCGTGGCCGGGCCCAGTAACATGGCTCCTCCTGCTCCCCCCGCTGAACCGCCGAGAACTGAAGATCGAGCGGCGGCCGGCGGCTTCTGTTTAAAAATGGCGCCAGGCGGCGTCATTACATTACTGCGCATGCGCCGGCCTGCCGAGCTTGTAGATCTTTTCCGAGTCCTGCAGGCTTTGGAACGGCGCATGCTCAGTTGCATGGCCGGCCCGCAGCCATCTTTTTTACGGGCACCGGCTGCCCGTAACGGGCATTCACGGGCGCCCCGAAAATGGGGTGATTTTCACGGGCTGCCCGTAAATTAACAGGCGGTTGGCAACACTGGTCCTGCAGATCATCACACATTTCTCCTCTCCCCCTGCCCTGCAGATCATCACATATTTCTCCTCTCTCCCTGCAGATCATCACATATGTCTCCTGTCCCCCTGCCTTGCAGATCATCACACATGTCTCCTCTCCCCCTGCCCTGCAGATCATCACAAGAGAGTAGAGATGTTCTTCAGGGCTGAAAAAGGAGAGACAAGTCCTGTCAATGAACTAAGGAACTTGCAATAGTTCTTACCTTGTTTACTGGGCCCCCCATACCATGGATATCTCCAGACCCGCCCCCCACATGTCTGTAAAAGCTCAGTCGGAGCTCTATTGTTCAGCAGCCCAACCAGCCTCTTCACCCACAGGACAAAGTAGGAACAGCAGCAAACCAGCAGGGAGAGAGAAGGCTAAGTCCCGGAGCAGGAATGGAGTAACAGGCACAGCAGAGGAGTGGGGCTGCCCTCCACCTTTGCAGCCTGACAACGCTAAGTCGGGAAACATAACTCACTGTAGCAGGGCACCAGAAGCAGTCAGTGTTGGATTATCCGCCAACCATCCTGGCGCCAGCCTTGCTCCGGACATTCCCGAGCAGCACGGGCTGGAGAGACAGCTGCTTTGGGCCTCACAACAATGACAGGGCCCAGGGCAGCTGCCCCTTTTGCCCTGCGTTAAAGACGACCCTGCTCGGAATACATTAGCGTTTTTAGGAAGGTGATGCAGAACATGACCCATTCCTCACCAGCCACTCGTGTCCTCCCTTGACACATGTCCCTTGAACATTACTCTGTTTATTGAATTTACTTCGCCTTATAGGCATACACCACAGGAAGCTACCATGCTTCTTCTAATGCAAGGCCTTGCTCTTGTGACTTTTCAGTCCAGGTCTTTAGCCCAACCCTGGGCCATAGCAGGCTCCAATATAGAGACTGAGCCACAAGGTGAGGGACATGAAGCGCACCTGTCCCCCCCCCCCCAACAACAGGGGCTGCCATCATATGGCACCATATGGCATCATATGGCTTGCCTTGCCATACGATGCCTTGTCATAATATTCATCTTCAAGACATTACATCTGCCAAACCAGGAAACTGCTAGGTTCCTCCACCTGTCTAGATCTTAGGAGAAAGTACTTAGGAGGGGCTGAAAGTTGATTTGTTAAATGAAATGTAAATCAGAAGGAATTTTTGTGCCTAAGTATTGGATAGCCTGAGGGGTCCACCGGAAGGGAAAATTGCCGCTAAGTCAAGTCTGAGCGTTAGGAGAGAGAGAGATACGTTAAGATTTTTCTGATTTTTGCAGGTTAATTTTAAAATTCGAAAGATCATCGTACTGGCGTATTGTCGATAAGAGTACTGGGAGAGAAGTATGCGGTTCTGAAATGTAGGACAGCAGGTTGTCCGCATAAGCTGCAATTTTATGGTGGTATGTGCTCGTTTCAAGTCCTCTGATGTCAGGGTAGAGCCTGATGTGTTGCAAAAGGGGTTCTAATGAAATTATAGAGAGGAGCGGGGAGAGTGGGCACCCCTGTCTCGTGCCGTTACTTATTTTAAAGGGGTTGGAAGTCACTCCGTTTACTCTGGCCGATGCTGTGGGGGAGGAGTAGGTGGCGGAAATCCAGGACAAAATGGAGGTCGGCATTCCAAGGCATCGCAGGGTGGCCAGCAGGAAAGTCCAGTTCACCCTGTCAAACGCCTTTTCAGCGTCTGTGGACAACAGGATGAACAGGGTATTAAGGCGTTTGGCCCTTGCCACCACGTCTATCGTCCTTATGGTGTTGTCCTGCGCCTCTCTGTTCCGGATGAAACCGACCTGGTCCAAGGGGATTATGCGTTGGAGAACGTGCCCTAGTCGCTCGGCCAAAATTTTTGTGAACAACTTCAGGTCACAGTTAAGTAGGGATCGGCCTGTAACTTGCGCAAAGGAGCGGGTCTTTCTCTGGTTTAGGGATGACAGAAATGCTGGCTTGTAAAAGGTCCGAAGGCATGGCATGATTATCTAGTATTGCGTTGAAGGCGGTAACAAAAGGAGTTGCTAACTGGGCTTCGAAAGTTTTATAATAGGTAGTTGTAAAGCCGTCAGGGCTGGGTGCCTTCCCACCTGGAGAACCAGCCAAGGCACTCATGAGTTCATTTGTGGTTACAGGCTGCAAAAGCAAATCCACCTCCTCATCATTAAGAGTAGGCAGGTTTGCCACTGCGAGGTAAGTCTCTATGGCCTGCGAGCTGTCCTGTGGGCGCTCTCCCAGAGGCCGGGAATGCAAATTATAGAGAGCTTCATAGAAAGCACGGAAGGATTCCGCCATTTCCGTGGAGTCATGAATTCTGGTTCCTGAGGGGGTAGGATGTAGCATAAATTGCGTTGGGTTTGTATGGCGTTCGCCAATGTTCTACTACATTTGTCCCCATACTCATAGAATGTTCTGCGCGCCTTCAATAGGTTGTTCTTAGAATGAAAAAGGGAGTGCTCCCTGATTTGTTCTCTGAGGCTAGTTACTTCTGCTTCTAGGGCCCTGTCTGGGTGGGTTTAATGGCGTTTTTCACAGTCATGGAGTTTTGCAAGCAATTCTGATAACGATTTCGCTCTGGCCAACTTGAGTCTATGGCCATGTTTGATGAGTATTCCTCTTATGTAGCACTTATGTGCGGACCAAATAGTGAGAGGATTAGGGACCGAGTCCCTGTTTCTCTCAAAGAAAAGCTCCAATTCTCTTAAGATATCAGCTTTAACCTCTGGATCTTGAATAAGGGATTCGTTTAGTCGACATGTTGCTGATCTAGGTGTCGATTGCTGTAGGGCTAAGGTTATGGAGATCAGAGCATGATCCGAAAGCGCAATGTGTCCGATCTGAGCCCTAGACACAAGTGGGATCATGGCGTGAGATACTAAGAAAAGATCTATCCTAGAGTACAAGCCATGTACAGCTGAGAAAAGGGTGTAGTCCCTCTCCTGCGGATGGAGGATAAGCCAAATGTCAACTAGTCGGTGGGAGTGCAACAATTCCCTGATCCGGCTTTGGGATCTCAGCGACAAGGCTGAGGAGCCGTCGACGAGTCTGGAAGCCCCCTTTAAAAAAGGCGGCCCCCGGATCCCACCCCCCATGTGAATGAATATGGGGTACATTATACCCATACCCATTCACCCCAAAAAGCAGTGAAATGTTAAAAAGAAAAAACAAGAGTCGTTTTTTGACAGGTGCTTTATTAAAAAAAGAAAAATGTCCCCTGTCGTAGCTCTAACGTGTCTTCTTTCTCCTGTACCGATGCCTTCTTCCTCCAGTAGTTTCTTCTCCCTCCAGGGCAGTCTTCTCCCCAAGCTGTCTTCTCCTTGTGCTGTCTTCTTCCTTTGAGTAAAAATCCATGAAAACTGCATGCAAAAACGGCTATAAAACTAGGGTTTAAAAATCCAAAACACACTGCAAAACGTGCCTGAAAAATGCATCAAGGCAAGCCGCATAGATGTGAACCTACACTAAAACACTACTATAGCTCCTGCTGGATTTTGCTTCATGCATTCCCTATTGACACTTTTGTGGTTGTGAGAGTTTCCATGTTTTTTTATGGGGAAATTTGCTTTGATATACGAGTGCTTTGGATTACAAGCACGTTTCCAGAACGAATTATGAGCGCAATCCAAGGTTTTACTGTATATAAATGTGGACAACACCCTAATCCATCTTCTGGAAGCCCTGACTTTTCCTGAATCTATTCTTATTTTAAACATCCTCCTGTGCTTTCCAGCCATGACTTTCTATTCTACAGTAGACACAAAGAGGGAGACCAACTTATTTAGGAGAGAAGCCGTGCCACGTCCAATAGTACCTAAACACAAAGAAAGGGTTCCCCTAGGTGGACTTTTCCGGCACTTGCATGGTAGAAAAAATTAGAAATAGAAGCTATAATACATCATAAAAAGGCATAAATTTTATTCAATTTGAGAAAATGCAAATATTAAAAACACAGTGGATATCATCAGTAACAAAGTAGTACTAATAGGTAATTACATGGAACAGTCAAACAATAAGCAATAGTGGACATAAACCTCTTTTCAAGCCCGATGCGTTTCGGGATGTTTAGTATTTCTAGGGTCATTCTTCAGGGGCATGATCGAAAAGAGGGGTTCATCTAAATATATTGAAAAAATATATATGAGTAAAACTGCAAGAGTGTGAACAAAAAGTCAAACAGTACACAGGTTATCAGTAGATATCCAATGGGGGGTGTAACACCCCCCATTGGATATCTACTGATAACCTGTGTACTGTTTGACTTTTTGTTCACACTCTTGCAGTTTTACTCATATATATTTTTTCAATATATTTAGATGAACCCCTCTTTTCGATCATGCCCCTGAAGAAGGACCCTAGAAATACTAAACATCCCGAAACGCGTCGGGATTGAAAAGCAGTTTATGTCCACTATTGCTTATTGTTTGACTGTTCCATGTAATTACCTATTAGTACTACTTTGTTACTGATGATATCCACTGTGTTTTTAATATTTGCATTTTCTCAAATTGAATAAAATTTATGCCTTTTTATGATGTATTATAGCTTCTATTTCTAATTTTTTCTACCATGCAAGTGCCGGAAAAGTCCACCTAGGGGAACCCTTTCTTTGTGTTCTATTCTACAGTAGAGGTTTCTTTATACAGTATTGTTCCGCTATAAAAGTCAAAGCAGCAGAGAGTAGAGCCAATTTCTGTCCCAGGGCATAGGAGATACATGTCTCTGGTTGAAAATATATATTTGTGGGATGTTAACAAAGATGGATATTAGACAGGGGCGGACTGATAACTCATGAGGCCCCCGGGCAATAGGAGATTATGGGGCCCCCAGGCAATCAAAGATTATGGGGCCACACAGTATACACACAGTATACACATACATGTACACACAGTATACACAGACAGATGTAAAAAAAACACAGATTTATACATACTGTCCCTGGTTTTACTGAGGCTGGCAACCCTGATGGGGCCCCCTAGTGGCCCAGGGTCCTCGGACAGTGCCCGAGTGGCTCAATGGTCAGTACGCCCGTGGCATTAGATGTAACAATAAGATGTGTGGAAGTATATAAGGAATTTGGAAAGCCCCTTCTGAAATTGGAGAAAAAACAGCACATGCCTCAATTATGTTCATTTGCTGCAACTGAAAAATCTTTTGTACCCTCCATTATGATGCAACACAGAGAAGGTTTGTGTCACTGGCGAAAACTGCCTGTGTGATGAGAAATAAAAAACTCCACAATGTTCCTTCAGCCCCTGGTCACACAGTTACAACTTCAGGTACGACATGTAATTTATAAATTGTACCTGAAGTAACATCTAATGTGTTTCAATGGCAGTGTCTTAATAGGTACAATTTCAAGTAGTGCGATTTGAGAAGTAGTTCATATGTTACTTTTTCATAACTTCAGCACGATTTCACTGCCATAGACTATAAAATTGTGCTGCAAATCGTACCTGTGTCTATATCAGCACTACTGGAGCCTGAAAGAAGTTAAATATTTTTTATATTGTTAAACTTTTGTTCATAACATCACTGCTCCTCCCTGTGACATGGACAGCCCCTCTCACTGAAGTAGCACTGAAGTTGTATCAAATCATTACAAATCTCACAGAAGTAGTACTGAAGTAGTATTAAATTGTGGTTGAAGTCGAGCTTTATCGCACCAATTTAAATCGTACCTGGTGTGACCACAGGCTCAGGGAAAACTCCAAGTGATTGTAATACAAAGTATCAAAATTCATAAAACAAAAATAACAAGGATCTATATAGCGATAATAATATAAGATGACATAACAGTAAACAAAATCACCACATCACATGGTCAGAACTCTGATCCTATATGATTAAAATCAATTAAAACAGTACAAACAAATTGTCACTGTCCCCACCTATAACTGGCCTTTGCAGCAAGCAGCACATGGAAGGACGATGTATGTCAAACAGAACCAAAGAAAATTCCCAGCTCAACTTTCCGACCAGCCTGCAACCAAGCAAATTATCCTGTCTAACAGTATGCGTTAAAAAAAGGGTTTAGTTTGCACACATTTGCAAATACATGGGAAAGCTGCAGAGTCGCTTCACGGCTACCCAGTATTATCTGCAGTTCTAACTCTAAATTTTGTGAGCCTCCATAGTAGAAACACATGTATTATAATGGATAGGCAGAGGGCAGGTGAGCCTGGAGGGAGCCCACCCCTCCGTAACCACTTCCCGGCCGCCATATAGCAAAATGACGGCCAGAAAGTGTCTCTGTTATCCTGACTGGACGTCATATGACGTTCAACAGGATAAGCCATGATTGCGCGCACGCGGGGGTGACACACCGCATCGCGATCTGGGTAAAGAGCCTATGGCGTAGGCTCTTTACCACGTGATCAGCTCAGTGTAAACAGGAAATGCCTCCACTCGCACTAACAGGCACAAGTAGAGGAGAGCCGATCTGCTGCTCTCCTTGACATGGGGGGTCTGCGCTGATAATCAGTGTATTGATTATCAGTGCAGACCCATCGAGGATGCCCACCCATAGCCACCAGGGATGCCCACCCATGACCACCAGGGATGCCCACCCATGACCACCAGGTAAGCCCACTAGAGCCCACCAGAGAGGCCAATCGGTGTTCATTAGAGATGGCACTCTGTGCCTATCAGTGATGCCTGCCAGTGCCTCCTGATCAGTGCAGCCTATTAGTGCCGTTCATCAGTGTCCACCAGTGCTGCCTATAAGTACCCTTCAGTGCTACCTATCAGTGCCACCTATGAGTGCCCATTAGTGCTTTATATCAGTGCCACCTATCAGTGCCCATCAGTGCTGCTTATCAATGCCATCTATCAGTGCTGCGTATAAGTACCCATCATTGCCACCTCTTCAGTGCCATTAAGAACTGCCTCATCAGTGCCCGTCAGTGCAGCCTCATCAGTGAAGGAGAAAAATTACTTATTTACAAATTATGTAACAGAAACGAAGAAAAACTTTTTTTTTCAAAATTTTCTGTCTTTTTTTATATGTAGCACAAAAAATAAAAACCCCGGAGGTGATCAAATACCACCAAAAGAAAGCTCTATTTGTGGGGAAAAATGATAAAAATTTAGTTTGGGTGCAGAGTCGAATGACCGTGCAATTGTCATGCAAAACATGATAGCGCTAAAAGCTGAAAATTGGTCTGGGCAGGAAGGGGGGAAAGTGCCCTGTATTGAGGTGGTTAAAGGCATAGGGGCACACTGAACACCCAGCATATAGCACAATGGCAGCAAAAGTGTCCGCTCCAGTGTGTCCCTTCACCAGTATTCTAGCAGTTCAAATAAATGGCCACTGCCCCCCGCCTATAACTGGCCTTTGGAGCAAGCAGTACCTGGAAGGGGACATGTGTCTATATCAGCACTACTGGAGCCTGAAAGAAGTTAAATATTAACCCTTTGCTAGTTAAACTTTTGTTCATAACATCACTGTTCCTCCCTGTGACATGGACAGCCCCTCTCACTTTAAGCGATAGTAAACCCGCTGAATTTTTTTTTCTTTTCCTACACCTGTAAGGGAAAAGGCATAATGAGCTAGAATGCACCTCATACTAGCTCATTATGAGATACTTACCTTAGAACGAGGCGCCGGCATCTCACCCGGTCCACGCCGAGGGAGCTGACATTTCCCCTCGGCATGTCTTCCGGGTATCGCGGCTCCGGCCCTGTGAGTGCCCAGAGCCGCGATGTTGTCACTCCTGCGCTTGCGCGCGGGAGACTTCTTTCCGGCAAGGTCCGGAGTTTGCCGGGCTCTCAGCCGAGAATCCCCTGTGTGCATGCGCCGCTGCAGTCAGCGGCTCATTGCGAGGGGAATATCTCCTAAATCGTACAGGTTTAGGAGATATTTTTTTTTACCTACAGGTAAGCCTTATTATAGGCTTATCTGTAGGTAAAAGTTTTAAAAATAGGTATACAACCACTTTAAGTAGCACTGAAGTTGTATCAAATCATAACAAATCTCACAGAAGTAGTATTAAATCATGGTTGAAGTTGAGCTTTATCGCACCAGTTTAAATGGTACCTGGTGTGAGTCAGGGAAAACTCCAAAGTATCAAAATTCATGAACAAAAATAACAAGGATCTATATAGAGATAATAATATAAGATGACATAACAGTAAACAAAATCACCACATCATATGAACAGAACTCTGATCCTATATGATTAAAATCAATTAAAACAGTACAAACATTGGGCCACTGTCCCCACCTATAACTGACCTTTGCAGCAAGCAGCACATGGAAAGATGAAGCATGTCAAACAAAACCAAACCAAAGAAAATTCCCAGCTCAGATTACCAACCAGCCTGCAACCAACTGAATTATCCTGCCTAATAGTATGCGTTAAAAACAGGGGTTTCGTTTTGCACACATTTGCAAATATATGCGTAAGCTGCAGAGCCAGTCAATTAAAACAGCTCTTATATTTGGTGTTACTGAACAAAAACTACAAGTTTGTGTCCCTTAGTCTGCATTCACACGCGAGCGTTCTGGGTTTCTATGGAAAAGCGGGTTTCTGCCTGTGTTTTCGGAAACGCACAAAATGCGCATCACACTTGTGTTGCCATTATTTCTTACTGACACTGCAAACAAGGGTAGCAGTCTTGTGTCTTGTCACACATTTGTCATGCAGAAAAACGCACCAAAAAGCGCATCCCAAAACATGCTTGTCTCACAGTCAAAAAAAAAAAGAGGTGTAGGAGCCATTTTGGCACATTTGTCTCATGTAGGGCAGCCTGTTCACTTGAATGGCCTTCCCCATGCGACAAACACAATAAAAAAAAAATGAAGGCATTAGAACTGTATTTCTGGTACAAAGCATTTTTTAAAAGGGTTAATAAGGGGCTAAAATGTTTTAGAAAAGGTATTTTTTTTAATGTACTTACAAATCACAGCATTTCATAAATGGAAGCTACAATAGTAACAATAATAAAATAGTACTGTAACTCTCAATCATAAAGTAATCCTGCAGGACCCAAACTGACAAATTATAGCTCAGTCCTTTCCTTTAGATTGCAAAGAGAGAACTTGGCTCTCCTTGCGTAATCATTGGAGCTCCGTGACAGCCCGGTCATGTACTCTGTTTATCATGAGAAAGCAGCTATCCCTGTGTAATCATGGGAGTTCTATGACTGCCGAGCACTGTGCTCTGACTATCAGTAGAATGCAGCTCTCCTGTGTAATCATCAGGGCTGGACTGGCCTACCAGGACAGTGGGAAATTTCCCAGTAGCCACCTGCCCTGGGGCCGCTTTGAGTTGTGGCTGCTACCAGGGCCGATCCTTGGCGGATGCACAGCGCCCAGGTGCCGCAAGCTGAGGAAGAGTGAGGGTGCCCAGGGCCAGTACTACCATGGGTCCCACTGGGCAGGGGCGGCTGTGGCCCGAGTTTGGAGTTGCCTCGGAGGGGGGGGGGGGGGGGGTGCGCACCGTCGGATCACACAGAGCTGGAATCTCCCACTGTGACACAGCAGGGATTTGAATTAATTACCTGGCAGTCGCTGTCATACAAAGTTCCGCCTCCTGGACTGGCTCCTATGACAGACAGCACACTGGTGCAATGCCGAGACGTGTGACATCTATCAAAGGAGCTGGTCCAGGAGGCTGGACTTCATATGACAGTGGCCACCAAGTAGTTAATTCAAATCCATGCTGTGTGATCTGGTGGCTCTCCTCTCTCTAATCCCCATGCAAAGATCAGGCTGCATCGATAGACACTGGTGAGGCTGCATTGATGGGCACTGGTGAGGTTGAGCTGATGGGCACTGGGGAGGCTGCCTTGATGGGCACTGGTGAGGCTGCATTGATGGGCACTGATCGGGCTGCATTGGTGGGCACTGATCGGGCTGCATTGATGGGCACTGATCGGGCTGCATTGATGGGCACTGGTGAGGCTGCATTGATGGACACCGATGAGGCTGCATTGAGCACTGATGAGGCTGCATTAATGGGCACTGATGAGGCTGCGTTAATGGGCAGTAATGAGGCTGCATTGATGGGCATTGGTGAGGCTGCATTGATGGACACTGGGGAGGCTGCATTGATGGGCACTGGTGAGGTTGAGCTGATGGGCACTGGCGAGGCTGCATTGATAGGCACTGGTGAGGCTGCATTGATGGGCACTGATTGGGCTGCATTGGTGGGAACTGATCGGGCTGCATTTATGGGCACTGGTGAGGCTGCATTGATGGACACCGATGAGGCTGCATTGATGGACACTGATGAGGCTGTATTAATGGGCAGTAATGAGGCTGAACTGATGGGTACTGGGGAGGCTGCATTGATGGGCAGTAATGAGGCTGCATTGATGGGCACTGGTGAGGCTGAATTGAAGGGCACTGGTGAGGCTGCATTGATGGGCACTGGTGAGGCTGCATTGATGGGTACTGGTGAGGCTGCATTGATGGGTACTGGTGAGGCTGCATTGATGGGCGTTGATCCAGGATCCATTAGACCCCATTGTAGTCTCTAATGGGGCCTGGTGGGGGCTCTAACAGACTTACTAATGGACACCAAGAGGGCCTCTGTTAGGGAAACCCCCCTCCAGGTCCCATTAGACCAAATTGTAGTATGGGGCGCCCACCCGTGTGGGGGCACCAGAAATAGTTTTGCACCCAGACATCTGAATCCCTAGAATCAGCCCTGGCTGTGACCGCCCATAAATTTCAGCCTATATTAGAGCTGCCCGTAAATGCCCATTACGGGCAGCGGCGCCCGTAAAAAAAATGGCTGCGGGGGCGACATGTCTGCTCATGCACCATTTCGAAGCTAGGTTAGGGAAAACCCGTACACGCTCAGCCATTTTCAGGCAGGCGGGCGATGCGCAGTGATGTAATTTTCAAATGTATGGCACTCGTCTTGGTCTCGGCCGCAGTGCATGCCTCTCCACATCACGGCCGGGTAAGAGCGGACCCCTCAGCAGCCTCTGACTACCTTCTGTTACTCTCCTGTACCTTGTCTGCACAGCCTTTGACCACCTCCTGTTACTCTCTTGTACCATGTCTGCACAGCCTATGACCACCTCCTGTTCCATGTCCGCACAGCCTATGACCACCTTTTGCGCCATGTCCTCAGCCTCTGACATCTCCTGTATCATGTCGGCAGCATCTGACATCTCTTGTACCATGTCCGCAGCCTCTAACATCTCCTGTACCATGTCCACAGCCTCTGACATCTCCTGTATCATGTCCGCAGCTTCTGACCGTCTCCTGTACCATGCCTGCAGCCTCTAACCATCTCTTGTATCATGTCTGCAACCTCTGCCCATCTCTTGCCTTTTATCATGTCTGCAGTCTCTGAGGAGTTAAGAGTGGGAGTGCCACTGGGATGGGGGTCATGGGAGAAGTCAGACGTGTGCGGACTGTGGAGAGGAGACTATGGATAAAACCAAAGCCACCAAGCTGGACTAGCCACTGACTGACTATGCCCTGCATGGTGCACCTGAAAGGAGGTCCGTGACAGCGCCGCCAGGCCAGTCTGAGGGGGGGGGGGATCAGTAATGTAAGGGGGGAGTGAATA
Organism: Lithobates clamitans; assembly: GCA_037952925.1. NCBI lineage: Eukaryota > Metazoa > Chordata > Amphibia > Anura > Ranidae > Lithobates > Lithobates clamitans. Next base: position 1,940,604 of record JBBGZY010001263.1, read on the forward strand.
CAATAATGTAAGGGGGTACTGATATAAAGGTTATTCTTTATTCTGGCAATATATCACCATAGGAATTAGAGGACCGTTCTTGAACATTGCTCCACTTTCAACAGGAATTTGCTCTTATATATACAGTTGTGCTCATAAGTTTACATACCCTTTCAGAATTTATGATTTTTTGTCCATTTTTCAGAGAATATGAATGACAACAGAAAAACTTTTCTTTCACTCATGGTTAGTGTTTGGCTGACTCCATTTACTATCAATCAACTGTGTTTACTCTTTTTAAGTCAAAGTCACAACAGAAACTACCCAAATGACCCTGATCAAAAGTTTACATACCCTAGTTCCTAATACCGTTTATTGGCCCCTTTAACATCAATGATAGCTTGAAGTCTTTTGTGTTATTTGTGGATGAGGCTCTTTATAGTCTCAGATGGTAAAGCTGCCCATTCCTCTTGGCAAAAAGCCTCCTGTTCCTGTAAATTCTTGGGCTGTCTTGCATGAACTGCAAGTTTGAGATCTCCCCAGAGTGGCTCAATGATATTGAGGTCAGGAGACTGAAATGGCCACTCCAGACCCTTCACTTTATTCTGCTGTAGCCAATGACAGGTCGACTTGGCCTTGTGTTTTGGATCATTGTCATGTTGGAATGTCCAAGTACGTCCCATGCGCAGCTTCCTGGCTGATGAATGCAAATGTTCCTCCAGTATTTTTTGATAACATACTGCATTCATCTTTCCATCAATTTTGACCAAATTTTCTTGTGTCTCTGTAGCTCACACATCCCCAAAACATCAGCAATCCACCTCCGTGTTTCACAGTAGGAATTGTGTACCTTTCATCATAGGCCTTGTTAACTCCTTTCCAAATGTAGTGTTTATGGTTGTGGCCAAAAAGCTAAATTTTGGTCTCATCACTCCAAATGACCTTGTGCCAGAAGGTTTCAGGTTTGTCTCTGTGCTGTTTGGCGTATTGTAAGTGGGATACCTTGTGGCATTTGCGTAGTAATGGCTTTCTTCCATGCGACTCGACCATGCAGCCCATCTTTCTTCAAGTGCCTCCTTATTGTGCATCTTGAAACAGCCACACCACATGTTTTCAGAGAGTCTTGTATTTCACCTGAAGTTATTTGTGGTTTTTCTTTGCATCCTGAACAATTTTCCTGGCAGTTGTGGCTGAAATTTTAATTGGTCTACCTCACCATGGTTTGGTTTCAACAGAATCCCTCATTTTCCACTTCTTGATTAGAATTTGAACACTGCTGATTGGCATTCTCAATTAATTGGATATCTTTTTATATCCCTTTCCTGTTTTGTACAGTTCAATTACCTTTTCCCGCAGATCCTTTGACAATTCTTTGGCTTTCCCCATGACTCAGAATCCAGAAAGGTCAGTACAGCACTGGATGAAAGATGCAGGGGTCTGTCAGGAGTCCAGAAACACATTTACCTTTTTTACACACACACGAATTACAAGTAAACAGATCACAAGTTAGGATAGTTACCTTTAATAGCCATTCAAACCCCTTTGTGTCAACTTGTGTGCATGTTATCAGGCCAAAATCACCAGGGTATGTAAACTTTTGATCAGGGTCATTTGAGTAGTTTCTGTTGTGATTATGATTTAAAAAGAGTAAACACAGTTGATTGGTAATAAATGGCTTCAGCCAAACACTAACCATGAGTGAAAGAAATGTTTTTGTGTTATCATTCACATTCTCTGAAAAATGGCCAAGAAATGATAAATTCTGCCAGGGTATGTAAACTTATGAGCACAAATTATATATAATGCACTCTTTAAATGTGCTTAAAAAATCCATGGTTTTCCTTTTTATGAACAAGAAAATAATGACATTATGCTGTTGGGTTGGTATAATAATGCTATGGGGCTAGTATGAAATTATTTCCAGGGAAGGTTTTTGTTCCCAGTCAGGCCCTGGCAATATAAAAAGTTCTGTGACTGCCAGGCGCTGTGCTCTGTTTATCTGGAGATCATTGCCCTGCCTGTGTAATCACAGGAGCTTTGCGACAGTCAGGTGCTATACTTTGTTTATCAGGAGAATGTGACTGTAGGCAGGTTCCCTACAGTTTGTTATTTAGACAGTGGTTGACCGGGTTCGGGGAAGGGGTTAATGTTGTGTCCTCTGTTCCTGGGCTTTTTGGGCCCAGCCTATCCACCCTGAATTAAAAAAACAGGGGGAAGGCCGAGGTCTGGAGACTTACTCAAGAAGAAATGCCATGATTGCTGGAGAGACCAGAGAAGGACTGCTGTGCCTTGTCCACACTACGGTGCCCAAAGTGGATGGCTCTTCTGTCTCTGCCTCAGCCATCCCCTGGATATGGGGGGAAACAGTGAGGTCTGCACTGGGTGCCAACACTCTGGAGGTATTATGAATGCCCACATTTTTTTTCTGAGTTGCGTGATGCTACTTTGCCTTGGAGGCTTGACAAAAGGGGTGTTCCTCGAAACTCGTAGCCACACCCACTTCCGGAATGCTTTTGTGTTACCTTTGGATTTCCTCGCTGTATACTGCTGGATTGAGTGTATACAAAACCACCACAGAGCAATGTAGGGTGCAGACTGCCTTCATCTGCTGTGCTGGATTTGGTGCACTGGAATACATCTGGTGTTGACATGAGCTTCACTCCTTCATGTTTTATGAGTGGCCAGTTTTTATCTTTTTTTCATTCTAATACTACACTTAGCTGCACCATCCTGGTTTGTTTTGTTTGTGTTGTTTTGTCATCATGCTGCTACACTCTAGCACCACTTCTGCTTCCCCAACAGAGGCAGTTCGGGGTCAAGGGAAGGCTCGTTTCCTGCTCCAGTCACATAACCCTGCAGAGGGTAAGACTTCCCCTCACTTTGAACTGCAGCTGCATCTGATGAGTAAGTTTAATGTGGATGTAAACCCGATTCATTAAATTTGAGCTGGGCACACATATCTGCAGTGTTTTCTTATCTCTCTTCAAACCCCTTAGTTCCATGGCTTTCTCCTGCTCCATTCTTCTGTTATCAGCATTATAACTTCTGACAATTCTCCGACAACTGTGATAAAACCAAGCTGAATTTTGTGTCAGGGTGGGTGCTATAAATAGAGTCAATTCACAGCACAGCTCTGCAAGTCTCTGCCTTTGTAGAGGGGGCGTGTGCCTTTCCTCCAATCAGCTGTCTGACAGTGTGGGCAAGAATCCACACCCACAGGTGATTCAGGAATAGAAAATTATAACAGGAGGTGGACTTTCTAAACAGTATATAAAGCTTAAGACAGCAGATATACATGTAAAACTTATGTAGGAACATTTGTTTAATCTCTGTGTATCATCTGAGGCTGTTCACTTCACTGGGTATATGTGACGATTTACATCTACTTTAAGGGAGGTTTGTCTTAAGTGGGGTCTGTGCTGGCTGGAGTTGTCTTTACTGAGAGGTCTGTGCTGCATGAGGTTTTCTTTATTGAGTGGTTTGTGCTGGATGAGGTTGTCTACAAAGATGTCTGTGCTAAGGTGGGTCTGTACTGCAACGTTTGTGCGGTTGTGGTGTCTGTATTTGGGGGGGGGGTCTGTACTGAGAGGTCTGTGCTGGTGGATGTGATCTGTGCACCAGGGTGGGGGCAGCTGGGGGATGGGGGGGGGAGAGGCAGGCGTCTGTACTAATCTGGTTTCCATCTCTTCACCCTCTCCCTGTTTGAGATAACATCTTTTTTCTCATGCACCATCTCCATTTAGGGTCCAATGCGGTGGGGCACACTGGTGAGAAACTACACTGTACATCTTTTCTGACATAGCTATACATTGTAAGTATTTACAATCTACCAAAATCTGCTGTTATATTGGATTATTTACCTGCAGTGATACTAACTGTAGATATTCTTATACCTATGTCTACATTGATATGTCATTATTATACTTCTAGAAAACTATATTTTGTTCTGATCCTACCTTGAAGAAGGAATTAAATTACATTCCGAAACATGTTGGGAATCTTCTGCAAACTCTCCTGTAGTTTGGCCTCCCATCATATGAAACCAACCGTATGTTTCAGATTATGAGCTAAATATATTGATGTCTATATCTGTATGGCTACTCTTTTGTTCTTAAAGTGATTGTAACGGTTAATTTTTTGAAACATTTTTTAAATAACAAACATGTCATACTTACCTGCTCTGTGCAAGGTTTTGCACAGAGCGGCCCGATCCTCCTCTTCTGGGGTGCCCCAGCGCGCTCCTGGCTCCTCCTCTTCATCGGGTGCCCCCACGGAGAGCTGCTTTCCCTAGAGGGCACCCATGCGGGCGCGCTCACAAGTCCCGCTGCTGCCTCCATTGACTCAGACAGCAGGACTCGGCCTGGAGTTGCTGGGCTCGTGCACATCGCTGGAATGATCAGAAGAATGCATTAAAGTGAAAAACCATGAGACTTTACAACCCCTTTAACTTTGTATTTGGTGACCACATTCACTATTTTATTACGTTTGATTAAAACTTTTTGATTTTACCTCTCTATACTTCATTACCTGGTCTGACAGCTACCTTCAAAGTCCTGGTGGGGCCTTCTTTGTACTGAGGGGTATGGGCTGTACTGAGTTTGCCCAAGAGCTCAGAGTATGACGATCACTGCGTTTGACTTGCAGATGTTCCTTATGTCACCCTTCAGCCCAGTGGGAGTTTCCCAAGTCAGAAGATGGTGAGTCAGCAGTATACACTGACACATCAAAAGAGTTCCAGAGCTCTGCAATTCTCTGAGTGTAAGCCAACAGGGAAAATAACATCAAGCTCCCCTCAAAGGCCCTCCTGCCCTGTTCTAGCGCACCACAACATCACTCAGCCCCATGTGCTTTAGGGCTGGGCCAGAATTACTCTGGGCCACAGGACAGGAACTGAGCAAATAGCTGTGAGAGAAACTAATTAAAATAGAAATCACTTGTCAGATATTGTGCCACAGTTGTCACAACTCAAATAAAATGTATGTAAAAGCAGTAAAATCAAATATTTTAAATGTATACTTGCTGTGTTTTTTTTTTCCATAAATTATTTTTTATTGACTTGTAATATGCCTTTAAACTTGCTAGCACAGTCAAAGTCAAGTCCCAAAGCAAAGCCATGTCATAGCCCTCTCCTCATATATATTCACATATCTCTGCTGCGGCTCCGGTGCGGATTTGCACAGGAGCCCTGTGCGTCTTTTGGTCCGTTTCAGTCAAAAACTTCAGCCAAAAATTTGGGCTAAAAATCGGACCTGAAACGGTGAACGGGGATGCACCGGACCCCTGCTGTGAGCTGCATGTGAAGATAGTGTGAACCCAGCCTAATGCCCCGTACACACGATAGGATTTTCCGACAACAAAATCCTGGATTTAATTCTGACGGATGTTGGCTCAAACTTGTCTTGCATACACACGGTCATACAAATGTTGTCGGAAATTCAGAACGTCAAAAACGCGGTGACGTACAACACGTACAACGAGCCGAGAAAAATTAAGTTCAATAGCCAGTGCGGCTCTTCTGCTTGATTCCGAGCATGCGTGGAATTTTGTGCGTCGTAACTGTGTACACACGATCAGAATTTCCGACAACGGATTTTGTTGTCAGAAAATTTGAGATCCATAACAAAAAACCTGCAACATAGTGCTCCTTGTTTACAGGTCTGCATACAGCTCTTGAAGCTTTGACATTTTATTCCAGGATGACTGGTCTGCTGAACCTTGGCCGGCCTCATTGGCCAAACTATTTGTTGTGTAACATTATGCTGTTAGAGTCCTTACCTAATGTGGTCAAGTGGTTAACTGCTCTCTGCACGCTCCCCACCTTTGTTCTCCCTGTTGTGTTGTGTTTTTCTGGTGCTTGGATGTCTTCAGTTGACTGTGTGTTTCAGATGTAGCTAATTGCTGTGGGTCTTCCTTGTCCTTCCTTTTTTGTGTAGTCTCATTTCTGACTCCTGTTGACCCCCCCCCCCCCGTGCCTCCCCTCCCAGACCTCCCAGGTAACCTGTCGGCAACTTTCGGATGAATGGGGGTCGGGTACCTGGATCTTTTCTCCTACCTCCTCTACCTGCAGGATATAGTTGTGGCTTGTTCGACAGTGGGTACCGTGCTTTCTGCTGTATTGTTTGGTTCAGACTATTCAGCTGGGAGGACATCTCAAAAGTTTTCTTATTCAGGGGTTTTTTAAAGAAAAATGGTTGGAAACATCTGACTTGCTTCCCTTATTCTCGGTACCTGTTTTCTGTGCACAACTTAACCAACATCCTCACCATTTTGCCCTCTGTCTGTTTTCTGCATTAGGGCTCTCTTGTTTCGAGTTGCCTTTTCTTGGGCATTCTTTGGCACCTTTAGGGTTAGTGAACTTACTGCCTAGGACAAATGCCCAGTTTATGGTAACTCAGAGGATGTGCTGATCACAGAATCCTTTGTTTTTATATGTCGCTTATTCTGCCAACCTCAACGAATTTGAATTTTTTTTTGGGTCTTGCGCCTTTTCCTCTTTCCAGCTGGTCTTGCCTCCTCATGATTTTTCCCATGTACTCTTTTCCCATTGGCGCAGCCGTTGCTGCCCATGGGATGGGTTTTTTCGGATGACAGAGATGGCTTTTAGGTAGATGGGAATCATTAGAATTTTTGCTATATGTTCGTCCTCACCTTTTTGTTCTGATTTCATGTCTCTCCCCAGAATTACTTTGGATCATCGTTGACTCCTTCGTTTATTGGGCCTCTTGCCATGCCAAATTTTGGTACTGTGGGGGGAATTTTCCTTTGCAGTTGGCAGAATTAGTTGTTGCAGTTTTCATGGCCTACACTGGCTTCTGGTATTACCTGAGACAATTTGTTTTAGGCCCCTGCATTCTTATCATTCATGTATGGGGTAACAATGTAGGGCATTACCGGCCTGTTGATTCAACCTCCTCTATTAGGCATGGTACTGCTCCGTGTTGTGCCAGTTTTACCTATCTATTGTTTGGTCCAACATTGTTCCCCTTTTCTCTTTTTGGCCCGTCACATACTTTGTTCTTGTTTCTAGTTCTTGTTTGGAGCTGTCCGGGACTGGAAAAACAGCAAAACAAGGGAACAAGGATAAGATAAAAGACCCTGGGAAAAAAAGAAAGGAGAGACACCAGACCAACCCAGAGAGGATATCAGCACAGAAAGTGAACTAGGGACAAGCAAAATGGAGGATCAATGAGCAGGGGCCCAAATGCCAACAAAACTGGAAATGTCAGAGATGTTTATAAGACTAAAAAACTCCATTAAGACAGAAATCTCTACATTACGGGCAGACCTAGGACAGCTGCTGATGAGGGTAGATGAGACAGAAGGACAAGCATATGTAGCACTGGTAGATTTGCGATCTACCATATGTTAGGTAAATTTAGTAATTTGTTCAATAGGAAGGTTAGATTTGCCTCTGTTTCAGCTTGGCTGACATTGTGTGTGTTTCCATACTGACCGGTGGGTGTCGCTGTTATCACTGGTCAGTGTTGGAAAGGCAACGTGGCAAAGCGTATGGATGCTCTTCTGTCCTGGAGACAACTCGGTGGAGATGCAGATGGTCCTCCGAGATGCATTCTGGGCGAGGGTATTTATGGGACAGACGCCATATTGTGGGTTCGTTTTACAGCCACCTGCTGGCCCTCCTGGCCGACAGGTATGCGTTAGAGAGCAATCTTGTGGTCCTCTGTTCCGGAGGCCCACGCCGATGCGGCGCAGGGGTGGGCCCAGAAGCTTGTCTGGGGCCTACCACAGCAGCCGAGGAATGGTCCTGAGCTGTCTATCCAGAGTGAAGAAGCTGGACAACAGAGGAGATCCCAGGGGAGGACCCGTCATGGAAGGATCACGCAGCGTGCTGGTCTGGAGAGGGGCCTGGTGACTCGGTTGGAGGACGTATCCTAAAGTAACTATACAGCATAGTGTTGCCGGGTTGGCTTAAAGGTTCAAGCACTGTGACTGACGTTCATTGCAGAAAACCAATACATCCTGTGGCAGAGGATCGTACAGGTTTATCCCAAACAAGTCTGTGGCAGAGACTTTTTGTTCGTGCTATGTACTGGCTGCTAGACAAGTGAGAGAGGCCTATCCAGGCGTGCAAGGAGTGTGTCCCACGAGGGGAGCGCATTCTATTGTAATATCCAAATTCTACCAGGACATTTGTCAAGAATTTTACAAGAAGATATTTGAGTTTCTTCTGCAGTTTCCTTTCTGCCTCTTTCCTGCTACTTCCTTAGTAAATTGTTTAATAAAGCATTGAAAATGTACTCAAGTGTTGGTGCGTGTATCGTCCAGAGGTAAACTCAACGGAACCCCTAGACCCGGTGCCGGTGAAACAGAGGGAAGGAGAGTGAAGGTAACAAGCCCGCTTAAACCAGCAGCTCCACAGAGAGTTATTGCTACATGTGGGGGCTCGTCCGGGATTTGTTGACCGTCAATTCTCGCAACCCAGAGAAGGGTTTTACCGGAAGTTTACGGAGAGAGCTGGACTTTGAAAAAAAAATCCTTCAGGAAGAGGAAAGGTTAAACTGCAGGACTTTATTTCTGAGTGCATAGATGGCAGGCACCAGTGAAGGCCCGGGAGCATACGTGACCAGAAGAACAAGTGGGAGGAGCTACCCTACTTGTTACCGCATGGGACGCGTGTATGTGTTTGGCGCCAGAGGAGAAGAGAGGCTTCGTGATCGTGTTGAGAAGATCAGAGTGTGGCCATGTCTTTTCCAGCGATGCAGCCAATTATGGGACCGAGAATGTTCCCTGTAAGCACCGTGATGAATACTGTGCTGTCTGGAACTCTGCTTACAGATACTGGAGTTCGTTTGAAGCCGCAGGGGAGGTTTGTCCTGTATACCTCAGGAGATATTGAGGGACTGGGTATGACCTGCCATCGATGTGAAGGACTGGCCGTGCATTCCCGTCCATTTAGCTGATGTCCGCAATGTGGAGAGTACTTATTTGTGGTGGAGCAACCTACCGCATCACCCCGTGCTTATGGGATGGATTGGGCAACAGGTATCGCCACAGTAGAAGCTGCTACCGCTATGGAGAGAAAGCGACAGGCCACCACTTTGCCTGTTGTTGCTGACAATGTTCTGGAGAGGGACACTGCTGCTGTCGTCTCCTCGGGGGACGTTACTTTGATTTCTGCGTCCACTACACCTACTCCTGTTGCATCTGCTCAAAGGAAGGTGGGATATGTGAAGGCTTCCCGCGGCTGTGGTCGAGGCCTGCCCCAGAGGTTACCTGAACCGGAGCTACTAAAGTCCACGTCAGGAACAGGTAAGCCACTGATGGGGAGTGTATCTTGGACTGTAAATAAATATCTACCAACGGAAGAGTTGGGAGATTCGAAAACAGAATCCACGTCGGATCTTTCCAGGGATGATGACCTATTTGAGACTATGTCACAAGGTGAAGATATTGCCTCTGCTATGACTTTCCCTGAATGGACAGCCCTGAGTTTTGGGAAGACGTCATCCTATGTGGAGCCACACAGTACTGTTACCGAGACTTTGCCAAAATTTGCTAGTTCACTACAGACACCGGCTGGGTCTATGGTGAGCAAGTCATTGGACTCCTGTGTACCACCTGGTATGGGAAAGGACAGATCTTTGCCCAAACTTGCATGTTTGCAGAGAATGTTAAACAAGCGTGTAGCTGCCGAGTATGGTTTGGAGTTCCCCTATGTGCCTCAGGATATAATGCAAGTGATTGAAACTAATCGGGAACTTTGGTACAGTGAAGCTGTTTGGGACTATTTGTCTGTGCCTAAGCCTTTCCGAAAGACTGGATGTTCTGTTAAGATGGATGAACGTTTTAGTGGATGTTTCATGCACTGGACTTTCGGTCGGCACATCTATGCTGACAAAGTGGTCATTTGCAGGCCCGGAAAAGATGATGTTGTCTATTTCATTACCACCGTGGATAAAACGGGAAAACCACTGACATTGCCAGATCCCCGCTTTTATTGGTAAATTTGGACAAAATAACTTTTGGTTAGCTAGTTAGTATCTGTGTAAAGAGATCTGCGTGGTCAAGATCTATATATTCTGTTCAGTGTTTTAAATCCAAGGACTTCTTTTTGCTAGCCGGATTTTTTTCTTTATTTGAAGAGATCCTATTACAGGGATGGACTCCTTAAGATTTTTTTCCCTTTTTCTTGAAATTAGATGATGGGAAGAGAGGCTCATTTTCTCTAAAAATGAGGCTTTGCTCCTGATATTGTACAGTATATATGTGTGTGTTTAATAATTTTTCCTTTTCAGGAATTATTGGATCTCCTATCAAGCTGGGAGGATTTTCAGCTAGATAGATAGTAAGGTCTGTACAATCAGAGGATGGTTTTGTTTGCGGATGTGAACATAATGTTTTATAGATGTAAGTCTTATAATATCTTTCCACTGTCTTTTCCTCTCTCTTTGTCTATCCAAGTTATAAGAAACTCAAATACTTACTCCCAGGCTTGGGAGTTACAGTTATTGTTCTAGTTCTTGGACAGACGTTGGGGACAACGTCTACTGTAGTGGGGGGAGTATGTAGCGCTGGTAGATTTGCGATCTACCATATGTTAGGTAAATTTAGTAATTTGTTCATTAGGAAGGTTAGATTTGCCTCTGTTCCAGCTTGGCTGACGTTGTGTGTGTTTCCATACTGACTGGTGGGTGTCGCTGTTATCACTGGTCAGTGTTGGAAAGGCAACGTGTCGAAGCTTATGGATGCTCTTCTGTCCTGCAGACAACTCGGAGGAGGTGGTCCTCCGAGATGCATTCTGGGCGAGGGTATTTATGGGACAGATGCCATATTGTGAGTTCGTTTTACAGCCACCTGCTGGCCCTCCTGGCTGACAGGTAGGCGTTAGAGAGCAATCTCGTGGTCCTCCGTTCCGGAGGCCCACACCGCTGCGGCTCAGGGGTGGGCCCAGAAGCTTGTCTGGGGCCTACCACAGCAGCCGAGGAATGGTCCTGAGCTGTCTATCCAGAGTGAAGAAGCTGGACAACCGAGGAGATCCCAGGGGAGGACCAGCATGGAAGGATCATGCAGCGTGCTGGTCTGGAGAGGGGCCTGGTGACTCGGTTGGAGGACATATCCTAAAGTAACTATACAGCATAGTGTTGCCGGGTTGGCTTAAAGGTTCAAGCACTGTGACTGACGTTCATTGTAGAAAACCAATACATCCTGTGGCAGAGGATCATACAGGTTTATCCCAAACAAGTCTGTGGCAGAGACTTTTTGTTCGTGCTACGTACTGGCTGCTAGGCAATGGAGAGAGGCCTATCCAGGCGTGCAAAGAGTGTGTCCCATGAGGGGAGCGCATTCTATTGTAATATCCAAATTCTACCAGGACATTTGTCAAGAATTTTACAAGAAGATATTTGAGTTTCTTCTGCAGTTTCCTTTCTGCCTCTTTCCTGCTACTTCCTTAGTAAATTGTCTAATAAAGCATTGAAACCGTATTCAAGTGTTGGTGCGTGTATCGTCCAGAGGTAAACTCAACAGAACCCCTAGACCCGGTGGCGGTGAAACAGAGGGAAGGAGAGTGAAGGTAACGAGCCCGCTTAAACCAGCAGCTCCACCGAGAGTTATTGCTACACATATAAGCAAGCAGAGGAAATAAAGTAATTAAAAGAACAAGTTAAAAACTTGCAAATAGGTCAAAGGAGGATGCTCTATAAACTGGAAGATCAGGAGAATCAAAGACAGAATCAAAGACAGAACTTAAGGATTCGAGCATTACCAGAAGAAAGGGAGATCTGAAAAAAAATAATGAACATAATATTTAATCCCTTTATTAGATAAAAAGGAAGAGGATGATTTAGAGATTGAACGTGTCCATAGGATTAGAAAACCTCCAAACCTAGCAGCATATCTACCCCGAGACGTTATCGTGAGATTCCAACTATATGAAGAAAAAGCAAAAATCTGGGGGAAGCTGAGAGGTCTACCTGCTCTAAAATATGAGGGAGTGGAGCTCCAAGTCTTCACAGAAACCCTGGCCAGAAGAAGACTTTTAAAACCTCTCTGAGTCAGTATCTAGAAGCTACAGCTCAGTTCCATCAGTCCGACCATGGAAAAAAATAAGGGAATGCGTGCCTCTTCCAGGTCTATCGCAGCATGGATTGTTCAGGCCATTCAGTGAGCCTATAAAGCTAAGGGCTCGGCGCCTCCAGAAGCGGTGACCGCTTACTCAACCAGAAGCGTGTCTACATCATGGGTGGCTTCACCTCACATGGCTCCAGAAGTTATTTGCAAAGCGGCCTCTTGGTCTTCAAGTAACACGTTCATGGCGCACTACTGCGTAGAGCCAGCCTCGTTGTCTTCTGTTAAATTTGGTTTATGTATCTTGTCTGCTGATGGTGCCAATTAAACCTTTTTTCTTTTGTCCAGCACTTTGCCCACCCGGGGGTGTATGGCTATTTATTTTCCACATGTAGGCTGCTATGGCGTCTGTCAGGAAAATGGACGTTTTCTATCAAATACTTACCGTAATTTTCCTTTCCTGATGGACTCCATGGCAGCAGGAGTGCCCTCCCAGTGGCTGGAGTAGGCTAAATTATGGAACAGGGCCTCTAGCCCGGAACAAAGATTTATGGGAGAAGGTATGAGGGGGTGGGATTAAACACACGTAGGCTGCCATGGAGTCCATCAGGAAAAAAAAATGACGGTATTTGATAGAAATTTTCCATTATTGTGGCATACTTAGAATATTTGACACCCAACTTTTGAATATAAAAAAATAGTTTCAGTAATTATATTGAACTAAAAAATTGTGATATTAATGGCCAAAAAAGAAATGAACACTGTAAAAAAAAATGTAGTGTCCGCTCACATTGGTGGTCAGTGGTAAAATGCCCCCATGCCCACTTACATTGGTGGTCAGTATAGTTTGTACCCCCCTACATTGGTGGTCAGTGGTAAAGTGTTACCTTGCATTGGCGGTCGTTGGTACAAATTTGCTCCTGCCCTCCGATAGCTAAAAGGAAATTTTTTATTGCTGAAGGAACTCATAGTAATCTCTGGAGGAACCCTGGTTGAGAAAGCCTCTTCTTAGGAATAACTGGTGTCCTTCACACAATCCAGGTGTGTTTGTGTGTGTGGGGAGGATCGGTAGGGGGATTGGATTTCCATACCCTTTTATATTGTGGTCAATGAGAAACTCATCTGAAAGTTTTTTTGAAGTTATCTATGCTCTCAGCTGATACTAATGGCCATGGAAATTAGTTCCGCATATGTCCTGCTTGGACAGTAAAAAAAAAACCCTGTCCCACATCGGCTCTAAGACCGAGAACTGAGCAATCACATGACTACTGGTTGCATGTAGCGGGATAGCAGCGCTGGGCAGGAGAGGGAGTGGGTGCAGCTGGCTTCGACTTCCAGCTGCACACTGAGAGCCGGAGCCAGCTTTCAATCAGGCAGCTGGGTGGATCTGTGATGGCTCTGTGATGTCAGCTGATAATGGGGCAATAGTCCGCTATCAGATGACTCTAGGTCACAGGGAAGCAAAAGTAAGAGAATTCCTGTGGCCCACAAGAGAAGTATGACCAAAACAGCTTTGGCCTTACTTCTAAGCATGTTTTCTCTAGGGAGAATAAGTTTAGTTTTTGTAGTTGTCCCTCATAATTTAGGTCCTTCAGCTCCTTATTAATTTTCTTGCCATCCTCTGAGGATTGATGGCCAAAACTGATCAAAATACACCAAACCAGTATTTTATAAAGTGGTAGAACTAAAGTTAAAATTTTAAGTGAATACCTTACTATTTATTATATTTAGATTTTCAAAAGTTCAACAATAAATAGATTAAAAAAAACAGTTGTCATTAGGAGCACCTTCTTAAATGAACAGGCCTAATCTGTGTACCACATAAGCACATACTGTAGCCAGTCTGTGGGAGCCATAATTATAGTTGGTTGGTAGGGGATCAAACACTTGTACACACGGGCGGACTTTTCGACCGAACTTGACCCCCGGAACGAATCAGTCGGACAATCCGACCGTGTGTGGGCTTCATCGGACTTCTGACGGACTTTAGATTTGAAACATGTTTCATATGTTCCCGCTTGACCCAGTTCCTATCGGGAAGCCCGTTCGTCTGTATGCTAGTCCGACGGACCATATACGACGCAAGGGCAGCTACAGCACCTGCCCACGAGAATGTTTCTAGCGCGATCCTATTGCGCTGGTTCTTGGCGACAGGGTACTATACATCTCGCGCTCGCTGCAATAGGAACACATTTCCTATTGCAGCGAGCATGAGAAAGAGGCGACAATGTTCCTTAGGTCTGGTATGGATTTTAAGGGGAACCACCTACGCCGAAAAAACAGCGTGGGGGTCCCCCCAAAATCCATACCAGACCCTTATCTGAGCACGCAGCCCGGCCGGTCAGGAAAGGGGGTGGGGACGAGCGAGCGCCCCCCCTCCTGAACCATACCAGGCCGCATGCCCTCAACATGGGGGGGTGGGGTGGGTGCGGCCCCCCCCCACCCCAAAGCACCTGGTCCCCGTGTTGATGAGGACAAGGGACTCTTCCCGAAAACCCTGGCCGTTGGTTGTCAGGGTCTGCGGGCGGGGGGCTTATCGGAATCTGGGAGCCCCCTTTAATAAGGGGGCCCCCAGATCCCGGCCCCCACCCTATGTAAGTTAGTATGGGGTACATTGTACCCCTACCCATTCACCTGGGGAAAAAGTGTCAATAAAAAAACACACTAGACAGGTTTTTAAAGTAATTTATTAGGCAGCTCCAAGGGTCTTCTTCTGACTTCGGGGGTCTCTTACGACTTCTCCGCTCTCTCCGGTTCTTCTCCCGCTCTCCGGTTCTTCTGCTGGGCTCCTCTTCTGCTCTTTTGCTGCTCTCTTGCTAGCGGTGGCCTTATCTTCTCCGTCGTCTTCTTCCCTGTTCTCTTCTTCCGATGTTGACACGAAGCTCTCTCCCGCTGTAATGCTGTGTTCACGGCGAGCAACGACTTATATAGTCATGCAGCGTGGTCACCATGTGATGTCACCCCGCGACCCCGCCCCTTATGACGTCACAGTCCCATCATGCCCCTCATCGTAGAGTTCGTGCTGTGCGGGGGCTTTGTGTTGGAATGCTTGCTTTGACCCAAGCCCAGCCCATGAACAGGGTGGGGAGGAGTTAATGGACGAAGAATTGGTTGCTCCAGCGTGACTAATTCTCTCACATGCCTTTGGTGCGGGAGATCCGTGAGAATAATCCTGATGATTTTAGGAATTATCTCCAGATGACGGACCCTGTTTTTCACCATTTGTTGGCTTTGCTGTCCCCTTATATTAGCAGGCGGGACACCTGCATGCGGCAAGCCATCACTCCTGAACAGAGGCTAGTCGCCACCTTGCGGTACTTGGCGACGGGGAGAAGTCTGCAGGACATCAAGTTCTCGACAGTCATCTCCCCCCAGGCTCTGGGGATCATTATTCCAGAGACCTGTTCTGCCATAATTCAGGTCCTGTAGAACGACTATATTAAGGTAAGAATTCTCCTTTAACATCACATTCTATGTATTTAATGTTTGCTAATGTATTGTATTTCTTTCATCATTCCCTAATTACCATTATTGTAATGTGCTGTGAATGTCCCCTTTTGTCTCTTGTATGCTGGAAGCTGTTAAACTTCATTTTTTGTCCTTCATGCATATTTGCCTTTACTAACCTCCCCAGCATGCTATCCTGGGCCCATACACACCCAGTCTAGTCACTTAACATTGTATTTTGGCAGCTCCTTAGTAGTGCTTTACCCTAAACACCCCCTAAAATGTGTACAAATGTTATTTGTGTCCTTAAATTCATGCAGAGTGCCAGAGGCTATTTTTTGGGTTCCCAATCATTTGGAACCCTCCCTCCCCCCAACCGCTAAGTCAACCGGTACCAATTCTCTATCTGCTGACTTTGCCAAACCCATACACACTATACCTACCTCTTTAGTGGTCATATTTATGGATGAATTCACCAAAGCATATAGTGAAAGGGCCTGCCTGAATACTTTCAAATGGTACTGTTTAAAGTTTTGTTCTCCTATTATCTTGATAGGTTATTGCATAATGTCAAAAAGTGCTTCAATTTGTACAGTTATATTTTTGTATTATGACACTTCTCACCTGTCCAGTGGGCTGCCAATAGTGTAAGTAAGGAGGGGCTGGCCAAAGTAACACACATTATGTATGCATTCAGTTCTCAATGAAGTGTCCAAAACATCTCCCCCCCCCTAAATTTTTGGGCCATCAGAGGGGGTGAGGCATCTGATAAGTGGACCTTCTCTCTTTGTATTTAAATACTCCTTCAAATAAATGATAATACAGATTTTGGACAAGAATGTTTGTGTCTAATCTGCTTGCAATGTTTATGTGCAAAATGACTAATTTTTTATTTCTTGTTTGACTCCACAGTTTTCTTCAACGCCACAGGAATGGCAGATTGTGGCATCCAAGTTTGCCCAGCGGTGGGACTTTCCCAACTGCAGAGGGGCAATAGATGGGAAGCACGTCCACATAGTCCCACCCCCCAACTCGGGGTCATACTATTACAATTACAAGGGGTTTAATAGTATAGTGATGTTTGCGGTGGTGCCGGCGACATATGAGTTCCTGTATGTGGACGTGGGGAAGAATGGCTGGATGTCGGATGGTGGGGTCATCGCTCAGACCGAATTTTACAGACGGCTCCAGAATGGTGGCTTGGGATTGCCACCTGCTGAAGAGAATGTGCAAGGACTCCCATTTGTCTTTGTCGCTGATGAAGCATTTGGTCTGGGTGAACACCTGATGCTGCCGTTGCCGATGAGGACCCTCACTCTGGAGCAGAGGGTTTTTAACTACCGGCTGGCCAGGGCCAGAAGAGTGGTGGAAAATGCCTTTGGAATAATGGCCAGCCGGGTCCGCCTATTCCTCACTGCAATAAACATGGCGGAATATAAAATCATTTACATCGTTGTAGCATGCTGCATATTGCATAACTTTTCAAGAAAACTCAGTGAACTATTATGTTCTGGGTCTCCTACACACACACTTTATTTTTGTTGTTAATTTATGTAATGCATTAATGATAAAAATATTCATCATTTTCAACACCATGACTGAAATTTGTGGAGTCATGAAAATGGCCTGATTGTGGCAAATTCTAAAGCACTGTGGGAGTTATTTACTAAAGGAAATTCCACTTTGCACTCCAAGTGCACTGCAAAAATACACTTGAAACTGCACTGAAAGTGCACTTGTAGTGCAAAGTGGATTTGCCTTTAGTAAATAACCCCCATTGTCACTGTAAACACCAACTTACTACAAAAACTACTTTTGAGCATTGAAATAAGAAGCCACACATTGTTGAGTAGAAAACATATTCAAAGCACATTCACATGTGCGTTAGAAAAGGGTTTTTGAACAAACCAACATCTTTGTTGTATACATAAAGTTCAACGAAACATCTATATAATACATATATTAACTGTAATCACCCAGTGGTGCATTGTTTACAAACGCTCTTTTCACACACAACGCGTTTCGGGATATACAGTATTTTAGTCCTTCTTCAGGGGTATAGAAGAAAAGAGAGATTCACCTAGGGTAATTAGAATATAAAATCATAAGTAAGTTATCATAACACGTGGGTATAAATGTATTGATCCACTTGAAGTTAAATAATCAATAGATCACTTACATGGTATGTTTAGTTGATTTGTTTTAAAAAAAAAGGCTTGAGAATAGAATAGCACTAGACATTATTGTTTGTGGAGTTGCTGTCCCTTTGGCATCACAGTTGTTACACAAAATTGTCATTAGGTAATAGTCTCATTAAAGAGGTTTTTTGGAACAGGGTGTAGTTATCATATCGTTCTTACGGGAGAACTTCACATTGGATCAACTGTCCCAGAGGGCCTTCTACCACGATAGTTCTGTTTTAACCACTTGCTTACTCAGCGCTCTCACATTTTGAATGACAATTGCTCGGTCATGCAACACTGTACCCAAATGACAATTTTATACATTTTTTTTCACACAAATAGAGCTTTCGTTTGGTGGTATTTAATCACTACTGTGGTTTTTATTTTTTTGCTAAACAAACAGAAAAAGACCAAAAAAAACAAAACATTTGACATATTTTTTTATAAAATTTTGCAAACAGGTAATTTTTCTCCTTCACTGACAAGCACCTCCGCCAGACATTCTGTTATATCCGACCAGAACCTTTGAATGTGTGTATAGCTCCAGAATATATGCTCTGCGTCAGCTGGAGTGTGAGAGCATCGCAGACACTGGCTACTCACTGTTGGGTAAATGCGAGACAATCTGGCGGGAGTGAGATATACCCTGTGCAGAAATTTAAAATGAATTAAGTGGAAAAAAAGAAAAAAAAAAATGAATTCAGCGGTCCCTTGCCGAGACTAGATATTTAAACGGATGATCCCATATATCGTCCCAATCCTCGCCCTGGATATCTGCAATCTCTCTCTCCCATCTTTCCCTACATTTGGTGATCCCCAAAGGTGTTTACTTAAAAAGAGATTTGTACACTGAAGATAAAGGCTTGACTAAGCCCTCCTCCAATAGTATGTTCTCCAATAGTGATGGCAGATATTCTATCCTTTGACCTGTAAATTGCTCATTAAAGGTATGGCGCAGCTGTAAGTAGCGAAAGAAAAAGGAGTTGGGAAGGTCATGTCTGGCCTTCAGCTGGTCAAATGTACAAAGCTCCCCCTCACTAGTAATGTCCTTCAAAACCTTAATACCTTTGCATGCCCATATCATAGAATCAGGAAGGTAGAAGAGATGTGGGAGCTTCGGGTTCATCCATAAGGGAGCAGAGGGTGTAATTCTGGGAGACATTAAGGTAGTGGCTATTTCCCAAGCCTTAATCATAGCTTTCATTGATTCTGTCAGAGGTAGACAAGATTTCGGGCCCCTATACAATGCCAGCATTAAACTTTCGTAAGACCCCAGGTGTGCAGCCTCAACTACTGTGGCAGAATCACCAGAATCCGCTGTCAACCATCTCCTGGCAAAGACCATCTGTCCAGCAAGATAATATTTCTGCCAGTCAGGTAGAGCCAACCCCCCCTGACCCCATGGTTCCTGTAATACTTTAATACTTATACGTGGAGAATGTGGGGACCATATGAAAGATCCTATGATACTGTTTAACGTTTTAAAATACCCTTTGGGAATCCACACCGGGGAGTGACGTAAGAAATATAAGATTACCGAGAGAAATTTCATTTTTATGAGGCTGACCCGCCCCATCAAGGAGAAGGGTAGGTTCTTCCATGCCGACGTTTTTTGCTTAAGTCTATTTACCAAAGGTAGGAGATTTAGGGACATGTAATCCTGAATGTTGGCTGTGACTTTAACCCCTAAATAAGTTATTGATGAGACTCATTGTAGCGGCAAAGTGTCATCTGCTAGTTTTTTAGCTTCAGTTCCCAACGGTAATATGGATGACTTACCCCAGTTTACTCGCAGACCCGAAAAAGTGGCGAATCTATCCAAAATCAACAAAGCTGCCCTAAGAGACGGGCCTGGATCTTTGAGAAACAGAAGCAAGTCATCAGCATATAATGCAATACATTCATTTATGGACCCTACCCGAATTGCCTGCACCTCCTCTGAATGCCGAAGGGCCCTAGCCAAGGGCTCCATCATCAAGGCGAAAAGAAAAGGGGAAAGTGGACACCCCTGTCTGGTGCCTCTACCTATTTGAAAGAAGTCAGAAACCATGGTGTCAAGCCTCACCGCCGTCCTTGGTGCACTGTAAAGTAGATTGACCCAGCAACGGAAGCCAGGACCAAACCCCATGTTCTCCAAAACCTTGTGCATGTATTGCCAATCCACAGAATCGAAAGCTTTCTCGATGTCTATGGAGACAACCACTTTAGCCGGGAACTCTGTATTATCCATTTGTAAGTGTGTAAACAGTCTCCTCAAGTTTGTATCCGTAGACATACCTGGCATAAAACCTGTCTGGTCAATGTCAACCAAGGTCGAAATGACCTTGGCCAGTCTTGTAGCCAACACTTCACCAAGAATCTTTAGATCCAAATTAAGCAATGCTATTGGGTAATACGAAGAGCACAGCTGTGGGTCCTTGCCTGGCTTCAGGAGAAGCACCATATAAGCCTCCATCATTGAAGCCGGCAAGGAACCATGTTCCCAACAGTGCTTGAACAATAAGTTTAGTCTAGGGGCCAGTTGTGACATGTAGACCTTATAGAAGTCGTCAGGAAAGCCATCCGGGCCCGGGGCTTTTTTGGGGGGAAATGCAAGTATGGCCGCCTCAATTTCCAGAACAGAGATATCTGCATCTAACTGGGTAACGTCTGTATCTGTTAATTTAGGCATGGAAAGGCTCTGGAGAAGATCTTCCAGCCCTGCCATGTCATATGATGGAATAGGGGAGTATAGAGCTTTGTAAAAACTCACAAATTCGTCCATAATTCCCACTGGGTCTGATATTAGTGTCCCTACACTGTTTTTTATTACCAGGATGCTAACAGGAATCCTTAGGTCAGCCACCAGGTTGGCCAACAGCTTACCATTTTTATCCCCCTCAGCAAAAATATTTTCTGCCCTCCTCTTTGCCTCAGTATGAGCCAATTCTGTGAAATGTAGTTCTACTGACCTCCTACTATGCAGCAAGGAGGCGTAGTTAGCCTCCGAAGGGGAATCAGCCTGAAGTTGTGCGCATTCCCTCTCTTTGGTCACAAGGGTTTCATATTCTTGATTATGATCTTTCCTGGCCGCTTTTATTGCCGATATAAATTCACCTCTTGATACCGCTTTCAAAGTATCCCAAACAATAGGCGGGTCAGCCGTATCCACATTTGTCACCCAAAAAGTTTCTAACGCAGCTAGTAGCTGTGTAGTTACTTGTTCTTCTTGCAACCAACCCGTTGCCAATTTCCAACCCCCTTTTTGGCCTCTGGTGGGAGAAGTCAGGGTAACCAGCAGAGGATTATGGTCTGAGGTCCCCCCAGCTAAATATTCAGACTCATATAGACTATTTAATAGTAAAGCATTCCCAAATGCTAAGTCTATTCTAGCTGAGGATTTATGAGTGGTAGACAAATGTGAATAAGACACGACTTCCGGGTTTTTCCACCTCCAAATTTCAGTTAAACCCGCTACCGATGCCCATGCGCAGAGATCCACCGAGGCTGTCCTATTTGCATTAGATGAATCTAATGTAGAATCCATGATATTATTAAAGTCACCCATGAATAACATAGGTAAATGCATGTACGGTGCTAGTGTAACTAACAAATCATATAACAATTGCACTTTAAAAGGTGGTGGTAAGTAAACATTCACTAGTAATATTTTTTGATATGCCAGATCTAACACTAGTGCCACATATCGTCCTCCTGGGTCAGTGAACACCCGGTGAATGGTACATGCAATCCCTTTATTTATCAATATAGACGCTCCTCTAGCATACGATGAATAAGAGGAGTGAAAGGACCTCTGTATCCAGGGTTTGCGTAAAGAAAGAAACTTATTTCCCTCCAGATGTGTCTCCTGGAGGAGAACGACATGTGGCTTCACTTGCTTGAGGTATTGGAACACAGCTGCCCTCTTGAATTTATTATTCAGACCTCTAACATTCCACGATATGATTTTTATCCTGCTATCCATCATCTCTAGGTAACATATCTAATGTACAAATCTTCCCTGATGACAACACAAATATCTTCAAGCAAAATAATTCTGAGCGGGTGAGCAGGAAAAAAACATCAGATGCAGCATATGTACAATATATATGACTGTGGTCAATCCCTCCCCCTCTGCTGTTATACCAGAAACTGGGAACCTTACAAAAAAACAACACCAACTAAAAAAACTAAAAAAAGTTCGGTATGCAGCTTTGACCCTGTAACAAAAAACTCCAAAAGAGTTCAACCAAAAGTGTCGATAGTTCGGCATAAAGAAAAAACAAAGAAAAAAATAGTTGACAGTGTCTGCTTCCTGAGACTCCTTGTTTACACCATATAAAAGAGCAGCCGATTGAACATGACAATGCTAGAAGTAATACAGTAACAGTGGGAAATAGTTGCGGCATTATGCATACATCTCCATGTAGGCCCCTCAGTTTCCAGTTGCTGTCGGGTTTAGTGTAGAGAATAGTACCTCACATGCTGGAAATACCCCAACAGGGAGTGGACCATCAAGGCACAAGCAGCAGCAGATTTGTACTAACATTTGTTCCCCTTCTCCTTCCTGGAGCTTCCTCCCCCAAATAACACATGTAAAAAGAAGGAGAAAAGTCCTGCATTGTAACAGGGGGGCAAAAAAGAAAAAAAAAAGAGAATGCCGGAGTATAGATCCAGAAACTGTGCGTCAAAGAAAACAGGAAAAACAAAAAGAACTGTGTTGTATTCACACCAGCGAGGAACAGTGCCATCACAAATTATGGTCCAGCCAGTCGCTAGCATCTTGTGGGGTTTCAAAGAATTTCACAGTACCTTTATGTTGTACTCGTAGACGACTGGGGTAAAGCATGCTGTATTTTAGTTCTCTCTCCCTGAGCCTCCTCTTCACATCAGTAAATGAACAACGTCTTTACTGGGTTTCTGCCGAGAAATCTGGAAACAGCATGATACGGGCCTTTTCGAATTTTAGTTCTTTACGTTTCCTGGCCTCTGCTAGCAACATATTGCGGTCCCTATAATTAAGGAACCGAACCAGGAATGGTCTCGGTGGGGCACCTGAAGGTCTGGCTCCCGTGGGGACCCTGTGTGCTCTTTCGGCCACATACGTGGGAGGGAGCTCATCAAGAGAGAGCAGCGACTTAAAAAACTGTTCTGCAAATGCGGTTGCATCGGTGCCCTCCGCTCCTTCCGGAAGCCCCACCACCCTCACATTATTCCGTCGCTGGCGGTCTTCAGAATCGTCCGCTCTGCGTTGCAAAGTGCCCACCATCTCCTTCAATTCCATTAATTGCGAACCTTGGCTGTGTGAGGTATCTTCCACTTTTGAAATGCGATCCTCCGCAGTGGTTAATCTACCCCTAATCTTATCCAAATCATGGCGAATGAGATTGCACTCGGAAGTCAGGAGGTCAATGCGCCCCATAAGCTCCGATTTGGATGCCGCTATGGCCTCTATGATCGGATTGGTTATAGCTTCAGTGTCCAACTCAATCTCTGCTGGTGAGAGGGAAATGTCCTCAGATTGCTGTGCAGAAGCTGAGCCTCGCTGCGCTATCTTTACCTTCGTTGTCTTGGCGTGCAGTGTTGTACTCACAGGAGCTGGAGCGGAGGAGGAATGGGCGGGGCTAGTCGCCATGCTGCCCTGGGAGCGGAGATTCCTCTGTTCCTTCGGCGGCTGAGAACGGGAGTTGTTGTTGCTGCTGTTTCGATACCAGACTCAAAGTAGGTTTGTTCTTAAGTTGAATCTGTTTGCAAGTCAGAACAAGTACATTTTTTAAGTGTAGCTCCAGCCAAAAAATCTATTTTTAAGCTTTTTGGATAGCATAGGGAAGGGTTAACACCAATGTAACATTTGTTTTGCTGTCTGTGCCCCGTTCAGAAGATTTCACCTCACTTTCTGTCCCAATGACAATTGGATTTTGAAAATGTTGGGTTGTTGTGGAAACATGGACTGGTGATAAAGCCTTAGTGGAGACACCTTTTTCCCATAATAACTCTTACAGGAGAGAATTTCCCTCCCTAGGGGTAGATTTCCTTTCACTTCCTGATGTCTCTCTCCGTTTGTAAGTAGGATTCGTTTTTAAGTCGGATGTTTGTAACTAGGGGACCGCCTGTATATGCAGAGTCCAGTGGATTTTGGATAAAGTTAAAAAAGCATAAAAGCAAAAAAAAACAAGTCCATCCAGAAATGGAGTTACAGGAGCACAGGAATGTCAGCAGAACAAGGCAGGCCTCTTGTGGGGAGCAGAAGCTGTCTCCAGAAAGCATGTAAAAGAGAAAAAGAATACAGAGGCGCCTCTGAGTGCAGACTGTTGTACATTTATTCAAAACAAAGGGTGTAAGATCAACTCACATTAGGTAAGATAAAATAGGCACATGATTAGTCCATCTCCAGTGGGATGAAGATCAGAACTCGCACTGTAGATGTTGGACCTGCCGCTCAGCAGGATCCAGAAGCCGGCTGGGTGACACCATCGTGCTCGGGCTGCGCTCCACAAGCTTTCCAGCTTTCTCCCCTGGCTCCTATCCTCATACAGCTTCTGGATCCAGCCGAGAAGCGGTTCTAACATCTACAGTGCGAATCCTGTAGATGGACTAATGATGCGATGGACAAATGAGGTGCCTATTTTATCTTACTAAATGTGAGTTGATCTTACACCCTTTGTTTTGAATAAATGTACAACAGTCTGCACATAAAGGTGCCTCTGTATTCTTTTTCTCTTTTTCAGTGTACTTTGAGGAGAACTATTTAGTATCATACTGTAAGGAGCAGAGCTTATCAAAGTTAGCCTTTCTGAAATTTAGTGTTTATATCATATCAGATTCTGATAAGCCCTCCTGTAATTTTCAGCAAACGTAAATGTATGAGCACTGTCTCTTAATTTCTGATATCAACTTATCTGAAATACGTGGATCCAACAGAGCATTTTTTTTCTAGCTGGCTATTATACCTTTACTCCTTTTATTTCCTTCAGTGATTTTTTTTTGGAGATTGCCTGCTCCTCCAGACTCTTTTCCTGTCATTTCTTCCTAAGAATCCTCAGAAGAAGAGTCCTCCTCTGTACCCTCTTCCTCAGACTCCTCCTCCTCTGCATCTTCAGATCCCTCATCCTCAGCATCCTCTTCCTCAGACTCCTCCTCTGTATCATCAGACTCCTCCTCCTCCTCAGCATTGTCTTCTCCTGACTTCTTCCCCTTTGCATCCTCCTCCTCAGACTCCTCCTCTTCAGCATCCTTTTCCTCCGATTCATCCTCCACAGCAACCTTTTCCTCAAACTCCTCCTCAGCATCCTCTTCTTCAGACTCGTCCTCCTCAGCATCCTCTTCCTCAAACTTGTTCTCCTCAGCATTCTGTTCCTCAAACTCGTCCTCCTCAGCATCTTTTTCCTCAAACTCCTCCTCCTCAGCATCTTCTTCTTCAGACTCCTCTGTCTCAGTATCCTCTTCTTCAGACTCATCCTCCTCAGCATCCTCTTCCTCAAACGCCTCCACCTCAGCATACTCTTTTTCAGACTCATCCTCCTCAGCATTGTCTTCCTCAAACTCCTCCTCCTCAGCATCCTCTTCTTCAGACTCATCCTCCTCAGCATTCTCTTCCTCAAACGCCTCCACCTCAGCATCCTCTTTTTCAGACTCGTCCTCCTCAGCATCCTGTTCCTCATATTCGTCCTCCTCAGCATCCTCTCCCTCAAACTTCTCCTTAGCATCCTCTTCTTCAGACTTGTCCTCCTCCACATCCTCCTCATTAACCTCCCTTTGGAGCCTCGCTTTTCTAAATATCTTTCCTCCCTGGGACTCCTCAGCAGAAGATTCATTCTCTTCTACCTCTTGCATAGGCTGCTTAGAGCAGGTTGTCTCCTCCATTATGCTGTGAGAGTGGAGCTGATGTTGAGACGGGGCTGCCTGTTCCCTTGAGAGGGCACCTGCTAATTCTGGGCAGAAATGAACACAAAGAAATAATATTAAATATAAATAATACAAATAACAAGTAATTAGGCCTCATTTAGTGTTGTATTTTATTATTTTGTTGTGCAAAAATTTGTTGGGGGAGAACAGAAAGCTTTCAGCCCTAAACAGATAAAATAGTGAAGGCCTTGGTCAATAAATAGATAAATCAATAAAAAAGCTAAAGAAGAGAAGTAAAATGAGGTTGCATTGTGTGATTTGCCCTCAATAATGTTACCTGTGTGGTCATCCCAATTTTCTATCACCTTCTCCCATGGCAAGGCTGAAGACATGACAAGTGGAGTGAAGACTGGCATCATTTTTGCTACCTACAGTACATACAAAATATTGATATATATACAGTAGATAATGAGATATATATAGAAGTAGATAGATAGATAGATAGATAGATAGATAGATAGATAGATAGATAGATAGATAGATAGATAGATAGATTCCCCTTCCTTATAATGTTAGCAGTCTGGGTTAATTTTTTATCACATATCATTGAATGCTAATTATTCTGCATACCCCAGGATGAACTTATTACTATATAGAGTTACTGACTGCTGTTCTCCCTTGTCTATATTGCAATGGCATATCACAGCTTTTCAGTTATGTGGTCTCCAACATCCACATGCCTGTAACATCACCCTCAGGAGCAGAACTCAGTACACTGAAATCTCACTGTAGTTTCTGTTCTGAAAGTTATTATGAGTCACATTCAGATCCAGTTATATAACTTCAAGCTATTGTATATGAAAGCATACAGTTTCCACTGATACAAGCACTTCCAAAGATAATTTACATATTTGGTAAGGTTGAATAAAAACACCAGTCCATCCAGTTCAACCTGTGTGTGTTCAAGTCAAAAATAATTTTCCATACCCCTGTATACTGTGCTCGCTAAGATAACCTTCTAAGAGTTTTTAGAAGCTATCAATACTTCCCGCTGACACCACCAATTGTGGATATGAGTTCCACATGTTTACGGCCCTGACAGTGAAAAACCCCCTATGCAGTCTAAGGTTAGACCGTTTCTCCAATGTCATTGAGTGGCCCCGTGTTTTCTTATTCTCCCTGTGAATAGCTTATTCCATATGCCAGAGTACAAGTACCGATACTTGTACTCTTTGTACAAGTATCTTTGTACTTTTTGCAAGTATTCGCCGATACCGATTACCAATACTTTTTTAAATGTCATGTGACAGTTGCACTAATATGCAGCACTGATGATGTGTGGACTGTGTCAGTAGTTTTTTTTTTTTGGGGGGGGACAGTGTCGGTGTGTTTTTAATTTTTTTTATTATTTTTACAATTTAACCTTTTAAATATTTATTACAATTCTTTATTTTTGTATTTATTTTTTATCAGCCCTGTTGGGGGGGGACCCCTGACATCTTCCCTTTGGACTGAGGACACAGATTCCCCAGTCCCTTTCTCTGTAGCCTCAACTGCACTGAAACTGAATGAAGAAGCAACAGAGGCTCCTCTCCATTCATAAACTGAAGTATCGTAAACACAATTTACGATGCTTAGTTATGAGTGGACAGAGTCAGTGATCACTGACTCTGTTCATTCGGAAAAGGAAGGAGCTGGTAAATGATACTAGTATAGGTATCGGGTCAACCCTAATCACAATCATATCTCCTCTCAAGTGTCTCTTCTCCAGGGAGAATAAGTTTAATGTTTGTAGTCGTTCCTCATTATTGAGGACCTCCAGTCCCCTTATTAATTTTGTTGCCCTTCTCTGGACTCCCTCCAGTTCTAGCACATCCTTCCTGCAGATTGGTGAGCAGAACTGGACAGGATACCTCAGATATAGCCGCACCAGAGTTTTATAAATTGGCAGGATTATAGTTTTATCTCTGGAGTAAATTCCCTTTTTTATGCATGCTAATATTCTGCTTGCCTTGCTTGCTGCAGCTTAATTTTGCATGCCGTTGTTGTAGTCTGTTATCTACTAGGACCCCCAGATCTTTTCCATCCTGGATTCCCCCAGAGGTTCTCGCCCTAGCGAGTAACTTGCGTTCCTATTTTTAACCCCTAGATGCATTACTTTACATTTTTTAACATTAACCCTCATTTGCCATGTAGTTTCCCACCCGTTAATTTAATTGAGGTTTTCTTAAAGTGTCTAGATCAGGGGTGCCCAACCTTTTGAGGAGCGAGCGCCACTTTATCGACTTGGTAACCGGATGCGGGCCACAATGAGCGTAAAGGGGGGATGGCAGTGTCCACTCTGCATGTGTAGAGCAGACACGGAAGCAACCCGCTCTACCCTAAGAGCCCTCCGATCCACCCAGACAGAAGGGGACAGATTCCCTTCTGTTTTTTTTTAAGGCGATCGGATTGCAGATAGGCGGGTGTAAACGGACATGAGTCCGTTTACATCTCCCGCTCTATAGAGGTGAATGGAGAGTCCGTTTGAGTCCACCTGAAAAACAGACAGGCGGACCCGATCGGACCAATCATGTGAAAGGGGCCTAAGGCTGCTTTCACACTGATGCACAGCAGTTTACCTGCTTCTCAACTGACCTCAATCTTCACTTCTTCCTCAGGATTCCTGCAGCTAGCTGGTACTGCTGGCTGGTACTGCCGGTGGGTACTGCTGACAGGTGCTGGTACTGCTGGCGGGTACTGGAAATGCTGGCTGGTACTGGTACTGCTGACTGATACTGCTGTCTAGTACTGCTGGCGGGTACTGGTACTGCTGGCTGGTACTGGTACTGCTGGTGGGTACTGTTGACTGGTACTGCTGGCTAGTACTGCTGGTGGGTACTGATACTGCTGGCTGGTACTGGTACTGATGACTGGTATTGCTGGCGGGTATTGGTACTGCTGGCTGGTACTGGTACTGCTGGCTGATACTGGTACTGCTGGTGGGTACTGCTGGCTGGTACTGGTACTGCTGGTTTATACTGCTGGCTGGTACTGATGACTGGTATGAAAGGTGGGTACTGCTACTGCTGGCGGGTATTGCTGGCGGGTATTGGTACTGCTGGCTGGTACTGGTACTGCTGGCTGATACTGGTACTGCTGGTGGGTACTGCTGGCTGGTACTGGTACTGCTGGTTTATACTGCTGGCTGGTACTGATGACTGGTATGAAAGGTGGGTACTGCTACTGCTGGCGGGTACTTCTGGCGGGTACTGGTACTACTGGCTGGTACTGGTACTGTTGGTACTGGTACTGCTGTCTGGTACTGGTACTGCTGGTTGGTACTGGTACTGCTGGCTGGTACTGGTACTGCTGGTTGGTACTGGTGGTTGGTACTGGTACTGTTGGTTGGTACTGGTACTGCTGGCTGGTACTGGTACTGCTGGTTGGTACTGTTGGTTGTTACTGGTACTGCTGACTGGTACTGGTAATGATACTGGTGGCTGGTACTGATACTGGTGGCTGCTGTCCCAGATCGTGGGTTCCTGTGTCCCGACCCGCCATCCCCGAGCATAATTGTGACAGAAGCATGCAGCTGCAGTAGAGAGCAGAGCCGATGCTTCCTGTCACAGGCGGAGTACATTTGGTATCACTCCGCCTGTGAAGGAGCCGGCGCTATACAGGAATCATCGGCTTTGCTTCCTCTAGCGGCAGCTCAGTTCTTCGTACTAATGCTCAGAGATGCCGGGTCGGGAACCAGCGATCTGGGCTTGCCGACCCGCCATCTCAGAGCAAGACATGGCGGGCCACATCATAGGGCGCCGCGGGCCAGCGGTTGGGCACCCTGGTCTAGATCCTGCTGTGAACATATTGCCCTACTTAGCTTTGTATCATCAGCAAACACTGGAATTGAGCTCTTTAATTAATTTATAGATGATATAGGGATTGATATAAACAGAATTTGTCCCAGGACAGAGCCCCAGGGTACCCTTATCACTCCAGACCAGTCTGAGTATACGCTATTTATCACCAGCCTTTGGGCACACTCCTGTAACCAGTTTTCTATCCATGTACAAACCCTATGGTCTATGCCTACAGACCCCAGTTTGTAAATTAAGCATTTATGGGGGGACTGTATCGAATGCCTTTGCAAAATCCAGATACACCACATCCACAGGCCTTACTTTATTTAGATGGCAGCTCACTTCTTCGTAGAATGTTAACAGATTGGTTTGGCAAGAACGACCTTTCGTAAATCTATGCTGATTACTACTAATGATCTTGGATGTAGTCCCTAATCACCCCTCCAATAGTTTACATACTATTAATGTTAGACTGACTGGACTGTTGTTTCCAGGTATATATCCAGGGTTTTTTTTCCTCAAAAATAGGTGCAGGAACTCACCCCCCCAATGCCCTCTCCCCCCGATGTGGTGCACTGTGTGCGCAGCGTTATAGGTATGGCCAAATTGCACAGTGGGTGGGTCTTAAAGGGGCAGTATAAACCTCTGCCCCCTTCCTAAGCTCACTTCTGTACCTCACCATCTACAACTCACCTCTGCATCCCCGTCTACAACTCATTGTCTGCACCCTGGTTCACAACTCTCTTCTGTACCCCCCACCACAACTTATCTGTGCACCCATCATCCACAACTCACTGCTGCACCCCCAACCACAACCTGCTTCAGTGCCCCCGTCCAAAACTGTTTGCAGCTCACTTCTGCACCCCATCCAAATTTCATCTCTGCACCTTGGTCCACAACTCACCTTTGCACCCCTATCCGCAAATGATCTCTGCACCCCCTGCCACAACTCATCTTTGCAACCACCATCCACAACTTACCACTACATCCTCAACTCACCTCTGCACTCCCGCACCCTTTGGCAACTCACATCTGCACCCCCTTGTCCGCAACTCACATCTGCACACCCACCGAGCCACAAACCATCTCTGCACCCCCTGTCCCCAACCCACCTCTGCACCCCCTGTCCACAGCTCACTTCTGCACCCCTGCCCATCCACAACCCACCACTGCACCCCCTGTCTGCAACTCACATCTGCATGCCCCGTCTGCAATTCTTCTCTGCACCCCCACACTCTTCCGCAACTCGCATCTGCACACCCTGTCTGCAATTCACCTCTGCACCCCCTGTCTGCTACTCATCTCTGCACCCCTTGTCCGCAACTCACTTCTGCACCCTCACCCATTCACAAACCACCTCTGCACATCCTGTCCGCAATTCACATCTGCACCCCCTGTTTGCAAAACACCTCTACACCCCCTGTCCGCAAGTTGCATCTGCACCCCCTGTCCGCAACTCACCTCTCCACCCCCACCCATCCACAACCCACATCTGCACCCCCTTTTTGCAACTCACCTCTGCTTCCCCAACCATCCACAACCCACCTTTGCACCCCCTGTTAGTAATTCACCTCTGCACCCCCCACTCTTCCGCAACTCACATCTGCACCTCCTGCTTGCAATTCACCTCTGCACTCCCACCCATCCACAACTCCCCTCTGCACTTCACCACTCTTTGATGACTGCAGCTTATCTCATCATACTCCCCCCTTTAACAGCTCACCACTGCACCCCTGGCCATAGCTAACACCTGTCCACAACTCACCTCTGCAGCTTTTTCTATAGTGTATCCTTGCAACCCCCCCCCCCCCCAACAGCTATGCTTTGCAGGCCCCTTATATAGCTCCTTAATTTTCCCCCTTCTTCTCACGTCTGTATCTCCTCAGTTTAGCACAAGCCCACCTATACCCCCCCCCCCGCACACTGCCTTGGTTACCTTTACAAAAAAATCTCTCTGGCTTTTCCAACACAGTGCACTGTCACATGTGGCTGCACCTCTTCCCACTTGCCAGCCGCAGCCACAGGATCATCAGGCACAGGGGTCTCCATCAGGACACCGGCAGTGCAGCATGTAATGCCCCACCTCCTGTCCATGAACGCAGCGCCAGGCACCTGTCTCTCCCTTGTTCCGGCTCTGAGTGCAACGCCTGGGAGGTTCTGTGGGAGAGATGCGCATTGCACTGTCACTTGTAAATACAGAACTGAGGCTTCTGTGTTTACAAGTAACAGTAGACATCAGTGAGCACATGGCCAGTGTCGGAGGTGACGGAACAGAATTTTGCCATGTTCCAGCAGAAAAAAGACATGGGCATTTAAATAATTAAATAATGACCTCTATACCTGCAGGTACTTTGGAGCATCTCATCCTCAGGGTTAGCAGAGAAAGAGTAAAGTCCTCCAAGTTACATAGTTGTTAAGATGGAATAAAGACACAGAACCATCCAGTTCAAAGTTTTGTGTGAGTGCTGCAAGTTTCCATATCCCTGTATATTGTGTTTGCCAAGAAACTAATTTTTTAGTTTTTTTTTTTCAGTTATCTACAGTATACTCTTAGCTGTTAACTGTGGAAGGGAGGTCTACATCTTTGCTGCTGTACATAACCCTTTAAGCAGTTTAAGATTGAACCGAATCTTGTACAATTTCATTGTGTGGCCACATGTCTTCTTCAGAGACTTTAGATTAAACAGTTTTACCAATATTACATTCACCATTGATGGATTTGTAAATTGCAGTCAAATCCCCTCTTAAGCACCTCTTGTCCAGGGAGAATACTTTAAAGCGTTTGTTAACCCCCCCAAAAAAGTCAATTTTGGTCCCTTAAAGCAGATTACACAGGACAGCGCTTGTGCTATGTAATCTGCCCCCCTTTAAACTGTAAAAAAAAATACCCTAAACCTACCACTTCCAGTATGGCCTCTCTAAACAGACCACGATAACCAGGGCAGCTACGCCCTGATCACCGTGGTCAAAGTGCCTCCCTCTGTGATAGGCTACCTGCTCTCTGCTCTCCTATCTCCCCCCTTAACCCCTCCTTCCTTCTTGTCAGCGCCCTCTCTGTCTGTCTTTGGGCCGGGCCCGCCCTCCGCCGCTAATATTTTAATATTAAAATATAAATGTTGTCACTGCCAGCCTCTCTATTAGAGGCTGGCATAGCACACTGTGTATGTTTTATCTAAAAAACGAGCGCTGTAAATACTGTATATCAGCTGTCTTCAGGCCGGTCACATGATTCGCGGCCGCTTTCCAGCTCCGATGGGTGTCTTCTGCGGAGGAGAAGAGCGGCCACGTGATCTCCCTCTGACATCAGAGGGAGATCACAGCCCCTCCCACAGAAGACATCTATCAGAGCTGGAAAGCGGCCGCGAGTGATGAGACTAGCCTGAAGACAGCTGATATTCAGTATTTACAGCGCTCGTTTTTAAATACAACATACACAGTGTGCTATGCCAGCCCCTAATAGAGGGGCTGGCATAGACTTACCGTATATATATGCCTTAACAAACACTTTAATGTTTGTAGTCAGACCTCATATCTGAGGTCTTCTAGCCCCCTCATTCATTTTTTGGCCTTTCCCTGAAATCTCCCTGGTTCAAGGACATCCTTCTTGAGGATTGGTGACCAAAACTGAACTGCATACTCGAACCAGAGTTTTATAAAATGGTAAAATTATAGTTTTGTCCCTTGAATAAATAAATAAATAAAAACGAATTTTGTTGCATCATAGTAGTCTGCTAGCCATGCTAGTTGCAGCTTGGCATTGCATGCTATTGCTAAATCTGTGGTCTAAAAAGTCCCCCAGATTTTTTTCTGCTTTGATTCCCTCAGAGGATTTCCCTATGGTAAATATCTTGCATACACATTTTTAGCCCCAAGGACATAATGTTACACTTTTCAATGTTAAACCACAAATGCCATGTAGCTGCCAATAAAAACATCAGAAGGTCATCTTAAAAGTCCATAATAATTTACTGTCGATAACCATATAAAAACAGGAAGCAAAAAGTCAGCCAATATGTTTCAAAGGCAGACAATCCCCCTTCATCAGGGCCCAAGCACTTTTTTTTTTTTTTATAAGTTTACATAAGTATTTTTTGCTGGTAAATTACTTATAACCCCCAAATATTATATATGTATATATATATATATATATATATATATATATATATATATATATATATTTGGCAGAGACCCTAAGGAATAAAATGGTGATCATTGCAATTTTTTATGTCACAAGGTATTTGTGTAATTGTTTTGTAAAAAATACCCTGCATAAACAATGCATACCCAAATTTCAATGTAAAATATGAAAGGTGATGTTACGCCGAGTAAATAGATACCTAACATGTCATGCGTTAAAATTTCGTACGCTTGTGGAATGGCGAAAAAGTATAGTACTTAAAAATCTCCATAGGCGACGCTTTAACATTTTTTACAGGTTACCTGTTTAGAGTTAAAGAGGAAGTCTAGCACTAAAATGATTGCTCTCACTCTAACGTTCGCGGCGATACCTCACATCTGTGGTGCAAACACTGTTTACATATGTGTTTGCTTATGCATGCAAGCAGGGATGGGGGCGCTTTAAAAAAATAGTTTTTATTTTATTTATTTATTTTTTACACTGTCCCTTTCATTTTTTTGATCACTTTTATTCCTATTACAATGAATGTAAACATCCATTGTAATAAAAATAAGAATGACAGGTCCTCTTTATGGAGAGATCTGGAGTCAAAAATACCCCAGATTTCTTCTTTGCCTTTAAAAGCAAAAGATTAAAAAATTACATTTTTTGATCTTTTGCTTAAAAAAAAAAAAATGTGTTTACTTTCACCCTGGACCAGAAGTGACATCATGATGTCGCTCCAGTCCTCCAAAGGCCATAGAGGTGATCAAAGACACAAGCAGGGATGGGGGCACTTTAAAAAAATAGTTTTTTTTATTTTTTTTTATTTTTTATTTTTACACTGTCCCTTTCATTTTTTTAATCACTTTTATTCCTATTACAAGAAATGTAAACATCCATTGTAATAAAAATAAGGATGACAGGTCCTCTTTATGGAGCTATCTGGGGTCAAAAAGACCCCAGATCTCTTCTTTGCCTTTAAAAGCAAAAGATTAAAAAAAAAAAAAAAAAAACATTTATTGATCTTTTGCTTTGAAAAAAAATGTGTTTACATTTACCCTTGACCGGAAGTGATGTCATGATGTTGCTCCGGTCCTCCAAGGCCATAGAGGTGATCAAAGACAATCTGGTCTTTGTTCACCTCTGTGACCAGCTGGCTGCATCATTGGATCTTTTCTTGGGTGCGCCAGTTAAAATGGCAAGCCTGAGAAGCATAGACCAGCAGCGGAAGGGTGGAGACATCACCTCCTGCCGCTGCAGAAAATGTTTCAGTGGCTAATGAGTCGCTCTGACAGCTTTCATGAGAAAGCCAGCTGCCGGGTGAAAAAAAAAAAACGGGGGTTATGGCTGACAGCTTCAGCCATAACCCCAGTAAACCACTTGCAAACCGCAACGTGTATATATATATATGTATGTATATATATTATCAAGTGGTTAAAATGAACAAGGCTTGTTATTGAACTCGGTTTGGAAGTTCTTAAACTGTGCTCTTAGTCAAAAGGACATTATCACAAAGGACATGTGCTAAAGAGATTTGTGAAAAAAAAACAGAGTCCAATAACAAGTCTTGTTATTTTTATTGGAGCTCTGATGAAAAGAGATTGTCTTCCCCTGAAATGTGTTGGATGCCTTTTATCTTTATGCAACATGTAGAAGAAGAATCCCCCAAAGTCCCACCTTACAAAAGCATATAAATGCCCGGAGGAGTAACCGGTAATAGTCAAAATGCCAAACATACTATAAAACCCTGGTTTAGACTCAACTCTGGGGTATAAATATATAAAAAAGGTCTCTTAATATATGGACAGTCCAGCAAATCCAATTATGTATCACAAATCTTATATATTTGATTGCAAATTATTACAAATACACCATAACTTTAAAAACTTTTGGCCAAAACACATTAAAACGGACAAACAAGCAAGATCTGCCAGTCTCTCTCAATTCCTTTTGGTTTAAAGGTAATTCATATACAGTGCCTTGCAAAAGTATTCACCCCCTTGGCATTTTTTGTGTTTTGTTGCCTCATAACCTGGAATTAACATGGATTGTTTGGGGATTTGCATCATTTAATTTGAAGATGTATTTTTTTTTTTTTTTTGTGAAGCAAACAACAAATAGGACAAAATGACAGAAAAAGTCAATGTGCATAACTATTCACCCCCCTAAAGTCAATACTTTGTAGAGCCACCTTTTGCGGCTATCACAGCTCCAAGTCGCTTTGGATAATTGTCTATGAGCTTGCCACATCTTACCACTGGGATTTTTGCCCATTCCTCCTTGCAAAACTGCTCCAGCTCCTTCAAGTTGGATGGTTTGCGCTTGTGAAGAGAAATCTTTAAGTCTGACCACAGATTTTCTATTGGATTGAGGTCTGGGCTTTGACAAGGCCATTCCAACACATTTACATGTTTCCCCTTAAATCACTCAAGTGTTGCTTTAGCAGTGTGTTTGGGGTCATTGTCCTGCTGGAAGGTGAACCTCTGTCTTAGCCTCAATTCACACACAGAGTGGTACAGGTTTTGCTCAAGAATATCCCTGTATTTAGCACCATCCATCTTTCCCTCAACTCTGACCAGTTTCCCAGTCCCGACTGCTGAAAAACATCCCCACAACATGATGCTGCCACCGCCATGTTTCACTGTGGGGATGGTGTTCTTTGGGTGATGTGATGTGTTGGGTTTGCGCCAGACATAGCGTTTTCTTTGAGGGCCAAAAAGTTAAATTTTAGACTCATCAGACCAGAGCACCTTCCTCCATACATTTTGGGAGTCTCCCACATGCCTTTTTGCAAACTCAAAACGTGCCATTTTGTTTTTTGCTGAAAGTAATAGCTTTCTTCTGGCCACTCTGCCATAAAGCCCAACTCTATGGAGCGTATGGCTTATTGTTGTCCTATGTACAGATACTCCAGTCTCTGCTGTGGAACTCTACAGCTCCTCCAGGGTTACCTTAGATCTCTGTGCTGCCTCACTGATTAATGCCCTCCTTGCCCCTGAGTTTTGGTGTGGCAGGTTTGCTGTTGTGCCATGTTCTTTCCATTTGGTTATGAAAGATTTGATGGTTCTCCTAGGGATCATCAAAGATTTGGATATCTTTTTATAACCTAACCCTGGCTTGTACTTCTCAACAACATTGTCCCTTACTTGTTTGGAGAGTTCCTCGGTCTTCATGGCAGTGTTTGGTTAGTGGTGCCTCTTGCTTAGGTGTTGCAGCCTCTGGGGCCTTTCAAAAAGGTGTGTATATTTATTGACAGATCATGTGACACTTAGATTGCACACAGGTGGACATCATTTCACTAATTATGTGACTTCTGAAGGTAATTTGTTGCACCAGAGCTTTTTATGGGCATCATAACAAAGGGGGTGAATACATACGCACATGCCAATTATCATTTTTTTATTCCTGAAAAATAGTTTTATATATATATTTTTCTAATTTTACTTGACCAACTTAGATTATTGTGTTCTGATCCATCACTTATAATTCAGATTAAAAAAACATTGAACTAAAGGCTGTAATGTAACAAAATAGGTAAAAAGCCAAGGGGGTGAATACTTTTGCAAGGCACTGTATTTATGCCTATATATAGATGCCGGTTATATGATATAGGTACCATGTATAAATGATTATGGACTCTTAAGACAATTCTCTGGCACTCTTATCGCTGGTTACATTTGGTTTACTTAATTTGGGAGGCCATCATCCATTGGTGGTCCCAGATTTAGGCCAAGGGTGCTTGGCTAGAGAGAAAGAGCAAGTCAGGACATTGTGCTGCAGTTGCTCTCTGTGCACCTTGGATTAGCAGCCTGAATGGGTTAACGCTTTTCCACTTCAGCATGGGCAGTTTGCAAGCAGAAGCCACTCAAGAGACTTGAATGCTGCCACATTGAACTTTGGGAGATGTGGTCGCATGCGCGAGTCATGCAGCGCTTTGTGAATGGTCCCACAGTCTTCTGAGACCTGTCACATGTCCCAGAAGACTGCGGGGAGGGAGGGAGAGAAAAAAACGTCAAGACTGTAAACAACTAGGTACTCACTTCTCCCCCCAAAAAAATTACAGGGGAGGAGGACTTAAAGCGGACCTTCCCCTTTTGGGTGTTTTTCTAGTCTTTTCTGAACATGGATTTCTGTCAGCCACAGCGGTACATTTAATAGAATTGTAGGGCTTACCCCCACAGGAGCAGCTAATGATGTTGGGTCCTCCGTTCTGCCACAACTCTCTTAAAGTGTTACTAAAACCACAACAGTAAAATCAGTCTGTATATGCAGTAAAGCATGCTTGTTATACTCACTGTGTAACTTAAGGGATTAATCCCTTGGATTGTGTAAAAAGGCTGTTTGAGCTTGTCTTCTCTGATCCTCCCCTTCCTTTACTGTCCACAATCCATCTGCTGATAGTACAGAGCCTTGGAGACACTCTACACATGCTCAGTTTGGTGTGCATTGCTAGAGAGTTTTTTTTTCGGGGATCATGTGATCAGCACTGTCCAGATAGAAGGTCAGGGATCATGCAGCTTTATAGGACAGTCAGAGAAGAATGAAAACTCTTCCTACAAGCTTTAACCAGTGCTTGGCTGGACACTGATGGAAGTCACAAGACTGCTATATACTGCTGATGAGAAAAGGTAGGTAGTTAATTACCCACTAGCTGGCACGCAAATATTATAGCAAGACTAAATTAAACTACTACCGGGTAACTAGAGTCTCTAAACAACCTTAACCAGTTCAGAAGGATTTAAAAGGGTCCTGGTGTACACCTTGTGCATTTAACCCCAACAGCGAGCAGGTGTATGAGTTTCTAGTAGGGGGGTCCCCCTGGAGGTGGTAGAAAGTACCTGGCGCCAAGTAATTAACAATGGCTGGCTTTTTATGGGGCCTATTTTAGATGTCCCTTTAAGTGTTAGTAGAGCATGGCAGGTGCTGCTGAGTTAGGAGCAGTCTCTACTTTGACTAACAGTGTGTACCAGGCATCTTGGACATGTAGTTCAGCTCACCACTTCCTGGCAGAAGGGTAATCTAGTCCCAATGGCTTGGCAATCAGCAGTTCCCAGCTATCAGGTCCCAGATCCTCACACAGGTCGCAGTCTCTCGGATCCTGAAGGCACAGCTACTCTCTCTCTTTCAACCCAGTCCCCAAAGGCAGAGTATATAAAGCTGCACCCGGTTGCACAAAGTTGTTAGAATTTCTGTTTTGTTTACTATAACCCTCTTTGTATAAACCAAAATAAATATTTTATTTGACAGTATGACTTTTCCCTGTCACTTGTCACTAACTACCCTTTTCCGTGTTTTAGGAGGCCTGTATGTTCTATCCTTATCTTTTTCCTATTGATATATTTGAAGTTTTTAGGGGGTGCTTTTTCTGCAGCAATTTCTTTTTTGTAATCTATCTTAGCTGTCCTTACATTGCGCTCTTACATTTCTTATGGCTTTCCCTGTATTTCTGATATGCTAATGGTGACCCTTCTGTTCTACACTTTTTAAAGGCTAGTTTTTTCTAATTGATGTCTTTTCCCCGTAGAATTTTGTGATACCATGTGATATTTCAGTTTTTCTTTTTTGATAAATCTGCAAAAATGTCAACAATTCTGTGTTTTTCTGTCAATATGGGGTGCTGTGTGTACATTAATGAGGAAAAAGATGAACTTAAATGATTTTAGCAAATGGCTGCAATATAACAAAGAGTGAAAATTTTAAGGGGGTCTGAATACTTTCCGTCCCCACTGTAACTCAGTCATATGAACTGTCTAACCATGTTTCCAGTACGCTTCAAGTAACATACGTTCTTCAATTTTGTTAGCCAGATTTCTAGCATGCATTTACTTTTTAATTTCCTACTAGCATTTTCAGTCCTAGATTACAGTTAAATTCAGCAAGCCTACCAGCACTAGTCTATACTATAAAATAAAAATATGTGGCGCTACTCTATCAATCAGTAACAATCAGACAATTAGAAACCATAACCGTAATCATCTAAGATAAAGAATGAAGTTGACGAAGTGGACTCCAACACATATATTCAAGGCCAGAAAAAATATTATGACCTTAAGAATAATAACACCATACAGGAGTTCATCAAAGAAGACATCAGTTCTACAACAAG
The DNA here is from genome assembly GCA_037952925.1 of Lithobates clamitans. Lineage (NCBI taxonomy): Eukaryota > Metazoa > Chordata > Amphibia > Anura > Ranidae > Lithobates > Lithobates clamitans. The sequence goes on from JBBGZY010001263.1 coordinate 1,980,132, forward strand.
GAAATAAGTAGGTGAATAACAACCATTAAAGTGCTCAGTAGAATAAATATATACTGTATCAGCCACCCCTCCTCAAGGGAAGTGACAATATAAAGTGAACCTGCGAATAAAATAAAATGACTTCCCAAACCAGATGAACAATGAAAAAAAATCCCTAATCATAGGCAAAAACACCAAATAAAGCTTGCAGTGTGTCACAGGCAGCAGCTAAAAATAAAATAGTCTCTAGTGCTGATATCAAAATAAATCTTAAAAGTGAACCACATAAAAATAGATATAGCAAACTAACATACAGTGCAAAAAAATGAGGTCAGCAAAAATTCCATATTGATATAAATCCACAGTATCAAAATGAAATCCAAACAGTGATAATGGTGCAGTCATGACATATTAAACGTTCTAATGCACTATAGGTGAATAATTAATAAATATAAATAAATAAATAATGAATATAAGGACAGATAATCACACAACAGAGATGCTGTCCCAAACAGTGGCAATAGTGCAATTTAGTCCATAGAGAAGTGCAATTGTGATAAGTGATGTCCACAAGGAACAGTCTTTGAATAAAGTGCAAAGTGTGCAGTGACTGGTGCTCTTCTTCTATACACGTTCTGGTGCATATACCAAGTGTTTCCCCCAGCCTCTCACCTCCAGTAGCGGCCCCCAGTGGGCCAAGTAGAGCGGGTGGATATTCTAGGAGAGGATGTGTTTCCTGGAGCGATGTTAATAGATTTGTCTCTCTGCAACTCCTCCCGCAGCTCCCAGCAATCCCAGCAGTTATTTAGGAACAAAGGAGAGGTCTCATGGTGCAGTAATTATGAACAAATTTTATTAACAAACATAGTAACTTACATCTAAAATCACAGTGATCAGCGGATGTGTTGAGCTTCCGGGTTCGGCCGTCCCCGAGAAGCGTCGGCACCTGACTCCTCCTACCCTGACGCGTTGCGTCACACCACGTGACTTTATCAAAGGGATCCCTTTGATAAAGTCACGTGGTGTGACGCAACGCGTCAGGTTAGGAGGAGTCAGGTGCCGACGCTTCTCGGGGATGGCCGAACCCGGAAGCTCAACACATCCGCTGATCACTGTGATTTTAGATGTAAGTTACTATGTTTGTTAATAAAATTTGTCCATAATTACTGCACCATGAGACCTCTCCTTTGTTCCTAAATAACTGCTGGGATTGCTGGGAGCTGCGGGAGGAGTTGCAGAGAGACAAATCTATTAACATCGCTCCAGGAAACACATCCTCTCCTAGAATATCCACCCGCTCTACTTGGCCCACTGGGGGCCGCTACTGGAGGTGAGAGGCTGGGGGAAACACTTGGTATATGCACCAGAACGTGTATAGAAGAAGAGCACCAGTCGCTGCACACTTTGCACTTTATTCAAAGACTGTTCCTTGTGGACATCACTTATCACAATTGCACTTCTCTATGGACTAAATTGCACTATTGCCACTGTTTGGGACAGCATCTCTGTTGTGTGATTATCTGTCCTTATATTCATTATTTATTTATTTATATTTATTAATTATTCACCTATAGTGCATTAGAACGTTTAATATGTCATGACTGCACCATTATCACTGTTTGGATTTCATTTTGATACTGTGGATTTATATCAATATGGAATTTTTGCTGACCTCATTTTTTTGCACTGTATGTTAGTTTGCTATATCTATTTTTATGTGGTTCACTTTTAAGATTTATTTTGATATCAGCACTAGAGACTATTTTATTTTTAGCTGCTGCCTGTGACACACTGCAAGCTTTATTTGGTGTTTTTGCCTATGATTAGGGATTTTTTTTCGTTGTTCATCTGGTTTGGGAAGTCATTTTATTTTATTCACAGGTTCACTTTATATTGTCACTTCCCTTGAGGAGGGGTGGCTGATACAGTATATATTTATTCTACTGAGCACTTTAATGGTTGTTATTCACCTACTTATTTCCTTATTGTAGAACTGATGTCTTCTTTGATGAACTCCTGTATGGTGTTATTATTCTTAAGGTCATAATATTTTTTCTGGCCTTGAATATATGTGTTGGAGTCCACTTCGTCAACTTCATCCTTTATCTTAGATGATTACGGTTATGGTTTCTAATTGTCTGATTGTTACTGATTGATAGAGTAGCGCCACATATTTTTATTTTATTGCTTTCTCCTGGGGGAACTGAGTGGACCCATCTATGTTGGCAGCTCTCTATCGGGTACCTCACCGTCAGTTTCAGAGTCTTTCGTTTACATTGTGGTTTTTGCGCACTAGTTCCCATATACTTTAGTCTATACTATAGTTTCTCTGCTATCTGAGCCCCCCTTGCCCCCAGTTTTGCCCACCTCCCCATTCAGTGACCATTTTGACCCTTGTTCACTGCATGGTATGTCTACCAACCATACATCTCAGCAATCATGATCTTTGTGACAGATTACCCTATCTGCCCTTCTAATTATGGAGTCATCTACAACCAGTATCTTTGTATCCTTGTTTATATGGTCTCAGCACTCTGCTCTCCCTTCTTGCTGTGCACAAACTGTGGGTTTACATTAGTGATTAGAGGACTGCCAGATTTCTATTTTATTGTTGGAACAGAGGAATAAGATGATCTATTAAGAAACAATTTCAAGCGGTTGTAAAACATTTCCCCTGTTAGACAATTGCATAATGTGCGAGTATGTATCGAAATACTTACCTTAGAACAAAGCCCTCCAGTGGCCTGGTGTCACTGCTGACAGGACTTCTATCTTCCTTCCGGGTTCGTGGACTCCGGCTGTGTGAGTGGCCGGAGCCACGATGATGTCACTCCCGTGAATGCGTGCGGGAGCCCTTGGTTCTGGAACAGTGCTCTGAAGATCCCGCACTGTATGCCAGACCTTCAGAGCGCATGCGGTGGTGGTGTTGCATCAAGTGTGAATATCTCCTAAATGGTGCCTTATTATACTGTAGGCTTACCCAGGGCTGAAACTAGGGGGGCGCCCGCCCCGGGTGATGAATCTACGGGGGGCACCACCAGGGGTTCTGCCCCCACCTGCACTGGGAACCGCTGCTCTCAGGGTGTCACTGCTGCTCGATCAAGTGTAATGGACATGCAGGTCTCCTTCCTAGGGACAACCTATGTCTTTTCTGCGTGAGACATCCCAGAGAAGGGGAGGCTTCAAAGAAGGCCCTGGACTGGATGGGGGGTGCAGAAGAGGCCCTGAACTGGGGGGGGGGTGGAGGAGGCCCTGGACTGGGGGATGTAGTGTCTTCATTCGGATCTGTGCACCCACTTCTTTAGGTGAAGCTCTCTGGTGCATGCAGATGCAGCAAAAAGTGGCACAGCATACAGGACCTGTCTCAGAGCCTGTCTAGGGGATTTATCAAAACTAAAGCAGACAGAATTTGGAACAGCTGTGCATAGTAACCAATCAGCTCATAGCTTTCATTTTTAAAGCTGAATAAGCTGAAGATAGAAGCTGATGGGTTGCCATGAGCAGCTGTTTCAGATTCTGACTACACCAGTTTTGATAAATTCCCCTCACTGTGTTTTACATTTCTTACTCTTGACCAAGGCTTTTTTCTGGCGGAAAGCACCGAAATGCCATTTCACCACCTTTGCCAGAGAATTCATTTAACTCCTCTCCTCCTAATTGTATAGCCTGCCCCCTGCCCTGCTGCCCACGGAGGGATCAAACACAGGGAAACCTCCACCAGAGAACTCCCTCTGTATTCTGCGTAGCCTCGGCTCCTCCTCCTTCTATGTATCCTGCTGCGCGCTGCCACTGCCCTGAGGGATCGAATGGCTGCAGTATGTGAGAGCGAGAGGCGGAGTGATCTGTATTCCGCAGCTCTGCTCCGCCTCTCAGTGCTGTCTGGGAGATTGGTTTGGCGCCATGTGTCACGCTATCTGATTGTGGATAGGTAGGTAGCCAGGTGGTCCTCCACCTCACTAGCCTCCCTCATGTCATGTAAACTGGACTGGTATGTTACTATAGTGACTGGGAGCAAAATGCTGCTAACAGGGTTGTGCTGTGTGGGCTGGGTGGTCTGTGGACTGGGTTGGGCGGTCTGTGAACTGGGCTGTGTGGTCTGTGGCCTGGGCTGAGTTGTACTGTGGACTCGGCTGGGTGGTGCTGTGGACTGGGCTGGGTGGTCTGCGGACTGGGCTGGGTGATCTGCGTACTGGGCTGGGTGATCTGCGTACTGGGCTGGGTTGTGCTGTGGACTGGGCTTGGTGGTCTGCTGACTGGGCTGTGCTGTGGACTGGGCTGGGTTGTGCTGTGGACTGTGTTGGGTGGTCTGCAGACTGGGCTGGGTGGTCTGCGGACTGGGCTGGGTAGTCTGCAGGCTGGGTGGTCTGCAGGCTGAGCTGGGTGGTCTGTGGACTGGGCTGGGTGGTCTGTGGACTGGGCTGGGTTGTGCTGTGTGGTCTCCTGACTGGGCTGGGTAGTCTATGGACTGAGCTGGGTGGACTGAGTTGGGTGGTCTCCTGACTGGGCTGGGTGGTCTGTGAACTGGGCTGGGTGGTCTGTGAACTGGGCTGGGTGGTCTGTGAACTGGGCTGGATGGTCTTCTGACTGGTCTGTGAACTGGGCTGGGTGGTCTGCAGACTGGGCTGGGTGGTCTAATGACTGGGCTGGGTTGTGCTGTGGACTGGGCTGGGTGGTCTCTTGACTGGGCTGGGTTGTGCTGTGGAGTGGGCTGGGTGATCTGCGGACTGGGCTGGGTGGTCTGCGGACTGGGCTGGGTGGTCTGTAGACAGGGCTGGGTGGTTTTCGGACTGGGATGGGTAGACTGGGTGGTCTCCTGAAAGGCTGGGCGGTCTCTGAACTGGGCTGGGATGTCTGTGTGGTCTCTGAACTGGGCTGGGTGGTCTGTGGACTGGGCTGAGTGGTCTGCAGGCTGGGCTGGGTGGTCTACGGGCTGGGCTGGGTGGTCTGTGGACTGGGCTGGGTGGTCTGCGGACTGGGCTGGGTTGTGCTGTGGACTGGTTTGGGTGGACTGGGTTGGGTGGTCTCTTGATTGGGCTGGGTGGTCTGTGAACTGGGCTGGATGGTCTGTGAACTAGGATGGATGGTCTCCTGACTGGGCTGTGTGGTCTGTGAACTGGGCTGGGTGGTCTGCGGACTGGGCTGGGTGGTCTGCGGACTGGGCTGGGTTGTGCTGTGGACTGGGCTGGGTGGTCTCCTGACTGGGCTGGGTTGTGCAGTGGACTGGGCTGGGTAGTCTGCGGACTAGGAGGGGTGGACTGGGTTGGGTGGTCTCCTGACTGGGCTGAGTGGTCTGTGAACTGGGCTGGGTGGTCTGTGTGGTCTGTGAACTGGGCTGTGTGGTCTGTGAACTGGGCTGTGTGGTCTGTGAACTGGGCTGGGTGGTTTGTAAACTGGGCCAGGTGGTCTGTGAACTGGGCAGGGTGGTCTCCTGACTGGGCTGTGTGGTCTGTGAACTGGGCTGTGTGGTCTGTAACTAGGCTGTGTGGTCTCCTGACTGGGCTGGGAGGTCTGTGAACTGGGCTGGGTGGTCTGTGAACTGGGCTGGGTGGTCTGTGGACTGGGCTGGGTGGTCTGTGGACTGGGCTGGGCGGTTTGTGGACTTGGCTGGGCAGTCTCTTTGCTGGACTAAGCTGGGCGGTTTCTTTGCTGGGCTGGGCGGTCTCTTTGCTGGACTAAGCAGGGCGGTCTCTTTGCTGGACTGGACTGGGCTGTCTCTTTGCTGGGCTGGGCAGGGTTGGTCTGTCTCTTTGCTGGACTGGACTGGGCTGGGCTGTCTCTTTGCTGGAAGGAGCTGCGGCTGTCTCTTTGATGTACTGGACTAGGCTGTCTCTTTGATGTACTGGGCTGTGGCTGTCTCTTTGCTAGACTAGACTAGGCTGTCTCTTTGATGTACTGGGCAGCAGGGCTGTCTTAATAGCACCATGGGCCCCTGAGCAAAGTATTGCTCTGGGGCCCCTACAATGGAGACAGCGCAGCTAAACAGACATCAAGTAGGTAAGAGGCAGACTAGTGGAGCTCCCCCTTTTGGGTGGAGCTCCGCTTTAACTACATGAACAATCATTCTGTACAGCAAAGAAACAGTGGGAAAATACTACATACATAAAGTAACAAAGCTGTCCTGTGCATATAATATATCTGCTAGAATGATGCTCAACAACAGTTGTAACAAGTATAGACACGGTCACCCAAATAAAAATCATGATGCACCATCCAGCCTGACAGGGCCTCAGATACCCCCAACATTGTAACCCCTCTACATCTTATATACATCCAGCACTCCTAACTCTGCCCAAGCAACCCCCCCCCCCCCCCCACACACACACACACACCAGGTTTCGCCATGCCATTGTTATCCTGTTACCACCTCCACATCCCCTGGATTCTCAACCTCAAATACCTCCCCAGCACTATGGCCCCTCTACACCCTAGATATTCCCCCAGCAGTCTGACCCCTCTACACGCTATATTGCCACATACCATTTTTCTTGGGGGTTTGCAAAACAATGTCCAGCCCTGGGTGCCAGATGTGCAAGCCTACCACTGGGCTTACCTGTAAGTAAAAACCACAAAGTGGACTTTACTACCTCTTTAAAGTGAAAGAAAATGTTGTGAAAGTTGCAGATGAATTACTCCTTGATGCCTTAAAGAGGAGTTCCACCCAGGGGTTCCATTAAAAAAAAAATTAAAAGTCAGCAGCTACAAATACTGCAGCTGCTGACTTTTAATTGGACACTTACATGACCCTGGGTCCAGCGATGCGGGGGATCGAAGCCCCGCTTGTCCCCCCCCTCCGCTCGTCGGCGCCGGCATTTCAACTGTGGGTGCCGGGCTGTGGCTTCACAGCCTGGCACCCACTGCGCATGTGCGAGCGGCGCCGCGCGCCGTGATTGGCCGCTCAATCACCTGGGACCTGTAATGGGTCCCAGATGATTGACAGGAGGGAGGGAGCAGAGCCGAGCCCTTCCTGTGCCAGGGGGAAGTGATGTCACCAGCCCAGGGAAAGGAAGAGGCAGACTACGAGGGACCACCTAGCAACAGGCATTTAGAGGTAAGTAAAAAAAAAAAAAAATATCCAAATGGTTTTTTTTTTGTTTTTTTTAGAATTTTTCAGGTATTTTTATTTTTTGGGTGGAACCCCACTTTAAGCTACAGAAATTAGTGAGGGCTTGTTTTTAGCATTATAGGGTATATTATTCCTGCGCTACCAAGCAGTGGTGGTATGGGTGATTTTAGATAGGGAAAAGCAGCCTGCACCGAATAGGGTCCAGCCTAGCCCGGGTGTAAATTGCAACTGACAAATGGGGATGGTGCTGCGCTAATCCTGCAATAAGCTACAATCTATAGGTGTACTGGATATCCTAGGGTAGGGGGCTTAACTCTTGCCTCCACTGAGGCATAAGGTGGTGATCTTGACCATAATGAGGAATATAGCACTATGTGAACGTGCAAGCAGTATGTGCATAAAAAATAACAAATAAAGGGTGGAGCCCACCAAAAAAGACTATACATATATATATCTCAGCTTAAGTAAAGAAAGTAAAACCATAGTGAAGTCTCAATAAAAAATAAAAAATAAATATTTTTTCAATAAGGTAGTGATTGCCGCTAAGACATTTAGTGCCAATACAAAGTGCTGTAAATTAATCTCCGGGAATTATCATGGTTCAATCAACCGTGATTCATATAAATAAATGGATAGCTAAAAACTAGATAACATGAAAGCAAAAAATGCCAAATAATACAATGTTACAATGAATGTCCAAAGTGATCTTAAAAACTGTGCATCATGCAGTATCGTGTCCAGCGCCAGCAGAGGGTGCTCAAACTTAAAAAGACAATAATACAGTTCAGTAAAGGTGACTTAGTGCAGCAACAAAGCTTCAATGCTTCATTGGTGATGACAGACGATTAAGTCGTGCAGATGGCAGCTGGGTTTAGATATCATTTGTTCAGAAGAGTGGTGGATGTGAAGTGTATAACAGAATCTTCTCCATGCAACAATCCTCTAGTGGTAGATAATGGCCCCTTACCTCACTATACTGAGGTTACAGCATAGAACAGACAGCGCTTGTGGTGTCTCCTGTGCAGGGGGGTACTAGGTTATGGACTGTCATATATCAGACCTCAGATCCATGGGGAACATCATAGTAAATGGAGAGATGAAGATACCATATAGTATAGTATTTAAAGCATGTTTCCGGCTTTATTAAACATTAGCAACAAACAGGGTACTCACACAGTAACACAACGAAAGGTACAGTGTATCCAGACGAGCGGCGAGCTCATACACTGCTGACAGTGGGCGGTGCCTGTCCCTACGCGTGGCGTCACGGGTCACGCGGCTTCATCAGCCGCGTGCCACCTTCATCAGGCCTATGACAGTCCATAACCTAGTACCCCCCTGCACAGGAGACACCACAAGCGCTGTCTGTTCAATGCTGTAACCTCAGTATAGTGAGGTAAGGGGCCATTATCTACCACTAGACTAGAGGATTGTTGCATGGAGAAGATTCTGTTATACACTTCACATTCACCACTCTTCTGAACAAATGATTTTTAAACCCAGCTGCCATCTGCACAACTTAATCGTCTGTCATCACCAATGAAGCATTGAAGCTGTTTTGTTGCTGCACTTTTACTGAACTGTATTATTGTCTTTTTAAGTTTGAGCACCCTCTGCTGGCGCTGGACACTATACTGCATGATGCACAGTTTTTAAGATCACTTTGGACATTCATTGTAACATTGTATTATTTGGCATTTTTTGCTTTCATGTTATCTAGTTTTTAGCTATCCATTTAATTATACGAATCACGGTTGATTGAACCATAATAATTCCCGGAGATTAATTTACAGCACTTTGTATTGGCACTAAATGTCTTAGCGGCAATCACTACCTTATTGAAAAAATATTTTGTTTTTATTTTTTATTGAGACTTCACTATGGTTTTACTTTCTTTACTCAAGCTGAGATATATATATGTATAGTCTTTTTTGGTGGGCTCCACCCTTTATTTGTTTTTAGCATTGTTACTGCATGTTAAGAATATGCAAAGAGTTTAATGTCCAAAGCCTGACCACAGTTCTAATGTAAATTATTTAAAGTGACAATAAACCCTGGTTTAAAAAATATTTTATTCGCTTTGGAGCCCTGAGTAGTTTCAAGGTAAATGTTTTGAAATCAAAAATTCTCAATGTGTCACTTCTACCACATCAAGTGATGATGATGAAAAATAACTTTTCATTCAGATTTTGCTCTTCTGCATTAAGGTACTTAGGAATTAATATTCCATCAGATTTGACCCAGCTATACTTGACAAATTATATTCCCCTAATGCAACATACTCTACAAGATCTAAAAAAATATGATTCAAACCAATACTCATGGTTTGGGAGGATCAACATATTGAAAATGGACATAATACCGCACTTTTTGTATCTCTTTCCCTGTTATGCCCTGTACACACGGTTGGACATTGATTGGACATTCCGACAACAAAATCCTAGGATTTTTTCCGACGGATGTTGGCTCAAACTTGTCTTGCATACACACGGTCACACAAAGTTGTTGGTAAACCTGATCGTTCTGAATGCGGTGACGTAAAACACGTACGTCGGGACTATAAACGGGGCAGTAGCCAATAGCTTTCGTTTCTTAATTTATTCTGAGCATGCATGGCACTTTGTGCGTCGGATTTGTGTACACACGATCGGAATTTCCGACAACGGATTTTGTTGTCGGAAAATTTTATAGCAAGCTCTCAAACTTTGTGTGTCGGAAATTCCTATGGAAAATGTGTGATGGAGCCCACACACGGTCGGAATTTCCGACAACAGGGTCCTATCACACATTTTCCATTGGAAAATCCGACTGTGTGTACAGGGCATTACTATTCCTAGATCCTTTTTTTCTACTTTACAATCCGCTTTTGTTAAGTTTATCAGGGGCAATAAGAGATCTAGATTAAATTGGAAAACGCTAACATTACCTAAAACGAAAGGAGGAGCGGGCGCACCGAATCTCTATTTTTATTATGTGGCGGCAGTCCTGACCAGATTAGTGAGCTGGTTCCATCACTCAGATACCAAACAATGGGTATCAATTAGGGTTGTCCCGATACCACTTTTTTAGGACCGAGTACAAGTACCGATACTTTTTTTCAAGTACTCGCAGATACCGATTACCGATACTTTTTTTTAAATGTCACGTGACAGTTTTTTTTTTTTTTTTTTTTAACAGTGCTTGTTTTTTTTTGGGGTGGGGGGAAGGGGGTGAACGTTGTATGTGTGTGTTATTTTTTTTTTGTTTACAATTTTTATTTTTTACAATAATATTTTTTTATTCTTGTTTTTTTTTTTTTAATCAGCCCTTTTGGGGGGCTTTGGTGAGATATCAGGGGTCTTAACAGACCTCTGATATCTCCCCCTTGAGACAGAGAAAGAGACAGAGGATAGAGATTCCCCAGTCCCTTTCTCTGCAGCCTCAGCTGCACTGAGAATGAATGGAGAGAAGACAGCGGCTCCTCTCCATTCATAAACTGACACATAGTAATCACAGGAGATTACAATGTTTCAGTTATGTGAATGGACAGAGTCCGCTGACTCTCTCCATACACAAAGGAAGGAGGGGGAGGATGGAGGAACGGAGGGGGAGAACGGAGGGGACAGATAAGGAGAGCAGAACGGAGGGGACAGATAAGGAGAGCAGAACGGAGGGGACAGATAAGGAGAGCAGAACGGAGGGGACAGCTGAGAGGAACAGAGAAAAGGAGGGGGCATGGAGGAGGATGCAGTGACATACAGCGGTGACCGATCACCGCTGTATGTCACTAAAGCAGCTGAAAGCCGGCTGGGGGAGAATCTTGTAACTCCCCCACGCGCCGATCACAGCTGACTTCCAGGTATCGGGGGATGCATCGGGAGCATTTGCCCGAGTACAAGTATTCGGGCAAATGCTCGGTATCGGTGCCGATACCGATACTAGTATCGGTATCGGGACAACCCTAGTATCAATAGAACAGGGGCTGAATCAGTTCGACCTCCAGGCTCTTCCTTGGTTAGATTTACTGTTTCAGAGTACTCACGAGACACGTCCTTTTCTCCACCCTTTCTTACATCTCACCTATTGAGCTTGTGGTCCAAAATGATCTTGCGGCTAGGGCTTTCTTCACAGATAGGACCAATGACACCTTTATTTGGCAATCCACAATTCCTACCTGCAGTAGACCGGACCTCATTTCCTCATATGGAATAAGGAATCTCACCGAAGAGTGAGCCAGATTCTTTGTCAGGGTAAATTACCACCTATATTGAACCTGATATTAACGCACCAGCCTTCACTTATGCAATGGATGGAATATCAACAATTATTGTCTTTCCTATTTTCTATTTCTCCAAACCAATCCTTCAATAGAGACTTAAATTTGTTTAAGTCCATCCTATTGCAAAGTAATAGACCAAAACGTGTTCTATCAGCAATATACAAGATTCTAATCTTAAAAAATCACCCTAAGCCCCCAGAATTCACAAATAAATGAGCACGTGATCTAAATATTCAATTTGGAACCGAAGAGTGGGAGAAGTCATTTACTCGCACACATTGTTTGTCATTGACAATTAAAGCCCAAGAGACAAGCTATAAGCTTGTCTCTCGTTGGTATCAATGCCCAATGCAACGAATATACCCAGATACATCGGATAAATGTTGGAGATGTCACTCTGCCAAGGGCTCGCAGTTACACATATGGTGGCAATGTCCTCAAATTCGCCAATTCTGGGATATGATCATGCAGCTGTATACTACAGTTACAGGGGAGTTAATCCCCAACACACCTCAAATTACTCTGCTATCTATGTTACCAGGTTCATATAAAAATATCAAACGAGGTTTGCTAAGACATTGGTTAATAGCAGCCAGACTGGTTATTCCGCGATAATGCGAACTACACAAGCCCCTTCGGTTAACGAATGGATAGTAGAAATGGACCTAATTGAGAGATGGAGAAGATGGAGACCCTCCTGTCACATGAATTGGACACATATGAAAAATGTTGTCAGATATGGACCCCCTGGAGGACATTTAGGGAATCATCTGGAAATTAGGGGGAAAATGGAACTTTAATCCAAAAGAAGGTCTATTGGGGTATTGGTAAGAGATGTCTTTACGTTGTACCCCCTAGCCATCCTTTCCCCCCCCCCGTTTCTTTTTTTTTGTTTGTTTGATGTTTTGGTTATGATAGTATGTATAAAGTAATATGATGTTTTTTTGATGGTGTGGCTATACCATCAATGTATGTTTGAATTGTTTATTTGTAAAAATTTAATAAAATTGAGATATAAAAAAAAATATTTTATTTAAGTATGCTCTCAGCCTCCTCCGCATATCACAATTCCTTTTTTTTCTACTATGATCCAACTTCCAGTTAGAGCAGGGGTCTCAAACTGGCGGCCCTCCAGCTGTTGCCTAACTACAAGTCCCATCATGCCTCTGCCTGTGGGAGTCATGCTTGTAACTGTCAGCCTTGCAATGCCTCATGGGACTTGTAGTTTCGCAACAGCTGGAGGGCCACTAGTTTGAGACCCCTGAGTTAGAGGGTGACTAAGTTTGTTCTCCATAGTTCCACTGTATGGAGAAAAGCAGCCACCCTCTCTTTCTAAGGCTTGAAATGGACTAGGGACTATGTAGTGTGCGAAGAGCAATGCGCATTGCCGCACCTAACATGCATTTGTTTCAAACAGAAGTGAGGGGATAAAGAAGTTCAGGAGCACATGAAGAATGTTATAAGGAGGCAGAAAAACATAGCAAGAAACAATTTCATGACAAATAGAATACAGGTTCATTGGGTAGTGGATGTGTATGAATAGTTTTTAGGGAATAAGCATATTGTTTAGTCACTTTAGGTTTGTCATTATAATATTCTAGTACAGGGCTCAAAATTTCAAGTCCTGAGCTACTAGCCAGGCCTCAAGGGTTACTCGCCACCAGTTGCCCTGCCCAACCCCTACCCTGCCACGCCCTTAATCACGCCCTCATAAATTATCTCATGAAATGACACTTAAATGTTTTATGCAGAATTAAGTTATAAAAATAAATATTAACAACAACTTTATCTGAGCCCAAAAATGCAGCCTGTCCGTGTCCACTAATGCAGCCTGTGTCACTAAAGCCTGTGTCCCCAGTGCAGCCTGTGTCCCCAGTGCAGCCTGTGTCCCCAATGCAGCCTGTGTCCTCAGTGCAGCCTGTGTCCCCAATGCAGCCTACCTGTGCAAGGGAAGAGAGAGAGCCGATGCCTGGTTGATCAGAGCACGGGGAACATAAATTATCTCATGAAATGACATTTAAATGTTTTATGCAGAATTAAGTTATAAAAATAAATATTAACAACAACTTTATCTGTGCCCAAAAATGCAGCCTGCCCAGGTCCACCAATGCAGCCTGTGTCACTAATGCAGCCTGTGTCACTAATGCAGCCTGTGTCCCCAGTGCAGCCTGTTTCACTAATGCAGCCTGTGTCACTAATGCAGCTTGTGTCCCCAGTGCAGCCTGTGTCCCCAATGCAGCCTGTGTCCTCAGTGCAGCCTGTGTCCTCAGTGCAGCCTGTGTCCTCAGTGCAGCCTGTGTCCCCAATGCAGTCTGTGTCCCCAATGCAGCCTACCTGTGCAAGGGAAGAGAGAGAGCCGATGCCTGGTTGATCAGAGCACGGGGAACATAACAGCTTTCATTTCCATAATTGTGTGTTCCCCGCCGCGTGCCGCCATATACAGCTCCTCCCCCTTGTCCGGGGAATGTTGATAGCCAGATCACCTGTTCCAGGATTGGACGGGTGATCTGTCTATCAAAGTGCCCAGACAAAGAGGAGGGGCTGCATATGACAGCGCGCGGCGGGGAACACACAGCTATTGAAATGAAAGCTGCTGTTATGTTCCCCACACTCTGATCAACTAGGGCTGTGGCTTTCCTCTCTCTTCCCCTACGTTCGCTGGGAGAATGGCCCCCATATAACTCAGGCTGCCGGCGTTGCTCAACACCCCCCCCCCCCCCCCCCCCGCGCTCCCAGCCCACAGCAAAATGTGAGTGGAATTTTTGAGGGCTGTTCTAGTATATAAAAGCATGAATTTACCTCTGTCATTATAGTAGATAAACCTTTGTATATTGTATGTGAGACCACAGAAAAGTCCAGATCACCTTGAAGCTGTTTATCACATTTCTGCTTATAACTTTCCTCCTGGATCTCACAGAAGTCACCTGTGTATGGTTCCTGTAGGACAGCCAATGGATCTGTCATATTACACAGTTCCTCAATGTGATGCATCTGCCTGGACAGCTTATCCTTCTTTATTTCCAGATCCTGTATCAGATCATTGATTGAAAGCAAGACCCCTTTTGCCTGCCCAGAGATCTGACTCAGTACTTTTTTTTCCAGGTCTTCCAGCTGTCTCCTAAGCTCTCCAAACAGGGCATTAACTCTCTCTTTTTCACTATATGCTTTTTCTTCTGATTCCTTCAGATGGTCCCGCAGTCTCTGGACTCTCTGCTCTGTCTCCTCTCTTATCATTAACATTTTCTCCAGGACATTTTTCAGTTTCTTCTTCCTTTTTTGAGAGGCCTCATTCAGCATCTCTGCATGGTGTCCTTGGTGTGCTCCATCAATCCTGCACAAAAAACAGATACAGGTAGAATCCTCAGTGCAGTAATAGTCTAGAATCTTCTTATGGACAGAGCATTTCCTGTTGTTCAGGTTGGTGGTGGGGTCACATAAGACATGTTCTGTTGACTTGCTGTGGACTCCCAGATGTTTATCACAAAGAGAAGCTTCACACAACAGACATGACTTAACAGCAGGTACAGGAGTGTCCACGCAGTAGGTGCAGGGGTATCTGGTCTCCTCCTGATCAGTAGACAGAATATTGTCCAGTATTTTTCGCAGAGCAATGTTCCTGTACAGTACAGGCCGCTTCACAAACTCTTCTCTGCATTCAGGACAGGAATAACCTCCAGGCCCCTGCTGTGTATCCAGCACATGATCTATACAGACCCGGCAAAAGTTGTGTCCACATGTCAGGTTTACAGGATCGGTGAAAGTATTTAGACAGACGGAACATTCCAGCTCTGCTCTCACACTTGCAGCCATTGCAGCCAGCTGGAGAGAGAAATGAAAGTGAAAGTCTCCAACACTTAGAACTCGTAGGGTGTTGGGTAGGCTGTGACTGCTAAAATATTAAAGGGGTTGTAAACCTACGTGTTTTTTCACCTTAATGCATCCTATGTTGGTTGTAAACTCTTTTAACCACTTTCTGACCGCCGCACGACGATGTACATCGACAGAATGGCACGGGCAGGCATATGGGCGTACCTGTACGTCTCTGCCTCCCAGCGATCTGTGCTGAGGTGGAGGCCACCGATTCATGGCCACCCCCTCGCGATCGCTCCTGAGGAATGGGAACCTTCTTCTCCTTCTGAAAATGTAAACAGCAGCAGAGGAAGTGATGTCATCTCTCCTCGTGTAGGTCTTTTCGTTCCAACGTCCGAGAAGAGAAGACATCCAAGTAAGTGCACCAACAGACCACTGACACCAGCACACGTAGGCAAACAAATCACCCCCCAATCACCCCCTGCATCCCCAGTTTTAGTGTCACCGATTGCAGTGTTTATTTTTTTACTGATCACTGCATTTGGTGTCATTTGTGACTGTTATAAGTAGTAAGGCAGTTAGTGGTAGGCCCCTTTAGGTCTAGGGTAACCCCCTAACCCCCCCTTATAAAGGTTTAACCCCTTGATCACCCCCCAGTTAACCCTTTCATCCCCTGTCGCCAGTGTCACTAAGCGATCTTTTTTCTGATTGCCGTATTAGTGTCACAGGTGACACTGCTTAGTCAGGTAGGTTTTTAGGTTCACCGTCAGCTTTTTATTGCATCAGGTACCCTTATATACTACCGAATAAAGAAAAAAAAATGTAATCCCCTGATTGCCCCCTAGTTAACCCTTTCACCAGTGATCACCGTATAAGTGTTACGGGTGACGCTAGTTAGATTGTGTTTTATACCTGCCGTTTATTACCTAATAAAGGTTTAACCCCCTGATCGCCCGGCGGGTGATATCAGTTAGGTTTTAGGGTCAGTTAGGGTCTGCATAGCCCCAGGCAGCGTTAGAAAAGTGCTAGTAGCACTACCACCCACGCACGCAGCATACACCTTTCTTAGTGGTATAGTATCTGAACGGATCAATATCTGATCTGATCAGATCTATACTAGCATCCCCAGCAGTTTAGGGTTCCCAAAAATGCAATGTTAGCAGGATCATCCCAGATAACTGCAACGTTCACAGAGTCAGGCCTGATCCCTGCGATCGTTAACAGTATTTTTGGTAGCGTTTGATACAGTTGCTGACAGCCTAGGAGCTTTTTTACCTGTGAGTCTCACTACTGTACCAGAAAATTTACAGCCCAAAATGGCAAATCGAAGGTACAGTAGTGAAGAGGCCTACACGTTTCTGAGCATGACAGATAGTGAAGAGGAAGTCACTCATCTTTCAGATTCAGGCTCAGAATACGATCCTGTAGACGACAGCGGCTCCATGACAGATAGCTCTGATGACGGAGTTGTTGTCCCTGCCAAGGTCAGGCGTACCAGACCCCGATCTTCTTCTGCTGTTGTTGAGGTGCAAGAACGGCAGGGCTCTCGTATGGAGCAGAGAAGTACTAGTGCCGCTCATCCTTCTGGTGAATTGGCAAGCACCAGTGGCCTAGTACACCCTGGGCATACCTCCAGCACTGCAGTATCACGTGGTGATGTAGCGGGTACCATAAGTGCAGTTCAAGGTGGCGAGGTAGCAAGCACAAGCAGTGTCCCGCTGCCACCAAGAAGACAAAGACAGGCCCGTCGTGCCCATAGTGTCCTTCCTGCAGAATTCGACAATCCTAATTGGGAACCCACTACTTCTGCAGCACTCGTACTTCCATAGTTGCCAACTGTCCCGGATTGGACTCCATTCCCGAATTTGTGGTGTCCCGGCAAATGTCCCGAAAAATCCGGTTCCCGTTTTTGAAACAGCCGCCGCCGCTAGAGGTCGCCATTTTGTGAAAGTTCAGGAAGACGGCTGGGGGGGCTAGACAAAGCTTCTGCGTCGCCGCCCACCCCCTGCCCCGCTCCGCCTCGGCCCGCCCGCTCTGCCTCGCCCCGCTCCGCCTCGGCCCGCCTACCCCCCGCCCCGCTGCCAGTCTGATATGGAAAGGGGCGGGGGTTCTAGCCATGCTGCGGACACACCTCTAGGACACTTCTGAGGTGGGGGGGAGCGCGCGCACCGCTGTGGGACACCTGATGTGAGTGGGGGGGGCACTGGGGACACCTGATGTGAGTGGGGGGGGCACTGGGGACACCTGATGTGAGGGGGGGACACCTGATGTGAGGGGGGGGCACTGGGGACACCTGATGTGAGTGGGGGGGGGCACTGGGGACACCTGATGTGAGGGGGGGGCACTGGGGGCACCTGATGTGAGGGGGGGCACTGGGGACACCTGATGTGAGGGGGGGCACTGGGGACACCTGATGTGAGTGGGGGGGGCACTGGGGACACCTGATGTGAGGGGGGACACCTGATGTGAGGGGGGGGCACTGGGGACACCTGATGTGAGGGGGGGCACTGGGGACACCTGATGTGAGGGGGGGGCACTGGGGACACCTGATGTGAGGGGGGGGCACTGGGGACACCTGATGTGAGGGGGGGCACTGGGGACACCTGATGTGAGGGGGGGCACTGTGACTGGGGACTCCTGATGTGAGGGGGGGCTCCGCCGGGGACACCTGATGTGAGGGGGAGCTCCGCCGGGGACACTAAAATGTGAGGGGGGGGCACTGGGGACTCCTGATGTGAGGGGAAGCTCCGCCGGGGACACCTGATGTGAGGGAAAGCTCCGCCGGGGACACCTGATGTGAGGGAAAGCTCCGCCGGGGACACCTGATGTGAGGGAAAGCTCCGCCGGGGACACCTGATGTGAGGGGGGGCTCCGCCGGGGACACCTAATGTGAGGGGGGGCTCCGCCGGGTACACCTGATGTGAGGGGGGACTCCTGATTGTGAGTGGGGGCTCCGCCGGGGACACCTTATGTGAGGGGGGGCTCCGCCGGGGACTCCTGATGTGAGGGGGGCTCCGCCGGGGACTCCTGATGTGAGGGGGGGCTCCGCCGGGGACTCCTGATGTGAGGGGGGGCTCCGCCGGGGACTCCTGATGTGAGGGGGGCTCCGCCGGGGACTCCTGATGTGAGGGGGGGCTCCGCCGGGGACTCCTGATGTGAGGGGGGCTCCGCCGGGGACTCCTGATGTGAGGGGGGGCTCCGCCGGGGACTCCTGATGTGAGGGGGGGCTCCGCCGGGGACTCCTGATGTGAGGGGGGGCTCCGCCGGGGACTCCTGATGTGAGGGGGGGCTCCGCCGGGGACTCCTGATGTGAGGGGGGGCTCCGCCGGGGACTCCTGATGTGAGGGGGGCTCCGCCGGGGACTCCTGATGTGAGGGGGGGCTCCGCCGGGGACTCCTGATGTGAGGGGGGGCTCCGCCGGGGACTCCTGATGTGAGGGGGGGCTCCGCCGGGGACTCCTGATGTGAGGGGGGCTCCGCCGGGGACTCCTGGTGTGAGGGGGGCTCTGCCAGGGAATCCTGGTGTGAGGGGGGGCTCCGCTGGGGACATCTGATGTAAGGGGGGCTCCGCTGGGGACATCTGATGCAAGGACGGACTCTGCTCGGACATCTGAAGCAAGGACGGATGGCTGGTGGCAGGCGACGTGGCTGGTGACACGCACAGGGATCCCACTGATTCTGCATTATGGTGAGTTGAATGATTTCTTTTTATATTACAATGTAATAATAGAAATAATGCACTTCAATCATCCTGACACCATAACAACCATGGTGCCGGGATGATTGAAGTGCTAACACAAGGTGTTTGGAGTATCTTTATCTGTTGATTGTTAAACTTTCTAGAATACACATATTTCTCTGCCTCGCCCCGCTCCGCCTCGGCCCGCCTACCCCCCGCCCCGCTGCCAGTCTGATATGGAAAGGGGCGGGGGTTCTAGCCATGCTGCGGACACACCTCTAGGACACTTCTGAGGTGGGGGGGAGCGCGCGCACCGCTGTGGGACACCTGATGTGAGTGGGGGGGGCACTGGGGACACCTGATGTGAGTGGGGGGGGCACTGGGGACACCTGATGTGAGGGGGGGACACCTGATGTGAGGGGGGGGCACTGGGGACACCTGATGTGAGTGGGGGGGGGCACTGGGGACACCTGATGTGAGGGGGGGGCACTGGGGGCACCTGATGTGAGGGGGGGCACTGGGGACACCTGATGTGAGGGGGGGCACTGGGGACACCTGATGTGAGTGGGGGGGGCACTGGGGACACCTGATGTGAGGGGGGACACCTGATGTGAGGGGGGGGGCACTGGGGACACCTGATGTGAGGGGGGGCACTGGGGACACCTGATGTGAGGGGGGGGCACTGGGGACACCTGATGTGAGGGGGGGGCACTGGGGACACCTGATGTGAGGGGGGGCACTGGGGACACCTGATGTGAGGGGGGGCACTGTGACTGGGGACTCCTGATGTGAGGGGGGGCTCCGCCGGGGACACCTGATGTGAGGGGGAGCTCCGCCGGGGACACTAAAATGTGAGGGGGGGGCACTGGGGACTCCTGATGTGAGGGGAAGCTCCGCCGGGGACACCTGATGTGAGGGAAAGCTCCGCCGGGGACACCTGATGTGAGGGAAAGCTCCGCCGGGGACACCTGATGTGAGGGAAAGCTCCGCCGGGGACACCTGATGTGAGGGGGGGCTCCGCCGGGGACACCTAATGTGAGGGGGGGCTCCGCCGGGTACACCTGATGTGAGGGGGGACTCCTGATTGTGAGTGGGGGCTCCGCCGGGGACACCTTATGTGAGGGGGGGCTCCGCCGGGGACTCCTGATGTGAGGGGGGCTCCGCCGGGGACTCCTGATGTGAGGGGGGGCTCCGCCGGGGACTCCTGATGTGAGGGGGGGCTCCGCCGGGGACTCCTGATGTGAGGGGGGCTCCGCCGGGGACTCCTGATGTGAGGGGGGGCTCCGCCGGGGACTCCTGATGTGAGGGGGGGCTCCGCCGGGGACTCCTGATGTGAGGGGGGGCTCCGCCGGGGACTCCTGATGTGAGGGGGGGCTCCGCCGGGGACTCCTGATGTGAGGGGGGGCTCCGCCGGGGACTCCTGATGTGAGGGGGGGCTCCGCCGGGGACTCCTGATGTGAGGGGGGGCTCCGCCGGGGACTCCTGATGTGAGGGGGGCTCCGCCGGGGACTCCTGATGTGAGGGGGGGCTCCGCCGGGGACTCCTGATGTGAGGGGGGGCTCCGCCGGGGACTCCTGATGTGAGGGGGGCTCCGCCGGGGACTCCTGGTGTGAGGGGGGCTCTGCCAGGGAATCCTGGTGTGAGGGGGGGCTCCGCTGGGGACATCTGATGTAAGGGGGGCTCCGCTGGGGACATCTGATGCAAGGACGGACTCTGCTCGGACATCTGAAGCAAGGACGGATGGCTGGTGGCAGGCGACGTGGCTGGTGACACGCACAGGGATCCCACTGATTCTGCATTATGGTGAGTTGAATGATTTCTTTTTATATTACAATGTAATAATAGAAATAATGCACTTCAATCATCCTGACACCATAACAACCATGGTGCCGGGATGATTGAAGTGCTAACACAAGGTGTTTGGAGTATCTTTATCTGTTGATTGTTAAACTTTCTAGAATACACATATTTCTATTGTGTAGGATCTGGGGCTGCTGTCCCGTCATTTCTCCCTCTCTCCCCCTCTCTCCCCGTCTCCATCCCTCATTCATCTCAGACTCTAACCACACCCTCTAGAGCCACGCCCATTTAAGCCAAGGCCGCTATTTTGCATAAACCACGCCCATTTTTCGCCACGACGCGCAAAGCGCGCCGCACTTGTCTGTTTTTACTAGGCCACGCCTGCTGACGAATGCCCCGCCCCCTAATTATTTGACAGCTCCGCCTACAGCCACAAAAGTGTCCCACAATTTTTTTTTTACAATGTTGGCAACTATGGATGCCGTGTCACTTGCCAGAGGATAAAGGAGGTGGGAGGTCATCCAGCGTGGTGGAGAGCACTAGGCGCGGAGGAGGAGGAAGTTAACTCCTCCTCCGCTTTGAGTGCTGAGCAGGGAGTCGCATCTATTACGTCATTGGTTGCTACACGCCAGGTGGCTGTAGCAACCAGTGGCCAGTAGAGTATCAGGTGGAGGCAGAGGCGGAGTGAGCACCAGGGTTTGCTCACTCTGTCAGTATCATTCTGGGACACTGTATTGTCCCGGAATGAAGGTGCCCGGGACAGACCTGCTAATTGCGGGATTGTCCCGGGCAATCCGGGACACGTGGGCACCCTATAATCTCCACGGATCGCGGGCCCCGTGCACGGAGGATTCTGTGAAAACCTCAGGCCTTAAGATGGCGGCGGCCTTGGTGCATGGAGCCAGTCACGGATCAGACGGTGGCACTATCAGCCGGCCGGACTCCGCAATTCTTGCTGGGATGGATGCAGGGGATAACCAGGAACAGGTAGGGGTGTTTTGAGGCTCATCAATGCTGAATAGAGTGCAGGATGGCGATGGATTCTGTCAGGATATGCGGAGCTCTGCAATAGCACGTCTTTCCCTGTCTACATCCGGACACGCCCCCGTGAAGCACCTTTTTAGTTTTATATGGACTGTATGTTTTTGTTTTCACTTATCATGGGTTTTCGTTTGTGAGTGCTGTATTTATATATATTTTTACTATGTCCAAGTGTCTAGCACTTTGTGTATAGCAGCTTCATTCATTTTTTATTACCATTTTTTCCACACCATCAGCACGAGTTTATATATTTAGATCATATATAATTTCACAGCTATATAAGTTCAGCTTAGTGCTAGGAAAAATGTCCTTCCCGTATTAGGAAAGTCCTTACGTGCCCCACCGCTCCTGTGTCCTGAGTGTTAGTCTGCTTGCTCCTCCTCGCCACCAGCTGAGGAGAGACTGCTCCAGCTGATCCTTAAGCCTGTGCTTGTGCCGTGCGTCTTCATGGACGTTACACGGCGCCACACCTAGGCCAGCCCCCTTCGTGGTATGCGGAGGATGTATCTTGTATGAGTTGGGTAAGGCTAGTTCAAAAGCTACAGGATTGATCATCCTTTTGATCTTGAAGGGCCCTATGAATTTTGGTTTTAATTTCCGTGCTATAACTGGCAGTCTAAGGTTAACAGCAGACAACCACACTTCTTCGCCCACCTTGAAAGCTGGATTCTCCTTCCTTCCTTTATTGTAATGCTTGCTGTAGTCATCCTGGGCTTTCTGCATTGTTTCCTGAATCCCCTGGAAGTTCAGCTGAATGGAGCCTACACGGTCTTATACCGCAGGGACGGGTATTTCTGCAAGAGAATTCGGGAGAAAAGAAGGATGAAAGCCAAAATTTGACCAGAAAGGTGTTTGGTTAGTAGCAGAATAAATAGAATTATTGTATGCAAACTCGGCATATGGTAGGAGAGAGTACCAATCATCTTGAGAGTCGGAACGAAAGCAGCAGAGATACTGCTCCAGAGTTTGGTTAGTTCTCTCCATCTGGCCATTGCTCTGTGGGTGGTATGCGGAGGATAGGCAGATTTTTATTTCCAAAGATTTACAAAGTTCCTTCCAGAATTTGGATCTGAACTGGGCCCCTCTGTCCGAGGTGATACTGACAGGAACGCCATGAAGTCTAACAACTTCTTTGAAGAAGACATCAGCTATAGCAGAAGGAGTGCCCACCATGGGCAGGAAATGTGCCATCTTGGAGAGACGATCAATGAAGACTAAAATAGAGGTGAACCCTCCTGAGGGCCGTAAATCCATGATGAAATCCATGGAAACGTCTGCCCATGGATGTTCAGGAATGGGCAATGGTTTTAGTAAGCCCCAAGACTTCATGTTTGACCCTTTACTGCGCTGACATGGAATACAGGAAGCCACATAGTCCTTGCAATCTTGTCTCCAGCCCGGCCACCAAAAAGAACGGGATACTAATTCGACAGTCTTTAGCGTTCCAAAATGACCTGCTAGTTTATGGTCGTGGCATGTCTTTAGAATAAGAGGTCTTAATTCTGGTGGGGCAAAGATCTTTCCCCGTGCCCAAAGAAGGTCATCTTGTTTTCAGGGTCAGAAAAGTGACTGAATGCAGTTTTAATGGTGGTTAACAGATCAGTCTGTGTGATCATACAAAAATTCTGAGGAGATAGAATGGTGCTGGTTTCAGTTTCTTGGGTTGTCTCATGGAACATTCGAGATCGTGCATCTGCTTTACCGTTTTTTGAGCCGGGCCTGTATGCAATGTGAAAATTAAACCTAGAGAAGAAAAGAGCCCACCGAGCCTGCCTGGGTCTCAAACGTTTAGCTATCCTGAGTTACTCTAGATTTTTATGGTCTGTAAAAATCATGACAGGATGTGATGCCCCCTCTAGTAGATACCTCCACTCTTCCAAAGCAAACTTGATGGCCAGTATTGTAATTTTTTTCCAGTGCACTTAACTTCCGGGAAGCAAACGCTACAGGATGCAGAAGAGCTTTGGGACCTTGTCTCTGAGAGAGGATGGCTCCAGTGGCTGTTTCAGAAGCGTCAACTTCTAGTACAAGGGGCAGAAGAGGATCGGGATGCCGTAAGATTGGTGCGGAAGAGAATAGGGCCTTTAATTTGGTAAAAGCTTCCTGAGCTTCCGAGGACCACAAAAATCGGCTATGTTGGCGTGTGAGCTGGGTAATTGGTGCTACAATTGCCGAGAAGCCAGCGATAAATCTTCGATAGAAGTTTGAAAACCCTATAAAGCGTTGAACTCCTTTTTTATCCAGAGGAGTCGGCCACTCCTGGATAGCCCTGACCTTTTGTGGGTCCATTGCAACCCCGTTGGTAGAAATGATGAATCCTAAGAACTGAACCTTTGTCTTTTCAAATTCACATTTTTTCGCCTTGAGATACAACTTGTGTTTCCTGAGGATTGCGAGGACCAGCTTAACATGGTTTTGGTGTGATTCGAGTGTGGCAGAAAAAATGAGGATGTCATCTAACAGCATTACCAAGTACTCATAATGCCCGAACCTGGATCTGAAGGCCATCTTCCACTCATCGCTAGCCCGGATCCGGATGAGATTATAGGCCCCGCGGAGATCCAACTTAGAGAAAACCCTGGCGGATCGGAAGCGCTAAAAAAAACCCTGGGATAAGAGGGAGCGGGTACCGGTTTTTAACGGTAATTTTATTTAATTCTCTGTAGTCAATGCAGGGTGTGAGAGAGCCATCTTTTTTTTCTACAAAGAAGATGCCAGCTCCGGCCGGTGATGAGGAATGGCGAATAAACCCTTTTTTTAGGTTTTCGTCGATATAAGCTTTGAGAGCCTTTAATTCGGTTTCAGATAGCGCCCAAACGGAACTTCAGAGCCAGGTAAAAGATCGATAGGGCAGTCATAGGACCGATGGGGTGGTAGATGGTCAGCCTGTTGTTTATCAAAGACGTCCTTATACTCAAGGTAAGCCGAAGGTACATGCTGGAGATGGTCAGGTACTGGTACAACAGTGGAACAAGAGGCTGGAGCTGGGAGAAAACAGTGTTGAATGCAATATTTAGAGGAAAAGGAGATTTCCTTCTTTTTCCAACTGATTTGGGGTTCATGTGCTTGTAGCCAGGGAAGTTCCAATATGATAGGGAACATAGGTGATGGAATGATGTCAAAGAGTAGGAGCTCTTGATGACCGGAGTCCGTGGTGATCAGAATAGGACTTGTTTCCTGAGTGATAAGTCCGGAACGGGGAAGAGACCCATCAGCCAAGTGTACCCGGAAGCTTTGTTTCTTGGTTAGTAGAGGGATATGCAGGTTAGCAGCTAGTACAGCATCCAGGAAGCAGCTGCATGCTCCAGAGTCAGTTATGGCCAGCAGGCGGATTACCTTTCCCGTTAGCTGTAGGGAAACAAAGAGGTTTACGTAAGTCTGTGAAAAAACAGAATTTTGATAGTTCATGATAACTGGTGGGTAGGACTTACTAGGTCTCACGGGGCAAGTGCGGAGAAAATGGCCAGACCCTCCACGGTAGAGGCACAGGTTGGCCTGAGGCCTGCGCAGTCTTTCTTCCGGGGTGAGAGGAGCCCGGACCAGTCCCAATTGCATGGGCTTGACCTCAGAGGTGGAGGAAGCTGGGAAGGCAGTACAAAGTGGGTGGATGGGAGTTGGTTTCGGAAGCATCATGCTGGGACGAGAGACCTGAAAGCATTCCGAGCGCCGCTCTCGCATGCACCTATCCAGCTTGGTGGCAGTTTGGATGAGATCCTCTAAAGTAGCAGGGGTCTCCATCCTGGCCAGCTCATCTTTAGGGACTTCAGATAATCCTTTGGCGGAATTGATACTTAACGGCTGGCTCATTCCAACCGGTGCCAGCTGACCATTTCCGAAATTCCACTGTATAGTCCTCTACGGGCCTGCGTCCCTGGAATAAATTGTTTAAAGTGGCTCCGGCTGTAGCCATGCGTTGGGGATCATCATAGAGCTGCCCCATACTTTGGAAGAAAGAATCAATTGTGTTTAGTAGCGGGCTCCTTTGTTCCATTAGGCTGTGGGCCCAAGTTTGTGGTTCGTCAGTTAAAAGAGAAATGACAAAGCCCACTTTTACCACCTCAGGCTCCATTCACACTAGCGCGCTTTTTGATGCATTTTGCATTTTGCAGAAATGCATGGGAATTTTTTAACATGGGTTCCTATGGAACATGTTCACATCAATGCGTTTTTGTACCTCTGCATTTTTGGAAAGGGTCAGGGACTTTTTTTCATGCACAATGCAGCGTTTTGCATGTAAGGCTCGATTCACACCTATGCATGTTGCTTTTGAGCGTTTTTGGAGGTTTTTTTTTCATGCTTGCCACGTTTTTGAGCCGCGTTTTTGCCGCGATTTTGCCGCGATTTTGCCGCGATTTGCGTTTTTTTTTTTTTTTACATTTTTTTTTACAGTCTTAAAAAAATTTAAAAAAATAAATAAATAAAAACCCGGCAAAAAACGCATCAAAAACGCACCAAAAACGCATCAAAAACGCTGCAAAAACGGTGAACTTGCGTTTTTGATGCTTGTCCATTGAATTCTATTACATGCAAAATGCTGCATTTTGCATGAAAAAAAGTCCCCGACCCTTTCCAAAAATGCAGAGAAACAAAAAAGCATTGATGTGAACATGTTCCATAGGAACCCATGTTAAAAAATTCCCGTGCATTTCTGCAAAATGCAAAATGCATCAAAAAACGCGCTAGTGTGAATCGAGCCTTAGGCTCGATTCACACCTATGCATGTTGCTTTTGAGCGTTTTTGGAGGGTTTTTTTTCATGCTTGCCACGTTTTTGAGCAGCGTTTTTGCTGCGTTTTTGCCGCGATTTTGCCGCGATTTGCGGTTTTTTTTTTTTGCAGTTTTTTTTTACAGTCTTAAAAAAAATTAAAAAAAAAAAAAAAACCGGCAAAAACGCATCAAAAACGCACCAAAAACGCTGCAAAAAGGCTGCAAAAAGGTGCACTTGCGTTTTTGATGCTTGTCCATTGAATTCTATTACATGCAAAACGCTGCATTTTGCATGAAAAAAAGTCCCTGACCCTTTCCAAAAATGCAGAGAAACAAAAAGGCATTGATGTGAACATGTTCCATAGGAACCCATGTTAAAAAATTCCCGTGCATTTCTGCAAAATGCAAAATGCATCAAAAAACGCGCTAGTGTGAATGGAGCCTAATAGAATTCAATGGACCAGCATAAAAAACGCAAGTGCAGCGTTTTTGCAGCGTTTTTACAGCGTTTTTGCAGCGTCTTGCGTTTTTGCCCTTTTTTTTTTTTTTAGACTGTATACAGTCTAAAAAAACTGTAAAAAAAACAAAAACGCAAAACGCTGCAAAAACGCGGCAAAAACGCTGTAAAAACGCTGCTCAAAAACGTGGCAAGCATCACAAAAAAAAATCCAAAAACGCTCAAAAGCATAATGCATAGATGTGAATCGAGTCTCAGAGGAGAAAGTTCTAGGCTGTGAGGCCAAGTACAAGGAACAGGCATTTTTGAAGGCTCGGAACTTCTTGCGATCGCCTGAAAATCGTTCAGGTATAGGGACCCTGGGCTCCGGGGTAGCCATGATCACTATGGGGTTAGATGCCACTTGAGAGAAGGACCCACTGGCGGTCACAGGAGCAGAGATGGGAGCTGCGGATGGACCCGCGAGCTGTTGGAGACGACCATCAATCTGAGTGTAACCATTTTGCAATTTTTGAACTGCATCCGTAAGTGCTGACACTTGCTGGCAGAGGATCTCAAGGGGTGAACGCGCTCTGTCAGCCTCAGAAATGGCTGGTTTGTACAGTATCAGTAAAGTACTTACCGAGGCCGAAATGCCGAGAGTGGTACACCCTTGCGACTAAGCGCAGTCCGCCCCCTAGAGATGAGACAGGGAGTGGATGCATGAAGAGGCACAGGCTACCCCAGGGAACAGAAGACCGCTAGCGTGGAGTCCTTGGTAGAGGGAGTAGCTGTGCAGAGACTGGCAGGTGGAGGATTTGCTGGAGCGGGTACAAGAGAAAGTCCAGAACCAGGCTGAGGGTTAAACACACACAGGATCAGTATATTCTCAATAGGCTGAGGTAATGTAGCTGAGAGACACAAGGAAAGTCCAGGATACAGGCAGAGGGTCAAACACTGGAGAAGAGCGGAAATCCGTATAACAAGCCAAGGGTCGGGTTCAGGAGACAAGCAGAGTAGTCGAGGTCAATCCGGGTCAAAAACAGGTAATCAGGTAACAATAACAGGAAGCAGAGATATCACAGGAAGCTGAAGACAAACCAGCAATTGAAGTGTGTGCCAGAGTCCCTTTTATAGGCCAGCCCAAGGATCACGTAGGGCGTGCGCTATTGCGCATGCGCCTGATTGCCGGCCCGCGAATGCGCATGCGCCGGAGTGCCGTTCCGCCGTGCATGCGCACAGGGACACGGTTTTGATGTCTGGAAGGCATATATTCTCCTGACACTCCGCACCCCCCGCGGGGGGAGTATGACCAGGGGGGTACAACCACCGCTGATTCTCTAACCCTTCTGGTCCCTTCAGGGGGAGAAAAGCATTTGGCAAATCTCTTACCTTAGGGGAATCCCCCTGTGCAAGCTGTTGCGGCCACACACAGACTGATACTGAGCTGAAGTGAAGACAACAGATCAACGTATGTGCATATACTCCCTCAAGTGGAGGTTTAAGGCATGGCAACATTTTTCCTTAAAGAAGAAATCACAGGTGGACTTTTTAGTTCCTAAGTTTCTTCCCTTACCTTAGGATTTGCTGATTTAACAGTCAATCCAACCTTCACCCATCACAGCGGGCTGCGTTTAGCAAACCTTCAAGGACCGGGTCCCTTTTTTATCGGGGTTCCACTCCCTTGGACTTGTAAAAGCACCG
Organism: Lithobates clamitans; assembly: GCA_037952925.1. Taxonomy (NCBI): domain Eukaryota; kingdom Metazoa; phylum Chordata; class Amphibia; order Anura; family Ranidae; genus Lithobates; species Lithobates clamitans. Next base: position 2,008,607 of record JBBGZY010001263.1, read on the forward strand.
CGCCAGGAAAAACTTTAGGTAATGTAGCATGACCAAAAAGTCCTGGGTCCCGGGGTCCAGCCCTCAAAGAGAGGCGTTACAGGCAAAACCTTGTGCTTCGTATACGAGGCCCAGGTACCTTCCACTTTGGCCTCAGTGGCACTTTGGATGGATCCGGTCTATGGAGGCTATTTAAATCCCGCAAGGATCCCTCCTGGAGCTCCTCAGAGCACATATTCACTTGTGACCAACACCTTAGACACTGGCGAATAAACTGAGGTACTCCTGGTAGGAGGAGGGGTTATATAGGGAGTGAACTTCCTGTATTGGGTATACCAGTGTCCATCACCTGAAGGTGCCTATATACCCATTAGGTTAATAATTATGGCTCTGTGCTTGGGGAGGGCAGCGACCGTGCGCCCCCTATGAACGGGCCGCCACTGTCTCTGGCACAGCTCTCTTCAGTCAGCTCTTCAGAACACTTGGGTGAGCTCTCCAACTTCCAGGCCCCCCACCTTAGACCACATTGCAACAAATGATGAGGAGAGCAAAGCGCCCCCCTCCTCAACTGGACTCTCCCCTCTGAGCAAAGACACCTTCTTGTGTGTCTCACCGAATATAAATACCCTTCCCCACATGCATAGGGGCCCCTATGCATGCAGGGAAGGGTATTTATATTCGGTAATTGGCTGGGATAGCATTCATATTCATGCTACTGATCTGCATGGGTCACTCCTGTCCATCCAGCAATTTAAAAACTTCCTGGATACAGATGAACCAAAACAGATACAGCAGCACTGTGAAACACAGGACTCCCTAGCTCAGGGATCGGCAACCTATGGCCCGCGGGCCACACTCAGTGCACCTTTGCTAAATGTCCAGTCCGTCAGTGCCCGTGATGAATTCACGAGCACCAGATTCGCGGACATTTTTGCCGCTCTCCTGTTCATTGGACAGCGACCGTTATCACAGGGCTGGATAGGGTCGGGAACTGCTAGAGTTAACTTTTCACATTAAATGGTAGGTGATTAGTTGCCGGGTGATCCTAGCAACCAATCACCAGCCTGTTAATGTGAAAAGTTAACTTCAGCAGTTCCTGCCCCCATCCAGCCCTGTGATACTGACCAATCTCTGCTCTATTGTACACCTGTGTAAGGTAGGAGAGTTCTACCTACACAGTATGTGTTTGTGTGTATGGAGTAGGGTGCAGGGGTATAGAGGACACTATGGGGGTACAGAGGACACTACAGTAGGGGGTGGCAGGGGACAGAGGACACTGCTTTGGGGGGCACAGGAAATTGCTATAGCGGGAGGGGGCAGAGGACACTATGGGATTGATTGGAAGGGGGACAGAAGTCACTGCAATAAGGGGGCCCTATTAGGGACCCCATTACCCCTGGGGACAGGGACCCCATCTAACCTGGGGACAGGGACCCCTTCTCACCCTGGGACAGGGACCCCATCACCCCTGGGGACAGGGACCCCTTCTCACCTGGGGACAAGGACCCCATCACCCCTGGGGACAGGGACCCCTTTTCATCTGGGGACAGGGACCCCATCACCCCTGGGGACAGGATCCCCTTCGCACCTGGGAACAGGGATCCCATCTCCCCTGGGGACAGGGACCCCTTCTCATTTGGGGATAAGGACCCCTTCTCACCTGGGGACAGAGACCCCTCCTCACCTGGGGACAGGTACCCCATTTCTCCTAGGGACGGGAACTCCATCCCCCCTTGGGACAGGGACCCCATCTCCCCTACGGGCAGGAACCCCATTTTCCCTAGGGACAGGAACCCCATCTCCAGACCATGTTGGCGTCAGCCACTTTTGGCTGCCAGGATGGAAAAGGGGGTAGTAAAATCTGAATCCCCAGCCACATGCTCCCTCAGGGTGAACTGGCTTTGTATTTGTGAAGCACCTTAAAGTGAGGTAAACCCAGGGCCGTCTTTAGCGCAGGGCAAACGGGGCACTTGCCCTGGGCCCAATCTTTGTTGGGGGGCCCGCGCTAGCCGTGAATTGGGGCCCCGATCACAGCTTTGCAGAGTGCGCAGAGGACACGGGAGGATGTATTCCTCGCTAGCCAGCTGAGAGGGGGCGGGGCCGGGAGCTCCACTGACGCTCTGACCCCGCCCACGTGCAGCCTGTGTACTCGGAAAAGAGCTTCTGTAGTGAGAGCCAGTGATCGGAGTGCGAGTGTCAGTGGAGCTTCCGGCCCCGCTCCCTCTATACTGGCTGGTGAATACAGAGGTCCAGTGGCGGGGCCGGGAGCTCCAATGACACTCCCACTCCGATCACTGGCTCTCACTACAGGCGCTCTATACCCAGTACACAGGCTGCACGTGGGCGGGGTCAGAGCGTCAGTGGAGCTCCCGGCCCCGCCCCTCTCAGCTGGCTAGCGCGAAATACATCCTCCCATGTCCTCTGTGCGCTCTGCAAAGCTGTCATCGGGGCGACAATTCACGGGTGATGTGGGCCCCCCAACAAAGCATCAGTGGAGCTCCCAGCTGCTTTAGTGACAGCAGAGAGTGGAAGCCCCGCCCACAGTCTTGAATGTATGTAGTTAGTTTGGCTGGCCAGGTATGTCCTTACAACCATAAAATGCCTGACTGTTTAAACCCTGAGCTGTGTTATTTAACTGTAAAGCTGTGCATTGCTGAAAGTCCTCTGACCATCCCCTGTATAATGTCCGCAGTCTCTGATTGTCTCCTGCAGTATGTCCGCAGTCTCTGATTGTCTCCTGCAGTATGTCCGCAGTCTCTGGTAATCTCCTGCAGTATGTCCGCAGTCTCTGAGTGTCTCCTGCAGTATGTCCGCAGTCTCTGGTAATCTCCTGCAGTATGTCCGCAGTCTCTGAGTGTCTCCTGCAGTATGTCCGCAGTCTCTGGTAATCTCCTGCAGTATGTCCGCAGTCTCTGATTGTCTCCTGCAGTATGTCCGCAGTCTCTGGTAATCTCCTGCAGTATGTCCGCAGTCTCTGATTGTCTCCTGCAGTATGTCCGCAGTCTCTGGTAATCTCCTGCAGTATGTCCGCATTCTCTGATTGTCTCCTGCAGTATGTCCGCAGTCTCTGGTAATCTCCTGCAGTATGTCCGCAGTCTCTGGTAAGCTCCTGCAGTATGTCCGCAGTCTCTGATTGTCTCCTGCAGTATGTCCGCAGTCTCTGGTAATCTCCTGCAGTATGTCCGCATTCTCTGATTGTCTCCTGCAGTATGTCCGCAGTCTCTGGTAATCTCCTGCAGTATGTCTGCAGTCTCTGATTGTCTCCTGCAGTATGTCCGCAGTCTCTGGTAATCTCCTGCAGTATGTCCGCAGTCTCTGGTAATCTCCTGCAGTATGTCCGCAGTCTCTGGTAATCTCCTGCAGTATGTCCGCAGTCTCTGGTAATCTCCTGCAGTATGTCCGCAGTCTGATTGTCTCCTGCAGTATGTCCGCATTCTCTGAGTGTCTCCTGCAGTATGTCCGCAGTCTCTGAACCTCTCCTGTAGTATGTCCGCAGTCTCTGAACCTCTCCTGTAGTATGTCTGCACTCTCTGACACTCTCCTGTAATATGTGTATTAATGTGCCCCTTTACTTGCTCAATTATTTGGGATTTGGGGTAATGATGTGCATGAACCTCTAGCAACCAATCAGCAAACAGTAGTGATCTGCTTTAATCTCTAGCAACCAATCAGTAAGTGCTAATGATGTGTTGTAACCCCTAGCAACCAATTAGTGAGCGCTAATAATGTACATCAACCTCTAGCAACCAATCGGCAAGCAGAAATTATGTGTTGTAACTAGGGATGAGCTTCGTGTTCGAGTCGAACCCATGTTCGACTCGAACATCGGCTGTTCGGTCGTTCGCCGAATTGCGAACGATATGGGCCGTTCGCGCCAAATTCGTGTGGCGCGTCACGGCCCATAATTCACTGCGGCATCGCAGTGCATTGCTGGCTGATGATTGGCCAAGCATGCACTATGACCCGCATGCTTGGCCAATCACAGCGCCGTCAGTAGAGAGAGCTGTAATTGGCCAAAGCCAGGGTGGCTTTGGCCAATTATGGCTCAGGGGATTTAGTACACACCCCACACTATATAAGGCCGCCTGCACGGCGGCCCTGTGTAGTGTGTGTTCCGGTGTGCTGAGAGATAGAGAGAGAGAGAGACAGTGTCATTTGATTTGAGTTAGATAGATTAGGCAGAACAGTCAGTCAGTTAGCTGCACTTACAGTGTATTGTGTATATATATGCATCCCAGGTGTTGCATATATATATATACACTGTATTCAGTTTAGCTAGATCCGTTCCTGTTATCTTCTATCTAGACTATTTACATTTAGTGCAGTGTGTCCTGCTCACAGTGTTCAGCTAGATCCGTTCCTGCTATTTACATTCAGTGCAGTGCGTCCTGCTCACAGTGTTCAGCTAGATCCGTTCCTGCTATTTACATTCAGTGCAGTGCGTCCTGCTCACAGTGTTCAGCTAGATCCGTTCCTGCTATTTACATTCAGTGCAGTGCGTCCTGCTCACAGTGTTCAGCTAGATCCGTTCCTGCTATTTACATTCAGTGCAGTGCGTCCTGCTCACAGTGTTCAGCTAGATCCGTTCCTGCTATTTACATTCAGTGCAGTGCGTCCTGCTCACAGTGTTCAGCTAGATCCGTTCCTGCTATTTACATTCAGTGCAGTGCGTCCTGCTCACAGTGTTCAGCTAGATCCGTTCCTGCTATTTACATTCAGTGCAGTGCGTCCTGCTCACAGTGTTCAGCTAGATCCGTTCCTGGTATTTACATTTAGTGCAGTGCGTCCTGCTCACAGTGTTCAGCTAGATCCGTTCCTGCTATTTACATTCAGTGCAGTGCGTCCTGCTCACAGTGTTCAGCTCGATCCGTTCCTGGTATTTACATTTAGTGCAGTGCGTCCTGCTCACAGTGTTCAGCTACATCCGTTCCTGCTATTTACATTCAGTGCAGTGCGTCCTGCTCACAGTGTTCAGCTAGATCCGTTCCTGCTATTTACATTCAGTGCAGTGCGTCCTGCTCACAGTGTTCAGCTACATCCGTTCCTGCTGTTTACATTCAGTGCAGTGCGTCCTGCTCACAGTGTTCAGCTAGATCCGTTCCTGCTATTTACATTCAGTGCAGTGCGTCCTGCTCACAGTGTTCAGCTAGATCCGTTCCTGCTATATACATTTAGTGCAGTACGTCCTGCTCACAGTGTTCAGCTAGATCCGTTCCTGTTATCTTCCTACTGACAGGCAGGCTTGTCTGGTTACAGTATATAAAGCTACCTGAAGAAAATTACAGGTGTTCTTTTTGATCCTATTAGTACCACGGTCAGGCAGCTAGACTATTTACATTTAGTACAGTGTGTCCTGCTCACAGTGTTCAGCTAGATCCGTTCCTGTTATCTTCCTACTGACAGGCAGGCTTGTCTGGTTACAGTATATAAAGCTACCTTAAGAAAATTACAGGTGTTCTTTTTGATCCTATTAGTACCACGGTCAGGCAGCTAGACTATTTACATTTAGTACAGTGTGTCCTGCTCACAGTGTTCAGCTAGATCCGTTCCTGTTATCTTCCTACTGACAGGCAGGCTTGTCTGGTTACAGTATATAAAGCTACCTTAAGAAAATTACAGGTGTTCTTTTTGATCCTATTAGTACCACGGTCAGGCAGCTAGACTATTTACATTTAGTACAGTGTGTCCTGCTCACAGTGTTCAGCTAGATCCGTTCCTGTTATCTTCCTACTGACAGGCAGGCTTGTCTGGTTACAGTATATAAAGCTACCTTAAGAAAATTACAGGTGTTCTTTTTGATCCTATTAGTACCACGGTCAGGCAGCTAGACTATTTACATTTAGTACAGTGTGTCCTGCTCACAGTGTTCAGCTAGATCCGTTCCTGTTATCTTCCTACTGACAGGCAGGCTTGTCTGGTTACAGTATATAAAGCTACCTTAAGAAAATTACAGGTGTTCTTTTTGATCCTATTAGTACCACGGTCAGGCAGCTAGACTATTTACATTTAGTACAGTGTGTCCTGCTCACAGTGTTCAGCTAGATCCGTTCCTGTTATCTTCCTACTGACAGGCAGGCTTGTCTGGTTACAGTATATAAAGCTACCTTAAGAAAATTACAGGTGTTCTTTTTGATCCTATTAGTACCACGGTCAGGCAGCTAGACTATTTACATTTAGTACAGTGTGTCCTGCTCACAGTGTTCAGCTACATCCGTTCCTGCTGTTTACATTCAGTGCAGTGCGTCCTGCTCACAGTGTTCAGCTAGATCCGTTCCTGCTATTTACATTCAGTGCAGTGCGTCCTGCTCACAGTGTTCAGCTAGATCCGTTCCTGCTATATACATTTAGTGCAGTACGTCCTGCTCACAGTGTTCAGCTAGATCCGTTCCTGTTATCTTCCTACTGACAGGCAGGCTTGTCTGGTTACAGTATATAAAGCTACCTTAAGAAAATTACAGGTGTTCTTTTTGATCCTATTAGTACCACGGTCAGGCAGCTAGACTATTTACATTTAGTACAGTGTGTCCTGCTCACAGTGTTCAGCTAGATCCGTTCCTGTTATCTTCCTACTGACAGGCAGGCTTGTCTGGTTACAGTATATAAAGCTACCTTAAGAAAATTACAGGTGTTCTTTTTGATCCTATTAGTACCACGGTCAGGCAGCTAGACTATTTACATTCAGTGCAGTGCGTCCTGCTCACAGTGTTCAGCTAGATCCGTTCCTGGTATTTACATTTAGTGCAGTGCGTCCTGCTCACAGTGTTCAGCTAGATCCGTTCCTGCTATTTACATTCAGTGCAGTGCGTCCTGCTCACAGTGTTCAGCTAGATCCGTTCCTGCTATTTACATTTAGTGCAGTGCGTCCTGCTCACAGTGTTCAGCTAGATCCGTTCCTGCTATTTACATTCAGTGCAGTGCGTCCTGCTCACAGTGTTCAGCTAGATCCGTTCCTGCTATATACATTTAGTGCAGTACGTCCTGCTCACAGTGTTCAGCTAGATCCGTTCCTGTTATCTTCCTACTGACAGGCAGGCTTGTCTGGTTACAGTATATAAAGCTACCTGAAGAAAATTACAGGTGTTCTTTTTGATCCTATTAGTACCACGGTCAGGCAGCTAGACTATTTACATTTAGTACAGTGTGTCCTGCTCACAGTGTTCAGCTAGATCCGTTCCTGTTATCTTCCTACTGACAGGCAGGCTTGTCTGGTTACAGTATATAAAGCTACCTTAAGAAAATTACAGGTGTTCTTTTTGATCCTATTAGTACCACGGTCAGGCAGCTAGACTATTTACATTTAGTACAGTGTGTCCTGCTCACAGTGTTCAGCTACATCTGTTCCTGCTGTTTACATTCAGTGCAGTGCGTCCTGCTCACAGTGTTCAGCTAGATCCGTTCCTGCTATTTACATTCAGTGCAGTGCGTCCTGCTCACAGTGTTCAGCTAGATCCGTTCCTGCTATATACATTTAGTGCAGTACGTCCTGCTCACAGTGTTCAGCTAGATCCGTTCCTGTTATCTTCCTACTGACAGGCAGGCTTGTCTGGTTACAGTATATAAAGCTACCTTAAGAAAATTACAGGTGTTCTTTTTGATCCTATTAGTACCACGGTCAGGCAGCTAGACTATTTACATTTAGTACAGTGTGTCCTGCTCACAGTGTTCAGCTAGATCCGTTCCTGTTATCTTCCTACTGACAGGCAGGCTTGTCTGGTTACAGTATATAAAGCTACCTTAAGAAAATTACAGGTGTTCTTTTTGATCCTATTAGTACCACGGTCAGGCAGCTAGACTATTTACATTCAGTGCAGTGCGTCCTGCTCACAGTGTTCAGCTAGATCCGTTCCTGGTATTTACATTTAGTGCAGTGCGTCCTGCTCACAGTGTTCAGCTAGATCCGTTCCTGCTATTTACATTCAGTGCAGTGCGTCCTGCTCACAGTGTTCAGCTAGATCCGTTCCTGCTATTTACATTTAGTGCAGTGCGTCCTGCTCACAGTGTTCAGCTAGATCCGTTCCTGCTATTTACATTCAGTGCAGTGCGTCCTGCTCACAGTGTTCAGCTAGATCCGTTCCTGCTATATACATTTAGTGCAGTACGTCCTGCTCACAGTGTTCAGCTAGATCCGTTCCTGTTATCTTCCTACTGACAGGCAGGCTTGTCTGGTTACAGTATATAAAGCTACCTGAAGAAAATTACAGGTGTTCTTTTTGATCCTATTAGTACCACGGTCAGGCAGCTAGACTATTTACATTTAGTACAGTGTGTCCTGCTCACAGTGTTCAGCTAGATCCGTTCCTGTTATCTTCCTACTGACAGGCAGGCTTGTCTGGTTACAGTATATAAAGCTACCTTAAGAAAATTACAGGTGTTCTTTTTGATCCTATTAGTACCACGGTCAGGCAGCTAGACTATTTACATTCAGTGCAGTGCGTCCTGCTCACAGTGTTCAGCTAGATCCGTTCTTGCTATTTACATTCAGTGCAGTGCGTCCTGCTCACAGTGTTCAGCTAGATCCGTTCCTGGTATTTACATTTAGTGCAGTGCGTCCTGCTCACAGTGTTCAGCTAGATCCGTTCCTGCTATATACATTTAGTGCAGTACGTCCTGCTCACAGTGTTCAGCTAGATCCGTTCCTGTTATCTTCCTACTGACAGGCAGGCTTGTCTGGTTACAGTATATAAAGCTACCTTAAGAAAATTACAGGTGTTCTTTTTGATCCTATTAGTACCACGGTCAGGCAGCTAGACTATTTACATTTAGTACAGTGCGTCCTGCTCACAGTGTTCAGCTAGATCCGTTCGTGTTATCTTCCTACTGACAGGCAGGCTTGTCTGGTTACAGTATATAAAGCTACCTGAAGAAAATTACAGGTGTTCTATCCCAGCTTAGTGCAGCTACAGGCCATTAGTATGTCTGGAAGGCCAAGAAGGAGAGGCAGACAGTCACAAGCCAATAAGAGAGGGCAAGCAGGCTCTGTGTCTAGTGCTGGTCGTGGAGACGGTGCATCCTCATCAGCACGTGGCCATGGGACACGCTTGGCCTTTTTTTCGGCAGCTGGCCGTGTTGAGCCGCAACATGCGGAAGACTTGGTCGAGTGGATGACCAAGCCGTCCTCATCCTCCTTATCCTCTCTCACCCATGCCCAGGGTGCTTTGTCTGGCAAAGCAGCGGCCTCTTCCCTCAGCTCAATGTCATCAGTGACTCCTTCCCTAGCTCCACCATGTCCTCATGAGGATTCCCTCGAACTGTTTGACCACAGTGTTGGGTACATGCTCCAGGAGGATGCCCAGCGTTTGGAAGGCTCTGATGATGATACTGAGCTCAATGAAGGCAGTAACATGAGCACGGACAGAGGGGGTGCCCAAGAAGGACAGCAATCTGGCAGTCATGCTCCCCCTGCTGCAGCATACTGCCAGGTTTGCTCCAGTGATGAGGAGGGAGGGGATGATGAGGTCACTGACTCAACGTGGGTGCCTGATAGGAGAGAGGAGGAGGAGGAGGAGGAGGAGGAGGAGGTGGCACATCACCAACTAGGCAGGATGCCCTCCAGGGGCCAGCCTAAGGGCAGCACATTGACTGCATCACACCCCAAAGCTCCACATGTGCAGGGCGCTGCAGTCTCTGCGCGTTATTCAAAAAGTTCTTTGGTGTGGGCCTTTTTTGAGACGAGTGCATCAGATCGCACCGCTGCTATTTGCAACATATGTCTCAAGCGTATCTCGCGTGGCCAAAACATCTCCCGCTTGGGTACCACATGCTTGACCAGACATATGTTGACCTGCCATGCAGTTCGTTGGCAAGCGTATCTAAAAGACCCACACCAAAGAACAAAGACGATCTCTCCTTGCTCCTCATCCGCTGAGATTTCCAACCCCACTAGACCTTCAGTCCTCTCTGCGACCTGCAGTGAGAGGAATGAAGGTGTAGAATTAGGTGTGTCACAGCCAAGTACTTGTGGGCAATCTGCTTTTGGTACACCGACGTCAGATTGTACCAGGCAAATTTCCCTGCCCCAGCTGCTGCACCGCCGAAAGAAGTTTGCTCCCAGCCATCCACATGCCCAGCGGTTGAATGCTAGCTTGGCAAAATTGCTAGCACTTCAACTGCTGCCTTTTCAGTTGGTAGACTCTGCCCCCTTCCGTGAGTTTGTGGAATGTGCGGTTCCTCAGTGGCAGGTACCCAAACGCCACTTTTTCTCACGGAAGGCGATTCCGGCTCTCTACCGGCATGTGGAAGGCAATGTCCATGCCTCGCTGGACAGGGCGGTCAGCGGTAAGGTGCATATTACCGCTGACTCATGGTCCAGCAGGCATGGACAGGGACGTTACTTAAGTTTCACGGCGCATTGGGTGACTCTGCTGGCAGCTGGGAAGGATGCAGGACAAGGTGCAGTAGTGTTGGAGGTTGTTCCGCCACCACGCCTCCAAAATGCTGATTGTGACACACCTCTCTCCTCCACCCCCTCCTCTTCTTCTTCCTCCATGGCCTCTTCCTCGGAACCAGCGGTGCTCCGTAGGCGTTCAAGGGGCTACGCAAGTACGCAGGCCAAAAGATGCCATGCGGTGCTTGAGCTGGTGTGCTTGGGGGACAGGAGCCACACTGGGGCAGAGGTTCTGTCAGCTCTGCAGGGGCAGGTTCAGAGGTGGTTGACGCCACGCCAACTTAAGGCAGGAATGGTGGTTTGCGACAATGGCACCAACCTCCTCTCTGCCCTCCGACAGGGACAACTGACCCATGTGCCCTGTTTGGCTCACGTCCTTAACTTGGTGGTGCAGCGGTTCTTGGGCAGGTACCCGGGCTTACAGGATGTCCTGAGGCAGGCCAGGAAAGTCTCTGTGCATTTCCGCCGGTCATATAATGCCAGTGCTCGGCTGACGGACCTCCAAAAGGAGTTTAACCTGCCCAAGAACCGCCTAATCTGTGACATGCACACCAGGTGGAACTCGACGTTGGCCATGCTGCAGCGGCTGCACACGCAGCAGAGGGCCATCAATGAGTACCTGTGCGACTATGGCACCAGGACAGGGTCAGGGGACCTTGGTTTTTTTTCCCCACGCCAGTGGGCCATGATCAGGGATGCATGCACTGTCCTGTCACCATTCGAGGAGGCCACGAGGATGGTGAGCACTGACAGTGCATGCATCAGTGACACTGTCCCCCTTGTCCACCTGTTGGAGCACACGCTGCGTGGAATAATGGACAGGGCACTTGAGGCAGAACAGAGGCAGGAAGAGGAGGACTTCCTTAGCTCTCAAGGCCCCCTTTATCCAGACAGTGTTCCTGCGTGCCCGCCGATCACACAGGAAGAGGACGAGGAGGAGGAGGAGGAGGAGGAGGAGGAAGATTGTGTCAGTATGGAGGTGGAGCCTGGCACTCAGCATCAGCAGTCTTTAAGGGATCAGTCCCAAGGAACACATGGACTTGTACGTGGCTGGGAGGAGGTGGCTGCGGACGTTGTTGTCCTTAGTGACCCAGAGGACTCCGGACCGAATGCCTCAGCAAACCTACGCTGCATGGCCTCCCTGATCCTGCAAAGCCTGCGTAAGGATCCTCGTATTCGTGGTATCAAGGAGAAGGACCAATACTGGCTGGCAACCCTCCTTGATCCACGTTACAAGGGTAAGGTTGCGGACCTTATCTTGCCATCGCAGAGGGAGCAGAGGATGAAACATCTTCGGGAGGCCTTGCAGAAAGGTCTGTGCAACGCGTTCCCAGAGACTGGGAGGTTACAAACTCCTGTTTCTGGACAACGTGTTGCTGAGGCTTCGGTCAGTCAAAGAAGGAGCGGTGGAGAAGGTGGCCGTCTGACCGATGCGTTCAGACAATTTTTTGGTCCGCAGCCCCAAGGTATGATCGGTTCCAGCAACCATCGCCAGCGTCTGTTTTACATGGTGCAGGAATACCTAGGGGCAAGATCAGACTTGGACACCTTTCCCACCGAAAATCCTCTGGGTTACTGGGTCTTGAGGATGGATCACTGGCCAGAGCTTGCACAGTATGCAATTGAGCTACTGGCCTGTCCTGCATCCAGCGTTCTTTCGGAACGCACATTCAGTGCTGCTGGAGGCGTGGTAACCGATCACAGGGTGCGTCTGTCCACCGACTCGGTCGATCGGCTGACCTTCATAAAAATGAATCAGTCTTGGATCACCACCAGCTACCAAGCACCTGATGCAGATGTAACCGAATAATTTTTTTTGAAATCTCAGATCCCTTCAAAGACTGCCTATGCTGATGCTGAGTGACTATCCCTGAGTAATTATCCTCTTCCTCCTCAATCATCACGCTGATAGCTTGTAAGAACATTTTTGGTTCTGGGCGCCACCACCAGTGCCTAATGCCGCGTACACACGAGCGGACTTTACGGCGGACTTTGCCCGGCGGACTGGATTTCGTCGGACAATTCGATGTGTGTGGGCTCCAGCGGACTTTGTTTTCTCAAAAGTTGGACGGAATTAGATTTGAAACTTGTTTAAAATTTATCCGTTGAAATCGAGTCCGGTCGAAAAGTCCGCCGTCTGTATGCTAGTTCGACGGACAAAAAGCCACGCTAGGGCAGCTATTGGCTACTGGCTATGAACTTCCTTGTTTTAGTCTGGTCGTACGTCATCACGTACGAATTCGACGGACTTTGGTGGATTGTGTGTAGGCAAGTCCGTTCGTTCACAAAGTCCGTCGGAAAGTACGTCGAAAAGTCCGCCGGGCAAAGTCCGCCGTAAAGTCCGCTCGTGTGTACGCGGCATAAGGCACAATTTTTCAGCCCCTGTTTAACAGGGGCGTGTAATTACAATTTTTGATGTAATACTTTGCAGCAGGGCTCGTTCCTGCATTCCAACTAGAGTGTCTGTGAGGGGTTGCAGTGTTGTGGCACCAGCACCAGTGCCTAAGACCCAATTTTTCAGCCCCTGTCTAACAGGGGCGTGTATTTACAATTTTTGATGCAATACTTTGCAGCAGGGCTTGTTCCTGCGTTTCAACTAGAGTGTCTGTGAGGGGTTGCAGTGTTGTGGCACCAGCACCAGTGCCTAAGACCCAATTTTTCAGCCCCTGTCTAACAGGGGCGTGTAATTACAATTTTTGATGCAATACTTTGCAGCAGGGCTTGTTCCTGCGTTTCAACTAGAGTGTCTGTGAGGGGTTGCAGTGTTGTGGCACCAGCACCAGTGCCTAAGACCCAATTTTTCTGCCCCTGTCTAACAGGGGCGTGTAATTACAATTTTTGATGCAATACTTTGCAGCAGGGCTCGTTCCTGCGTTCCAACTAGAGTGTCTGTGAGGGGTTGCAGTGTTGTGGCACCAGCACCAGTGCCTAAGGCCTAATTTTTCAGCTCCTGTTCAACAGGGGCATGTAATTACAATTCTTGATCTAATATTTCACAGCAGGGCCCTGTGAGGGCTTACAGTGTTTTGGCCACAGCAACACCTAAGGCCCAAATTTCTGCTGAGTATATAGGGCAGGACCCTACTTTCAAACATCTAACTTACAAACGACTCCTACTTGCAAACGGAAGGAGACAACAGGAAGTGAGATGAAATCTACCCCTAAGGAAGGGAAATTCTCTCCTGTAAGAGTTAATATGGGAAAACAATTTCTCCTTTCCACTGATGCTTTCCAATCCTTGTTCCACAAAAAAACCCAAATTTTCAAAAAACATTTTTCATTGGGACAAAAAAGTGAGGTGAAATCTTCTGAAGAGGAGGAAAGACGCAAAACAAATGTCACAGGGGTGATAACCCTTCCCTATGTTTTCCAAAAAGCTTAGAAAAGATTTTTTGGCTGGAGCTAAACACATTAAAAATGTTCAAAATTACAAACAGATTCTACTTAACAACAAACCTACAGTCCCTGTCTTGTTTGCACCGCCTGTATACTGCTGTTCAGAGTATATAGGGACCTTTCCTTATTTTAATTTGGGTGCGGGGTTCCCCTTAATATCCATACAAGACCCAAAGGGCCTGGTAATGGACTGGGGGGTACCCATGCCGTTTGTCTCACTGATTTTCATCCATATTGCCATGACCCGACATGACATTAAACCCGCAAGCAGTTTTAAATGAGATTTTTTCCTTTAAAAATGACATTTGGTGCAGGGACTGTTCTAAACATGGGAAACACGCGTCACTTTACAGGCATACTATAGACACCCCCCAGGTACGATATTTAAAGGAATATTTCACTTTTTTTTTTTTACTTTAAGCATCATTAAAATCACTGCTCCCGAAAAAACGGACGTTTTTAAAAGTTTTTTTTGCATTGATACATGTCCCCTGGGGTAGGACCCGGGTCCCCAAACCCTTTTTAGGACAATACCATGCAAATTAGCCTTTAAAATGAGCACTTTTGATTTCGAACGTTCGAGTCCCATAGACGTCAATGGGGTTCTAACGTTCGTGCGAACTTGCGGTCCGTTCGCGGGTTCTGGTGCGAACCGAACCGGGGGGTGTTCGGCTCATCCCTAGTTGTAACCTCTAGAAACCAGCCATTGAGCAGTAATGATAGGCTGTAACCTCTGGCAAACAATTGCAATCGCTGCGTGATCTGCTGCAGTAAACTGATTTTGAGGCTACCTGCTATTTTTTGTATATCTCAGAATGGAGGGGGGCCCCAAGAAAATGTTTGCCCAGGGCCCAATCAAAATTAAAGACGGTCCTGGGTAAACCTGTACTGTTATTATTACTATGCTAGAATTATTATTATTATCTTCATTTATTAGCAGGCGAATGTGGCCCTCCATGCATTCACATACATTGAATCTGGCGCTTAAGTGGGAAAAGATTGCTGACCCCTGCCCTAGCTGAACAAATGTAGCTTTCCTATTAGGCAGGAAAGCTGCTATATTTTACCTCACAGTTTCAAGTTAAAGTGGCAGTAAATCCCACTTTGTGATTTTTACATACAGGTAAGCCTATAAAAAGGGTTACCTGTAGGTAAAATGAATATCTCCTAAATGTGCATCATTTATTTACCCTGGATGCAGAAGGTGACATCACCGGCAAATGCGCTCTGAAAGTCCGGCATACTTTGCCGGACTGTCAGAGGTTTGTGCGGGAACCAAGGGCTCCCACATGGGAGTGACGTCATTGGGGCTCCGGCCAATACATAGCCTGAGAGCGCGAACCTGGATGAAAAACCGGGGGAAGATGTCGGCCCTCTCAGCGGTTACAGCGCGCTGCTGGAAGGCGCAATGCATACTAGCACATTATGCAATTGCCTTACAGGTGTTTTTTTTTTCAACCAGCCGTGGTTTACTACCTGCTACTACCTGCTACATCAGCATTGGACATTTTATTAAATGAGGCTTGTGTTGTTTCAAGAGATGTTGATTGTGTGTTTGGTGGTGCTGCTGCTTTATAACCTGTCTGCTCCAGATTATAAGGTGATAGAAGTTTTATGAGACCCTTGGTGCCACCTGTAGTAGCTGTAATATTCTTTATGGAATAGAAGGATGGGGGGACTCTAAAGCCTGGTACACATGGGCCAGATATCAGTAGACATGTGCATTCGTTTTCGTCCTAATGCATTTTCGTCCAAATTTCGGGTATTTTCGTTATCGTTTTACCAAACGATAACGAATGTGCAGAATCCGAAAACTGAAAGATCCGACTTAAACAAATGCTTTATTTTCATTTTCCTTGTGACAACAGTTCGATATAGATAGGAGATTCAACATGGCGCTGACAATAGCAATCTGTGTCCATCGAACCTGTGGTTGAATGTGCCTAACCTTAGCTCTATTAGTCCAAGATTATTCTACATAGAGAGAAAAGATTCAACATAGAGAGAAAAGATTCGACATTATAGAAACAATAGCAAAAAAGGTCGAATGTGCCTAACCTAACTCTATTAGTCCAAGATTATTTGACATAGAGAGGAAAGATTCAAAATGATTCAACATGAAGAAGCAGTCGCCGTGAGCGGACATTTATGGTCAAATGCTCCGCCCATTGGCTATAGAAGAATTCTAATGTTGCTTGACTAGTAATAATAATTAATAAATATAATTATTACTAGTGTCATAGAACATTAGAATTCTACTATAGCTTGTATCTGGAACATTCGACCGGAAATGTACGATTGCGGCGTCGTACAGTTTAGCTGCTCCGTCGAATCTTCTTAGAACATTCGACAGACACCATAAGCCTTCAATGACAGATTCGACCTTAATTATTTTGGATTTTCGGACATATGCATTTTTTAACGAAACGAAATAAATAAAAACGAATTTCAGGAGTAACTAAATAAATTTATTTTTCGGACGAAAAAGAAATTCCGAAACAAAATATTTCAGTGTGCACATGTCTAGATATCGGCCAGTAACGGCCGGTTCAACAGAAAGCAGCCTGTACAATGGCTGGCTTCTGTCGAATGGGCACGTTGGAAAACCAGCATCCGATCAGCTCTGGCAGCCAATGGCTGTGAGCGCTGACCGCTGTGTTCTGGCGGGGGGTCAGTCCTCCTGTCAGAAAACAATAGCTCAGCGGGGAGATTGCTGTACTAACATTGGATAACAATGCTTGGTGTAGCTCACCAATCCTTAATACAATGGCTGCATTTGTTTTGATTCCACCTGCTGATCTGGCCAGTAACACACTTCCCCTCTTAGTGTGTTTCCACTCAGGATGGAAGCAAAATGGAGACAGCTCTGGACAGCAGAGTTGTTAATCTGGGGAGAAAGTAGTCTTCAGAAGCATAACTAGAACCTTCAAGGCTCTGGTGCAAGAAACCATGAAGGGCCCCCGACCTCCAACCTGGGCCCTTCCCTCCGAGCCCAGAGACCTTCCTACTGATCCCAGGACGCTTTACAGTCCAGCAGTGGATCCCTTTAACATATTGTGCAGTGGACCCCCTTCCTGCAGTCTTGGGCCCTGCCATGGTGGCGGAACGCCAGGGTCCAGTTGCAAGTGGGACCTGGTAGTTCCACCAGTGGTGTCAGTGTGGACTGTGAATAGTGTCAGTCCGTAAAGCAGTGAACAGTGTCAGTATGGCAGTGGACGTGGTCAGAGCAGTGGATGTGGTTAGTAGGGCAGCAGAGGAGGAGGGCAGTGGAGAGCAGTATGGGAGGGCAGTGTGACGAGGAGGGGCAGTGGAGGTCAGTATGCGAGGACAGTGTGACGGGAGGGGTGCACTGCCACTGACGTCAGCTGGGGAGGAGAGACAGAGCCGAGGAGTCATGTAATCACAGGCAGCCAATGTGTTATCTGTACAGATAACATAGCTGCCAACCGTCCCTGATTTCGAGGGACTGTCCCTGATTTGGAGCAATGTCCCTCTGTCCCTCTTTCCTCCTCATTTGTCTCTCATTTTGGTCTGATCCTCATAGTTGTATATAAAATGTACTTTTTATCTTTCAAAAAGTGTTTCCCAGTACTAAACTTTTCATCCAATTTCTAAACTGCTGCATTTGTAAATTTTAGAGCCAATATAAAGGAATAGTAGTGGTAAAAAAAGTCCTTGTGGATTTAATTAACCTTTTTTTTGGGTTAATTTCCCTTTAAGGGGGTGTGGCAGAGGGCGTGTCCTATGCCTACATACGTTTGTTAGTAGGTGTCCCTCATTTTCATCTCAAAATGTTGGGAAGTATGCAGATAAGCATATTTATGATAAAACACAGAGAGCAGGGGAATTTCTTGTTCTAATACAGAGGGGATAGGAGCTTTTCAGGTTAAGTATGAGAGCCGAGCAGACAATCAGAGAGGAGAGAGGCTACATGTTGACAGGAAGAGGTGGGGGGGAGCTGAAGACAGGCACAGAGGAGAATAGGAGAGCTGCATGTGATGCAGACATGCACAAACTATGATCTCTCGGCTTAGCAGACATTGTAATCGTGGTCAGCACTCAGGGGGGGGGGGAGTCAGGACATGGCATTATCAGACAGCTATTGTAGGAGACACAGAGGGATAATTTAAAAATCAAAAGCACCATGCTGCTAATTGCACATTAAAGGGACAGGAGCATTTTTTTGGGGGGGTTAACAAACTGCAGCAGAGAAAAATCAGGTCTCCTGCCCTGCCAGAGAGGGCTGTGCTGTGCTTTGTGACAGATCTGTGTAAATCTCAGCACTGGATAGACAGAAAATGCAAATCTTTTGGCAGGCAAAATTGCTCCTGCATATGTATAATGTATATTTAATAGGTAAACATAATATTATCTGAGCAACCAAATTAGTGCTTACAGTAATTAAATCCGTCGTAAGATCCTAGTTACTCAAGTAATTAGTGCTGCTGCTCACATTGTGTTTTACACATCCACCAATATATAATGTATCAACTAGTGCTGTGCAAAAAAAATACAATGAAGTAAAAATAAAATGATCATAAAACAATAATATGATGCTTCTTCCATCAATGACTCCTCAACGTGATAGATGCAATCTATACTAATGGCTACAGTGATTATATTGAACAAAAAAATCCATAAATAAAAGTCCTTGATATAAACTAATTTGTTTCTTCTCTTGTTAAATCAATGCGTGAGTTTCATCACCACTAACATACTGCACTTATGTTGTACATAAGAAACAATATACAATTCCTTGGGATCTGCAAAGGCTTTATATAGTGTCTTCTCACACTCCTTATCCGTAACTCCCACCACCATTAAGGCCCCATACACACTAGTAAATTTTCTGCAGATTTTTGTCTTCAGAGTTACCAAAACCATGTAGCCCAGGTATGCCTGATTGCATACAAATTGAAACTCTTAAGGTTTGACCTCATATTATATGGTTTTGGTAAATCTGAAGACAAAAATCTGCAGAAAATCAAATAGTGTGTATGGGGTCAAACACTCTGCGCTTACCTCAATATATTGACCTTTTGTGTATAAATAGGTCACCATGCACTTTCCTCTTTAAGGGGTCTTATCCACCTTCTCAGGAAGCCCCTAGGATTGCCACCTGGACGCCTCCTCCTCTCACACCGATACCGACCATGGCTATCCACTGACTCCTCCACTCAAGGGAATAAGATCTCAACATGGTGTTTTAACATTATAAAACAGATGCCACTTTATTAAAATTCATATGCAATCCACTCACATAAGAAGTGCACTAAAACCAGAAATGCACCACCTTAAAAGCACCTGTATCCTGATACATGCCCCCTTTAATATAGAAACCTCAAGGATTTACCCTTTGAAATAGTCACAAGGACGGTGACGAAACATGTCAGGGTGGGGCCTAGTGAGGTCATCACCTTACCTGGAAGTAGCCGCTGGTTTACACCGATTGGTGATGCTGAGGTCTTGATCTTAAAGCAGGAATGTATCTGAATGTATTCACGTGCTTTTAAGGTGGTGCACTGCTGGTTTTAGTGCACTTAACCAGCAATATACCACCTCATATCTATCAGCTTTCACATGTATAATTTTTTGTGAGGCTATGCTAATTGAAGTGTAGGTGGTGGTGGGGCATGATGTGGTCATTTTTAATAGTTCTGGTACAACAATTTTTGACATTACAATAATAAGATACAGACATGAGATATTGCAAATACAATATATTATATAGGAGAAATATCATGATTGTATAATAATATATATATATATATATATATATATATATATATATATATATATATATATACATATATATATATATATATATAATAATATATATATATATATATATATATATATATATATATATATATATACACATACTGTATATATTTATATATATATATAATTATTAAGAAGAATGAATACATTACATTCTTCCTTTCAAGCAAATTTCATAGGTTTTCACACATCTGCTCTGTAATTTTTATGTCCATACTGATACCTATTTTTAAATCAACTGCTTTGATTTGCTCAAATATAAGGGTAATTATAACATAGTACCTACTGATAATGCAGCTCAGCACTCCCTATATGTAGTGGCTGCATAGGTCTTCTGTTTTTAGGCTCAGTGCAACTTTTGAAAGTTAGTAAACATTCATCTTGTTCCTGCCAGAAATTCAGTTGCGTAATTTCCTTTGCACTGAACTTAAACCTCAGCTCTCCACTGTGGACTACAGAACATTTCTCTCCTGGTTTATGGAGAAGAGGAGTGGGGGAGGTGTATGGTAGTCTTGTCCTAGGGTGACAATGCTGTATCTTCATGGATACAGTATATTGAGTGAGCGTTGTCTCCCCAGGAAATGAAGAGTTACTGGCAGGATCACCTAGTGAAAATACGGGAAAAAAAGCCTGAAAAACAAAGAAAACTACCGCAGCCACCTCATCTAATAATTGGTAAGCTGCCATATATTACATTTTTGCCCTTGGGCTTAGATAGCCTTTAAAATGCATTTTTTCTTAATAGTTAATATTGTTTTCATGATACTCAAGGAAAAAAAATGTAAAAGTTCATTAAAACCTAATGACTTCTCACTAACCCCGATTCCCTCCTGATATCTTGATGCAACCGTTCCAAACACGTAGTGCAGCATTGAGAGGCTCAGTGAAGGTGGCAGTAAAGGTGTAAATGTGTTTAATTTGGTTACAAAACTCATAAAAGGAGATCTGACCAGACTCATAATCCAGATATATCCTCAGTTTATCGCTGGAGATGCTGGCAGGAAGTTCAATCCATTTGCTGTTGTGTATAACTGAATACCAATCGGCACTTCTACGTAAACACCAGGACTTGTTATTACATTCAGTCTGTGCTTGGTATCCTCCTCGGTCTATACTAGGGTAGCACATCCCGATACTCCAATATTCCGACCCTCCAACATTCACTTCCCAGTAATGTCGTCCTGAGGAGAAACTTTGACTGCTTAATACCTGAGTGTAATCCTGAAACCTCTCTGTTTTTTTGGGGCGATTCTGGTTTGGTGAATAGGATGCAATTTTCATGTCATCTGATATATGTAGATCATTATGAGCCGTGTTTACATCTAGTAATATGTCTGCAGGTTCCTGTAGATGAAAACATACCGTTAATTCTGTTAGATGGGATACGCCCGTATGTATCACGTGTGAGATCCAAGTTGTATCCAGATCCGCTCCATCATTGGAGAGTTCCTCTTGTCTCCCCCTGTCCTCATTATCTCTGTGATTGGTGTCACACAAGTCACCCAAGTTCGATTCCTGTAGGACAGTCACCAGATCGGTCATGTTACACAGCTCCTGGTCAATATCACGCATCTTCCTGGAGAGCTCCCCCTTTTTTATCATCAGCTGATCGATCATATCCGACACTATGACCAAGACTCGCTCTGCATTTATGGAGATCTCTTTCAGGACCTTCTTTTCCAGGTCTTCCAGTTGTCTTCTGAGGTCTCTGAACAGGGTACTGACTTTTTCTGTTTCACCGGCTGCTTTTTCCTCTACTTTTCTCCTGTGATCCTGCAGACTTTGAATTCTATTTTCCATCTCTTCTCTGTCTGTCATGAGATTCTGATGAGCATTTTTTAGTCTTACCTTCTTCTTTTCGGAGGCTTCATCCAGGGACTCCATTTGGTGCCCCTGATGTTCATCCTCTAAGCACTTTTCACAGATACAGGCAGCGTCCTGAACACAGTAATACTTCAGGTCCAGGTTGTGGACGGAGCATTGTTGGCTCTCTAGGGAGGGTTTAGATAAGAAGTACTCCGATATATTCCGTAGAGCAATGTTCCGGTTTAGTGTAGGCCACTCCTGGGACTCTTCCTTGCATTGAGGACAGGAATAACAACCGGATCCCTTCTGTGTGATCAGCTGACGAATGATACAATCCTGGCAGAAGCTGTGTCCACATTTCAAACTTACAGGGTCTATATAAATTTCCCAACAAATGGGGCATTTCAGCTCCTCTCTCAGATCAGAAGACGCCATCATTTAGGAAGAAAGGAAGAAGAGAGTTAAAGTTCACAATGACGTAGTGCACTGTACAGTGATTTTGTTTACAAATTCCTCCTGAGGGAGAGGCTTAGGCTGTGTGACTCATGATATTTGTTACATCGAAACATAGAAACCAGAAGAGTGCTGACAGAAAAAGACCACATGGTCCATCGAGTATAGATCTATGTTAGTATGTTCAACTTAGCATGTTTAACACTTTCACTGACACCAACAGAAGACATAAATGGGCAGCAGCAGAGGTATTTACATATACCGACCAGCTGTAGCAGCTCGGAGTGTGTGTACACCTGTCAAGCCAACTATTCTCATGAAAGTGATTTGAGCTGTTGTAAAGGCAACAATCACTATAAAAAGGTACAAGGTTGTCCTCCCTGCTTGTCTTCCGATGCACATTTTTGTGTGGCCTCTGGCAGGCCCCTGATGGACTACCCTGCCACCTACGTGGTCACGTTGGTCAGGGAACTCCTCCTAATTTTATTTGTACAATTGCCATTGTTTATGAACATCAGTAATGCAATATTGGAGTCATATATACCAGAGCTCATATTTTAAGCAAAGTGTGTTTAAATTTTTAAACCCTTTGTATCAACAGAAGTGATACATTTTTCATTATTTTGTGTAATTGTTTGACAATTTCTATAGAATGGGAGTTCCCTCAAGGGGTTTTTAGCAGCAAAAAGTAGTACTTGAGTAGTGGTCAATTTTGAGTAAAAAATGATTTTATTATATCAAAAAGTACTTAGTAAATACATGAAAGTTGTAAAAATCAATTCTGGCTTAGACATAAAAAATGTACAACCCATCAATGGTGAAAAAAACAACACATATTACATGTTAACATGGTATTTCACATGATATCCCTATGCGTTGTTTGACAATTTCTTAGCTGCACAAAAGCTCTTGGGAGAAATTTCAAACCTTGATGTACGTTACTAGGGCAAGCAGCACAATCCCTAATTTTTCATGTGGGTGCTCATTTGGTAGCCAGAGCTGTCATTTCCCGGCTACTGTGGCCAAGGAAGCAGCTAATCAAGCATAATCTGTGCTCCATTTGCAGCAGTGGAAGGCAGGGAAGACATTAGCAGCTAATAGACTCTCAATGTTTCATTAAAGAGGACCTGTCACCCACAATCTGTGTCACATATGTTATACCCCCTATGCACACGTACATATGAACATAAACGTGAGCGTTGGGTGAGTCTATGTACGAAAATGACAATTGAGTTACATATATTAGGGATCGCAGGTCACACTGGAGTAAGAGCAATAATTATATGGCCATTATTTATTGATTACTCGAAACAAATGGCCTTTAAGGGATTTTAAAGAGTTGCTATGGTTAATTTTGGGTACCAAAGTTTGTGTCCGTTTCACAAGCGCACACAGCTTTAAGGCTTGACATGTTTGGTATCTATTTACTCAACATATTGGGTAATATATTGTAAACACTAAAATTAATTAATAGTACATGTTTTACTTACCTGCTCTGTGTAGTGGTTTTGCACAGAGCAGCCCAGATTCTCCTCTTCTTGAGTCCCTCGTCGGTGCTCCTGGCCCCTCCCTCCTGTTGAGTGCCCCCACAGCAAGCAGCTTGCTATGGGGGCACCAGAGCCGAGCCACAGCTCCCTGTGTCCATTCAGACATGGAGCCGTGACTCGGCCCTGTTCCCTCTCTCTCCTTATTGGCTGACTGACTTTGATTGACAGCAGTGGGAGCCAATGGCTCCACGCTGCTGTCTAAGCCAATGAGGAAGGGGAGTCCCTGGGCAGCCAAGAAACTCCTGCAACATCGCTGGATCTAGCTGGGGCTTAGTAAGTATTAGGGGGGCTGCTGCACACAGGTTTGTTTTTCTTGATGCATATACAATCACTTTAACTGCTTCAGACCCAGAAGATTTTACCCCCCTCCTGACCAGAGTACTTTTTGCGATTCGGCACTGCTTCGCTTTAACTGACAATTGCGCAGTCATGCGACGTTGCACCCAAACAAAATTGATGTCCTTTTTTCCCCACAAATAGAGCTTTCTTTTGGTGGTATTTGATCACCTCTGTGCTTTTTATTTTTTGCGCTATAAACAAAAAAAGATCGACAATTTTGAAAAAAACTCAATATTTTTTACTTTTTGCTATAATAGATATCCCCAAAAATATATAAAAAAAAACTGTTTTCCTCAGTTTAGGCCAATATGTATTCTTCTACATATTTTTGGTAAAAAAATCGCAATAAGCATATATTGATTGGTTTGCGCAAAAGTTATAGTAGCGTCTACAAAATAGGGGATAGTTTTATGGCATTTTTATTATTAATTTTTTTTTACTAGTAATGGCGGCGATCTGCGATTTTTATTGGGACTACGACATTATGGCAGACACATCGGACAATTTTGACACATTTTTGGGACCATTGGCATTTATACAGCGATCAGTGCTATAAAAATACATTGCATGTCAGAAGGAGGGGGTTTGGGACTTTATATGAAACAAAACACTTGGGTAGATTAAATCAATCAATATAGTAAAAAAGTTATTATTTAATTATAATGGCAGCATAGAAGGAAACAGTACAGTAGATGACATTAATAGTAAAACAATATATAATAAGTCCAATAAAAGGGCATGATGAAATCATAGCACAATACAATTCATGGTACAATAGCATAGTTACATATTAGTAATGAACCATCAGTATACTCCAACGCAGCTATGCATATTTAGCCAAAAAATAATATTAGATTGATGATTTAAACAATTCAAACCCATGGTAGAATCCTGGTAAATCTGGCATAACAACCAATAGCAAAAAAGCTCGACGCGTTTCGTGGATCGTTTCCACTCATCAGGAGCGGCTATATATATGGGGTACCTACGATAGACAATGAATAAATAATCAATGGTAGTTGATTATAGTAGGAAGAGAGGGAGCATATGTAATGGTCCTATCAACTCTTACCTAAGGGTACATGAAGGTAATAAATGATGTTGAAGATATATGGTAGAAGGCATATGGAGGTGAGAGATCATCCCCCCGGGAGCTGAGGTAACGCACAAGACCGGCGGCAGGCCAATTGGGAGGGTAGCACGTGTATGAGAGGGTTCTCCTTCCCAGAACTGGTGTAGTGGGGGTGAGCCCAGAAAACTGGTGGGAAAAGACGGAGCCAAATTAATGATGGAAGTGATATTAGTGGGATCTAGCATAGAACAAGGCTAGATCGTGAAAGAAAAGAAGAAGGAAGGTTATATAAGTGAGGACCTGGGATATACCCAAGATAGAACCCAGAAAGTGAAAGTGAAGAAAAGGGGGAAGAATTACATAGTGACACCAAGGGAACTACCAAAAATGCCAAACAGATGGGCTAGAATACTGGGAATGGGAAATTACCTGAGACTACATGGACTTGTGTGGTGAAGGAGTGGCAAAGGTGATGAAACCACAGTGGAGTGAAGACAAGTGAGAATTGCCAGGAGGGATGGTGGTGAAGGCGGCCTGCAACACTGTCGAATGAGTCCACCAACGTCACGCTGAAGAGTGCGCAGCTGGCTGGGAAGAGAGCAACCACGTCCGAGCGACTGGCGCTCATATGTAGGCGCCCGGCATCCCACGCTGTGCGTAGTTGGACAGAACAAACACGTGGGCGTACGGCGTCACTAATGACGCCGGACGTCAAACGTGTGGGCGTGGCGCCGACGCACAGCGGAAGCGAGCCGCCAACCCCGTGATCATTCGGCCAGGGGATTGGGGGATAGCCCCGGTGTGCGTCGCAGCTCCCGGGGATAGACGGGGTCCCACCCCCCTAAAAGTATTGGTCCAAATAAAATTAAAAATGTACATATAGAGGTGACCACAAAAATATAGCTAATATAGCATACCCTAAGCTGGCTGCATGGAATGATATGACAACAGCTAACCAGGGGGTAGGTGAGGTAGATAAGTGTATGTTTCCATCCCTGTCATACTTGAAATTGAATTAAAATCGAAGTGGGACTTTATATGAGCCGTGACCATCCAGTACACAAGACTCCATCCCTATTTATTGCATGTCAGAAGGAGGGGGTTTGGGACTTTATATGAAACAAAACACTTGGGTAGATTAAATCAATCAATATAGTAAAAAAGTTATTATTTAATTATAATGGCAGCATAGAAGGAAACAGTACAGTAGATGACATTAATAGTAAAACAATATATAATAAGTCCAATAAAAGGGCATGATGAAATCATAGCACAATACAATTCATGGTACAATAGCATAGTTACATATTAGTAATGAACCATCAGTATACTCCAACGCAGCTATGCATATTTAGCCAAAAAATAATATTAGATTGATGATTTAAACAATTCAAACCCATGGTAGAATCCTGGTAAATCTGGCATAACAACCAATAGCAAAAAAGCTCGACGCGTTTCGTGGATCGTTTTCACTCATCAGGAGCGGCTATATATATGGGGTACCTACGATAGACAATGAATAAATAATCAATGGTAGTTGATTATAGTAGGAAGAGAGGGAGCATATGTAATGGTCCTATCAACTCTTACCTAAGGGTACATGAAGGTAATAAATGATGTTGAAGATATATGGTAGAAGGCATATGGAGGTGAGAGATCATCCCCCCGGGAGCTGAGGTAACGCACAAGACCGGCGGCAGGCCAATTGGGAGGGTAGCACGTGTATGAGAGGGTTCTCCTTCCCAGAACTGGTGTAGTGGGGGTGAGCCCAGAAAACTGGTGGGAAAAGACGGAGCCAAATTAATGATGGAAGTGATATTAGTGGGATCTAGCATAGAACAAGGCTAGATCGTGAAAGAAAAGAAGAAGGAAGGTTATATAAGTGAGGACCTGGGATATACCCAAGATGGAACCCAGAAAGTGAAAGTGAAGAAAAGGGGGAAGAATTACATAGTGACACCAAGGGAACTACCAAAAATGCCAAACAGATGGGCTAGAATACTGGGAATGGGAAATTACCTGAGACTACATGGACTTGTGTGGTGAAGGAGTGGCAAAGGTGATGAAACCACAGTGGAGTGAAGACAAGTGAGAATTGCCAGGAGGGATGGTGGTGAAGGCGGCCTGCAACACTGTCGAATGAGTCCACCAACGTCACGCTGAAGAGTGCGCAGCTGGCTGGGAAGAGAGCAACCACGTCCGAGCGACTGGCGCTCATATGTAGGCGCCCGGCATCCCACGCTGTGCGTAGTTGGACAGAACAAACACGTGGGCGTACGGCGTCACTAATGACGCCGGACGTCAAACGTGTGGGCGTGGCGCCGACGCACAGCGGAAGCGAGCCGCCAACCCCGTGATCATTCGGCCAGGGGATTGGGGGATAGCCCCGGTGTGCGTCGCAGCTCCCGGGGATAGACGGGGTCCCACCCCCCTAAAAGTATTGGTCCAAATAAAATTAAAAATGTACATATAGAGGTGACCACAAAAATATAGCTAATATAGCATACCCTAAGCTGGCTGCATGGAATGATATGACAACAGCTAACCAGGGGGTAGGTGAGGTAGATAAGTGTATGTTTCCATCCCTGTCATACTTGAAATTGAATTAAAATCGAAGTGGGACTTTATATGAGCCGTGACCATCCAGTACACAAGACTCCATCCCTATTTATTGCATGTCAGAAGGAGGGGGTTTGGGACTTTATATGAAACAAAACACTTGGGTAGATTAAATCAATCAATATAGTAAAAAAGTTATTATTTAATTATAATGGCAGCATAGAAGGAAACAGTACAGTAGATGACATTAATAGTAAAACAATATATAATAAGTCCAATAAAAGGGCATGATGAAATCATAGCACAATACAATTCATGGTACAATAGCATAGTTACATATTAGTAATGAACCATCAGTATACTCCAACGCAGCTATGCATATTTAGCCAAAAAATAATATTAGATTGATGATTTAAACAATTCAAACCCATGGTAGAATCCTGGTAAATCTGGCATAACAACCAATAGCAAAAAAGCTCGACGCGTTTCGTGGATCGTTTCCACTCATCAGGAGCGGCTATATATATGGGGTACCTACGATAGACAATGAATAAATAATCAATGGTAGTTGATTATAGTAGGAAGAGAGGGAGCATATGTAATGGTCCTATCAACTCTTACCTAAGGGTACATGAAGGTAATAAATGATGTTGAAGATATATGGTAGAAGGCATATGGAGGTGAGAGATCATCCCCCCGGGAGCTGAGGTAACGCACAAGACCGGCGGCAGGCCAATTGGGAGGGTAGCACGTGTATGAGAGGGTTCTCCTTCCCAGAACTGGTGTAGTGGGGGTGAGCCCAGAAAACTGGTGGGAAAAGACGGAGCCAAATTAATGATGGAAGTGATATTAGTGGGATCTAGCATAGAACAAGGCTAGATCGTGAAAGAAAAGAAGAAGGAAGGTTATAAAAATACATTGATTACTGTAAAAATGTCACTGGCGGGGAAGGGGTTAACACTAGGGGCGATCAAGGGGTTAATTGTGTTCCCTTGTGTGTGTTCTAACTGAAGCGGGGAGGGGTCTGTGAAGGGGAGATGACAGATCACTGTTCATACTCTGTATGAACAGATGATCTGTCTTTTCTCCCCTCAGAGAACCGGAAACTGTGTTTACACACACAGATCCAGGTTCTCCGTGTGTCAGCTGCAATCGCAGGAGCCCAGTGGTGATCATGACCGCCGGGCACTCGCATCGGCTCCGGGGGTGAGCAGGGGGTGCGCACGCACCCCTAGTGGCTACAGGGAGAAGCGACGTAACATAACATCTCTTCGCCGAGCTGCGCCATTCTGCCGCAGTACAACTGCGGCGGCTGGTCGGCAAGTGGTTAATGAATTTTTTTTAAATATGATTTAATAAACACTGAGCATGTTGACAGATTTGGGTGGTCCACTGTCATCTCAGTGCTGTTATTTGTTTTTTTCAAAAAAAGAATGGTCTTTAGTACCAAGAATGCTAATGCAAGGTTAGTATTAGGGTTACAAGTAGGGTACGTGTTGGGGTTACAGTGAGGGTTATGGTTAGGATTACAAGGAAATTTATAAGGAGAGTTACTGTTCAGGTTACAGGGTGGGTTACTGTTAGGATTACATGTAGATGTATAGGGAGGGTTAAGGTTACAGTTACAGGGAGGGCTAATGCGAGGGTTAGTATTACAGGTTACAATAAAAGTTAGGGTTACATGAAGGGTTGGTGTTAGGGGTACAGGGGGAGTTATATGGAGGATTAGTGTTGGGGTTACAGTGAGGGTTAGTAATAGCTTTACAGGGGTGGTTATTGTTAGGGTTACAAAGATGGTTAATATTAGGGTTACAGGGGGTAAGGGTTACAGAAAAGGTTAGTATTAGGATTACATAGAAGATTAGTGTTAGGGTTACATGGAGGGTCAGTGTTAGGGTTATAAAGGGTTAGTGTTGGAGTTAGAGAGGGCTAGAGAGGGCTAGTATAAGAGTTCCAGGAATAATTAGTATTAGGGTTACTGACAGGGTTAGTATTAGAATCATAGTAATCTGCTGAATGACACAGTCATATCCCCCTGCGAGGTCCTCAGAGAGGAAGAGAGATAGGTTGTCAATCCTATAGAGGTACTAGTGAAGCACAGTTAAGCTCATAGACTAGTGAGTTCATATCCATTGACTAAAGAGGTATTTTTAGTGCACTCCAATGAGGGATGATCTCAGCCTTGAAATTTGTGGTACCCATCTGCTGCTTTTAATAGGTGCTAATGAAAAATGAGTGTAGCACCCTCTAGAACAGTGTTTCTCAAACTTTTTTTCCGTCAAGACACCCTTTAAAATTATGGACTGTCTCAAGGCACCCCACTCTAAAATGTAAAAAACTGTTCTAATAGTTTTACATAATGCAGCAACATCCATGAAAGGAGGTTGTTTGGGATAAACGTCAGGAATCAGATTCCTGCATAGGCAAAATAAGCAATGGCAGGGCTGCCAGGGGCAGCACACTGCAAGCAACCCATCATGACTGACTGTCAGTAACACATTTCTGTGCATAATAAAAGCTTTAGACAATTTGCCATCTTGTCGGGACATGTTTTCATCATTTATTGCTCCATACACCTAACAAAATGTGTGTGTGACAATTTACACAGCTCCCTTGGCTTCCTTGTATCCATTCTGTGGATCCTTCAGCCTCCCAACCCCCCACGTTGATTCCTATGAAGTCTGATATGTTGAGTTTTATGGCTGTATCAGTAAGGCTATATTCACATGGGCATTTTGTCACATTGCCAATGGCAGCAGGTGATGCATGTCCAGCAGTGATCACTGCAGGTAATCGCTAGCTGTGCACCAGCCACAAATAGCTGTGGCCGCTGACAACTTGTCATTGAAGTGTATGGGCTATATTGGCTGGTTAGGGTCACTTACCCTCTTTTTTTTTTTCTTTTATTGCTTCTCTTTTCACCTTCTTTTCTCTTCCTTGATTTTGGTTATGCTGTCATAAGGTGGTTTAAATTGGCCTATAAAGAAACTGTTGAGGAAATTCGGTCTCAGAGGGTACCTGAGTTCCACTCACCAAATTGCTACCCATCACTGTTTTGTATTTGTGGGTGGGTTACTGTTTGCTTTTGAGATTGAGGTGTCTGTGGTTGAACATGTGATCCGCTTCCATACAATGCAGATGTACAGCTGAATCTGGGAGGTGGAAGGAAGCCCTGCAATCTCACGCCGTTTGTGTTCTCTTATAACTTGGAGATCTGATCGGAGCGTTCACCTGCCGGGCTCTTTCCGCATATTGCTGAAGCGTTTGTTGTTTATCATTGAAGACGCCGAGGGTTCGTAGGTATCCGAAGACATCCCTGTCCCCGCAGAGGGCTCTATCTGCTTGCTTGTTTGACTCTGCTCTTAAGGGGGTCCACCAGCTCTGGTAAGAGTTCCCACTTATAGAGTTCATCCTGTCAGACTGAGTCCCGTCTTCCTTTCTCCATTTTAACCCTGTCCTCAGTGAATGGTGATGGACATTGGAAAACACAACCCTGGAGGACTTTGCTGATTTTAACTGTGCATATGGACTTATATTTGAATGATCATCATTACTATACCTGTTATCCTCAGTGTATGTCACTTTTAGTGCGATTGCTTATTTGTTAGCACAGCCTATTTTTTATTACATTTAAGTGAAAAACCTGCTGTAGTGCTGCAGCCCTCCAACCCCCGCCCCCCCCCCCCCATTTTACTTACCTGAACTCCATATTTTTCCGGCCGGGAATGAGCACACCAGCTAGTGTCTTGTGTCCTGATTGGATAGATAGCAGCTCAGCCATTGACTCCTGCTGCTGCCAATCAAATCCAATAATGCGTGCGGCGGGGTGGGGCTGAGTCCTGTTTTCTGTGTGAATACACACAAAAGTAGGACTCGGGAGCGCGCCCGCACGGGTGTCCGCTTCTCTGACGTGGACACCTAATGAGTGGAGGAGCTACCAGCGCCCCAGGGGACCCCAGAAGTGGTAGATCGGGGCCACTCTGTGCAAAACGAACTGTACAGTGGAGGTAAGTATGATATGTTTGTTATTTAAAAAATGAGGGTTTACAAGATGAGATGGGTGTTATTAATTATTTTCCACCATTAAGGGGTACATGTTTGGATGACATATTTACTTTATAATATGGGGGAAGATCCCATATTCATTATCATTATTCAATCATAAAATACACTTGTTAGAAAACATTGAATTATACATGAAATATAGAATTTGCACTAAACTTTTCCATCAGTTTCCTTTAGCTGTCTGGCTGCTATGCTATTCTTGAATTTATAAGTTCCTTTATTATTTTTCACAATGACTATAAGTAGCACTCTACAGCCTGAAATATTATTCATCATTATATTAAGCAATTATTTATCCCTTCACAATCACCCTTTTGTCACAACAATGACACTTATGAATCCTGTCTCCACTATGCTCCATCCTATATTGCTTTCCTATAAATACATTGGCCCATCATTATAAGCATATATATATCAAAATACAAAAACAATAGACACATTAAAATTACCATATCATAAAGAATCGTTCTTGCCAAACCAATCTATTAACCTTCTATGAGGAGGTGAGTTGCCATCTAGATAAAGGAAGGCCCGTAGACGTGGTGTATCTGGATTTTGCAAAAGCATTTGACACAGTTCCCCATAAACGTTTACTGTACAAAATAAGGTCCGTTGGCATGGACCATAAGGTGAGTACATGGATTGAAAACTGGGTACAAGGGCAAGTTCAGAGGGTTGTGATAAATAGGGAGTACTCGGAATGGTCAGGGGTGGGTAGTGGGGTTCCCCAGGGTTCTGTGCTGGGACCAATCCTATTTAATTTGTTCATAAACGATCTGGAGGATGGGATAAACAGTTCAATCTCTGTATTTGCAGACGATACTAAGCTAAGCAGGGCAATAACTTCTCCGCAGGATGTGGAAACCTTGCAAAAAGACCTGAACAAATTAATGGGATGGGCGACTACATGGCAAATGAGATTCAATGTAGAAAAATGTAAAATAATGCATTTGGGTGGCAAAAATATGAATGCAATCTATACACTGGGGGGAGAACCTCTGGGGGAATCTAGGATGGAAAAGGACCTGGGGGTCCTAGTTGATGATAGGCTCAGCAATGGCATGCAATGCCAAGCTGCTGCTAACAAAGCAAACAGAACATTGGCATGCATTAAAAGGGGGATCAACTGCATGGATAAAACGATAATTCTCCCGTCTACAAGGCTCTGGTCCGGCCGCACCTGGAGTATGCTGTCCAGTTCTGGGCACCAGTCCTCAGGAAGGATGTACTGGAAATGGAGCGAGTACAAAGAAGGGCAACAAAGCTAATAAAGGGTCTGGAGGATCTTAGTTATGAGAAAAGGTTGCGAGCACTGAACTTATTCTCTCTGGAGAAGAGACGCTTGAGAGGGGATATAATTTCAATTTACAAATACCGTACTGGTGACCCCACAATAGGGATAAAACTTTTTCGCAGAAGAGAGTTTAACAAGACGCGTGGCCACTCATTACAATTAGAAGAAAAGAGGTTTAACCTTAAACTACATAGAGGGTTCTTTGCTGTAAGAGCGGAAAGGATGTGAAATTCCCTTCCACAGGCGGTGGTCTCAGCGGGGAGCATTGATAGCTTCAAGAAACTATTAGATAAGCACCTGAATGACCGCAACATACAGGGATATATAATGTAATACTGACACATAATCACACACATAGGTTGGACTTGATGGACTTGTGTCTTTTTTCAACCTCACCTACTATGTAACTATTGTACAGGACGCCGTGGCTGGGTCCTGGGAGGACGCTATGTTTCCCCTCTGTTTGGACTGTGGTCCCTTTAAGGGAACAAATAAAGGGTTAACTTACCTGTCAGAGGAAATGGGTTTAAAACAAGACAGGAAGTTAGAGAGGGAGTGGAGGAGTGTAGAAGAGAATGTGGATGGTGGATGGTGTTTTTGGTGTGCAGCAACAGTGAATAGCAGTGTCCTGCCTGGAAGCCTTTTGCTAGGGGAATGTACCTGCAACAGAAACTAAGGACTGTTTAACTGCAATAGCAGTTCTGGACTTTGCAAGTCGGTGAGACTGAAACCTTTTTTCTTTTGTTTTTGCTGCTGTAAAGCTGTTTAAGCTCAATAAATCTCTTTTTGAGTGAAAAGCCTGTGTCCTGCGATCTAGCTGGTCCCCCAAACGTTACAAGTGGTGGAGAATGCGGGCAGGACAGAGTAACAGGCATTTTTCTTGCTGTTTTTTTTTTTTTTTTGTGTATTGGACTTAAAACTGACATTTAAAGGGACAGTATAGTGGATTTATGTCCTGGGTTAAAGCCGCACAAACCCTGAAAGCTGAAGCAATGGAGGAGCTAATTAAACAGCTGTCCTTGGCTAATATACAAGCGCAGACTCGCCATGAGGAAGCTAATCAGCGCTTAACAACCCAGCTGGAGGTACAGGAAGAAAACACTCGCCTGTTGGTGGCCCAGTTGGCAGCCCAGCAAGCGACCCAGCAAGAGATTATGCAGGCTCAAGTGACTGCCTTAAAAGAAGTAGTACAGCAGCTTTCTCAGGGCCGTGAGCAAGCGGCTGTTGCCCCTGGCAACCAGGTGACCGTGAGGGCAAGCCATTTTTTGCAGAAATTGTCCCTGAGTGATGATGTAGAGACATTTCTTGCTACATTTGAGAGGACAGCAGAGAGAGAAGGGTGGCCCCGGGACCAGTGGGCCGGCCTAATTGCTCCTTTCCTAACCGGAGATCCTCAAAAAGCCTACTTCGACCTGCCACCAGATCACGCTAAAGACTATCAAACATTAAAGGCAGAAATATTGGCTCGTTTGGGGGTAACTACAGCTGTTCAGGCCCAACGAGTGCACCAATGGAAATATCGTCCAGATCGTCCACCACGGTCTCAAATGCATGACCTGGTGCAACTGTTAAAAAAATGGCTGCAGCTCGAAATGTTGTCTGGCCTCCAAATCGTGGAGCGGGTCGTGCTGGACCGATACCTAAGGTCACTGCCAGACGACCTTCAACGGTGAGTCAGCCATGGAGACCCCAAAACAGTGAACCTCCTTGTCGAGATGGTGGAACGATACACAGTGGTGGAGGATCTGCTTGGCCCTACCAAGCGCCAAGGACCCAGTCTGCCACGGCATATTCGTTCGACTGCGGTCCTTCGAAAGGACGTTCCCCGGAACCCTGGAACCAACACCCCGGAAGGTCAAGAGTCACTCCCGATACCTTCTCAGCGATCTGTTCCTGTTCGGAGAGGGGGGGATATACAATGTTGGCGATGTTATTCCTGTGGCCATACCCGGGCCCACTGCAAGAGGAGCCCATGGAATGCGAGGTTCTTCGGAGGGGGTCTTTTTATGCCCATAAAGCATGTGCAACACGTATCCATCTTGGAGAAGAGAAATTCGAGTGTGAAGTCCAAGTGAACCACCTCCCTGTCCGGGCTTTGCTGGACTCCGGAAGCATTGTAACCCTGGTCCATCCTAGAGTAATTGGGAAGATCGGTCCGGTAAGAAAAACTTTACGGGTGGTGTGCATTCACGGGGACACTAGAGAGTACCCTCTCATCTCGGTGACCATCTCCACAGCATGTGGCACTGGTACTCAAGAGGTAGGGGTGGTAAAGAACTTGGTACATGATGTTATCATAGGACGAGACTGTCCATTATTTGCAAAACTGTGGGGACAAGGAGAACTACCTGAACGGTCCAGAGACTGGGGAGAAACTAGTCCCTCTGTTCCTGCGGTTGAGAGAAATAACCCTGAAATGCCGAATGTTCTTGAAAATGCTAATGATTTGGTTAATGGTGATGAAAGTAGTGCTGATGTTATTAAGGTGTCAAAATGTGTGGTTCACAGACCTACCTGAACACTGAAGAGGGGGGGGAACCTTCCCCACTTCAGGTAATGCTGGGGGAAGAGGATGAGGAAGTGGCCGTTACCCCTGCCTTACCAGATTTGGGTGTTCCGCAGGGGGCATTTGGTACTGCCCAGATGCAGGACCCCACTTTGGCCCATGCACGGGAACAGGTGGTAGTAATAAATGGGGTTCCCCAAAAGCCAGGTGCGAATGAGCGGTGGCCACACTTTGCAATATGTAATGAATTGCTTTATCGGGTTACCAAAGTGAGAGAAAATGTGGTAGAGCAATTATTGGTACCCCAACAGTATAGACGCAAGGTCCTGGACCTGGCCCATGATGATGTTTTAGGGGGACACCTGGGAGTTGAAAAGACGGAGGCACGGATCACCGACCGGTTTTACTGGCCAGGTCTGAAAGCAGAGGTAAGGAGATACTGTACCTCTTGTCCCACCTGTCAGTTGACCGCTCCGGTGACCCACTTCTGGAATCCTTTGGTCCCTCTGCCCATAATTGAGGTCCCATTTGAAAGGATAGCCATGGATATAGTGGGTCCCTTGGTGAAGTCGGCTCAAGGTCACTCCTACATACTGGTGATTCTCGACTATGCCACCCGATATCCCGAGGCGCTACCCCTGCGGAATACCTCCTCTAAGGCTATTGCCCGGGAATTATTCCAGTTTACATGGACTGGTTTCCCCAAGGAAATACTAACGGACCAGGGCACCCCGTTTATGTCGAGGGTTATGGCCGACGTGTGCAAGCTCTTCCGGATTAAACAGCGGCGCACATCGGTCTACCATCCCCAAACGGATGGGTTAGTAGAACGCTTTAATAAGACCCTTAAATCTATGCTTAAGAGAGTTGTACAAAGGGATGGGAAAGACTGGGACTGTCTGTTA
The DNA here is from genome assembly GCA_037952925.1 of Lithobates clamitans. NCBI lineage: Eukaryota > Metazoa > Chordata > Amphibia > Anura > Ranidae > Lithobates > Lithobates clamitans. The sequence goes on from JBBGZY010001263.1 coordinate 2,044,693, forward strand.
CCAGCTCTCCTGTTTGCTATCTGGGAAGTGCCCCAGGCCTCCACTGGGTTTTCGCCCTTTGAGTTGGTATATGGGCGGAGACCTCGCGGACTACTGGATTTTGTTAAAGAGGAATGGGAAAGTGAACCTAGTCAGCAGAAGAGTGTTCTTGAATATGTTTCCCAAATGCAGGAGAGGATCCGAACTGTGTTGCCACTAGTCAAGGAACATTTACAAAAAGCCCAGGAGGCTCAACGACGAGTCTATAATAGGGCTGCTAAAATAAGGAATTTCCAAGTGGGGGATCGAGTAGCGGTGTTGATTCCCACTGTGGAAAGTAAATTCTTAGCCAGGTGGCAAGGCCCCTTTGAAGTTGTAGAAAAAGTGGGAGAGGTGAATTATAAAGTCCACCAACCGGGTAAGAGGAAACCCTATCAAATATATCATGTAAACTTGTTAAAGCCCTGGACAGAGAGGGAACCAGTGACCTCCCTGGCTAGTGCAAGATTGGCGCCTCGGGTTGGGGTGGAGAGTGTCCAAATAGCAAATACCCTGTCTAAAACCCAAAGTCAGCAGGCAAAGGAGTTCTTGCAGAGAAATAAAGAAAAATTTTCAGACTTGCCAGGGCTCACGAGTGCCATGGAGCATGATATCATCACGGAACCAGGAGTCAAAGTTTTTGTCCGGCCCTACCGCATCCCAGAGGCCCAAAGGAAGGCTGTTTCAGAGGAAGAAGATGTTAGACCTGGAGATTATTGAAGAATCGCAGAGTGAGTGGTCGAGCCCGATTGTGTTGGTACCGAAGCCCAACGGGACTCTGCGGTTCTGCAATGATTTCCGGAAACTTAATGAAGTTTCACGGTTTGATGCCTACCCCATGCCCCGGGTAGATGAACTTATTAAGAGACTAGGTCCAGCCAGGTTTATCACTACCTTAGACCTTACCAAGGGAAATCCAAAAGGATGCCTTTTGGATTACAAACTGCTCCAGCCACATTCCAGCGAGCAATGGATAGGATTTTACGACCTCACCGGAAGTATGCCTCGGTGTACTTGGAAGACATAGTCATTTTTAGCAGAGACTGGGAATCACACTTGCCCAAAGTCCAGGCAGTGCTGGACTCTCTTTGGAAGGAGGGGTTTACAATAAACCCTGAAAAATGTGCTTTGGGAATAGAGGAGGTGAAATACCTGGGCTATATCGTCGGTAGAGGGGTGGTGAAACCTCAGGTCAGCAAGGTAGAGGCTATACAGAGTTGGCCCCGTCCCCTCACAAAAAAGCAGGTACGTGCATTCTTGGGCATGGTGGGATACTACAGGAGGTTTGTACCCAACTTTGCCATGTTGGCGGCTCCATTGACCGATCTGACTAAGGGTCGGAAATCGGTCATGGTGGAGTGGAATGCAGACGCTGAGAAGGCCTTTTTGGAGCTCAAGTCTGCACTGTGCCAACACCCTGTCCTGGTAGCACCCAATTTTTCAAAAGAGTTTGTTGTCCAAACTGATGCTTCTGATGTAGGATTGGGAGTGGTGTTGTCTCAGGTTGTTCATGGAGAGGAGCACCCAGTAGTCTTCCTAGGTAGGAAGTTAACACAGCGGAGAAAAACTACGCTATAATTGAACGAGAGTGTCTGGCCATTAAGTGGGCTCTGGAGTCCCTCAGATATTACCTTTTGGGGAGGAAGTTTAGGCTGATTTCTGACCATGCCCCTTTAACATGGTTGAGACAGGGTAAAGGGAATAATGCCAGGGTTACTCGGTGGTTCCTGGCACTCCAGGAATTTAAATTTGTAGTGGAGCATAGGCCCGGGAGACTGCATCAAAATTCAGATGCCCTCTCCCGAGTCCATTGTTTGAGCTCCACTGTTGCCTCCACCTCCATGGCGTTGGGGCACAGGGGGGGATATGTACAGGACGCCGTGGCTGGGTCCTGGAAGGACGCTATTTTTCCCTTCTGTTTGGACTGTGGTCCCTTTAAGGGAACAAATAAAGGGTTAACTCACCTGTCAGAGGAAATGGGTTTAAAACAAGACAGGAAGTTAGAGAGGGAGTGGAGGAGTGTAGAGGAGAATGTGGATGGTGGATGGTGGATGGTGGATGGTGTTTTTGGTGTGCAGCAACAGTGAATAGCAGTGTCCTGCCTGGAAGCCTCTTGCTAGGGGAATGTACCTGCAACAGAAACTAAGGACTGTTTAACTGCAATAGCAGTTCTGGACTTTGCAAGTCGGTGAGACTGAAACCTTTTTTCTTTTGTTTTTGCTGCTGTAAAGCTATTTAAGTTCAATAAATCTCCTTTTGAGTGAAAAGCCTGTGTCCTGCGATCTAGCTGGTCCCCCAAACGTTACACTATGTAACTATGATACATAAATGTAGGTAATTTAAACCATTATCTCAACTGTATAGCAAATGTCCATGGAAAATAAGGGGAAGGGGGCGTGAAAGTCTTTAGGTTAATGAAAAATAGTCCTATAAAAGAACACAAAAAGAGTCTCTCTTGTATGACTTGTAAATGTCCATAACATTTCCAGTATACAAAAAAGTCCACATTATGTCACTCCTTAATTTCATTTCCTAAACATTGAAAATACCTCCAAGGATTTGATTCTGTACTCATCCATGCAATCAGAAGATTCTCCAACCCATAAAAACCTGGAACTTTGTAAGGACAGAACTTGACATCCACAGACAGACTGGAACTGATGCATTTGGGCTAGACTTGGGTCTTCGGGCTGGCACCTCAGATCTCTCTCGCAGTGTTCACTGGAACTCTCAGGCCCTGGGTTCGCGTCATGGCATCCCCCTCTAGGTGTCATTCCCCTTTACTCATCCCAGGACCTTCTGTTTCATTAGAACAACAAAGATTTCCATGCAAAAGATGTAGCCATTTCTTCACCTAGCGTTCATCTTGGTAGAGGCATGAATTGGGAGGGGGGGAGGTAATTTCCTCACGTGAATGGGACTGGGGGTGGATTTTCTCCTTCCAACATGAATAACCATAGAATTACTGACCTTAATTAGTAGCTAAAGCCTTCCTTACCCATTGGAGGTGTTAAAAAGATTCTTTCATTAAAGCAGAACTCCGAGATCGACAAAAAATCCCCCATTAGTATACCCCCATGCACACACGCAAAACACTAAACAGTTATTACATTTGTGAAATTCCTTACCAATCAAGAGAAACGTTGAATTTCATTTTCAGAAACCCAGCTCTGTAGTTCAAAAAATGCAGCATGTATTCTGCCAAGGAGGAAGTGCTAGAACAGTGATTACATCATATCCTCTATCCTCTCTTTACACTGTTATTAATCTACATTTCCCTTCATGCTTTACACATTTTTTTTTGCATTGATTGTGGGAGGGACACTAGGCCTGTACATGTAAATGTGAACAAGCCCACTTCAACATAAATCACACTCCTCGTTCTGTAGCCACAATACTGAGCACAACGCAGACAGTGAGGGGAAATTCTTATAACTGTAAAGCATGCATGTGCTCTCATCCTCCAGTCACAGCAGCAGATAAACATATTGCCCTTATTTGCTTTATGTAATCATTGCTGAACTGTATATACATCCCATAATGATATATTATGCACACTGTACTCTGCTGTAATTCAGTATTAGAAATAGTCCTCCTCATGCAGCTTTGAGATCTTTCTAATAGTAATCAATGCTGGTATGGTATATGAGAACATCTCTAGCCACAGAAAGAACCGGGCCATGCTGTTTTACATCAGCGTGTGACACAAGTAAATGTCAGCATGAGAAAAAAATCAAAAAAGTGCAGAGTTACCTTACTAATCAATAACACAATAATTGTGGAACCCTCTAATGTATGGAAATCTCAGTAAGCTTCAATATCACCACAATACCAGTCTCTGTGATATGTATTGTCACATATAATACACATCAGACTGAAAATAGGAATAAATAAATGACTGCAAACTTCGCAGGGATGGAAAACTCTCGTACAGATATTTGGCAGTGGACAGTGTCAGCAAAGCAGTGGACGGTGTCCACTGCTTATCAGTGTAGCCTATCAGTGCCCATATGTGTAGCCTCATCCGTGCTCCCTTATCAGTGCTGCCTTATCAGTGCTGCCTTATCAGTGCCCATAAGTGCAGCCTTAGTGCCCATTTGTGCAGTTTATCAGTGCAGCCTCATCAGTGCCGCCTCAGTTTATCAGTGCCCATAAGTGCTGTCTCATCTTTGCCCACCAGTGCAGCTTATCAGTGCGGTCTCATCTGTGCCCACCAGTGCATCTTATCAGTGAATGAATGAATGATTTGTAAAGCGCTGCACATGCGAACTGAATCGCCTCAAGGCGCTAAATGCGTTTTGTGTTGTCAGCTTCTTAGAAGAGGAAGGTCTTGAGTTTTTTCCTGAAGGCCAGATGGTTTTCTTCCATGCGGATGTGAGTCGAAAGAGTATTCCATAGCCGAGGTCCTTGGACTGCGAATCTTCATTCTCCCTTTGCTTTGTAGCGGTATTTGGGAATGAGGAGGAGGTTTTGGTTAGATGATCGCAGATTGCGATTAGGTGTGTAGTGTTTTATTTTCTCTCGAAGGTATTGAGGAGCGTTACCTTATATGCATTTGCATCAGTGCCCATCAGTGTGGTCTCATCAGCGCAGCTCATCAGTGTGGTCTCATCAGTGCCCATCCATGCTGCCTTACCAGTGCAGCTTATCAGTGCCCATCAGTGCAGCCTTATCAGTGCCCATCAGTGCAGCTTATCAGTGCCCATCAGTGCAGCTTATCAGTGCTCATCAGTGCAGCCTTATCACTGCCCATCAGTGCAGCTTATCAGTGCCCATCAGTGCAGCCTTATCAGTGATCATCAGTGCAGCTAATCAGTGCTCATCAGTGCAGGCTCATCAGTGCAGCTTATCCGTGCCCATCAGTGCAACTTACCAGTGCCCATCAGTGCGGTCTCACCAGTGCAGCTTATCAGTGCCCATAAGTGCGGTCTCACCAGTGGAGCTTATCAGTGACCATCAGTGGGGTCTCACCAGTGCAGCTTATCTGTGCCCATCAGTGTGGTCTCACCAGTTCCCACCAGTGCAGCTTATCAGTACCCATCAGTGCAGTCTCACCAGTGCAGCTTATCAGTGCTCATCAGTGCAGTCACACCAGTGCCAATCAGTGCGGTCACACCAATGCCCACCAGTGCAGCTTATCAGTGCGGTGTCACCAGTCGCCACCAGTGCAGCTTATCAGTGCCCATTAGTGCGGCCTCAGCAGTGCAGCTTATCAGTGCCCATCAGTGCAGTCTCACTAGTGCAGCTTATCAGTGCCCATCAGTGCGGTCACACCAGTGCCCACCAGTGCAGCTATTAGTGCCCATCAGTGTGGTCTCACCAGTGCAGCTTATCAGTGCCCATTAGCGTGGTCTCACCAGTGCCATTTATCAGTGCGGTCTCACCAGTGCAGCTTATCAGTGCTCCTGAGTGCAGAGCAGGAATAGTTACAGATCATCTGGATGACAGAGCGGATCTCGGGCTGACAGGTGTTGTATGTGAGAACGCAGCTCACAGTACAGCCTCGTCACACCGGCATTGTGATAGACAGTGCAGAGCGCACTGTTCCAATGCCGGAGTACCCAATGAAATGGCCACAATTAGAGTGTCTCCCTCCGGCTCAGGCTAATTGTGGCCATTTCTGTGAGCCTGCCCTTGCAGTTAACTCTACATAGCTCTTGATCAGAATCATCCAAACATATCCTCCTCACAGATAATTAGATTACTCAAACTACCAGAGAATTCAATTGTCCCCCTATCAGCCCTCTATGGCCTTGCCAAACTGACCCCCTTGGATCCGGTTTTTTGGGGCCCAATCAGGGGCTCGGCCAGGTGGTTCATTGGTGCAAACAATGTATAGGTGGTCTCAGTAAAATAAATCTCTTGCACATCCCCTGAGGAAGCTAAAGTAGCGAAACATGTCGGGCTAGTGTGCAATATCTTCTGCTGCGATTTATTACTCACCTGTATACGATTTTGACCACCAATTGTTTATAACTTCATACTGCCCTGTAACAGTATGTTCTTTTTAACTATGTTATGTCAATAAAAATTATGTTTTACATATAGTAAGTCAATTGTGCATCTTTATATTTGACACCGTAAAAATCCCCCTATCCCTCTCTTTCTTGATGTATCTGACAATATTTTTTACTTTTTGCTATAATAAATATCCCCAATTTTTTTTTTAAAAAAGCAAATTTTTTTCCTCATTTTAGGCCGATATGTATTCTTCTACATATTTTTGGTAATAAAAATCACAATAAGCGTATATTGATTGCTTTGCGCAAAAGTTATAGCGTCTACGAAATAGGGGATAGATTTATGGCATTTTTATTATTATTTTTTTTCTACTAGTAATGGAGACAATCTGCAATTTTTATCTGGACTGCGATATTGCGGCGGACACATCTTACACTTTTGACACATTTTTGGGACGATTGACAATTATACAGCGATCAGTGCTATAAAAATGTACTGATTACTGTGTAAATATCACTGGCAGGGAAGGTGTTAACACTACGGGGCGATGAAGCGGTTAACTGTGTTCCCTAGTGTGTGTTCTAACTGTGGGGGGAGGGGACTGCACAGGCCAAGGACAGGACACACAACAATAAAATACAAATAAACAATCGTCCGGACGCCAAGAATCTATATATGGATGAGCATGCCACGACAATATCGTATAAGGTTAAACACAAATTTGTGTAAATAATAAGGCATGGGCATCCATATAGGGGTCCCTGGAATGCTCACGTGACGCCTCCCTTTTACCGTGTCCTCGGAAGCAAACCCACGGCGAGCACAAGGAGGCTGGGGGAACCCGATAGCTGCCGTTCAAACAAAAAGGCTGTCTACACTCGGAGGAGCAGCACGTATCAGATAGTGTCTGCACCGTGCATTGCGCAATGTTTTCAGGCACCATGGATGACACACATTAAGCAGTACCTTGGATGCAAACTTAATATGAACCGCATCACCAAAGGAGGGTATCGTATGCTTGATCACCATGTTCTAACTTGCCTGTGACATTGTGAAAAACAAAGGAGATCGCTGCTAATAGATACTTGAGATCTTTATGTGTCTACATTATACACCGGTTTATAGGATTAGTATCAAGGTTATACCTCATTGTAGGAGAATACTAGGAAGTGACTGTATTTACAAACTGCTAAAACATCCTTTATAACCAGGTGTATCATGGTTCGGTCCCGATCTTATTCCTCTGGCCATGATAGGGGTGTTATCCCCATCATCTTTACATAGGACTTTGTCTTTGGCCACCCATTAGGAATAATTACGGACTCTTTTCTCTACACTCCAGTGGCAAAGTTTTTTGTGGTCCAACTATTTTTTCATCTATCCTTTTTTCCACCAAACTGACCCCCTTGGATCCGGTCTTTTGGGGCCTAATCAGGGGCTCAGCCAGGTGGTTCATGGGTGCAAACAATGTATAGGTGGTCTCAGTAAAATAAATCTCTTACACATCCCCTGAGGAAGCTAAAGTAGCAAAACATGTCGGGCTAGTGTGCAATATCTCCTGCTGCGATTTATTACTCACCTGTATACGATTTTGACCACCAATTGTTTATAACTTCATACTGCCCTGTAACAGTATGTTCTTTTTAACTATGTTATGTCAATAAAAATTATGTTTTACATATAGTAAAAGCCAAAAAAAAAGCCAACCAGATGGCACTGGCAAGTGGCACTGATTGGCAGTGGCACTGGTTGGCACTGGCAGGTGGCACTGGCTGGCACGTGGCGCTGGCACGTGGCACTGATTGGCAGGTGGCACTGATTGGCAGTGGCACTGGTTGGCACTGGTTGGCAGTGGCACTGGAAGGTGGCACTGGTTGGCACTGGAAGGCATTGGCAGGTGGCACTGGTTTGGAACTGGCAGGTGGCACTATTGGCACTGGCAGGTGGCACTGCTTGGCATGGCACTGGTTGGAGGTGGCACTGGCAGGCACTGGTTGGCACTGGCAGGTGGCACTGATTGGCAGTGTCACTAGCAGGCACTGGTTGGCACTGGTAGGTGGCACTTGGTGGCAGGTGGCACTGACAGATGGCACTGATTGGCACTCGCAGGTTACAGGTACTCAGCACAAGCTGAGTAACTGTGTGTGAAACTGACAACAGAGAGATGTCAGAATTGAGATTAATGTTGGGGTGGGCAGGACCCAGCAGCTATCAAACAGCAGCCAATGATTGGGCTGCTTAAGAAAAGGGGCGGGGCCACATACACGTAGCGGCCCGCCCAGATCCCATCCCATTGGCTAGTGTTTGATAGCGGCCGGGTCCCGCCCACCCCCGACATCAACCTCAATTCTGACAGATCCCTCTCTCTCTCCTCTCTGTTACATACCAGCTTCACACACTCAGCGGCTCTGGCAAGCATAAAGTGCCGCGCTGAGTGTGGAGAGGGGTGGAGGAACGGCGGGTAATGTTAAATATCAGCCTAATTTTGATAATAATCGGCTGGTGCCGATTTATCAAAAATGGCCAAATATCGGCCGATATAACGGTCGATCTCTACTCCTGATCTCTGCGCTCTGAGCCTAACTCACTCCTGATCTCTGCTTTCTGAGCCTCACTCACTCCAGACCTCTGTGCTCGGAGCCTAACTCACTCCTGATCTCTGCGCTCTGAGCCTAACTCACTCCTTATCCCTGCGTTCTGAGCCTAACGCACTCCTGAACCCTGCATTCGAGTGTAACACATTCCTGATCCCTGCATTCTTAGGCTAATGCACTCCTGATCCCTGCATTCCTAGCCTAACACACTCCTGAACCCTGCATTCTGAGCCTAATACACTCCTGAACCCTGCATTCTGAGCGTAACACACTCCAGAACCCTGCATTTTGAGCGTAACACACTCCAGAACCCTGCATTCTGCATAATAAGATATGTGCAGTGTGCATAGGAATGCATTCAATTTTTCAAGCTATAGTCTGGTCCCCGAACAGTCTGAGGGACAGTGAGGACCCCTGACTTAATGCTTCTAATAGGTTCCTTTAACCACTTGCCGACCGCTTTCCGCATATATACTGCAGAAGGAGACTTGGCTGCACAAACTGACGTACCTGCATGTGGTACTGCGGGTGTGTGCGATCACGGTGAAGAGAGGCAGAACGGGGATCTGCCTATGTAAACAAGGCAGATCCCCGTTCTGACAGGGAAGGAGAGAGAGATCAGCTGTTCCTAGTGATCAGGAACATCGACACTTACAAAAGCACCTCCCTAGGGAACACTTAACCCTTTGATCACCCCTAGTGTTAACCCCTTACCTGCCAGTGCCATTTATACAGTGATCAGTGCATTTTTCTAGCACTGATCGCTGTATTGGTGTCACTGGTCACCTTAACCCTTCCATACATGTGGCTGTATGGGTAAAACAGTGTGTCTGCTTCCACAGATAATCCGATGAGGTCAAGTGAGAGTTGTCCTTATCTATTGTGAATAGTTCCAGTTGGAGTATCCCACTCATCCCTTCTCCCATCCAAGTTCCAAATAAAGTACAAAAACCCAAATACCCTGGACTGGTCTTTGATTAACGAGCAAGCGGGAGTAAGGGTGAAACAAGTGGGAGCTCCTAGCAAACAAGCAGGAGCTCTCAGCAACTAAGTGGGAACCCCTAGCAACATAGTGGAAAATCCTCAGCAACCGAGTGGGAACCCTCTGCACCTAAGTGGGAACCATTGGCAACCAGCTGCAGGTAACCAGGGAGAGACCTTTGAAGTCAACACTCAGCAAGCCCTATGGGGAAAGTGTTACATATATATATAACATTTCCCTATTATGCAAACCTGTTTTAAAACCATAAGCTCTATTATTTAAACGAAACCATTAATTTCCACGCAACTTGCCTGGCAACAAAATATATCACTACAACAACATATCCTAACATGGGTGTCCCTCCTTAACCGGTTCCTGACTGGCTCACGTCTGATTACGGGGGCAGAATGGCACCCCTGCGCGAAACCCCGTATGGGTATGGGGTTCCCTTTAAGAGCCACCAGAGAGCACGCCTGCTACACAGTGGGGGATCCGAGGCGTGCGGCCGGCGGTCGCGATGGCCACTGGGCGTGCACAAGAGCCAGCACGGGGATTTATGTGTGTAAACACACAAATCCCTGTGCTGTCAGGGCAGAGGAGACATACCGTTTGTTGCTACTAAGTAGGAACAGCAATATGTCTCCTCACCTAGTCAGTCCAATCCCCATACAGTTAGAACACACTGAGGAAACACACATTTAACCCCTTGATCGCCCCCTAGTGTTAACCCCTTCCCTGCCAGTGACATTTACACAGTAATCAGTGATGTTTACACAGTAATCATATTTATAGCACTGATCACTGTATAAATGTCAATGGTCCCAAAAATGTGTCAAAAGTGTCCGATCTGTCCGTTGCAATGTCGCAGTACTGCTAAAAATCGCAGATCACCGCCATTACATTAAAAAAAAAAATAATAATAATAAAAATGCCATAAATTTTTACCATAGTTTGTAGAAGCTATAACTTTTGCGCAAACCAATCAATATACGCTTATTGTGATTTTTTTTTACCATAAATATGTATAAGAATACATATCGGCCTAAACTGAGGAAGAAATTCGTTTTGTTTTTTTTTTAAATTGGGGGATATTTATTATAGCAAAAAGTAGAAAATTGTTTTTTTTTTTCAAAATTGTCACTCATTCTTTGTTTATAGTGCAAAAAATAAAAACCGCAGAGGTGATCAAATACCACCAAAAGAAAGCTCTATTTGTGTGAAAAAAGGATGCAAATTTCATATGGGTACATCGTTGCACGACCTCGCAATTGTCAGTTAAAGCGACACAGTGCCAAATTGTAAAAAGTGTTCTGGTCAGGAAGAGGGTAAAATCTTCCGGGGCTGAAGTGGTTAAGGCAATAACGGAACACATAAAAAAAATAGCTTTATTCCCTTTTTACCCTATTAAGATTAAGAGATGCTACCTAAAAAGATTTCCTGTCTCCCTATAGAAAAGGGAGGTGCAGGTATCTGGTACTGGGCACCTCTAAATATCTACATCCTCTTGTACTTGTAAGTAATCGGAATCCACTAAGGTTTGGGTTCAGGATGTGTCACTTTATCAAGGAACATAGAATCTTGAGGTGTGACACTAACTGTTCCATGATACCCCTGAGCACTGACATTTGGGGACAACACTCTACTAAAGTAGGATAAAAACTATTGTCTTAAACAGCTTCTGGCTGTTGATTAAATAACGAGAGTAGTAGCATGGGCTACATTTGTAAATGGATAGGGTTGAGTATATAAACGTATTCTGCACACTGGAATATGGGGATTTCCCTATTTCATTCTCATATCTTTTAATACTTCATGAATTCTCTTTTAGGGCTCCTTCACACGGACGTGTCCGCGTACGGAGCCCGCTCTGCTCAGCGGGGGATCGCTCTGTCGATCCCCGCTGAGCAGGAAGATGACAGGTCCATCTCTGCACACTGTGCAGGGACAGACCTGTCAAAATGCCACTCTCCTCTATGGGGGATCGGATGAGGACGGACCGTAGAGTCTGTCGTCACCCGATCCGATCCACAGACGGATGGAAAAGTAGGTTTTTCCTCCGTCACACTTTTCTGGATCAGAGCGGGTCGGATGTCAGCGGACATGTCTGACATCCGACATTCAATAGAGGTCTATGGAGCGTCCGTTCAGGTCCACCTAAAAAACTGACAGGCGGACCTGAACGGACAGTCCGCGTGAAAGAGGCCTTAAACTGTACTCTTTTTATTTTCTCTTTTGACTCTTTTAAATCAGTAAAAACATAAATATTCTCAACCCTGGTTTAGAAGCCATAGCCATAGACTGAGACTTATATTTATAACTAAATGTACTTGCAACTTTAAGCTGTAGTTTTTGATGGCAATATTTTAGTGCCAGTTTTTCTGCGCATAATATGGTTGCATTGTCAAAGATATACGTGTTTGCTCACATATTTGTTTTCAGCTTAAAGTATGAAAAGGAGGAAGTGTTTTTTTTAGCAATGAAAACTAGCCATACATTGTATTGTTAGCTAAAATATTATGTTTACGAAAATAAACAGCCAAAAGAGAAGTTAACAATATTACAGATGTGATCTGTAATATTGTTAACTTCTCTTTTGGCTGTTTATTTTCGTAAACATAATATTTTAGCTAACAATACAATGTATGGCTAGTTTTCATTGCTAAAAAAAACACTTCCTCCTTTTCATACTTTAAGCTGAAAACAAATATGTGAGCAAACACGTATATCTTTGACAATGCAACCATATTATGCGCAGAAAAACTGGCACTAAAATATTGCTGTCAAAAACTACAGCTTAAAGTTGCAAGTCGCACACCCAAAAATACTCCTATTCTGACTCTACCTATTCCATTTAACCGACACCACTGAACTGTAGGGGTTAAATTCTACCATTGGTCTCCCTCTTACCTTTTAGCCTTGGCTACAGGGCCCTGGAAGTCCTGCCCAATGAAACACAGATACTGAAACTGAACTAAAGAGAGCAAAGACTGTGTTTAATCATAAGTGCAAAGGATGAGATGGGTGTTATTAATTATTTTCCACCAATAAGGGGTACATGTTTAGATGACATACTTCCTTTATGATAAGGGGAAGATCGCATAATCATTATCATTATCCAATCTTAAAATACACTTATTTGGTGGTTTTATTTATGGAGTAACTGGGTTAGGGCTGAGGGAATTTTAGTGGGATACTCCAAAAAATTAGAACTATGTATAGGTTAAGGAGAGTAAACTGCTTTCTGTAAATCTGAAGCAGAAGTCCTTGCAATAGCAAACTGTGGACTTGGGGACTTGGCTTTGTAGTAGAAACAGAAAAAAGCAGGCTTCTTTCTTTTTTGTAAATTTCTTTTTATTAAGTTTTAAAGAAGACATACATTAGACAAATGACATACATTAGAGAAAGGCACAACACCGAGCCAGTCATACGGCCAACAGGTACCAAAGAGATTCAGACTAGCTAACAGTAGCACTAACTAAAACATTCCAGTAACAACCTTTCTACCCCCTCCCCACAACAACCCAAATACTCAGTTCTCTCACTCTTCACTTCTACACATATATCCCCAGATAAAGTGTACCTGCAACTCAGTGTAATGCCTCAAGGATTTTTGGTGTAGTGTCCATTTATCTCCAGTAGGGAGCTCAACTTCAATTAGGGCCAAAAACTCCTTGAGGTATATTCAACCCCAGTATGCACTTGATCACAAGTATCTCCTAACTCCTACCCAGATGTTGACGTGACGCATTCGTCATAGCTGTCAATCGCAACATACGTTTCTAACACACTGTTAGATCAGAGTTATACCATGCCTGCCACACCTTCTCAAATTTCTTCCCACATCCTCTAGACAAGTATGTTGCTTTATAATATGGCATCATTGAGTTAACTAGCCCTTTCCAGATTTGCACATCAGGGGCCTCCGTGTAGCAAAAGGGCCTTCCTCCTATAAAACAAAAGGGTTCTGTGAGCCCGAGACGGGACTACCTCCTCCACCAAGCCCAGGAGACACACTCTGATTGTCAAAGGAACAGGGACCATTAAGACCTCTGATATACAGGAGGTAACCACAGTCCAAAATTGCTGGATCTGAGGACAACTCCAGAAGATATGGTCAGCAGCTTCCGGCGAGAAGGAACATCTCCAACAATCTGCCGGAACAGAATAATATATGATTGCCAGCCGAGCAGGTGTGTAATAAATTTTATGCAAAAATTTAAAGGGGATCAATCTATCCCTTGTCGCAACCAGGTGCTGAAAAGGATAATCCCCCCCTAAATGTCAGAGACTTTGACCTCCCGCGGTTCCCTTCCCTAAAAAGAAAAAAAAATTTTAAACGCTCCCCGTCCCGATGAGCTTGCGTGCAGAAGCGAACGCATACGTGACTAGCGCCCGCATATGAAAACGGTGTTCAAAGCACACATGTGAGGTATCGCCGCTATCGATAGAGCAAGAGCAATAATCCTAGCCCTAGACCTCCTCTGTAACTTAAAAAAAAAAAAATTAAATGCGCCCCGTCCCGACGACCTTGCGTGCAGAAGCGAACGCATACGCGACTAGCGCCTGTATATGAAAATGGTGTTCAAACCACACGTGAGATATTGCTGCGACCGATAGAGCAAGAGCAATAATTCTAGCCCCAGACCTCCTCTGTAACTTAAAACATGCAACCTGTAGATTTTTTTAAACGTCACCTACAGAGATTTTTAAGGGTAAAAGTTTGTCGCCATTCCACGAGCGGGCGCAATTTTGAAGCGTGACATATTGGGTATCAATTTACTCGGTGTAACATTATCTTTCACAATATAAAAAAAAAATGGGGCTATCTTTACTGTTGTCTTATTTAATTTAAAAAATGTATTTTTTGAGAGTTGAGAACTGAGTATGGAACAGCATAAAAACAAGAACAAACCCCCCCTGCTATTATACCAGAACTAAAAAATAAAAGAAAAAAGATAAAAAAAAAAAAAAAAAACAGTGTCCATTATGTAGCTTTACACCCAAACATGAACAAAAAAGAGAATACTTGGAAGTTCAACCGAAGGTTCAAGTGTCCGACAGATCAATTGAATGTTCCTGTGACTTCCAGAAAGTTCCACTCAATAGAAAAAAAAATGGAGCAAGGAGCAGTATAGTGCAACAGTTGAATGGTAAAGAAAAAGACAAGTGAATGGATGAATAAATATCCAGTGCCATCTAGTGGCGTTGATACACATTACATGTCAGGCTCAGTACAGTAATGGGGTAATGAAACCTAAGAGATCAGGAATACATCCCCTTCAGGGGAAGAAAATAAAAAATATAGAGAAATAGAGGACCATCTCAAGGCACAACAGGTGCAATAAGATAAAAGGGCCAATACGTATCCGGTCCTGGGTAATCTTCAGGGATTTCTTGCATTCCAGAGCCAGCTGTTTCTACTTGGTCACCTAGCCCCACTGCGCATGTGTGAGATCATAGTCTACATTGAGAAAATCTTGAAGCCTTCTGGGAATGTGTGATGTGTATCCCAGGAAGCTGTGTGCAGGGCAGGTGGGCTAAGGGCTATGTCATCTTCACCTAGGTGAGGAACGAGGAATTAGAAGCAATCACCTGCAAGAAAAAAACACCAAAAAAAAAGTGTTTCCCCACCCAAAAAAAGAAATTGATTTGTGTCTGTTGCAGGGAGGGGGGAATAAGTATGATACAGCATTTTCTTTATGAGTGAAAGGTCCACTTTCGCCAGTGGCGTATCATCCATGGGTGCAGGGCACATGGGTCCCAAGGGCACTAAAACACACTGCGCACATGGAGTAAATAAAAGTTAGTCCATAATATTTCCTTGAGTTCCATCGATTCCATCAGAGGGACCCAGGAGGCGGCAGTAGCAATGAATCAGTGCATTTTTTTTTTTAGCACTGATCACAGTATTGGTGTCTCTAGTCCCCAAAAAGTGTCACTAAGAACCCATTCACACTGAGTGGTCCCGGGCATCAGCGGTAAAGCGGCGCTATTTATAGTGCCGCTTTACCGTCGTTTTAGCTGTGCTATTAAAACCGCCCCGCTAGCGGGCGAAAAGGGGTTAAATCCGCCTGCAAAATGCCGCTGCAGCGGCACTTTGCCGGCGGTATAGCAGCACTGCCCCATTGTTTTCAATGGGGAGGAGCAGTGGAGGAGCGGTGTATTCAGGTGTATTCAGGACTTGCCAGGACTGGCAGGACTTTTTGTGACACCCTACCGGCGCAGCGCCCCAGTGTGAAAGCACTTAGGCTTTCACACTGGGTTTGCAGCTGAGGCTTTTTTCAGGCGCTACTTTTAGCGCCTGAAAAACGCCTCAGTGTAAAAGGGGTCTTAGGGTCAGATTTGTCCACCACAATGTCGCAGTCCCGATAAAAATCACTGATCACCGCCATTACTAGTAGAAAATAGAATTAAATGGAAAATGTCATAAATCTAACCCATAGTTTGACGGGATAACTTTTGCGCAAATCAATCAATAAACACTTATTGGGATTTTTTTTACCATAAATATGTAACAGAATACATATTGGCCAAAACTGATGAAGAAATTTTTTTATTGGGAATGTTTTATAGCGGAATGTAAAGAATATTGTTTTTTATTCAAAAATTCTGCTCTTTTTTTGTTTATAGCGCAAAAAATAAAAAAGAGGAGAGGCTGTCTGCTGTCTGTGTTCTGGGCTGGGTGCTGGAGCGAATGGTCACATTATTCCCACAGCTGTGGCATTCGCAGACAGCCTCTCCTCTTGTTGCGTTTTTCTTACCACTCAAATAGCAACGCAGCCAAGTCATTTCCACGCACCACTGTGCAGGCTTCCTTCCTGCTTTTCAGCCCCAGTGGGTCCTCTGCTTCCCCTCCTCTGGGTTGGTTTTGTGTGGGGGAGCTGGACCAGCACATATGGGCCAGGCATTTTCCTATTCTTGAGGTATGCCTGCATATTGAACTCTGTGGCTCAAGCAATTTGGAAACAACTCCTCTTGGCACCTCTATGTTTTTAAACAATTGTGACTTCCAGTCTATAATACTGAGTTTCTTCTTTAAACTATATCCCTGAAGAAGGAGGATTACATTTTCACTCCGAAACACGTTGGGTACAGGAAACACTAGTCCGTTATATGTATTCTGATTTGTATGACAACACTGGAATGTTTATTCTCAACATGTTTTTTATTAAATGTTGTGTATTTTTCATATTTCAATAAATACTTTTCATATTAGAATATACCTTTTTACCATTTCGTGCCTTAAAAGTCCGCCACCTAGGGATCTTGTTTTATTTCTTTTTTTTTTAAATGAGTTGAACTTTATTTACCG
Organism: Lithobates clamitans; assembly: GCA_037952925.1. NCBI lineage: Eukaryota > Metazoa > Chordata > Amphibia > Anura > Ranidae > Lithobates > Lithobates clamitans. The sequence goes on from JBBGZY010001263.1 coordinate 2,061,560, forward strand.
CATGCAATAATTTATGCAAATGAGTAACATGATACCCTTAGCGCATTCGATAAAGCCTAATGAATTGACCCCAATGACTTTTTAGGCGATGCAGATATGGAGAAGGAAAGGAGGATTCAGTAGTTTAGCAAAAGACACTTGGTAGGGCTGACACCACTCAATCCACAAAAATGCTGTGTGTTGTCTGCCCACAAACAGGACTTCAGTACTGAGTGCATTTCTGGCAGATCAACAAGTATTTCTCTGTACTTGTAGGGTTTTTTAAGAAATAAAACATAAAATGCATGTATAGCATTTTTTTTGCCCTGACATACTCTTTATGTTTAATTTTAAATAAGAAATCTCAGCAATACAGATACAGGCTATTCCATGAGAATTTGCTTGACTGAGATCAAACTAGTTTAAAGTACCTATCAATTTCTATGGCTACCATGCTTCGTGTATTATATATATATTATTAGTAGAAGAGTTTTCTCTTGTGCTAATATATTGAATAAGCCTACAAATTTTAGGATTAAAATGTAAAATGAATGCCATTTACCTGCATTTATCTGTATTTTCTTTATTATTCAATTCACATTTTACAAGAAATTAAAAAAAAAGCATCTTCAACAACTTTTAATGTCTGTAATCTGGTCGTACAGGGAGACAGGCGATCCGATAGCAGTCATACAGGAAATCCGAGTCTCTTGTGCAGTAGCCCATTTGTATGTATTTGTGAACAGATAATAATTAATTAACAAATATCTTAGATCACATCAGCTCAGAATAACTTAGAATGACTCTGCCATTTCAGTTCATTTTATATATTAAAGTGTATGTAAAGAAATATTTTTTTTTTTCAGTTATTAATTGGTTAGAGGAGGAATAGATTGTCTGTTAAGTTTTATTTCATATCATTTTCATTTAAATATACTGTATATAAATGCATAACTGATTACACAAAATGCAATGTACACATTTTACACACCCTCCTGGCTTATCCTGATGACTAGAGAGTGATGGGAAATCCCAAATTTTACAGCTGTCACTAGAGTAGGAGGTTGGGGGGGGGATCTTCCAACGTGGACAAAAGTTCCAGCAACAATTGTCCTAAGCTGGCTACACATTATACTATATTCTTGTAAAATCTTCCTTTAGATTTACCAAAACCACATAATATGAGGTCAAACCCAAACACTTTCAATTGTATGCAATCAGGCAGGCTCTTGTACTACATAGTTAAAGCGGGGGTCCACCCACACCGCCAAAAAAAAAAAATATTAAAAGCCAGCAGCTACAAATACTGCAGCTGCTGACTTTTAATACATGGCCACTTACCTGTCCCAGGGTCCAGCGATGTCGGCAGGCGACGCCGAGAACCCGTTCGGTTCTCGGCAGCTGCCACCGCCATCCTAGGTGAGGGAATCAGGAAGTGAAGCGTTGCGGCTTCACTTCCCGGTTCCCTACTGCGCATGCGCGAGTCGCGCGTCCCAAGTGGTCCCCACTCTCTCCTGGGAGCTGTGTGTTTCCCAGGAAACAGCGCGGTGGGGATGGGAAGAGGCGTAGACTCCCATGGGAGTCTATGCCGGAAGTGGGTGCAAATACCTGTCTTAGACAGGTATCTGCACCCCCCTCCCCCCTGAAAGGTGCCAAATGTGACACTGGAGGGGGGGAGGGTTCCGAAAAGCGGAAGTTCCATTTTTGTGTGAAACTTCGCTTTAAAAGGTAAATCTAAAGAAATTGAATAAGAAAATTGTATAATATGTAGCCAACCTAACATGGGAATTCCCTTTCATTATCCCTTTTTTGTATTCCTTTTTTTTTTTATTTCCTGTTGCATTTCCAGGACAGGAAGCAAATCAGGAAATCTCCCCAGTGGGGCACAGACAACAATACATAACCTGCCAGGAGATGGTACCCTTCCCTACTCTATGCGAAAGTAAAAAATAAAAAAAGTAAGAAGTTTTGGCTATACATACACTTTAAGAGCATAAATCAGGAGGGCATGAACTAATATTTGGGGGCGGTGGGAACAGATGATAAAAGATAGAAATAAAGAAGTAATAAGACTGAATTGTGGAGGAGGTGGTAAAAGGAGTGTGGCTGGAAAGTGGAGGAGAGAGGGTCAGTGAGATTGGACTGTGATCAAATATAATGGCATTATCTTTCTTTATGGCTCTCCACATTTGGCCACATGAAATTGTAAAGCCGCTAACTAAATTGGTGCTGGAAAACAGGTATCTAGAATACCCAGCAGCTGTCACTGATTGTAGGTCCCGTTATAATCAAGGTCTGAATAAAGCCACCAGCCCAACATATCTTATTTGCATTTGCCTAGGGGGTCCCTTGCTGAACACCTAGGGAGCCCTGAAATCTGAGTTCCTCTATTGTATAAATCTCAGCCAGCTTCTGTGATTGGGCCCCCATTACAAGTATTGGCTCTTGGCCACAGGAGTTGGTTAAGATTGACCTAACAGCAGGTTTTTATGACTCCAGAAGTGCCAATGTTTCCATTGGCTGTAAATTCAATCCAATTCAATGCCCTTTTCCTATGAGGTTACCAGTTTCAAATGGAAATGTCAATTGCCACTACATATTTTTAAAAAACCATAATCATCCCAAATTAGAAGAGCAGCATGGAGGGGCTCAGTGAAGGTGGCAATGTAGGTGTGCAGGAGGCGGACTGGGTCACCCAGATCATAAAATGAGATCTGCCCAGCCTCGTAATCCAGTAATACCCTAATCTTATCGCCTGTGATAATATCAGGTAACTGGAACCTTATGTGATCGTGTATCATAAAATAGTCTGTATTCCACCTCTCCATTACCCAAGACTTGTCATTATATCCAATTTCCTGAAGACCAGACAGGCCTCCATCACCCCTTTCTCCTCCTTTTCTTTGTATACTAGGATAGCACACACCGATTTTCCAATAATGGGATCCCCTGATGTCCACTTCCCAGTAATGTCTTCCTGAGTTGAAGGTCCCTCTGCTTATAACCTGAGGATAATACTGAAATGCCTCTGGTGTTTCTGGGCGATTTTGGTTTCCCATCAAGGTTGCAGTTTTCATATCATCTGATATATGAACATTATGGGTAGCGGAGTTTACATCCAGCAAAATGTCTATAGCTTCCTGTATATAGATCCCCCCAATAATGCCTGTTATTACATCAGCTAAACCTTTGTGTAATATGTGCGAGATCTGGGTCACATTCAGGTCACCATCGGTTTGAAGTTGTTCAGCAAATGTCTCTGTGTCCTTATTATCTTCATCCCCAGTATCACACAAGTCACCTGTGTCCAATTCCTGTGGGATACTCAGTGGATCCGTCATGGTACACAGTTCTTCAATTCGATTCATCCTCCTAGTTAACTCGTCCTTCTTTGTTTCTATCTGCTGGACCATATCTGAAATCAAAAGAGAATGCTGATTTTCCTGCCTGGAGATTTCACCCAGGACTCTGCTCTCCAGGTCGTCCTGTTGTCTCCTGAGTTCCGTAAACAAGTCAATTACTCTTTTTATTTCTACGTCCGCTTTTTTCTTTACTTTCCTCTGGTGTTCCTGCAGATTTTGCACTCTCTGCTCCATCTCCTCTTTCTTTGTCGTCAGTTTCTGCTGAATATTTCTCATCTTCTTCATCTTCTCAGAGATTTCATTTAGTGACTCGACCTGGTCACCTTTTTGTATTGTGATCAGACAGCAGGACACACGTACAGACTCAGAATGCTCAGTGGATTTATATTCCAGGACCTTCTTATGAAGGGAGCTTTTTCTGTCCTCCGGAGAGGTTGTGGGGTCAGATAAGACGTGTTCTTGTGACTTGCTGTGGACCTTCAAGTGATTACTGCACAGAGAAGCTTCACACAGCAGACAGAATTTCACCGCAGGCACAGCAAAATGAATACAGTAAGTACAGGGAATACCACACTCCTGATCTGGCAGAGTAGACAGGAAATTTTCCACAATGTTACACAGTGTTATGTTCTGGTGCAGTGCAGGCCGCTCCAGGAACTTCTCTCTGCATTCAGGACAGGAATAAGCTCCAGATTCCCCCTGTGTATCCAATACACGATCAATACAGACCCGGCAGAAGTTATGTCCACAATTTAGCATAACTGGATCGGTGTAAATGTTCTGACAACCAGAACATTCCAGCAGCTTTCGGAGATCAGCAGACGCCATCGCTGACAGCAGAGGGAAGATGAGGTTTCACGTTTTAGATTGCAGAGGCTGCGTTTTTCGTATTCAGGGTGAGGCTGGGGCTGTGACTCATGCAGCATATGCAGCATTCACAGGATTATTTACATAAAGGAAACCTTGATAAGTGTATCCCGCTGTCAAAGCTGCCTGTTTAGATAAAGAATAAAGGTAATGCCATTAAGATTTGATACATTTGTAACAAGCATTTCCTATTTGCATAACTCATTTTTAATAAAACAGACACTAATATAATAACATAAATGTAGTAGCTGATTTTTTTACTATAAAATTTCCTCCTGGGAGCTTACTTTTTAAACTGTGCCCTGGCCATACTGACACACACACCTATTTTATTCGTGCTCCCTGTGCTGGCAGGACCTATAAAGTCCTGTAAGAATGCACACCCGTGGGCAGATGCCTATTAGAGGTTAAAATGGTTGTAAAGGCAGAATTTTTTTTTTTATCTTAAAGCGAGACTAAAGTCTTGTTTTTTTTTTTCTTTGTAAATAACAAACATGTCATACTTACCTGCTCTGTGTAGTGGTTTTGCACAGAGCAGCCTGGATCTTCCTCTTCTCAGGTCTTCTCAGGTCCCTCTTCAGTGCTCCTGCCCCTCCCTCCTGTCGAGCCAAGCCACAGCTTCGTGTGTCCATTCAGACATAGAGCAGAGGTTCGGCCTGCCCCCTCTCTTTCCCAATTGGCTAACTGACTTTGATTGACAGCAGCGAGAGCCAATAGCGCCACTGCTATTTCTCAGCCAATCAGAAGGGGAGTCCCAGATGACCGAGGCACTCTGAGCTGGGCCTCAGGTACATATTAGGGGGGCTGCTACACCCCATAGGTTTTTTATCTTAATGCATAAAGAATGCATTAAGATAAAAAAACCTTCTGCCTTCACAACCACTTTAATGCATTCTATGCATTAGGATAAAAAACCTTCTGTGTGCAGCGGCCCCCCTCAGCCCCCCTAATACTTACCTGAACCCATCTCAAACCAGCAATGTTGCACAAGAGGCTTGCTGTCCGGGACTCCCTCCCTCTCCTCATTGGCTGAGACAGCAGAAGGACACCATTGGCTCCCGCTGCTGTCAAAGTGAGTGAGCCAATGAAAGAGAGGGGGCGGGGCTGAATGGACACACAGAGCAGCAGCTTGGCTCAGGTGAACCAATAGCAAGCTGCTTGCTGTGGGGGCACTCAGCAGGAGGGAGGGGTCAGAAGTGTTAATTTTGTTGACTAAAATGACTAAAACATTTTAGTCGACTAAATGAATACTATTTTAGTCGACTAAAATACGACTAAAACTAAAATGGCATTTTAGTCAAAAGACTAAAATGGGACTAAAATTAAAATGGCATTTTAGTCAAAAGACTAAGACTAAAACTAAATTGAAATTTGACTGCAAAACACTGGTCTTTAGTGCATATGCATACCTCAATACCTTAAAGCCGAGGTTCACACAAAAATTGAACCTCCGCTTTTCGGAACCCTCCCCCCCTCCGGTGTCACATTTGGCACCTTTCAGGGATACCTGTCTAAGATATAGGGGGTCTATACCTCTTCCCGTCGGGAGTCTATACCTCTTCCCATCCCGCCGCGCTGTCTGCTGGGACACACACGGGTCCCAGAGACAGCACGGACCATTCAGATTGCACTGTGTGACTCGCGCATGCGCAGTAGGGAACCGGGAAGTGAATCTGCAAGGCTTCATTTCCTGATACCCATACCGAAGATGGCGTGGCAGCATCCGAGGACCGAGGGATGGTTCGGCCTTGGGTGCCGACATCGCTGGACCCTGTAACAGGTAAGTGTACATATTTTAAAAGTCAGCAGCTGCAGTATTTGTAGCTGCTGACTTTAAAAAAAAAAAAAATTTGCGGGACTCCCTCTTTAAATAATAACACATGAGATTTTTTACTCCAGCAGTATATAATGAGTTTGGAAATTGTAGAGAAATGTTAACTAAAGCATTACAATTTAATTACACCCATTCAATTTCAGACGACTAAAATTAGTTTTAGTCGACTAAAATGGACTGGAGATTTTAGTCGACTAAATCTAAAACAATTGCAGAAGACTTAAATGGGACTAAAACTAAAATGCCATTTTAGTCCTAAGACTAAAACTAAATTGAAATTTGCTGCCAAAATTACACTGGGGGCCAGCGAGAGACCCGAGAAGAGGAGGATCTGGGCTGCTCTGTGCAAAACCACTACACAGAGCAGGCAAGTACAGACATGTTTGTTATTTTTAAACAAAAAAAAATCAAGACTTTAGCATCACTTTAACATGTCTTCCTGTGTTCCTTGTCTGTGCTGGTGCACTCATGTTACCTGAGCCAGCCAGGTGCAAAAAGTTAGTGTCTTGATGTTGCACTGTGTCCTTAGGTTGACCTGTGAGCTGGGGTAACCAGGCTGTAAGGGTTAACATTTTCTCGCCATTTTTTGCAAGGTTACCGCCTCCTACAGGTCAACCCACATAAAAAGGGGCTGTAGCCTCCTGAAATACTGCCAAAATGTAGCCTGTTACTCTTCTAGAGTGATCACCCTTTTGGGGGGTGATGGGAGCCCAATTGGGGTTCCTGGTGAGGGTCTTGAGTCTGGAGACCCCATTGACTTGTAGCAGTTAATCATGAACTTACTGCCTTAATAGGTTACTACCAATCATAGACGCTAATGGACTTGCACTACCTCTTGTGGATTATTGCCTACGCTAAAGAGACTCTTGCGTTAAAAAGGGATTTTCTTATTCACCTAGCTTCTGCCTAAGGTACGCACACATTATGGGGCACTAGAAGAGCTTTGTGTAGGAACTGTGTTGGGAATGTCTTTTGAGCATTGTACTGTTATCAGCAACTGTCTCGGTATAGGATCTTTATTTGTTCACTTGATTTGCCAGGTCTGAAGTCTCTTAAAGGGGTGCATGCACAGCGTATGAAAAGAACAGGGCTTGCAACACACAATGGTACTGAGAGGAAGAGAGTACATGGGCCTAGAGTGTTGTGTCACATGCAAAGCAGCCAATCAGCCAGGAGACGAGTGACATTGCAGAGGTCACGGCCACTCTGGTAGTGGAGGGAGTTAAGCAATTGGTACCTCAACTAGCAGTCTTTGGGACCAGACCCGTAGCACATTGTGTGACCCAGCCTGAAGTCACAGAGGAAGAAGAGATGCAGAGGGGCCCCAGAAGAAAGAGCAAGCAGGAAGGTTGGAGAGAAAGAGCATTTCCTGTAGCACATAGTAACCATGGGATTAGTCACTGGGAAAGAGGTGACATGAACTGCTGGATTGGTGGGAACCGGTGCAGGGAACCAGTGCAGGCTCAGTAATACTGGCTCCTAAATGCTGCACACCTAGGGGTGGTGTACTCTAAAAGAGGGGAAGTGTCAAGTATAACAGCCATGGAACAAGAAAGAGTTAACTGTGCAAGTGCTGCCTGCTTCCCAGTTGGATTGCCGCCTTAATGTTGATTTCACATAAAAGCAGCTCTGGGCCTGTGCTGCAGGCATTGGCGGGTGCAGTTACGCAGTTTCCCCACTAGGGCGCCGAAGCCCCACCCACACGCTGCTGCTCTGAACTACAACTTCAGAGCACCTTTCAGGGACACACAGAGCAAAAGGCATGCCTTTCCCCCTTCCTCCACAGCAGTAATTGACAGCGGCTCTGTTCTGCCCATGTGTGTGGCACTCTGAACAGCTGTATGTACAGCTCTACTACACAGCAAGAGTGCACATGTAGAGGAGACTCCTATGAGGCTCAATAGGCCCCAGAGGCACAGGGAGAACAAATAGGGTGGGTGCGCATCAGCACAAGTGGAGGACAGTTTAAAAAGTAGACTGAAATAAGGAAATTTATAGGAAAAAGAAAAACAGCTATTGCATATAAGTTATATAAGTATCTAAAAAAATTACTAATGCCACTTTAATAAATAAAGTCACACAAAGAATGTGTACGTTCTTAAGGTGAACTTGATGGACTGGTTTTTATTGAACCACACCCAGGGCTTTTTTTCTCAGAGAATAGGTGCAGGAAATCCCCCCTTCTAAGTCCCCTCTCGTCTCCGAACCCGTTTTTACCCTCCTCCGACACATCCCTTGGTTCCACCCCTTACCCACTTCCCAGTACTGCCCCAAGTATCATTTTGTGGTGCTAAATAATTTGTATTGAATTTGTTCTTGCCTAATAACCAGAAAAGCAGTTAAATAGATCCATTGGAGCCAGCAACAATAGATACCAGTAGACCCCACCCCAGCAACAATAGAGCCCTCACACAACAAATGACTCCCCCAGCAATAATGGACCCCACTCCAGCAACAATAGATCCTATCAGCAACAATGGACACCACCCCAGGAACAATAGGTTTCCCAGCAACAATAACCCCCCCCCACACACACACACACACACACACACTCACTCACAGCAACAATGGACCACAAACAACAAAATACCACCTCCAGCAACAAAAGGTTCACCCCAGCAACATTAGACCCCCACAGCAGAAACAACAGATCTCCCAGCAGCGAGCATCAATAGACCATTCATAAGCCAGCAACAATAGACCTCTCCCTTAATAGTAGATCCCTACCAGCAACATAAGACCCTCCGCAACAATAGATCCCCCACCAGCAAACAATATACCCTCACACAAAACCAGATCCCCACCAGTGACAATAAATCTCCTAGCAGCTAGCCTCAATATACCCTCCAGAATGACCTCAGCCCCTCTGGCACACCTGATTAAATAAAATTACTGCAAACGCATTTAAGGACACATGTGGAAAATACTGTTATCCTGGCTGTGGATTATCACTTCAGCCCCAGAAGATTTGGCTGCTCAATAACCAAGCCATTTTTTGCGATACGGCACTGCATCGCTTTAACTAGCTTGCGCTATAAACAAAAGAAGAGCGACAATTTTGAAAAAAAAAACACAATATCTTTTAGTTTTTGCTATAGTTAATATCCCAAATTTTTTATCAAAAAAAAAAAATTGTTTCCTCAGTTTAGGCCGATATGTATTCTTCTACATATTTTTGGTAGAAAAAAAATCGCAATAAGCGTATATTGATTGGTTTGCGCAAAAGTTATAGCGTCTACAAAATAGGGGAATGATTTATGGCATTTTTATTATTATTTTTTATTTTACTAGTAATGGCGGTGATCTGAGATTTTTTATTGGGCCTGCGATATTGTGGCAGACAAATTGGACACTTTTGACACATTTTTGGGACCATTGACAATTATACAGCGATCAGTGCTATAAAAATGCACTGATTACTGTATAAATGTCACTGGCAGGGAAGGGGTCAACATTAGGGGGCGATCAAGGGGTTAACTGTGTTCCCTAGGTGTGTTCTAACTATAGGGGGGATGGGACTGTCTAGGAGGAGAGAGAGAGAGATCGGTGTTGATACATAGTATAAACACACGATCTGTCTCTACTCCCCTGAAAAAAACGTGATCTGTGTATTTACTCACAGGTATCGGTTCTCGCTCTGTCGCAAGCGATCATGGGAGCCCGGCAGTCATTGCGCCGTGCCATTCTGCTGCAGTAAAACTGCCGCGGCTGGTTGGCAAGTGCTTAAAGCTTATGGAAGCTTACAACACTGGTAAGCCTTTCTCCAAAGAATACATTAGAAAAGACAACCTTCAATACTTAGCAACTGTAAATTTAGAAAAGGGCATTAATCTATATGCCCATAACACAGACGCTGAGAGGGAGGAGAGAAGATTTATCAACTTCTCAGCTCCTTCTGGGCCACAAGCACCATTGAAAGTAACAACACAAAGAGAAGAAATGGGTTAATAGGTACAGTAATCACAATTCTGTAAGGGGGTCCTGGGTTGAAGAGTACTAGTATCTTCTGCTAGCAAACGTTGGGGCCCTTTGAAAAGAGAGTAGGTTTAATCAAGCAAAGTGAGACAGTAATTCTCTAGTAAATACCGTTGGGTAGTGGTTGGTAAGATTAGAATGGCTAAAAGTGGTAGTATCAAACAAGCATCCTCTGACACTAAAAAAAGGGAATAGGTGTCCGCATGCAGTGTCTGTACTATGTTAAGAAGGACGTTTTGTGTTTTCACCCGCTCACTAATCCTCTGTGCAATGACACAATGGAAACTCCAAATGCTGGTTCAGGCTCCTAGCAATGCTGCAAGGCACTGGATCACCTCCTGTCGGCCGATCAGGATGGCTGGTAGCTAAACTGGCAAGGTGGATGGATATTGCGATCCCTGAAGCAGTGTGGATTGTCTCTGCTGGGTGGCACTGGGTTGCTGAGCAGGGTGCCTGGGCTGAACGGTGGCGAACCGTGTAGTTGTCACTGTTCCTGGCTACCCTCAGCCTTCTGTCAGCACTCTCAAAGTAGTCTCAGGAACAGCGTGGCTAGCAGGTGGCGCTAGACAGTGTGGCTCTTTCTTCTTCTTTCAGATGGAGTTTCAACACACAGTCCTATCAACTCTCCTCCATTCTCTCTTCTTTTGCTGACATCACTCTCTCTCTGCAGTTCTGTGTGGAAATCTGTCTCTATCTATTTAAATCACCTCAGCCTTCCCTCTCTGCAGTCTATCAGCATTCTCTCTGTAGTGCTGTGTGGAAAACCTGTCTCTCTCTCTTTCAATCACCTCAGTACTTCCCTCTTCTGTCAACACTTCCTCAAACTCTCCTTTTTCAGTGTCCTCTGTGTCTCTGGGTTTTCTGGAAGGACAAGTCAGCATCTCTCTGTCTCCATCTTGTGGCGAAAAGGAGAACTTACATTACAACATGCCTGCTACATACAGTTAGTGCTGGAGGTGCCAGAACTGCGTTACCCCACGTTCTCACTGAAAAAAAAAGCCCTGACCATACTTATTATGGAACTATGTATGTGTGTAAAATATTGTAGCTTAGACTACAGGAAAATGGCGCCTGGCCACACTCAGGACCAGCAGACTGTAAAGTCTAGTATACTAATGGGAAAAAGGTTGGCGCTTAACATACATCAACTAAGAAGTGATCCACCTGGCTAATAGCACGCCTGGATGGAGCAAGAGAAACAACAATACTGAAATATTTTGACTAATAGTAGTCCATGGAGTCTGTGAGTAAGCACTTGAAGGCAGCTCCCGTGAAGTGAAGTGTTTCTCCTCCTGTAAAGTCTAGTACAAAGGGGTGAATGTCTGGTGGCATCGGCCTGTGTATACTGCAGCTGGTCCAACAGAAGCTGGCCGTTCGGCTGCACTCTCAAGAGTAGAGAGTGCTGACTTGAGTGTTCTGGCCATCCCCCTGTCAGAACACAATAGAACAGCAGGGGAGAATGATGTACTAACATTGCATAGTCAGTACAGTGGCTCCGACCTGAGCTGTGAATTTTTTTTCATTCAGTCTGCTGGGTTGAATGTAAAAAAAACTAGTAGTGTGTACAAGGCTTAAAGCTCTGTTCTTCACCCATAGAAGAACCCTCCCATTGCATTTCACCCATGTGGGGCTTAATCATAGAGGACACTATCATTAAGCCCCACGTGAAAGTAAAACGTTAAAGCTCAAAGCAACAGAGATCTACGCTGAGAGAATGGCGGGAACTCGGACTGTCACTGGGGGTGAGGTCACAAGTATGGCTGTGCTGGTGAGCGGAACACAGGGCTGCTCCACTCCACTTGCCCCCAGTCCTGCTCCATTCTCCCCTCCCCCTCCCCTCTAAGTAAACTCTCACGAGAGTGGGAAGAAAAGAAAAAAAAAGGGAGCACTGTCATTAGTCTAGGCAATTTACAGGCAGGGAAAGAGAAAGTACAGAAAGAAAAGGTATTTACTTCAATCAAATTATATTTTTGATTCTCAATGATTGCACAAGGGCTGAAGGTTTAATTGAATGAAAGAAGAAAAAATTACTAAAGGTCCACTTAAACTGTAAAATGTTTAGGTCTACCAAGTAGAATGGTCACTCCTAAGTTGGGGTGTCGCCTCAATGCTGATGTCTGCATGACCAGAGCCCCATGCCTATGTTCCTAGCTCATTAGCGAGTATATTCGAGGATACCCACATCGGGTGCTAAGCCCTGTCCACATGCCTATAACATTAGGACCATCAGCCATGTCAATAAGGCCAAAGGATTGGTATAGGCATTGGCCAAATTTCCTTACTTTCCTACCTCTTCCCTCTTCCTATGTTGTCATTCCCAGACTTCTAAAATTGTTGCAGAGGCAACTGCTGGGAGAAAGGATTAGCAGGAAGAACTAGGTCTTTCCTACTGACAAAGGCACACCCACCAAAAATACATCTCCCAAGAGCCCTTTCCCCACACACAGTGAGTGGAAAGTCTCTTGTGAATTAATACAATAGCATTCTTATGCTTGGAAAATAAAATGTCAGCCTTACCCAATTCTTTACTGCTGGACTAAAAACACCTCCTGCTTAGATTATGGAGATGAGGAGGAGGGGTGTATTTCAGCAGGGGAGATGTTAGAAGTTTGTGGGATTTTAGGCAGATGAATAAACGTTTTACTGTACCTGCATACCTCTCAACTTTCTGAGATAGGAAAGAGGGACACCTTTCACTGCAACGTATGAAGGCAAAGGACAAGCCCCCCCCCACCCCAGTTCTGCAGACCGTAAAGGATGAATATGCAGAAAATGATTGGGTAAACCCACAAGTCCTTTTTTTACCACTAATTATCCTTTATACTGATTGTTCAAAACAACAAAACGTAGGAACTTAGAGAACGAACGGATGAAAGGATTGACAAAGTATAATAGTTTTGGTAGTTAAATAATACATTATTTAACAAGGCCACCTCTAGACCAAAAAAGACGGACAACTGAGGCTGAAAGACGAATTTTATTTGAAGGGGCAAATCCTCAAAATGACGTACAATTGGGAGCTATGCACTTGCAGCGTTTATAAATAGACAAAAATGTTCATGTATTTCAGAGATGTTTTATGTTTTTCCCCCATCTTGTCTAGACATACACAAAGTGATTTAAAATTTTTTTTTTTTTGAATAACAAACATGCTGTACTTATCTGCTCTGTGCAATGGAATGGCCCTGATCCTTCTTTTTAAAAGGGTCCGCCGCACCGCACCCCCCCCCCCCCCGGCGCTCATGGCTCCTCTACTTGGTGCGGAATCATTGTAAGCCGTTTCCTATTATGGCACACCTGCTAGCTCGATCCCGAGCCATGCTGCCTGCATCCATAGACACAGACAGAGTGGCTCGGCTTCATTCCCCGCTCCCGTGTCACAGGATTTAACTGACAGTAGTGAAAGCCAATGGCAAAAGCAAAGCTTGTGAGATCAGAAGTGAGAGGATAGAGCTGCTACAGACCGACACAGCACAGGATTGAGTGAGGACTTAGTCAAGTATAAGGGGGGTGAGGGGCGATACTGTTACCAAATTTTTTTTTACCTTGCTGCAGGGAATGCAGTAAGGTTAAAAATATTTGGGCTTTAGAACCACTTTAATAATCTATTGAACTACTAAAATGATATGAATAAAATTCAGTCAAAATGTTAAAACCTGATCACCTACCTACAGATCTACCTTTAGTAAAATTGACCAAGTTGGCATCACCCCCGCCTACAGCATTGTATAATTCCCACCATTATGCTATTCTAGGTTGCACAATAGCATCTTCCAAGCACAAGACATGACACAAAGCACGATGAAGGAAAACAAATAAGATAACATTGTAAAAGTATCACTGACTGGACACTACATGTTCCCATGTTACTAGTTAATACAGCACAATAATAATAATAATAATAATAATAATAATAATAATAATAATAATAATAAATAGATTTGTCCACAGGGCTTTTTTCTCAGAGAATAGGTGCAGGAACTCAACCATACCTGCCAAATGGCATCAAATAGTAGCTTTTCCCTCTGCATACAACCCCCTCCCTCCACTGCCCTCATTTTCTCCCCCCTCCTTAAAAGCTCCACCATCTGTCATACTGTATATCTTACCTTTGTTGCAATACTAAGCTGAAGCACCTATCCGGCTGTAGTACCTCCCAGCATACTATACAATACTGCAGTCACTTGCAAGGGAGATCATGCAGTAGGAGCATCAACAACTGGTCACCAGGGAAAAAATGGAGACCACAGAGGGTTCGGTCTACCATGCACCCTCTCCTGCCCATGACTGCACTGAACTCTGGGCACCTGTTCTGTATCTCCCTTGTCCCTGTCCGGCACTTAGTGGGCTCTGGGCAGGAGATCTGACCTGTGGGAGCTACTGGGAGATGAGCTATCACTTGTAGAAGCTGGACTTCAGTGTTACCAAGTGATAGTGGTGAGCAGAGAGCAGAAGACCTGAGCCAGAGGTGGTGGAACTGAGTTCCCCCTAGTTCCTGCTGAAAAAAAGCCCTTTACAGCTATCAACATGATTTTGATCAATTGCTTCTCAAGGATGAATTGAATGATTATATAGACATATTTGTTTATTATTGCACTGTAACTAGTTCCAAAGGGCAATCATTTATTGTTTCTGAATCACAATCTAAAAAGGTCTCTAAATATTGCAGCCAGTAAAAAACACATCTTATCTTTATTACATTCAGTCTGATTGCATGCTGCATAGGGAGAGCAATGCTTATTCCGATCTTCATAGCTCAAGGCTGTGACTCATGTAGAGTGGAGAAAATAATTATTTTGCAGATTTTGTAAGTTTGCCCACTTACAAAGAAATGAAGGGTCTACATGTATTTTAAATGATAGAGACAGAATATCAACCAAAAATCCATAAAAAAAAATGATACAACTGTTCATCAACTACTAGCTCACGTTACGCAAAAGGCACATCAAAATAATGTAGAAGAAAAGCCAAAAAACAAAACTACACTAGTTAAAATTTTAAAAAGTAATATCAAATTGATTTAGCAAAATATGAACTGCAATAAAAAAAGGGGCCAAGATAGTTCACACATGCAGGCTAAACCGCAGCATACACCCAAATGGAGCGTACAAGATTTCGATTGCACTACGACTACTGGAAGTGCATCATCACGCTTGAGGAATGACCAGTGTGGATTGACCAATAGAATACTTTGCAGGAAATACAATCAATCAAATCCACCATGCCACGCCAGGTGTTCTCTGTGGAGGAACTTTTTCACATATGCTGCACAAGTGTGGGGTAAAGGGGTGTATACTTTACACATACACACACACACACATACATAAATACATACATACATACATACATACATTACATACATTATAATTTTTTTGTCCTAACATATACAAAACACATATCTATATTAATTACAGAGATTTTAAAACTTTGTTACAGATCCCTACCTTTGGTTCCTCTGATTCTATGTTTTTTGTATACTGCTTCAAAATGTGTCCAATGCTGGCCATACACTATACGAAAAATCGTCCGAAATTCGGTCATTTAGACAGTTCGTTCGTTTTTCGGCCAGTTAATGGGCACAAAATCGATAATCGTTGGGACGTTTTTGAGCTGAAAAAACGAAGGACAAGTTTGAACGTTTTCTGCCGAACGAACGATAAATTGAAAGGTTAATGCGTTTCCCATCCGAACTGTTTACACTATCGTTTGCTCTCACGGCCGAATGTTCGTTTTTCGAAAATGGGTTCGGCTGATTTTTCGTATAGTGTATGGCCAGCATTAGAATGTGACTAGTTAATTTAATTTAGTTGGGCCACTTGAGAAAAGCTGTTGTGTCCGTATTCCTTGTAATTAACCCTTTTTGAATAACTTACCAGTTGTGTTCACCAGTTGTGTATGCAAAATGCATCCAAGAGCCATATTGCATTGACTCTGTAGAAAATGACAGCAGCGGCAGTTTGAAAAGGAATGGTTATTTTAAATAACATTGAATGTAAGTCTGGCATGTGTCTATATTAATTATTTATTTAATCTTAATATACTTAAGGCTACTTTCACACTGGGGCGGGCCGTTTTTATTCGCCCGCTATCGGGGTGGTTTAAACCCCCGCTAGCGGCCGAAAAAGGGTTAAAACCGCCCCCAAAGTGCCGCTGCACCGGCTGTTTGGCGGCGCTGCCCCATTGTTTTCAATAGGCAGGGCGCTTTAGGAGCAGTGTATACACCGCTCCTACAGCGCTGCAAAGATGCGGCTTGCAGGACTTTTTTTACCGTCCTGCAAGCACACCGCTCCAGTGTGAAAGCACTGGGGGCTTTCACACTGGAGAGACAGGAGAGGCTCTTTACAGGCGCTATTTTTAGCCTAACACACAAAAGTGGATTTACCCTTAAAGGGGTTGTAAACCCTTGAGTTTTTTCACCTTAATACATCCTATGCATTAAGGTGAAAAAACACCTGGCAGTCACCGGCCCCCCGGCTCCACCGTTTTACTTACCTGAGCCTCTTCATCTCTTCGGCGGGGACGCGCTCTTTCTCTCTCCACTGAGTCCCGGCTCTTGATTGGATAGATTGATAGCAGCGCAGCCATTGGCTCCCGCTTTTGTCAATCAAATCCAATGACGCTGGTGCCAGGGGGCGGGGCCGAGTCCGGCATTCACGTCTGTGGGCGCAAATGCTGGACTTGGGAGCGTGCCCATAAGGTAACCCCCTTCGGGAGAGCGCTTCTCCTAGGGGGTTTTCCGATGCGAGGAGGAGCTACAAGAGCCACAGGGGACCCTAGAAGAGGATGTCCGGGGCCACTCTGTGCAAAATGAACTGCACAGTGGAGATAAGTATGACATGTTTGTTATTTAAAAGAAATAACAAACGATCCTTTACACTCACTTTAAGTATATTTTTAAACTATGTCTCTATTTTAAGATAAAAATATATATTTTTATTGTGAGAAAGAGATATTAATCGTCTCTCGTCTGGCCGTTTATGTACAGTGGACCAGGGCTGATGCAGGTAGACGTACCCATATATGGGTAGTATAGACGTACTCATATACTATACACATTTGTACCCATACAGTATATCCAGCCCGCTCATGCACGATCTGTGACTGCTGTGTCATCTTAATAATAATTGTTGTACCAGGCCCTGGTACTATGTGATTACTATGACCAATTATAGCAAACACAGTTACAGTAGTAAAGAAGGCTGTCATTCATAATGCCATTTTTACTAATGTGTGATCGCTCTGATTGGACACAGTGATCACATGGTATCGGGGCCAATCACAGCGGCCTTGTACCATGTGATCATAGGCATGCACACAGGGCCTGGGCACACCATACTCACCCCATGCACATTAGCATTATTGCTCTGTGTGCAGCCAGGATGATGGGAAAGGTCTCCCTCTTAACAGCCCTGCCATAAGAGATGTGTTCACACACTTCTTTCACTGTGCCGGCACTGAGATCAGCATGCCAGGGTCACATATATGTAGACACGCACGCACACGTGCAATAGGCTGCGCGCACCAATGCATGTGATAGCTGTGACCAATCACTGCATCACAGTAGTAAACAAAGGTTTCATGAATGAAACCTTACCAGTTTTACATATTGCTTATAGAGTGATCATCACTGTAATAAGCAATCAGATAGCAGAAAAAAATCCCTGATCACTCACCCAAAGTAGTACAGTGACACTGCAATGCTCTGTTGACATTATTATACATTACACATTTTTTTTTATTTTTTCATACTGTCACCACTTATGGCGTGTACACACGACCTGTTTTGCCGTCTGAATAAACTCCGAAGGTTTCTCAGACGGAATTCCATTCAAGCGGTCTTGCCTACACACGGTCAAACCAAAGCCCGACCGTCCAGAACGCGGTGACGTACAACACTTACGAAGGGCCTAGAAAAAGGAAGTTCAATAGCCAGTAGTCAATAACTTCCGTCTCGTACTTGCTTCAGAGCATGCGTCGTTTTTGGTCCGTCGGAACAGCATACAGATGATCGGTTTTCCCGATAGGAATTGGTTCAGACGGAAATATTTTAAACAGTTCCACTTCTAGGTCAGAATTAAAAAAAAAAAAAAAGTCCAATGAGGCCTACACATGATCGGAATAGACGATGAAAAGCTTCCGTCTGACTTTTTCTGTCGGACATTCCGCTCGTGTGTATGCGGCTTTAGTGTCCCATATCACTGCTGAACCAGCCATATTGTTCCTAGTCACCGCCACACCAGATACAATATCAGAGATCACCACCACACCAGTCATACTGTCCATAATCACAGCCACACCAGTTATAGTGTCCCTGATCACTTCCACACCAGTTATGTTGCCCCTGATCTCCACCACACCAGTTCCAGTGTCTGTTATCACTGCCACACCAGTCCCAGTGTCCCTTATCACTGCCACACCAGTCATATTGTCCCTAATCACTGCCACACCAGTCTCAAGTGTTCCCGATTACTGCCACACCAGATATAGTGTCTCTGATCATCCTTACAGCATTCATAGTGTTACCATAAGGACTTGTTTACATGTGCGATGCTCTCTGAAGAACCATCCATTTTCGGATTGCTCTTCAGAGACAATTTGACAGCCAGTAAAGAGGTAGTGTAACACCTCCTCACCACCTGCTTTAACCCATTGGACCCCTGCTATATTGCTGTTTTATAAGCTAATAAAAACTACTACACCTTGTTTTTTGGCTTACTGGTATCATGTGGTGGTGTGAGCAGCTGAGTGTCCCCTAAAACTATCTGACTGAGAATCCCGGATAAGGAGGATATTGGAGGAATTGTTTGGATCCATCCATCCTTCCCTGTTGAGCACAGTGGTCTGCATACTGCTTGGTTATATACTCCCTCTGAAGGTGACATTAGACAACATAAGTGGATCTAGATGAAGAATCACATCTTTATTTTATTGTAAAAAGCATGTGTGCTGTTCTCTTGATTGAGACAGCATCTTTGTCTGGTGAAATGTCATTTCTTCCATTCCTGCATATTTAAAGGAGTACTGCACTTTAATGGACTTTATTGATTTACCATATGATTATTATTGCCTAACAAAAGAGCATTGCACTTTATTTGGTCTTTACCTTGGACTTTTTGTTTTAATTCACTATTAGAGCTGAAATTTTGTTTTTTTATACTTGTACACGGGTGACCATTACAGTACATTGGTTTTGATACAATTGGCTGATTTGTGATACACAAGATACAATGTCCAGTACATAATCAATCTAGACATTGAAAGTCTCACACATGTGGTAATGCCACACTCGGGAGAAGTAGCAGAATGTGCTTTGAAGTGTATTTATAAGTATGCCCATGTTGTGTGTGGGAAACATCTTAATACATTTGATGACTTTGTAAACTTCTGGCTAAAAATTAAGTATTAAAAACACTCTCCATGCCTCTTAGAAAATACTTAGGGGGTGTTTGCATCCAAAAATGTGATAATTTTGTAGGTGTTTCTACTGTCCTGGTGTGCCAGGGCCTCAAAAAATGTGACACGTAGTCAGGAAATTACATGTGCAATTTTCTGTATGCCCCTGGAACACCTGAAAAAGCTTCTTGGATTTTGGCCACTCTGTGCTGCTAGGCTGTGAAAAATAGGATTTTTATAACAGCTTACCTGTAAAATCCTTTTCTTGGAGTACATCACAGGACACAGAGTAAAAGTAATTACTGTAAGGGTTATATAGGCATCTTTAGGTGATGGACATTGGCACACCCTAGACAGGAATTTTAGCTCCCTATATAACCTCTCCCCTTACCGGGAGTACCCCAGTTTCGTAGCAAAGCAATACACGTGTAATCAGAAAGAGGGAAGGGACCTTCTGTGTCCTGTGATGTACTCCAAGAAAAGGATTTTACAGGTAAGCTGTTATAAAAATCCTATTTTCTTTATCGTACATCACGGAACACAGAGCCACAGTAATTACTGTATGGGATGTACCAGAGCCATGCTATCTGAGGGGAGGGAGACACAAACAAAAGTAGGGTGCAATCAGACCTGAGGACCTATACTGCTGCCTGCAGCACACTGCGCCCAAAGGCGATATCCTCATATTTTCTTACATCCACCTGATAGAATCTGTTGAATGTATAGACTGAAGACCAAGTTGCGGCCTTACAGATTTGAGCCATGGAGGCTTGGTGATGCACCACCCATGAAGCACTAACAGCCCTGGTGGAGTGCGCTTTGATTTAAAAAGGTGGAACTTTCCTCTTCAAACCATAAGCTTGAATAATTACTTGCCTAATGCACTTAGCAATAGTAGATTTCAACGCTGCCTGTCCTTTCCTAGGACCTTCAGGCAACACAAACAAAGCATCAGTTTTCTGAATCTGAGCAGTCACCTCCAAATAGATTTTGCCTGCTCTCACTACATCCAGAGAATGTAGTGACTTTTCTTCCGTAGAACAGGGTTCTGGAAAAAATGAAGGTAGAACAATATTCTGGTTTAGATGAAAACCCGAAACCACCTTCGGCAAAAAACTAGGATGAGGATGCAATACTACTCTATCCTTGTGAATTATTAAATATGGCTCTTTACAAGAAAGAGCAGCCAATTCTGATACCCTTCTTGCAGAAGATATGGCTACCAGAAAAACTGGCATCCTTGTCAACAGGACCAAGGGAATATGTTGTATCGGCTCAAAAGGCTGTTTCTGTAATGCCGACAGAACTAAATTCAAGTCCCAAGGGTTCAGGGGTGCACTAACCGGTGGATTAAGCCGCGTTACCCCCTGTATAAAGCTTTGGACCAAAGAATGCGAAGCAAGTGGTCGTTGAAACAAAATCGATAAGGCCGAGACCAGGCCTTTGATGGATTCAAGGCCAGCTTCATCTCTAACCCCATTTGCAGAAAAGCAAGGATTCTACCTATGACATACTTTCTGGGATGTCAACCCCTGGATTCACACCAGGAAACATATGCCTTCCAGACTCTATAATAAATGACTCTGGAAGCTGGCTTCCTTGCATTAATCATGGTAGATATCATTGAGCCTGAAAGCCCACGATTCTTCAGAATGTGGGTTTCAATAGCCAAACCGTTAAATTTAGCGTTTGTAAGGTAGGATGGAAAACTGGTCTCTGTGATAGCAGGTCTGTATATGGTGGTAGGGGCCATGGGGCCCCTACCGCCATTTTTGCAATCTCTCCATACCAAGATCTTCTGGGCCACGCTGGGGCCACAAGAACTACCGACTTTCCTGCTTGATCCTGCAAAGAAGTCGGGGCAGCAGCAGAATAGGAGGGCATGCATAATTCAGTGAGAACTGATCCCACAGAGTCACCAACGCATCTGTTCCATATGCGAGTGGATCCCTTGTTCTTGACACAAAGTTGTCGACTTTGTTGTTGAACCTGGACACAAACAGATCAACATCCGGGATCCCATCTTTGGCATATAGCCCGGAAGATGTCGGGGTGAAGAGACCATTCCCCTGGAAACAACTGCTGGCGACTTAAAAAGTCCGCCTGCCAATTCTCTACCCCTGGAATTAAGATTGTCGATATGCACGGCACATGCTTTTCTGCCCAGGCTAGGATATGGTTTACCTCTCCCTGGGCTGCACGACTTCTGGTGCCCCCTTGGTGATTGATATAAGCCACTGCTGTGGCATTGTCGGATTGGATTCTAACAGGACAATTCCGCAACCTGAATGTCCGTAGATTCTCGGATATCAACCACCAACTGAGGTTCTGGTGCGTTTTTGGCGACAAACGCATCAGAAAATCCAGCACCTGGACCTTCTTGTTCCAGGCAGACAGGATACTGTTTTGCAGCAGTCTCGAATGAAACTGAGCAAAGGGAACCGCTTTGAATGAAGCCACCATCTTTCCCAACAATCTCATGCAAAGGCGAATAGAAGGATCCTTCTTCGACCTGACTACCTGAAACAGCTCCTTTATGGCGCTGATCTTTGCCTGGGCTAAAAACACCCTCTTCTGGGTTGTATCTATAACTAGACCCAAGTACTCTAGTCTTCTTACTGGCTTTAAAGAATATTTCTCTAGGCTGAGGACCCAACCTAGGTATTGCAGGTAGTTGACTGTGGTGACCATGCTTTGGTCTAAGCAGGCTACCGACCAATCTATCAAGAGCAGGTCGTCTAGGTAAGCTATAATCATTATACCTTGGGCCCTTAATCTGGCCAGAGGAGGGGCCAGGATCTTTGTAAACACCCAAGGTAAAGGAGCTAGACCGAAAAGGCAGAGCTACAAACTGAAAATTAAGGTTTTTCACTTTGAAACACAGATATTTCTGATGAGCGGAGAAGATAGGTACATGCAGGTACAGTAGGTGACCGCGATATTGTGTCAATCTCGCCGCACTTCTCGGCGATATTTGACACCTACGAGCCCCGTCGCAGGAGCCAGCGCCGAGATGGCTCACTCATCGGGAAAGGAAAACTTTGTTTTCCTTCCGCGATGAGTGACAGGCAGCACTGACAGCTGTCTAGTATGAATCCTGAGGCGGGAACACCGCGCCAAATTTTAAATGAAAAAACCGGCGTGGGTTCCCCCCTCGGAGGCATACCAGGCCCTTAGGTCTGGCATGGATTGTAAGGGGAACCCCCTATGCCGAAAAATCAGCGTGGGGGTCCCCCCCAAATCCATACCAGACCCTTATCCGAGCACGCAGCCCGGCCGGCCAGGAAAGGGGATGGGGACGAGCGAGCGCCCCCCCCCTCCTGAGCCGTACCAGGCCGCATGCCCTCAACATGGGGGGGTGGGTGCCTTGGGGGAGGGGGGCGCCCTGCGGCCCCCCCACCCCAAAGCACCTTGTCCCCATGTTGATGAGGACAAGGGCCTCTTCCCGACAACCCTGGCCGTTGGTTGTCGGGGTCTGCGGGCGGGGGGCTTATCGGAATCCGGGAGCCCTCCTTAATAAGGGGGCCCCCAGATCCCGGCCCCCCACCCTGTGTGAATGAGTTTGGGGTACATGGTACCCCTACCCATTCACCTAGGGAAAAGTGTCAATATAAAAAAAAACACACTACACAGGTTTTAAGAGTAATTTATTAGTCAGCTCCGGGGTCTTCTTCCGACTTCGGGGGGTCTCCTTCCGACTTCTCCCGGTGTTCGGCCTCTTCTCCCGGTGTTCGGCCTCTTCTCCCGGGCCCCGCTGCTATCTTCTTCCAGCTCTATTGCCAGCGAGGGGCCCGGTCTGCTGCCGCTGTCTTGTCGCCGCTGTCTCGCCGCCGCTGTCTCTCCGCTTCTTCTCTTCTTCCCCGATGTTGACACGACGCTCTCTCCGGCTCGAATGCTGTGTGCGAGCTGCGGAGCCATTTATATAGGCGGTAACCCCGCCCCCTTACGACGTCATGGTCCCAGCATGCGCAGGGACTCTGGCGTCATAAGGGGGCGTGGCCCCAGAGTCCCTGCGCATACTGGGATCATGACGTCGTAAGGGGGCGGGGTTACCGCCTATATAAATGGCTCCGCAGCTCGCACACAGCATTCGAGCCTGACGGAGCGTCGTTTCAACATCGGGGAAGAAGAAAAGAAGAGAAGAAGCGGAGAGACAGCGGCGGCGAGACAGCGGCGACAAGACAGCGGTAACAAGACAGCGGCAGCAGACCGGGCCCCTCGCTGGCAATAGAGCTGGAAGAAGATAGCGGCGGGGCCCGGGAGAAGAGGCCGAACACCGGGAGAAGAGGCCGAACACCGGGAGAAGTCGGAAGGAGACCCCCCGAAGTCGGAAGAAGACCCCGGAGCTGACTAATAAATTACTCTTAAAACCTGTGTAGTGTGTTTTTTTTATATTGACACTTTTCCCTAGGTGAATGGGTAGGGGTACCATGTACCCCAAACTCATTCACACAGGGTGGGGGGCCGGGATCTGGGGGCCCCCTTATTAAGGGGGGCTCCCGGATTCCGATAAGCCCCCCGCCCGCAGACCCCGACAACCAACGGCCAGGGTTGTCGGGAAGAGGCCCTTGTCCTCATCAACATGGGGACAAGGTGCTTTGGGGTGGGGGGGCCACAGGGCGCCCCCCTCCCCCAAGGCACCCACCCCCCCATGTTGAGGGCATGCGGCCTGGTACGGCTCAGGAGGGGGGGGCGCTCGCTCGTCCCCACCCCCTTTCCTGGCCGGCCGGGCTGCGTGCTCGGATAAGGGTCTGGTATGGATTTGGGGGGGACCCCCACGCCGATTTTTCGGCATAGGGGGTTCCCCTTACAATCCATGCCAGACCTAAGGGCCTGGTATGCCTCCGAGGGGGGAACCCACGCCGTTTTTTTCATTTAAAATTTGGCGCGGTGTTCCCACCTCAGGATTCATACTAGACAGCTGTCAGCGCTGCCCGTCACTCATCGCGGAAGGAAAACAAAGTTTTCCTTTCCCCATGAGCGAGCCAGCGCGACATTCACAGTACCCTGTCGCCGAGAACCAGCGCGATGGTATCGCGCTGGAAACACAATCTCGCGGTCAGGTACTGTATGCATCCTTGATGTTGATTGATGCCAGAAGCTCTCCTCCTTTTAGGATGGAGACTACTGAATTCTATTTCATGTACGAGTGAACCGGAGCTTATGGTCAGAGCACAAGGGATTTAATTATCATTAGACTACACTCCTCTCCAGCCTTCAGCATAACCAGTGATCCAGCCGTTATACCCCTTGTGAGGGAACTGCCTGTGTGACCAGTCTGATTTACTCAGGGGTCTATTCACTGAGGTGAACTGCTAGGAATATCGCTGGTGGAGGGTGTCACGTGATCACCTTGTATCTCATTCATAAAAGCACTCATTTGGACACGTTGTGGTGTTTATTATTCATCTTTATGTGAACATTATGGACTCTTTCGTTATTTAATATGTTGTTATTGTATGTTTTGCGCTGCACTGCCTTTTCTACCTTTGCCATGAGGTGCCACGTTGAACTTTCAGTGACCAGTATGAGAGAGCGAGAGGGTTAACACCAAATTTAACACACTTGCTCCCCATTCACACCTGAGACCTTGTAACACTAAGGAGTCACATGACACCAGGGAGGAAAAATGGCTAATTGGGCCCAATTTGGACATTTTCACTTGGGAGTGTCATGGTCTGGGGCTGCATGATGCTGCCGGCACTGGGGAGCTACAGTTCATTGAGGGAGCCATGAATGTCAACATGTACTGTGACATACTGAAGCACAGCATGATCCCCTCCCTTTGGAGACTGGGACGCAGGGCAGTATTCCAACATGATAATGACCCCAAACTAGTGATGCACCAAAATTTCGGCCGCCGAAACATATCGGCCAAAAATGCAATGCGAAAAAGAAATCTCGCCGATAATGCCGCCGAAAATGGGGACGGGGCGCTGTCCCTGTTTTCGCCCATTACGGGGGTGTCCTTCTGGCGCAGCGCGCCGCAGTCCTCTCCTCTCTTCTCCTCCCTCCCTCCTCGCCGCAATCTCCGTTGTGTCACGGAGCTTAACTACACAGACCGCAGTAACAATGTACCGCCTCCTGTGACAGACGGCACACTGATCCAATGGTGGGACATTGAATCAGTGTGACATGATTGCAGGAAGTGGGACATTGTTACTGCGACCTGGGAAATTCAAATGCAGCTCCGTGACACAAGGAGATCGCCGCTCTGATTTAGGAACTGGCAAGCTGCATGACGGGCACTGGCAAGCTGCATGATGGGCACAGGTGAGGCTGCATCTTATGGGAACATGTGGGCTGCATCTGAGGGGCAAATGCGGGCTGCATGACGGGCACTGGTGAGGCTGCATGATGGGCACAGGTGAGGCTGCATGACGGGCACTGGTGAGGCTGCATTGATCTGTTGTATCATGTCCGCAGTCTCGGACCCTCTCCTGTACTATGTCTGCAGTCTCTGACCATCTCCTGTATCATGTCTGCAGTCTCTGACCATCTCCTCTACCATGTCCCCAGTCTCTGACCATCTCCTGTAATGTGTCTGCAGTCACTGACAATCTCCTGTACCATGTCCCTGGTCTGTGACAATCTCCTGTATAAAAATATTTTTAAAAACAGTCACTTTCGGTATCGGTGCTGTTTCGGTATCGGTATCGGTTTCGGGCCTAGTGTATTTTTCATTTTCGGTATCAGTTTCGGCACCAAAAAACCCATTCGGTGCATCCCTACCCCAAACACACCTCCAAGACGACCACTGCTTTGCTAAAGAAGCTGAGGGTAAAGGTGATGGACTGGCCAAGCATGTCTCCAGACCTAAACCCTATTGAGCATCTGTGGGGCATCCTCAAATGGAAGGTGGATGAGAGCAAGGTCTCCAATATCCACCAGCTCCATGATGTCCTCATGGAAGAGTGGAAGAGGACTTCAGTGGCAACCTATGAATCTCTGGTGAACTCCATGACCAAGAGGGTTAAGGCAGTGCTGGAAAATAATGGTGGCCACACAAAATATTGACACTTTGGGCCCAAATTGGACATTTTCACTTAGGGGTGTATTTACTTTTGTTGCCAGTGGTTTAGACATTAATGGCTGTGTGTTGAGTTATTTTGAGGGGACAGCAAATTTACACTGTCATACAAGCTGTACACTCACTACTTTACATTGTAGCAAAGTGTCATTTCTTCAGTGTTGTCACATGAAAAGATAGAATAAAATATCTACAAAAATGTGAGGGGTGTACTCACTTTTGTGAGATTCTGTATACACACACTACAGTGCCTCCAGAAAGTATTTACATCACTTCACATTTTGTTATGTTACAACCTTATTCCAAAATGCATTAAATTAATTATTTTCCTCAAAATACTACAAACAATAACCCATAATGACAATGTGAAAGAAGTTTGTTTAAAATCTTTGCAAGTTTATTAAAATAAAAAAAAGGAAAAATATCTCTTATGTTCATAAGTATTCACAGCCTTTGCCGTGACACTCAAAATTTAGCTCAGGTGCATCCTGTTTCCACTGATCATCCTTGCAATGTTTCTACAACTTGATTGGAGTCCACCAGTCTCCGCTTTAATTCATCCCAAAGGTATTCTATTGGGTTGAGGTCGGGACTCTGTGCAGGCCAGTCAAGTTCCTCCACCCCAAACTCGCTCATCCATGCCTTTATGGACCTTGCTTTGTGTACTGGTCCAAATCATTTGGTGGAGGGGTTATGGTGTGGGGTTGTTTTTCATGGGTTGGGCCAGAGAAGGAAACACTTAAGGCGTCAGCATACCAAGAACTTTATGACAATTTCATGCTCCCAACTTTGTGGGAACAGTTTGGGGACGGCTCCTTCCTGTTCCAACATGACTATGCAACAGTATACAAAGCAAGGTCCATAAAGACATGGATGAGTGAGTTTGGGGTGGAGGAACTTGACTGGCCTGCACAGAGTCCTAACCTCAACCCCGATAGAACACCTTTGGGATGAATTAGAGTGAAGACTGCGAGCCAGGCCTTCTCATCCAACATCAGTGCCTGACCTCACAAATGCACTTCTGAAAGAATGGTCAAACAGTCCCATAGACACACTCCTAAACCTTGTGGACAGTCTTCCCAGAAGAGTTGAAGCTGTTATAGCTTCAAAGGGTGGGCCAACTCAATATCGAACCCTATGGACTAAATCGCCATTAAAGTTTATGTGCGTGTAAAGGCGGGTGTCCCAATACTTTTGGTAATATAGTGTATTTGGGGATTGGATCAGCAAATCTCTCTGACTATCCGTGATGGATTATATGGAGGTTCTAGCAATAATGGAGAAGCTTGTCTTTATGTTTGGCCATGTATTTCGTAAAATCTGTTGTTATCTCATGTGTTTTGTATAAAGGAAAAATTGTTTGAACAAACAAGTAGGTGATGTCATATCTATATTTAACTTCATGGGTTTGGGTAATTGTGTTCACTAATTTGATTTGTCTGAATACTTCCTTGTCCATTGTAACGTACTGAAGAATTTACCTCAATTTAGCTAAAGTATACACAAAAAAAATATTATCCATACACTACCCAATCGGATTGTGCAATCTGGGCACAACATATAGTAGTTCTGTATGTTCAGAAAAATACACAGTCCTATGGACTAGTTTATTGAGAATTGTTGACCCAATGCTAATCAATCTCGGCACCACATAGTTTTGTGTGTTCAGAAAAGTGCGCATTTGTATGCGAGAGGATGGATGATTTCACGTAAATTGCAGGTCCACTGCTGGAACATATTATTACAATTACTATTATTGTTATTTTTATTTATTAGTCTTAACTAATCATTTAAAACAGCATGTTTTGGCAAGCCTGGAAAAAAAAAAAAAAACACGATAAACAACATCAATAAGGTTAATATTGTCATTTTCTTTAAGAAACGGTCCGGATGCGTTCTCGCTGCTTTTCTGCAAGAAAGTATTTTCAACGCGTTTTGATATGTTCCAGTGCGTTTTTGATGCAGTCCAGTGCATCCCCCCTCTATTTTCTTATCCTTAAACAAGGACAAGTGTGTTCCAGTGAGTTTTTGGTGCATTTAGGTGCATTCCAGTGCAATTTCCAGTGTTCCAGTGCAGGAAAAATGCAGCATGTTCTACTTTTTTTTCTGGAACTGGAACAGCTATGCCAGTGATGGCGAACCTTGGCACCCCAGATGTTTTGGAACTACATTTCCCATGATGGTCATGCACACTGCAGTGTAGTTGAGCATCATGGGAAATGTAGTTCCAAAACATCTGGGGTGCCAAGGTTCGCCATCATTGAGCTATGCCATTGAAAACCATTAAACCTACTCGCCATGTGTTTTTGATGGCATAGTTTACACCAGTGTGGTCAGTTCCAGTTAGAGCTGCACGATTCTGACTAAAATGAGAATCACGATTTTTTTTGCTTAGAAGATAGATCACAATTCTCTCACGATTCTCGCGGCGTAATATCATCTTTCACATTAAAACAAAAAAAAATAAATAAATTGGGCTAACTTTATGGTTTCGTTTTTTTTTTTATTCATTGAAGTGTATTTTTTCCCCAAAAAATTGCATTTGAAAGACCGCTGGGCAAATACAGTGGGGGTTATTTACGAAAGGTAAATCCACTTTGCACTACAAGTGCACTGAAAGTGTCCTTGGAAGTGCAGTCACTGTAAATGTGAGGGGTAGATCTGAAATGAGGGGAAGCTCTGCTGATTTTATCATCCAATCATGTAGAAGCTAAAATGCTGTTTTTTATTTCCCTTGTATGTCCCCCTCAGATCTACAGCGACTGCACTTCCAAATGCACTTTCAGTGCACTTGTAGTGCAAAGTGGATTTGCCTTTAGTAAATAACCCCCAGTGTGACATAAAATATTGCAGCAATTGACATTTTATTCTCTAGGGTCTTTGCTAAAATATATATAATGTTTGGTGGTTCCAAGTAATTTTCTAGCAATAAATATTGATTTTAACTTAAGAAACAAGTGTCAGAAAAAGATTTAGACTTTAGGTGGTTAAACTTCCTGCATTTACACCTTGTTTAAAAACTTGGCAGACTACCCAGATGTTTTCTTTTGACCCGCTGAGTGAGCAGATAAGTCTCTCCATTTGTTATATGAAAGAATCGGCAAACTCTGCAGTAGAGATCGTCAGGGGGGGTTGAATCGAGATTACGATTTTTTTAACTATTAATTGTGAAGCTCTAGTTCCAGTGCGTTCCAGCTCCAGAAAAAAAAAGTAGAACGTGCTGCATTTTTTCTGCCCTGGACTGTACTGGAACACAGCAAAATGCATCAAAAATGCACCAGAACGCACCAAAAAGGCACTGGAACACACATGTCCTTATGTAAGGTTAAGAATAAAGAGGGGGGGAAAAATGCACTGGACTGCATAAAAAAAGCACTGTAATGCATCAAAAACAAGCATGTAGAAAAGCCTCCAGAACGCATAAGGACTGCGTTTCTATGGTGTGAACTGGCCCTAAAGGAAGATAATTAACAGAGAACACCAGGCCATGATACCAGCTAATTCCAGCCCTCCTGAAATTGTATTAAATACTATCATTTCTGCATGCGCAACTGTGCTTTTCATATTGCAATGTGTTCTTTACTGCAGCGCCCCTAACTGGTATCAGTAGGCGCAGTAATTAATCGGATTTCTGCAGTCGCGCTCTCTTTAGTGAATCATCCTCACTGTGCCCCATTGGGGAGACTTGCCTTCTCTTCCTGTTCTAGAGACACAACAAGAAGTAAGAGGAAAATCTTCAAAGTGAGGGGGCAGTCTATTATAAGCAGGCGTCCCCATTGGAATATTTCCCTTTACTTTCTGTTTTGGCGACAACCCAAAAATGTTGTCCTGGAGGAAAGGCTGAACTCCAGCCTTCTTGCACAGGTGTACATACTCTTCTCCTGGACTGAAATTGGATATTCTGATTTCGGTGCACACTGTGAGCTGCAGGAAGTTATATTTATATTAGCATGTTGATGACATCCCTTCCACTAACCATGATCTGCTTGCATTGCATAGAGAAGCACAGAGACCCAGTGA
This sequence comes from Lithobates clamitans, assembly GCA_037952925.1. Taxonomy (NCBI): domain Eukaryota; kingdom Metazoa; phylum Chordata; class Amphibia; order Anura; family Ranidae; genus Lithobates; species Lithobates clamitans. Next base: position 2,092,020 of record JBBGZY010001263.1, read on the forward strand.
TGACACTACAGGGTATAAAATAAGGTATGTAATAAAATCAAAACATTTTATCCAAAAGCTTAAATTACTGTATCGTGTTGATGAAGGGGAAAAGAAAGAACTGGGAAAAGCAAAACATAAGCAGAATTAACTTCAAGTGATTGTAAAGACAATCATTTTTTTAAAATAAAATAAAATGTTTTATACCTGCTCTGTGCAGTGATATTGTACAGAATGGCCCCTTACCTCCTCCTCTGGGGTCCCCCCTGGCTCTGTCCACTCCACCTCTTCTGCGTGTGCCCCTATAAGAAGCCACTTGTTATGGGGGCACACAGGCAGGCGTGCTCCAGAGTCGGGCTGCATGCGCCCAGAGACACACACAGTGCGGCTCGGCCCACCCCCTGCTCCCCCCTCACTGGATTGGATTGACAGCTGCAGGAGCAAATGGCTCCGGCTCATCTCAGCAAAGCCTGTAAGACCAGTAATAGAGGAGAGAAGACCTGCAGCTGGGCACAGCACTGGATCAATAGAGGACTCAGGCAAGTGTTAGGAAGGGGGAGAGGAGGGGGAAACAGGTAGTGAAATTTTTTTTACCTTAATACAGCAAATGTAAAAGATCAACCACTTTTAGTTTTAACCCTAGGTTAACATCTATGCGGTTTTTTATTGCGTTTTGCAGTTTGCGGGTAATGTACTCAAACGGACCCTTTTTTACATGCATTTTTTTCCCCCTCCATAACAAACTGTGTATGGCTGGTTGTTAAGGAGCGGGCCGGGGAGCTGATCGATGCATCCTTAACAACCGATGATCATCACTATTGATATAATATCATAGTATGAATCATTAAAGCGTGTGTTACACCAGGTTCACATCAATGCAGCTGCGGTTGATGCATTTTTTTGTAGTGCGTTTTGTGTTTTTAAACTTTTTTTTTTTCTTTTTACCAAACTGTGAATAGCTGGTTGTTAAGGAGTGGGCGGGGAAGCTGGCAGCCGTGTCCTTAACAACTGATGAGTCATCAGCTGTCAGCAGGCTTCCCAGCTGACAGCTGAATGTAAAAACAAGAATTGCCGGGAATAAAGAAAATCGGTAAAAAAAAAAAAAAACAAACGGCGTGGGGCCTACTCCTACTCATTCACAAAAAAAAAAAAAAAAGAAGAGTTTAGTGTTAAAAATGATAGTGCAGATCCATCGTCAATCCCACCACTGTCTGACAGTTCTTAAATAGGTAAGGGGCAAGGGCACCCGGCGACTTCACCTAGTGACACCGCCCCTCCGTGACCTTATCGACCGGTGCATACTGGATCGGTGACATCACAGAGTGCTAGTCGCCAGGTGGACCCGCCCCTTAGCTACCGGTATTTAAGAACTGTCAGGCAGCGGAGCAGGCAGATGGCGGGAGCGGAGCATTTTTATTTTGTTGGGGTCGGCGGGCTTTGTGATTCACATCCCGGTTCTTTCAGGGGGAGTAGAGACAGATCTCTCCTCCTTGACAGTCTCATCCCCCCTACAGTTAGAACACACCTAGGGAACATAGTTAGCCCCTTGATCGCCCCCCTAGTGTTAACCCCTTCCCTGCCAGTGTCATTTATACAGTAATCAGTGCATTTTTATAGCAAAATATGTCAAAAGTGTCTGATTTGTCCGCAGCAATATCGCAGTCCCGGAAAAAAATAAAAATACAATTTTTGCTGATCACCGCCATTACTAGGAAAAAAAATTTTAATAAAAATGCCATAAATCTATCCCCTATTTTGTAGACGCTGTAACTTTTGCACAAACCAATGAATATATTGCGTTTTTTTTACCAAAAATATGTAGAAGAATAAATATCGGCCTAAACTGAGGAAATTTTTTTTTTTTAATTTGGGATATTTATTATAGCAAAAAATAAAAATGATAGTGTTTTTTTTTTTCAAAATTGTTACTCTTCTTTTGTTTATAGCGCAAAAAAAAAAAAAGCCGCACCAAAAGAAAGATTTATTTGTGGGGGAAAAAAAAAGGAAGTAAATTTTGTTTGGGTACAGCGTTGCACGACCGCAAAATTGTCAGTTAAATCGACACAGTGCCGTATCGCAAAAAATGGCCTGGTCATTGAGCAGCCAAATCTTCCGGGGCTGAAGTGGTTAACTGCGGCGGCTGGACCGGAAGTGGTTAACAAGGCCCCCCATGTGAATGAGTATGGGATACATAATAACCTTACCCATTTACCAAAATAAAAAAAAAGGCACAAGTTTTTGACAAGTCCTTCATTAAAAAATAAAAAAACAAACAATGTCCCCCCCGGTGTAGATTCATTGTCAATCACGAAGCCCGCTGTCACCGCTGACCCCCTCCCAAAAAAAATGCTTTGCTCCCGCCATCTGCCTGACAGTTCCTAAATAGCTAAGTGGCGGGGCCACTTGGCGACCTGCACCCTGTGACGTCACCGACCCATAAACATGGGGACAAGGTGCTTTGGGGTGGGGGGGGCAGAGCCTCCCTGCCCTAAAGCACCCTCCCCCCCGTCAAGAGCATGTGGCCTGGTATGGTTCAGGAGGGGGGGGTGTGCTCGCTCATTCCCTCCCTTTCCTGGGGCCTTGCATGGATTGGGGGGGAACCCCACACCGTTTTTTATTGTGGAAATTCTTGTTTTTACATTCAGCTGTCATCGGGAAACTCCGCTGACAGCCGATGACTCATTGTTTGCTAAGGACACGGCCGCTAGCTTCCCGGCCCGCTCCTTAACAACCAGCTATTCAGTTTGGTACAGAGAAAAATATAAATGCAAAAGTCATGCAAACTGAATGCAATAACGCATCAAAAACGTGGGTTTAAAAACACAAAACGCGCTGGAAAAACACATCAACCGCAGCCGCATAGATCTGAACCTAGTGTAACACACGCTTTAATGATTCATACTATGTTATATTCATACTGTTACCATCACATGCTTCCATTCATAAACAAATCACACAACTGTGCTGAGACTGAAGAAAAAAAATGAAACTAAACAATGACACCAACCTCTTATATTCTATAATTTCCATTTATTTTTCAAGATAGATGATTAAGGCATGCTAGGAATTGTAGCACAGAGTTCTTCATATTACAGCAGCGATAATGGCAGCTACCAGCAGAAGGGGATTTTCAGATTCACCCTCTTTGGTAATAGGATGAAGGCTAGCTGTGATCCAAGCAATAGAAGAGTAAGGGTCCTTTCACAGAGGCTTCATCAGTTCAGTCACGTTGTTTGCTACAAAAAACTGATGAATACCGATTCAGGTTACATCATTTTAAAGTGGAAGAAAAGCCCGAAAACCTACATACCTCCCCTGCAATCATTCATGTAAACAAAATTAATCGTTATACCCCAAAATGCAAAAATAGCCTTTTTTTAACCTTTTTTAGCAGCATTCATTGCCTATCATGTAACCACAACCCCCCCCCACCCCCCAACCCCCTTTCCATCCGGAGAGCGGCTGGTGGGGTGTGTCTGTATGTGGAGTCATCGCGGAAGCTGCATCATAGGTTCCCCTCTCAGAGCACCTCATTCATGAGAAAGAATGTGATGTCACGGATGGGGGTGGGGTTTTTGAAAGGACATTGACAATAGTACTAGAAAGTTCCTGTGAGCAGAGACATTCGCTGCACAGGGCAACCGTTGTCAGTGAAAGATAGCAGGGTTGCTGAAGATCTATATTAGATGGTTGTTTCTAATCAAACATTTAACAATCCAATAAATAGTTAATAGAAAAGTTTTTATAGTTTTCTAAGAAATAAAGGATACATTTTTAATTTTAACTGGAATACCACTTTAACCCCTTCCCACCCATGTGATAGCTGAAAGACGGCTACAGCACAAGCTTAATTTGCCAGTGCTCATCAGTGCCTCCTCACCAATGTCACCTATAAGTGCTGCTTGTCAGTGCTCATCAGTGCCACCTATCAGTGCAGCCTGATCAGTGCCCACCAGTGCCGCCTCATAAGCGCACATTAGTGAAGGAGAAAAATTACCTGTTTGCTAAATTTTGTAACAAACTATGAAAAAAGTTTTTGGTCTTTTTTGATTTGATAAACAAAACAAAAAAAAAAAAAAACATTGGTGATTAAATACCTCCAAAAGAAAGCTCTATTTGTGTGAAAAATTATAACAATTTCATATGGGTACAGTGTTGCATGACTGAGTAATTGTCATTCAAAGTGTGACAGCACTGAAAGATAAAAATTGGCATGGTCAGGGAGAGGGTGAACATGCCCAGTAGGCAAGTGGTTAAAGCTGAGTTCCACCCAAAAGTGGAACTTCCGCTTTAAGTACGTCTTACCTCCTGACATGACATTTGGCATGTCATTTTTTTGGGGGGGAGCGGGTACCTGGTTTTGACAGGTACCCAGCTCCAACTTCTGCTCCGGGCCGCCTAGGCGACTCCTCCTCTCCCCCTAGGTGGCCCCTCCCTCCCTGCAATCTTCTAGGCCACATCAGAAGATTGCGTGGCCATTCATGTTGCGCAGCGCGACTCAGCAGCGCGACCCGGCTGTGAAGCCTCAAGCTGTCACAATCGGGTATCCACAGTATTAATTCTGTGGCTGCGGACAGGCGGGGGTAGAGGAGCGAAGCTTCGGGTGCCCGCATCGCTGGACCTTGGGATAGGTGAGTGTGTGTTTATTAAAAGTCAGCAGCTACACTTTTTGTAGCTGCTGAATTTTAATAAACACAGAACCGGGTGGAACGCCACTTTAAGCTCACTGTCCAGTGGTCTCTAAACTGCGGCCCATGGGCCAGATGTGGCCCTTTGCTTGCTTTTATCTGGCCCTTGGTGCATTATTGCCCCCACTGTCAGCAACAGTGGGCCATAGCTCCTGCCACTCTATTTCTCCCACTGACACCAATGATGGGGCACTATTCCTCCCCCCAATACCAAAGATGAGGAACTGTGTACTCCCACTGACACCTGGTCATTTTCTACTCCCACTGGCCACAGTCCAGCCCCCCTAAAGTTTAAAGGACAGTAAACTGGCTCTTGGTTTAGAAAGTTTGGAGACCCCTGCACTGTACAATCCGATTGTACTATCTGCTTTAGATCTACCATCAACTATGTAGTGCAAGGGTCTGCCAGACTGGATGCAGATTGGTTGGATAGATTAGGGGTGTCCTCACATTACACAGTTTTGGTAAATCTAAGGCCCCTTTCACATGGACTCCTCCACTATACAGATTCTGCTTGCTCAGCGGGTTATTGCTCTGCTGATCCCCGCTGAGCAGGCGGATTACAGGTCCATCTCCGCTCACTGTGCAGAGTGGACACAGACACAGTTCCACTCTCCTCTATGGGAAAATCGGGTGAAAACGAACCACCTGTCCGTTTACATCCGTTCCGATCCACCAGATGGATGGAAAATAGGACCACCATCTTGTCTGGATTTTGCAGACAGGATCGGATCGGAAAGCGATGGATGTTAGCGGATATGTCACTGTGGACATCAGCTGCTCCATAGGGGAGACTGGAGGCTCCGATCAGGTCCGCCTTAAAAACTGACAGACAGGCCTGATCGGACAGCTCGTGTGAAAGGGGCCTAAGGCAGATTTTACAGGGATTGTACAATCAGATTATATAGTGTATAGTCACCATAATATTATGAGAGCCAATCACCCCAAATACACGTGTTTAAAGCAGAACTAAAGCTATCAAAATGAACTGTTTGAGAAAAAGTTATTTTCAAGACATGCTATTAATGCTAACTGTCACATTTAATTATGCTCTCAACCGAACTGTCAAACAAGAAATGGCGGGTATGACAACTGATCACATGTACAGCACTGTAGATCAAACAGTGCCCAAGAAGGCAGTTTACTTGGCTGTAAAGGATAGGAGGGCGTAGTTCCACTTTTATACAAGACCAGGCAGAACAATGGCAGCAGTCCCTGCCCACTGCCTCATCCTATTGGCTGAATATTCCATTAGATTACTCCCTTTTCTGTTGTGAGGTCTCTCTGTAATATTCTCATATTCTGACAATTTCTCATGTATCCAAATTCCTTTCTGATATCTTTATACAACCATTCCATATACGTAATGCCGCAAGGAGGGGCTCAGTGAAGGTGGCGGTGAAAGTGTGGAGGTGTTGTATTGAGTCACACAGGGCATAAAATGAGACCAATCCAGCCTCATAATCCAGATATATCCTGATTCTGTCAGCAGATATAATGTCAGGCACCCGGCTACTGGTACTGTCATGTATCACAAAATACCGTTCGGCAATCCTGCGCAAACACCAGGCCTTCTCAGTACAGTCAATCTGGGACTGGTATCCTACCCGGTCTATACTAGGGTAACACATCCCGATACCCCAATACTCAGATCCTGTGACATCCACTTCCCAGTAATGTTGGCCTGATGAGAAACTCTGACTACTTATCACCTGAGTATACTCCTGAAACCTTTCTGGTGCTTTAGGGCGATTTTGGTTTGGTGAATAGGATGCAGCTTTCATGTCATCTGATATATGTAGATCATTATGAGATGTGTTCACATCCAGTAATATATCTTCAGGTTTCTGCAAATAGCAACACATGGTTACCCCTGTTATATGGGATACACCTGTGTGTAATGTGTGGGAGATGCCAGCAACATCCAGATCACTTGAGTCTTGTCTCCCTCTTTCCTCATTGTCTCCATCCTCAGTATTACACAAGTCACCTGTGTCTGATTCCTGTAGGACAGTCACTAAATCGGTTATGTTACACAGCTCTCGGTCAATGTCACACATCTTTCTTGACAGCTCCCCCTTTTTTATCACCAGCTGATCAATCAGATTGGAGACTAAGACAGATAGCTGCTCTGCCTCTATAGTAATCTGACTCAGGACCTTCTTTTCCAAGTCATCTAGCTGTCTTCTGAGGTCTCTGAACAGGGCAGTGACCCTCTCTTTTTCACCAGCTGCTTTTTCGTCTACTTTTCTTCTTCGTTCCTGCAGACTCTGAGCTCTGTTCTCCATATCCTCTCTCTCTGTCATAAGTTTTTGGTGAACGTACTTGAGTTTTTCCTTCTTCTTCTTGGAGGCTTCATCCAAGGACTCTACTTGGTGCCCCTGATGTTCATCCTCTGAGCACTTTTCACAGATACAGGCAGCGTCCTGAACACAGTAATACTTCAGGTCCAGTTTGTGGACGGAGCATTGTTGGCTCTCTAGGGATGGTTTAGATAAGAAGTGCTCTGATATGTTCCGTAGAGCAATGTTCTTGTGTAGTGTAGGCCACTCCTGGGACTCTTCTTTGCATTGAGGACAGGAATAACATCCAGATGCCTTCTGCGTGATCAGCTGACGAATGATACAATCCTGGCAGAAGCTGTGTCCACATTTCAGGCTTACAGGGTCTATATAAATTCCCCAACAGACAGGACATTTCAGCTCCTCTCTCAGAGAGAGATCAGAAGACGCCATTGCTGAAAGCAGAAGAGGGAGTTAATATAAAAAGCCTTTAACACACAGAGCGTAGTGGGTTTGTTTACACAAGCTTGGATGAGGCGAAGCCAAGATTGTGACTCATTTTGTAGTCATTGGATTAAGCTGGCCATAGATGGATCGAAATTTCGTTGGTTTAGCAAGGACCGACTGAATTTTGAGTCATCTATGGACATTCCTGCTTGTTAGAAATTTGTATTCAGTTAGTGGCTGCAGCACTGTTCTGTGTACTGTATTCTGACAGCGGAGGAGTCTCCTATGGCCGACCTTAGTTATACAGAGAGACACAGATCATACCCAATAGGATATCACACAAATAAATGATTCTATTTGGAGACAAGTCATTATTTTTATGTTAAAAAAATCTTTGACAGAAACTGCTCACGTGTGAATTAATACAAGCAATATTGAGGTTTGCTAAAGAACATATAATGGTTTTGTATATATTTTCTTTGCTTGTTTTTTGAGTCAGCACTAAAACACAAATTTCTCTTTTTTTTTTGCTTTTTTTTGTCAGATAAAGATGAAATAATACATTTTTTATGCTAATATGCAGGTAGCTCCTGGTAACTTATCCCTTTTTTGTGCCATTCCTTACTTACTATTTGTAATACTGTTAACAGTGCTCAGCATCTCAAGCTGAAATTCACAAACATGCAGTGACTTTTATGAGTAAGCGCTTCGGATAAGCGTGAAACGCGTTAGCTGATTGCCTGTACTTTCTGCCACAGTGCTTTGTATGCTGTATGCTCAAGAATTTATTATAATAAACAACTTTTGAAATACATCTTCCTGGAGTGCGGCTGTCCAGATTTTCTCATTTTCTTCAGCATGCAGTGACTTCTACCCCTCCAGATCAGTGACCCCTCCCCCTCAAATGCAGTGACTCCTACTTCTCCAGAGTAGTGACTCCTTCCCATCAAGAGCAGTGACACCGCCCCTTCCAAAGAAACAATGCCCCCTCTTCTAGAGCAGGTAGTATCATTGTGCCTACAGAATGGGGTTCTCAGGAGAATACGCAAAGTTACTCTTCTCAACGGCCCCCTGCCTATTTGCGGTAACCCCTATTATGGCTGCCGACAGATGGACAGACGGATGGACGAACGGAAGGGGGGGTGTGAACTGGCAGCCCTCCTGTACTGGGCCCCATTGTGTCAGCAAGGGAGCCCGATAAAAACAGCAGCTCCTGGTTGAAGACACCAGGGGGCATCACTCAGTCAGATGCACATTGGGATCAGCTGGTGCTGTCTGTTTCCCTTAGGATGACCAAAAAAAATGTCAGGAGGGGAGCGAGCAGCAGTGGTGTTTGCCCGGCAGAATTGAATAAGCCCAGAAGCCTGCACTGACATGGCATGAAATGCAAAATGAAAGTGGGGTAACATGAAGTAGAACAGAACTGACATCGAAGAAGGCTAAAAAGTTAGGCAAGAAAGGGAAGGTGGAATAGAGATTCTGGTCAAGGCATGACTCTTATATTTCCCTGATTCTCTATGGGATGTATACATGAGCACTGTTACATATTATTTCTTTTGTACTACATCTTCTGCCTGGAGGACATGTGCAAATTTTATTGGGCTACATATGGAGATTTTATCTTTGGACTGAACATGATTTCTGTATCAAGCCCCGTCACCTCATAGCCCTCATAGGTTCTATGGAATGCAAGGGAGGTTCAACATTGACTACCCTATATCACACAATATAATAGCAATAAGCTGATGATGATCTTCAGTCAGTTGGACTCTGGCAGCACTTTCATTTATCCTCCTCTGGACCACTGTGCCTGACATTGCATTTGAGGGCACTATGGGCTGACGTTGGAGCTGTACACTAATAAGAGCCAATCAGAGGATGGACTATGTGGCTACACACTTCCAGAGGGAACTCTTGTTCGTGGAAATATAATCAATGAGCCATTTTGAATACTCCGCTGAATGCTTCTCTGCCATCTTGTAGCCCCTTGCGCTATATAACATCTTGCTAGCCCACGACTCTTTAATGTGCTTGGACCAAGTGGAGTACTGATTTATGGTGTTCAGTATACCCTCTGTACATTTTTCTTTAATTCAGGAGTGCACAGAGAAGGAGGTTGAGTCCTAACCAGGGTTATTTAATCGTTTTTGGAATAGTGATGAAAAGGTGTGAAGACAAATGTTTGCTAAAAGAAGAGAGACATGGAGATTATGTGGTATTGGAATGTAAGTAGCCAATGGTTGACTACAAGCAGGGTGACATGAGCAGGGTGCAGTATAAATGGAGCCACTTATGGAAATTTTAGCTGAAAGGGAAGCATACTTAGGTGTAGGGATGGGCTCAGGCATGTTCGGATCGTACCCGCCAGGAAGCCGTCACTGCACACCGCCAATCATAGGCAGTGAGGCATTTCCCGACCCGCAGCTGCACATACACACGCTACTTACGATTGTTGATGTGCAGTGATGGCGTCCTGGCAGGTACGACCCGAACATGCCCGAGCCCATCATTACTTAGAAGGTTTACACCTCATGCGAACAGGCACATGAGGCTATACATTGTGAACTGCAAGCATATTTCCATGCTCAGGAGAAAACTCAGCCCGTCGTAGTGAATAGCTTTATGCTAGTTGTACCCAGGTATATGTGGAATATGAGTAAACTCACACATGCATATACTTGTGTACACAAGCATACAGCCATTCATTACAATAGGTGACTGTACGTTTCAGCTTTGTCTCCTGAGTGTGAAAATACACCCAAAATTTATGTTGTTTGGCCTCATTCACCCATGTGCATGAAGCTTTAGAGGTTGAGTGATGTCAGCTGATAAGTAGGAATGAAGGTGTCACCGACTAAACAAAATAGGGTGACGAGGAGGTAGAATACATGTGGGCATAGAAGTTGGGTAAAGTTATTCAAGGCCAATCAAAGGTGAAGCACTATGGATATCAGTGGGATGCAAATGGGGCAATAGGGAAATTATGGAGTTCTGTCAGGTAAGCTGTATCAATCTTTTTATTAAAGTTTAGAGCAATTCAGCACATAACAACGGACAAGCCGCCATATCGGCAATAATGCCAATAATACGCCCGAAACAAGGCAGAAGTCGCCTGAGTCCATAACCACCAGAGATAAATAATAAGGTAGAAAGGCACAAAGGCACAGGGCTCAGCGAACTGATTCCTCTAAATCAGTCCAAATTCTAACTGTGTATGGCCAGATTAAAGGCCGTCAGAAATGGAAAAGTGTACAGTGCACTTAGCGAGCAAGAATCACTTCCAGGAGCAGGGCTGATGCAAGAAATATTGTCTACTTAGGCGAGGGTCCATTTTGCTGCCCCCCACCCCCGTTCTCCCACCACTTTCTACCCTCTACAGTCATGCTGGTACCTTCTTCACATTGCGCCTGTGATGTGCGCAGCGCGAAGGATGTCACACAGCACTGAACATTGAGCTGTGCTTAACTGCTACTAAGCGGCAGTGTGTAATGAGGTGGCAGAGTTACGCATTTCCCACTTCACTTCCCTACTGGTAGGTGAGGCAAGTTAAAACTTCCATGCGCCCGGTAGGAGAGAGGGCGCAGTGTTAGGGAACATAAGAGTATTTTAAAAAAATAAAATCCATCAACAAGGGGCTGGGGAATTGGATTTTACCACCCCTCCCCCCAATCTGGCATCCTAAGGTGGCTTCCTAAGGCTTCATGTACACACAACCTACTTTGACCACCGTAAAAAGCAAAACGTGGCAAAATCATGCCACGGTACTGCCACGATTTTACCGTTTGAGATTCTTCCGCATTCAGGAGAGGGAAGTTGAAACTCCGCTAACCGCAGCAGCTCCTAAACTCTGGTAAAAGCCAATGTGTCCATTGGCACATAGGCTTTTATGGAATTGAGTTTAGGAGCTTTAGCAAAAAAATGCCTAAGGCTGGCCATACATGGTCCAATTTCAAAAGAATTTTCTTTTGAAAATCTGAAATTTTGTGCATTTTGTGATCCGATGGTACCACCATTGATTTCAAAATTCGCCCAACCAAGGCTTCAATTTCACCTCATGTTGCTACAGAAAATAATTTTCGTGGCTGGGAATCTTCTTTTCTTTCCTGGAATTTTTTTTTTCTTGCATAAGTGCATTTCTTTTTCGATTACACGATTCTCGCGCGATTCTCCCATCGTTTATTAAAAAATCATTTGTTTTTCCAAAAATTTCCAACATGTCCGATTACTCAAGTTTGATGGCCGCACGAAAATTGGCTGTTGCTGCAGCCCACTAATGGTGCGAAATTCGAATGAAAATTCTTAGATAAGATTTTCTAAAGAAAATTATTTAAAAATTCAACCCATGTATGGCCTGCCTAAGGCTCCTTAACTCAAGTTTAGGAGCTGTAGTGTACATGAATCCATGCTGACACTGGCCCTGGACACCCTCCATTCCAATACACATATTCTACAGTTTATCCTCCCCCTACCCTGGAGGAATCTACCCCATACACATACCCCATTGCATGCTCTTCTGCTCGCATCCCACCTCCCCAAAATACCCCCTGATCAACCCACACCAAGACACACACCCCTCCATAAACAAAATCCCAAATCACACCCCCCCAGATGCTCCCCACTTTGATCACACCACCCCAGATAACCCCACCCTGATCACACGCCCAGATAACCCTCACCCACCCTAATCCCCCCCCCACATACAGCCAACCTGACCACACCCCCCCGCATACCGCCACCCTGATCATGATCACACACCCCCACATACCGCCACCCTGATCACATCCCCCCCAACCTGATCACCCCCCCACATACATCCGCTCTGATCACTCCCCCCCCCCCCCATACCGCCAACCTGATCCCACACCCCCTCTCCGATCCATCCCCACCCATACCCCAAACCTTATCACGCTCCCCTCCCCTACATACCCACAACCTGATCACATACCCCCACATACTGCCAATCAAATCCCCCCCCTCCCACCCCCAGATCCCTCCATTCTGATCACCCCCCCAAATACCCTCCTCCCCCATGACACACACACCTTGGGTTTACCAATCTCCCCCAGATATCGCCATTCCTGCAGCTCCTCTAGATGGCATCCAGGGCCAGGAAGAATAGTTGTGTCCCGGGCAGTCAGGAGAAGATCTCCACCAGGAACCCAGGCGGCATTGGCAACTGCAGCAAAGAGCGGGGAGCCTCCTCCACCCTGCATATCCGGGTGCACACACCGCCATCCCTGAGCTTGGCTGACAGTGGGACCCCACCCCCATCCTGCATGCACCTGGGATCTGCCCACCATCATTGCAATTGCAATGCCATCTCCCAGGAGCACACCAGTGAAGCCCGTCCCTTTTTTTCCCCCTCCGATACACATATGCTTGTATCATTTGGTGGTGTGAGCGGCTGTGTGTCCCCTAAAAGTTAACTGATTGAGAGTCCTGGATTTAGAGGAGTTTGGAGGCACTGCCTGGATCTTTACATACACATTTGTTGACCATAAATGGGCTGCATCCTGCATGGCTATACAATCCTTCTGGTGAGTTTGCAGTCTATGTGGTGAAGGTAGAGTGACACACAGATTCATCAGTTTGTCATCATCACGGGTGGTTTATTTCATTGTTCCACCGAATATTTACTAAATACTACACTATAAGATTTCTCTATTTATAATGGTTGGATTTGATTGCATATGATCTGCAGGAAGTGACAACTTTGGTACACCAGACGGGAGCTTATATGAAGAAGTACATCTGCATTGTATAAAGTGTGTGGGTTGCTCTCTTGATTGAAACAGCATTTTCATCTGGTGAGTGGCCATTTCTTCTATTTGGGCGCATTTAAAGGAGCACTGCACTTTTATTGACTATTTTGATCTTTTTACCAATAATTTGACTCTTTAGCACTGCACTTTATATGGACTTGTATGGATTATTTGATTTGATTTATTGATATCGCTTCAATTTTGTTTCTATGTGGAAGTGTTTTTGCCCGCTGGTCGATCCCTAGCAAGTAGTTAGAGATCCGGATTTTACCGGCGCTCTAAGGCAGCTGCTTAGGATGCCTTAAGCCCCATACACACTATCAGTTTTTCTGCTGAGTTAGTCCTTCAGATTTACCAAAACCATATAATATGAGGTCAAACCTTAGGAGTTTTAATGTGTATGCAATCAGGCAGGCCCTTGCACTACATGGTTTTGGTAAATCTGAAGGACTAACTCAGCAGAAAAACTGATAGTGTGTATGGGGCTTTATGGTGTCACCGGGCCTGTACAGGAGGCCAGAGGAGTGGTACTGTGCAGATTCTATACATACAGACTAGGAACAGATACTGAACATTACTCCCAGCATACACAAGAGAAATGGTACTGTGCAGATTCTATACATACAGAATAGGAACAGATACTGAGAATTATACCCAACATACAAAGCAAGAGAAGTGGAACTGTGCAGCATCCCTACATACTGAATATGAACAGATATACACCCAATATACTGAACAAGAGAAGTGGTACTGTGCAGCATCCATACAGAACATAGGTGTGCGCAGCCTATTACATTTGGTTATGTACCCCAAAGATCAAACACACATGCCTTTCTCTGCAGCCTCAGGTACACTGGACAGTGAATTAACGGGAAGTGCTCTATGCTGAGAGGCTTCCTGTTTATTCACAAACTGAAGCATAGTAAACACAGTTTATTCTGTTATCAAAGAACACAGTGAGTGTGTTCATTTAGAAAAGGAAGGGGTCGGTAAATGACATATTCACTAGCCCCTTCCCCTGCTTTCTATTCTGAAACATCCCCCACAGCAGCTGGGAGGAGAAGAGAGAAGCCGGAAGCACTGCCGGGCGGGGCGGGTGAGGGCAGCCTGGGCAGTAAGGGGAATCTGCACCACACTTTGTGATTAGGGCCCAGGCACCCCCCCCCCCCCATGCACACCTATGATGGTAGCACTTCATTAATGGCAGAACTGGTCAGAGGGAGAGATTTCCCATTTCCCTGCCAGCACACAGAGTGATAGTGATAATGTGCATGGGGTGATTAGGGTGTGCCCAGGCACATCCAGGATACACCCCCACACACGCCTATGATACAGAAGAAGAACAAATACTGAGACTTACATTCAGCATACAGGTCAAGAGAAGTGAGATTGCTCAATGTTCGCACAAACAGAATAAAAAAACATACTGAGAATTACACCCAGAACACAAAATAAGAGAAGTGGTACTGTGTAGTGTCCATAGAATAAGATCAGATCCTGAGAATTACACCCAGTATAGAGGACAGGAGAAGTGGTAATGTGTAGTGTCCATACATATAGAATAAGATCAGATCCTGAGAATTACACCCAGTATAGAGGACAGGAGAAGTGGTACTGTGTAGTGTCCATACATATAGAATAAGATCAGATCCTGGGAATTACACCCAGTATAGAGGACAGAAGTGGTACTGTGTAGCGTCCATACATGCTGAATAAGATCAGATCCTGAGAATTACACCCAGTATAGAGGACAGGAGAAGTGGTACTGTGTAGTGTCCATACATATAGAATAAGATCAGATCCTGAGAATTACACCCAGTATAGAGGACAGGAGAAGTGGTACTGTGTAGTGTCCATACATATAGAATAAGATCAGATCCTGAGAATTACACCCAGTATAGAGGACAGGAGAAGTGGTACTGTGCAGTGCCCATACATATAGAATAAGATCAGATCCTGAGAATTACACCCAGTATAGAGGACAGGAGAAGTGGTACTGTGTAGTGTCCATAGAATAAGATCAGATCCTGAGAATTACACCCAGTATATAGGACAGGAGAAGTGGTACTGTGCAGTGCCCATACATATAGAATAAGATCAGATCCTGAGAATTACACCCAGTATAGAGGACAGGAGAAGTGGTACTGTGTAGTGTCCATAGAATAAGATCAGATCCTGAGAATTACACCCAGTATATAGGACAGGAGAAGTGGTACTGTGCAGTGCCCATACATATAGAATAAGATCAGATCCTGACAATTACACCCAGTATAGAGGACAGGAGAAGTGGCACTGTGTAGTGTCCATACATATAGAATAAGATCAGCTCCTGAGAATTACACCCAGTATAGAGGACAGGAGAAGTGGTACTGTGTAGTGTCCATACATATAGAATAAGATCAGATCCTGAGAATTACACCCAGTATAGAGGACAGGAGAAGTGGCACTGTGTAGTGTCCATACATATAGAATAAGATCAGATCCTGAGAATTACACCCAGTATAGAGGACAGGAGAAGTGGCACTGTGTAGTGTCCATACATGCTGAAGAAGCAGAGATACTAAGAATTACACACAGTGTACAGTACGGAAAAAATGTCACAGTACAATCCATACATAAAGAATACAAGCAGATAGAATTCTATCCAGTAAGTGACACAGAGTGAATTGCAAACTCTAATGATCTTTCAGAAAATCCCCCCCATCTCTGATCCTCAGCCACCCCTCAGATCCATGTCCTTACCAGGGCTGTCAGTGCTGCACCAATCCGTTCCCAAGCTCACAGTTGTACAGTCTGGGGATCCTCTTCCTTATTGGTTTGAGTCCACAGCTGCGCGTCCTTGCAGGACCGCCCCTACACCATGGTCTGGTCAGGGTAATGATCATGTGATCAGCCACAAGCTCTCCCAGAAGGCTTCTCTGCTGTGTGTATAGTCATTAGTCACATAACATGACATGCAAGTTCCACATTTAACTCCATGCTGTCTGCTTACACACTGAGCATAAACTTTGCAATCTGATTGTCCAATTTCCATTAGATCTATTATCAACTATTTAATATTATGGTCTGTGCGACTGCATACATATTGCATGGATTGTTAGCGTCCTCACATTACATAGCTTTGGTAAATTCAAGGGACATTTTTCAGAGATTGTACAATCAGATTGTAGTGTGTATGATTGCGCTTAGGCATCATTTGACCAAAAATCTCACCCTGAGGTTTAAAGCAAACAGCTAAATATACAGATGAAATATATGGTGACTGTTTTACCTGTCAAAGATTATATATTACTTTCCAACCAGTCCTGAGATCCACGCAACTCTGCCACAAAGCAGACTTTTCTCTGTTGCAGTTAAGTAGCACATCGGGGTCACCTCCTTGCCCTCAGCCAGTGACAGGTCAGTGGAAGAGCAGCAGCAGACTGAAAAAGCTATCTCTTTGCTCTATCCTCCTGTCAGCACATAAATACAGGAGACCTGATTGGCCCTAAGTCCTGTCCCTGTCTTTCCCACCCTGAGATCTGCGTACATTGGATTAAAAAAAAATCAGTGCATATATAGAAACAGCTCCACCTTTAACCTGACCAGGATGGCCGAGTGATTAAGGAGTTGGACTCAAAAGTGGAACTTCCGCTTATCCATCTCCTCCCCCCTTTCGGTGCCACATTTGGCACTTTTCAAGGGGGAGGGGGGAACAGGTACCTGTTTTTGACAGGTAACATTCCCTACTTTCAGGAGATGGGGCCGCGGCCCCCCTCCTCCTTCCTCCGCCGCCGGATCCATTAGAAAGAGCAGCGCGCTTCATGCATGCGCAGTAGGGAACCGCCTGTCAAGCAGAAACACTCTCTGAGCATGCCCAGAAACATCCAAGTGCTGTTCACACACACAAAAAAAACAAAGTCCCTGAGCATGCCCAGACCAACCCAAATGCAGCCAGCACAAAATAAGCCACCCCCTGTCCAAAATGAAGCACATCATCCAGCATGTCCTTTTTTAAGGTTAAGAGAAAAGAAGGTGGAAAAAAGTACTGGACTGCATCAAAAACGCAACAAAAACGTATCATAAAGAAAAGCATCTGGACTGCATTTCTATAGAGTGAACTAACCCTAAAGCTAGTAACTTGGGGGGTTACACTGCCTGTAAAGTGGTGCATCTGTAGCATGTATCCAGAATGCTGCTTTAACGATGTACGGCTTTAGAGAAAACTTACAAATCTACATTGCAGCTGCAAGATTTTAACCCAAAACAAAAAATAGCCTGCCCCCCCCCCCCCCCCAATACATACAAGGCCATTTGGGTCTGTTAAGGCTTAAAATGAGAACCCCCACGTGAAAAATAGCACCCCAAACTAAAAAAATATTGTGCCCCTCCCACACACTAATGCCGCGTTCACACGGTCGGAATTTCTGACTGTGTGTAGGCTCCATCGGACATTTGTTGTCGGAATTTCCAACAACAAAAATTTGAGAGCTGGTTCTCAAATTTTCCGACAACAGGATCCGTTGTCGGAAATTCCGATCGTGTGTACACAATTCCAACGCACAAAATTCCATGCATGCTCGGAATCAAGCAGAAGAGCTGCATTGGCTATTGAACTTCATTTTTCTCGGCTCATCGTACGTGTTTTACGTCACCACGTTCTTGGCGTTCGGAATTTCCGACAACATTTGTGCGACCGTGTGTATGCAAGACAAGTTTGAGCCAACATCCATCGGAAATAAATCCAGGATTTTGTTGTCGGAATGTTCGATCGTGTGTACGGGGCATAACAAACCCCTAGCCAAACACACAGCAAGCCAGCCCATGAAAGGTGGATGCATGGGGGCAGGAGGGGCTCGGGCACCGCAAAAGTCAACCACCTTGTTCCCATATTCAGGGGCCAAGGGCCTCCTCCACATAACCCTGGGTTGGGGTTGTGGGGGGCTGCAGACAGGGGGCTTTATGGAATATGGAAAGCCCCTTTAAACTAGTGGGTACAAGGTGCAAGGTTGCTACAAAGGCAGCCAGCTATGTTGGGTGCATGTGGCCTTGTATGGTTCAGGAGGGGGTTGGGCGATCGCTCTGCTCGCCCCTTTCCGAGCTGGCCCTGTTGTTTTCTCTGAAAAAGTATGTGGTTTGGATTGGTGAAGACAGCTCACAGCCTTTGGAGAATAGAGTGGAGTGTGGAGTTCCCCCTTAAAAGCAAAAGTTAGCCCATGGAAATCCAAGGGGTTAGAGGCGGGAGACAAGAGCATTGAAGAATGGAGTGTGGAGTTCCCCTTTAAAAGAAAAAGCTAGCCCAAGAAATCATATGCATTAGAGGGGGAAGGTTAAATGCCCTTTTAAGAGGAGCGAGAGTCTTTTTACATAATTTAAACAAGGTGCATGTCACATGTTGGCAACGTAACATGCTAACATGACCTGTGTGCAAATATCATTAAAAAAATACATTCAAACATACAAAGGTGAACCAGCGTAAAAAAAAAATTGTCAAATTTAGAGTTGCGCTCGTTCAACCTATTTAACCAATGCAATTGCATTTGCGTTGCTTGACATTCACTAAGATTTTGGCCGCGCAGTGAACAAACGCATTTGAACAAGCGCAAAAGCCGTAGCCAATCTCATGCAGTTCTAGCAGGCACAGCAGGCTTGTTCAGAAAAAGTTACTTTCTCATTCTATTTTGGGCATATTTGTTACTTGGGCAGTTGTTACTATACTTCCCATAATATTGGCACCGCCATCTTCTGTTAATATTGAATTGAAGATGCTGTGCACCATGTCCATAGTGGCGCACAGATTGCATTCTCTTGTGCGCAGAGATCGCTATAGTAAATGAGGATTAGGGCTCTGTTACCGGCACAAACGTTTCGTAAATATGAAAATGTGCATTGCGCCTTGCTGTGCGCCATAACTCATGGCGCAAATGTTTTGTAAATCAGCCCAAGTATCTCACAAAAGTGAGTACACCCCTCATATTTTTGTAAATATTTTATTCTATCTTTTCATGTGACAACACAGCAGAAATGTGTGTCACCCATGTGTCATGGGTGGAGACCTTATGATTCTCCCATTTAGAAGAGTGCAATGCTCTCATGGTTCAGAGATGCAGGTTCTCCCACTCCATGGATAGTGTAGGACCCACTGATTATGGGGTACTTTGTCGCAGTAAATGGGCTTAGCACCATATAGCAATATGGTGTGACCAAATCCCCATATTTTTTGAAAATGTTTTTCTAGAAATGCTTAGGTGTTTTAAACTAGCCTTGCTTGAGGTAAATGTCTTTTTTGCATGTGTGCGCTGTAATATTTTCTTCTAACACAGCAGAAATGACACGTTGTAAAGTAGTGAGTGTACAGCTTGTATAACAGTGTAAATTTGTTGTCCCCTCAAAATACCTCAACACACAGCCATTAATGTCAAAATTGCTGGCAACAAAAGTGAGTACACCCCTAAGTGAAAATGTCCAAATTGGGCCCAAAGTGTCAATATTTTGTGTGGCCACCATTATTTTCCAGCACTGCCTTAACCCTCTTGGGCATGGAGTTCACCAGAGTTTCACAGGTTGCCACTGGAGTCCTCTTCCACTCCTCCATGACGACATCACGGAGCTGGTGCATGTTAGAGACCTTGCACTCCTCCACCTTACATTTACTGATGCTTCACAGATGCTCAATAGGGTTTAGGTCTGGAGACATGCTTGGTTAGTCCATCACCTTTATCCTCAGCTTCTTGAGCAAGGCAGTGGTCATCTTGGGGGTGTGTTTGGGGTCGTTATCATGTTGGAATATTGCCCTGCGGCCCAGTCTCTGAAGGGAGGGGATCATGCTCTGCTTCAGTATGTTACAGTACATGTTGGCATTCGTGCTTCCCTCAATGAACTGTAGCTCCCCAGTGCCAGCAGCACTCATGCAGCCCCAGACCATGACACGCCCACCACCATGCTTGACTGTAGACAAGACAAACTTGTCTTTGTACTCCTTACCTGGTTGCCGCCACACATGCTTGACATCATCTGAACCAAATAAGTTTATCTTGGTCTCAACAGACCATGGTTCAAGTAATCCATGTCCTTAGTCTGCTTGTCTTCAGCAAACTATTAGCGTACTTTCTTGTGCATCATCTTTAGAAGAGGCTTTCTTCTGGGATGACTGCCATGCAGAAAAATTTGATGCAATGTGTGGCGTATGGTCTGAACACTGACAGGCTGACCACCCACCCCTTCAACCTCTGCAGCAATGCTGGCAGCACTCATGGGTCTATTTCCCAAAGACAACCTCTGGATATGATGCTGAACATGTGCACTCAACTTCTTTGGTCGACCATGGCGAGGCCTGTTCTGAGTAAAACCTGTCCTGTTAAACTGCTGTATTGTCTTGGCCTCCATGCTGCAGCTCAGTTTCAGGGTCTTGCCAATCTTCTTATAGCCTAGGCCATCTTTATGTAGAGCAACAATTCTTTTTTTTAGATCCTCAGAGAGTTCTTTGCCATGAGGTGCCATGTTGAACTTCCAGTGACCGGTATGAGAGAGTGAGAGCGATAACACCAAATTTAACACACCTACTCCCCATTCACACCTGAGACCTTGTAACACTAACGAGTCACATGACACCGGGGGAGGGAAAATGGCTAATTGGGCCTAATTTGGACATTTTCACTTAGGGGTGTACTTACTTTTGTTGCCAGCAGTTTAGACATTAATGGCTGTGTGTTGAGTTATTTTGAAGGGACAGCAAATTTACACTGTTATACAAGCTGTACACTCACTACTTTACATTGTAGCAAAGTGTAATTTCTTCATTGTTGTCACATGAAAAGATATAATAAAATATTTACAAAAATGTGAGGGGTGTACTCACTCTTGTGAGATACTGTATAGAAGCTGGCTGATGGTTGGGATATTTTGAAAAAAGGATATATTGTAGTTATTCCCCAATAGAAGTAGTGACATTTAAAAGTTACATATTATGCTTATTGTAAACCTGGGTTTTACCTTGTAAAGTCCCTGTGTTTAAACCGCAGCAGTCTCCTTCCTGATCAGGCCATTTTTTGTGATACGGCACTGCGTCGCTAACAATTGTGCGGTGGTCCTATGCTGTACCCAAATAAAATTGATGCCCTTTTTTCCCCACAAATAGAGCTTTCTTTCTGTGGTATTTGATCACCTCTGCGGTTTGATCGACAATTTTGAAAAAAACGTTATTTTTTACTCTCTACTATGAATCATATCCAATAAAAAATGTTTTCAAAATCTAATTTCTTCATCAGTTTAGGCCAATATCTATTCTGCTCCATGTTTTTGGTAAAAAAAATCCCAATAAGCGTATATTGATTGGTTTGCGCAAAAGTTATAGCGTCTACAAACTATGAGATAGATTTATGTACTTTTTCTTTTTTTACTAGTAATGGCAGCAATCAGCAATTTTTAGTGAGACTGCAACATTGCGGCACACAAATCTGACACTACGTGACACTTTTTGGGGACCAGTGACACCAATACAGTGATCAGTGCTAAAAAAAATGCACTATCACTGTATTAATGACACTGGCAGGGAAGGGGTTAACACCAGGGGCGATCAAAAGGGTTTAATGTGTTCCCTGAGAGTGCTTTTTAACTGTGTGGGGGATGGTTGCACTGTAGGAAGACAGAGATCCATGTTTCTCCTTAGCAGGAACACAAGATCTCCATCTTCCTTACTAGCAGAACTGTGAACTGCATTGTTTACATAGGCAGACCGCAGTTCTGTCTCTATCTGAACAATCGCCAGGTTTCCGGCGGACCCGCTAATTGGCTCTGGCTGTGTCCAATCACGACCCAGAGCCCTTGAAAAAAATCAAGTACGGGTACATGATTTTGCACTTAAGGGCCGCCCTGCCGGAGTAAATGTATGTGGGGCAGTCCTTAAGCAGTTAATGTGCCTGGAAGGGACAGGTGCAGTGTCCAGCTCTGCTGCAGGTAGCTCGTCTAAAGCCCCGTACACACTATGAGAAAATCAGGGCGAATGATCGGCCAGTTTTCCCTGATGTTTCACAGCAAGTCAGAACAGAGGATAGAAGTAATGTACGAAAATTCTTATACGGCAAAGGCTTTTTTGTCTGGTCATGCGCAGTCTTTCGTATCTGCTATTTCTCGTACGAAAATTGTACACATTAATCAATAATTCTTTATTCTGTTCCCGTAGGAGAACAATTTGGGCATTTGTCCCTTCCAAAATTTTAATTCGGAATGTTGGAATCGGCTGTCAAAAATTTGTGTACACACTATCAAAAAATCATATGATGGTTCCTCGGACAAAAATGTTTGGCTGATTTTGTTATAGTGTGTACAGGCCATAAGTCTTTGGTAGGCTGGGGCTGGTCAGGGCTGAACACTGTACTGAGTGTTACCAGCATTTAGAACTCTTACGCCGCATACAGACGAACAGAATTTCCGACAACCAAACCATGGATTTATTTCCAACGGATGTTGGCTGAAACTTGTCTTGCATACACACGGTCACACAAATGTCGGAAATTCCAAACGCCAAGAACGCAGTGACGTACAGCACGTACGACAGGACTGGAAAAAGGAAGTTCAATAGCCAGTGCGGCTCTTCTGCTTGATTCCGAGCATGCGTGGAATTTTGTGCGTTGGAATTATGTACACACGATCGCAATTTACGACAACGGATTTTGTTGTCGGAAAATTTGAGAACCAGCTCTCAAATTTTGTTGGTCCAACAAAAAATGCTCGATGGAGAATACACACGGTCAGAATTTCCGACAACAGGCTCACATCGAACATTTGTTGTCGGAAATTCCGATCGTGTGTATGCGGCATCAGTGTTTGGGGATCTTGTCTGCATGCATTAAACCGCTGTAAGGGATGCACTACAGCTGGACAGCCATATGTGCAATGGGCCTAAAAGTAGCAGTGACATCATTACTGTGATGTACATAACTTGTGCAGAGAGAAGAGATATGGGAGGGACACGGAAAGCTCTGCCCACTACAGGCAGCCTGCAGAAAACTACAGGAGGGGGTGGAGACAAGACCAGTCACCCTGCACAAGGAGAGAGAGCCGCAGTGACCGGTCTTTATTACAAGAAGCTCCTACACAGAGGGAAAGTGTCACAGTAAATTACCGCACAGATCTGGAAGATGTACAGAAAGCACATCAAGATTCAAGAACACACGTGATTCTTGTATTTAGACAATATTTGCTCCTGTGATTATCTTTTCTAAATGTAGGAAAAGTGATCTGGGAAGTATAAACAACGTTTATGCCTCCCAGACCACTTTTTTTCTGTGTTTAGTTGTTCCTGCTTTAAAGGTGACACTAAACCCACATCATAAAAAACTATCAATAAAAGCTGTATTACATGCTGTTTATACTCACTATGAGATTAGTTTTCTGTACTCTGCAAAAAAACTTGGTTGATCCTTCTGCTCTCTATCGCCACTTCCTGTTCATGTTCCCAGTTCAGCTAGGAATTTTGCAGCTGTGGTGGCAACTTTGCACATGCTCAGTTTTCAGTGAGTTTCTGTCGGGTCACCTGAGGCCAGGTGACAGATGCACACCGCTGGGGATAGGAGCGCACCACTAAGGTTGTGGACCCTTCGGCTGACTGCTGCCCTGGGTGGTTTAGGAAAGCAGCTCCACTCCATCGGAACACCGACCAAACAGGATGCTAGAGCGTAAGATTCACGGGGCACATAATCTAAGAGTCAGCAGGTTTTCACCAGAGCCTTTCATGGTGGGGATGGATTTGGCTGCACCTAACTTCAGGTCACGGCCCCCGGGGTCTCTCAGCTCATGCTCATGGACTGGCTCTGGTGGAGAGACCAGAAGCAGCAGTTCAGGGTTAAACACAGGATAGTCAGGAGAACAAGCCAAGGTCGGGGCAACTAGCAGACAGGGATGGTCAGGAAGGCACGCCAAGGCCGGGGTCACTAGAAGACAGCAATGGTCAGAAGCACATGCCAAGGTCAGTACATAGAAGTCAGAGATAAACATACAACAGGACGCCACACCAGAAGCTTAATCACAACTTTGCTTGGCAAGGCTGGCTTGCAGTGCACTGGATTAAATAGTGTTTCCTGTTGAGAGGCTGGGGTGGAGCCATGCAGAGAGCTCATATTTAAATGCCCAGGTGTGGGGGCACAGTCTCTAAAGCTGAGACACAGACCTGAGAGGTAAGCAGATAGTCTAGGCTTGCCACCCTTTCTTCAAGCCAAACCCGAACACTTTTACGGCAATTTTATTGTAGTACACGCTATAGGATTGTAAAATACCTGGGACACCTTTTGGGTTACCCAAAGAGAGTGGTAATGAGGTGTGCTACGGTGAACAGTGGCTGTGGCCAAATTGCATTAACAGTGTGTGTGTGTGGGGGGACTTAAAGGGACATGGTTAAATAAAACAAAAGCATTCATGTACCCATAAAATAGGATTCCATTAATAAAAGAAATGTCAGTTAAAATATGAAACTGGCCTACCTTAAAAGTGGACACTGTCAGCCAGTAGAGCAATGGATGGTGTCAGAAGATCAGTGGATGGCATCAGTAGAGCAGTGGATGGCGTCAGTAGAGCAGTGGATGGTGTCAGTAGGGCAGTGGATGGCGTCAGTAGAGCAGTTAATGCATCAGTAGAGCAGAGGGCGGTGTCAGTAGAGCAGTGGATGGTGTGAGTAGGGCAGTGGGCGGTGTCAGTAGGGCAGTGGATGATGTCAGTAGAGCGGGGGATGGTGTCAGTAAGGCAGTGGATGGTTTCAGTAGAGCAGTGGACTGTGTCAATAGGGCAGTGAACGGTGTCAGTAGGGCAGTGGACGGTGTCAGTAGGGCAGTGGACGGTGTCAGTAGGGCAGTGGATGGTGTCAGTAGAACAGTGGATGGTGTCAGTAGGGCAGTGGACGGTGTCAGTAAAATAGTGGATGGTGTCAGTAGGGCAGTGGACAGTGTCAGTAGAACAGTGGACGGTTTCAGTAGGGCAGTGGACAGTGTCAGTAGAGCAGTGGACGCTGTCAGTAGGGCAGTGGATGGTGTCAGTAGGGCAGTGGATGGTGTCTGTAGAGCAGTGTACGGTGTTAGTAGAGCAGTGGATGGTGTCAGTAGGGCAGTGGACGGTGTCAGTAGGGCAGTGGACGGTGACAGTAGGGCAGTGGACGGTGTCAGTAGAACAGTGGATGGTGTCAGTAGGGCAGTGGACGGTGTCAGTAGAACAGTGAATGGTGTCAGTAGGGCAGTGGACAGTGTCAGTAGAACAGTGGATGGTGTCAGTAGGCAGTGGACAGTGTCAGTAGAACAGTGGATGGTGTCAGTAGGGCAGTGAATGGTGTTAGTAGAGCAGAGGATGGTGTCAGTAGGGCAGTAGATGGTGTCAGTAGGGCAGTGGATGGTGTCAGTAGAGCAGTGTACGGTGTTAGTAGAGCAGTGGACGCTGTCAGTAGGGCAGTGGACGGTGTCAGTAGGGCAGTGGATGGTGTCAGTAGAACAGTGGATGGTGTCAGTAGGGCAGTGGACGGTGTCAGTAGAACAGTGAATGGTGTCAGTAGGGCAGTGGACGGTGTCAGTAGAACAGTGGACGGTGTCAGTAGGCAGTGGACAGTGTCAGTAGAACAGTGGATGGTGTCAGTAGGGCAGTGGATGGTGTTAGTAGGGCAGTGGATGGTGTTAGTAGAGCAGAGGATGGTGTCAGTAGGGCAGTGGACGGTGTCAGTAGGGCAGTGGACGGTGTCAGTAGGGCAGTGGACGGTGTCAGTAGGGCAGCGGATGGTGTCAATAGGGCAGTGGACGGTGTCAGTAGGGCAGTGGACGGTGTCAGTAGGGCAGTGGATGGTGTCAGTAGGGCAGTGGATGGTGTCAGTACAGTAGTGGACGGTGTCAGTAGGGCAGTGTAACTTTATTCAAAAACCTGAATCAGCCCTACTGAACCCAACCCCATACAAACTGTTCACAAAGTGGCACTGTGCATTCTACAACCCTTTCAAGCACCTTTTAATTACAAAAAACCCCCCCAAAAATATAAAGAAATCCACAGACACCCCATAAATAGAAAAGAAAATAACAGTTTAAATATCAGACAGTGCTTGTGCCCCCCCAATAGAGACCTCCATTACAGCGAGACAAAAAAAACCCTTTACCTTCCAGGAGCCGCTGCAAAGGTGTGTGTGTGTGAACCTGTTAGGGGGCGGAGTCTCTATTACCATGCTTTCTCCTGCAAAAGCATCCCTGGTTCCTAGGACACCAGTCCAGTGGCCCTCCATTCACTGTCTCTGGCGGCATCGGTGCCGGCGGATAGGTGGGGGAGAGAGAGCGCACAGACGGACAGTGTAGTGTTACCCAGCTGCAGGACATTAGCCCCACTAGAGTGGGGGAATAAGGGGGGTGCGTGCTGACAGAGGAGGGGGAGGGTAGCTGACAGGAGGGGTAGCTGACAGAGGAGGGGGGGTAGCTGACAGAGGAGGGGAAGGGTAGCTGACAGAAGAGGGGAAGGGTAGCTGACAGAGGAGGGAAAGAGTAGCTGACAGAGGGGGTTAACTGACAGAGGAAGGGTAGCTGACAGAGGAGGGGGGTAGCCGCAGCCTGCACATGATCCATTCAGCCAATCACAGGCGCCCGCTGCCCATCGCTGAGCTGGGCTCGGTGTAACATTGATGGCAGGCATGGGAATCGCCGCTCTAGATGTTGCGACCGGGGCCACTGGTCACAGGACTGTTGAACGTGAATGTGCACATGTGTCAAAACCCGGACTGTCCGAGTCAAAACCGGACAGGTGGCAACCCTAAGATAGTCAGAGCATTAAACATTACTGCAGATTCATGACAGTTTCTATGCTGAGCATTTCCTCTCTATCGCATCTGAGAAGCCCATGTGAATATAGAGTCGCACATGTGGGTGTAAACACAGTGGTAAATGACACCCCCCCCCCACTAACCAGCTAAACACAATAGGGGTGGGATAGTAAATGTAGATTGATAGTGGCTTCTCTTCCCTCTTATTCTAAGACACAGGCTGGAGGGCCGTGACTGGCAGAAATCCACCCACACCATGTTATTTCCACAAAATAATAAAGATGTGATTTCAAATATACATTTGTATGACCATTTACAGTTTATTGATATTATTTATTTTAATTTCACTGTATTTCAAAGGATGTTTTTTTGTGTTGAACACAAGTGACCAGCAGCAGGGGACTAGAAGCTCCTCCTGCTTATGTTTCCCTGCAGACAGGCTGGGAAAGAGCTGAGTCATGTGACAGCTGTATAGCGATTAGGAAAAAGAGACAATGTTATTTAAACAGTGTATGTTTAGTGGCCACCACCAGAGGTATTTAGTGGCCACCAGTGCATAGGAGGAATCCCCTTCAGTTCTCCCACATAGAGGAGTTTATCTCCCATGGTTGAGACACAGGATCTTCCATTCTATTATTAGGGTACGACCCACTAATTCGGGGTACTTTGTCGCAGTAAGTGGGCTTAGCACTATATGACTATATAGTGTGACCAAATCCCCATATTTTTTGTGAATATGTTCAGGTGTTTTTAACTAGCCTTGCAGGAAATGTCATTCTTGAATGTGTGCGCTGTAATATGTTTTACACTTGGAAGTAAAGTCACTGTAGATCTGAGGGGGACATGCAAGGAAAATAAAAAACAGCATTTTAGCTTGTATATGATTGGATGATAAAATCAGCAGAGCGTCCCCTCATTTCAGATCTACCCCTTAGATTTAGAGCGACTGCACTTCCAAGTGCACTTGCAGTGCAAAGTGGATTTTCCTTTAGTAAATAACCCCCTTGGTGTTTATAAGGTTGGTTGAGACGTTGCCAATATAGACAGATTTTTTGGTCTCCCCCATGTTTTTTGACCGGTTGTAATGTCTGTGTCCGTTTTTGTTTTTGTTTTGTTCTCAGCATGCAGTATTCAATTTCTGATTATCTTTCTATGATTCCATTGTTCTAACAAGGTGCATAGCTGAGAGATTTTTCCGATGTTCCGCTGACATCATCCTCACCTGTGCTCCACATAGGGAGGGGAGTCCTATTTAAGGGATGTCAGAGGAACATGTCAGGGTAATAAATAAGCACAGCATCGCTGTGTGAAACGCATCTACATGTACCTGCTTTTCTCGTCCTGTGGTGTCATTCATGTTTATGGATTTTGCAATAAAGAGGCTTTCTACTACCTCGGTGTGCAGCCATCCTTTCCTTCCAGAGATTTCTACCACTCTCTGGAAAACAGAGGGACAAATAAATCTAGCTGATTACAGATTACAGATTGTACCAAGCGCAACTAAATTCACCCAACACAAAAACACAGCTCCAACTGAACACAGTGAGCCAGCACTAAATCTAACCAATCCTAGCACATATTTAAGATCTATGTAACTCCAGAATGGCAGAAGTCCATGATAAAGGTGTCCCGAGAAGTCGGTGTTCCTCGGAGCGAACCACAAGTCCCAGCAGCCCCTCTACATAATGGCCGTGTGAGTATGATGGAAGTCTTCCCGGAGATTCATAGGCGGATCTCTAGAGACCCTCTTGCACTTTCCAAGATCCTGACCCCTTCCCTTTTAGAACCCTTTCACACTGTGCCGCCCCGGGCGCCAGCGGTAAAGCGCCGCTATTTTTAGCGCGCTTTACCGTTGTTTTAGCTGCGCTATTTGGCCGCTGGTGGGGCTGTTTTAACCCCCCGAAAGCGGCCAAAAAGGGATTAAATCCGCCCGCAAAACGCCACCGGAGCAGCGTTTTGCCGGCGGTATTGCAGCGCTGCCCCGTTGATTTCAATGGGGAGCAGCGGTGGAGGAGCAGTGAGTTCACCGCTCCTTCACCGCTCCGAAGAAGCTGCTGGCAGGACTTTTTCTGATGCCCTGTCAGCGCACCGAAAGCCCGAGGGCTTTCACACTGGAGTGAATGGAAGAGCTGTTTTAGGGCGGTTTGCAGCCGCTTTTTTTAATGCTATGGCGCCTGCAAAACACTCCAATGTGAAAGGGGTCTTATAATCACCCAGGACGGGAGGCAGAACCCCTAAAAAGATCGCAAACTTAGCCCGGGGGAGGTGCTGAAAAGATTAACCTCTTCCCCCTGGCTAGGGCAGCCATAACTAACTAACTTACAGTAGGAAACCTGCCTACACATGAATCTTTAAATAACATCCAAAGGTTTTATTGAGGAATTATAACATCACAGTGGAAAAATTGCAATGTTTCAGCACCATACAGGACCCCTTTGTCAGGCATACATTGATCATCATCACCATCACATACCTGATGAAGAGGAATGTGAGCAATGGAAATATTGACATTAGAGTGTGTAATTGGATGCACACAATTCTATTTTCTCTAAACTGACTGCACCTAAACGCAGGTAAACGCTCAGTGTGAATGACACCATTGAAAACTCATGAGATGCCTCATGATAAGTTCCTGAAGGTATGGAGGCCATGGGTCAAATATACTAAACCCACTAGATTTGATACCACCCTTCTTCGGATTTAATGCACTCTTGCTCCCCACCGCGGGGACCCACCCTCCCCCCTTTCTTCCTCTTTTCTCCTTTCCCCCTATTCTTTACTCCTCCCTTCTCAACTAATCTCTGCCCCTAGCTCTTCTTTAACCTCCCTTTCAAAAATGTTTTCAGCCTCTGTTATATTCTTATTGTTTTGTTTTTCTCTGATT
Source organism: Lithobates clamitans (assembly GCA_037952925.1). Lineage (NCBI taxonomy): Eukaryota > Metazoa > Chordata > Amphibia > Anura > Ranidae > Lithobates > Lithobates clamitans. Next base: position 2,121,812 of record JBBGZY010001263.1, read on the forward strand.
TACTAGCATACTTATTTTATTTATAAGATGCTAAACTTTTTGTTATGTTTATTCATGATGCATTATCTACACTGTTAAACTGTGAAATTGCTATGATTATCAATAAAACCCTTTGTAAAAGAAAACTCATGAGATGCAAATATATGCATTTTGAAATATTAAATGTATGTAAACTCAGGTTTGACAGCGCCAGTATGAATGAGGCCTTATAACAAATATAAGGTCCTGACCACATGCCTGCAGCAGAGGAGAGCATCATCTGGTGGGAAAATGAAGTATAGGTAAGTATTTCTCCTTTGTTTTCTTCTGAAAAAAAAGTATTTCTCCTTTGTTCAATCATTCCGGACAAAATGAGCATGTAACACTTGCTGTGTGGTTAATGCTCTCCTTGCCCGGCCTGTCAGTTTAGGTGGACAGCCATGTCTTGGTAGGTTTGCAGTTATGCAATACTCTTTCCATTTTCAGACGATGGATTGAACAGTGTTCTGTGAGATGTTCAAAGCTTGGGAGAATTTTTTATAACCTAACCCTGCTTTAAACTTCTCCACAAAATTATCTCTGGCTTGTCTGGTGTGTTCCTTGGCCTTCATGATGCTGTTTGTTCACTAAGGTTCTCTAACAAACCTCTGAGGGTTTTACAGAACAGCTGTATTTATACTGAAATTAAATTACATACAGGTGGACTTTATTTACTAATTAGGTGACTTCTGAAGGCAATTGATTCCACTAGATTTTAGTTAGGGGTATCAGAGTAAAGGGGGCTGAATACAAATGCACGCCACTCTTTTCAGATATTTATTTATAAAACATTTTGGAAACCATTTATCATTTTTCTTCCGTGCGTATGTATGTGACACCGGCGCAAACAAATTAGTGATCGGATCAAAAAAATTTGGTATATATCAAAAAAATTTAAATAAAAATAAAAAGTGGTTGCTGCAGTCAAGAAAACAAATTTATCAAAAAGTGAATATCAAATGTGTATATATCTAGTGTTTGACTGCTACCTCCAACGCTTTAAACCAAATACACCAATCTATTCAAATAAATCATGTTTGTGATTTAGACAAAAAACAAACAACAATCAAAAAAACAAAAATAAATCCACTATTCAATAACTATCATGCATGAATAATATTACATATAGTCCATTAGATATATTCTGTAAATAACGGGCTTAAATCCCAGTGTGGGCTTCCACTATGCCTGTGCTGTTTTTCCGTGCTCCTATTCTTAAATCGGTGCAAAAAATGTGACTTCTTCACCGCTCCAGTGACAACACCACCACCACATGGATTGGCCACTCACCAGATACTGGCATATATGTGGCTTTAGTTCATTTATGGATAACCATTCCACTTTGCTGCTTGTTATATGTTGACCCCAATGCAGTAATAAGCAAACACATCCGCCCTCATAAAAGACAACAGACAGAGGTGATAGCGCAATATGCTAACACTGTTTATTAAAAATCATATAAAAGACTATAAACTCACATGCTTTAGGTGCCCTAGGGCTGGCACCAAGCTAATCCAGCAGTTTGAATGGGTAAAGATGCAGAGATTATTATATTATTATTATTATACAAGATTTATATAGCGCCTACAGTTTACGCAGCGCTTTACAATATATAAGGGGGACAACACAATTACAGTACAGTTCAATACAAAAGGTACAGGAGGGCCCTGCTCGTAGAGCTTACATTCTAAAGGGAGGGGGTGGTGGTACAAAAGGTAATAGCTGCAAAGAATGATTTGATGGGGGTGGCTCAGGGACAGTTATGTGGGTGTGGGATAGGCTTCCCTGAATAAATGAGTTTTCAGGGATCTCCCAAAGGTGGACAGGGTAGGAGCTGATCGGACATACTGGGGCAGGGAATTCCAGAGGATGGGAGAGGCTCTGGAGAAGTCCTGAAGGTGAGCATGGGAGCAGGTAACAAGGGAGCTAGAGAGCAGGAGGTCCTGGGAGGAGCGGAGAGGGCGATTTGGGCGATATCTGCAGATGAGGTTGGTGATGTAGATGGGGGCAATGTTGTGAATGGCCTTGTATGTTATGGTTAGCATTTTGAATTTTACACGGTGGGGTAGGGGAAGCCAGTGAAGGGATTGGCAGAGAGGAGCAGCAGTCACGGATCGATTAGTGAGGTGTATTAGTCTAGCAGCAGCATTCATAATAGACTGAAGGAGGGATAGCCTGCTTAAGAATAGGCCATTAAGGAGAGAGTTGCAGTAGTCGAGGCAGGAAATAATCAAGGAGTGAATAAGTTGCTTTGTGGTGTCATTAGTCAGGAAGGGTCGAATTCTGGAGATGTTGCGGAGGTTAAGGCGGCAGGATTTAGCCAGTGATTGGATATGGGGGCTGAAGGAGAGGTCAGAGTCAAGGATTACACCCAGAACCCTGGCATGTGTGGAGGGACCAATGGTTGTGTTGTTGATTTTAATGGTGAAGTCACAGGAGGGGGACCGTGAAGGAGGAAATATAACAAGCTCAGTTTTAGAAAGATTAAGTTTGAGGAAGTGGTGTGACATCCATACCGATATGTCATTCAGCAAGTTTGAGATCCGTGAGGAGATAGTGGGAGTGAGTTGAGGAGTGGAGAGATAGATCTGTGTGTCATCGGCATAGAGGTGGCATTGGAAGCCATGGGAGGCTTCCAATGCCCAGGGAAGAGGTATAGAGTGAGAAAAGGAGAGGCCCAAGGACGGAGCCTTGGGGTACCCCAACAGAAAGAGGAAGGGGAGCGGAGGAGATGGAGTTGAAAGTGACACTGAAAGTGCGCTGAGATAGGTAGGAGGAGAACCAGGATAATGCAGAATCACGGAGGCCAAGGGAGTGTAATTTGCTGAGGAGCAGCAGGTGGTCAACTGTGTCAAAGGCAGCAGAGAGGTCTAAAAGTATGAGTATGGAGTAGTGGCCATTGGTTTTGGTAGTTATTATGTCATTGGTGAGTTTTAGTAGGGCAGTTTCAGTAGAATGTTGTAGGCGGAAGCCAGACTGTAGGGGGTCGAGAAGGTTGTTGTCCGTGAGGTAGCGACTCATTTGGTCATGAACAAGGCGTTCGATGAGCTTGGAGGCAAACGGGAGAAGCAAGATAGGTCTTAAGTTATTCAAACAGGTGGGGTCTAGTGAGGGTTTTTTGAGTATGGGGGTAACCAGTGCATGTTTGAGCGGGGAAGGAAAGGTGCCGGAGGAGAGGGAGAGGTTGAAGATGTGGGTTAGGGAGTTGAGGATAGAGTGGGAAGGTGGTCGCAGTAATTGAGAGGGGAGAGGGTCCAGGGGACATGTAGTGAGGTGGGCCATGGAGAGGAGTTTATCAACTTCTTCTGTGGTAACTGGGCAAAAGGAGGAGAGTATTGAGTGTGGTGTTGGACCTGATATGTTGGGTAGGGGAGGAATTTGAATGCTGGATATCTCCTTGCGAATTGTGTTGATTTTGCTATTGAAGTGGTTGGCAATATGTTGAGCGGTAAGCAAGTTTGTGGGTGGGGGCAGTGGGGGGTGAAGTAAGGAATTAAGGGTAGAAAAGAGTTGACGAGGTTTGGATGAGAGGGTTTTGATGAGAGTGTTGTAATAGGCTTGTTTAGCAGTGTGGAGGCAGGAGTTGTATTTGAGAAGGACAGATTTGTAGAGGGTAACATCTTGCAGGCATTTAGATTTACGCCATGCTCGCTCAAGAGCACGGCTGTGTCTCTTGAGACTTCTGGTGTCGTCTGTTTGCCAGGGTTGTGGCAGATAGGGCCTGGTTCTGCGTGTAGAAAGAGGAGCAAGTACGTCTAGGGAGGATGACAACGTGGTGTTGTAGATGGAAGTGGTTAGGTCTGGGCAGGACAGGGGTGCGATTTTGTCATAAAGGCCATCAGTAGCAGAGTGAAGAAGGGAAGATTTGAGGTTGCGAAGGTTCCTGCGGGTAGTGGTTTGTGGGTTGGCAGCATGGGATATAGGAGACAAGGAGAGTGTGGAACGGATAAGGTTGTGATCAGAGAGAGGAAAGGGTGCGTTGGAGAGATTGCAGGGAGTGCAGCGATGGGAGAATACAAGGTTGAGAGTGTTGCCGTTGGAGTGAGTGGTGGTTTGTGTCCATTGTGTTAGGTTAAAAGAGGAGGTTAGGTTGAGTAGTTTAGAAGTGGTAGCATTATTAACATTGATTGGAATGTTAAAGTCACCTAGGATGATGGCAGGCACTTCGGATGAGAGAAAATAGGGTAGCCATGCAGAGAACTCTTCCAGAAAGCGTGACACTGGTCCAGGAGGCCGATAAATGACTGCGACTCTTAGACAAGCTGGAGAGAAAAGACGAATGCAGTGCATTTCGAAAGAGCAGGTGGAAAGAGAGGGAGGTGTGGGCAGTACCTGGAAGGTGCATTGTGGGGAGAGGAGAAGTCCGACACCACCTCCTTTTCGTCCACTGGGTCTGGTGGAGTGAGTCCAGAGAAGGCCACTGTGGGACAGTGCAGCTGGAGAGGTAGTATCGAATTCCTGGAGCCAGGTTTCAGTTATAGCAAATAGATCAAGGGATTTGGAGAGGAAAAGGTCATTGACAGAAACTAGTTTGTTGAAGACTGAGCGGGCATTCCAGAGGGCACATGAAAGAGGGGGGCTGACTTGTGGAATCAGTGGAGATACCAGATCCCTCCGCCTGTGTGCTGTGGAAGCCTCGCTCCCGCTTGGCGCACTGTTTGCGGTTCAGGCCTCGATTTTGCCCGGCCGGCAGTGACGTAATGACGTAGCGTGTATTTCCCAGCAGCCTCTACGCATTTCGCAATAACAATTGTGTCATCAGGAAGCTGCTTAATTGTGGACGTGTCACTGCTTTTATAATTTAATCCTATTACTCTAGACCAATCATTCATCTCCCTGTACCGGAAATGAATATCCACCATTTTGAATACTGGTATATACCCACACCCTTACAATATATTGTTACCTAAATTCCCTGCTTATTTAATTCTTGTGTATCCTACTAAACTCTATGGTGTATATGTAAAATTAGCCCATTTTATCCCTTTTCTGCATCAATATTATCCATATAAATGGCTGGGGAAGCTTTTACAGTATTATACATAAAAAATAGATAAATAATAAGTAATAAATAAATACCTATTTTAATACATTCTAATCCATTTTGTACTTTAATAAGCCTATAAGTCAGCAACATAATTTTATATTCTAAAAATTCTATAAGAATTCTATAAAAATTCTATAAAAAGGGGGCATAATTTTTTATCAAAGCATTCAGGCTTAATAAACCATTTATCATTTTTCTTCCACTTCAAAATTATGTGCCACTTTGTGTTGGTCTATTACATAAAATTCCAATAAAATACAGTACATTTACGTTTTTGGTTGTAACATGACAAAATGTGGAAAATTTCAAGGGGGTATGAATACTTTTTCGCGGCACTGTAACTGGAGGAAAGTTCAAAACTAATCTTAGAAAGTATTATTTTACTAACAGGGTAGTGGATGCTTGGAACAAACTTCCAGCAGAGGTAGTGAGTCAGTCAACATTAAATTGCTTCAAACATAGATCTATTCTCAAACAAAAAAGTTAACAAAAAAATACAAAACTCGTATAACCCCCCCCCCCCCCGCCCCCCCAAAAAAACAGGCAGACCCGATGGACTACTTAGTCTGTTTTCTGTGTCACTTTTCTATGTCTGTGTAAAAAATTGGCCATACATGCAACCTGATTGTCCAATCCCTGTACAATTTGTTTTAGATTTACCAGAACCATGTAATAGGAGGACTCACCTAAACAATCTATTCAACCGGATTCAAACTGGATGCAGCGTGGCCCCATTCAGTTGAATAGGTCACATTTGACATGCGGTAGTGTGGCTATGAGAGGGAGACTGAAGCTCTGGGGTTAACTTGCTCCCCCTCACCCTCTGTCTACTAACAGTTTGGTCTTATCACCACACATGTCTGGGAATACCAGCAGCTGCCTCTTCTTCTACTCTCGGGTTATGTGATATGTCACATGACAAAGAGAGCAGGGCCGTAGATAATTTCTTGTTCTGGAGGGGGTTCAGCAACAGGTACTAAGTAAAAGTCTTTTAAAATAAAATAAATTGCGCCAAAATGATAAAGACTGGAAAAAGGAAAAATATGTGTTGCCCCTAGTAAGCAATCGCATCCTAATTGTATTTTATCAGGTCCTTTATAAAATCGAACCTGATTTTAGTTTTTTCCTTCTTCCAGTTTTTATTAACTCTGTTGGCTATTGTCCAGTTACAGTGTCCAAACTGAATAGGTGCAAAGTGAGTGTGCTGCCTACCTACAAGGAGATGGTACCCTTTGCACCTCCTCAGTAAGGTTGGCCATTATGGGGCAAAGTGCACCATGTTGTATCAGACAGAGCACACACTGCCTTTTTTAACTTTTACAGATTAAGAAAAAAGGGGGGGGGGGGATGCACTGCCTACCACAGGGTGGTGCACTGTAATAGCCAATCTTACTGGGAAGGTACAAAGGGCACCGTCTTGTGGAAGACAGCACACTCACTGTGTTCACATTAGCTTATTTTTCAATGAATTATTATTATTGTTATTATACAGGATTTATATAGCGCTGACAGTTTACACAGAGCTTTACAACATTAGGGCACACAGTACAATTACAATACAATTCAATACAGGGGGGAATCAGAGGGCCCTGCTCATTAGAGCTTACAATCTAGGAGGGAGGGTCAAGTCATACAAAAGGGTAATAGCTGTGGGGGATGAGCTAATGGAGAAAATAGTGCAGTTGTTAGATGGAGGCAGGATAGGCTTCTCTGAAGAGGAAAGTTTTAAGGGATCGCCTAAAAGTGGATACATTTGGAGACAGTCTGGCAGATTGGGGTAGGGAATTCCAGAGGATGGGCGAGACTCAGGAGAAGTCCTGGAGGCGGATATGGGAGGAGGTGATCAGGGAGCTAGAGAGCAGGAGCTCTTGGGAGGAACAGAGATGGCGATTAGGTTGGTATTTTGAGACTAGGCTAGTGATGTAGCTCGGGCAGAGTTGTGGATGGCTTTGTAACGTATTGTTAATATTTTGAATTTAATTCGTTGGGCGAGTGGCAGCCAATGGAGGGATTGGCAGAGAAGGGTAGCAGACACTGAACGGTTTGTAAGGTGGATGAGTCTGGCAGCAGCATTCATGATGGACTGAAGGGGGGATAGTCTAATTAAAGGTAAGCCAATGAGGATGGAGTTGCAGTAGTCAGGGGAGAGATAACCATGGAGTGAATCAGAAGCTTTGTGGTTTCACTAGTTAGAAAGGGACGTAGTTTAGAGGTGTTGCAAAGGTTGAGGCGGCAAGCTTTGGAAAGTGATTGGATGTGGGGCCGAAAGGAGAGTTCAGAATCCAGGATAACACCTAGCACCCTGACATGTGGGGATGGGTGGATGGTTGTGCCATTGCTCTTGACAGACAAGTCAGGGGAAGAGGCACGTGGGGGAGGAAATATTATAAGCTCGGTTTTGGACAAGTTGAGTTTGAGGAAGTGGTGTGACATCCATACAGATATGTCAGTTAGTAAGTTAGTGATGCGTGAAGAGACTGATGGAGTGAGTTGAGGGGTGGAGAGAGAGATTTGTGTGTCGTCAGCGTAGAAATGATATTGAAAGCCGTGAGAGGCTATCAGCTGACCCAGGGAAGAGGTGTAGATTGAAAATAAAAGAGGTCCTCCCAAAAATAAAGGAGGCCTGGGATACCCTAATTTTACTAACTACTACAGAGCAGCACATTTGGCCAGTCTGTCCAAATACCATGCAAAACTGGAAATCCCATTATGGGTATTTATAGAGGATTCAGAAAATGACCCTCCATTAATATCAAATTTATTATGGCTTGATCTTAAAGACCGCTTTAAAATTCATAATCCCATAACTAAACACTTCTTATCTCTCTGGGATAAACTAAAAACCAAATATCAGTTACAATCTCTACACAATCCTCTCCTTTCTTTTATCAGAAATCCGGCCTTTTATCCGGCATGGATCTACCCAAATTCTTTTAAAGCTTGGACAACATCAGGCATTCAGACACTAAATTACTTCATAGCATCTAAATCATTCCTTTCATTCCCATCGCTTAGAGAAAAATATGATCTACCAAACTCTGAGATATTTAGATATCTCCAAATCAAAAATTTCTATACACCATTCCTAAAGGGGGATACACCATTATCCCAATTATCCATTTTTGAATCAATCTGTACAAAAGATCCATTTGCTAAAGGTACAATTTCATCACTTTATAATCAATTATATGGAGTAGCAAATCTTAATAGACCCTCTTACGTTCAGAGGTGGGAGGAGGACCTGGGACGAACTTTAGAAGACACGGACTGGTCTAACATATGGCTCACATCTAAGTCATCTTCACCCAACATCTTAGCACTGGAGACAAATTATAAAGTCCTAACTCGCTGGTACCTTGTACCCGCTAGAGTGGCAAAATATTCACCTAATACCTCAGCTCTTTGTTTTCGAGGATGCCCAGAAATAGGCACATATTTATACATATGGTGGACGTGCCCAGTAATCCAAACCTTCTGGAAGGAAGTCTTCGTGATTGCATCTAAAATATTTAAAAAAATAATACAACCAGATCCATATTTAACTTTACTTAATCTAAAACCGGAATGGTTAACACTCTCTCAATTCAAACTTATGATCCAACTAATAATGGCTGCAAAACAAACAGTGGCCAAGGCATGGAAATCTCCTACATTGGTACTAGCAGAAACAATTCACAGAATGAATAATACAATGTCCCATGCTAAGATGGTAGCCATCGATCAAAATCAAATTCCAAAATTTGAAAAACTTTGGCACCCTTGGATAAAACAACAGTTCCTGTCAAACTTCAATGACTCTGTCCTGTTGCCATGGTAACAGATTAAATGACTTACAGAGACACCCATTCTAAGGCTTCAAAGAGAACTAAAAAGAATAATAAACTGACGAGCGGGACAACCTTGTCGACCATACCTCTACCTTTCAACCCTTTTTCTTCTTTCTCTTTCCTTTTCTCCACCTTACGATTAAAGCTCATTATCAGAATTTATTTGACCTATATACACTCTACTTGTAAACAATATGTATAGTAGGTATAAATCATTTAAATACCTACAAAAGTAACTAAGGAAATGATATATATCTTTAATTTAGGTTTACGTGAACCCAATGTTTAATATTTGAAATTTCATGATATTTACCTATATAAACCCTACTGTAAAACAATGAGCTTACTTTATAGATCCTTGTAAACTTACTTTATGTATCTTTATAATATTGTATACTCAATAAACTTCTTTTGACAAGGAAAATAAAAGAGGTCCAAGACCAGAACCTTGGGGGACCCCGACGGAGAAGGGAAGAGGAGTGGAGAAAGTAGAATTGTAAGTGACACTGAAGGTGCGTTGGGATAGGTAGGATGAGAGCCACTGAAGAGCACAGTCCAAGGGAGTAACGTTTTTTTAAGGAGGAGGGGGTGGTCAACCGTGTCAAAGGCAGCTGAAAGGTCCAGAAGTAGGAGTACAGAATAGTGTTTTTGCAGTTAGTAGGTCATTTGTGAGTTTTAAAAGAGCAGTTTCTGTGGAGTGTTGAGGGTGAAATCCAGATTGTAGAGGATCAAGAAGGTTGTTCTTAATGAGGTGGTCACTCAGTTGGTTGTAAACCAGGTGTCCAAGGAGTTTAGCGGAAAAGGGGAGCGAGGAGATAGGGTGTAGGTTGTTAAGATTGGTAGGGTCCAAAGACAGCTTTTTAAGTATGGGGGTGACCAATGCATGTTTTAGAGCATTGGGGAAGATGCCAGAGGTGAGGGAGAGATTGAAGATGTGGGTTAGAGAGTGTAGGATGGAGTCAGAGGGTGACCTTAGCATTTTAGAAGGAATAGGGTCCAGGGGAGAGGTCAACTGAAAAATTACCAGCCTTGAATACACTGACTTTTCACATCTAAGCGGGTGCGAGAAGGTGTGTAATTGCACACCTTCCTGCACTGGCAGAGGATAAACACACTACTGCTTAGGAGATACGTGGAGGTACACTACAATGCGGGAAACCCTCAATCCACGCACATTTCATGCACCTCACTCAAATCATACCCCCCTTGCAATCTGCAGTGGGTGTCAGTGCAATCCTAAAGTGGTTGTAAACCCCCCCAAAAAAAAGAAAAACCTGCAAGACAAAGACATAATAAGCTAGTATGCATAGAATACTAGCTCATTATGAATTACTTACCTTAAATTGAAGCCCCCGCATTGGTCCTCGTACACCGATTCGGCCGGCGACATTGCTCCCAGAGTTACTTCCGGGTATCGCGGGCTCCAGCGCTGTGATTGGCTGGAGCCCCAGTGACTTTCACTCCCGCGCATGCGCACAGGAGCCGCCGGTAACAGCACACTAGCTAAAGCAACGGCACGGACGTGTTATTGCTTCATTGCGCATGTGCTGATGACGTCGGCACATGCTGATACAGGGGATATCTCCTAAACCGTGCAGATTTAGGAGCTATCCGGGGTAGCTACAGGTAAGCCTTACCTGTAGCAAAAAGTGGTTGTAAAGGGTTTACAACCACTTTAACTACATCCCAAGCTAAGGTTGCAAAACAGTGTGTTTGCCTGCACCAGATCGCATTCACAAAACAACCATGCAAACCAGTTGCAGTGCGGTTCCAAAACTGGTGCATGCATGACTTTGGTGCGATTTGAGCCCATTCAAAATGAATGGGCCTTGATTGCACCACAATCAACACAGTAAGCCTGGTTTCACACTATAGTTTGCATGTAAATCGCACAGGAACTGCACTGCATTCATGTGCAATTCACATGCGATTCTGTGTGGTGTGATTTGAGCCCATTTTGAATGGGCTGAATCGCACCACATCGCACCAAAGAAGTGCAGGCACCTTTTTTTCGAAAACCAACTATGCGATCTGGTTCAGACAAACACTGCGTTTGTGACCTTCTTTTGGGGAGTTGTTAACTTTGAATTGACACCTGCACCAGATCAAAAACACAGTGTGATTGCAATGCAGTGCGGAATCAGGGAGCACAGAGTTTCCTGTACCACATATGTATGAACCAGGGGTAAAACAGGGCCAAGGCATGCCACTGAGGGAAGCAAAAAGTCCAGCCTGGCTCTGGCATTGGCAGACATGTTGTGGTGCCAACTGATGAATCAGTAATCCGGTGAGCACCACAAAAAGCTTGCCAGTGCCAAGCTGGACTGTCAGTAACACACGCAATAGAAAACTCAGCTTAGCCTCAGTCAACTGTCAGTAACACAAGCAATGCAATATCTAGCCCTGTCAGCCTCAATCACATACTTTGTCAGTTGCAACACAGAATCACAGACAGTCTCTCACTGACTCATGATTACCTAGTATGAACAGCAGAATGCCAGCAGCAACACAGCAGTCTGAGCAGTGGTAAGTCTGAGGACACTCTCTGGGACTAGGCCAGAGAGAAAGAGGGACATACCTGAACAGGAGAGCAGCTGTTCATTTATGTGGGGGCCGGGGGCTACACAGCACTTTACAAGAGCTTTGCGCTCCAGGGCCCAGGCAAAGCTCCTCTGCCAAGCCCAAGGTAGGAGTGGCACTGAATGCCAACGGGAATACATGGTGTGCGGTGGGCAGGACTACACGCACCGCCGGCTCCCACTGTGCTGCCTGGTGATAGATCTGTCAGCCTTCAGCCTGAGCCCGATAGACCGGCCTGGCGGTGTACCACAACATGCATGTGGGTATGCCTAATGATCTATTACACTTGCTGCAGAGACATTATTACACTCTGTGAGTCACTGACTGCAGTGCTGCCTGTCGCTGGTGCCATGTGTGGCGGCAGAGCAGGGACACTATGCATTTCATTTTGGCCCTGGGGGGATTTGAACACTCCTGACTCTCCCCTTATCTACGCCCCTGAAGGAGAGGTAGGAAGAATGACAGTCTGACCTCATGGCACCTGTGCTAAAAAGGAGGTGACTCTGTTCTCAGCATGAGTGCCAGCCTGGCTGCTCTCGTGCACACTTTGCTGTTGGAGGGAGGTGAGAGCAGAAAACTCCCTCCAGCATCCATCGCAGTATTACTCCTGTCATTCGGGCAGCTGGAGCACGTGGCACTGATAAGCTCTTGGTGCAACCTCTCTCCACACAGCAACACTACACCCATACTTGCCAACAGTCTTCCTGGGACATTCACGGTATTCAGACCTAAATCCTGGTCTTACCGTGTCCCGGGAAAATTCACGGAAAATTGGCTTTGTCCCGATGTCCATGATGAATCGACCGTCGCCGCACTAGAGATCCGGGGTCGCCACCATTTTTGTGAAGAGCAGCTCTCCTTGAGGCAGAGATGGGGAAGAAACAAGAGGCGGAACCCGGGTTGTGGGCCAGGCCACGGGCAGGGGTTTTGCGGCAGCTCCATTTCAATTGGCAGCTGGTTTTACTGCCACCCGGGCTCCGCCTCTTGTTTGTTCCCCTCGGCCTCCATGAAAGCTGCTCTTTGCAAAAATGGCAGCGAAGACAATATCATCAGTGCCGACCCCAGAACCTCTAGTGGCTGCTCAGGCAATACAGCAGCATGGAGGTCTCAGAATCTAGTGGCAAGCTGCATCTGGTGACAAGTGAACTGCATCTCTGGTGACAAGTGAGCGCTGCATCTCTGGTGACAAGTAAGCTGTATCTCTGATGACAAGTGAGCTGCATCTCTGGTGACAAGTGAGGTGCATCTCTGGTGACAAGTGAGCGCTGCATCTCTGGTGACTAGTAAGCTGCATCTCTGGTGACAAGTGAGCGCTGCATCTCTGGTGACAAGTAAGCTGTATCTCTGATGACAAGTAAGCTGCATCTCTGGTGACAAGTGAGGTGCATCTCTGGTGACAAGTAAGCTGCATCTCTGGTGACAAGTGAGTGCTGCATCTCTGGTGAAAAGTAAGCTGCATCTCTGGTGACAAGTAAGCTGCATCTCTGGTGACAAGTAGCAAGCTGCATCTTTCTTTCTCTCTCCCTCTCTTTCTCCCTCGATCCCTCTTTCGTCTCGGACTTTAACCACAGCCCCTTTAAGCCACGCCCAATATTTATTTTTTACCACGCCCTTACTTGTCACGGCGTGCATTGCGCGTCACATTTTTCCTCCCCCGCTATGTCACGCCTACATTGAATGCCCTGCCCCCTAATTATTATAAGATTCTGCCTACAGACAAAAAAGTGTCCCTATAAATTTTTTGACAATGTTGCTAACTATGTACGCCCAGGGCAGGTGTCCCTTCTGCCTCCTCCTTGTCCCGGGCCTGGTTAATAGGATGTAAAATCCCATGAGAGTGACCTCTTATTATAGTCCTGGGGATAGATGGATGAATGCCAGATTGTTCACAATTAAGAATTCGTTCTGGAGGTGCGCCTCCTTATGTCACTGCTCAGAAAGTCAATGAGCACTGATTGTGAGTTGGTGTGTGGTCCTGGACGCTCCCTGGTGATAAGTGTCTGAAAGTAAAGTTATGTCCTCTAAGCTGCTCTGTCACTTTAAAGTTCAATTCCATCCAAAACCAAAATCTTTCCTTGCAGTGGAGCTGCTCATGCACTAAATGTTCATTTACATGTAGGTGATCGGAAAAAGTACTTTTTCTTACCTGATCTCCCTGCTACCCCAGGCTCCTTCCCCGCCGCTAGATCAGTCCACACAGCCGCTTCTCCCTATGCTCTGTGGTTGCAGGTCCTCTGACATCATCAAGTGCAAAGCAGGGCCTGTAGCCCTGCATTGGATGTGAGGTTGCCAAATGACAGTGCAGGGAAGTGCCAGCTGTTGGTGGACCTAGGATAACATGCTTTTCTGGTCCCCTAGATGTGTGGGGGCAGCCCTACTGCACGGGAGGATTTTTGTTTTTCCATGAAGATAGGCTTTAATGGTAGCCATACACAGTGTAATTGATTTGACAAAGTGATTGAATCAGATATCAATCGAGTAAGACAAAAATGGAAGGGCCAAGCAATAAGAGATTGGTTTTGATTAACCCAGGTCAACCAGTTGAGGAGGAAAAAAATAATCATACATCGCTCGATTACATTTTTTCACACTCATACATGTAGATCAATTGTAAGTGTTTCACAAAGCTTGCAAAAAAATGAAAATGCCATGCATCAACCCTTTATGATCTTTTTTTTTCCAGCAAAAAACAATCAACTTGGGTTGATTAAAAGCATTACTATCTGTTGCTCATGGCTTGGCCATGTCATTTTTTACTTAATTGATGTCCGATTCAGTTGTTTTGTCAAACTGGACATGGATCATTTAGTTTTATTGCACCATTAGAGAAATCAAAGGAATGACATCCTACAGATGACAAAACATAGTACAGGTAAAAAAAAAAATTATATATATATCTATATATATATATATATATATATATAGATATATATATATATATATATCTATATATATATATATAGATATATATATAGATATATATATCTATATATATATCTATATATATATATATATATATATATATATAGATATATATAGATATATATATCAACTTACATAAATATACAGTATATAATAGGTGGGCTATCCATTTAAATCAGTGGAAAGTGTTCAAAACATCAAAATCAGCAAAATACATCAAAAATCAATGCAACAGTTTGTCTTGGCTCATGTCACGGCCCGTGTGTATGGCAGCCGGGCCCAGCTGTCAGACGAGCATGCTGGAAAACCAGCAACCGACCGGCTCCCCATCACCACTCTCAGCCAATAGCACTAACCGAAGTGTTCTGGAAAGGTGGGGAGGGGGCAGCAGGGGAGATCGCTGTACTGACGTCAGATTGTTAGTACAGCAGCTCCAGCAGCACTAGTTGGGGCTGGCAGTTTTTTTTTTTAGTTCAAAAACTAGTGATGTGTACTAGGCTTTGAAGACAACAGAAAAAGTTCGAGAAAAAAAATGGAATCGCTGGCTGCACTTTTTGCAACCAAGCTATGATAAATAGGATGACCGGGACTGGGACTGAAAAGATGTGACTCTCCATTTCCACCCCGTTTTTTCTTCTCTTTCTCTTAAGCTTAATTCACACGAGTTGAATGCTGGGTGACACCGGCCAGTTCAATAGAAACCATCCGACATTCGGCCTGTGTGTATGGCAGCCAGTCCAACAGTAGCAAGCCGACCGTCTCCCGATCAGTGTTTACCAGAGTATTCTGGTGGGGAGCCTTCCCCCTGTCAGAACACGATAGCTCAGCAGAGGAGATTGCTGTACTAACATCAAACTGTTAGTACAGTGGCTCCGACCTAAGCTGTCAGTTTTTTTTTTCCGTTTAAATTGAAAGAAAAAAAATGATAGTGTATACTAGGCTTTATTCTGTTCTGTCCACCTCTTTCCTCTATTAAAAAGAGAAAGTCAAAAATCAAGAAATGTCAAAGTTCTAAATGTTTTAAATCAGTTTCTAGCACTGTACAGCTACGTGACAGAGGTTTCAATAGACTTGATAGAGGATGCTATGCTTTATCACTATAGTGCTTATCTACTGTAGGACCACACTATGTCCACTGGGTTTTAAGAAAACAGAGAAATACAATGTACAATAGCCGCAACTTATCTTATCTAACTGCAAATGTGCTTTCATGACAAGTATTCTTTTGTGTTTATTTGCATTCTGGATGTGGATTGCTAAACTGTCTTCTAGAAATACTGTATGCTTTGTTTCTATATGGAAATAATGCAAACTGGCTTGTTTATGGAAAATTGTTCTTTATTTTACTTTAAAAAAAACAATAACAACATCGAAATACAAACTGCAGAGCACAGAGCATCAGTGGTGCACTATTGTGGGTGCCTCCCATCACTTTCTAATGTGTGTTGGGGTGCAACTCATGATAAATGGCAACACACACATACAGTGCAATACAATAACAGATGCTACAATGCTTTGTGAGGTGTGGACAAGTTTTTTTTTTGTAAATTTCTTTTTATTAATATTTGGCAAATAAGAAAAAACAGAACACATAAAAAGAGAGTAGACAAACCACGTCACACAGGGCAGAAGTCATGAGAAAACATATAAAAAAAAAGAAAAACATGCAGAACCCCCCCACCCCCCAATCCAGGTGCACCACCCTAAGGATACCAATATCATATGCTTGACATTACTAAAATGACTTCACAGTTTTCTTTGTAATAAGGCCATCAATCCTCCCTACATAAGCTATCTAAACAGCAATCAGTCCTTAAATAATCCCAATGATGGATATGCACCCAGATCTCAACATAAATAACATCTCCTCCCCAATAATACACTCCATATACTTATTAGGCTACAGAAAGGTCACTGTCCAGCCATATCTGCCAAACCATGTCAAATTTATTTGGACACCCTCTGCTCAGGTGAGGTGCTTCATAGAATGGAATCACCTTATTAGGTGTGGACAAGTCTTAAACTGACCATAAATTATATAATTTTCTTTTTCAATTTCCTTTAGATTTACTTTCAACAAATTAGTGCAAGGGCCTACCTGATTGCATATAAATTAAAAGTGTTTAGGTTTGACCTCATATTTTTGGTTTTGGTAAATCTAAAGGAAAATTGTACAAAATGTTTCTATAATTTATGGCCAGCCTTGTTCATATTGATGGTGCAATAATTGATTAATTTAATGAGTTTCTGCAACCTGACGTCAAAGCAGAAGCAGGATGTGTTTCACATATTTTTCACATATTGTTTTACTTTTTAATGATAGGAGCGATATTCTGTGATGTACTGTGAGTTTCTGTCACGTAACACCATAGTGGAATGCTGCCAATCGCTTTGCGTAGACCTTCTGTAGGGAGATGTCAGATGGGTGATAATGTGATTGCCCGAGAGAAAGGCCAGTGAAGAAGGAGAGTCAGCTAATTATGAGGCAACCACAACCAAGTAAAGAACCTAATATCACCCAAAGACTACAATAGTGACTAATACAGGACAATAGTCTGTACGAAACAACAACGCAACAAAAACACTCTGTTAAAGCAGATTATTGGGCAAACACACAATTTATATGCATATATCACCATCTATCTGCTTACAGATTTGGAATTCTGTTCTGCTCTTCATATAATAATAATAATAATAATAATAATAATAATAATAATATGACCTAGACAACCCTGACAGACAGTATCATCAATTCCTGAAGCTCTACAGTAGTCTTTCAGTGACAACACAACTATCTCTATTTTGTTGCTGCAATATTTCAAGATACTGCTCCCATGTATAAGATTATCTGAGGCTTTTGGACATGTTACATTCAGCTTGTGTGTACTGGAGTTGGTTCAACAGAGGCTGGCTGCTCGGCTGGCTTCTGTCGAAGAGGCATGGCTGAAAAAGGTCTACCTGTCTACCAGAGTGTTCTGGTGGGCTGGGACGCCCCCGTCAGAACACAATAGCACAGCAGGGTAGATTGCTGTACTATTGCTGGATAGATAGCTCCTCCTGAGCTGTCAGTTTTTTTTTATTTTTCAGCCCTGCTGCCTTGAATGAAAATAAACACTAGTGTGTAGAGGCTGTAGAGGTTATAACCTTACTACAGGGGACTGCTAGAGGTTATAGACAGGCTACAGGAGATTGCAAGAGGTTACAGATCTGCTATAGGATACTGTTATTGTTTGCAGATATGCTACAGGAGAAAGCCAGAGGTTACAGATATGGAACAGGAGACTACCAAGAGACAGCATGCTAAAAGAGACAACTAAAAAGAGAGGGATCTATAGCCATTACTGGTACCTTGGGTATTTGTATAATATTATTTGATATAATCTGTATAATCCTTTACTTGTTTTAGCACATAAACTGATCAAGGGTTAGTGGCAGACAACAGAGCTTCTGTTGGCCACAAGTTAGTCATACGTCGATCCTGCCCTCCAGCTGTTCTGAATTAATTTGTAATTTTTATCAGTTGTTTTATAAATTTCTCTACAAATTTCTCTTTGCTATCACCTGTATGTAGCTGCTGGCAAAGGAGGTACTGCCTCTCCAAAACCTTCTCTGTGTACCTTTTTTGGGTTACATAACAAAGGAGGATTTTATCCCTTTTAAAACTGACTTAATCGTGTTCTTTTTCTTGGTTTGTTTTTACTCCATTAGCTGAATATGCCACCAATCCAAATTTGCTGACCTCCTTTTGGTGCCACCTCTATTTGGGCAAATTTCTCACATCTCTCGATTACCTGCAAATATCTTTAGACAACCTTTCCATACACCAAGAACAGCATAAAGGGGTTCAATAAAAATGGTGGTGAAGGTGTGGAGGTGGCGTATTGGGTGACACAGATCATAAAAGGAGATCTGCCCAGCCTCATAATCCAGATAAATCCTGACTTTGTCACTGGAGATATTGGCAGGTAACTGGATCTTTTTACTGTCATGTATCACCACATACTGACTGTTAACTCTGTACAGACCCCAGGACTTGTCATTACTTCCAATATGTGATTTCTCACCTGCCCTGTCCATACTATGGTAACATATACCAACTCTCCAGCTCTCTGAACCCCCAACATCCAACTCCCAGTAATGTTGGCCAGAGGAGAAATTCCTATTACTTATCACCTGAGGGTAAAGCTGAAATCTCTCTGGTGTTCCTAGGCGATTCTGGCTTCTCTCAGCCCTGGATGCAGATTTCCTGTCATCTGATATATGTAGTTTATTACTAGCCGTGTTTACATCTAGTAAAATGTCAGAAGCTTTCTCTACGTAAATTCCTCTGTTTACACCTGTTATTAGATCAAATAAACCTGTGTGTAATGTCTGTGAGATTCCAATCACGTTTAGATCTCCACCATCACGAAGGAGCTTGTCATGTCCATTTTTAGCCTCATTATCTTTTTCCTTGGGTTCATAGAAATAAGATGAGTCTAATTCTTGTAAGACAGTCAGTGGGTCTGTCATGCCACATAGATCCTCAATGTGATCCATCTTCCTGGACAGTTGGTCCTTCTTTATTTCCAGCTGCTGGATCATATCAGAAATTGCGAATGAAAGTTCCTTTTCCTGCCTAGATATCTCACTCAGGACTCTCTTCTCAAGGTCTTCCAGCTGTCTCCTGAGGTCTATAAACAAGGTAGTGACTATCTCTCTTTCACCAGCTGCTTTATTTTCTATTTGCCCCCCACGTTCCTGCAGACTCCGAACTCTCTCGTCAGTCTCCTCTCTCTCTGTCATTAGGTTCTGTAGAGTATTCCTTAGCTGCTTCTTCTTCTGCTCAGAGGCCTCATCCAGGGACTCCATCTCATGTCCTTTGTGTTCTCCAATCAGACAGCAGGACACACAGATACAAGCAGAGTCCTCGGTGCAGTAATACTCCAAGATCTTCTTGTGGATGGAGCATTTTCTTATTTCCAGGGTAGTGGTAGGGTCAGATAACACATGTTCTGGTGACCGTTTGTGGACACTCAGGTGCTTATCACACAAAGAAACTTCACAATGCAGACAGGACTTGACAGCAGCTACAGGAGAGTCCACACAGTGAGAACAAAAGATTCTGGTCTTCTCTTGATCTGGTTGAGTAGACAGGAAATTCTCCACTATGTTTCGCAGTGTTATGTTTCTGTGCAGTGCAGGCCGATTCTGAAACTCCTCTCTGCATTCAGGACATGAATAACCTCCAGATCCCTCCTGTGTATCCAATACACGATCAATACAGACCCGGCAGTAGTTATGTCCACATTTCAGCATAACAGGATCGGTATAAATGTTCAGGCAGATGGAACATTCCAGTTCTTTTCTCAGACCAGCAGACGCCATCGCAGACAAAAAGGGGGCGAAATGAAACTGAAAGTCTTCACGCTTGGAATGAAGAGGGCGTTTCCACATTTTCCTAGGGTGGGTGAAGCTGAGGCTGTAACTCAAGCTGCATTTAAAGGATCAGCTATTAAAAAGAACACAGAAAATACTGCATTTTACATAAAAATGTGTTGCTGATTCAGGTAATTTATTAAGTTGTGAATTATTCTGGTAAAAATTTTTCCTCTGGTTGTATCATTTACACATTTTATACATAAAAATACACAAATGATAGTAGTTTGCGTTAAATAACATACACAATATAAATACATTCACTCCAAAATCTTTTTATCCTAAAGAAGACCATAGACCTCTGAAGAAAGAGTGACATGCAGTCCAGGATCTAATCGCAGGGAACTGTGATCACATTGCTCAGACATAAAACTGTATCTAAATCTTATAGTGAAAAAATATATGATGTTAAATACCTTATGCCTTTTTTCTTTTTCCTCCATCTTTGACTGCATTTTGTCATAAAAATATTAATAACTTAGCTCCCACACTGCATGTGTGACAACACTTAAAGCTGAACTATGGGCACGAAAAGACTTTCTTCTAAAGTCCAACTCTGGGAATTAAAAAAATATACTCCTGTAGTGCCTAAAGAATAAGGAATACTTGCCTTACTACTCGCTCCAGATAGCTTTGGTGCTACCCTCCGTTCTAGCTTGTGAGCAGTCCCTTGGTATGCTAACGTACAATGCAGGGCTACCGGAACTACATTGTACTTGACAATGTCATTGTGTGACCCAGAACACTTTATAGAAGAGGCAGGAGACTAGGAATAAGGTTTGCATGCTCTAGGACCTGTGGCTGTTCACGGTTTGACTAAATGGCAAACGTATGGGCATGTTCGCTCAAGCACCAAAAGTGAATCCTTATAATGGTTTGCCTGACGTGGGAACTGTGGTCAGGTGGTAAAGTATGGCCAATACTGGGTGCCATCATCTCCCTTTAAAAGACAAATCTCCCATCAACCTTTTGTCAGTTTGTACTGGAGTTGTGGTAGTGAAAGACAGCTGACAGTGACTACAGGGAGAGATACTGGTACTGTACTGTGCAGTGCTAGTATGCTACTTACAGAGCTATACAGTGCCATATACAGTGATGAATATTACCACTGCCACATTACAGTGATTTTCAGTGTGGTGGGCTACAGAAAGTGGCGTGCACTCCCTATATAGCACTGTTCAGTGTACCTCAAAGTGATTGTAAAGGATTGTTTTTTTTTTTTTTTTTTAAACAAACATGTCATACTTACCTCCACCGTGCAGCTCATTTTGCACAGAGTGGCCCGTACATCCTCTTCTGGGGTCCCCCAGGGGCTCTCTCGGCTCCTCCCTGCATCAGATAACCCCCTAGGAGAAGCGCTTACCTTGTGGGCGCGCTGCCGAGTCCAGCATTTGCGTTCACAGACACGAATGCCGTACTCGCCGGCGCCCCCGGCGCCCATGTCATTGGATTTGATTGACAGCAGTGGGAGCCAATGGCTGCGCTGCTATCAATCTATCCAATCAAGAGCCAGGACCCCGTGGAAAGAGGGACAGCACGTCCCCGCCGAAAAGATGAAGGGGCTCACGTAAGTAAAACGGGGGGGGCTTTGACTGCCAGGTGTTTTTCACCTAATGGATAGGATGCATTAAGGTGAAAAAATACAAGGGTTTACAACCACTTTAATTGTGAATTTCATTGTGGTGTTCTTGATAGGGCTAATTTTTTTTATTTTTAGTGTGTCAGCAACAACTTCTTTCGCTGTGTAGCTGCCCCCCTCCCCTCCACCTTGTTTTCTAACGCTCTATTTTTCTTTGTTTTCTTTCAAGTTTTGTTTTAAGGTTCCACTTTTAGAAATTAAAGAAAAAAGTTGTTGTTTTAGGGATGGTGTTTAGGATTTGTTTTTTGTTTTTCTATTTATTTAATGGTGGGAGATATATTTTATTTCTATATTATTTTGATGAGGTTTTAATTTTTTTTAGGATCAGCAAGGTAAACTGGCTGGTTACAAAGGCAACGTTTCCCTTTGTAAGCAGCACATACTATTATAGACAAATTTTTTGCACCAAATCACCAGATTCAATGCCATTGTTGCCATAGCTGTGAAGAAAATTATGCAATTCCCTGTTGACATCATGCTTTAGAGGCCTAAAGGGAGAGGCAGAGGTTGTTCACGCACCGTTAGTGGGGGCAAGTAGGTTCTGCAACCATAAACCAAAGTAGTAGTTAGGCTTTGAGAGACAGGGCACATCTGGCCTTCTTTTTTAGGCAGTGTGTGCTATACAGCCAGTAGCACAGTGCCATCAGCAGCTCTTCTTCCTCCTCTTGTACAGTTGAACCTACCATTGCCCTGCAAACTGGCATTGAGGATTTTTTTTTCAACTTTCTTTTTATTTACCTTATGCCAGTTTTGACCCCTATCATTTTACCTGCCAGCAGTGACCCCTGTCCTCTCTCCTGCCAGCAGTGACCCCTGTCCTCTCTCCTGCCAGCAGTGACCCCTGTCCTCTCTCCTGCCAGCAGTGACCCCTGTCCTCTCTCCTGCCAGCGGTGACCCCTGTCCTCCCTCCTGTCAGCTGTGACCCCTAGCCGCTCACCTGCCAGCAATGACCCCTGTCAGTGGTGACTCCTGTCTTCCCTCCTGCCAGCAGTGACCCCCATCCTCTCTCATGCCAGCGGTGAGCCCTGTCCTCTCTCATGCCAGCGGTGAGCCCTGTCCTCTCTCATGCCAGCGGTGAGCCCTGTCCTCTCTCCAGCCAGCGGTGAACCTTGTCCTCTCACCTGCCACCAGTGACCTCTGTTCTCTCATTTGCCAGCGGTGACCCCTGTCCTCACTCCTGCCAGTGGTGACCACTGTCCTCTCCCCTGCCAGCGGCAACCCCTGTCCTCTGCCCTGTTGACCCCTGTACCTGGCTCAGTTGACCCCTATCTGCAGCTGGGCTGACCCCTGTACACTGCCCTGCTTACCCCAAACCTCGGCTCTACTGACCCCTGTACACTGCTCTGCTAACCCCTGTCCTCCACCTGCTGAGCCCTGTCCTCTGGGTAAACAGTTTCAATAAAAAGTATGTGAACCCTTTTGGAATGATATGGATTTCTGCACAAATTGGTCATAAAATATGATCTGATCTTCATCTAAGTCACAACAATAGACAATCACAGTCTGCTTAAACTAATAACACACAAAGATTTATTGAACACACCATGTAAACATTCACAGTGTAGGTGGAAAAAGTATGTGAACCCCTAGACTAATGAGATCTCCAAGAGCAAATTGGAGTGAGGTGTCAGCCAACTGGAGTCCAATCAATGAGATGAGATTGGAGTTGTTGGTTACAGCTGCCCTGCCCTATAAAAAACACACACCATTTCTGGGTTTGCTTTTCACAAGAAGCATTACCTGATGTGAATGATGCCTCGCAAAAGAGCTCTCAGAAGACCTATGATTAAGAATTGTTGACTTGCATAAAGCTGGAAAGGGTTATAAAAGTATCTCCAAAAGCCTTGCTGTTCATCAGTCCATGGTAAGACAAATTGTCTATAAATAGAGAAAGTTCAGCACTGCTGCTACTCTCCCTAGGAGTGGGCATCCTGTAAAGATGACTGCAAGAGCACAGCGCAGACTGCTCAATGAGGTGAAGAATCCTAGAGTGTCAGCTAAAGACTTACAAAAGTCTCTGGCATATGCTAACATCCCTGTTAGCGAATCTATGATACGTAAAACACTAAACAAGAATGGATTTCATGGGAGGATACCACAAAGGCAGCCACTACTGTCCAAAAAAAAAAACATTGCTGCATGTTTACAGTTTGCACAAGAGCACCTGGATGTTCCACAGCAGTACTGGCAAAATATTCTGTGGACATATGAAACCAAAGTTGAGTTTTTTGGAAGAAACACACAACACTAAGTGTGGAGAAAAAGAAGCACAGCACACCAACATCAAAACCTCATCCCAACTGTGAAGTGTGGTGGTGGGAGCATCATGGTTTGGGGCTGCTTTGCTTGCATCAGGGCCTGGACGGATTGCTATCATCGAAGGAAAAATGAATTCCCAAGCTTATCAAGACATTTTGCAGGAGAACTTAAGGCCATCTGTCCACCAGCTGAAGATCAACAGAAGATGGGTGTTGTAACAGGACAACGACCCAAAGCATAGAAGTAAATCAACAACAGAATGGCTTAAACAGAAGAAAATACACCTTCTGGAGTGGCCCAGTCAGAGTCCTGACCTCAAGCCGATTGAGATGCTGTGGCATGACCTCAAGAAAACGATTCACACCAGACATCCCAAGAATATTGCTGAACTGAAACAGTTCTGTGAAGAGGAATGGTCAAGAATTACATCTGACTGTTGTGCATGTCTGATCTGCAACTACAGGAAACATTTGGTTGAAGTTATTGCTGCCAAAGGAGGTTCAACCAGTTATTAAATCCAAGTGTTCACATACTTTTTCCACCTGCACTGTGAATGTTTACATGGTGTGTTCAATAAAAACATGGTAACATTTAATTCTTTGTGTGTTATTAGTTTAAGCAGGTTGTGATTGTCTATTGTTGTGACTTAGATGAAGATCAGATCACATTTTATGACCAATTTGTGCAGAAATCCATATCATTCCAAAAGGGTTCACATACTTTTTATTGCAACTGTATAGGTTTCTTTTTCTCCATTTCAGTGGCTTCTCATTTAGTACCGTGTTGTCACTGTTCAAATATTTGACCAGCTACGATGAGGCTGTGATCAAGGACATGATCCCTCCCGTGTTAATGCTGGAGCAAGATGTAGTAGACCGGGCACTGGCGCAACAGCACAAGGAGAAAAAAAGAGGATATCCTGCTGCCTCAGGGCCTGCTTTATCTTGTACTTGTGAGGTCACACCAAGTACAGGAGAAACTTGGGGAGGAGGAGGGTTTGGGTGTCGGTGGGGAGGAGCAGGAGAACAAGGGGTAGGCTTTCAGGGGTACCTTTTACCCCTCCCAAACAGCGAAAGTTGGTTGTGTACTCTATTGCCCTCAGCAACATTAAGGATTTGGGTTAACATACTATGAGCTCATTCATGCTGCAGTGACTTGGAAAGGACACAATGATTTGGGCCATAAAGCAGAGGGACCATTTTTTGTTGGCCACCCTTTTGGAAAACACCAGAGCTCATCCTGCCTTGACAAGCAAAAAATGCACCATCTGGTAGAGGTGCTGCCAAGGAACCCCGTAACCACCTTTCCAGTCAGTGGTAGGATCCTCTTTAATGGCCAATTTGCCTCGTGTCCTCAGGATGGTGAAAAAAGCAGCAGCTGTGGACGTGACTGCCTAAGTGAGGCTTTCAAGGCCTTTCTTACTATGCATTGGCCAGGCTTGGCTGTTGGCTGAATATATGAGGTCAAGGTCAGATGTGGACACCTTTACAACGGACGACCCACTTGACTACTGAGTGTTGATAAAGGAACAATGGCACAAGCTTGCCCAGTATGGTATCAAGCTGCTGGGCTGCCCTGTAGGCAGTGTTTTTTTTTACAGTGGGCAATTAGGCCCATGGGTGGTTTTGTGACTGAAAAAAGAATCTGCCTGTCCTAAGACAGTTGATCAGCTCACCTTTATGGCTCAACTATGAACCAGTGCTGGATCAGCAATGGACACCAAACCCCTGCAGCTGAAGTTTACGATTTAATAATTTCTCTGAATTTGGCCCCAAAAACATTATACTAAACAGCATTACTAACATCACTGCTGACATGCCATTGATTACCATTGCCTACCACCATAACCATTCCCATTCCCTGCCACCTCTACAGGGCTAGCACTACTACCATATTGTGCTGCCTCTACAGCTAGTTCAGTTCTTTGGCTCTGTGAAGGTGCCGCAGGTAATTTTTGCACAGTTGCACCTCAACTGCCATCTGTCACACATTATGTTTGCGTAGCTGGTCCTTTTGTAAAATGAATAGCATTTGCTGAAGGCTAAATTTTGCTCTTTGTCCCATAATTTTCGGTCTTTGCCAGTGCTCCGTGAATCAAGAATATTTGTGGCTATTGTCTTTCTGAAATAATATAGTGTCTAACAGTGATTAAAACCTGCCTGGTCTCTCCACAATAAACTGTGGACTAGTAAAAGTTCTTACGTGCTGTCTGTGTGGTCTGTAAAATATTTGAACTGCTTTTGGTCAAATCATGCACTCTTATGTAGATATTTTGATACAAGCTACCTTGTGTATCTACTGTTCAAATGTGTCTTTTTTAGATTTCTGCTCTGTTTTCTATGGCATAGTTTTCTATAGTGTTTATTTCAGATTAAAACCTGCCCTGTCTTTCCCTTTTCAAACATGAGCTACTACAAAGTCTTACAAAGTCTTACATGATTTGCATGACGTGAATTGACTGGTATGGAATTTGAGGTGAAACCCCAAACAGTTTTTGTTTTGTTTTTCTTTGTTTCTTAGTTTTTTTGTGGGATTCCCCCTTAACCTATACCAGTCTCTCATCAAGAATAAGGGTCTGGTATTGATTTCGGGGGGCTCTAGATTTTTTGGTGTTTTTTTTTTCCAAGGGTTTAAACATGCAGTCTGCCTGGGCAAGAAAAGGGGTCTGCAAGCATGCAACCCTCTCCCCCCCACACTCCTGATCTACATGCCTTCATAATGGGGAAAGTACCTTGCCAGGGGCGACGCCCTGGCAAAGTACCATTTCTCCTGGTTGATAAGGACCAGGGCCTCTTCTGCACATGTCTAGCCTGGTGGACGTGAGGGTATGTAGAGAATCTGGAAACCCTTTTTAAAATAAGGGCCCCCCAATACTTACCCTCAGGTCTTGGCAGAGTGTTGCTGATGCTCCCACTCCCCGGCTACCTTTGGGCATATATTTTGGTACTGTTTAGTAGTTCAGAACTTTTGGTGTGTGGTCCTGTGATGTATAACAGAGGTAACCTCCTTACCCCTGCCCATGACGGTCACAGTTTGCCTTCTTGGTCCTGTGAAAGGTCTGGCATCAACCAGGACTCAATCTATTCTGTTTAGTTTACTGTTATTTTACACTTGTAAGGCATTAATCCTTTAGAAATCCTGGAAAAAAAAACAGATACACCCTCCCTGACTTATTGGAAGGGGCTGGTAAATAAGCTGGTGCCATTCTATAAAGCTACATATCTGATCAGGGGTATCCCCCAAAAAATTAGAAAGTCTGGCAAATTTGGTTAGACAATCCTGCTACTGCCAGATAGAGATATAATAATTCTGCCTTTTGCATGTTATGGTTAGGATGTCATCTGTCACAGAGGGCATGGACGAAAACTAAAGTGCCTGAGATGTGTCCTGTATTCTTTACATAGGCTTGAGGTTGGTCTGTTTTATGTTATATGCTTTAGGGACTGCCTTTGTAGTTGTGATGTTTTATATATTTTGCCTCGTACCCCTTTGGGGGTTTCTCTGTATCCAAGTGGGTTGAGTATTTCACGGGTGGGACTGCCTGGAAATGGAGGGGGGGGGGGGGATCTTACTTGTGGTTCTGTGGTTTTTCTTTTGAGCCCTGTGAGGCTGATAGTGTTATTTTATATTTTTTATTTCTCTATGCAAAATCAATAAACAGAAATTAAACAAAATAAAATAAGGGGGCTCCCATATATCTGCCATAATGTGAATGAGTAAAGGATACAAAGAGGCTGGAAGATGGCTGGTGTTGTTGACCAAATATGGTCATGACTATATTTTGTCAAAGACATCGCCTGAGATATCCATTAGCTTGTTTACAATTTGTAACAATCCAATATGTAGCAAGATAGTGGTTGCTTGGATGCTGCCTGTCTTCATAAAAACACGTGATTTTCCGACACACAAAGTTTGAGAGCAGGCTATAACATTTTCCGACAACAAAATCCGTTGTCGGAATTTCCGATCGTGTGTACACAAATCCAACGCACAAAGTGCCACGCATGCTCAGAATAAATAAAGAGATGAAAGCTATTGGCTACTGCCCCGTTTATAGTCCCAACGTACGTGTTTTACGTCACCGCGTTCAGAATGATCGGATTTTCTGACAACTTTGTGTGACCGTGTGTATACAAGACAAGTTTGAGCCAACATCCGTCAGAAAAAATCCTAGGATTTTGTTGTCGGAATGTTTGATCAATGTCCGACCGTGTGTACGAGGCCTTAGTGTAAGGCCTCGTACACACAAAACGAAAATCAGAAGGGAAAATTCGTAAGACGAGCTATTGACAGCTGATTTGACTTTTTCGTCAGACAAAAGCTGGATGTGCAGGCTATAAAATTTTTGTTGGGGGCGTGACCGGAAGCTGACCTGAATGGACACTCAGCCAGCTAGCTCTCCCTCAACCCGCAGCTCCACGGCAATATTTGGGGTTTTCCTCCACCCATTCATGGGCAGATCCAGGACCACCTGCTCCTCCACAGCTCGGGGATCATCACAACCCCCACCGGAGTCCTCCACAAGCTTCCGGGACTACTTTATGATGCCCGACATGACACTAGGCGGAGCAGACGAGATGGCGTCGGATGCCATCTCCTCCTAATCTCAGGCCTCCCTTCAACCTTCATCTCAGACCCAACAGCCACATCGGGTCTCGCCAAAATCCCATCTACTGGCTCCAGCACCTGACGAACCTCTGCAGGCGGTGAGTCTCTCCCATCGGGCACTCTCCTCCCCAGCCTCGCCATGCGGGGAGCAGGCCGCAGCCCACGACCAGCCCTCCGCACCGTAAACACACTACACAGAGACCTTTCCACGGCTACTGCGGGCGGCATCGGACCCCTGCATGCACGAGAGAAGCCCCGACTCCCTTGCCCCATCTGAGGATTTCCTCCCTTCTCAACGCTACTGCGTTCTTTCACGCATTGTTTTATTTTTTTCTTATTTTCTTGTACTATTTTTCTATTAAGACAATCAGTAAAAATTGTTATTTGAAAAAAAATTTTTTTTTGTCGGATGTGAACTCAGCTTCTGATTTTTGGATGGTTAGTACAGAAATCCATCACACAAAAGTCAAAAGTACAAACACGCATGCTCGGAATCAAGGAACAACTGGGAAAAGTTCGGTCTTGTAAACTACTGTTCGTAATCTAGAATTAACATTTGTGACGCAGCAATTGATAAAATGTCAAAAATCTCATCTTCTTTAATGGGATAATAATGAAGCTGCTTTGCTGGTGATACTGATGTAGTTAGGCCAAATGCATTTTAAAAGGCATTTGTTTTGTAACGATCTGAAAATCGCAAGTCAACACTCACGAAACTGCTACTAACATGAAATTAGTAGAAGGGGCCCAAAGGGTGGTGCTTGAGAAATGAACTTCCTCTTTATTTTTTTTTAACAAAAACAGTGGTGCTTTATTGTTGTAATAGATAATCATAGTTACAGAATACCATTCAACAGAGTACAATACATTACATACGTAGAGTACATATTTGAGGATAGGGAAATTAGTATGCAAAACCCGCAAACAATATGTAAGGTTAATAGTACCATTCTCACAAGTACCGTCCACCCTCCACCCTCCAAAACCCTACCCTATTGGGGCAAATAAACGTAATGAACTGAATGTTTCTCTACGAGGCCATCCACGGAGCCCAAACTTTTTCGAATTTCCACGGACAGCCACGGTTTATATATGTCATTTTATACATGGGGATTACTGCCTCAATCTGTGTCTCCCAGGCTGAAAAGGATGGAGGGGAAGAATCTATCCATTTCATGAGTATTTCTTTTTTGGCATAGAAAAGAAGGAAGGAAATCAGTAATTTAAGATGATATGGCCTTTGCTCATCATCATGTATCCCCAGCAACGCCATGCCCGGCAAGAGCGGAATAGAGGTCTGCAATCTGGAGTTGATTTCACCTATAATCTTAGTCCAAAATAGTGCAACAACTGGGCACTCCCAGAACATATGTATAAATGTGCCTATATGGACTTTGCATTTAGGACACATGGGGTCTCTCTCAGGAAATATGCGATGGAGTCTCTGCGGGGTATAGTAGACCCTGTGTATAAATTTAACTTGAATCAGTTTGTCCTTGGATGCTATCACTAATTTTGGGCCATACTCTAGACAGTCCTCCCATCCCTCCCTATCCAGCGACGGGATATCAGCCCACCATCTTTCCCATAATTTATTAATCTTAGGGCAATCTCTTTCCAGCAACGCATTATATAGAGAGGATAGGGGTTTAGACAAGTCTCCAGGAGATAGGAGATCTTTGATGGGGTCCGTCTGTAACAGGGGAGTTTGCGGGAATTGAGCCCTGGCCGCATGTCTCAGCTGTAGGTACCGGAACCCCATCCAACGGGGCAGTCCAAATCTAGCCGTAAGCTCGTGCAAGGAGAGCAGTTGACCCCCAGACACGTGTTTCAACAAGGTTACACCATATCTGGCCCACACCTGTGGGTCCGGCTTCATACGGAAGTGTTTAAGTCGTGGTTTCCCCCATAAGGGATGAGCTGGAGACAATTGACCAGGTCTCAAGTATCTGCGCCTAGCCGCTTCCCATACTCTCCAAGTTGCTCTAGTAGGCCCAGGGATCCCACAATATGCCTTGGGTCCTCTATAGGGAAAATTCCGAAGGTCCGTCAGGGAACCCAAAATATTCGCCTCGAGACAGGTTGCCACATTGGATCTAGAACCCTGGAACCACCAGTGTACCGTCACCAACATGGCTGCCCAAAAATATAACTGGAAATCTGGGAGGGCAAGTCCACCCAAGTCTGCAGGTAAACATAACCATGTTTACCACCATGCTCGAACACGCGTTGAGCGGAGTATAACAAAGCCTTGTCTGTCTGGGCCATCCTAGTGGTGGATAGGTCACGCAGGGCCTTTTTCCACGCCCTATACCAGTCCTCCCCAGGAGCAGAAACGTATTCAGCCTCCAACCTGCCTGCCAGCGCCTCCAGCTCACTCATGGAGCGAGTGGATTCACGTTTGAGCCGAGTGATACTATGCCCATACTCCCCTCGTATCCAAGCTTTAAATGAGTCCCATACAACAGTAGGGGCAGCTGATTTAGCATTGTCCGTCCAGAAATTGCAGATAGAGGCCGTTAGGGGTTCCAACAGTCTCTCATCATTAGCTCAAAATCTGGATAAACGCCACAGGCGAGTCCCTGGTGGAACAGACAGCGTCAGTGTCAAGCACAATGGTGCGTGATCTGAAATTCCCCTGGGAAGCACAGATAGGTCATGTAGATATTGTAATGCAGGGCCTGAAGCATAGACAAGATCAATTCTAGACAGCGTTTTGTGTGAGGCTGAATGGCAAGTGAAAACTCTCAATGTCGGGTACAAGTGCCTCCAGACGTCAGTTAGGGCAAAAGTTTCCGCCCATTGCCTGAGGTCCGGGTGTCCCGAGCCGAGGATTGCAGCCGATCAAGTTCCACCAGTGGAACCATGTTAAAGTCCCCCATGAGGTATACCAATGCGGTATCAAATTGCACCACTATTTGCATGATCTCGTGAAGGACCCTGCCAGATGCTGGCGGAGGAACATAAAGCCCAACTAGTACCACATTCTTATCAAATATATTAGCATGTATAACAACAAATCTCCCTTCTTTATCTGTTTTAACCTCAATCAGCCTAAACGGTAGTGTCTTGTGGACCAGGATGCTAACCCCTCGGGCATAGGTGGAAAAGGTGGAATGATAATTAAGGCCCACCCAGGCTTTCCTGAGGCATACCGTTTTGTTTTGTGGCAGATGTGTCTCCTGGAGAATACAGATCTGCGGGTTGTGGGAGCGAAGGAAACGAAACACCAGGGAACGCTTAACAGCAGTATTAAGCCCTCAAACGTTCCATGAAATTACCTTTATCTCAGCCATGGAGTATGAGGTAAAGTGGATATGCAGTTATGTAACATACCAGACAGGTAGCATCCCAGTCCAGCCACACATATATTGTTCTACATAGTACTGTGTAAATGGTTCTGTTCAAACATGCGTCATATCTAAAGCACCTGAAACAACTAAATAGTGTTAACAAAAACAAACCCAGCATTAAACCCCGCCCCCCACCCCAACCTAGGAATGCCTTGTTCCCCAAACATCAAAAAAAGAAAAATAAAACCCCAAGTTCAGGGAGCGTGAACCAGTGGGTATAGACCCTTAGTGGAGAGGATTGTCCACGTAAGGTAACGAGAAACTCCGCCGCCAGTAGGAATTAGGAGAGAAATAGCGATCCAACCAACAAAAGTTATTTCGGATCGTCTCATTTCGGACCAATGTGGTTGAGTAGATGTGTGGATTAAACTAGCAGCACATGAGGAATAGAAAAAATAAAAAATAAAATATGTTCTCTGTTTAGGGCAAATGAGGAGGATCATCCTGCAGCTCAGGAATACAGAGTATGCCATACTCTAGGCCAGTGGTTCTCAACCTGGGGGTTGGGACCCCCTCGGGGGTCAAATGATGATTTGCCAGGGGTCACCAAATCCTGGGCTGTTCCTGAAGCCTGCACCTCTCTTCCAGCCTTTTTGCAACCATCCAGCTGGGCTGTCCCTGGAGCCCGCGGCCGCCCACTCAGCTTCTTCGCAGCCACCCATTCAGTTCACGGCATGGCTGGGGGGCAGAGACTAGAGGTCAGCTGACTGGTGAGGAATGTGAAGTGGGAGGGGCTGGAGGAGACCCTATCTCCTAATTTCAGCATAGGTGTCACTGCTACGAGACACCACAAAGTCAGAGACACAGTGAAGCCGGAGACGCAGTGAGTAACACTACCTCTGATTGTAGTTGCCATTAAAAGTCCCCCACTACAGTTCTCAGATCAGCAGATGACCTTGATCAAGAGCACCCAAGTTGGCTGATCAGAACTCCCCCCAGCACTGCCACTGATCCCAACTCCCTGTCAGCACTGCCACTCATCCCATTCTTCCCCCAACAAAGAGTAAGAGAAGGAATGAAAATAGAGAATACATGGAAGGGAGAGGAAAAGAGGGGGAAGAACAAATAAAAAGGGAGAGAAAGAATAAGAGAAAGAACAAGAAAGACGGATAGAGAGAGGGATGGGGAAAAAAAACCAAGAAATTAGGATAGAGAGAGATAAAAGGGAACGAAAGGAGAACTAAGAGAAAGAGAGGTACATCCTAAAATTTACCATATGGGGTTTAATACTGTACGAGTGGAAGGGACTCAGGGAGCGCTAAATGTCCGTGGGTTAGGGGCGCAAATTACTTGTCATGCCTTGGGTGCTGACAACCCATGCTATGAAAATAATTTTACTGTTAGGGGTCCTCACAACTTTTATCAAGGGGTCACGACACTAGAAGGGTTGAGAATCACTGCTCTAGGCAGACAATCCGGCAAAGTGCTTTCTCCTTCTACTGCGGTTAGCAATCGATTGTCTCCCAGAGTGGAATTCCAGCTTAGGCAGACATAATAAAAGGTGTATATCACGTGCAAGTGAAAGAAGAGGGAGAAGTGAACCTGCAATACGTGTAATGGTCACTAGAGTCCGCCAGTGACCCTCCTGCAGGAATTACTGAAATCTGAGCTTCCAAAAGAGCCAAACAAGACATTGCTGCAGTAAGTCAGTAACATAGGTAATCTTCATCTCTAAAGGTCCCAACATCTCAGGAACATCTTGTAAAGGGCAAAAAAGGTTATCCCTCAGTAGATTCAACCAGTGGCAAGCTTGAGAGTAGATATCACCTGGCATAGCCAGGGGCACAACACTTATACTGTATACTGACAGGGAATACAGAAGGCACAACGGGTGCAAAATTAAGTCCCGTCGAAGTTTGAACAATCAGAGGCCAATATTCAGAGCAGAAGAACAGAAGAGCATGTTGCAGCATTTAACGGTTGGGGGGCAATGATTCCAGCCATGCGTTAGCATCCCTAGGGGAGGTAAAAAATCTGGTACTTTCCCAGTCTTGAACCATCAATCGTGCTGGAAACAGAACACTGTATCGAATGCCCTTAAGACGCATGGCTGCCTTCACCTGGTCAAAGGAGCGTCTGAGCTTTTGAGTTTCTACAGAGTAGTCAGGGAAGATAAGTAGCTTGTTATTTTGATGGCGTATTTCTCCCTGTACTCTAGCAGCCCGGAGCACTTCATCCCTGTCACGGAAGTTCATAAACTTTAGGATAAATGTGCGTGGCGGTGCTCCAGGGGGGCCCGGCCTGAGAGGGATCCGGTGAGCCCGCTCCACCGCATAGAAAGGTGAAAATTGAGCCCCTGGTAGGAGGGAACGTAGTAGGCCTTCGAAAAAACTCCGTCCGACATTTCTCCTCAGCTCCTTCCGCCAGACCTACAAAGGTTGTTCTTCCTATTACGGTTTTCCGCATCTTCGGATTTATATTCCAGTGCTCTAATTTTGGTTTGCAGGGCCCTTAAGTCTGTTCCATGAGACTCTACAGTGTCCTCCACTTGCCCCAAATGCTGTTCGGCATCAGAAAGTCTGCCCCTTATTTTATCCATGTCCAGCCTTATTAGACCAACATCTAATTGCACAGCATCTACCTTGGAGGTAAGGGTAGTAAGGGAGGCTTGGCAATTTCCTATAGCAGCCAGGACATCAGCCAGGCCTGGCTGTGTAGAGGGGGACTGCTCTGACTGCTCTGTCTGGGACGCCATGTTGCCACTAGCTCGCCTCCCGGGCCCCACGCGGCCTAAACAGGCCGCCTCTGTCTCCACCGGTTCGGGGGGAAATTTCAACTTCTTACCCCTTCCTCTGGCTGGCCGGGATGATCGGCGGTGCATGTGAAGAAGTCCGTCGGCTTAAAGACCCGCTGTCGGTGCTGCTTTAAGAATCTTACACAAGTAAGTTGCAGGGCGGAGGTGATCCTGGGTGTAGCAAGATGGCCGCTGCTCCAGAGACCAGGTCGGGGCCCCAGACCCTCCAACCAGCTGTCACAGGGTGTAGAAATGCTGTGGCAGTGCCCACAGGTGATCCGGTGGCCAGGACAGCCAGCCAGGGGTCTCTGGGGAGCAAGATATGGCAGGGAAATGTGCAGAAGCTGCCGCCGGGTTTAGCAAGATGGCCACCGCTCCAGGCAGCAGGTCGGGCCTCAGACCCTCCAGCCAGCCTCTACAGGGCAAAAAGTTGCTGTGGTAGTGTCTATGAGTGGTCCGGTGGCCAGGGAAGCTAATTAGGGGTCTCTGGGAAGCAGGATGCGGCCAGAAATTGTGTTGGAGCCGCCGCCGGGTGCAGCAAGATGGCCGCCGCTCCACAGACTAGGCCGAAGCCGCGGTCTGTCCTACAGGCCGTCCCCGGGCGGGGAGATCCAGCGATCGCGGCCGCGGATGGCGATCCAAAAGGCTGGATTAGACTGATAGCCAGGCCGGGAACAAAGCAGGCTTGTTGGTCACTGCAGGGAGGTTAGGATCGCCCGGATTACAGCAGGATTGTATGGGCAAGCGGAGCTCTCACTGGACACGTCCTACCCCATCACTCTCCAGGCCACGCCCCCGAACTTCCTCTTTATACTCTCATAGTACGTCACTACGTTCGTGTTTGTCAAACGACAATTTGTGGATCGTTAATATGCTAGACAAAATCCTGCACACAGGCTTTTGACAAAAATGAGGGGCTCAGTCGTCCAACAATCAAACCATGTGTACGAGACCTAAGCTGTCTGCTCGTACCTCATACACTGACAGGAAGCATTGGTGAACTACCTAGAGTGCTCAACAGCGCCCTGGTAGTTCATTTAGAACTACAGGTGGACAGCCGCAAAAGCTGTCGGTACTTGTAGTTCTCACATTAAGACCCCCTTCACACTGCGGTGCTTTTCAGGCGTTTTTGTGCTAAAAATAGCGCCTGTAAAGCGCCTCTCAAGCCACCCCAGTGTGAAAGCCCAAGTGCTTTCACACTGGGCGGTGCGCTTGCAGGACAGGGAAAAAAGTTCTGCAAGCAGCATCTTTGGGGCGGTGCGAGAGTGGTGTATACCGCTCCCCCACCGCCCCTGCCATTGAAATCAGCGGCGTTTTGCGGGCGCTTTTAACGCTTTATTCGGCTGCTAGCAGGGGTTAAAAGCGCAGATCCAGCAGCCGAAAAACGCCGCTATAACTTTACCACTAACACCCCCCTGCCTCAGTGTGAAAGTAGCCTAACAGAGCTCTGTGAAAGAATGACACAGCCGGATAGGCGGAGCCCCACACAGCCACGTTTTTTTTTTAAATTGTGACAGCGAATGCAGGCAGAAGAATGGGGGATCGGATGATGAGGAAACTGCTGCAACAGTAAGACCCTTTCACACTGGGGCTGCCTGTGTGTTAGTGCTAAATCGCCGCTCATTTTAGCGGCACTTTAGGGCTGTTTAAGCTGCGTTTTTCAGCCACTGGCGGGGTGCTTTTACCCCATGCTAGCGGTTGAAAAAAGGGTTTAAAGCGCCCGTGTTGCGCTGCTTCCCGAATCGCTTTTTAGGCGCTTTGGAAGCACTGCCCATTCGTTTCAATGGACAGGACATTTATGGAGCGCTGTATACAGTACTCCCAAACCGCCCCAAAGATGCTGCTTGCTGGACTTTTCTAACGCACTCTGGCTTTCACATTCGGGCAGCATAGGAGGCAGTTTTCAGGCGCTTTACAGGCACTATTTCTAGCGCTAAAATGCCTGAAAACTGTCTCAGTGTGAAAGGGGTCTAACATGTTACACCCTGAACTTTTCCGTCAAGTATGCCTGTGTGATTGAAACCTAAAGGAAATAGCCAATGTAATATTAAAGCCAGTGTATACATAAAGTTACATAACATTATATGCTCTCCAAGAGAGAATTTGAAAAGACTAATTATTATTACTATTACATAGCTTTGGAGGAGGAGTATGCTCAGCCTGGGACAGGACTCTGGTGTTGTGTAGTGCATACAAGAGAACTGGGAACAATGTAATTGACAGCAGAGAGCATAGAAAGTTGCCAGCTCACTGGATTTCTGTCAGGATCAACAGGTATTTTTGCACTCTTTGAACAGATATAAAAAACATTTTCAATGGTATATTTACCACTTAAAAAGAGCGAATAAGAGAAGTTTATTGTTAGGGCTTGCATGTACTTTATTATTCTACCAATCTGATATCCCCCTTTATGTCATGTCAACAGACTGAGGTTAGATATATAGTATTCAGATATTTTTCACATCTCCCATCTTTCCCCAGATATCTTTATACAGCCCTTCCATACCCCGAATGCTGCATGGAGGGGCTCAGTGAAGGTAGTGGTGAAGGTGTGGAGGTGTCGAATCAGGTCACACATAGCCCAAAAGGAGATCCTTCCAGCCTCATAATCCAGATAGATCCTGACTCTGTCACTGGAATAACTGCCATACAATTGGATCTCTTCACTGTCATGTATCACCCAATACTGATCATTAAATCTGTACAGACACCAAGACTTCTGATTATACCCAATCCATGACTGCACTCCTGTCCTGTCTATACTGGGATAACTCACCCCAACTCTCCACCATTGTGATCCTCCCACATCCACTTCCCAGTAATGTCGCCCTGAGGAGAAACTCCGACTGCTTATCACCTGAGGATAAACCTTAAACCTCTCTGGTGTTTCTGGACGATTCTGATTTGGTAAGTAGGACACAGTTTTCCGGTCATCTGATATATTTAGCTTATTACAAGCTGTATTTACATCTAATATAAAGTTTACAGGTTTGTCCACAGAGAAGAATACATTTACCTCTGTTACTATATCAGATAACCCTGTTTGTAGTTTGTGTGAGATCCCAGCTACATTCAGATCCCCATGGTAATGGAAGAGTTGACCATGTCTCTCTCTGTCCTCAATATCTCCAACCTCAGTATCAAACAAGTCACCTGTGTATGATTCCTGTAGGATGGTCAGTGGATCCACCATGTTACACAGCTCCTCAATGTGACCTATCTTCCTGAACAGCTCATCCTTCTTTATTTCCAGCTGATCGATCAATTGTTTGAGTGGTAGCATGATTTGCTCTGCCTGCCCAGAGATTTCCCTCAGGACTCGCTTCTCCAGGTCTTCCAGCCGTCTCCTGAGCTCTCCAAACAGGGCAGTGGTTCTCTTTGATTCACCATTTGCTTTTTCCACAGTTTCCCTCAGGTGTTCCTGTAGCCTCTGGACTCTGTTCTCCATCTCCTTTTTCCTTATAATCAACTTCTGTAGATTCTTTTTCAGTTTCTTCTTCTTCTCCTCAAAGGCCTCATCCAGGGACTTCATTTGGTGTCCTTTGTGTTTCCCAATCAGACAGCAGGACACACAGATACAGGTAGAGTCCTCAGTACAGTAATATTTAAAGAGTTCATTATGGATGAAGCATTTCCTGTTCCTCAGGGTAGTGGTGGGGTCACATAGGACATGTTCTGGTGACTTGCTGTGGACACTTAGGTGATTATTGCACAGAGAAGCTTCACACAGCAGACAGGATTTAACAGCAGGCATGGGAGATACCAGACAGTAAGTACAGAAGACCCCGGACTCCTCCAAATCTGCAAAATCAGACAGGAAATTCTCCACTATGTTACGTAGTGTTATGTTTTTCTGCAGTGCTGGCCGATCCTGAAACTCTTCTCTGCATCCAGGACAGAAATAACCTCCAGATCTCTCCTGGGCATCCAGCACACAATCAATACAGTCCCGGCAGAAATTATGTCCACATTTCAGCATTACAGGATCAGTGTAAATACTCAGGCAAATAGAACATTCTAGCTCCTCTCCTATTTTAGCAGACGCCATCGCTGCCAGCAGGAAGTGGAAATGGATTTGGCCAGCTTACAGAGCTATCTACGACGTGCAGTACTTTGTAACAGCGATGATCAATAATGTGTTGCATACTGTGCATTACATCATACACAGTAAACAGTGCGTATGTTTATTGTTCAGCATGCAAAGCTAAATGTGAATTATTAAGGAGCAGAGATATATTTTGTCTTCAGCCATATTCCTTCTTGGTAATGTGTGAAGGTTATTATGCACACTATTCCAGTTCTACAGACACTGAAGTATCAGATTTCTGCACCATGTTAACCATTGATCAGTGAGGAGAGTGTGAGATATCCATTTCTACCTAGCTTAAAGTGATATTAAAGTGATTATAAACGATTACCTTGTAAAACAACCCATTTACTTTAAAATAGAAATGAAAGGCAAAACATTTTTGTTTAGATATAAAAAAACATTATAAACACCTTTTTTTTTCCATTTTTGTTTATAAGCGACTACATTCCCCCTGTTCTCAGCTGCATAAGAGCTGGAGGGAGAAGAAACATCAGCACACTGAGCTTCCCAGTGAATGGCTGTGCGGGGGGGGGGGGGTCAGGATAAGTCTGATCATTTTTAGGAGAGCACACTGAGTTCCCAGCATGGCTAGAAAACTGACCACAGTGTGTTCTCCTGCTTAGTGTGGTCAGTTTTTACTAGGAAAGCAGAGGGACTGGCAGGATCACCAGCAGGAATTTCACATAAACGTGGCAATGGAAAGAGAAGAGGATACTTTCTCTTACAAGTACATGCTACAGCAGGCATATATGAGCAATATAAAGTGTTGGGGTAACAACTGCTTTACAGTCTTATTTTTTTTGTTTAATAATAGAAAACATGTTATACTTACCTGCTCTGTGCAGTGGTTTTGCACAGAGCAGCCCAGTTCCTCCTCTTCTCAGGTCCCATCCTGGAGCTCCTGGCACCTCTCTCCTGCCGAGTGCCCCTCAGCAATCAGCTTGCTATGGGGGCACCTGAGCCAAGTCACTGCACTGTGTGTCCATTCAGACACGGAGGCGTGGCTTGGCCCGGCCATCTCTCTCTCCTCATTGGCTCACTAACTGTGATTGAGAGTAGCAGGCGCCAAGGGCTGCTGTGTCTTAGCCAGTCAGGAGGGTGGGTCCCTGGACTTCGTGGCTCTCGTGCAACATCACTGGATCGAGAGGGAGCTCAGGTAAGTATTAGGGGGGCTGGTGCACATAGAAGGTTTTTTATCTTAAAGCATAGAATGCATTAAGATAACAAAAACTTCTGTCTTTGGAACCACAGTGGTTCTAAATACTTTACATTTTTCACCTTAATGCATTGGAGTGGAGAGGGATTAGAACATCTGTCAGTTTTTATTGCTGTCTGTGCCACTGTTAGGAAGATTCACCCTCTCTATTTGTCCCGTTTACCATTATCAATGAAAGTGAAAGTAAAAGAAAACCCCAACTTTTTAGCTGTCCCCAGAAAAGTAATGGGGGGGAAATCTTCCAATGGGGACACTAGTTATGGGGGTCCCCAAGGAATTCCTTTCATTTGCAGGGGTTTCTTTTCACTTCCTGTTTGGCTATGAGACAGGAAGTGAAGGGAAATCTCCGCAATGGGACACAAATGGCAAAAAAAAAATCTGACAGGTGTTATAACTCTCCCTTACTCTATTCAAAATGAAAAAAAAAAATGAAAAATTGTATCAAATACTTACCGTAATTTTCCTTTCCTGACACCAATCCATGGCAGCATACTAGTGATAGGCTCCGCCCTTCTTCCACTCCCTCAGGACCAATAAATAGCAGAAATAAAAGCTTAGTTAGGCCCTGCCACATTCTTCGTAATTAGCTAAATACCGGAACGCACAAAAATAGGCCCGTATGCTGCCATGGATTACCATCAGTAAAGGAAAATTACGGTAAGTATTTGATACAATTTTCCGTTTTCCTGACGCCACCATGTCAGCATACTAGTGATACATAACTAGCTGACAGGGTGGGTTCTACTTGACAAACACATTTTTTAAAATTAAAATGGGACATAAGACTGACAGTCATTCCTCTGGAGCCCACTGATGACAAGGCACCCAGATCTATCTGTAAAGGTTGAAAAGGTATGCTGGGAAGACCATGACACTTTCCTGTAGATTGATTCCATACATACTTTCAACTGGGATGCCTATGAGGCCACAACCACTCTGGAAGAGTATGCATCCTGCCACTGAAGGAGGCTCACGACCCATCACCCATCTGCACAACCAAGTCTGCTAGAGTCCAGGAGGTAACCTCTCTTGCCTGATAAATTCCAGCTGGAACAATGAAAGACTTATCATATGATCTGAAATGAGCAATTGTGGATAGAAACCTCTTTCAGGTTCTGGGAACGACCAATTTGTGTGATTTTCTTGCATGAACGTCTGGAAAAGTAAGCAATGGACAGATGATTGTTAGATGGAGGGCTGTCGCTACCTCTGATATAAGATGATCTACAGTAAGCAACTCTAATCCTTCTGTAATGAAAGCAATATGCTTTCCTGAAGCTCTAAGAGCTTGAAACTCAAACAGCCTTCTGTTTAAATTTTTTGCGCTACATACTGCTTAGTAAGCAATGTCTTAAACTGAACACTGCTCTGTTTGAGTAAATGGTCGAACTGATATAAACACCAGCAACATCGATGGACTTTACTGTGAAAGATTCTCTTTCGCAGTTGACGAATCCTCATGACTGTCTTCAAAATTTATGCAAACTAAAGGACCTTCGGCCAATTTAAACCTTATTATTGCCAACATAGCCGACACCTGCAACCTCTATAGGGTAAGGCTCATGTCTAATCTGGCCTACAAGAAGTCCAGAACAGCTGCCACCGGAGGCGCAGTAGGATCAATATCTCGCCATGTCAAAAAGAAAAAGGTAAACTTGTTCCAGATCTTGGCATAGAAGTTGTTAGTAGAGTGCCTTTTCGCACTCCACAAAGTAGAGATCACTCTGGAGCAACTCTGGAGCAAGCTAGGTTCTCCGGCTTCCCCTTCCAGCTGCCATGCTTGCATCTCCGGTCTGCGCATGTGTGAAGGGGAATTGGCTTCTGTATTCTGAAGTGAATGGCCAGGAAGAACCAAGACTTCCATGGTCAGAATGGAGGAGTGGTTGTGACTACTATGTTCATTCTTGACAGCTTTAAGAGGAATTTCATTACGAAAGCAGTTGGGGGAATGTAAATACTGCAGGCTTGATCGCAGTTTCATGGAGAAAATCAGCCTCTGTCCTCACTACCTTGAGGTGCGGAAACCAAGTCGGACATCTTCTTAAGTTTTTAATTGCTGAACTTGCAGAAGCAAAGAAGTCTGTCTGTGACAGGCCACCTGTGGACCAGCTTCCCACTCGTGCTCTGTCAAGTTTGCATGATGGACAGTCTGTCCATGTATTCAAGTCCCCTAAGAGGTAAACTGCTTCCGGAAGCCGAATATACGCAATTGCTGTCTTGTTGCTCAACCACAAGATGACTGGTCTTCCCTTGATTCTGTGTATCAAGGCCAAAGTGATAAAAAAGGCTGTTCGAACTTCCAGCCCTTTCGAGACTACCCTCCTTGGCTAGGAATCTCTGATTACCTTGACCGATAGTCCCTCGCAGTGTGCCTTCCAGGCTGTCTTGCTGATTTGATTCATAACAATAATGATCCAGTCCAGCGGTTCTAACGGTTCATGACACCCTCAAGGTCTTTCCATTTTCCATCACCACGGACCGCTATACATACTGCGTGACACTGTTAGTAACTGCGCCAGATCCCGTTTCCTCCGTTGTAGTTGAAACTGGCACAGGTGCCTATGCACCCAAGGAATCATCGGTATGTATGACAACATTGCGCCCAGAAGGCTGAGACACTGAGA
Organism: Lithobates clamitans; assembly: GCA_037952925.1. Classification (NCBI taxonomy): domain Eukaryota; kingdom Metazoa; phylum Chordata; class Amphibia; order Anura; family Ranidae; genus Lithobates; species Lithobates clamitans. Next base: position 2,164,147 of record JBBGZY010001263.1, read on the forward strand.
AGTCGTCCAACAAGTAGCGGTGCCCTCAGAATTCTCCTTCTGACTGTGACTGCCCTTCTCTGATGGAACTAGTAGAGCCCCTTTTTCTTTTTTTTGAAAGCTGATAACTCAATCATATCTCTGGGGGGCATATATGATGACCTGTTGGTGTGGCAGCAATTGTTCCAGTCCCCTGGATAGAAGAGGAATGACGCCCAGGTAGTGGCGAACCTGGAGACCCTGTTCTCTGAGTGGAATTGACATGGCACTGAGACCTTTGTAATCATTCTTAGAGATATTTATGGCTAAAAGGTAGGCTGATAATGTGGAGATATGTCTAATCAATCGCCAAACTTACTTATTTTGGAAAGAAAAGGAAAAGAAAAAAGTTTGGGATGTAAGGATAGGAATCCTGACGATCTAGCGATAGCCTTCTGCCGTCTGCTGCAAGTGGATGCTATGCCCCGACCCCTGCGAACTACCAACAGGGCTGGGTAGGAAACCTGCAATCTCTCCGGTGAATAGGACCAGGACAACTCCCCCCTGAGTCTGAAGTGGCAGTAAGTATTGTAGCAGCCCGCCGATTGTTGCGTCGGATTTGGCAGCTCCGTGTGGGAGAAAATGGTCCGGAGGAGGAATGGTGAGGAATACACTGACGTGACCATGAGTGCCTATAATCTCCAAGGATCTGTACAATACGCTGTCCAGCAACCCGTGAAGTGCACCCACTGGCTCTTACCTCAAAAGTCTGGGCATGCGCTCGGTAAAAGGGTTTTGTGGGTACCTACGGTATACCCAAAGGATTTTCATTCGTGAACCTTATGAAAGGTTGCCCCTAGAGGAGCGGAACCTATCGGGAGAAACACATTTTTTTTTTTTTTTTACTTTTACGCTTTCGGTATTATGGGAGAAGATCAGACCTACCTCCTGTCACTTCCCATATGGCTGTCTCTGGTTTCTTATCAAACAGAGATCTTGTGCTATCAAGTGACTATCCCAATTTTGTTTCCAGGAAGCAATATACAGCCCTGGGCTGAACCACAGGGCCCCCCTAGCCGTGACCGAGTATAGCTTTGCCTTGGCCAGGCACCTGGTTGAGACTATTGCTGCTTCTGCAGTAAAATTTGCCGATACATCTTGCCAGGGCCCGAATGATATCAGCCTTAAGGATTTCCTCCCCAACTGCTGTCTTTACATCCTGGGACCAGAAACCCAAAGTACTCCTTACCAAGGTAAGGGCCTGCGTGACTGCCTGGATACACAGTTTCATGAAGGAAAACTGAAACCAAGCAGCTCCAGATCTTCCTCTATTGAAGAGGAGCTAAAATCATCTGGAGAACTGAGTGGATGAGTGATCCATGTGCCAGGCTGCTCTGCTAGTGGCTAGACCAGCAATGAGGGGGCTGCCTAGCTAGGGTAATTAAAGTAAGTTCAAAACAGAATTTTGTGCCACCTTTATAAACAATAAAGACATTTGGCGTTATCTTTTAGCTGCAAACTTCCTCCAGGCAGACATCACTCACCAGCCTCCTGGTCATAGGCACTGTGCCACAGGTCCTGCAGGCTCTTACTGGGGTGCTGGCACTGGGAAAGAGGAGCTAAGACATCTTCCTTGGAACCCTTCTCTAGAGTGGGAGTGGCATCCGGGCTACGCTCCTCTGAAGAACGTCCTCCTTTCCCTGGCCTCTGATCTTTGAGAGCGTGGTGTGTGGCTGAAGCAAATCAAAGCAATCCGCATGAGAGGGCACTCTTTTTTCCTGAAAACTTACAGACACGTTGGTCCCCACCCTAAGTGTTGAGGGTCTTTTTTATGGGCGGTGACTGATTCCTGATCTGTGGAGAAATGGGACAGTCTGCTGAGAAACGGATAGCCGAAGAAACGACCGAGGAGGAGGAAAAGACATTAGTAAAAAGAGGTTCCCCTTTTCTCTCTTACTGTATATATGTATATATATCACAAAAGTGAGTACACCCCTCACATTTTTGTAAATATTTTTTTATATCTTTTTATGTGACAATACTGAAGAAATTACGCTTTGCTACCATGTAAAGTAGTGAGTGTACAGCTTGTATAACAGTGTGAATTTACTGTCCCCTCAAAATGACTCAACACACAGCCATTAATGTCTAAACCGCTGGCAACAAAAGTGAGTACACCCCTAAGTGAAAATGTCCAAATTGGGCCCAAAGTGTCAATATTTTGTGTGGCCTCCATTATTTTCCAGCACTGCCTTAACCCTCTTGGGCATGGAGTTCACCAGAGCTTCACAGGTTGCCACTGGAGTCCTCTTCCACTCCTCCATGACAACATCACGGAGCTGGTGGATGTTTGGTGGATGTTAGAGACCTTGTGCTCCTCCACCTTCCATTTGAGGATGTCCCACAGATGCTCAATATGGTTTAGGTCTGGAGACATGCTTGACCAGTCCATCACTTTTACCCCCAGCTTCTTTAGCAAGGCAGTGGTCGTCTTGGAGGTGTGTTTGGGGTCATTATCATGTTGGAATACAGCCCTGCAGCCCAGTCTCTGAAGGGAGGGGATCATGCTCTGCTTCAGTATGTCACAGTACATGTTGGCGTTCATGGTTCCCTCAACTGTAGCTCCCCAGTGCCGGCAGCGCTCATGCAGCCCCTAACCATTACACTCCCACCACCATGCTTGACTGTAGGCAAGACACACTTGTCTTTGTACTCCTCACCTGGTTGCCGCCACACACGCTTGACACCATCTGAACCAAATAAGTTTATCTTGGTCTCATCAGACCACAGGACGTGGTTCCAGTAATCCATGTCCTTAGTCTGCTTGTCTTCAACAAACTGTTTGCAGGCTTTCTTGTGCATCATCTTTAGAAGAGGCTTTCTTCTGGGACAACAGCCATGCAGACCAATTTGCAGTGTTCGGCGTATGGTCTGAGCATGGACAGGCTGACCCCCCACCTCTTCAACCCCTGCAGCAATGCTGGCAGCACTCATAAGTCTATTTCCCAAAGACAACCTCTGGATATGACGCTAAGCATGTGCACTCAACTTCTTTGGTTGACCATGGCGAGGCCGGTTCTGAGTGGAACCTGTCCTGTTAAACCACTGTATGGTCTTGGCCACTGTGCTGCAGCTCAGTCTCAGGGTCTTGGAAATCTTCTTATAGCCTAGGCCATCTTTATGTAGAGCAACAATTCTTTTTTTCAGATCCTCAGAGAGTTGTTTGCCATGAGGTGCCATGTTGAACTTCCAGTGACCAGTATGAGAGAGTGACAGCCATAATACCAAATTTAACACACCTTCTCCCCATTCACACCTGAGACCTTGTAACACTAATGAGTCACATGACAACAGGGAGAGAAAATGGCTAATAGGGCCAAATTTGGACATTTTTACTCACTTTTGTTGCCAGTGGTTTAGACATTAATGGCTGTGTATTGAGTTATTTTGAGGGGGCAGCAAATTTGCACTGTTATACAAGCTGTACACTCACTACTTTACATTGTAGCAAAGTGTAATTTCCTCAGTGTTGTCACATGAAAAGATATAATAAAATATTTACAAAATTGTGAGGGGTGTACTCACTTTTATGAGATACTGTATATATATATATATATATTGTTTTAGTTTTAATAACACACACACATATATATATATATATATATATATATATATATATATATATATACACACAATACATACCCACATACATACATATACACCCCTCCACATACATACAAACAAACATATGTACACACACATATATACACAAACATATACATAGATAAACTTGCCCACATACCTATACATACACACACAGACATCTCTGTGCTATACCTACAGCAGGGGTGCCAGTGGGAAGTGTCTTTGTGGAGGAGCCCAAAAAAAAAAAAAAGAAATACATGCTGGAGCTATGATTAAGAGTCCAGCCACCGCTCACTCACCTATACCTATCAAAGCCACTAAACTACCTCTGGAGAGAGAGAAAGTCTTTTTCCTGGACTTTCCTCTCCATTATTGGCAAAAGACATAAATTGCCCACAGCCAAAATGGCGCCCGTTCTACTGGCCAGCCAGTGCGCAAGCGCGAGCCGGCGTGCTCTGATGATGTCACCGAGTGCATCCCAGCCTAGAAAAACAGAGCTGGGCGGCCGTGCTCGCCCTAAAGAGATGCTTAGACCGCAAGGAACAGAGATCCCACTTTTTGGGAGAATAATGTGCCTATAAATGAGCCACTGCAGGAGGAAAGCAAACAGAAGGTGCAGGAAGTGAGAGATATAACAGGAGACATGGGCAAAGGTAAAGAAAGGATACGTAGCTGGCCCCACCAAATCCCACAAGTACTGCAGTCACTAATTTTAAAGGCAGATTTCGTTCCTGATGGGAAACACTGCAAGGTCCCATCGAGACCCACAGAGGGGGCTCCAAAGCAACTCTGGAGCATTTAGCAGCCTGACGCTGGGACTTCACACTGTGGGGGGCTTAACCCAGACGGATACTGCCTGGAGGCAGAGGTGGGGACACAGAACTGCTTACTCTCCACTGGTGCGTGGAGGTATGAGGGGGGAAAAAAAGAATGGGGCGGGGCCTAACTAAGCTTTTGTTTATGCTATTCATTGGTCCTGAAAGAGGAGTTCCACCCAGGGGGGCCATTAAAAAAAAAAAAAATTAAAAGTCAGCAGCTACAAATACTGCAGCTGCTGACTTTTAATTGGACACTCACCTGTCCCTGGGTCCAGCGGTGCGGGGGATCGAAGCCCCGCTCGTCCTCCCCCTCCGCTCGTCGGCGCCGGCATTTTAACTGTGGGCACCGGGCTGTGGCTTCACAGCCTGGCACCCACTGCGCATGCGCGAGCGGCGCCGAGCGCCGTGATTGGCCGCTTAATCACCTGGGACCTGCAATGGGTCCCAGATGATTGACAGGAGGGAGGGAGAAGAGCCGAGCCCTTCCTGTGCCAGGGGGAAGTGATGTCACCAGCCCAGGCAGAGGAAGGGGCAGACTACGAGGGACCACCTAGCAACAGGCATTTAGAGGTAAGTAAAAAAAAAAAAAATATCCAAATGTTTTTTTGTTTTTTTTTTTAGAATTATTTAGATATGTTTGTTTTTTTGGGTGGAACCCCTCTTGAAGGAGTGAAAGAAAGGCGGAGCCTATCACTAGTATGCTGCCATGGTGGCGTCAGGAAAAAGTTTTGCCTATAGTTTTACTTTAAGGTAAAAAATGTCCCTATGTGTGTATCACCCCTCACCCCCCTGAATACTTACCTCAGTTTGTTCTCGATCCAGGACTGTGCCTTTCTGTAACTGCTCTCTCCTCTGTCTCTGCTTACAGAGAGGCATTAGCAGGTGCCATTGGCTCCTGATGCTGTCAATCAAATCCTGTGAGCAGAGAGGTGAGGATAGGGCTGGGCCATGCTGTGTGTGTCAGTAGGTGCACACAGCCTGGCTTGGGAGTGAGCCCGCAGGTGCGCCCCCATAGGAAGTGACTTCCTATGGTGGAGCACCGATAAATGGAGAGGCCCATTTTTTACCGCGGCTCGTTTCGCGCTCCACATTTTGTTCTCTCCAGCTAGACCACGCCTGCAAAAGAATGTCCCGCCCCTAATTAAAATATTGCTCCAGCTACAGAAAAAAAGCATCACTAAAAATGTTTCCAGAAAACGGGGCCATTCACAGAGCGCTGCGCCGCTCGCGCGTGCGCAGTAGGAAACTGGCAATGAATTCGCAAGGCTTCACTGCCTGTTTCTGTTACTTAGGATGGCGGTGCCGGGAACAGAGAGCCGAGGGACGGGTCGGCCTCGGGCGGCCGACATCGCGGGCACCCAGGACAGGTAAGTCTACTTATTTATTTAAAGTCAGCAGCTACAGTGTTTGTAGCTGCTGACTTTTAAAAAAAAATTATCCTGGCCGGAATCCCGCACTTTAAATTACAAGTATAACACTCTTTCTTAGGCTTAACAATTCCAAGTAAGTCTAAAAAGGGGTTATTTACTAAAGGCAAATCCACTCTGCACTACAAGTGCACTGCAAGTGCACTGAAAGTGCACTTGGAAGTGCAGTTGCTGTAGATCTGAGGGGAAGATCTGAAATGAGGAGAAGATCCGCTGATTTTATCATCCAATCATGTAGAAGCGAAAATGCTGTTTTTTATTTTTCTTGCATGTCCCTCTCAGATCTATAGCGACTGCACTTCCAAGTGCACTTTCAGTGCACTAGTAGTGCAAAGTGGATTTGCCTTTAGTAAATAACCCCCACAAGGCTCAACGCCAGTTAGCAGCACCTACCTCCGCTCATGCTTCCAGGGACATTTCCTGTAGAAAGTGGGGTTGCTTCATTGTTTAAGTTGCATCCCCTGCATCAGGAAAGGGCATGATCTTCCATCACCAGAAACGTCTGTGAACTACATTTTGCATCACCCTAGTGTGCACTATATGCCCGCCTTACCAAACCTCCAACTAGTGAGTACCAAACTGCCTCAAGGGCATCCAAGATGCATCACCTTGTTCCCCACCCATAGGTCAGCACAGCCATCAAGGATTCCAGAGTTGACTCCAACACTTCATGGGGAGCAAAGTCCAGCTTAGCAGAAGGGGAAACCCTCAGGTACAAAGGCAAGACACAACCCAGAGACTGGGACCTGACTACAAGCATTCCCGCTCACATAGGGCTAGCCCATTCACTTGAATAGGCTGCCCTATGTGCATTTGTTGCCTGAAAAGAAGCTCCTGCTCCTTCAGGAGAGACATGCTTCATGCGATTTTTAAAGGTGCAGTTTGCTGCGTGATCCTGTCACTCGACAATCGTAGTCAAATCACATCGTGTTTGGGGGTGCCATTAAGAGATAATGGCACCCAAACATGCTTGTACAGCAATTGCCACATGATTTGTAATTGTGGGCAGAAACGTGGTGATTTCAAATTGTCTTATGTGAATGGAGCCTTAGGGGGGTGATGACCACAATCACCAGACCCAGGGAAACAACAAAACAAACATTACAATGTGTACTCCTAGATGGTTAAAAACACAATGAAACTGAGGACAAGGGAGTGGGTAGGTGGAGCCAATAATCTCTTATTATTATTTATTATTATTATTATACAGTATTTATATAGCGCCAACAGTTTACGTAGCGCTTTACAACTTGAGGGTAGACAGTACAAATACAATACAATTTGATACAGTAGGAATCAGAGGGCCCTGCTCCTTAGAGCTTACAATCTAAGAGGGGAGGTCAAGAGATACAAGAGGTAATAACTGTGGGTGATGTGCTGATTGAGAAGATAAATGTACAGTTGTTAGGTGGGGGCCAGATAGGCTTCTCTGAAGAGATGAGTTTTCAGGGATCGTCTGAAAGTGGATAAAGTAGGAGAAAATCGGACGGATTGGGGTAGAGCATTCCAGAGGATGGGGGAGGCTCTGGAGAAGTCCTGAAGGCGAGCATGGGATGAGGTGACAAGGGAGTTTGAGAGCAGGAGGTCTTGGGAGGAGCGAAGAGAACGATTAGGTTGGTATTTTGTGACTAGGTTAGAGATGTAGCTAGGGGCCAAGTTGTGGATGGCTTTGTAAGTTATAGTTAGTATCTTGAATTTAATTCGGTGACTGAGTGGCAGCCAATGGAGGGATTGGCAGAGGGGTGTAGCAGACGCTGAGCGGTTTGTGTGGTGGATGAGCCTGGCCGCAGCGTTCATGATGGACTGAAGTGGGGATAGCCTATTTAGAGGTAAACCAATGAGGAGGGAGTTGCAGTAGTCAAGGCGGGAGATGACCAGGGAGTGGATTAGAAGCTTTGTGGTGTCTATGGTTAGGAAGGGGCGTATCTTGGAGATGTTGCGAAGACAGAGGCGGCAAGCTTTGGATAGTGATAGAATGTGGGGTCGAAAGGTTAGTTCAGAGTCCAGGATTACACCTAGGACCTTGGCTTGGGGAGATGGGTTGATAGTTGAGCCGTTGATCTTGACAGGGAGATCAGGGGAGGTGGCACCTGAGGGAGGAAATATCATGAGCTCGGTTTTGGATAGGTTGAGTTTGAGAAAGTGATGTGACATCCAGGCTGATATGTCTGCTAATAAGTTGGTAATGCGTGAGGAGACAGATAGAGAGAGCTGGGGGGTGGAGAGATAGATTTGGGTGTCATCAGCGTAGAGATGATATTTAAAGCCGTGGGAGGCAATCAACTGACCCAAGGAGGTGGTGTAGATTGAGAAAAGGAGAGGTCCGAGAACAGAACCTTGGGGGACCCCAACGGAAAAAGGAAGAGGAGAGGAGGAGAGGCCCCTTTCAAACTGATGGACCGATTGGGTCCACCTGTTATTTTTTCAGGTGGACTCGACTGAACCACCCATTGCTCTCTATGTCCGTTGACAACCGCCAACATCCAGTCCGATCCTGTCTGCTAAAAAACAGGCGGATGGGGATCCATCTGGTGGATCGGATCGGGTGACAGTTGGATGGAAATGGCATGCGGTCCGTTTCTATCCGACAGCCTATAGAGGGCAGTGGACTGTGTCCGTTCTCTATCTGCAGAGCAGATACGGACCTGTCATCTGCCTGCTCAGCAGAGAGATCTCTTGCTGAGTGGGCAGATCCGCTTGCGGACGCCGGCAGTGTGAATGGGGCCTTGGGTAAACACACTTTCTGTTTGTAAAAACATTTATAAAGATTTGCACAAATATTATGAATGAATGAATGAATGAATGGTTCACATATTTTTCCAAAGTAATCCTAGTAGAAAAATGTGTGAATCTTGTGTAAAATTATTTATAAATTAAACCCTTAGAGAAATACGGAAAACTTTGAACTTTCAGTTGCATGGGACTCCAGCATCCCTCATTATTTTTATGGGACAGGAAGAGGGAAAATCTCCCCAATGGGGTCACAGACCGGAAAAAAAAACCCACTCGATTGAAAAGTTAATATGTTATTTCACCTTTTTTTGGCCATTTCAGTACTGATCTCCTCTAGCCTCTTTAAGTCACTTCCTCTCTATGCGCCATTGCTTTGAACTGGCTTTTTGCTAGTGACAATAATGGACTATGACCACACAATGTGTGAGTGTGGGGTGGGTGGTTGTGACGGGGTGACAACACAGGAGCACAACTCAGAGACCTTAACAGAACATTGTCACCTTATAACAGTAAATGTCTCAAAAGAACCCTTATGGTAAGATGACAAAGGATTATTTAAATGAAAGCTGCAGGCTTAAAATGTATGACCTCTAGTGAAGTCTATAGTGTACCTTCCATTGAGATGAGCTACAGCACAGATAAAATGACATAAAGAACATGGAGATGTGAAGGTGGATGTAGAGCTCTTTCAGTGTCTTTTCACAAAACACAGTCAGCAGTGCCACCTAACAACAGTCTTTGGAATTGCAGGTATCTACATTTTTTTTTAAGTGAACCTGTCACCAGAGATGTCTGAAAATGTTAGTTGCCTGGCTAAAAACCTTTGAGTTGCAGACCCAGAACAAATGTGCTGTACATTAATGAGAGAAAAGTGCCAGAATTCCCTATCTCTGTGCTATTTTGGCAACTCAGCATTGCAGCCAAATAATCAACATGACTGCCAAAAAACTAGCAATATCTAAAAGAGAAGTCAGCAATGCCAGCCGCCATCATTCTGTCATGAAAAATTTCCTTTACAAATTGCCCTAATTTTACTGAGCAATGTACAATTTGCAGTGGCATAGTTCAAACCAATCAGTTTATTGTAATTAGCTTCGAGGTGTGTTCTGGTTGGTTTCCTTGAGTCTCCACATATCCTCCTTGTTTGTTGCATGACTTATATCCTCCTTGTTTGTTGCATATTGAAAAAAAAATTATAATAATAACATAAGAAAATAAATAACAGTTCCAACATATACCAATGGGAAAATACTTTTGAAATCCTGTGCATTAAAAACAACACAATTTTGACTTACCTGTAAATTCCAGTACAGCACAGGAGTTGACTCTAAAGCTGGGTATACATGGATCAAAATTCGGTCAGTTCATCAGGGTGACTGGCAGAATTTCAGTGTTTGTGTAGCTCTCCCCGTTTGTTAGAAGCTGTTTGTTAGATCAGCTTCTGTCGAACTGACCTGCTGGAAAACCTTCTTCGATCAGCGGCTTGCAGTCAATGAGCTGCAGTGCTGATCATTGATGTATTTTGTTTTTTTTATTATTAATATTTTTTTTTTACATGGGAGGGGTTACCTCTAATGTCTCTTTTTTGAGACAGAGAAATGGACTGAAGACAGGCCCTTTCTCTGCAGCCTGAGTTGCACTGTGACTGAATGAGATAGGAGTCTATATAGAGACTCCTATTATGAATGAATGAATAGGAGCCTATATAGAGACTCCTATTCATTCATAAAATGAAATATAGTAAACAGTGTTTATTATATTTAATTCACACACTGACACATGGTATACACAGAAAAAAAGGGCAAAAAACAGCCCAAGGTCGGACTTTAAAGGCACATTGGGCAATAAATAGATATAAAAATTCTATTTTATTGATAACAATTCAATTTATAATTTTCCAATACAGATGTGGCAATAGGAGGGTTCTCTTTTCTATATAAATAGTAAAGTGTGTTTACTATGTGTGAGTGATAAATGAATACAGAAGCGATCAGTACTGTGACTGCTGTCTGTATTCTTTCAGCGATCTCCTGCAATAGCAGCAGCTGCAGCTGCAGCTGGCGAAGCCAGCCAGCAGCTGCATTGAGGGGTGCCTGGACATCAGGGAGATGGGGGCACTAAAGAGGGGGAGGAGTTTGGAGGAGCGGAGGGGGGTGGCCCCTTCTTGTTCCAACATGTCTGCACACCAGTGCACAAACAAGGTCCATACAGACATGGATGAGCGCGTTTGGGGTGGAGGAACTTGACTGACCTGCACATAGTATAGTCCTAACCTCAACCTAATAGATCACCTTTGGGATGAATTAGAGCGGAGACTGCAAGCCAGGCCTTCTCGTCCACAATAGTGCCTGACATCACTAATGCGCTTCTGGAAAAATGGTCAAACATTCCCAAAGACACAATCCTAATCCTTGTGGACAGCCTTCCCAGAAGAGTTGAAGCTGTTATAGCTGAAAAGGGTGGACCAACTCAATATTGAACCCTACGGACTAAGCCTGGGTTGCTATTAAAGTTCATGTGGGTGTAAAGGCAGATGTCCCAAAACTTTTGGTGATATAGTGTATGTGTAGCTAGGAACCGATATGTAAAAGGTACAGGGTAACCTTATTCTTCCTGATCCAAATCGCTGGTCTCATTCAAGGTCCAGTCTTCCCCCATCACAGTGGGCATATCTCTATAGGGATTTTCAGGGTCAGGGTGTCAAAAGAATGCACCACAGCCCTAAACCTGTATAGCACCCTGCAACTAACTCACTTATTGCACCACATACCAAGGTAAGCACCAAATGCATGATCCATTACTTGAAACAAACAATACAGGCCACCTCTGCTTTTGCAGGGTCCAGGTATGGTTCTCAAGATGTACATCAAGGTTGACTGACCAGGAAACTGCTAGTGAGACATACAGTGAAAAGCAGACAGATCTTGATTGATGATTTTCAGTATAAAGCCAAGAACACCAGGACAAGGACTTCACACTAGCAGGGGGAATGTTAAAAACTAATCTTGTGTATCACCCACCTATTTAGGTGTGTGCTAGATTAGATAGTTAGGTTTAAAGCTAGGCCAAATTACCAGTGTTTTAACCTGAGGTGTAAGCTGGTGGGTTTATTTCTTTGGGAGGTTGGCTGGAGTAGAGGAAGGTGTGGCCACCTACACTCTGCCTATGTATTTTCTTTCATTTTCTATGTCTTGATCTGGAATGTGGGAGGAATGAAGGACTAGAGTGGCAGGTAGTCTTTTGGAGACCCCTCTGAACCAATCATTGTTTTGCTTGGGCAGAGGCGGGACTGATATAAAAGACAAGGTCACATGTTCCAGGGGGAGTCTTTTTGGAAATCCGGAGAAGAGGATGTAGAGACTGGTGCAGCTCGGGTGCTCTCTCCTGCGGGGGAGGGGAGTACGCCATGTGGAGAGGAGACTCCAGGAGAAGATTTTATGAGAAGGTTGCTATTACTGACAGACACAAGGACTGGGAGAGGACCCTCCGTGGCAGGCATGGACGATTGCCCGGGAGCACATGTGAGTGTAACCCAGGGGAACAGCGCTTCTAAGAGACTCTAAAGGGGTTAGAGTGCGGGTCCAGGAGGGAAAGGTACAGAAGTGGACCTTAGAGAACTAATACCCTGGAGGAATCCAATTAGTCATCTCTTTGGACTTTATTCGGAGTATCGTCCTTAGAGTTTAGCTTGGAAGTGCTGTGCAGTCAGGAAATAGTAACTAACAGGAGGAAGAAAAGCTGCATTACACATTTAGAACCAGTGTAAGATAGAAGTTCACAGAGGCTTTACATGTTCTGGATTGAGTGTTGTGTTCTCATTGCATAAATCTTTGGGAGTTATTCAGAGTGGCTCTTCAATGCAATACCGCAACGAATACCAGAAGCGAAATAAAGTTTAAATGTTTATGGACTGTCTATTGTGTCAATCTGTGAGGGAAAGGGGGTAACGGGAACACACTTCAGGAAGGAACAAACTACCCAGCAGCTCCTACGGGGGTAGTGCGCTACATGGAGGTCCCACCGAGATTTTACTTTTCTGCAAGTCCGTTACCCCTAGCAACCTCGCAGACAGTCCCAGCAATACAGTGACTGTATTCCGGATAGTCCCAGGGGACCATTGCAGGCGGCACCTTGCCATAGTACAGAGATGCCTGGCGTGGGTACAGCGCTGGCATCGCCACTGTTTGCTACAATTTGTTCTGCTACACAGTCGGGAATGTGATGACAGTTGTGGGTGCCGCTGTTGCCCTTGGAAACACAGGGGGTGGTGTGGTGCCAGAGATTATGCAGGGACAATTTCTCTTACAGTTGGGGCATCACAAGTAACATTTCCACTGTGACAATAGTTATTGCTGCTGTAACCTGCAGTTCAACAGTGCCTGCCACCAGGTGTCGCTATGGTGCGTCAAACAAATGTTGTGTTACAGTTCCTCGCATGCTGAGCCAACAAGCTGAGGGGCAGAGCCACGCCCAGGAGGAGAGAGTGTCAGCGTTTAGTGTGCCACGCGCCATACACAAAGCGGAGAAAGATGGCGGCGCGTGTTCAGAGCACACCCGCTATGCAGCGATCAACTGAACAGCAGGATCAAGTCCTCGTGGACACCAGCATTCGTCTGGAACTCACCAGACTGGCGATTGGAGTGGTAGGGGGCGTGGAGAGGCTTTGCATGCTGTGTCCTGGATGTCGGAAGCCTACAATGGGAGTCTGAGCATGGGCCCGCTGTGGACATTGCGGATCACAGTTAACATGCCTGGGACCTGTACAGCAAGAGGTCCAGTACTACTTTGCTAGTTCTACAACTGGACTTCGTCTGCCTCAAGTACAGATGACCGGAGGGGCCAGAGAGGGCCGAGTGTCGCCTGTACCTGCAACAGAGGAGTTCCAGTCTGGTTCAAGGGAGTTGGAGGTGCCGGAGGTTCAGGTAGGACCTGTTGGGGAAGCCTGTGACTTGGCCAGGGACCCGGGGACTGAGAGTGTGTTTGGGAAATCCCCGGAAGTATCCCCTGAAGAACCGGTCAGTGTAAATAAGCCCCTTGTTAAACCTATTCGGAAGGAGCCACAGTTAATAGAGGGGGATTCCTCAGGTGAGCCGGACGGGACAAATAAGGGCCGGGCTGTGGACTGGGAATCACCAGAAATGCTGGATAAGTATAGGTCTATAGAATGCCTTTTTGAATGGTCATCCCCAGAGAAAGGTAACTCTAGTGAGGAGGATGAACTGTTCTTAGAAAGCTCTACGTCGATGGAGGCTTCTACAGGAGCTACAGGGAACACATCTGTCTTCATAAAACCTTCCGTACCCCCCATCAGACTTTCATCTAAATTTGCAAAGACCCTCTCTTCTGGATCATCCTCATATCAGCAAAAGGCTATCAAGGTCCCGGATTCATATGTTCTGCCCGGGCGGGGAAGGCCAAAAGAACTGCCACGCTTATCCAGATTCCATAGAGATGTCCAAAAGAGGGTAGCACAAGAGTGGGGATTTGATTACTCCTATATTCCTGAACAAATAATGGACATTGTGGAAGCTTATCGAGAACAATGGGAAGGAGATTTGGTGTGGGACTATTTGGATGTGCCTAAGCCTCAACGCACCCCAGATAGTGAAGTGTGGGTCAGATTACAAGACATTTATAAAGAATGGAAACTGGGGAGGTCTATTTACAAGGACAGAGTTTTGGTCCTTAAGGCAGGACAACAAACCCGCAGTTATTCCATATCTGTGAAAGGAACAGGGGATTCTCGCAAAAGTCTACCCGATTGTATATATATATAAATATAAATATATATATATATATATATATATATAAATATATATATATATATATATATATATATATATATATACACATACTATACTACCTCGCTATTATCTGTGAGCAGGACTCTGGTGTAAGAGCCGCCACAAAATATGTTTAAAGTTTCTTCCCAATGACTACAAGTGCGTAGCTGGGCTAGGGTGGGTTTTCCCAGTGACTACCTATACAGGGCAACAGCCTCAGTGCCTACCTGATCAGTAAGGACACCTTTCTGTTGCTGTCCCTGTCTGTCCCTTTGTTAGTTTTGTTCCAGTAAAATGTAATGAACTCCTGGTTGGAGGCATTCAAAAAGCTTTTGTGCTCATGGATTTAAACGTCTCTGTTTGGCGTGTCTACTCAGGCTCTGTTCTGCAGGAGTCTTCAGACTCCTTTTGAGGGAACAGCAGTTCTGGTAGTGTTACACATGCCAATAAAAATTATGGATGTGAAGAGAGAATATAGATTATGATGTGTGCTTATGTTTCTCTTTTGCAGGTATCTTCTGGAAAAGACGGCTGTCTGTCATGATACAGACGAAGACCTGAAGTAATTAAGGCATTTCTCCTTAGGGAGCGGTGTATTAATTCTTCTTGTATTACTTGTAGTGATAGGGATGCATAGATAGAAGTTGTACAACATTGTAATTGTGAAATTTTGTAAATACATCTATGTTTTATTTCTTCATGTTTCGCACACATCACCACAAAGTAGGGAAATGTTGGGTAGGTAGGACTGTTTCCTGGTTTGGGGAAAATTTCTTTTTTTTCCCCACAACTGGGGACAGTTGTGATTTCAGGAGGGGGTGTGTGCTAGATTAGATAGTTAGGTTTAAAGCTAGGCCAAATTACCAGTGTTTTACCCTGAGGTGTAAGCTGGTGGGTTAATTTCTTTGGGAGGTTGGTTAGAGTAGAGGAAGGTGTGGCTACCTAAACTCTGCCTATGTAATTTCTTTCATTTTCTATGACTTGATCTGGAAAGTGGGAGGATTGAAGGACTAGAGTGGCAGGTAGTCTTTTGGAGACCCCTCTGAACCAATCATTGTTTTGCTTGGGCAGAGGCGGGACTGATATAAAAGACAAGGTCACATGTTCCAGGGGGAGTCTTTTTGGAGATCCGGAGAAGAGGATGTAGAGACTGGTGCAGCTCGGGTGCTCTCCCCTGCGGGGGAGGGGAGTACGCCATGTGGAGAGGAGACTCCAGGAGAAGATTTTATGAGAAGGTTGCTATTACTGACAGACACAAGGACTGGGAGAGGACCCTCCGTGGCAGGCATGGACGGTTTCTCAAGAGCACATGTGAGTGTAACCCAGGGGAACCGCGCTTCTAAGAGACTTTAAAGGGGTTAGAGTGTGGGTCCAGGAGGGAAAGGTACAGAAGTGGACCTTAGAGAACTAACACCCTGGAGGAATCCAATTAGTCATCTCTTTGGACTTTATTCAGAGTATCGTCCTTAGAGTTTAGCTTGGAAGTGCTGTGCAGTCAGGAAATAGTAACTAACAGAAGGAAGAAAAGCTGCATTACACATTTGGAACCAGTGTAAGATAAGAGTTCACAGAGGCTTTACATGTTCTGGATTGAGTGTTGTGTTCTCATTGCATAAATCTTTGGGAGTTATTCAGAGTGGCTCTTCAATGCAATACCGCAACGAATACCAGAAGCGAAATAAAGTTTAAATGTTTATGGACTGTCTGTCGTGTCAATCTGTGAGGGAAAGGGGGTAACGGGAACACACTTCAGGAAGGAACAAACTACCCAGCAGCTCCTACGGGGGTAGTGCGCTACATGGAGGTCCCACCGAGATTTTACTTTTCTGCAAGTCCGTTACTCCTAGCAACCTTGCAGACAGTCCCAGCAATACAGTGACTGTATTCCAGATAGTCCCAGGGGACCATTGCAGGCCCATAGTGGGAAAGATTGGATCTCAGGGTGGTGCTCTGGGCTCTGAGGCTTTGACCAGATCCTGAGACGAGCAGACAAAATGATGATGGAAAACTGTCCTTTGAAGAATTCAAGGCTTACTTTGCTGATGGAATCCTAAGTGCAGAGGAGCTAAGCGAGCTTTTCCACACCATCGACACCCACAAAACTGAGAGCCCTCCCTTTCTTTTTTCCCATGATGACTACACTATGCTGAGAGCTGAGCCTCCTTGGGGATCCATCCATTTCCATCACAGTCCTTGACGTCCTTCCAGTCTTTACCCTCTTCCCTGGGAGTTCCGGACTAGCAGGATCTCAATGCCCATCTAGACCCTCTGTAACGGGGGGTCATGGGGTTCTGGTAAGCGGCCAGGCTCCCTCTTTTGGTGGTGGACCCACACATTTATGACCTTACATACTCTGAATCACCTGGGACTGTCTATCATCTTTTGGGTTTCCTCCCATATGGACCTTCATGACCTACTCCCTGGTTTACATTCATCACACATGGACTCATTTTGAAGTTTGATTGCACTGTTTGTGTTATATTACCGCACTGCTCACCAGAGGGGCTTATGTATTTCCTTATACTTTCTTACATTGTGCGTGGTACAGTTTGGTACAACATTTAATTCATGTATATATTGTACTTTCTTTGGTGTGGCACTCTTTAGCCACATATTCACTAGTTTGCTAAGCGCGAGTCAATATTTTTTCTCTATCTTCTCTGGAACTAAGGGGCCAAGCCCAACCCCTGAAAAACAACCTCACACCATAACCCCTCCTTTGCCAAATGATTTGGCCCAATACACAAAGCAAGGTCCATAAAGACATGGATGAGCGATTTTGGGGTAGAGGAACTTGACGGGCCTGCACAAAGTCCTGACCTCAACCTGATGGAACACCTTTGGGATGAATTAGAGCGGACACTGAGAGCCAGGCCTTCTCATCCACATCAGTGCCTGACCTCACAAATGCGCTTCTGGAAGAATGGTCAAACATTCCCATAGACACACTCCTAAACCTTGTGGACAGTCTTCCCAGAAGAGTTGAAGCTGTTATAGCTGCAAAGGTTGGGCCAACACAATATTGAACTCTACTGAGTCTGATTAAGACTGGGGTGCCATTAGAGTTCATGTGCGTGTAAAGGCAGGCGCCGCAAAAATTTTTGGTAATATTGTGTACATCAGCTAAATGTTATCCTTCTGAGAACCTGGAACTTGGTAAACATTGTGACTTTTAGATTTTTTGGTAATAGTGATAAATATTTGCACAGGAGCGTTTGTTATTAGGCAGGTGTGCACAACTAAAAGGCAGTTTTTTCATTTTCTCTTTGTTAAGGGATGTTTTTATCATATTCTTCTAGTGAGAACTGACATACTTCAGATACAAACACCAAATAAGAGGATAGAAACCTTTGAGAGGTAGAGATACCCGCACCACAGGGAATATCCCAAGGGTGCAGCGCCCTAATTTATATTAGCAAATCCACAATAGAAAATAAGGACTGCATAACGAACAATATCATAAAACAAATGTCACTGTAAAATCAAAAACTTAGCCTACTTTAAACGTTCGCTTCAGTGAGAAACTTTCATTCACAGTTTTTTCCCAGTCTGGAGAGTAAGGCAAAATATGTCCAGTCATGCCTACACTGTATGGGCTCAATAGCCGCTGCTATCCACACACATCTGTCAATACCAGTCCCAGTTGCATGGTTCAGTAGATTCTTGCCACTGGAATTCGCACGTGGCTAAACGCCTGTGCAAATGGTGCCTAACTGGTCACCACAAGTCTGATGCAGGAGTCCATCACGAATGCAGATCAACTAGAAGTGGCAGCCCACTTGCTTGGCTAGGTTTAGGTCTGCCTGTCTGGTCTGAGTTGTGGTCCGACTGGCTGGGCTATGTTCTAGCCAGTGTAAGTGGCATGTTGGGAAACGTCCAGGACTAAGTAGTTTGTAGCGCAGAGTGCAATAACCCCCATCCCCAATATACAGGGTGGCGCCGCGGCGGTGGCGACACATTACTACCTATTCTGGCACCCTGATCCTGCTGGTCCTCCTCTCTTATCTATCCCATGTGGTGTCACATATAGGTGCCTGGGATGGACATTAGAGGAGCGCCAGGACAGGGCACATAGCCGCTCTGCATAAGGTGGAAAGCAATTCAGAAAGAGTCTGCAAAGTGGGGACTCTATCTACCATCACCTTCCCACAATTGATGGATTGCTGACCTCCACCCTAAAGGATTCCCAGAGACAAATGGGAACCATGTACCACATCTGGTGGCAATGTCCCATTGTATCCAGATTTTGGATTCGGATGTTTCATTTCATTTATTCGGCGATGGGGGTGAATATATTCGTAGATCTCCAGAGACAGGCCTTCTCCAGAAATAGCCTACCAAGCTCCCCAAAAAAATCTGCAAAACTAATCTTTTATATGGCAGCAAGGATCACTATTGCAAAATATTGGAAGCAACTGGTGGTACCACTTGACTACATTTAAAGCAAACTGAATTGGACCATGATTAACGACAAACCTACCTGCATCCTTCACAATAACTTGGTGAAATTTGATAAAACGTGGAACCCATGGATTCAATATTTTTCTGTGCCTTAGCAAATCCTTGCTTGACCTTACCCTCTTCTGTTTCTACTTTTACTTCATTTTTCTTCCTTTAGTTTCTTGCTTCTTACATTCATTACTTGATCTCATTCTTATTTCTCTGTGTACTTGGTCTTCTTTACTCTGCAACAACCTCAGTTACTGTTTTCATTACACTTACTGTATATGCCATAATATTTTCTGCACCTATTTTGATACAATGTGTATTGATGTTATGTGTACCAGATCAGTGATGGCGGTTGCTGTTTATCCCCTTTTCTAACGAGTCTTACCAGAGGGACCTCTGGTCGCCATATTTATCTGCTATTATGATCTTTTGCTCATTCTTCCACATATTGTAAATGCAATTCATGTTATACATGGATGATATCCCGAGAGAAAACCTGTTTCTCACTACACTGTGTTTTTATTGTACGTTTGTTGTTTCTAACAAAAAAAAAAAACCATTGAAATATGAAGGATTCCTAGAGAAAACCTAGGGTGTTTAGGGTGTTAAGAGGCTGTCCTTCACCAGTCTTAAACCAATAACATTGAAGAGCCCTTAGATCAGGGGTGTCAAACTCAAATTCATTGGGGGCCGCATCAGCAGTATGGTTGCCCTCAAAGGGCCAGTTGTATCTGTAGGACTATGTATACAGTGGGGACGGAAAGTATTTAGACCCCCTTAAATTTTTCACTCTTTGTTATATTGCAGCCATTTGCTAAAACCATTTAAGTTATTTTTTTTTCCTCATTAATGTACACACAGCACCCCATATTGACAGAAAAACACAGAATTGTTGACATTTCTGTAGATTTGCTAAAATAATAAAGTATACTCTTTATTATCATAAATAATTGTCTCTGCATTCAATTACTACTGGTTTTAATAATAATTTGAGTAATAACTAGCTCTGAAAATAGAAGCTTAGGAAGAATAATAGCAAGCAGATATTCAAATGTACAATTATTGTACAATTTATTGAAAAATTAGTTTTAGTAACAGTATTTTTTTAAAAACATACAAATATTGCCAGGCACTGTTTATTACACATATGGCAAACACAAGGCCATAACTTTCTTTAACTTTTCTGACTGGATGTCTGATACCGTTTTCCTGAGGTCAGCCTGTCGATGTCTGGCTTTAGGTCTTGTGCTGTAGCAATCCGCAAAACAGCATGGAGGATATCATCAGTGATGCGTGATCTGAGCTTGGTCTTGTTCAGATTCATGACTGAAAACATCTGTTCACATAGATAGGTGTTCCCAAACATGGACAGAACACGGGCAGCTTGAAGTCGGAGCTGTGGCATCAAAGCAGGGGGGAGGAGGCTGTAAAAGCCGTCGACTGCTGCATCCTGGAACATTGCTCTCAGGCTACTGTTGCACTGAAGTTCTATTAATTCTATCTGAAGGTGATGTGGTGCACTGTCAACTTGGATGTTGAAGGGATTGGCAAAGCTGGTAAATGTTAAGTGTTGTTCTTTAAAGTCAGAGAAGCATTGATCAAATTCATCAATCAGCCAATTCACTTTAGTAGCCAATCGAGCACATGAAAAAGCACCTGGGAATGAGGTTGAGATGCTCTGACAGATAGGAAAGTGAACAAGACTTTCTTTTTCAACCTGTGCCTTCCATAGGCGCAGTTTCTCTTGGAAAGCTGTAATTGTGTCATACATTGCCGTTATGAGTTGTTTGCGGCCCTGCAGCCTCAGATTCAGTTGAGCGAGATGCTCTATGTCACACAACATGGAAAAATCACACAGCCAGTTTTGATCTGACAATTCAGGCAAGGGCTTCCCTTTATTTTGCACAAAGAGAGTAATTTCTTCCAAAAGCTCAAAAAAATTGCTTGAGAACGGTGCTCCTACTCAGCCACCTTACTTCTGTATGGTATGGCACATCTGTATATTCTGTGCCCACCTCCTTCAAAAATTGTTGGAACTGACGATGATTCAGGCCCCGTGCACAAAGAAAGTTCACTGTTTTCGTGACTGTGGACATTATGCTATCCAGTTCCAGAACCTTGCCGCACAGAGCTTCTTGGTGGATAATGCAGTAGCAAGTTATCAGTGGCATTTGGCAGTTACTTTTTTTCATCTTCTCTTTCATCAGTCCAACCAAGCCAGTTTTCTCTCCACACATTGCAGGTGCGCCATCAGTAGTAAGCCCCACCAACTTTTCCCAAAGTAACTTAATTTTATTTATGGATTCCTCCACCGCATTAAAGATATCCCTCCCAGTTGTTCCTTTCATGGTGACCACATCCAAGAGCTCCTCACTGACAGACAAGTCTTCCTTCACACCTCTTACAAAAATGGCTAGATGAGCCGCATCAGTATTGTCAGTGCTTTCGTCAATAGCTAATGAAAACGCAAGATAACTGCATGTTTCTTCAGCCAGCTGTGTTATAAGATTCCACGCTAGGTCCCTGACTCGGTCTGTGATAGTGTTTCTTGATAAGCTGACATTGTTAAAAGCCTGTCTCTGCTCAGGGCATACCTGTTCACATACCTTCAGCATACACTGCTTTACAAATTCACCTTCTGAAAAGCACTTTGAAGCTTGCGCAATTTCTTCAGCCACAAGAAAGCTGGCTTTCACTGCTGAATCATTTTTTGCTGTAATTTTTGCAAAAGTATTCCGTTGAGAATGCAGGCTGCCTTTTAATTCTTTAACCTTTTGTTGATTTTCTTGGTGGCTAAGGTTAGCATATTTGGCTCCGTGTTTGGTCTCAAAGTGCTGGCGTAAATTGTATTCCTTCATCACTGCCACTCTGAAGAAACCAGCGTCCATTGGCTGGTGAAACGCGTCAGCGGCGTGACGTCAGCACGTCACTGGAAACCGCGCGCCTTACGATCTGGCGTGTCTAACACAGAACCAACAGCTGATGAATGCTTTCCTCCCAGCCATGCACAACACGGAGGCAGAAACTACACAGTGAGGGACGTCTCTTCATCTGTCTCTATTTGCCACTATGCAAAGAATACCACTATGCACGGAAAATGTCACTATGCAAAGAATGTCACTATGCACTAAAAATGTCACTATGCACTGAAAATGTCACTATGCACGAAAAAATGTCACTATGCAAAAAGCCGGCATCGCTGGAGGGACTGGGGAGGCGAGAGAGCGGAGGCAGAGACAGGGCGGAGGCGGAGACAGAGCGGCATCGTTGGCTGAGGCAAAGCTGAGGGAGGCGGGGGTGGAGGCAAAGACAGAGCGGCATCGTTGGCTGAGGCAAAACTGAGGGAGGTGGGGGTGGAGGCCGGGACAGATCGGCATCGTTGGCTGAGGCAAAACTGAGGGAGGCGGAGACAGAGCGGCATCGTTGGCTGAGGCAAAGCTGAGGGAGGCAGGGTGGAGGCAGGGACAGAGCGGCATCGTTGGCTGAGGCAAAGCTGAGGGAGGCGGGGTGGAGGCGGAGACAGAGCAGAGACGGAGCCAGAGACAGAGCGGCATTGTTGGCTGAGACAAAGCTGAGGGAGGCAGGGGTGGAGGCGGAGACAGCACGGAGAGGGAGATGTTTACTCGTTCTCATGGAGACTGACTGGCTGCGCCGCGAGGGGGGGATGTTTTCTTGTTGCCTGGGATACCTGGCAGAGATAAACTAAGCGGTGAAATAAAGAGGTAGCGGCCAGAGGCTGCTGTGCGGGCCACATGACAAGGCCTGGCGGGCCGGATTCGGCCCGCAGGCCTTGTGTTTGCCACCTGTGCCTTAGATAATGAGAAATGGTTTTAAAATAAACAGCCCTTTCCATTATTTTACAAGTCCGCATGAATAAATTCTTGACAAGTCACAATAAACAAACACAGCATCAGTTTGCAGAAAACTCTTTCCTCATTAAAAAGCCATCTTTAAGCTCCAATTAATATCACCATTCTGCTGCAAGCAGGGGGAAGCATTTCCTCAAATCCCCGCTCACCCAATGATCCAACTACAACATTGTGTCTTAGTGGCAAGTCACAAGGTGAGGGGCTGAAGCAGGGCAGTGGCGGAACTAAAAGGGTTGCAAAGGTCGCACTTGTGACTGGGCCCTCGCGTTCTGCCACTGTCTTGGAGCCCTAGAGGGGGTTGCTAGCAGGAGTGCTCTGAGCTGAGAGCGTCTCTCTCATACAGCCCAGAATCTACACTGACAGTTCCCCCTCAGAGAGAGAGAGAGAGAGAGAGAGAGAGAGAGAGAGAGAGAGAGAGAGAGAGAGAGAGAGAGAGAGAGAGAGAGAGAGAGAGAGAGAGAGAGAGAGAGAGAGAGAGAGAGAGAGAGAGAGACTGACTATCTGCTCCTTCTCCTCCCACCCCTCTCCTCCTGTGTGCACCGCAGGAAGTGTGAAGCTATCTTTCACACTTTCAGCAGTGCACACACAGGAGGAGAGGGGTGGGAGGAGAAGGAGCAGATTGGCTCTCTCCTTTCCCATCCGTGAGAGGGAGGAGAGAGGGGAAACGGTCAGTCCGGGCTCTGGTCTGTAAGAGAGACAACTCAGCTCAGAGTCCTGCTGAGGAGGCACTGATAGGCAGCATTGATGGAGCTGCACTGATGATCAGCGCCCTAATTATCAGTGTAAACAAAGTACTGGACAGTCTTGCCGGTTAACGGCTCTCCATTCCTCACACAGACATAGTGTGGGAGGAATGGACTGCCGATAACCGGCAAGTCTGTTTAAGAACACTATAATTGCCCTTTACCTTAATCTGTGATCAGCTGGATGCGCTCCCCAGGGGGCATGCGGAAGGCAAGGGTCTGGGAGGATGTCCATGGACGCCCTCCCAGAACTGAAAGTCTGGGGCTGATGGAAGGGGGATCAGGGGTGCCCTTCATGGTTTCTTGTACGGGGCCCTGAAGGTTCTAGCTACGCCTCTGCAGCAGGGGATGATTTTTGCCAGACATTTGTGAACACTGTCAAGAATCACACAGGCACCAGGATTGTGTCATCTCTAAACCAGTATCTCAGTCCAGAATGTAGGTGGTGACTAAAAATGAGCCAAATTGCCCAGGGTTCAGTTTGACAGGGGTTTTTGCAACCTGAACCCCATAGAAGTCACAGGGTGCCAAATTAAAAATGCCCATTTTCTGGGCTAATATGCAAGGGGGTGTACACTGCTCTAGGGATCATTTTACAAAAAAAAAATTCAAATAATATCATTCCAAGTGAACCATTTAAAATGTCAATTTCCTTTAACCACTTCCCGCCTGCTCAAATGCACTGTCAAATGACGGAGGGACAGTGCTACTCTCGTTCTGGCTGGACTTTCAAGTATAATCACCTGAAAGTAGTGGCAAATAACCAATGGTCTAAGAATCAACTCCTCTGTCCTGTACTGTATGAATGAGATATATATCTGAAGACAGGTCACGTTAACAGTTGATAAATAACTCCATAAGACTGTTCATCAGATGCAAAGTCCAGAAAGGTCATATTCTTACTGTATATAGACCAG
The DNA here is from genome assembly GCA_037952925.1 of Lithobates clamitans. Lineage (NCBI taxonomy): Eukaryota > Metazoa > Chordata > Amphibia > Anura > Ranidae > Lithobates > Lithobates clamitans. The sequence continues at coordinate 2,188,489 of JBBGZY010001263.1, forward strand.
TAAACTCTGAGAATGCTGAGAAATGCAGGCAGGTACTTGCTAATCATGCCATACTATCAGGGAGGCGTGCAGCAGGACAACAACCTCAACCATACAGCCAATGTCATGAAGAACTCTCTTTAGTTCTATCTTTAAGAAGAACATGGAGTCCTGGAAGTGAGTTTTGGCTCCCACAGAGCCCAGATCTCAATATCACCGAGTCTGTCTGGGATTACATGAAGAAGCAGAAGGATATGAGGCAGCCTACATCCACAAAAGATCTGTGGTTAGTTCTCCAAGAGGTTTGGAAAAACCTACCAGCCGAGTTCTTTCAAAAACTGTGTGCAAGTGTACCTAGAAAAATGTATGCTGTTTTGAAGGCAAAGGGTGGCCAATATATTGATTTGATTTAGATTTTCTCCAGTTCATTTACTTTCCACTTTGTTAATTGATAAAAATAATCTTTTAACACTTCCATTTCTGAATCCTTAAAAGTAGAACTATAGGCAAAACTCCCCCCCACCCCACCCCCCATTTTGGATTGAGCAAGGTAGTTACAATCATAATTATTTTTTTTCGTCATCTGTGTTCCATTGCAGAGATTTCCCTTCACTTCCTGTCACAAAGCCAAACAGGAAGTGAGAGGAAATACCTTCAAACTAAGGGAATTTCTTGGGGACCCCCCAAGTCACCAAACTAATGTCCCCACTAGAAGATTTTTCCTCTATTACTTTTCTGGGGACAACCCGAAATGTGGGATTTTCTTTTACTTTCAATAATGGTAAACAGGACAAATAAAGCAGATGAATCTCCTTAATGGGAGCACAGACAGCTATAACAACGAAGAAAGAAGAGGTTTTGCATTTAGTTATAATTAACCACATTTTTTTACAGCTGCCTAAAGCATTTGCACAGTACTGTATGTGTAAAAGTTTTCAATAGTTTATTATAATTTGAGATGGCCGTAGCTAATAGGGAAACATTTTCTTGATGTCCTGCCCAGTGATCCCATTAGTGGACATCTGCGGAAGCATTTGCTGAGCTTCCCCTAGTAGTCTATAATGACTGACAGTGGATATGTATGTATGTATGTATGTATGTATGTATGTATGTATGTATGTATGTATGTATGTATGTATGTATGTATGATTATCCCACATTTCTTCGATGTTTTAAAGACAGCAATATCTACATAAAGATTTGAAAACAGGAGGGACTCATTTATATAAAGGTAATTTACATCTGAGTTTTCTGGCCTTTATTTGATGTAAAAAAACAGGCAAAGGCTCAAACCTCACACGTAGAAGAAAAGAGCAGACGGGATATTTAGTGGCACCGGAAAATCGTGTTTCATCATTTTTTTTTGCAAACAAATCATTTGTTAAAAATTTAATAAACAAAAAAAAGCAAAAGAAAAAACAGTTAAGAAACATAAAAATTCCCTTCATTGCCAGAAGAATTTATCCACCCCGTACATACATTTGTAGTATTATGGTCTTTTTTTTCATAGGAAAAATAAGTGTCTGAGAGGGCGGCAATGACAAAGTGGCATAGCTCGCAAACAGGAAGTAATGCTGAATGAGCGCGGGCCAAGTCGTAGCCCACCAGCGATGATGTCACAAGTTCAAGACTGCAGGTGGTGTGCCACGGGTAAAACAGGTGAAGTAGAAGATATGTAGTTAAAATGTCTCTAGTGCAATTTACAAGTGATGCAATGTATTAAAGAAACAAGTTCCATTAAAAAAAAAAAAAAGCGAGGGCAATGCATGGAAAGAGTCCCAATGCGGCCATCGCGGTCACAGTGCGTCATCCGCAGTAATATTCTCCAGTGCAAATACTTCCAAAAACGAGTTCTGCAGAAACAGGTCAGGACAAACCTCTTAAAAAAAAAAAAAAGGGGACTTGACAGGTGCCGAACCGCATCCCTCCCTGAGAGTACCAGAATCCAGCTGCGCCTGAAGAAGTTACCCCCAGTGGCAGCCACAGTGTCCATTTTTCAGAGGGAGGGCATACATTTGCTGCGCATAGTCAGGGTGGGGCCTTCAGTGCATCGACCTCCAGCCCTTTGGTGACTCCATGCAGGCCAGCTACTGGGCAGGATCTGTCCTTATCAGGAGGGGTCTCTACCTCAACATTCATCCTCCTGGTACATTGTCTCGTCCAGCTCCTGAGATTCCAGGTGCTCCAGTCTGTCCGTCCTCCCACTCATGATCTCTTCTGGTGTTTTCATAAACCTGCCAGGAGGGGATATGATTAAATAAGAAGGTTTCAGAAGACAATTTATTTTTAGGCGATTAATGAGAGTGTAAAGTTACAATTTATTTTTATTCCCTTGCAGTCTGCTAAATATACAATTGAAAGCATTTTGTTCTGTTCAATAAGTGAAAAAAACAAAAACAAAACAATTGATTGAGCCAGGATAGTGCCGTCCCTCTGAACTACGTTATGGAGAGGGAATGTGTACTGTAGTTCACAGAGGAGAACTGGGCACGGCTGTGAGCACAAACACTTCCTGTCCTATAGTGACAACACTGCTCCTCCACAGATACAGTACAGTGAGCATGTAGTCCCCCTAGGACAGGAAATGTGTTACTGGTAGGATCGGCAGGTGAAGAAAAAGCTTGAAAAATAAAAACGAATGCAGCCACCATATCCAAAGACAGCTAAGCTGAAATATGAGGTCTTCATTGTGGCCTGTGTCAGGCTTTAAATAGTTTAGGAAAAAAAGGGAGCTGCGCTAACTAAATAATGATATGAGGTAATATTCCATATCCTCACAAGGTGAGCAGAGGGTATGCTACAACAAACGGGATTGTGAGATAAATAAAAAAAAATCCTTGGAAATAAGTGAAAAAACAACAATAAACCAGTGAAGAAAAATACAATGAAAAAATATTAATGTGATGTCAATTAAATAAATAAATTGATAATGATGTGAGATCAATAAGTGGATAAATGCTGACACTCAAAAGAATAGATGTCACCACCTAAATATAGATAAAATTGTTACTCTAAAAAACTAAAGCAGCTCATGTGACTGAATGAACAAAAGTCCATGTGCGATAATGATGATCATAAAAAATCAATCATGGATCGCAACGTGCATTAAAAATAAAATGACAAAAGTCCATGCAAATTGACTGGTGACTCTTCTATGGTGATACAAAAGAAGACCTCTCAGGAAAAGTGACAAGTAGAAAATGCCTCCACCACAGCAAACACTGCCGCTTACCAGAACACCAGAGTCTTGGTTATTTGTTTTTGTAATAAATGCCGTGCGTCAGGACGCCGCCCGTGCCCCATGACGACGCCCTGTTGATGACGAAACGTGTAGGGAGAAGGAGAGACTTACTGACGTCACCGCTATACGCTTAGTCCCGGAAGCCATGGGCTGTATTCGAGGCCGGCCGGCTCGATTTTTTTTTTTTTTAATGTCGGTTTATATCTGCTTAACCGTAAGCGTCCATTTGTCTCCGATACCTGAATAAATGTGAAGGGTTTTATACTATGTGAGCCTTTGTTGTTTTATGGGGATTTCAACACCGGGCCTGAATTGACCTACCTGCGGACCATCGCTATTAAGGCTGAGGAGTTCATTACGTGCCACAGAGATCCCCGGCTGGGGTAATAGCCATCTGCTCAGTGTGGTCCCCTGTAATAAGGGACCACCATGTTCTGGTAAGCGGCAGTGTTTGCTGTGGCGGAGGCACTTTCTACTTGTCACTTTTCTTGGGAGGTCTTGTGTTGTATCACCATAGAAGAGTCAGTCAATTTGCATGGACTTTTGTCATTTTATTTTTAATACACGTTGCGATCCATGTTTGATTTTGTATGATCACCATTATCACACATGGACTTTTGTTCATTCAGTCACATGAGCTGCTTTAGTTTTTCACAGAGTAACATTTTTATCTATATTTAGGTGGTAACATCTATTCTTTTGAGTGTCAGCATTTATCCATTTATTGATATCACATCATTATCAATTTATTTTATTGACATCACATTAATATTTTTTCATTGTATTCTTCACTGGTTTATTGTTTTTTCACTTATTTCCAAGGATTTTTTTCTTTTATTTATCTCACAATCCCACTTGTTTTAGCATACCCTCTGCTCACCTTGTGAGGATATGGAATATTACCTTATATTATTTAGTTAGCACAGCTCCCTTTTTTGCTTTATCTTTGTCTGGTGTTGAATAATATTTTGAGCTGCAGCTTCAAGTTTTTTAGTTAAATAGTGCAGTTTTTTCCTTTACCTGTAAATAGTTTAGGTTTTGGACAGATGTAAAATTTGACAGATATGATTGTGATCTGTATTTCTTAGCACACAGGCTCTGTGGTGTCATTGCCAACTAAGCTACATAAGACAAAGTGTGTTGGATTTGAGCACTGCATATTACAGGGCCAGCTGATCTCAGGCAGGGGAAGCATTGTTTGTTACCTGAACAGTAACCTCTGTCCTGGCTCCTTACGAATTATGTTTAGTTTGTAGTAATGGCGGAGTGCCCGTGACATCTTTTCATAGGTCATGTTCGTTCTGTTCTGTTTATTAAATAAAAAGAGAAAAAAAAGAAATGTGTGAATGAAGCAAGAGAGGAAAACAGTCAAGAATTAAAAAGGAGAGAGACAAAAAGGTTTAGGAGAGGGAGAGAGGCAGAGGAGAAAAGATAAAGTTCAAAACCGGGAAAGAGAAGAAGGAGTTAGTGCTCAAGAGCAAAGAGAAAATGGAAAATTGTATATCAAAAATACTTACCGCAATTTTCCTCTCCTGACGAGCTCCATGTCAGCCACCTCCGTGTAAGGCCCCGCCCACACCCATGCAATCAGGACACAACTCATAAATTTGACCCCCAATCCCTGAACGGTGTTACGCAACTAGAACTTTGTCCATAGGGCGTGAGTCTGCGCCGAAATGGAGGTCGTCAGGAAAGGAAAATTGCAGTAAATATTTGATATACAATTTTCCGTTTTGCTGACAGCTCCATGTCAGCCACCTTCGGGAAATAACTAGATACAAGGGTGGGATGTTGCTAAAATTAGTTAATTATGGTCACTGGCCACAGAAAATAGTTTTGGCAAATTCGGCTGTCATTAACATTGCCGGGTCAATGCGGCAGCAAGAGACAAACGTGTGTATGGACGACCAGGTTGCTGCCTTGTATATGACTTCTGAAGATATCCCACATGCAGTTGCCCATGGCGTTGAAACGCTCCTCGTGGAGTGAGCCGTTATTCTCTCTGGAGGTGCCTACCCCTTATCTTTATATGCCATGGCGATTGTCTTTACGAGCCAGGTGACGATGATCCTGCTGGAGGCCTTATATCCCTTGTGTATTCCGTCTGGAATTATGAACAGGGAAACCGAGATTCTGATGCCAGAGGTTGCTTCAATGTACATTTTCAACATTCTGCCCACCTCGAGGTGGTGGCAGCATCATGCTGTGGGGATATTTTTCAGCGGCAGGAACCGGGAGACTAGTCAGGATCAAGATAAAGATGAATGCAGCAATGTACAGAGACATCCTTGATAAAAACCCTCTCCAGAGCGCTCTGGACCTCAGATTGTCTGTCTTCCCGGAAACAGGTGAAATTTGGAGTCCACCTTAGGAATGAAGTCTGGCATTGGCCTTAGACTTACTCTATCCGCTCCGAAGGGTGTGTGGGGCTCTTTTGCTCCCAGAGGTGCTATTTCTGAGACCCTCCTGGCCGAGTTTATTGTGACCAGAAAAGATGCTTTCATCGTCAAGTCCCGCAGCGACACTCCTTGGCCGAATCTGGGTGAGGCCAGGAAATTCAGAACTAGCGGCAGGTCCCACTTGGAAAGGTGCTCTGGGGGCCTTAGTTTTGCTATAGCCTTAAAGAACTGGATTATTAGGCCATTAGAGGCCCACTGAATTCCCGTGAATGCGGAAATGGCTGATACTTGGCCTTTGAGCATACTTGCACTTAGTACCATTTCTAGACCCTTCTGCAGGAACTCAAGGATGTGACAGGCTCTGAGTTCTTAAATTCCGAGTCCCGCTGATGCTGCATACTCTTGGAACTTTTGCCAGCTTCTATTGTAGACATTGCTCATTATATTTTTGCGGGCATCCATGAGGGTCTGTACCACTTCCGTGGAGCACCCTAGGTTTATGAACCTCCGTCTTTCAATATCCAGGCCTTTAACCTTTCTCCGGCGCTGGGTGTAGAACTGGACCCTGGCTCAGGAGATCTGGCCTCATCGGTAACATCCGAGGCACCCTGACATTCATGCGCAAGAGTAGAGGATACCATGGGTGTTTTGGCCAGTCTGGGATCACTGCCAGTACCGTGACGTCTTCCCGTCTCAGTCTGTTCAGAAAGAGCTGTATTACGGCATTGGGGGAAAAGCATAAGCTGTCTGAAAGTCCCACTTCACAGGCAGAGCGTCCACAAGGTTTGCCCGTGGATGATCCGTATTTGTGCAGAATCTGGGGAGCTCTGCATTGACCGGAGATGAAGAGAGGTCCACCTCTGGGAGAAAAGACCAGGCTACCAGTTCCCTGAATGTGTGTCAGAAGGGACCAATCGTTGTTGTCCACTGTGGTCCTGGACAGGTAGCCGCCTGGGGATTGACATGTCCAGGTATATATACTGCTGAGAGGCGAAGCAGATTCTCCTGGGCCCAACTCATTATGGGTTCCACCACTTCCAGAAGGGACAGACTCTGCGTGCCTCTCTGCTTCTTGATATAGGCTACGGCCATTACGTTGTCCATCTTTAAGAGGACCGAGCCCCCACGGATTACCTGGGCAAAGGCCAGGAGATTGATATGCCGTTCTCAGCTCCAACCTGTTGGCCACAATTTCCTTCAGTGGGTGAGACCATCTGCCTTGCGCCCACTGGTCTTCGCAATGGGTTCCCCATCCTGACTTGCTGGCATCTGAGGTGATCACTATCCAGGATGTTGGGAGGAGGGAGGGGCACTGCATCAGATTCCTCTTATCTTCCCACCAGGCCAGACTCTGTCTCATGGACTGTGTTAGAGATATGTTCTGATACAGATTCTGGGAGTGCCACTGCCGGAGGAACCCATACTGGAATGGACGAGCGTGCCACTGGGCCCGTTTCACCATGGGCATTACTGACGTTATCGTGCCCAACAGCTGGAGGCAGGTCTTGGCTGGGAGACAGTAGGCTGACCTTGCAGACTTTGCCCGTTCTAAGATAGGGGAAATCTTCCCTTCTGGTAGGGACACCATATTTTTCCATGTGTCCAGCACTGCGCCCAGGTAGACCAGCAGCTGGGATATATCTAATTGGCTCTTCTCCCAGTTTATGAGTCACCTGAGCTGTTGAAGGGTTGTGATGAGACAGCAACTTGCCCCTGTCTTGGTCCAGCAGCAGGATGTCGTCTAGGTAGTGATGAATGCAAATCCTGCATCTCCTCAGCTGTGTCACCACTGCCAGCAGGACCTTGGAAAAGACCCTGGGTGAGGTTGTCAAACTGAAGGGCAGGCAGACAAATTGGTATTGAAGAGGACCGATTGAAAACTTCAGAAACCTCTGGAAATGTGCATCCTTCAAGTCCGAGAGGTGCCAGTCCCCGGGTTGTATCACCTTCAGGATGGTCTGTAATGATTCAATTTTGAAGTGTTCTTACTTCACGTGATTGCTCAGCCATCTGAGGTTGATTGCCAAAAATAGCGGTTAATAGACTCCTGAGAATCGCTCCCTCCGGGGCACTGGTTCCATCGCCCGCTGTTGTAGGAATGTGTCCATGTACTGAAGCAGAATCTCCTTTTTCAGGGAGCATGAGGGGAGAGCGGTCAGTACAAAGTTCGCATTTGGTTTCTCGATAAACTCCCAGAAATGTCCCATTTTTATGGTGGAGAGTACCCAGTGATCCCGGACGTTCTCCATCCATACTTGCCAGAAACTGCGCAGCCTGGCTCCCACTGGGCAAGCATGGACGGGGACACCATCAAAAGATTTCTGGGGCTCCCGGCCCACAGGGACGACTGCCTTCTTTTGTTCTGACCCTGAGGGAGTATTCTAAGGCCTGTGGAACTCCCTCCCTAGCCTGTAGGATCATGCTTTTCTCCCTCTTGTTCTGGTGGGCGAGCTGGCCATGGCTGGATTCTTTTGGTAGAGTAACCTGTCCTGGGGAATGAAGCCCAACCCACTGTCGCCCTGGTGATTGCTGTATTGAGCTTGTCCCCAAATAGGGACCCTCCCTCAAAGGGGATCCTGCACCAGCCTTGTTTGGAAGATGGGTCTGCCACCCAGGGTCTGAGTCACAAGGCGTGTCTTGCTGTGACTGCGCCAAGCATCATGCGTGCCAGGGATTTGATTATGTCAATGGTAGCTTCCGCCATGAACCCTGCGCTGTCAGCCTCAGGTTGTTGAGCGAGGACATTATCTCGGCTTTCTCCCAATCACTGGCAATGGTGTATTCTGAATCATCTCTGAAGATTGCTGCCAGGGCTATCAAGGGCTTGCATGCCCCTCCTGTGACTGTGTAGACTTTTTTTCAGGTCCAAGTCTACCCTCCTATCAAGGATGCCCTTGAAAGAGACCACATCGTCTAGTGGCAACGTAACATGCCTGGCTAGGCGCATCAGGGCTGCGTCAACTACAGGTGGGTCTTCCAGACATTGGACATCTTCTTTTTTGAAAGGATACAACTTGGCCAGGCAGCTCCGAAAAAAAGGTGTTTTTCTCTGGCTGCCTCCACTCATCTTTTATTATGCTTTTGAATTTATCTATGAAGGGGAAGGTCAGACCCTCTCCCTGTTTTTGAAATGGCAGCACTGTTTCTTTAGCGGCTCCTCAATTACATTTTCCCATTGTAAGGCCTCCCTGACAACTTTAAGGAAGGGCTGTACCAGGTTGAAATCGAACCCTTCATAACTTGCGTCCCTCTCCTCTCCAGACGAGTTTTGGACGCTGATCTAGGATCTTAGCTGAGGTGTAGTCACTTGGAACACAGAAGGGGCTTGCTGATGTGATGGCTGCAGCTGCTCAAATGACTTTAGGGTATCTTTGAATGCTTCTTTCATAAAGGGACACCATATCCTCCTTCCTTGCTTCCTTATCCTTGGTTACATCCTTAGGGCAGGTTTCGCAAATGGTTTTGCCAGGAAGCGATTCCTTTGGACAAGCCCAGCACATCTGGGGCCCAGGTTGAGGATGGAGAGATGGGCTTCGGGTCCTCACAGGGAGCTACGGCATCTGGACCTTGATCGATCGCGTCGCTCTCTTGACCTTTCTCTGTGCTGGCTACCCCTAAATCTAGAGCGGTACTCTTGTTCTGACCAGCCTCTCTCTGAACGGGTAGATGAATGATGTCTTAATGAACTGGCGGAAATAATGAAAACGTTTTTGTTTTTTTAAATAAGTGCCAAAATCGGAACATGAGCAGCCCACATAGCGGTGGGTGAGCCTCCTACCTTCTCGGCCTAAGCTGGTCTTTTGGGGTTGGTATTGGCTCATCTGCAGCGATAGGAGATGCAGACTGTTGAGGAAGCACAGAAAGACAGGTCATCTATGGTTCACACAGCCCACAAGCTTCCACAGCAGGCACCCCTGCCTACCTCACTCTCCTGTTTGCAATCATGGCAGCGCTAGCACACTGTTTCTGGCAAGGCAGCATGATACTGAACCTCCACCAACCGAAATCCTGTATGAAGACTTCTGGCCCCGCCCCCGCTACATCCGATTGGTCACCAACCTCGCACATGGTCCGTCCACCCGACTTCCTGAAACAACTGTGGGCTTGATTGTAGCTGTACAGCGAGATCCCTGGGGGCTCCACGGGTTGTTGACCATCCGGGAGAGGAGAGACAATGACACCCCTGTTGCAGACCCTTGGTCTGCTTCTCGATGCCCCGAAAACCAGCAGCAGGGACCCCACACATCCAATGTGTTTAGCAGGCATAACGGGGGCTACGTCCAGGAGGCTCACACTACGTCCAGGTGGCTCACACTGGAATGGATGGCCGGATCCTTGATCCAGCAAGGTAGGAGACTGCTCCAGGTCCTGACCACATAGAGGAAAGAAAAGGAATGCCATTCAGGGTATGGGGGTCAAATTTATGAGTTAGGTCCTGATTGCACGGGGGTGGGAAAAGAAAAAGAAAAAGTTGTGCCCAAAAGCAAAAAGGACAGAAAGAAAATACACTAGAAAGCGCTCATAAACAAAAAGGGGAGAGTGCACAGGAGAGGGGAAAAAAAAAAAAAAGAGCTTGAGAGCAGAGGAGAGTGCAACCTTTTATCGCAATATAACCACTTTTCATTGTATTTCCCTTTGGCACCATGTGTTTCTCCCATGTATTTTCTCTGTAATAGTTTGCAATGGGAAATTAAGGAGGGGGGGGGATTCAGCCACCCCTTTAAAACCCATGTTATGCCAGACTTCGTGTGGGATAAATAGTAGCAAGGTCAATTATTTTCACATTAGTCTAGAAAAAAAATACACGAGTCCTGAAACTGCCCAGGGCAACTATATAATTAGGCAGGACTGTTTGACTCCAAGAGACAGAGGAGAAATAAAGAATTTCATTTGGATGCTGCATACATAATCAGTTATTTTTGGTGACAGCCCGCCACATGCAGTTAAATAGATCGTTGTAGAGGAAATGTTTGTAATGTCTCAGATACCTTATGATTCCCCCACAATCTCGCCAAGCCGTTGGGGTCCATGATTCTGAAGATCATCGACTCCTTATCTTCCCAGCGGATGAAGTTCTCGTATCTGGTGTCGGACAGGAGCTGGTACACATAATCCCAGAGTAGCCGGCAGTCTGAGAGAAATAAAAAAATAATCTATTTCTAATCTAATTGAATCTGTTTTATCCATTTTGCCAACCACTAAATTTGAATGAATATTCAGCATAAAAATATATTAATGTTTTATACTTGCTTTTGTACCAAGATGATTAAAAGACTTGAGAAGACTGCAATCATTTTGGAGCACAGAAACTTTTGGACAACGCGTAACCGTAAGTCTTTTTTTGCAACCGACACACATAATGAAGGAGGGGACCCTATGTGCATCTCTGTTATCTGTAATTCATTCTTCATTGGTCCAGCTTTGCACAATGTAGGCATGCATATCTCATAACTGATGGTCCACAGGGGATGCTGAAAATCAATCTAGTAGTTGTCACTACTACAGTGATAGCTGCAATGTTCCAATTCTGATGGCAGAGGCTGGCCTGCACACTGATTACTGGGAATGCCTGCTGCCACTGCAATTCATAGAACACAATATACTTTTTTTTAATGAATACAAGGTTCTCTCCGATTGGATGAGGTGGAGAGGAAGGGGGATGATGTCAGTTTCCAGCAGGACCCGGAAGATTGTGGCCATCAGTTTGGTAGTGTAGTGCCAACTATGCACAATTACCTTGGTCCAGTTTGTAAGTATGCAAAACAGATCATATCTGAAGTTTAGCTTTAACACCCGCTTATCCAGAGGTCACTGAACCTAAATGCCAGGACCAAATTCAGTATTCGTGGGTTAACTTTACAGCTTAAATTTACCTTACGTAAAGCCAATTTTTTTTTATAGAGTAGGGAAAGATTTCTTTTTTCGGCAGGGTCGCATTGGGTAGATTTCTTTTCACAAAAGGTTAAAGGAAAAACTTTCCAAAGTGAGTTGTTTTGCTTCTTTTGAACAGTTGCCATCAGAGGTTTTGTCCTTTGGGAAGATTTCCCTGCACCTCACAAACGGTGATGGCAGCATCATGCTGTGGGGATGCTTTTTATCAGCAGGGACTGGAAAGATGCATAGCATTAAATACAGGCAATTCTTGTAGAAAATCTGTTTCAGTCTCTCAGATTTGAAATTGGGATGGAGGATGACCCCAAGCATAATACTACAGCTACACAGGAGTGGTTTAAAAGGGAAAAACTTTCATTAAATGTATTGAATAAAGCTCAGACCTCAATTCAATTGAGAATGTGGTAAGCTAATTGAGATATACCCCAAGAGGATGTAGCTGCAATTGCTGAAAACAGTGGCTCTACAAAACTTTGACTTTTGGGTATGTCATGCAACAAAACAGGAAAAATACCAAGGGGGTGAAAACTTTTTCAAGGCACTATATTCCTTCTTCAAAATTAGTTTTTCCTTTTGATGAAGGTCATCCCCCCTCCCCTCTTCCACCAACACGCACGCACACACACACACACACACACACACACACAGCTCTCACCAGCTATTCTCCCTATGGGCATGGTCTGTCCCTCAGGTGGAGACATGGACACCATCAAATGATTCATGAATGCCATCTCCTCACGGTGTGACAGATTCATAGGCTTCCCTTCTCTCTGCTGACCCTCTTCCACGCCCAGCCGCGGCTGTTTGAACTCCAAGGTATGACGTGGGTTAAGAAGCAGGGGGTGCATGATGGGGCTGGGCATAAGCTGAATAACCCGTGGGTTTTCCTGCCGGGGGCTGCTGGGTTTTGGCTGCGTTTCAGTGGGGCAGTGATTGGCTTCAGCTGGGGAAACGGATAAAGGGTAGGCATCATGGTTGTGGTGGTTGGTTTCGCTGTGCAGGCGGTGGAGACGTTCTGCAGGGGAGGGGCGGCGTACGCTGCTCTCCAGTGGTGAGCGGAGTGGGCGGGGCTCAGGATCTGGCGAGGCATGGTGGTTAGTGGGGAGAGGGGATAGAGATCGATGTCGTAGCTCTATAGTTGGGGTGTTCTGTGGAAGGACTTCAGAGTGGGCCCTTGGAGGTCGGTGTTGGATATGGTCTGAAAAAGGAGCAACAGACAATACGTAAAAAACAAAGAATAAAGTCACCTGACAAATAACCTTCAATACAAAATGCAGTTGTTTTGTGTGCCCATAACTTTGTGAACAGCAATTTTCAATGAGGATAACGCGCTGCAACAGCAAGCCAAGTGTTTGGCTCAAAATCGTGGTGCAACCCAATTCACTTGCATGGGTGAGTCTGAGAGACAGTGCCCCCATCAACTTGACATGCCGTGTTTAATTTGCAATGGCATGTGAACAGCCCCCTCAGACTGAATTATAAACTTAAGGCGAGTGATAAAACTGCAGCTTAATTGCCTGTTTTTATTGCTAGAGTGACACATTACTGAGCATGCTGCAAAAATCAATATATCTGATAAGTCCATTAAAGTTATTAAAGATGCAAACTTTGAAACTTTTTGGGCTTTTGGGTGTTTGATAAGAGTCAGTATTTTGAGCAAGTGTGAACAAGCCCTAAGACTTCCAACAGGTTTCAAAATTTGTATTTTTAAGTGTATAAATTAGGGGGTATTACAGAAACACAATTTTCTGCCCTAGCAAAACAAACCAAAAAAAAGAAGAAGAGAAACAGGGCCAGCAAAAGTGCAATGTTTATACATTGCCTGGGTGACAAAGCTGCTTGGCATCTGTCCCATCATTTCAGAATTCTTCCACATGTGCTTGAGCAGCACCTACCTTCTTGGTGGTTGTGGGCCATCATTAGCTCAGGTTGGCCATGAAGAGAATTTCCAGTGTGAAAAACAGACGGGTGCACTGCTCGCAGTTTCCTACGACGTAGGATTTGCTGCAGAACTTCGTACAAGACATCACCTGCAGAGATAGGTGCTTGCGTTATTGCATCCGGCACATAACCAGAGTAAAGCCCTTACATACTGCAATATATGCAAAACAAAAACAACTCTAAAAAATTATGAATTTCTCTTCTTGCCTCTGTAATTTTCCCCTCTCTTCCATAGATGGACAGATATTTCTCCAACTCAGACATCTGGTAGGCACGCCAATTCGGCTGACAGGTGCACCTGTAATTTTTTTTTTTGTTTACTCTATGCAGAAATGAGCTTACACACTGCAGAATCTCTGTTTGTTGAGCACTTCCAATGGTCAGAGGTGTTGGTTTTGGCCTCTGCACATCATTCTGGTTCTTCGTTTTTGTGTTTTTTTTAATTCACTGGTTGGAGTGGGTTTGCATCTGGCTGTGTATGGGCACCCTGAGGACCCATTCACACTTGAACAAAAGGGTGAACCGCTACAGGTGGTGTACTGAAGAAAACACCCTCCTCAAAGTGGAAGCCAGGTGCAGGCTCAGCACGAGCAATATTGAAGAAATGGATTCTGGGCAGCCACACTAGTCATAGCAATGACTAAGCAACAATGGTGTTGTGAAACGCGTCAACTGTTTGTCCTGCTTCTATTATCACATGAACGTTGACTATTCATTACAATAAAGGCTTTTATCGGAGTGCGGCTTTCCAGAATACATTTCTTCTAAATGATCCATTCACACTTGTGTGACAAATACGCATATTATTGTTAACATACAGTATCTCACAAATGAGTACACCCCTCACATTTTTGTAAATATTTTATTATATCTTTTCATGTGACAACACTGAAGAAATTAGTGTGAATTTACTGTCCCCTCAAAATAACTCACACAGCCATTAATGTCTAAACCGCTGGCAACAAAAGTGAGTACACCCCTAAGTGAAAATGTCCAAATTGGGCCCAATTAGCCATTTTCCCTCCCTGATGTCATGTGACTCATTAGTGTTACAAGGTCTCAGGTGTGAATGAGGAGCAGGTATGTTAAATTTGGTGTTATTGCTCTCACCCTCTCATACTGGTCACTGGAAGTTCAACATGGCACCTCATGACAAAGAACTCTGAGGATCTGAAAAAAATTGTTGCTCTACATAAAGATGGCCTAGGCTATAAGAAGATTGTCAAGACCCTGAAACTGAGCTGCAGCACGGTGGCCAAGACCATACAGTGGTTAACAGGACAGGTTCCACTCAGAACAGGTCTCGCCATGGTTGACCAAAGAAGTGGCGTGCACGTGCTCAGGGTCATATCCAGAGGTTGTCTGGGAAATAGACGTATGAGTGATGCCAGCATTGCTGCAGAGGTTGAAGGGGTGGGGGTTAGCCTGTCAGTGCTCAGACCATACGCCGCACACTGCATCAAATTGGTCTGCATGGCTGTCGTCCCAGAATGAAGCTTCTTCTAAAGATGATGTACAAGAAAGCCCGCAAACAGTTTGCTGAAGACAAGCATTACAAGGATTACTGGAACCATGTCCTGTGGTCTGATGAGACCAAGATAAACTTATTTGGTTCAGATGGTGTCAAGCGTGTGGCAGCAACCAGGTGAGGAGTACAAAGATAAGTGTGTCTTGCCTACAGTCAAGGATGATGGTGGGATTTTATACCATATTTGGATTATATTTGGATAGCGCAGCATTATATTGGTATAAATCTTTTTGGCACAAGCATATGGGACATGAGCAATGCTAGCAGCTGTCCTTTAATCATCTCTAATTATAATTTGGATTTTCACATAGTAGCTCGCAAGATTCTGTTTGTTTTTTAAGATGGTGGGTTTGTCATGGTCTGGGGCTGCATGAGCGCTGCCGGCACTGGGTAGCTACAGATTATTGAGGGAAACATGAATACCAATATGTACTGCGACATACTGAAGCAGAGCATAATCCTCTCCCGTCGGAGACTGGGCCACAGGGCAGTATTTCAACATGATAGCGACACCAAACACACCTCCAGGATGACCACTGCCTTGCTAAAGAAGGGTAAAGGTGATGGATTGGCCAAGCATGTCTCCAGACTTAAACTCCATTGAGCATCTGGGGGGCATCCTCAAACAGAAGGTGGAGGAGCCCAAGGTCTTCAACATCCACCAGCTCCGTGATGTCGTCATGGAGGAGTGGAAGAGGACTCCAGTGGCAACCTGTGAAGCTCTGGTGAAGTCCATGTCCAAGAGGGTTAAGGTGGTGCTGGAAAATAATGGTGGCCACACAAAATATTGACACTTTGGGCCCAATTTGGACATTTTCACTTAGGGGTGTACTCACTTTTGTTGCCAGCGGTTTAGACATTAATGGCTGTGTGTTGAGTTATTTTGACGGGACAGCAAATTTATGCTGTTATAGAAGCTGTACACTCACTACTTTACATTGTAGCAAAGTGTCATTTCTTCAGTGTTGTCACATGAAAAGATATAATAAAATATTTACAAAAATGTGAGGGGTGTACTCACTTGTGAGATACTGTATGTTAACAATAATAATTATTATTTTAATCATATTAAGCGGATTGAATATCTTTGAAATGTGTTGAGAGTGACCCTGGCCCACTGTGTGATACAACTGTTATTGGAGTATAAACCTCTGTAAAACAGAGGTAAATATATAGTACATGCACATTAGAGCTGCACGATTCTGGCCAAAATGAGAATCACAATTTTTTTGCTTAGAATAAAAAGATCACAATTCTCTCACGATTCTCGCGACGTAAAATATTTCACATTATACAAAAAAAAAAAAAAAAAAATGGGCTAACTTAACTGGTTAGTCTTTTTTTTAATTCATTTAAGTAATATGTTAACAATAATAATTATTATTTTAATCATATTAAGCGGATTGAATATCTTTGAAATGTGTTGAGAGTGACCCTGGCCCACTGTGTGATACAACTGTTATTGGAGTGCAAACCTCTGTAAAACAGAGGTAAATATATAGTACATGCACATTAGAGCTGCACGATTCTGGCCAAAATGAGAATCACAATTTTTTTGCTTAGAATAAAAAGATCACAATTCTCTCACGATTCTCGCGACGTAAAATATTTCACATTATACAAAAAAAAAAAAAAAAAAATGGGCTAACTTAACTGGTTAGTCTTTTTTTTAATTCATTTAAGTAATTTTTTCCAAAAAATTGCATTTGAAAGACCGCTGCGCAAATACAGTGTGACATAAAATATTGCAACAACCACCATTTTATTCTCTAGGGTGTCTACTAAAAAAATATATATAATGTTTGGGGGTTCCAAGTAATTTTCTAGCCAAAAAAAAAAAAAAAAGATTTTAACTTGAAACCAACAAACGTCAGAAAAAGGTTTAGTGTTTAACTGGTTAAACTTTTTTCACGTACACACAAAGTCTATTCCATTGACTTAGAGCCGGTTCACACTAGGACGACTTGTCAGGCGACTTAGCCGCCTGGCAAGTAGTATCCCGTTCTGTACAATGAAACTGCGTCGCTCCGACTTAGAAAAAGGTTCCTGTACTACTTTGGGGGCGACTTGAGGCGACTTGCATTGACTTCTATATAGAAGTTGTTTTGCAAGTCGCCGCTGCAGTCGTGTTCAAGTCGTCTGAGGCAGTCGCGCTGCAAGTCGTGCTGCCTAAGGCTCGGTTCACACTGGGGCGACTTGTCAGGCGACCTAGTCGCCTGACAAGTCGCCTCCCGTTCTGTGCTATGGAACCGTTCTAATCGGAGCGACGCAAGTCGCTCCGACTTAGAAAAAGGTTCCTGTATTACTTTGGGGGCGACTTGGGGCGACTTGCATAGACTTCTATACAGAAGTCGTTTTGCAAGTCGCCCGGGCAGTCGTTTGCAGGTCGCCTCGCTGAGGCGACCTGCAAGTCGTGCCGCCCCTGTGTGAACCGGGCTTCAGTGTGAACCGACTCTAATTGTTACAATGTTTATAAATAAAAAAATGTTTTGATTCTTGGCAGACTGCCCGGTTTTTCTCTTCCTTTCTTTTGAAGGCTGTGGCTTCAGAAGAGCAGAGAGAATTCTTTGCATAGATAGAATTGTGAAACACTTTAGTCAAGATCGCGATAACGATTCTTGACGATTAATTGTGCAGCTCTAATGCACGTTTTGTTACGAATAGCTCTACTGAATCTATATAAAAAGTTGTAAACCTTTACAAAAATAAAGATACTTTTAAATAATATATATACACACTGTATTTGATTTCGTTTATTTATTGACACCCTAAAAGTCCCTCTGTTGTTGTGGATCACTGATCCTCAGTGTCTTGCCCCTTTGTAACATTTTAAATGTACCATTCTGCAGTCTGTTCTATGTTTGCAGGTAGAGGAAGATCACATCTGGGATTCCCCTCACCTGAGTGCTGACAGCGGTATCGGAAGTCTTCCTTTCTCAGGAGAAGCAGCGCCTTCCCGTTCATCTCAAAGGTGTTATTCTCAATGTGGTGAAGGGAGAATTCATTCTCTGCCCAACGCAGCCACTGAGACACATCTTCCCGGGACCATTGTGAAGGAGGGAGACCTAAAGCAAATCCAAGAACAAAACTATTTTAGCATCAAAATATAAACCCATCTGCCCCCTTCTTAGCATGAAATATACTATATCTGAAATTCTGTACAGACATAAAATCTGTATAAGAGTTACTTCTAATTCTTTCTCTAGACAATTTTTTTTTTTTTTTTTCATAAAACAGAAAAACTAAGAGGGTAGGGGGAAGGACGACAAATTAATTTAACAAAACTGGAGCAGACAGAATCTAGGACAGATGTGCATGGCAACCAATTAGCTTCTATCTTCAGTTTGTTCTCTTAAGCTTTAAATGTAAAAGATAGAACCTGATTGGTTGCCATGCACAATTGCTCCAGTTTCGATTAATTGCCCTTGGAGCATCAATTAAAACATTTATTTATCAATCCATATCAAATATTTCTACAAAACAAAAACAGGTAACAGTCCAAGATAAACATGGAATTTTATATCAATCGATTAGTGACTTCAGTGAAAAGGATTCCTTAGGTTGATCAGGGGATGAGCTCCAGTTTGGAGTATCATGTCTGGCTTTTGGTTGATGAGGTCACCCAGGATACCCCACTGCTTTGTTTACATTCTGCAGTGGGGAATGAGAAACCATTATTCGCAGCTGCAGTCAGTCAGTCAGTCAGTCAGTCAGTCAATCGGGAGTGGAGTCAGCTTATTTTTTCTTTTGGTGAGTCGGTGGGTTTTGTTCATAAAGACTGGTGTGGATATGAGTCACTGGACAGCATGATCAACAATGGATTTACGTTGCAGAGTTTCTTTTTTAAGGTTATTTTATTTTTTAATAAAGAACTTGTCAAAAAAAAAAAAAAAGTGTGTGTCTATTTTACTATTTACATTTACTCTATTACAGGTAGGGAATCCCCAGGTCTTTCATAGCATAATCTAGTTTTTATTATTAGAATGAAAAACCGCTTTCAATAAAAAAACTCACCTTTGATTGCACAAATGGTACTAATTGCATGACACACCAACTATTATTAAAGTGTTACAAAACCCAGTACCCTGCATTCACTATATCTGGTCTCCCACAGTACATGGAAATATTTTAGTAAATATAAACTGCTAAATATATTTTCTCATCAGCAGTTAGAGCAGTCTTGTGACTTCTATCAGTGTCTGGTTAAAGCTTGTAGGAGGAGTTTTCTGACAGCCCTATAATACTGCAAGACCCCTGACTCTGTCTGGACAGTACTAATAGGAGGGTGCATGTGATCAGCACAGGGCCAAAGAAAAGAAAAACCTCTCCACCAATACACACCAAACTGAGCACCTGACTCCATAGGCTCTGTGTTATCAGAAAATTATCAGGGGACAGTGGAAGGAGGGGAGGATCAGAGAAGCCAGGATCAAACAGCCTTTTTATACAATGTGGAGGCTTAACCCCTTAAAGTTCCATAGAGAGTATAACAAAGTATTTTTTATTTTTTTTACGCAATTGTTTGGTTTAGTTAACCACTTAAGGACTGAGCCTCTTTTTGACACTTGTTGTTTACAAGTTAAATTTTTTTTTTTTTTTTTTTTTTTATAGAAAATTACTTAGAACCCCCCCCCCCCCCCCCAACAAAAAATTTATATAGACCCTAGACTATGAAATCGCTCTATTTCTCCGTCCATCAGGGCACCTCGACCATGTATGGAGAAATAGGGGTGAGAAGCTGAAGGTCCCTCATATTTCCCCATCGGCATCTCCATGCCTCCCCTGAACCCCCATCCCCTTACCTCTACCTGTTCCATGACCCCCCCCCCCCCACTTCTTTCTTTCCCTGATCCCATCTCTGCCCTTTTTCCTTACTTACTATTCTTACCCTTTTCCTTTAGGTCTCAGAAGACATACAAAAGGCCTAAACCTGCCCATTAGATGAGCACACGGGACCTTTAGCGGTTCAGTACGTCCTTTTCCTTCTGGCTGTTTTGGTTCCTGGGGTTGTATGTGATATACTTGGAGTTATCTGGACCGTATACACAGGAGCTGCACAGTTGGGAAGGTCGTGAGCTAGGTGCACGTGGTTGGCCAATGTCGTGTAGTACCTAGATTATTACTTGTGCTACCTCCTCATAAGTGTGGTATTTAACTGGATAAGGCATCTTACTGCTGACCCTTGTATAGTTGACAATATAGGTTCTGTTTCATTTTGATTCTCTATAAGAGCATTGCGAGCCTATCAAACTCTGACTTTTACTGACATTATAAGAACATTTTATGGCTGGTTGAACCTCATAAAATTGTGAAAGCTCAAAGCTTTTTTTAAAATAAAAATATGTTTAAGAGCTATGAAATAAATACATTAGATTGATACTGGTTTTAAAAATATATATATTTTGTGCCTTAAAGTCCCATATACCTATTATAATCTTTCGGTTCAAGCTTTTAATACAGGGATGTTGGGACTCCCCTTCAACAGGGCCAGTACCTCTTAGATTACTGCTATGGGGACAAAGCATTGTCACCCCATAACAGGAAGAGCCTGAACAAGGACCTTCATAGCAGGGACATAAAGGATTACTTAAAAAGAAAGCTACAGTTTGGAGGAAAAAAAACAAAAAAACCCCCCCCCCCCAAAAAAACACAAACCCGACTTTAAATTACGACATGGTAAACCTTAAATGCAATTTTTTTTCTTTTTTAAGGATTGGGTTTCCATCTGCTTTAGGCAGATGACCTGCACTCGGAAAGCACAGCTGTGTCCAGTATGCACACTCCAGCACTGCAGGGGGTTAAGGGACTGGAGAGGGGACACATGTGTCTGGCAGTGAATGGCGCTCGTCACCCCCATTAGGAAGCACAGGTCCTGTCCAAAACGTTTGCGGCAGGAAACCTCATCAACCCACGCAGGAAATTCCTTCCACTTCACGTCCTCAAATAGGAAATTTCCCCTCATGCAGAAAGTTTAAGGAGGGGGGTGTAATGCTGTGCACCCACGCTCCTCTTAAGACAGTTAACTCTTTGTAGACACAGACACTCACAAGTAGATTAGTTCACTTGGATTTTCTGTGCAAGCTCTAGTTATTTAGCTTTTTTTGGAATGTAAGCTGCCTGCAGAACAATCCTAATATCATTTCAGCAGAGCAGACTTTTTGTTTGGAAAAAATATGCCTGTTTATGGGGTTTCCATACTCAGGACTGTCTGGTACATGTGGGGAATTTCAAATAATTAGCAGCAGTATGTATACACTCCTCCTCAGCATGTCATAGCTGCCAGAGGTGGGGCAAAGATAGAAAACGCATCACTCCAACAGCCAATGATGTTAAAGCAAGGTAGGAATAGTGAAAAGGACTACAGGGTGAGAGGGTGAATCTCAGACACAGATGGCGAAAAAAAAAAAAAAAAAAAGTCTACACACACACACACACACACACACACACACAGTACACTGCCTGTACTATGGCACGGAAGGCTAATAAACATGTAGCTAGTCACACAAGTCAGCACCTCTGTTATTATGATACAACAGTGGCATAGAGTGACATGGCTTAGAGCCATGCGAGTTCCTTGCACTACAAATCAACTACAGTGCCTTGAAAAAGTATTCATACACCGTAATTGTATTTTAATGGGATTTTATGTGATGAACCAACACAAAGTGGCACATAATTGTAGCATGGAAAGAAAATGATAAATGGTTTTCAAACTTTTTCACAAATAAATATGTGAAAAGTGTGGCATGCATTTGTATTCAGCCCCCATTACCCTGATACTCCTAACTAAAATCTAGTGGAATCAAATGCCTTCAGAAGTCACCTAATTAGTAAATAGAGTCCACCTGTGTGTAGTATAAACTCTGTATAAATACAGCTGTTCTGTGAAGCCCTCAGAAGTTTGTTAGAGAACCTTAGTGAACAAACAGCATCATGAAGGCCAGGGAACACACCAGACAGGTCAGGAATAAAAAGTTGTGGAGAAGTTTAAACAGTTTCAGGACGCTGGACGTATGGATTCTTATGGCGGGGGTGGTACTTTTTGTAGCACCTGATTAGAGCCAGGGCCTAATAGGCTTCAAAATAGGGTGGGCTCAGGGCACAGAGTATGCAGTATGGATGCTGCCAGAACCCTGACCCCCGCCAGTGGGGGGAGGGGTTCGGTGGGCACAGTGGCTGCATATGATGGACACAAATGGCTGCATATGATGAGCACAAATGGCTGCATATGATGAGCACAAATGGCTGCATATGATGAGCACAGTGAGGTTGCAATTGATGGAGGGGGTTCAGTATTTTTTAGTTTGTTTGTGCCCCCCCATAAATTTTGAGCACCAGCCGCCACTGAGTTTAAAGCAGGGTTAGGTTATAAAAAAAATATCCCAAGCTTTGAACATATCACGGAGCACTGTTCAATCCAACTAAACTTCTTTACTGTAAGAGCAGCAAGGATGTGGAATTCTCTTCCACAGGCGGTGGTCTCAGTGGGGAGCATCAATAGCTTCAAGAAACTATTAGATAAGCACCTGAATGGCAGCAACATACAGAGATATACAATGTAATACTGACACATAATCACACACAGGTTGGACTTGATGGACTTGTGTCTTTTTTCAACCTCGCCTACTATGTAACGATGTAACTGACAGGCCGGGCAAGGAGAACATTAAATCAGAGAAGCAGCCAAGAGGCCCATGGCAACTCTGGAGGAGCTGCAGAGATCCACAGTTCAAGTGGGAGAATCTGTCCACAGGACAACTATTAGGCTGGGTTCACACCGCAGCCCAAAGCGTCTCACAGCAGGGGTCTGGTGTGCCATGTTCACCGTTTCAGGTCCAATTTCAGCCCACATTTTTGGCTGAATTCAGACCGGAAATGGACCAGAAGATGCACAGGACTGCTTTGCAATTCATACCGGTGCCGCTCCTGTGTTGTGTGACCCGGGGCTCCATAGAAAGCCGGCCACAATCTCCTGACATGCAAATTGGATGTGGAGAAACCTGCATCCAATTTGCAATTGTGTGAACCCAGCATTAGTCCTGCACTCCACAAATCTGGCCTTTATGGACAGGGTGGATATAAATCAATGATTTAAAAAAAAAACAAAAAAAAAAAAACACATTTTTATCAAATTTATTTTTATAAAATGCCTTTGGAGGAGTAAAATCAATCTAAAAGATACATTAATAATTTAGTTTATTCAGCATGAAATGGAGCTTAGTTATGTAGCATGAGGCTGTATATTCTGCAATATTTAGATTTTTGGAAAACTCATTTAATGAATCCAAGCTCTGCAAGCTGAGATAACATACACTGCACTGATGCACTGATGCATTCACACAATATGTTCCTTTATCCCATTGTTTTTCAAATCTATGTACATTACAAAGTGTATGATTGAATCGGTTCTGATATCGCTGTTTTACTAACCTGACAGCTTATTATTCTAAATAGGAAACATTCATTTTGTTTGCAAATATTAAAGAACTATCAGCAAGAATAAGTCCTTACATTTAAAGAGCACCTGTCATTTCAGATCCATCATGGCAGCGCCTTTTAGCGGGCATCTACTCACCTGCTGCTGCCACGTCCCTCACCTTGTTGTGTCACTGCCACATCACCAGCCATCCCATTAATGTGAATGGAACTGTCAGTGAATCAAGTGCGGGTCAGAGGAGGAGTCGCTGCGGGACAGAGATGACAGTTGCCCTTTAAAAATTATGTATTTAAATCAAGCCTTTTTATTAGCGATTTAAATCAACTTGATTTAAATCAAATCCACCCTGCAAAAAGAAAGCCATTGTTGAAAGAAAGCCATAAGAAGTCCCATTTGCAGTCAGCAAGAAGCCATGTAGGGGACACAACAAACATGTGGAAGAAGGTGCTCTGGTCAGATGAGACCAAAATTGAACTTTTTGGCCTAAAAGCAAAACACTATGTGGCAGAAAACTAACACTGCACATCACCCTGAACACACCATTCCCACCGTGAAACATGGTGGTGGCAGCATCATGTTAGGGGGATGCTTTTCTTCAGCAGGGACGGGGAAGCTGGTCAGAATTGATGGGAAGATGGATGGAGCCAAATACAGGGCAATCTTAGAAAAAAAAAAAAAAAAGAAGGTTACAGTCTGCAAAAGACTTGAGACTGGGGCAGAGGTTCACCTTCCAGCAGGAGAACGACCCAAAACATACAGCCAGAGTGGTTTAGATCAAAGCATATTCAGGTGTTAGAATAGCCCAGTCAAAGTTCAGACCTAAATCCAATTAAGAATCTATGGCAAAATGTGAAAATTACTGTTCACAGACAAACTCCATCCGATCTGACAGAGCTTGAGCTATTTTGCAAAGCAGAATTTTTATTTATTTATTTATTTATTTAAAAAGGTACTTATATAGCGCCGTCAATTTACGCAGCGCTTTTACATTTACATTGTACATTCACATCAGTCCCTACCCTCAAGGAGCTTACAATCTAAGGTCCCTAACTCACATTCATACATACTAGGGACAATTTAGACAGGATCCAATTAACCTACCAGCATGTCTTTGGAGTGTGGGAGGAAACCGAAGTACCCGGAGGAAACCCACTCAGGCACAGGGAGAACATGCAAACTCCAGGCAGGTAGTGTCATGGTTGGGATTCGAACCAGCGACCCTTCTTACTGCTAGGCGAAATTGCTATTCACTACACCACTATGCCACCCAGAATAAGCAAAAATGTCACTCTCTAGATGTGCAAAGCTGGTACAGACATCCCCAAAAAGACTTGCAGCTGTAATTGCAGTGGAAGGAGGTTCTACAAAGTATTGACTCAGGGGGGCTGAATATAAATGCATTATACACTTTTCAGATATTTATTTGTAAAAAATTTTGAAAACCATTTATCATTTTCCTACCACTTCACAATTATGTGCCGCTTTGTGTTGGTCAATTATATAGAATTCCAATAAAATACATTTACGATTTTGGTTGTAACATGACAAAATGTGAAAAATTTCAAGGGGTATGAATACTTTTTCAAGGCACTGTACGGTAGCTTGTGATTTATTTGCTTAGTCACTGGCAATTTGTCACCAAGAAGTGTTTTGCCACAGCTACAGCACAAGGTTAGTGTGCTATGCTGCAAATCACTCGGTTTCAACAATTTGTAGCAAATGACGGCCAGACACTAGTAGAATTTAATTACACTTTTTTTTTTAGCCCTGGTTCACATTGATACGATTTGACATGTCAAATCAGCAGGATTGCCAGCAATGGCACCATCCTAATCGGTGCGTCGCTGCATTTTCGGCGCTGCACCAATTTCAAAAAGTAGTTTCTGTACTACTTTTTGCGATTTCGAGCTGCGATTTACACAGAGGTCTCTGAAATCACGGCCGAAGTCGGGACTGACATGCGGGAGTGAAATTGTACGTATTCAGCTGAACTTGCACAGCTTCATTCCCGCAGCTCAGTTGGAATCTGTGCTAAGGACGGTTATTTAATTTTCCATTTGTTTTTCTCTTCTCAAAACAGGGAATGTGGTGTTTTTATTCGGGTAAAAAATTATCCACTTCAACATTGAATGTTAAAAGCAAACAAAATTTACGTACTTTCGAATGACATTCATTAAGTCTGAGAATTTTTCGTACAAATGTTAATTTGAAAATCTACTAGTATAACTAAGCTACAAATCACTGTACGATTAGTAAGTTAGCGATTTTTATAGAAAATAACTGGGGTTTCCTAAGGGAGGAAAAAAAAATAAAATATAAAAAGGGTCTCTGCAAATAAATGGCCTGCGACACAGCCCTAACAAACAAATAACATTTTAACTGATGCCCCCCTCCCCCAACCTTCCCGCTAGATTAGAAAGTTAAGTAGTAAAAGGAAAAAAAAAAAAAGTTTCCCATTAAATTGTGCAACTCCCCTGACTAGAGAATTCCCCTTTCTTCGTGAGCTCAGCTGCGAGACGTTCCGGATACAACGGCTGTTTTGCAGATGACAGCGCACAGACGAGCAGCGTGGGTTTACAGCATAGGGTTATTACATTTGACTGAGGGCGATACTAGCCGAGACTTGTTACTCACAGTATACACCGAGCATGGGCTTACAGCAACAAAAACTGAGAATGTCAAAAGTAGTATGAACCTCAAAAATAGTATTTATTTCATTTAAGGAAACCAGGCTTGAGAGAAGCATTGAGGCTTCCACAGCTAGTGTCCTTCTGAAAATCTAAGATGCCAGGCAGACCAATTGTTTTAAGTGGACCTGTCAGCAACTTTACAAAGTAAATGAAGGAATTCCTGAAAGGTCACAATATACAGTGTGGACGGAAAGTATTCAGACCCCCTTAAATTTTTCACTCTTTGTTATATTGCAGCCATTTGCTAAAATCATTTAAGTTCATTTTTTTCCTCAATAATGTACACACAGCACCCCATATTGACAGAAAAACACAGAATTGTTGACATTTTTGCAGATTTATTAAAAAATAAAAACTGAAATAATCGCATGGTCCTAAGTATTCAGACCCTTTACTGTGACACTCATATATTTAACTCAGGTGCTGTCCATTTCTTCTGATCATCCTTGAGATGGTTCTACACCTTCCTTTGAGTCCAGCTGTGTTTGATTATACTGATTGGACTTGATTAGGAAAGCCACACACCTGTCTATATAAGACCTTACAACTCACAGTGCATGTCAGAGCAAATGAAACTCATGAGGTCAAAAGGAACTGCGTGAAGAGCTCAGAGACAGAATTGTGGCAAGGCACAGATCTGGCCAAGGTTACAAAAAAAGTTCTGCTGCACTTAAGGTTCCTAAGAGCACAGTGGCCTCCATAATCCTTAAATGGAAGACATTTGGGATGACCAGAGCCCTTCCTAGAGCTGGCCGTCCGGCCAAACTGAGCTATCGGGGGAGAAGAGCCTTGGTGAGAGAGGTAAAGAAGAACCCAAAGATCACTGTGGCTGAGCTCCAGAGATGCAGTCAGGAGATGGGAGAAAGTTATAGAAAGTCAACCATCACTGCAGCCCTCCACCAGTCGGGGCTTTATGGCAGAGTGGCCAGACGGAAGCCTCTCCTCAGTGCAAGACACATGAAAGCCTACATTGAGTTTGCTAAAAAAACACACCTGAAGGACTCCAAGATGGTGAGAAATAAGATTCTTTGGTCTGATGAGACCAAGATAGAACTTTTTGGCCTTAATTCTAAGCAGTACGTGTGGAGAAAACAAGTCACTGCTCATCACCTGTCCAATACAGTCCCAACAGTGAAGCATTTTGGTGGCAGCATCATGCTGTGGGGGTGTTTTTCAGCTGCAGGGACAGGACGACTGGTTGCAATCGAGGGAAAGATGAATGCGGCCAAGTACAGGGATATCCTGGACGAAAACCTTTTCCAGAGTGCTCAGGACCTCAGACTGGGCCAAAGGTTTACCTTCCAACAAGACAATGACCCTAAGCACACAGCTAAAATAACGAAGGAGTGGCTTCACAACAACTCCGTGACTGTTCTTGAATGGCCCAGCCAGAGCCCTGACTTAAACCCAATTGAACATCTCTGGAGAGACCTAAAAATGGCTGTCCACCAACATTTACCATCCAACCTGACAGAACTGGAGAGGATCTACAAGGAGGAATGGCAGAGGATCCCCAAATCCAGGTATGAAAAACTTGTTGCATATTTCCCAAAAAGACTCATGGCTGTATTAGCTCAAAAGGGTGCTTCTGTTAAATACTGAGCAAAGGGTCTGAATACTTAGGACCATGGGATATTTCAGCAAATTTTGGCTGGTTCATTAGGAACCAGGCTAAATCCACACAATGTATGGGCAACTTTACTCACATCCTTTGCAGAGCTGCAAAGAGAAGCCATGATCTGGAGCATAACATTAGTGATGTGATATCTTCTCATACAACCATACCATGGGACAGGTGATATCACATTCCATAGGACCACATTACTTTACTTGTCCCTTGCTACTGAGCACAGCTTCCCCGTGCAGTCCTGCAAAGGGTGTTAAAAAAAAAAAAAACACCCATTGACATTATTGGTTATAAAGCCTTAACGTATTCTGTGCATTAGGGGAAAAAAAGTTTTAAAGGTAGTAGTAACCCCCTCACCCTTTTACTTACTTGAGCCCTCATTCGATCCAGCTCTGTGCCAGTCTGCAGCGGCTCTCCTTCGTCACTTTCTGGTCTCACAGGCTTTGCTAAAGCTGATGTCAATCAAAGCCAGTCACTAGGAAAGGGGAGGGGGTGGCGTTGGGGGATGGAATGTCGGGCTGAGCACCACTGTTTGTGTTTATAGATGCAGAAAGCGAGGCTCTGGACTAAGCCTGCAGGAGTGCCTCCATAAGAAGCGGCTTCCAATGGGGGCACTCGCCAGAGAGGAGGAGCCAAAAGCAGCAGCGGGGAACCCAAGAAGAGGATTTTTTTATTTTGCATTTACAATCACTTTAAATCCAACCATAAAAAAAAATGAAAACATGTCCCTCTGGCCGTTCAGTAAAATTAAAGTTACAGAGAGACTTTCACCAAACCATTCATTTCAACAATCTTCCCATGAGATTATATGTAGAGGTAAAAGTGTATTTCAAAAGAGCCTGCAAGTACAGAAAAATACCGGTTTGTTTGCCAGAATTGCACTCAGCACCTAAATCCTGTTATGGGTTGACTACATGCAGTATTTTTGTGAACAGAGTGGTGTCAGCACTGCCCAGTTGTCATTTGCTAAACAATCAACCACTCTCCGATCTCTACAACATAAAAGGTTAATCTCTCTGCAATTCAAATTAAGAACTGGAAGGGTACATTTGTTATAACGTAGAAAGTATGAAGAGAGCACAGAACAGCTCTGAATTTCTGGCAGGGTGAACACTTTTCACTCTAGGAAGGGCTCTGGTCATCCCAAACAGTGCATTGTTGACAAATATTGGGGTGCCTTTCAAATTGCAAGACATTGCAGCGTACCAAGGCATGGTAAATGCCCTTTACGATCAGGACTGGTGCTACCACTAGGCAAACTGGGCAGCCGTCTAGGGGGCAGCCACAGGGTCCTGGGGTGGATCGCGCCCCCCCAGATTTCAGTTGTGTCCCCCCCCCCGGCTGGTCTTTCCATGGATGCTGTGCCTGGCTGCTGAGTGCCTTCCCCCATCCCCGCACTCACAACTGAGACAAGGGAGAGCAGAATGGAGCAGTGAAGCCTGCAAATGAGAAATGACAGGAGAGAGCTGGGAGGTGCGAGCTGTGCTCTCCTCTCCTGTCAGTGGAGCGATCCTCCATAAAGCAGACGACACAGGACTGCTCTTACATCAGCATTTTCAGTGTTTGATTCATTTCCTGGCTCCCTGCTGCCAAGACTTGAGCGGTCATTGGGGGAGATAGGGGGCGGGGTAATTATACAGACCGATCCAAGAGCAATCCTGTGTCATCTTCTCTATGGAGGATCGCTCCACTGTCAGGAGTGAAAGCACAGCTCAACACGCACCTCTACCTGATTTCCCACCAGTAAGTCAGGGAGGGGTGTTAGTTATAGGAGGGATTTAGGGCAATTTGTCCTAGGTAGGGGATTTGAAGGAAAAGGATTGGTGCTGGAAGGGAGGACTGGGGAAGGGGGAGTTGGTGCTAGGTGAGGGGATTTGTGCTAATAGAGGGGATGGGGGGTGGGGGCCAGGAAGGATTTGTGCTGCGAAGGGTAATTTGGAGGGGGATTTAGGGGAGAGGATTTGTGCTAGGGTGGAAAATTTGAGGGGGAAAGAGGATGTGTGCTAGGAGGGGTGAAGTAAAACTACAGGTGAAAATTTTTGGGGGGTGGTTGGCGCAAGTAGCTGGTCTTGCCTAGGGTGCAAAATAGTCTAGCACCAGCCCTGTTTACGGTAATATGTTATCACAGTGTAAATCTCCCACCAACCATAAAAACATAACTTTATACCTTGCAAGGGGTTTGAAAAAAAACAAACACTAATAAAAAAAAAAAAGGGGGGGGGGGGGCAGAGAAGAAGAGAAGCTGTCTCCTTTGCCTGCTCCTCCCTGTATGAGCACACTGTACTTTGACATTTCTTTAGATCACATATAAAACATATTAGGTGTATTTTGCATCACACAATTGCTCCAGGCTTAGCTAAGGAAGATATGATGAGATAAAACAAGAACAGCCTGCTGCACCCTACAGTTTCAGCATCCTAGGTCCTGCCTTCTCACCAATCCTGGCCTATTCATGACATGACCTCAGACTAACTGGGTAAAAGTTGAAGACGAGAAGACGACAATACTCACGTAGGTGCGCTGGCAGCCTGACGGGCTCCTCTTCCATCTTGTAAGCTTGTGGCCCCGAGACATGGAGAAGGGAGGGGGATGGCGTGGCACAGTTTGGCCCCGGGCTCTCTGGGGGTGAGTAGGAAATCTGCTCCTGCTGTAACATGCAAGAAAGAGAGAGGGACATAAGAACGGTCGTACCATGAAAACTCTTCAGAATAACAATCAACGAGAGCCTGTCTGTAACAAGGAAAATCTTTAAAGAAAAGATTTTTCGATGATTTAACAAGAAACTTGTTTAAGGTTTGGACATAGTAGGGAAGGTTATTTTTGATGGTAGAATCATATAGGGCAGTGATGGTGAACCTTGGTACCCCAGATGTTTTGGAACTACATTTCCCATGATGCTCCTGCACTCTGCAGTGTAGTTGAGCATCATGGGAAATGTAGTTCCAAAACATCTGGGGTGCCAAGGTTCACCATCACTGATATAGGGAGATTCCTATTCACTTCTTGTTTCAGAGTTGCAGCAAGAAGTAAGAATCTCTACAAAGAGAACTGAATTCCCATCTCTGGGAGTTGTCACTGGAACAGATGTCACTGTCCCCTTCTGGTGAAAACTCAAAATAGTCACCAGAGGAGTTATATATTCACAGAGCAGCTCAGCTTAAAGGATACGGATAAAGGATTAAATAAATGAATGCACATTTTTTCTACTGGCTGTCTGTGTAGCTGTCTGCCCGTACCTCCGATATGGGCAGGCAATTACACACTGACAGGAAGCTCAATGAACTACCTAGAGAGATCAACATTGCTCTGATAGTTAATTGAGAACTTGTAGTTTTTTTCCCATTTACAGAACGCTTGTTTTTTTTTTTAAATTGTAACAGCAATCTGGAAAGAAGATCCTGTGCATTTGTAACATATTACACCCTGAATATGGGTGTAACAGGTTACAAAAGGTGAACTTATCCCTTAATGGAGAAGTCCAGCCTGAGCTTGTTTGGATGGGCTTCTCCTATGGGTCACAGGAGTTCAATTCGTTTTGTGACCTGTTTTCAGCAGACAGCAGGCTGAAGTCCGCACTCTGCTGATGTCACAGGAATCAGTCCAGGGGCACCGCATCATCTTGACAATAAAGTCTGGATCTGCCAGGTGCCTGGGCTGATGCCCGTCTCAGGCGGAGATGGACGATCCCCGCCCCTCCACAGCTCAGCACTCCAGTGAGCGCAGGAGGGGGGGGGGGGGGGTGGCAGAGCTGAGAGCTACTGATTGACAGTCAGCAGCTCTTTGCTTGGAGAGCTGTGAGAACCGAGCCATCGGCGTTGTTCGATCACTCGGTTCTCAGTGCAGAGGTGGCGGTGAATAGATGCAGCATCGGAGCTCCGATGCTGCATACACCTAGGTAAGTATGATTATGGAAAAACACAAAAAAAAAAAAAAAAAAAACCCACATACTTCTCTTTTAAGGAAGCAGGTTCCAGTTTATTGATCTTACCTAGATCATCCACTCTTGGACCCCCACCTCCAGAGTTATGCATACAATGAAAATCTGAGCACTGCCCAATGACATGTCTAGTGTTTAAAGTGTATCTAAAGCCAAATGTATTTATTTATTTTTTAGACAAACTGTTGAAAGGTCAGAACCCTGTCAGGTTTACATTGTCATCTGTGCTCTGCTCTCTGTACAGTCTACAGAACAGTGATTAAGTCACATCTTTTACAAGGTACCATATATACTCGAGTAGAAGTCAAATTTTTCAGCACATTTTTTTGTACTGAAAGTGCCCCCCTCGACTTATACTCGAGTCAAGCACTTTTCTGCAGCAAAAAATTTCATTTTCCGAACCGAATTTGGGGCTCCGTATCTCAGGGCCACTTAGTGCTAGGAACCCCAAATTTGGTGTGCAAATTCAGTGGAACTGGTACCACAACATATCCAAAGCTGGGGTTCCTAGCACCAAGTGGTCCTGAGATACGGGGCCCTAAAACCGGTTTAAAAAATGTCATTCTCTGCTGCAAAAAAGTGCTTGACATTTTCTGAACTGATATTTGGGACCCTGTATCTCGGGCCCACTTGGTGCTAGAAACCACAGCTTTGGAAATTTTATGGTGCTAGTTCCACTGGGTTTGCACACCAAATTTGGGGTTCTTAGCACTAAGTGGCCCCGAAATAAGGGGCCCCAAATTCGGTCAACTGTGTCCATCTGCAGCAATGTCATTTCAGGACCCTTTGGGTTCAGAGACCCCAAATTTTGGCTGCAGCTAGGGGGCATCTAGGAACCCTTAACCACCGAGTTTGAAGTTCAGGGGACCTATGGTTGCAAATGGGCACAGTGAGGCATGCAAATGGGCACAGTGATGCTGCAAATGGGCATTGTTGACCCTCTTTTCCACTTACAGTAGCTGTGCATTTCTCACCCTCGTCTTATACTCGGGTCAATAAGTTTTTCCCATTTTTTTTGTGGTAAATTAGGGCCTCGACTTATACGGTAATATCTGGGTTTGCAATGGCATTTGGTGCACACAAAGTAATTTTATAGATTCTGTGGCTATTGAGGAATGTACAAAATTAAAGGTTTCGTGCCTGGAGTTCAGCTTTAACCGCTTCAGCCCTGGAAGATTTTACCCCCTTCCTGACCAGAGCACTTTTTACAATTTGGCACTGCGTCGCTTTAACTGACAATTGTGCGGTCGTTCGACGCTGTACCCAAACAAAATTTGCGTCCTTTTTTCCCCACAAATAGAGAGCTTTCTTTTGGTGGTATTTGATCACCTTATTTTTTGCGCTATAAACAAAAAAAGAGCGACAATTTAAAAAAAAAAAAATATATATATATATATATATATATATATATATATATAAAATTTTTTTTTTTTTTTTTTTACTATAATAAATAAACCCCAAATTTTTAACAAAAAAAAGAGCAAATTATACTCAGTTTAGGCCAATATATATTTTTCTATATATTTTTGGTAAAAAAAAATATATATAATTCGCAATAAGCGTATATTGATTGGTTTGCACAAAAGTTATAGCATCTACAAACTATGGGAAATAATTATGGAATTTTTATTATTTTTTTTTACTAGTAATGGTGGTGATCTGCGATTTTTAGCGGTACTGCGACATTGCAACGGACAGAGCGGACACTTTTAACACTTTTTTGGGACCATTGACAATTATAAAGCAATCAGTGCTATAAATATGCACTGATTACTGTGTAAATGTCACTGGCAGGAAAGGGGTTAATTGTGTGTTCCCTCAGTGTATTCTAACTCCGTGGGCATGGGAGTGACTAGGAGAGGAGGCATACCGTTTTTTCCTACTTAGCAGGAACAAAACAATAAGTTTCCTCTTCCCTGCCAGTACAGGGATTTGTGTGTTTACACACACACACACACACACACACACACACACACACACACACACACACACACACACACACATCCCCGTGTTGGCACTCGTGCGTGGCCGATGGCAATCGTGCCCGCCGGCAACGCGCATCGGGTCCCCGCTGTGCAGTGGGCGTGCGCCCCCTGGTGGCCGAAAAGCGGAAGGACGTACCCGTACGGGGTTTCGCCCAGGGGAGCCATTCTGCTGCAGTATATCTGCATGAGCCGGTCGGGAACCGGTTAAAGGAAACCTGTACCGGGAGAGACTTGGATGCTGCCACTGCTCTGGCCCCAGTACTCACTGACGAAGAAACACATTGTAGCTAAAAAGGTCACGGGACATTGAGGCTGGGTTTGCACTAGTGCGAATTGGATGCTGCTTTCTCCGCATCCAATTCGCATGACAGGAGAGTGTGCCCGGCTCTCAATGGAGCCAGTTCACACAGCATCGTGGCGGCTGCGGAGCGCACAGGAGTCCTGTGCGTCTTTGGCTCCGTTTCAGTTCCGAGATCAGGCAAAAATCCGGGCCTGATTCGCCCCTGAAACGGAGAACAGGGACGCACTGAACCCCTGCTGTGAGAAGCATCCATATGAAGTGCGAACCCAGCCTCAGGACTCAACTGCATACCCATTCTGAATAAGTGACCAGAAACCACCAATACCTTGGAACTAACAGACAGTCAAGCAATTAGCATCTTAAAAATAGTTTGTCGAGCAGAGGTGGGCTACATATTTTTTAGGTAAAGTAGATGAAAACCCAATCATTAAAATCTCAAAAAAGCTTCAACCTGGTAATGTAATTTCAAAAATACTTTTTTTTAAATCAGCAGTTTTTTTATTAAAATAATCTCTAGTGATCCTGTCATTAAGGTCTTTGTATTCCCATCTGTGCTCTGTGTTGTCTTGTCACGATATCACCTGTGCCCCTTGTGGAGACAAGCACACAGGCATGGTCAGTTACTGTCACTATCAGGAAGCTGGTCCAGAGCAATGATATGAAGACTCCACTGAAATGAATGCATGTAGACGAAAGAAAAAAAAAAAAGGAGTTGTTGCAGGAGATCAGCAGCACTGAGATGAGTAAAAAACTATTTTAGGGAAAAAAAACAAACCCAAAGTGTCCTGCTTAGAATACATAGTGCAGAGAACAAACTTAACAGCATCCAGCTAGGGATTACACGTATTTTAATTAATAATAAATAAAATGATACCCCCCCGCCCCCCCCAAAAAAAGAAATTTATATATATTAATATTTCAATAATAATAAAGGGGTTTCAACTGTGAACAAAGTGCCGAACCTTGGCACCAGCAGTTCTTACCATCTCAGCAATCATGTGATGCATTTAAAATTAATGACTACGTTCTGCAAAAAGCCTGAGTCAACTCTATAAAAAAAAAAAAAAAAAAAAAACTAAGGCACAAAAGTGGACCAAACTTTATTCTTGTCCCCAATACCCCCCATATTCCAGGAACAAGAATTCCTCTGATTGGTCAAGCTTAATAAGAGGATCACGTCTAATCGGGGGCGATGTACTATAAGGTGCCAGCTCTTCAGGATTTCATTTATAACCTGCTCCCGGCATCCCAGCAGCTGTTGCCAATGTGTTTCTTTATATAGAGTCCTGTCTGCCTGTCGCCGTGCCCCTCCTTTCACTGGTTTAACTCTTCCTGGGCTGTCCCCATCCAACTAGTCCTTGGGAAATCCAAATAATATTATTATTATTATTATTATTAATAATAATAATAATAATAAAAAACAACAAACAACAACACACCCCACAAAAAAATAAAACGTGATAAAAAGTTCAATAACTTGGTAATAAAAGAGCAGTTAACCCTTACATTCCTGAACTGCCCTTCACGCCGGTCCTCAGTCACCTGTCCACCGGCTTACCCCTTTCCTCCATCTTTCCGCGAGCCTCTGCATGTCCTGCTATCAGTCCCTCGCTTCTGGTTTTCCTCTCTCTCCTTCCTGTCACCCCGGTTGCTGCTTGCTTCCTGGTGACCCTCCCACCTCTCAGGCTCACCCTGCACAAGGTCTATGTACTTCCCTCTGGAAACCGTCTCTTCTCTGTGTGCAGTCTCTCCTTCTTCCTCTTGCAACAGGACAGTCTTAACCCCCTCGCCGCCGCTGCTGCTGCACTTCCCCCCTCCGATCCGAGGCAGCTGTCCCTCCTGGGAGCGGAGGGGTTAATGCGTTTCCATACATCTGGGAGAGTCTGTGCATCTTTCAGGGCTTTGGATCCGGCCCAGAGGAGAGCGGAAGTGGAGAAACCAACCAAACTGGTCGGACAGAGTGTGACTCGACGTGGAAAAGCTCAGTAGCCTCTGGAGAGTGACAGCAAACAAGCTTCAGGCAGGCACCTGTGATCTCAGGTAGACGGAAGCTGACACCAGAGAAGTGAACAAAGCACGCAGATAAGGCAATTCGTACGCAAAGAACTTTAAATATTACCAACAGTCACTACGATCTTAGGAGTAAACCCTAACTGGCCATTTCATTTTCTCTGTGCACTGCCATGTTTTTAAATAAAATCCTAATTTCACATTTCCCTGCCCTTTATCACATCTCAGTGCTGCTGATCCCCCTGCAGTCTCTTTGCAGCCACTTCATGTCTATATGCAATCCAACGATTATTGCATGGCATTTGTCAAGGGTAAGTTAACCATACAACAGCGGACCATGCCTGTGTAATGTGTATAGAAATGACCAATTGCAGTCTCCATTGGAGAAGTGAAATTGGGAGACAGGAGTTGTCACCCTATAACAGGAAAGCCCAGGTTCACACTGCTCGGACATGAAAATCACGCAACTTCCAATACGACTTTGACCTGCAATTTCAGTAGGACCTTGATCTGACTTGATGTGACTTGTTACACTCTATGGCAAACTTTCTAAACAAAATGGCCAGTTAACGGTCTTTCATACTTTAGGGGGGCCGAAATAGGGTCAGTGGGAGTGAAAAAAAAAAAAAAAAAAATGTCCTGGCGTCCAGTATAAGTAAACAATGCCCTATTTTTGGTGTCAGTGGGAGGACTAGTGCCCCATTGCTGGTGTCAGTTGGAGGACTAGTGTCCCATCGTTGGTATCAATGGAAGAAATTCTGCCCCATTGTTGGTGACAGTGGGAGGAATTGTACCCTTTTGTTTGTGTCAGTGGGAGGAGTAATGCCCCATTGTTGGTGCCAGTGGAAGGAATTGTGCCTCACCATTGGTGTCAGTGGGAGGAATAATGCCCCATTGTTGGTGTCAGTAGATGGAATAGTACTCCGAGGGCCGGATAAAAGCAAGCAAAGGGCCGCAGTTTGGAGATCACTGCTCTATAGCATTTAAGTCGTATCAAAGTCGGACAGTGCAGGAACCTTTTCTAAAGTCAAAGCAACTTGTGTCGGATCCGTTAAGATGTCTCATTAGGGAAACATTGAATTTGACATGTCATATGACTTGTGCTCTCACAAGTCAGATCCCATGTTGCACCAGTGTGAACCGGGCCAAATGCCCGAATGAGGTTGTTTGCAGGATTGCCAGATCCATTAACCACTTCCCCGCCTGGCCTATAGCATATTGACGGCTGGGAAGTGGTTGTGTTATATGAGGCCCAGCAGGATAACCCCCTAGCGCGTGCCCGCGGGGGCAAGCAGTGGGGCGTTCGGGGACGGTGTGTGTCCCTCGGACACAGTGCTTCCCCGATCACTGGGAAATACCACCAAAAAAAAGCTCTATTTGTGAGAAGAAATAGATAAAAATCTTGTTTGGATACAGTGTAGCATGACTGAGTAATTGTCATTCAAAAGTGTGAGAGCGCTGAAAGCTGAAAATTGGCCTGGGTGGGAAAGTGCATAAGTGCCTGGTATTGAAGTGGTCAATAAAAGTTGCAGATTTAACACAATGGAAAAAAACTTGTGAAAGTGCATTAAAGCGGAGTTCCACCCAAAAATGTAACTTCCGCTTTAAGTGCTGCGACCCTGACATGCCACATTTGGCATGTCCTTTTTTTTGGGGTGGGAGCGGGTACCCTGTTTTTACAGGCACCCAGCTCCCAGTTCCTCCCCTGGCGCTGCGACACCAGAAGGAAGATCATCTCTCCCTCCTCCCTGCAATCTTCTGGGACACATCACAGACCCCAGAAGATTTCCCGGCCATTCACAGCGCGGCTCACGCATGCGCAATGCGTGCCCGGCCGCAAAGCCACAGCCATGCGCCGACAGTTAGAATACCGGCGCCGCGGAGAGGAGCAGGGCTTCGTACACCTGCATCACTGGACCGGGGGATAGGTGAGTGTCCGATTATTAAAAAGTCAGCAGCTACACTTTTTGTAGCTGCTGACTTTTAAAATGGGTGGAACTCCGCTTTAACATGGCAAAACCTGAATTAGAATTTAGCAATTGGGTTTACACCTGCAGGCATCACTTTTGCTCACTAGGACACCACACACAGCTTGTTTTATTACATTTTCTGGACAAAAAAAAAAAAATAGCCCACACATCATCAAAAGAGAAATCACTCAATATATACATATACAGCAAAATGTACAACAAATTGCACAAGCCTAATACACAATCCAAACTGATTAGATAAGCTACTCAATGTTTCTGCCTATCTGATATAGCAAAAGATCAGAAATGCTCTTGGGTAACACATATCAAAAAAGATAAGAAAAAAAAAAAAGTGGATTTTAACAATTGGGGCATCAAGGTGACCTGTCTAATGAGCGACACTCCCACATGCCAAACCCAAAACATTACATTAAAAGTAGGAAGGAAGAGGATGTCCAAGGGACTCTCCATACCAATAAAAAGGCAAATCTTTTGTGCTTTAAGATTGTTGTTGTTGCACATTTGCTGTAAACAAACACACACATCTAAAGCATTCAGAAACAGCCACGTGAAATCTTGGGTTAAAATTCCCCTTTTCTTGCCAGAAACAAAAAGTGTTGTGACAAGAAAGCCCAAATCACATGACATCTGGTTACTGGGTGCACTGTGGGTATTCCAGTTTGTTTGTTGTCTTGCCCCCCCCATGTATATAAACGGTTACACAGTATACAAAAGTAACCAAAGTCTTCAACATGTACCACTATATTTTCCATTTTAACTATTTGCATAAAAACTATTTAGATTGTCCTTAGACATGCAGAGGTTATAAGCGTCTGACATCTATGTCGCTGCTAGAATTTCTTCTGCCTTGTGCACCATTGTGACCATCAATGAAAGGATGACACCTTTCATAATGGGAATGAAGAGTGGAAGGATAGTTCAGTGCTGGAGCACTTCCTCGTCTGAGCCTGCAAAGATCCTATCACTCCTCATCCCAAACATGACCAGGCTAACCTCCAGCAATGCACTCATTGGTCAGTCATTGGATAAAACTGAGGTCCAAATTTATGGCCAACTACACGCAGATAGAGGGGGATGTACAAACCATTTGTGCCACTCTCCTGCTGTGGCCAAGGCAGACATCAAACACTTGTCAATCTCTAGCAGAGACATAGCTCACTTTGTTTTGGCAATGAGACTCCCATGTAATAGTGTTTAGTGCAAGACTGAACACTTTTGGCACATGACTAGGTAAACCAAAGTCAGAAAGTCAGCTACAAGTACCATAGCTGTTGACTTTACAAAAGGATACTTACCTGTCCAGGGATCCAGCTCTGACCTCACCCGGGCCAGTTCTTTGCCGGTCTTCGGGTCCCCGGTGCTGGCATATTTACTATGGGAAGCCAGCTCCTTGCGGCTTCACAGGACCTGCACTGTATGAATGGCCCTGAAGCCTCTTGGGACCTGTGAAATGTCCCTGAAGATTGCGGGGGTTGGAGAACTTCTGCTCCGACTGCCTAGGCGGCAAGAGCAGAAGTGGGAGCGGGTTGCACTTTAAGTCCAGAGATTTCCCCCCCATGGTACTTTTTTCTCTGCCACTAGATGTCCTCTGATTGACAGCCAGCATCATTTACCCCACTTCCCCTGACTTTAGATTAACTTGGACCTGTCTCAGCCTGTGACTGGACAGTGAAAGGAGACGCAGCACAGTGAATAGCTCATCTTTCCATTACGCTGTTTTTTCCTCCAATCCGCATGCTTCTTGTCAGCACATGAACCAATTGGCTTCTTGTGGTGCTTCTTCCACTTATAATCAGTCCAGTTTTACAGGGATTGATTACAGAAAATGTTACGGGAGGTTAAGAGTTAATTTTAAGGGATAGGTGGAGGGGTCAAAATGGACGGGTCAGCAGATATATAATTTTATAGTAAGTGAATGCTTACCAAGTAATGTGTCAGTGTAACACTTCCAGATACCTCTTAACACCGATGCCTGCTGGCCCTTTAAGAGGTTTATGATGCCGGGGGAAGGGCTTAAGAGCATGCGAACGCCATGATTGGATGTCACGTGTACCGAAACCTTGCGATCGGGAGCTTTTGGTTAGGTGCTGTTAACTGTGCCGGGAGCGCACACCGTACGCACTCTTGGCACAGCTGTATGGACAGCAATTCATGCAAATATGTGACTCCTCAGCATCAAGGACCAGGAGCCGAGAGGCCACATATGTGCGTGCGGCTGGCGCCAAGGGGTTAATACCTCTCACAGAGATCACAGTACCCCCCTGACAATGCCATCATCTTCTTTTCTCTCCAGAAGGACAGCACCATCTTTTTACAGACATCATCCAGGGTCACCAACTGCTTCTTGGCCAGATATGCCAGCTCAAAGATGACACAATCATGTAAACCCTGGTGTCTCTGCAGTTCTTGGCTGTGTTCACAAATGTCTGACTCAGCCCCTGCTGCAAACTCACCCTGTGACTTGCTATTAAGAGGAGAAGTATAGCCAAAGCTCGTTTTGCACTCCAGTGACCCGTTTTCAGCAAAGAGCGGGCTGAAGTCTGCTCTCTGATGAAGTCACAGAAATCAGTCCAGGCACCGTGTCATCCCGACAATGGAAGTCTGGATCTGCCAGGTGCCTGGACTGACACCCTGTTCAACCTCTTACCGAGCCGCTGAGAGAGACTGAACCAGCTTCTCCTCGCCCCTCCACAGCTCAGCGATCCAGTGAGCGAGGAGGAGAGCTGCTGGTTGACAGTCAGCAGCTCTCCGCTCAGGGAGCTCTAAAAACCGAGTAATCGGCGGTATTCGATTGCTCAGGTTCTCACTGCAGAGGGACCAGGGGACAGATGCAGCATCGGACTGATGCTGCATCCACCTAGGTAAGTAGGATTCTGCAAAAGAAAAAAAAAAAAAAAAAAAAGTAATCCTTTACTTCTTTCATTGCAGTCTGTTCACTAAGGCCTGGATTATATGTATGTGTTTTTTGGGGGGTTTTTTGCAAAGCATAGATGTGAACATATCCCATGGAAAACCATGGACTGTAGTGCTTTTCTGCAAAAAGCACCAAAAAATGCATAAGTGTGAACCAGGTCTAAGAAGCAGGAAAAACAAAAAGTTTCTTCTCACCTGCAGCAGACTGATGACATCATCTCAGTCTAGGCAAAGTCACTGACTAGAGCTTATGAAATTTTTTTTTAATGAGAAGGGTGGAACTTTTACAAAAAAAAAAAAAAATAATAATACTGTGACATGTCAGCAATTTATTCAGACCAATACAAGTGTCTGGTCAGAGTGAGGGTAAAGTAAAGGGTCAGAGATAGCACTAGAAAGAGGACACTTAAATAAGGGCAAGTGACCAAGTGTAAAAGCACATTCAGTACCTTGAGAATACACCGACCTTGAGGGCTCATTCAATGGAACATAGTACAGGAAACCCACATTTCATTCAAAACACACTGGGTCTATGATCTGCTGCAGGGTTTCAATATAATCCCAAGGACACCCTAAACACAGATGGCAAACGTAAGTGTGTTTGCCTGCACCGGATCACATGGTGCCGCAGTGCCATGGAATCTGGTTGCAGTGCATTGCACTACTTTTGGTGCAATCCAGTGCAGTTTGAGCCCATTCAAATGAATGGCATAGGAATAGGAAACGCACAGGGACTACATTGCTGTGTGACTCAAAGCTTTGGTAGACTGGGCTCCAAAGCCGTCCATTCTTAAAC
This sequence comes from Lithobates clamitans, assembly GCA_037952925.1. NCBI lineage: Eukaryota > Metazoa > Chordata > Amphibia > Anura > Ranidae > Lithobates > Lithobates clamitans. The sequence continues at coordinate 2,230,156 of JBBGZY010001263.1, forward strand.
TGGCCATCCGTTAGTAAATTTTTGAATCAAACGGACGTACGAAAATTCTTAGTACTTTCAATGGCTTGACGAATGTTATTACAACTACTTAAACATTTTGTTTGTCTAGAAATTTAAATTTTGGAGCAAATGAACTTTCCTGAGGAAAACCACATACGCTGTTAGAAATGTGTTTGAGAAAAAATTTCCATCCTGCTCCTTCAAAATTTTTTTGTCACAGCAGTTGAAAAAAAACATCTGTCGATTTGAACCTGATTAGAAAATCAAACAAATATTCCCGAAATTAAACATTTCTAACAAAACTCTACTAGTGCATGGCTAGCTGTGGTCATTGCTGCACCAAATAGATTTGACCGATATTTTCCAGCATGCCGAGAAACTCTGCAGCCACTAATGAGAATTTGACTGCATGCTTACCAATCATCATGTTACCCCCCCTACATGTCCTGATATTTGTTTTGTTTTTTACTATACCTTAAAATGGCCACACCTGCAAAAATTGTGTGACACGACTAAAAAAAAAAAAAAAAAAAAAAAAAAAAAAAAAAAAAAAAAAACTAAACAATGGACAAGTTAATGGCAAAGAATTTTTCACAACAATATGTAAATGTTCCAGGAAATGAATGCAGAAAAATAAAACTGTGGTAATTTCTATAGAAAAGGAGCTTCTAAGTATTTATAGCAGCAGGCGAGCTGAAGGTCGTTAACTGTCCACAGTCATTGTCGCTATCTGAATGCGATCCACTTTCAGCCTAAAAGAGCATTAGGCATTTAAACTGTGAATATTACGGAATGCTCTCATATACACTATCTGCGGACTATCAGTGTCTCAAACAGAAAGGAAAAAAACTTTTTCCATTTTTTTTTTGGACTTCTATATTTAATTTGCATAAATGTTGCCAAGTTAAAAAAGGACCAAAACACACTTTTCTAGTATGGTGTGTTAATGCATGTTATGTCCATTAGCATAGAATTTTGAATGGCACTCCAACACAATACCTTAAAAGCAGCACCAATGCACATATGTTGCAGAAAACCACAATACAGTACTGTGCATTGTGGTGTGCTGCATTGCCAAAAACCGTGCATGTCCATTTTCTTGGGAGATTTTGATGCGTTGCCAGGCCAATTACTTGAATGTTTATTATGCTGAATGCTGCACAATGTACATTAAATGCCAAAAAAAAAAAAAAAAAAAATTAAATGTTACTACAACCCACCAGGACACCAGGATCGGCAAGGGCTTCTAATTTTGTCTAATACACTATGGAGATGAAATAGACTAGAGAAATCTTCAGCATTTACAAACATCAAGCCGCCAGATTCTGCCATCACTGCTAGGAATCTGCCCCGGGCCCTCCTGGGAAATTCCCCCAAACAAACAGGAATTGTTTTTTTTTTCCTCCTCCTCCTCCCCCTCGAAAAACTGACCTATAGAAATCATCTGCGGAGATCCTCCTCTGCAAAAAGTGAGTAAAGTTCAGAAATTTCCAGCAGCAAAATCTGTTTAAGCACTCTGTCATGCATTTATATGCTATACGTTATCGCAGTATATTTGGCCACGTCAAATCTTTAATGCAGCATTTTAGGCAGCACACCACACCGTGTTACTGCAAAGCAATAGTGTGAATGGACCATTTTTATAAAATGTATCTTTGCCCCTTTTTAACCACATCAGCCCCGGAAGGATTTACCCCTTAATCACCAAGCCAGGCCATAGTGCAAAAAAAATGACCAGGCCGTTTTTTTGAAATATGCCACTGCGTCGCTTTGACAATTGCGCGGTCATGTGTTGTTGTACACAAACAAAAATGTCCTTTTTTCCCCACAAATAGATCTTTCTTTTGGTGGTATTTGATCACCTCTGCGGTTTTTAATTTTTTGCACTATAAACATACATACATACACACAATTTTTTTTAACTCTTTACTATAATAAATATCCCAAAAATAAATAAAAAGAGAGATGTTCCCGATCATAAGGAACAGAACAGTAAATCTCCCTCTCCTCCTCCGCCAGAACGGGGATCTGTCTGTGGAGCGATCGCATGGGTGGTCGGCGGACATCGCGGCTGCCAGCCACATGCATCGGCAACATACACGCACCTGCTATTGCTCTTAAAGCAGTTGACGTACACCTACGGCGATTCGTGCAGCCATGACAACCTGCCGCAGTATAATGGTGGTCGGCAAGCAGTTAAACAAGGTCCACCTTTTCAAGAAAAAATAGATAAAAAAAAAAAAAAAAAAGAAGGGGAGGGGGGAGAGACCATACAATCTAGGGACCCCAGTGTGTTAGGTACTGTGCAGCTTTGAAATATTGTGCTTAAAAGGGGATCTAAAAAAGGCAGAACTTTTTTGTTAATGCACTTCCTGAAAAAACAAAAACAAAAAAAAAACAAAACACACACACACATCCCAGTATTTGTGTCGCCCCCTCAGCCCCCTTATACAGTCCTATCTCAATCCAGTGCTGTGCCCGTCTGCAGTGGCGCTAGACTTCTCTCTCCTTACAGGACACACAGAGCCCTTGGCTCCTGATACTGTCAATCAATACCTGTGAGGAGGGAGCAAGGGTGGGGCCTGAGCCGTGCTGTGTGCGTCTATGGATGAACACAACCTGACTCGGGAGCGAGCCCACAAGTGTGGCCCCATAGCAGGCGGCTTGCTATGGGAGCACACAAAAGAGGAGGAGCCGAGAGCGCCGGCGAGACACCCCAGAAGAAGAGGTACAGTGCCTTGAAAAAGTATTCATACCCCTTGAAAATTTTCCACATTTTGTCATGTTATAACCAAAAATGTAAAAATGTATTTTATTGGGATTTTATGTGATAGACCAACACAAAGTGGCACATAATTGTGAAATGGGAGGAAAATGATAAATGGTTTTCCAAATTTTTTTACAAATAAATATCTGAAAAGTGTGGCGTGCATTTGTATTCAGCCCCTTTAGGCCGAGTTCACACTGGTACGACACAACTGTTGTACGACTATCATCCTACTTTGCCCTGCAACAAGGGTCCTACTTCCATCCGACTTGAATGAACAGGATAAGATTTTTCTCCGACTTTGAGACAGTCTGACTTGTTCTTTGACCAATCAAAACAATCCCAGTGTGCATAAATTCCTTTTACTGCTGCTGTAATCACCATGTCGGATGTCACAACTCGGATAGTTAGGACAAGGATCAGACTTTGATCCGACTTCAATGATATTCAATGGGCTGAAGTAGGATCAAAGTCAGACCAAAGTAGTGCAGGAACCTTTTTTCAAAGTTGGACCGACTTGTGTCAGACCAGTTAAGACGGCTCTCATCATTGATTTACACACGTCATGTGACATGTGCTTCCAAAGTCGGAGCGTATATCGTACCAGTGTGAACCCAGCCTGAGTGAACAAAGCACCATGAAGGCTAAGGAACACACCAGACAGGTCAGGGATAAAGTTGTGGAGAAGTGGATTCACACTGATACAATAGGACTGTTGTATGACTATCATCCAACTTTGCCCTGCTACATCTGTCCTACATCAGACCAACTTCCATCTGACTTGAACGAACAAGATAAGATTTTGCTCCAACTTTGAGATAGTACGACTTGTCCTTTGACCAATCAAAACAATCCCAGAGTGACATAAATTCCTTTTACTGCTGCTGTCATCACCATGTCGGAGGTCACAAATAGGATGGTTAGGACAAAGATCCTACTTTGATCCGATTTCAATGGGCTGAAGTAGGAACAAAGAAGTTCAGGGAGCATTTTCAAAGTCGGACCGACTTGTGTCGGACCAGTTAAGATGGCTCACATAGGGAAACATTGATTTTCACAAGTCATGCGACAAGAGCTCTAAGGCCCCTTTCACACTTGTGTGATTTCAAAGTCGCGCGATTTTACCGCAAATTTGAGAGCAGTACTACTTTGTACGACTTTGCCACAACTTTGGCATTAACCATTCTCAGCTTGTGCTTCCAAAGTCGTACTGAAATCGTGTCTATATTATTCAGGTACGATTTGCATGCTACTTGAGGGTTTAACATTAAGGTCTATGGAGTACAACTCGCATGGAAGTTATACCAAAGTAGTGCAGGGACTACTTTGAAGTTGGCACGACTTAAAGTCGTGCCAATGTGAATGGTAGTCATTGAAAATCATGAAGAATGACTTGTCATATGATTTTGCAGTACAAAATCGTGGGACAAGTCGTATAAGTGTGAAAGGGGACTCAATGTCGGAGCGTTTGTCGTACAAGTGTGAACCCAGGCTTAGTCCCCTTTCACACTTATACGACTTGTCCCACGATTTTGCATTACAAAATCGTATGACAAGTCATTCTCCATGATTACCATTCATATTGGCAAGACTTTAAGTCGTGCCAACTTCAAAGTAGTCCCTGCACTACTTTGGTATAACTTCCATGCGAGTTGTACTCCATAGACCTCAATGTTAAACCCTCAAGTAGCCTGCAAATCGTACCTGAATAATATACACACAATTTCAGTACGACTTTGGAAGCACAAGCTGTAAGCCCAAGCCTCACACCATGTATGTTTTCATTTGTTAATACCAAAGTTGTGGCAAAGTCGTACAAAGTAGTACTGATCCCAAATCGCGGCAAAAATCCTTAGGCCCCTTTCACACTTGTACAACTTGTCCCACGATTTGGGACTGCAAAGTAGCATGACAAGTCGTTCCTCATGATTTCCAATGACAACCATTCATATTAATACGACTTCAAGTCGTTCTGACTTCAAAAGTAGTCCCTGCACTACTTTGGTCTGATTTTGATGCCAGTTACACAGGTATTCAGGCAACTTTGAACTCAATACAAATGCATGCCACACTTTTTTTCAGATATTTATTTGTAAAAAAAAAAAACAAAACAAAAAAAAAAAACAAACAACATTTATCATTTTCTTTTCACTTCACTTCACAATTATGTACCACTAATGCCCCGTACACACGATCGGATTTTTTCGACAGAAAATGTTTGATAGGACCTTGTTGTCGTAAATTCCGACCGTGTGTAGGCTCCATCACACATTTTCCATCAGATTTTCCGACACACAAAGTTTGAGAGCAGGCTATACAATTTTCCGACAACAAAATCCGTTGTCGGAAATTCTGATCGTGGGTACACAAATCCGACGCACAAAGTGCCACTCATGCTTAGAATAAATAAAGAGGTGAAAGCTATTGGCCACTGCCCAGTTTATAGTCCTGACGTACGTGTTTTACGTCACCGTGTTTAGAATGATCGGATTTTCCGACAACTTTGTGTGACCATGTGTATGCAAGACAAGTTTGAGCCAACATCCGTTGGAAAAAATCCTAGGAGTTTGGTGTCGGAATGTCCGAACAAAGTCCGACCGTGTGTACGGGGCATTACTGTTGGTCTATTCACAGTAAAATCCCAATAACAAACAATTACGTTTTTAGTTGTAACATGACAAAATGTGAAAAATTTCAAGGGGATACTTTTTCAAGGCACTGTAGGTTCTGGGCCGCTCACGGAGCAGGTAAGTATAACAGTTTTCTTTTTATTTTCGAGAGCAGACCCCTAAACCTTGTCAAAAAACAAAAACAAACTTCCTGTATGGATTATCCTCATCCTGCCCAGTATCTGGGAAACTGTACATTAAGCACCCCCTGCAGCTTTCATGGAAAATTAAACCTGCGGTGGGCAGGGTTTGGGAACACTTTTCAGATCGGTCAAGCTGAACTCCACTTTAGCATTAATCAGGTTCGTCTCCTGTACTGAGATTTGTTTATACCCATTTCACTGCACACTGCAAGCTTCTCACAATGTGCATTGGAATCTTTAGAGAATCAGATAGAGCCTGCCTCATTTCCTGGCTGGAGAACATCCAACATCATATAACCTTAAAGCGGGGGTCCACCCACACTGCCAAAAAAAAAAATTATTAAAAGCCAGCAGCTATAAATACTGCAGCTGCTGACTTTTAATACATGGCCACTTACCTGTCCCAGGGTCCAGCGATGTCGGCAGGCGACGCCGAGAACCAGCTCGGTCCTCGGGTGCTGCCGCCGCCATCCTAGGTGAGGGAATCAGGAAGTGAAGCGTTGCAGCTTCACTTCCCGGTTCCCTACTGCGCATGCGCGAGTCGCGCTGCGCATCGTAAGTGGTCCCTCTCTCCTGGGAGCTGTGTGTTTCCCAGGAGACAGCGGAGGGACAGGAAGAGGCATAGACTCCCATGGGAGTCTATGCCGGAAGTGGGTGCAAATACCTGTCTTAGACAGGTATCTGCACCCCTTCCCCCCTGAAAGGTGCCAAATGTGACACCGGAGGGGGGGAGGGTTCCGAAAAGCGGAAGTTCCATTTTTGTGTGGAACTCCGTTTTAACTGGGGAGGAAAGACTCCCCCTGGCCCGCCCCTTTCATTCACTGGATTTCAGTTTTCAAAATGAGCACGTCATTGGTGGACAGCTTCTTCTTTGTTCTGTGCTGGTCCACCGACGATGTTGCTCCTGACCTCGGGCACGCACAGTACACCACCTGGGGCAACTTGTTATTGTTCAGTAACAAAAGCGGATGTAACGGGAAAAAGTATTGAAAACATGATAAAAGGGAGATGCAAAAAGGCATGGAAAGCCAATACACCAGCTGAATTTTATCAGTAATTAGAAAGCAATCCTGCCCCTTGTCAGTGAAAATTATCATCAGCTGGTTCAGTCTAAAACTGATGGCCTATTTTAAAAGGTGTCTCATTACCAAGGTGTCACACAAGAAACATCTCATGATGGGTAAAAGCAAAGAGCTCTATTTAAGACCTTTACAACCTTATTGTTGCAAAACATACTGATGGCATTGGTTACAGAAGGATTTCTAAACTTCTGAAGGTTCCAGGGAGCACTGTTGGGGCCATAATCTGGAGGTGGAAAGAACATAATTTCACCATAAACCGGCCATGACCAGGTGCTCCTCAAGTTTTGAGGGAGGAGTGAAAAGAATTATCAGAAGAGTTGTCTAAGAGCCAAGGACCACTTGAGGAGAGCTTCAGAAAGACCTGGAATTAGTAGGTAAAATTGTTTCAAAGAAAACAATAAGTAATGCACTTAACCTCCATGGCCTGTATCCACACTCACCATGCAAGACTCCATTGCTGAAGGAAAAGCACGTCGAAGCTCTTAAAAGTTTGCTGCACATTTAGACAAGCATGTGAAATACTGGGAGAATATAGTCTGGTCAGATGAGACCAAAATTGAACTCTTTGGATAAATTTATATATCTTTTCATGTGACAACACTGAAGAAATTACACTTTGCTACAATGTAAAGTAGTGAGTGTACAGCTTGTATAAGTGTGGGTTCACACAGGGGCAGCTTCAAAGTCGTCCGACTCTGAAGCCACCATGTACAGCACGACTTCAGCGCGGCTTGCAAGACGACTTCTGTATAGAAGTCAATGCAAGCTGCTCCGAAGTCGCCCTAAAGTAGTACTGGAACCTTTTTCTAAGTCGGAGCGACTTTAGTCGCTCCTATTAGAATGGTTCCATTGCAATGCTTATCGCCCGACAGGTCGCTACTGTGTGAATCGGCACATACAATGTAAATTTGCTGTCCCCTCAAAACAACAACACACAGCCATTCATTTCTAAACCGCTGGCAACAAAAGTGAGTACACCCCTATGTGAAAATGTCCAAATTGGGCCCAATTAGCCATTTTCCCTCCTTGGTGTCACCTGACTCAGTGTTACAAGTTCTCAGGTGTGTTAAATCTGGTGTTATCTCTCTCACTCTCTCATACTGGTCACTGGAAGTTCAACATGGCACCTCATGGCAAATAGCTCTGGAGGATCTAAATTAAAAAAAAAAAAAAAAAAAAAAAAAGAAAAAAAGGTTGACCTAGGCTACAAGTAGATTGCCAAGACCCTTAAACTGAGCTGCAGCACGGTGGCCAAGACCATACAGCGGTTTAACAGGACAGATTCCACTCAGAACAGGCCTTGACCAAAGAATTGGAATCCACATGTTCAGCGTCATATCCAGAGGTTGTCTTTGGGAAATAGACGTATGAGTGCTGCCAGCACTGCTGCAGAGGTTGAAGGGGTGGGGTTGGTGAAATCAGCCTGTCCATGCTCAGACCATACGCCGCAGACTGCATCAATTTTGGTCTACATGAAGTCTCTTCTAAAGATGATGCACTAAAAAAAGCCCTCAAACAGTTTACTGAAGACAAGCAGACTAGGGACATGGATTACTGGAACAATGTCTTGTGGTCTGATGATACCAAGATAAACTTATTTGGTTCAGATGGTGTCAAGCATGTGTGGCGGCAACCAGGTGAGGAGTACAAAGACAAGTCTGTCTTGCCTACAGTCAAGCATGGTGGTGGGAGTTTCATGGTCTGGGGCTGCATGAGTGCTACCGGCACTGGGGAGCTACAGTTCATTGAGGGAACCATGAATGCCAACATGTACTGTGACATACTGAAGCAGAGTATGATCCCCTCCCCTTGGAGACTGGGCCGCAAGGCAGTATTCCAACATGATAACCACCCCAAACACACCTCCAAGATGACCAATGCCTTGCTAAAAGAAGCAGAGGGTAAAAGGTGATGGACTGGCCAAGCATGTCTCCAGACCTAAACCCTATTGAGCATCTGTGGGGCATCCTCAAAGGTGATGTCGTCATGGAGGAGTGGAAGAGGACTCCAGTGGGAACCTTATTGAAGCTCTGGTGAACTCCATGTCCAAGAGGGTTAAGGCAGTGCTGGAAAATAATGGTGGCCACACAAAATATTGACACTTTGGCCAAATTTGGACATTATCACTTAGGGGTGTACTCACTTTTGTTGCCAGCGGTTTAGACATTAATGGCTGTGTGTTGAGTTATTTTGAGGGGACAGAAAATTTACACTGTTATAGAAGCTATACACTCACTACTTTGTCATATGAAAAGATATAATAAAATATTAACAAAAATGTCAGGGGTGTACTCACTTTTGTGAGAATATATTTATATGTATATGTGTGTATGTGTGTGTATATGTGTGTGTGTGTGTGTGTGTGTGTGTGTATGTGTGTATTTTTTCATCCCACCATCCCCCCCCATCCATTTCTGAGTTTCCCTGAGACACTGGAACGCTTGCCTGATCCCGTGCATGCGCTGTACAAGGTCTGTCTGGCTTACTAAACAATAATAAAACGGCTCCAGATCACGTACAGTGCATATGCGAGTTCAAACAAAATTTGCCAGCGTCACTAGTGCCTCAGGGAAACCGGAAATAGAAAAAAAAAAAAAAAAAAAGAAATGTAAGTTTAACAAAAATTGCAGGGATTTTACAAAGGACTTTGAATGACAACACTTGCATTCCCGCATCCCTGCACTCGCTGGCAAAATGTGCTGCTCCTTTTTAGCAGATGCAAAGGGGTACCATTAATTCCCAATGGCACCCTCACACACACCTGAGAACACAATGGGTTTGATTTACTAAGGGCAAATATACTGTGCACTGCAAGTGCAGTTGCTCCAGAGCTTAGTAAATGAGGTAAACCTTAGCTTTGCAAAGAATACCCGATCACATGTCTGGCTTAATGTACACGGTACGTTTTACAACCTCTCCAGAACGATTTAACTTGACAGATAGTAACCGACGTTTAAAAACCATTCGTTTTGCCACATTTAGCAGCTTTTTTTCAAATAGACAGAAATGAAAAACTCCTGTAAACGAAACGTGGCTAAATACGAGTTACTGTGTTTACAAACTGTTACAGGCATTTGGCGTTTCAAATAACTCTGAACATCCGTCCTGAACGCATTTTTTTGCCTAGAAACAGCTATAAACGACCCCGTGTACATGTACTGATAACAGAGGAGAGTTCAGGGGCAGCTGAAAAAAATGCCCAACTGCTCCTAAACGTCCGTTTACCAGCAGCAGTGTACATGAAGCACAAGGAAATTTAAAAAACAGCATTTTTGCTTGCACATGATTGGATGATAGACATCAGCAAAGCTCCCCCTCATTTACTAAGAGGAAGTGATATATTAGTATATTTGCCTTCAGTAAACCAATCCCAATGTGTATTTGGGTGCAGAAAATTGTACACTGCAAAATCACCATGCGATTTTCTGTGCAACTGCGATAAAAAATTAAATTTTATATATATATATATATATATATATATATATATATATATATATATATAATAGGGTGCAGGGTTCTTTTGTAAGGTGAGCCGCACCAACCGCATAAGTGTGAACCTAGCCGTGGAAGTTCCAACCGGGTTTCCCCTAGTATACTTATTAGAGGTTACTCCCAGGTTATTGATCACCGAATTCAACCAAGATAGATTAGTGAAATTTAGGATTTTAAGGTTTTGGATAGAGTGGTAAAAGGATTAGAAGCTCTGGCAAGTTTCTATTACTATCAGCGTGCCCATTGGACACTCGTTTCCTGTGTGGTCACCAAGACACATGCAAAAAAAGGTAAATCTCTCCAAAGAGGATAACACGGGCAGCAATACAAACCTGCCTGCTCTTTCAGGAGGTTGCTGCAAATAGCACTTTCCAGGAGTAGTCTTTCCAGGACACATTACTAGACAGACACGGGGTCAAAAAAAGAATGTAAGAGGGTGGGGAAAATTGGGGGTATGGGATTAATAACTAATGTGCTGAATGCCCGATTTCTAGACTAACATCTACTGTGGAAGATTATGAAAAGGAAGAAACCGAGCAACTTTAATCAGAGGGATGGTCCGGTTTCCTCTCGTTTGCGACATGAAATGGGCACGGCAAGCTATAATAAGCCTGAAATACCTGAACAGTGTGCCTATTATTTGGGAAAGTCCCACACAGTTGGCAAGGAACATATAGAATTACCCTATAATCCTCTGCATGGCTGCCAGGACATGATCGCTAACTCTCAACACAAAACGATGAGGCCTTATAAAAATACAGACACCCCCCCAAACCAACCTCCCTGCCTGAGGTACTCTCCGGGTCACCTTCGTCAACCTTAAATAAGACCTGTCAGAACCTTTACAAGTCTGCATGAATACATTCCTGACATGTCATAATAACACAACAGTACAATTTCCCAGAAAAACTCCATCTTTTATTTAAAATCCATCCTTGAGCTCCAGGCAGCATTGTCTTTGCCTAGGCTGAGATGATGTCATCCATTTGCTGCAGGCAGAAGAAGCATTTCCCCAGTCTCATTTGCCTCAGTAATTAGACTAACATTATATCACAAGGTGTGAGGCTGCAGCAGGGTCCAGTCAGTGTCAGATATTTGCAAACATGGCCAAGAACCACACAGGAACCAGGATTTACATGACTGGCATCTCTGAGCCAGTATATCAGTCTGAGAAGTAGAAGTAGATGGGGACTCTGAATGATGCCTGAAAAAAATGGCATTGTCCTGAAGAGAAAAAAAAAAAAAAAAAAGTGGAAGAAGAAGCAGATGAAGGCAGTGCCAGGTGGAGCACTGCAAATTCTGTCAGAAGTAATAAACACCTGGAATTTTTACACTTACTGGCACATTTAATAGGAAAAAAAACAAAAACAAAAAATAAAAAAAACACCAGACTCATTTAAGGGTCACTAAATCCTCTCTTTCCCCACAATTCAGCTAGGGATTTTGCAATTGCAACTCTACACATGCTTAGTTTACAGCGACTTTCTATTTGGAGCATTTCCTCGCTATCACATCTAAGCAGCCCATGTGACTATAGAGTCACACAAGTGGGCGTATACACAGAAGTAAATGGCATCCCACTCCCTCCCTTCTCCTTCATGCCCACTAAACAGCTAAACACATTAGGGGTGGGATAATACATGTAGATTAGTGGAGGCTTCACCTCCTCCTTATTCTAGGACACGGTCTGGAGGGGCGTGACACTCCCTATGACTGGCAGAAATCCGCCCACACCACATTATTGCCCAAAAATAAAATAGATTTGAAATCAAATCTATTACTCTGCATTTAAAAGGCTGTTTTTTTTTCATTTATTTTGAACATATTACCATCAGCAGAGGACTAGAAGCTCCTCCTGCTTATGTTTGCCTGCATACAGGCTGGGAAAGATCTGGGTCATGTGACAGCTGTATAGCAAGTAGGAAAAATGTACTTAGATGGTTTTTTTCTTTGCTTTTAAAATAATTAGTGCCATCATCCACATACAGATATAGAAGGGGCAATGTGAACAAAAAAGGGGGGTGGTTAGTATCACTTTAGGTAATCATACACTGCATCATAACATTTCTGAAACAAAGACATTTTCTCTTTATTACAAGCATGGCTGCAGTACTTCTCCCTGAATTCTAAACAGGAAATAAGGTAACATTTATAAGCAGCCTGTTTCTTTAAATATGGCATCCCTGGTAAAGTGTGCCCAGGTATTCTGCACCAGGAGTCTCGTCAATAGTGACTAGCACTAGAGCATTGTAGATTTTTAACACTGTGATCATGTGATCCTAAGAAAGGCAGAACTCTCCCATTTAGCAGGGCATTCTACAGAATAATGAGACAGTCATATTGTACAGAGAGTGGCAAGAAGAACTGAACCCCAATTTTGGATGGTCCAACTGGTTTTTATTGAATAACAAAATTCATTTTTTCTTAATAAAGTTTGACAAAAATCTTCCATATAAAATGCTAAAATTTCTATGGTCAATAAAGCCTTGCATTACTTTTTGGGTGTAAAAAACTTTAATACTATGTATACCTTTTAAAGTCATTGTAGGATTAGGCTTCATGTACACGGGACATTTTTACAACCTCTGCTGAACGATTTAACTTGACAGATAGTAACCCACGTTTAAAACGTCCGTTTTGCCACGTTTAGCCGCGTTTGCGCTTAGAAGCGTTTAAAAAAAAAAAGAAAAGAAAAAACGCCTGTAAACAAAACACGGCTAAACGTGAGTTACTGCACTTAGAAGGATTTGGCGCTTGAAATGCCTCTAAACTCAGCTTCTGAACCCATTTTTTGCTTTCCAAAAAAAGCCCCTAAACGCAATTGCCTAGAAATGACCCCGTGTACATGTACTGATAATATAACTGAGGAGAGATCTAGAGCAGTTGAAAAAAAATGCCCAACTGCTCCTAAACATCCGTTTAGCAGCAGCAGTGTACATGAGGCCTTAGATTTCCTTTTCCTGGCATTTTGGGTGTACTGACCCTTTAAAAAAGGAACCCTCGGTTTAAGGGCACAGCAGGAAATCTGCGTATCACACGACATCTCCTCTTACGATAAGACACACACACACAAATCAACAAACGCATTACAATCTTAGACAAGAACAAAAAACGACTTCACCCTCCAAAAGCCCTCCTCCACCTTCTGCCCAAGATACTACTCGATAAATATTTGCTGAAAAGGAAAAAAAAAGGTTTGATAGCCATCAGCCACGTGATCGGGCATGTACAAAACAGCGCATAAAAATGTGGTTATGAAGTGGGATGGAATGAGATACGGGAAGATAGGATCAGGATCTGCTATTTCCCAGGGCCAGTTATAGGGAAACACTCGTCTTCCCCCTGTGCTGGGGCAAAAGGACAAGAATTTATTGCCAGAGAGACATCACATGGCCCTCGGAGAGCGGCTCCGTACATGCACTGCGCACGTCATCCTTGGGCCATATAGATAGCTGGTGACAGATACATGGAAAGGCCTCCCAGATAGTTTATTTTTTTAAAGCAATAACTTTTTTCCCCTAGTCTTGAGTAATGTAAAGAAGCAGGGCCACCTTTAGAAAACACTGGGCCCCATACAAGATTCCTGACAGGGCCCAACCACCTTGCCTTGCCATGTCTAAGTGTGTCATACAGGAGAGATTGAAGGTTGCGATGACACTGTGGCCCCTTGAGGGCTCCAAGTCTCACTTAACCCCCGGAATCAAGTGGTAGGCTGCTGCAGGTGGAAGCACTCGATCTTGCCATGGTTGGCCAATGCACCGTGTATAAACGGGTTTACCCCCCTTGTTGCAGGGTGGGGAGGTAAATCCTGGCATGCTGCTGGTCAAAGGGCAGGATACCCATTCCTCCTCACTCAATGTTATTTGTACATTGTAGCAGAAAAATTGTTGAAGCGAATGAAGGATGATGTCAGAGGGAAGCAGCACAGACCAGAAACCATGTAGTAGTATCAGTAGGGGGGGGGGGGTCAGCCAGGCCCAGGGCACCTGTTGACCCCCAAGCTCCAGAAGTAGGACCTCCATACCTCTTAGTGGAAGTGGCCCTTAGTAGTAGCCCTGTTAGCAGAAGTGTTAGAACCTCTGTAAGGTTTGTGCTCTGTATTAAGTGCTCATAAGCAGTGAATGGGCTAGTTTACTACGAACAAGTCAGCATTGGTTTGAATTGTAAAGAGAGCACATTTTAGAGGGTTTTTTGCTTAAAGCAATATTTTGCCTTCCCTGGTTGCTGCTTACCCTCCTCATCACCATGCTAATGAAACCGGTTTTCATTACATAGCTTATTTTAGATCCAAGGATGTCATCACTGGGTCTCTGTGCTTCGCTATGCAATGTAGGCAACTCATGGCTATGCATAGCTTCCTGAAAATGTCGCAGCACCCTGCCCCAGTACTCTAGCATCGGTGTAATGCTGCAACTGTCTCACGACCGCGAACTGAATGATCACATGACTATTAATCATCTAGTTCTCAGGCTGCTCAGAGCCAAGAGCAGTGACTGTCAGTCACCACTTAGCTCCAGCAGCACCTGAAGGGGGAGCCATAGCCGTCTTTGGTTCTAAGCTGTGCTCTGAGGGGCAGAGCCACTAGTCAAATGAGGCAACTGGTTGGATCCCAACAAAATGGCCTTTAGCCCACAGATCACAGGTAAGCAAAAGGAAGTGTACTTCTGTGACTCACATAAGACCTTTTCGCTACCAGAGCCGTTTTCTTTTTTTTTTTCACACACACACACACACACACACACACGTTAAAAAAACAAACAAAAAAAAACCCAATCATTCTCTTAGTTCATGATAGTTATTTGAAGCGTCCCTTATCATTTGAGAGAGATAGATAGATAGATAGATATATATATATATATATATATATATATATATATATATATATATATATATATATATATAAAATTTACTTACTAAAAAATCATCACATAAGGGACTTTTTGTAAGCGAAGCCCGCAAAACATGGTGGGGTGCAGGTACAGAGGGTATGTGTGAGCAATCGGGCGGCAACGCAGACACCTGAATGCTTTCACCTGTCAGGCAGGATGTACGCAACTGACCGGGAAAGGGTTAAACCAATTTTTGCTGTAAATGTCCATAGCGGGTATAGTAAATCAGTATTAAACCCAAAAGCCAATATTATATTGTAACTTACTAATTCTTAGATGTGATGGTTGCATTAGGTTCTCTTTTTTAGGCTCACTTTTACTTTCATCTGGTGATCTGGCCTGTTAATCTGTTTTTCAAAAGAACAAACTCTCTTACAGATGTACAGTCAGGACCATAAATATTGGGACATTGACACAATTCTAATCTTTTTGGCTCTATACACCACCACAATGGATTTGAAATGAAACAAACAAGATGTGCTTTAACTGCAGACTTTCAGCTTTAATTTGAGGGTATTTACATCCAAATCAGGTGAACGGTGTAGGAATTACAACAGTTTGTATATGTGCCTCACACTTTTTAAAAAGGGACCAAAAGTAATGGGACAGATTAATAATCATCCATCAAACTGTCACTTTTTAACAATTGGTTGCAAATCCTTTTTGCAGTCAATTACAGCCTGAAGTCTGGAACACATAGACATCACCAGACTTCGGGTTTCATCCCTGGTGATGCTCTGCCAGGCCTCTACTGCAACTGTCTTCAGTTCCTGCTTGTTCTTGGGGCATTTTACCTTCAGTTTTGTCTTCAGCAAGTGAAATGCATGCTCAATCGGATTCAGGTCAGGTGATTGACTTGGCCATTGCACAACATTCCACTTCTTTCCCTTTAAAAAAAACTTGGTTGCTTTTGCAGTATGCTTCGGGTCATTGTCCATCTGCACTGTGAAGTGCCGTCCAATAAGTTCTGAAGCATTTATTCTGAATATGAGCAGATAATATTGCCCGAAACACTTCAGAATTCATGCTGCTGATTTTGTCAGCAGTCACATCATCAATAAATACAAGAGAACCAGTTCCATTGGCAGCCATACATGCCCACACCATGACACTACCACCACCATGCTTCACTGATGAGGTGGTATACTTTGGATCAGGAGCAGTTCCTTTCCTTTTCCATACTCTTCTCTTCCCATCACTCTGGTACAAGTTGATCTTGGTCTCATCTATCCATAGGATGTTGTTCCAGAACTGTGAAGGCTTTTTTTAGATGTTTGGCAAACTCTAATCTGGCCTTCCTGTTTTTGAGGCTCACCAATGGTTTACATCTTGTGGTGAACCCTCTGTATTCACTCTGGTGAAGTTTTCTCTTGATTGTTGACTTTGACACACATACACCTACCTCCTGGAGAGTGTTCTTGATTTGGCCAACTGTTGTGAATGGTGTTTTCTTCACCAGGGAAAGAATTCTTCAGTCATCCACCAGTTGTTTTCTGTGGTCTTCCGGGTCTTTTGGTGTTGCTGAGCTCACCGGTGCGCTCTTTTTTAAGGATGTTCCAAACAGTTGATTTTGCCACACCTAAAGTTTTTGCTATCTCTCCGATGGGTTTGTTTTGTTTTTTCAGCCTAATGATTGCTTGCTTCACTGATAGTGGCAGCTCTTTGGATCTCATATTGAGAGTTGACAGCAACAGATTCCAAATGCAAATAGCACACTTGAAATGAACTCTGGACCTTTTATCTGCTCCTTGTAAATGGGATAATGAGGGACTAACACACACCTGGCCATTGAACAGCTGAGCAGCCAATTGTCCCATTACTTTTGGTCCCTTAAAAAGTGTGAGGCACATATACAAACTGTTGTAATTCCTACACCGTTCACCTGATTTGGATGTAAATAACCTTAAATTAAAGCAAAAAGTCTGCAGTTAGAGCAATATGTCCCAATATTTATAGACCTGACTGTATCAGTTACACGGATGAAACAAACCATTTACCGTGGACAGTGGTGCTTACAATGATCAGCTTTATATGAATTATGCAACAAAGTTATCCTAAAAAGGAAAAAAAATTGCTTGCTATCCCTGATTTAAATGTTAGCTGGCATTTAGTTTCAAGTGGTTAGTGTATTTAAATCTGCTAGGGAAGACTAATGCAGCAACCACATTTATACATTTGTTAAGCTGCAATTTATTACAGGTTTAGTTTTGTGTTTACTACCGCTTTAAGATTTGTAGTTTTCTTTTCTGCATATCAGACTGCCTTTAGCATCACTGCTAATAGATAATCCACCTGCAAATGAGTGTAGTTTCAGTGCCAATGTCATGGAGAGTTGTAATGACAAAGGTAAAGGAACAGCAAAGCACAATCACTGCACAACATCACAGCAGCTACAACACCACCTGGAGACACACCACCTCCTGGACCCTCTGCAATCAGGCTTCCGACCAGGCCATGGCACAGAAACAGCACTTCTCAAAATATGGGACGACGCCCTTGAAGCAGCAGATGACGGGGAACCGAGTCTCCTGGTACTGTTAGACCTCAGCGCAGCATTCGATACAGTGGACCACAATACTTTACTTGTCCGCCTCTCAGAAGTTGCAGGAGCCACAGATTCTGCCCTAAAATGGTTTACATCCTTCTTAGAGAATCGCTCTCAGACAGTGAAACTGTGAACATTCACCTCGGAATCTCGGGCAGTCTCCTGTGGAGTCCCTCAGGGCTCACCCTTGTCACCAGTGCTATTTAACATCTACATCCGCCCGCTTCTCAATATCATCAGGAAAACGGACCTCTGCTTCCACTCATACGCAGACGACACCCAACTCTACTTTCGCATTAATGGACAGAAAGATCATCATCAGCAACTACAGAAATGCCTCACTTTAATCAATGACTGGATGACCGCTAGCTCCCTCAAACTTAACGAATCAAAAACAGAACTTCTTCTCCTGCAAGCCAACAAAAATTCCAAAATGGAGACTCCGTGGACACCACCCTCCATCCTCGGACAGACCATCTCCCCCAGCACCAAAGTCAAGAGTCTCGGAGTCATCTTTGACTCAGGAATGACAATGGATGCACAAATAGGATCGGTGGTGAGCGGATCTCACCACCTCCTCCGCCTGCTTCGCAGACTCATCCCCTTCATCCCAGAAGAGGACAAAGCGGCAGTTGTGGGAACGATCATCAATTCCCGACTCGACTACGCAAATTCCCTCTACGTAGGTCTACCCCAATACCAGCTTGCGCGCTTGCAACTCATGCAGAACACGGCGGCAAGGCTGTTAACAGGGAAAAAGCCCTGGGAATCCATTTCCCCATCCCTAAAAAGCCTACATTGGCTAACGGTGAAGAATCGGATCACATTCAAGACCCTCTGCCTCACCCATAAATGCATACAAGGAAACGCTCCGCAATATCTCCGGGAAAAAATAAAACACTACACACCGAATCGCAGTCTTCGATCAGCTAGCCAAAACCTCCTCCTCATTCCCAAATACCGCTACAAAGCAAAGGGAGAGCGTAGATTTGCAGTCCAAGGACCTCGACTATGGAATGCTCTCCCTACCAACCTCCGCATGGAAGAAAACCACCAGGCCTTCAGGAAAAAACTAAAGACCTTCCTTTTCTAGAAGCTGGCTACAGAGAATACATCTAGCGCCTTGAGGCGATTCAGTTCGCAATTTGCAGCGCTTTACAAATTATTCATTCATTCATTCATTCATTGTTGAGGTGGCAGAGTCAGAAAACATGAGGGTAAATGATGGCTGCCCTCGTATCTATAGATAAAAGGTTTTTAAAGCATAAACAAGATTTGTTACAATAAAATGGTAAGATCACCAGTCAAAAAATATATATATTATATATATATATATATATCTTTCACACACGGAAGCAAAAAACTGCTCAGGCAACAGTTCCCGAGTTGTTTTATTTCATTAACAAAGTTCAGTCTCGATCACATTCCTGAATTATTCATCACTGCATTTCCTTCTCAGGTAAGAACACCAGACTGGCCGGAAAGGGCCATCTCTTTTTCTCTAACCCTTTCCAAAGTAACTTGAAAAGGATGAAGAAGGGTTTCCTTGTTAAAAAAAAAAAAAAAAGTCATACGTTACCGCTAATGAATTAATAAATACAACCAAATAACACCATCACCTCCCGTCATTGCTCTTGGAGGAGCAGCTAGAATGCGATGCCAGTTCCTGATACCCACACAAAGTATGGATTCTCTGCTTTACAGGACAGGAAACCTCTAATGTACTTTATTCTGGCACTTTATTACCCTCAACCTTAATCCTCAATTCGAATCTCAATCGGGATACTACCTGCATGGAGTTTCCATGTCCTCCCTGAGTTTTGCTGTTTTCCTCCCACACTCCCAAATACATGCTGGTAGGTTTCTTGGCTCCTGTCCTAGTGCGTGTGTGCGATAGGGACCATACATTGTAAGTATCTTGAGGATAGGGACTGATGGGAATGTCCAGAATGCAAAGCTCTGCGTAAACGGTCGGCAATGTAAAAATACTGGTGATAAATATTGGACCCACAAACAAAAGAGCAGTATATTGCAGCTTACCAGTCTTCAGATGTGCTGCATTTTTTTTTTCACCTGGTGATCCTGCCAGCGACACACTTCCTGTTTTAGCCCTGGTTCACACTGCCGTTACTTGTCATGCGACTTCAAAGTCGCATGACAAGTCACGCACCATAAACAATAGAACCGTTCTAATCGGTGAGACAAGTCGCTCCGATTTAGAAAAAGGTTCCTGCACTACTTTTGGTGCAACATCAATACGACTTGCACTGACTTCTGTCAAGTCAAAGAGGTCCTATGCAAGCCGCGATGAAGTCACACAGGGATGCTGACTTTGAAGCCACGGCAGTGTGAAACGGGGCTTAGGGAGACAACGCTCACACACTCACTGCATTTCTGGAGGAGTAGCGGTGTCACCCTACAAGTGGACTACAGAACAGCCACCCCCCCCCAGTCACCTTTTCTCCATAAACATGAAAGGAGGGGTCCTGTTGTCCTCAGAGATAGGGGTGAACAGTTTGCCTAACAAGAGTGAAGCACAGGAAGTTATCAGCACACAGGACTTCTGGCAGGATCAACACATATTTCTTTGCACTGATCAAACAGATAAAATAAAATACTTTCAACTGTATATTTAACAGACCAAAAGGGAGCAGATCAGAGAAGTTCAATCTGCCTAAATTCCTTCTCCTTCAGGCCAACATCCACCCATCAGGGCATTTCGATATTTGCATAACTCCTCTCAAGGGCCTTTAGCTCTGATGCAAGCAGTGGGCTGGCTCTTGGGAGGTGTACGGAGGCAGGTTGCTGTGATGTTTTTGGGATGCTATGTACAGCACCCTGCTGGCCCACCAGCCATGATCTGCCTGTATTGCATAGAGAAGCATAGAGACCCAATGATGACATCACCAACACTAAAATCAGGTCTGTAATGAAAACTGATCTTCCACTTCAAGTCTTGGAGGTTGTGTAAAGCTGCATCAATACTTACCCACTACACATTAACACTAAGTTAACCCCTGGGCTGCCCTGAATCAAATAAATAAAACTGAAGGCTCCTGTCTCTGCACTAGAAACTACTTGCACTGAAATCCTGGAGTTGAAAATACCCAATTAAATCTAACTGACCAATTAAATGTCTTTAGCTCTGAGGGTGTAATTGCTGCTGATGAACAGAAATGAAGTTTACTGGATCCTGTCCCCATTACTTGTGCCTGGAAGAGTGCATGCTGCGGCAGTGGCGGGCAGCAGAGGACTCTGAAGATCGTCCCTCCAGCTGCAGATAATCTGTGATAGCCAACAGGGGTCAGTTTCATTAGTCTGCTTTCATACGTCCTGCACATGGATTCAACACAGAAAAATGCTCTCAAATTATCACATCTACTGCACAAAGTGTACGCAGAAGTATAATCAATAGGAAATTATCCCCATAAAAGTTATTTATTAAACCAACAATACAGTAATAGACCACAAGAATGTCTCTTTTACCTCACAAGATATACATCAAAGTTACTGACTCTTTCCTTTAGCTTTCTTCTCCTGAAATACTCTGCACTGTCGGAGGACTCTGCTCCTTCCTCCAACTCTCCTCTGATAATCTGCACTGCTCCTTCCTCTTCCCAACTCACCCCTCCTGAAATACTCTGCCCCCCTGGAGGGCTCTGCTCCTTCCTCAACCCAACTCTTCCCTCCAGAAATACTCTGCCCCCCTGGAGGGCTCTGCTCCTTCCTCTATCTAACCCTCCCCTCCTGAAATACTCTGCCCCCCTGGAGGGCTCTGCTCCTTCCTCTATCTAACCCTCCCCTCCAGAAATACTCTGCCCCCCTGGAGGGCTCTGCTCCTTCCTCTAACCCTCCCCTCCTGAAATACTCTGCCCCCCTGGAGGACTCTGCTCCTTCCTCTATCTAACTCTCCCCTCCAGAAATACTCTGCCCCCCTGGAGGGCTCTGCTCCTTCCTCTAACCCTCCCCTCCTGAAATACTCTGCCCCCCTGAAGGGCTCTGCTCCCTCCTCTATCTAACCCTTCCCTCCAGAAATACTCTGCCCCCCTGGAGGGCTCTGCTCCTTCCTCTAACCCTCCCCTCCTGAAATACTCTGCCCCCCAGGAGGGCTCTGCTCCTTCCTCAACCCAACTCTCCCCTCCAGAAATACTCTGCCCCCCTGGAGGGCTCTGCTCCTTTCTCAACCCAACTCTCCCCTCCGGAAATACTCTGCACCCCTGGAGGGCTCTGCTCCTTCCTCTAACCCTCCCCTCCTGAAATACTCTGCCCCCCTGGAGGGCTCTGCTCCTTCCTCTATCTAACCCTCCCCTCCAGAAATACTCTGCCCCCCTGGAGGACTCTGCTCCTTCCTCTATCTAACCCTCCCCTCCTGAAATACTCTGCCCCCCTGGAGGGCTCTGCTCCTTCCTCTAACCCTCCCCTCCTGAAATACTCTGCCCTCCAGGAGGGCTCTGCTCCTTCCTCAACCCAACTCTCCCCTCCTGAAATACTCTGCCCCCCTGAAGGGCTCTGCTCCCTTCTCTATCCAACTCTCCCCTCCTGAAATACTCTGCCCCCCTGAAGGGCTCTGCTCCCTCCTCTATCCAACTCTCCCCTCCTGAAATACTCTGCCCCCCTGGAGGGCTCTGCTCCTTCCTCTACAGTGCATCTGGCAAGCATTCACACTTTGTTATGTTATGTTATGTTATGTTATGTTATGTTATGTTACAGTCTTATTCCAAAATTGATTAAATTCATTATTTTCTTCAAAATTCCACAAACAATACCCCATAATGACAACATGAAAGAAGTTTGCTTTTTATTTTTAATGAATTTGCAAAGATTTTAAACAAAAATATATCACATGTACATAAGTATTCACAGCCTTTGCTCAATACTTTGTTGAAGTACCTTTGGCACCAATTACAGCCTCAAGTCTTTTTGAGTAACGGTTCTTTCACATGGGCGGTCCGCCTGGCAGACTCTGCTTTGCTCAGCAGGGGATCTCTCCGCTGAGCAGGCGGATGAAAGGTCAGTCTCCGCTCACTGTGCTGAGATGGACCTGTCAGAGCCCGCTTTCCTCTATGGGGAGATCAGATAAAAACGAACCGCCAGTCCGTTTTCATCTGATCCCATCCAATCTGCCAGACGGATGGAAAAAAAGGGGCTCCATCCGTCTGGCTTTCATGGACAGTATCGCAGCGGTTGTCACTGCTGACATCTGCCGCTCCATAGGGCTGAATGGAGCATCCGATCAGGTCTGCCTGAAAAACTAACAGCCGGACCTGATCGGAAAGCCTGTGTGAAAGTGGCCTATGATGCTACAGGCTTGGCACACCTATTTTTTGAGCAGTTTCTCCCATTCTTCTTTGCAGGACCTCTCAAGCTCCATTAGGTTGGGTGGAGAGCATCGGTGCACAGTCCTTTTTAGATCTCTCCAGAGATGTTCAATTGGGTTAAAGTCAGGGCTCTGGCTGGGCCACTCAAGGACATTCGCAGAGTAGTCCTGTAACCACTCCTTTATCTTGCTTAGGGTCGTTGTCCTGTTGGAAGATGAACCTTCGCCCCAGAGCGCTCTGGAGCAGGTTTTCATCAAGAATGTCTCTGTACATTACTGCATTCATCTTTCCCTTGATCCTGACTAGTTTACCAGTTCCTGGCACTGAAACACATCCCTACAGCATGATGCTACCACCATGCTTCACTGTAGGGATGGTATTGGCCAGGTGATGAGTGATGCCTGGTTTCCTCCAGATAGGACGCTTGCCATTCAGGCCAAAGAGTTCAATCTTTGTTTCATCAGACCATAGAGTTTTGTTTCTCATGGTCTGAGCGTCCTTCAGGTGCCTTTTGGCAAACTCCAGGCGGGCTGTCATGTGCCTTTTACTAAGGAGTACTGCAGAGATGGTTGTTCTGGAAGGGTCTCCTCTCTCTTTACAGAGAAACGCTGGAGCTCTGTCAGAATGACCATCAGGTTCTTGGCCACCTCCCTGACTAAGGCCCTTCTCCCTCGATCGCTCAGTTTGGCCATGCAGCCCGCTCTAGGAAGAGCCCTAGTGGTTTCAAACTTCTTCCATTTATGGATGATGGAGGCCACTGTGCTCATTGGGACGTTCAACGCTGCCGAAATTTTTCTGTACCCTTACCAGATCTGTGCCTCAATACAATCCTGTATGGAGGCTACAGCTTCTGACGACGTCCAATGACGAAATGCGTAAGCCGGAGCTTGGAACGCAATAACATAATTTCCGGTTTCTAAAATTCGGTCTGTGGAATGCACGCTGTCCCAGTCCTACTGGTTTTCTTTGTAATTGTTCCTGGCATGATTGAGTGCCTATTTTAACCCAATAAAATCTCATTTTTTTCAGACTTACACTATGTATATATAAAGGACTTGCTGATGTTTGGTACATATAAGCATTTGCACTCCCTCCTCTCCTAAAATACTCTGCTGTGGCCAGATGACTAGAAGCTCAAAGAAGCCAAGCGCTGAATGTATGGGACTTCCAGCTTTTGATCACTGCATCTTGACACTGATCATCTGGCACAGCAGTCACTTTTGTGTGGCAGTTTTCATTCCAAAATATGAAGTACTGTATGCACGATTGGTAAGAGACAGATGCACGAGAAGCAACTTCTGAAGACCAACCTGGGGCTGGCCTATTAAGCCTAGTACACACGATAAGAATATCAGACGAATGATAGTCTCTTTTTTTGCTTTTTTTTTTTTTTGCATGCTAGCCTCATATCGAAAATGAAGAGGTTACTAAAGTTACGAAAATTCTCGTATGACAGAATACAACTTCGGAAGTGATGTAATGTGTTGTATTGTATTTTTCTTTAGTTTCCGAGCATGCCTGGTCTCACTGTTCCACTTTTTTCTGGGTGAAAAAAGAACAAAAAAGGGGGAGAAAAAAAAAAATTTCACGTTTGTTCCTTTGGATAATTTTGCATGAACTGTCGTGGTCGGTTCTCGAAAGCTATGTACTAACAATTTGATTATTGTACAATCGCTTTGAAGGTGGTAGTTTTCCTCTGATTTTCCAATCGTGCGTACTAGGCTTTACAGGGGAGAATTGATCACTCGCAACTTGCAAGTCCAGACAGGACGGATCTATCTGAAAACCATTGACTGTCAGCAGTTTGTAATGATCTGAAAAACACGTTTACCAGTGAATTTTTCATTTTTTTTGCATACATGTGAAAGAAAGAAAGAAAGAAAGAAAGAAAGAAAGAAAGAAAGAAAGAAAGAAAGAAAGAAAGAAAGAAAGAAAGAAAGAAAGAAAGAAAGAAAGAAAGAAAGAAAGAAAGAAAGAAAGAAAGAAAGAAAGAAAGAAAGAAAGAAAGAAAGAAAGAAAGAAAGAAAGAAAGAAAGAAAGAAAGAAAGAAAGAAAGAAAGAAAGAAAGAAAGAAAGAAAGAAAGAAAGAAAGAAAGAAAGAAAGAAAGAAAGAAAGAAAGAAAGAAAGAAAGAAAGAAAGAAAGAAAGAAAGAAAGAAAGAAAGAAAGAAAGAAAGAAAGAAAGAAAGGAAGGAAGAAAGGAAGAAAGGAAGAAACCTTGAAAATAAAATAATGGTATAATTTATAGTTAATATAGTTATAGTTAATAAATTTGTTATTTATCAAATGTAAGTTTTCAGGTAAAAATACACTAAAATTAATTTTATATTAGACCCATATTGGGAAAACTATAAAAGAGAAGGTTGCATTGAGTAAATAGATACCAAACATGTCAAGCTTAAATTACGCACATCTGCGGATTGGCAAAAAACGAAGGTATCCAAAATTCTCCATAGGTGATGCTTCAAAAGCCTTCACAGGTCATCAGTTTAAACTTAACCATGAACTATGGCCCTAGAATTATTGCTCTCACACAATGGTGTTTATTTACCAAAGGCAAATCCACTCGGCAGCACAAGTGCACTTGGAAGTGCAGTCGCTATAGATCTGAGGGGGACATGCAAGGAAATTAAAAAACAGCATTTTTACTTGCAGGTGATTGGATGATAGAAATCAGCAGAGCTTCCCCTCAGGTCTACAATGACTGCACCTCCCTAGTGCACAGTGGATTTGCCTTTAGTAAATAAACCCCAATGTTCCTAAAGATACCTCACATGTGGCGCAATTGATGTCATTTACACACGCTTCCCTTACACTGTGCTTTTTATGTGGTGTGTGCGTGGGCAACGGGGGTGCTTTAATTATTTTCTTTTGCTATCACAAGTGGGTCAAAAAGCTTCCTATGTGATAGAATGGGCCAGTGACAAGTCCTCTTTATGGAGATATTAGACCCCCAGTGTCTCCCCTGTCTACCAACATAACTATGCAAACACAGATCGCGTTTGAATAGCTGCATCCTCGGATACACTAATTAAAGTGGAAGTAAACTATCGTTTTCAGGCAAAGAATCTGCCATCTTGGCTTCTTTTTGATCTTCAACTGCCACGATACTGCACATGTGATCAATTTTGACACCAGCCATTGGACGGTCTGACAGTTTGGTTGAGAGTACAAACAATGTAACAATTACATTCCCGGCATGTGCCGGAAATGTAACTGTTTTTTTAAAAACTGTTAAAATCGATGGGTATACTTCTGCTTTAAGAGCCCTTTCACACTGGGGCGGCGTCGGCGGTAAAACGCCGCTATTATTAGCGGTGTTTTACCGTCGGTATGCGGCCGCTAGCGGGGCAGTTTTACCCCCCGCTAGCGGCCGAGAAAGGGTTAAATACAACCGCAAAGTGCCTCTGCAGAGGCGCTTTGCCGGCGGTATAGCCGCGCCGTCCCATTGATTTCAATGGGCAGGAGCAGTATACACTCCGCTCCTTCACCGCTCCGAAGATGCTGCCGTCCTGCCAGCGCATCGCTCCAGTGTGAAAGCCCTCGGGGCTTTCACACTGGAATGAAAGTAGCAGCACTTTCGGGTCGGTTTGCAGGAGCTATTATTAGTGCAATAGCGCCTGCAAACCGCCCCAGTGTGAAAGGGCTCTAAAGCAGGACTAAACCCATCAATTTACCTGTTTCAAAAAAACAGTTACATTCCCAGCACATACCAGGAATGTAACTTTCATATTGGTTGTGCTTTCAACCAAACTGTCATAAATGTTCACATGTGCAGCATCATGGCAGTTGAAGATCAAACAGAGGCCGAGATGGCAGCTTTCTTGGCAAAAAACAATAGGAGAGTTTAGCTCTGCTTAATGCCTCGTACACACGTTCCGAATATCGTACGACCAATCGCACGACCGTTCTCGCTTAATAGTCGCAAGTAGAAATTGAACAGCTAAATAAAGTCATGAAAATTCTCGTACCTATTTGTATTGCATTTTCGGACAACAACTATACTGACTAAACTAAGATCGTACGATCTGGAATCGTACAAGGAAAATTTTCGTCTATGTCCGATCGAATAAGCGGATGAACGGTCGTGATCGGCTGTCGAAAGTAGTGTACACACGATCCGAATATCGTACGATCCTTCCTCGGACGACCGTTTTCGTACGATTTTCGAATCGTGTGTATGGGCCATTAGGCTGGGTTCACACTGCAGTATGGAGCGGCTCACAGCAGGAGTCCGGTGCGTCCCTGTTCACCATTTCAGGTTCGATGTCAGTCCGAATTTTTGGCTGAATTCAGAGCTGAAATGAACCAGAAGACACACAGGACTCCTGGGCAATTCGCTCCGGAGCCGCTCCATAGAGAGCTGGTCACAATCTCCTGACATGCCTATTGGATGCAACCCACATCCAATTCGCAATAGTGTGAACCCAGCCTTAAGGAACGACAGCTGTAGCCCCAGAAGTGTCACAAGAGGGATCAGGAAACAGGTGTTCCCCAAGTTCCTCCTGCTTTCACCGGGGAAGCCGCTGCCTGCAGTCCTTTAGAGAGCCCCATAAAAGTGATCAGGCAGCTCTAGTTCTGCCCGATCCATTGTATCAGAAAGCCTTTCGCCGGCTCTTAAAAGGAGAAGTAAAGTTGAAGCTGTTTTGGCCCTCCTTCATGCACTTTAGTCTGCACTCCTGTGACCCATATTCAGCCATCAATGGGCTAAAGCCCACTGTCGGCTGGCGTCACTGAGCCAGTCAAGCCTTTGAAGAGATCCTGATTTAGGCTCCGTTCACACCCGAGCGTTTTGTAGTTTGAAGCCTGAAGCTACAAAACGCTGGGAGGGGAAAAAATCCATTATTCTCTATGGAGATGGTTCACATCTCCACTCCAAAACGCCTGAAGCTCAAACAAGTTCTGGACCCTTTTTTGTCATGCGAATCGGGCAGATTTGGGCGTTTTTCTGCTTTTTACATTGGTGACCTTTTTCCCTGTACAAAATCGCTGCAAATAAAGCCACAAAATCGCGGTAAAATTGCACGATTTTTCTGCCTGAAAACGCCAAGCTCAGGTGTAGATGGGGCCTTAAAGTCGGGATCCACACAGATTCCTGACTGGCAGCTGGCTCAGCCTCTCAGCCAGCCGCCCCTGCCCCCTGCATATCTCTGAGCTCCAGTGAGCGCACTGGATGAGTAGAGCAGAGAGCTAAAGAATGAGAACAGTGATCTTTGATCGCTCAGTTCTCAGTGTTAGCCCTGGTTCACATTGAATGTGGCTTCAGGTGTGACTTCATGCACCGAAGTCTATGCAAGTCGTACCTGAAATTGCCAAAAATAGTGCAGAAACTACTTTTTAAAATCGGTGCGGCATCGACCTGATTCAAACATATCCATTGCCGGCAAACGGGTGCAACTTGTCATGCGATTTGGACCTGTCAAAATGCATGACAAGTCGCACGGATGTGAACGTGGGCTTAGAGGTGATAGTGGACCGATACTGCATCCACCTAAGTGAGTATGCATGTTTTGTTTTTTTAATTCTTATACTTCTCTTTTAGTCCCAGTTCACACATATGCGATGCAGGAACCAGCGCGGTTCCTGCATCACATGTCATTCACAGGCAGTTCACACTGCCCTCTGTGACCTGCTGTGGGTGTCAATAGAAAGTTATTGAAACCCCCAGAACGGTTTGCAGATTGCAGTGCGAACTGTCAAATGGTACAGGAATCGGATCGTATGAGTATGAACAATCATGTGATCAGATTCTAGTGCGGACCAACAAAAAAGGTCCTGCACCATTTTGGTGCAAATGAGATGCGATTTGAGCCATACATTTTGTATGGCTGAATTTGCATCGCACAGACATCGCATGTGATCTGCACAGCAATGTGGTGTGAATCACATGCGATGTCTGCGCTTGCACCAGTGTGAACCCAGCCTAAAGCCAGTATCAAGCTTTCAGCTTGATTTGTAAACATACCTGGGTAGACAAGTGGTTAATGTCATCGAGTTATAACACCACTTTATTTATCCATAAACAAAAAAATAAAAATAAAATAACACACACACACACACACACACACACACACACACACACCACACACACACACACACACACACACACCACAATAAAGGGGGTTACTTTTTTTTTCCTTTATACATAAGGCGATTTGGCAATGCTGTTGTGCCCCATTGGCTTTTGTGAATTTTAATGATAGGTCCACTTTACCAAATCACTGCTACAGATGCTTCACCACCTCCAGGAACCAGAAAAATAAAAAATAAAACACAAAACCCACAGCAGCAATAGACGTACTTTCTTCTTGGGATTTGAAAAACTCTTCCTAGAAACAGGAAGCAAAAAAAGCCCCAAAAAGTTGAAATCTACCGCCAGCCCAAAAAATACCAGACAGGCTAGTAAAGCACACAAACCCAAATGTAACCCTTCATTGGCTGTATAATTGACATCAATACAAAAATATAAACAGATTACACAGCCCATTAATGTAGAACAGTATACAAAACCTATAACAATGCTAAAAACAATGTATACAATTAGAAAAGAAACACGCATCGGTAGCTTCTGGTTTCATTTCCTCCTTTCACAGCCGCCTGCAACTTCCCCAACTGACTGACCAGCCATAACATGTCACAGCATTTCCCAATCCCACCTCTAGGGCCTCTGCCAGTTCTAAAGATGGTGGAAACTGACATTCAGGGGGGGGGGGGGGCGTCTTTAGGCTTTGCTTAACTCACTAACTGCCAACTGGCATTGTCCAATACCTCCACTGGCAGGAAAGGAATATCAAACACATGGCAGTTATAATACGCCATATGACATTCCAGTGCAGCGGTGGTTGGGCACACGGAGTCACATCAACTGTCAAATCCCCCCAAACCACACATTAGAGATTTTAATAACATATATACCACTGAACTTTACAATCAGCTTACTAAAGCCCCAGTTCACCCTAAAGTCGTATTTCAGTTGTAGGTGGAGGCCGAGTATCCTTCTGGATAAAAACATTGTTATTCTTTAAACTTGCCCATCACCACCTGTCTTCAAAAAGCAGGCTGTACAGAAAGTCTGTCATTAGACAGTTAACACTCCTCCTGCCTTACAGAGTTTGTGACTGTAGAGATATATTAGAGTGTAAGCTCCTCTGGTGCAGATGTGACACCCTATCAGTCACTGTTATCATTAATGTGTGATTGATGGGGAAATTGGATTGTAAGCTCCTATGCTGCAGAGACTGACGTGACTGGCTCAATGTCCTCTGTACAACAGTCCGGAATAGGTCAAAGCCATTTAAATGTATAATAATAATAATAATAATAATAATAATAATAATAATAATAATAATGTGACTGTGAAGAGACACTGAGGTGTAAGCTCCTGTAGTGCAGAGGCTGATGAGACCGTACAGTACTAGTGTATATTTCAGAGCCTAATAATAATAATAATAATAATAATAATAATAATAAGTGACTGTGGTGGGACATTAGAGTGTAAGCCTCCCTGGTGCAAAGACTGATATGACTGTCTCAGTGTTCTCTGTACAGCACTATGGAATATATCAGAGCTATATAAATGAAAATTAGTGTGACTGGGGTGGGACATTATAGTGTAAGCTCCTCTGGTGCAGAGATTGATGTGACTGGCTCAGTTTTCACTGTACAACTCTACAGAATATGTCAGTGCTATATAAATGTATAACGACAACAACAGTGTGTGTGACTTATGGGGACATTGGATTGTAAGCTCCTCTGGTGCAGAGAATGATGTGACTGGCTCAGTGTTCTCTATACAGCACTATGGAATATGCCAGAGCTATTTAAATGTATAACAATAGTGTGAATCGGGTGGGACATTAGAGTGTAAGCTCCTCTGGTGCAGAGACATATATATATATATATATATATATATATATATATATATATATATATATATATATATATATATATATACATATACATATACACACACACACACATACATACACATATATATATATATACATATATATATATATATATATATATATATATATATATGGTACAGAATATGTCAGAGTTATATAAACGTATAATAATAACAACAACAACAGCGTGTGCCTGATGGGGACATTAGAGTGTAAGCTTCTCTGGTGCAGAGACTGATGTGACTAGCTCAGTGTTTTCTGTACAACACTGCGGAATATGTGAGAGCTATATAAATTATTAATAATAATAATAATAATAATAATAATAGTGTGTGACTGTAGTGGGGCATTAGAATGTAAGCTCCTCTGGTGCAGAGACTGATGTGACTAGCTCAATGTTTTCTGTACAACACTGCGGAATATGTGAGAGCTATATAAATTAATAATATTAATAATAATAATAATAATAATAATGTGTGACTGTAGTGGGGCATTAGAATGTAAGCTCCTCTGGTGCAGAGACTGATGTGACTAGCTCAGTGTTTTCTGTACAACACTGCGGAATATGTGAGGGCTATATAAATGAATAACAACAACAATAATAATAGCAGTGTGTGACTGTGGTGGGACTTTAGAGTGTAAGCTCCTCTGGTGCAGAGACTGATATAACTAGCTCAGTGTTCTCTGTACAACACTGCATAATATGTCAGAGCCATATAAATAAAGATAATAAATAATATCAGTGTGTGACTGCGGTGGGATATTAGAGTGTGAGCTCCTGTGGTACAGAGACTGATCGTACAGCACTGGGGTATATGGCAGAGCTATATAAATGTAGAACAATAACTGGCACAGTTTAACCCTTGTGACACCAGGACGGTCCTTCCCTCTGTATAAGTTTGTTTGTAAACATTTGAATAGTAAAAGAAAACTTTGTGCAGTGTGTACACAGGGGGGGATGTGACAATACGTGTGTGCAGTGTATTGTGTATGTAGCTCAGTCCAGGGATCACACACACACTCACACACATATACACACACACATTCTCTTCTCACCTTAATTGATGAAGTGTGCAGCACACATGGCAGCGCTCAGTGTCGCCCCCCAGGTTGGGGATTGGGGGGGGGGGGGGGGTTCAGTGTCCCCCACACTCCAGAAGTTAGCAGCAGTGGCAGCACATGGTGGGGGAGGGGTGTTTCCAGGAAGCCAGGGTGCCCCCCTCTCTCTCTTCCTCCCTCATTGATGTCAGTATGGAGAGTCCACTCCTGAAACTGACGTGGATTCCCAGCACTGAGCTCTGCCTCTTAAAGGGGCCGCACCAGGAAACGTGCCAGGGACATACAAGAGGAGGGAGAGGGATGTGTGGAGGAAGGAAGGAAATGGAGGGAGAGAGAAGAGGAGGAAGATGGGGGGGGAGGGGGAGAGGATGGGGAAGGAAATGGCGGGATAAAAAAAAAGAGGAGGAAGATGGGGGAGGGGGAGGAAGTGTGGGAAATGGCAATATGGAGTGTTGTTAGATGATGAGACGAAGGAGGAAAGGGAAGACATGACTAGTGTGGGGAAGTCAGATGGAGAGGAAATTAAAGGTGGAACAGGAAGGAAATGGAGGGGAAATTAAGCGCCAGTGAGAGTGCAAGCTCTTAAGTCACTGCTGGTCACAGAAAGCCCCTTTAATCCCTTCATTCCCACAGAGTGGAGCCTGGGGAGAGGTCACGTGATGCTGCAGGGGGACACAATGTAACAAGTGTGCACATTAACCCCTCCTGTGCCGGAGCACCTCACAGGATATACAGTCCGTGTATATATCAGCTGGAGGACCTTGAAGAGCTTTCCTGCAGTTTCTGGTGGTGGAGGAGTGTACACCCCCCATAGACCCAGGGACTATTATTACAGCTACAAGTCAGTGTCCAGAGCTGTGCCTATAAGAATACCATTCTTAACCACTTCAATACTGGGTACCTTCACCCCCTTCCTGCCCAGGACAATTTTCCGCT
The DNA here is from genome assembly GCA_037952925.1 of Lithobates clamitans. Lineage (NCBI taxonomy): Eukaryota > Metazoa > Chordata > Amphibia > Anura > Ranidae > Lithobates > Lithobates clamitans. Next base: position 2,262,962 of record JBBGZY010001263.1, read on the forward strand.
TTCAGCGCTGTCGCACTTTGAATGACAATTGTGCAATCATGCAACACTGTACCCAAACTACATTTTTATCATTTTTTTTCACACAAATAGACCTTTCTTTTGGTGGTATTTAATCACCACTGGGTTTTTAATTTTTTGTTAAAAAAACAGAAAAAAAGATCAAAAATTTTGAAAAAAAAGCTTTTCTTAGTTTCTGTCCTTAAATTGTGTAAATAAGTAATATTTTTCTTCACTGATGTGCACTGATAGGCTGCACTAATGGGCACTGATGAGGAGGCCCTAATATGCCGCACTGATAGGTGGCACTGATGAGCAGTGCTAGGCGGCACTTATAGGCAAGGATAGGCAGCACGGATGGGTGGCACTGATTGGCACTGATTGGTGTCACTGATGGGCACTATTGAAGCTGCACTGATAATCAGTGCCCCGATTACCTGTACAGGTCTCCCCTGAGAGGAGACGCTGCTGATCTCCTCATCTCACACTCTGTCAGTGTGAGGCGAGGAGAGACGACAAATAGCCGTTCCGTGTTTACATGTGATCGGCTGTGATTGGACACAGCCAATTACATGGGTAAAGAGCCGAGTCATTGGCTCTTTACCGAGATCAGGGTCGTGCCGTGTTCCTAGGAGCACAATCACTGCACTGGGCGCCTGATCGCAGTGAGACTGGGCGACGTCATATGACATCGGCCCAGAACGAGAGGGGATTCCGCTCGCCAATATTTTACTATACGACGGGCCGGAGGTGGCTAAAGGGTATGTCCTGGCAAAACCTTTCACTGTAGTTTTGGATGAAGTGTGAAAGAGTCGGAATCCCTGCCTTCTGAGTGTCCATAAAATAGATTTCCCCTCACTTCCTGTCTAGTAAAAATGGATTGGAAGTGAAGGGGGCTGTGTAAGAGGGACACAGACAAATATAACCAAAATGCATTTGTAGAGTCTAGGGAGGCTGGATCCACTGTCAGTTTTGTATTGCTGTCTCTGTCCCTGTTGCAGATTTTCCATCACTTCCTGTATAATGAAACTGTTGTCACTGGAGGGGGAAGTGAGGAGAAATGTCTATAATGGAGCCCTGCCTAGCAGTAAAACCCCAAGAGGGGATCCAATCCTCCTCCACACTATCCAAAAGTGAAGACAAAGTTTTGACTAAACATACACTTTAAAGTGGTTGTAAAGGCTAAAGTTTTTTTTCTCTCTCCTCGCGGCCCATTGGCTCCTGCTGCCGTCAATCAAATCAAGTATAAAGGGAGCAGCTCCATTTCTGTGCATTAAGGTAATAAAAGCCCCACTACCTGTTTCCCCCCCCCACCCTGTCTCTAAACGCTGACCTGGCTCCTCTAACCGATCCAACTGATGTCCTGGCTGCATTACTGCTGCTCTCTTCCTGATCTCACAGGAGACACAGGTAGCAGCAGGAGCCATAGGCTGTCAGTCAAACTCCCATATGAAGGCAACAGGGGGCGTGGCTTACCAGCGATATTCGTGTCTATGGACGCAGTCTGGCTCAAGAGTGCACCCATAGGAAGGAGGAGCAGACAGCACTGGCAGGAGACTCCACATGAGGGAGGAGGTAAGGGACTGCTCTGTGCAATATCATTGGCATGTATAACTTCTTTTTTTATCTTAAAGTGGTTGTAAAAACTGACATTTTTTTACCTTCTGTGCATGAAGGTAAAAAAACTTCAGTGTGCAGTTCCCCCCTGAGCCCCCCTAATGCTTACCTAAACTCGATCTCGATCCAGCAATGTGCACGAGACACAAGGCTCTCCTGGGTCTCTCCCTCCTGATTGGCTGAGAAGCAGCAGCAGGAGCCATTGGCTCCTGCTACTGTTAATCACAGCCAGTGAGATGGGAGTGGGGGGCGAGGCTGAGCTGCACTCTCTGAGTCTTATGGATGCAGAGAGCCGGCTCAGGAACGAGCATGCACCAGTGCCCCCACAGCAAGCTGCTTGCTATGGGGGCCCTCTGCAAGGGGGAGGGGTCCAGGGCGCCAGCGGGGGACCCAAGATGAGGAGGATCAGGGCTGCTCTGTGCAAAACCACTGCACATGAGCAGGTAAGTCAAACATGTTTGTTATTTTATTTTTTTTAATAAAATGTTTTCCTTTACAATCACTTCAAAGAAAAATATCTTTTCCAATCACTTTAAAGCTGATCTCCAGCCTTCCTCCCAGTCTTGCACAGTCCTGTACTAAAATTGTCTACTCTGATTTCACTTCACACTGTGAGCTTCTCATAATGTGTTATTAAAGCTGCAGCACGTCACATAGAGCCCACCTCATTTCCTGGCTGGAGGACATCGAGGATCATCTAGCTCTTTCCACCGCAGCCTGACTGTCCCTGGCCTGCCCCTTTGTCATTGGATTTCACTTCTTCCAATCTTGGAGGCTCAGCCTAAGGGCTCTTTCACATGGAGGATCCGTATGTCCGTTTTTCATCCTTCCGTTTTCGTATCTCTATGGAGCGTCGGATGTCAGCGGTGACATGTCCGCTAACATCCGACCCGCTCCGATCCGAAAAGTGTAACGGAGGAAAACCCTACTTTTCCATCCGTTTTCGGATCGGATTGGGTGACGACGGACTATACGGTCCGTCATCATCCGATCCCCCATAGGGGAGAGAGGTGCTCTGACAGGTCTGTCGCTGCACACTGTGCAGCGACGGACCTGTCATTTTCCTGCTCAGCGGGGATCGGCGGAGCGATCCCCGCTGAGCAAGCTGGTGTTCACGGGGCGGATCATCACTGATCCGCCCCATGTGAAAGAGCCCTTACATGAATTCAGCCCACGGCCTTGTGCTTGACACATGTGCTCTAGAAATATCCAGTGTAAGGATGCTTCTTTTCCATGCTGCTAAACTATCGGTCGTGTGGGAATAAAGCTTTGGGTCTTCTGTGAAGCTGCTGTGAAACAGTTCCCGACAAGGACCCATCACCTCCTCTATTGAGAACCCTTCTTTTGTTGCTTTCACTGCCTGCAACATGATCTGTGACTGGGGGAAAATCTGATGAGTCAAGCATTCCCATTTGTAGCGGTGTAGTTGCCACTAGTAACAAACATCCACCATATCACCCTGCTGCCAGACCTCCATATATCACCATTGAGACAATGAACAGTCATTTGCTTTGTTTTATTTTTGTTTATTGGGGGGTATAACTTGGTTGGGGGAAAAGGGTATATGGGATGCCCATAGATCAAATTACATTGCCATCATATTAGTAAATTAGAACTTCATTTGAGTCTTGAAGAAATGATGAACATGTATAACATCTACAGTCTCTTCCCTGCATCACCATGCAGATTATTGCTCCTCCTCTGCGTAACTCCTGCAGACTATTGCTATCAGGAATCCTTCCCTCCTGCACAAACTTATTCTGTAGCACATTATGTTTCTTGTCACATCCTCTTCTATATACAAAATAACCCACTCGGAATAGTTCCTAATGCTGACTTTGATTGGTTGCTGCTACTAGGCCAGAGGCCTGCAGCACCTCTCCCCGGAGGCCTAGTAGTTTAATAGCATGTGCTGAACGGTGGACTACTGTTCCCAGCTAGCCCAGCTTGCAAATCCTGTGCCCTCAGGCCGTACGGTGATTTGACACTATTTCCCACAGTCTCTCTTCTGCTCCTGGGCTCCTCATCAATGACCGTGTAATGATAAGGACTTCATCCATGACTGTGTAAGGATAATTGAAGAGTATAGCCTCAAGTACAAAACTAGTATATAACAAATAGGGGTGTCATAATCCAGGTTGGGATGAAAGAATTAAGGGGTGAAGGTGCAGAGGCAATTACCGCCACTTGCCTGTTCGTATGTAGACGCCTGAGAATTGGGGGTTGGACTATTTCGGTACTTGATAATTGATCACAATTGATAAGTCGTAAAAAATATATAAATTTGAATAAGTACAATACAAAAATACACAGACAATATTAAAAAACAATCATAAGTATACACCACAGTTAACAAATTACTAACGGGTGTCCCCGTAAAGTTTCTGTTGGGGGGGTATACATGAAATTCCTCAACCAGTTTTGCGGTGAAAAACGCTTCTTCAGGAGGGATTGGTCTATAAAACAATTCATATTTTTAATACAATGTACAATATACAGCAAAGCAGTTGTTAGAACAATGTAATACATTACATCATTTCAAAGGAGAAGACCAGCTCACCCACTCAAACGGGGTCAGTAAAACGACAGGACACAAACAATTCCCCCCACGGCGGACACGGGGGATTGTAGAAACAGAATCTGGTTTATGAATAATAAAAAATAAATAAATATATAGAACTTATGGAAGTTTTGGAATGCACACCCGGGTGTGATGGGAGGTGAACGGAGAGAAGGGGTGAAAAGAACGTGAAAATAAGTGCAGGACGGAGGGGGGAGGTAAGGTGGGGGGAGAGGAGAAGGGAGGAGGGGAAAAGGAAACAGAAGGAGGAACAGAATGGGGGGAAAAAAAGGGAAAGGGGGGGAATGGGGGATCAAGGATTGGAAGGGAGGAAGAGGGAAGGGGAGGAAAAGGGGGGGGAGGGGGGAGAAGAGGCAGCGAACGGAAGGGGGAAGGAGAGGGAGGAAGGGGAGGGAGGGGAGGGGAAGGGGAGTGGGTAGTAGGAGTTGGGGGAGAGGAAGGGGGGAGGAAAGGGAAAAAAAAAAAAGGGACAAGGGTGGAGAGAGGGGAGGGAAAGAGGTGAGGGAAAGTAGGAGGACGGGGGAGGGAGGGGGGGAAGGGGGGAAAAGGGGCGGGGCAGGGAAGGAAGCATAGAGGGGGGAGGGAAAGGAAGGGGGGGTGAAGGGGGAAGGGGGGGTGAAGGGGGAAGGGGGGGAAAGGGGATGGAAAGGGGGGTTAGGTAGGGGAGAGGGATTAGGTAGAAGGGGAAAGGGGGGGATGGGAAAAGAGGGAAGGGGGGGGGGGGGGAATAAGGAGGGGGGGGATGGGGAGGAAGGGGGGGGAAGGGGTGAAAGGGGGAAAAAAGAAGGAAGTGCCACAATGACCCACAATACGTCCAATTGATCAAAGATAATAAACATATATAAAAGGTATATAGGAATGCTGGAACTCACCAGATATTTAATTGGTCGATTGTAATTGCATGGGCTGAATGTACCAGGTACAGTGTATACCGATGATGATAAAGTAAAGATACTCCCAGAGTCAAATAGTTGACACTTGAGCTTAGGGATGCAGCAAGTCTCACATTTGCTGTGTAAGATCCCAGTGACAAGCAGTCTGTGAAATATAATGGTACAAGAGATCAAAACACTGAAGGTTGGGAGCCAGGAGGGGCAAGCGAGGGAGAATAGAGTGAGAGAGGAGAGGAGTGAAGACAGTATGGAGGATGTGAGGGAGAAGGAAGCACATCCCTATACCCCTCTCCAAGACACACTAACCTTCAGGTGAGTTGATCTACCACGGCAGCCCAGCAAGCAGAGTCACACAGCGGTTCATAGACCGCTGCATGAGCTCCCCAACCCTGTCGGCGCCAGATAAAGCCGTCTGACGTTACAGGGTCTGTTTACCCGCACTGCACAGGTTCACAAAACTGTGCTACTGCGCAAGCGCGCGCTGATGTAACCTAAGGACCGAGGGGTCCAGGGCAATACAGTGCAAGCAGGGATAGAGGCTTCCTGCCAGGGTAAACACATGTCCGCTGGGGGGAGAAGGGGCCAGGGTGCCTGCAGAGTACAGCACCGCTGAGGACCACTGTACAGCGAGTCTCCTTAACAGCAAGGCAATGTATAAAACAGATTATATAAAGAACCTCATAAAAACTGTAAAGGGTAATTGTATAGACTTCTGGGGATATAGCACCCAGCAAGTCACTGACCCTAACACATGAGTTTGAATACATGATATAGATGAAGTGACATTGTGCGACCTTGACAATAATGAGGCAGGTGATAATGGAAGGTGAAAAAAGGGGGGGAGGGAAGGGGGGGGATTTAGACAGAGGGAAAAGGAGGGGTATTGTTAGGGGGATGGGAAAAATTCACAAAAATGGTTTGTACGACACCATTTCGTTAAGACCAGGGGGACGAGTAGCATTGAGTCGCTCTATCCATAATGTTTCCCTCCGCAGGATTGTGCGGTCCCAATCGCCCCCCCTGGGGTTGGGTTTCACCACCTCCAGGACTGAAAATTGTGCAACAGAAGTGTCATATCTGTGATGGAGCCCAATATGTCTACCAATCGTAGTCAGTTTACCACTCTCGGAATAATAGAGGTGGTCACCAATCCTCTGCCTAAGTTCTCGAATTGTCTTTCCAACATAAAAGGCCTTGCAGGTACATAACATCAAATAGATGACCCCTCTGGTGCCACAGTCTGCAAAAGTTCAGGGGGAAAAGAGTTCGCCATTAGGTAAGACAAACTGTTTACCTTCGTGAACCCAGGGGCAGCGGGGACAGTCACCACATCTAAATGTGCCATTGGGTCCTCTCCTGGGAGGCTTGGCAGATGTGTAGTGACTAGAAGTTAATTGGTCACATAGGGAACATGCCCTGCGGAATACCAACTCAGGGGCAGGCCGTACATGTTTGCCCAAGATATTGTGCTCTGCAAGTAAATGCCAGTTGTTGGAAAGAATAGTTCGAAGTACATTATGGTGAGCAGAATATGTGGTAATAAACCTTACAGGGTCGTTTAAGGAGGGGGTTTTTTTGCAATTAAATAGTAAGGAGTTTCGGGAGCGTGAAGAGGCTTTATTGAAAGCCTTTCTCAGATTGGTAGGAGAGTATCCTCGCAGTAAGAGTCGTTCACGTAATGCCTTGGCCCGAGTTCTAAGGTCACTTTCAAGCGTACAATTTCTGCGCAAACGCAGATATTGTGCGTATGGTATACTGCGCACCAGTGATTTAGGGTGAGCACTGGTGGCGTATAATAGGGTATTGCCAGATGTGGGTTTGCGGTACAGATCCGTACCCAGGGAGCCATCTTGTTGTTTGATGATATTAAGATCTAGGAATGAAATCTGATCAGTGTCGATTTTGAAGGTGAATTTTAGGTTGAGGTCATTGTCGTCCAACATATGGAGGAAGTCCAAAAGTTTGTCCTTCGACCCAGTCCATACCAAGAATAGATCATCTATAAAACGATACCAAAGCAGGGTGTCGTCAAGAAAATCTGCGTATGTATCATTCGAGTGGACGTGCCTCTCCCAACCACCTAGGTAAAGATTTGCATAAGCTGGAGCACAGGAAGTTCCCATGGCGACTCCCTGGGTATGCAGGTACAGCTGGTCGTTGAAGGTGAAGTAATTTTTAGTCAGAATAAATTGTAGTAGTGCAAGAATAAACTGGTTGAGAGGCCATGTGGTGGTATTTTGCTCGAAAAGAAAGGATCCAGCCACAGGGGCGGATCCAGAGTCTAGTCTCCGGAGGGGCACTGCCAGAAAATATGTTTTTTTGCAGGCAATTTATCGAGGCAATGGCTGGTGTTAGGGCTTTCATCATTAATGCACCATGGTTGTTATGGTGTCAGGATTATTGAAGAGCATTATTTATATTATTACATTGTAATATAAAATGAAATGGTTCAACTCACCATAATGCAGAATCTGTGGGAGCCCCGAGTGTGTCACTTTCCACGTCGACCTGCCTTCAGATGCAGCTTGTCACTTTCCTGCCACCAGATACTGATTGTCACTTGCCACGTCACCTGCCACATGCTGCTGATTGTCACTTGCCACGTCACCTGCCGCACATTGCGGATTACACTTGCCACGTCACCTGCCACATGTTGCCGATTGTTACTTGAGACGTCACCTGCCACAAGTTGCTGATTGTTACTTGCCACGTCACCTGCCACATGTTGCTGATTGATACTTGCCACGTAACGTTACTTGCCACGGCTGTACAGTGAGGGCGGAACTGCAGTGATGCAGGGCGGGCGGTGAGAAATGATGTCACCTCTCTGCTCCCCGCCCGCCGGCTCACTGACTGGCCAGTCTCTCCACTCACCTGTGGACCGGCCCGCCCCCTCACTCAATGTCTGCCCTGCACGCCCGCACACTCAGCTGGCGACCCCCCCTCACTCGTCTGCTGGCGCCGACCTGCCTGCTCGTTAACATGCACACTCGGCTGGCGACCCCCCTCACTCGTCCGCCGGCGCCGACCTGCCCGCTCAGGCTCTCTCTCACCTGGCCCGCCTGCTCGTTAACCGGCACACTCGGCCTCCTGCCCGCTCACTCATCCATCCATTGACTGGTCTGTCACAAATTTCTCAGAGGGGGCAATTGCCCTGTTGCCCCCCCCCTGGATCCGCCCCTGTCCAGCCATCCATACGCCCCGCTCTTGGGGGATATTAGAGTAAAGCGCCTCAATATCAACTGCCACGAGCAGGGCGTCAGGAGGGATCTGGATCCCCTCTAGACGTTGCAGCAAGTCGGTGGTATCCCTGATGTATGAAGGGAGGCGGCGTACATGAGGCATCAAAAATGCGTCAACGAACTTACTTGCGTTGTCAGTTAAGGAACCTATCCCCGAAACTATAGGTCTCCCTGGGGGGGTTTGAACATTTATGTGAGTTTTGGGGAGGGAATAAAAGGTGGGGACATGGGGGAACTTGGGGACCATGAACTCAAGAGTGTCCTTGTCAGTGAGGCCTGAAAGGTAGGCCTCAGTGCAAAGGATCTGGAGCTCCTGGGCAAAGGACGACACATGAGATTGGGTAATAGGTTGGTACCAATTGTGGTTATTGAGAATAGTCGAACACATAGATTGGTATTCATTATGCGTCATTAGGACGATGTTGCCGCCTTTATCTGACTGTTTGATGACAATATCAGAACGCTGTTTTTTTAAGGTCTCTAATGGTGGCTTGAAGAAATGCCCAAATCTCGGGGCAGGTATTTAGGCCTGGGAATCTATGTGAGTGTAATCGAAAGGGTTTGAATAGTGATGCACTATTGGACGTGGAAGTATAGCTGGATGCATTTGGGTGAGGATTCTTTGAGGTAGCACAATGGGATGAGGTCCTCTGAGAGGGAATGCTCTGAGATGAACCATTCTGAGATTGAATGCCCTTAGGGGGGCCAGAGTCCTGAGTTGCTCCCTCATCAAAGAGGAGCATGAGGTCACAGAGAGCCCAGAACTCCTCCATGCTGAAATGCCTGGTGCGCTCAGTGAGCTTACGCTCCAAATTTAGATTAGTGCGGTCAGTGTCAAACATGAATCTGAAGGTGAGATTACGTGCGAATAAGTACAAGTCCTTACTGGTCTCAGTGATTTTGAAAGCATCCAAGGGGCAGAAGCATAAACCTAATTGAAGCAACGAAGACTCCTCGTCGGTCAATCGGTAGGGAGTGAGGTTTATGATGTTGAGGTTGGTGTCACATTGGGAATGTTTTGTGAAGGTTGTGTGGGTCTGAGTAGATATATGTGTCTAGATTCCCCTGCTGCTTCTTCAGATCTAAAAAAAATAGATCTTCATTGATCTTAGTATATTTATTAGTCATAAGGGTTGAATTAAGGACTTTTGGGATAGTACCGTGTAGGGTAGAGTGACCCACAGCCCCTTCCAATGGGGTGGTGGTATCAGTTGAAGTTTGTGTAGGGGGTGCACGTGCAGATTTGGGACCTTTTGGGCCTTTTTTATCCTTCTTGGGATTGGCTGGTGGAGTAACCCCGCCGTAACGCAGTCTTTTCCGTGAAGAATTGGTTGCTGGTGTGGCATTAGAGCGGGCATTGCTTTGAAAGGAAAAAGTTGATGATAAAGACGAATCAGGTTCGGCTTCAAAAGAGAGGTTCCTCGCGGCACTAGCCCGGGGGGGGGCCCCTTCTGCTTAGGTTCTTCCCAGACCATCGGTAGGCATAGCCCTCGGTGAAAGCTATTCTATCTTTACTAAATTTGCTTTGCTTTTTGACAATGATGTCCTTATTGATTATCTCTAGGTGATCTTTCTACTCTTTCCACTTAGTTTTGAAGATTGTATTATCTACTAAGTGGGAGTAGTCAGAGTTTAAACGTTCAATATTAGTAGATATTATAGTCATATCTTGGGTGTATTGTGAAATGAGTGATCTCATTAAATCAAGACTGCAGTTAGTCAAGATGTTTTCCCATGTTTTTTTTAATTCAACCGATGGATCTTTAATAGTGGGAAAAATTTGGCTTCTCAAGCCAATGGGGCAAATATTCTCTGTAACATACATCTTGAAGTATTCTATGTGCCAGTGTAAGTGCGACTTACGTTTCAGCAAATTAAACATCTTGGCAAAGAACGTCTTAATATCGTCCTCAATTTTATGGTCACTCAAACATGCCGTCTTAAGGTTAGTCATGATGCCTGCCCAATCGTTGCCGAGGACGTCCATAGTCAGATCTATCTAGGGTGAAATAACCCTGGGTTGTGTTAGGGTGACAAGACACGAAAACATCGATGTTGCCATCCATCGAGAAGTGCATAAAAAAATGGGTGTATTATTCACCCTGTGTATAGAATAATTGAAGAGTATAGCCTCAAGTACAAAACTAGTATATAACAAATAGGGGTGCCATCATCCAGGTTAGAATGAAAGATTTAAGGGGTGAAGGTGTGGAGGCAATTACCGCCACTTGCCTGTTCGCACACGCCTGAGAATTGGGGGTTGGACTATTTCGGCACTTGAAAATTGATCACAATTGATAAGTCGTAAAAAAATATATACATTTTAATAAGTATAATACAAAAATACACAAACAATATTAAAAAACAATCATAAGTATACACCACAGTTAACATATTACTAACGGGTGTCCCCGTAAAGTTTCTGTTGGGGGGGGTATACATGAAATTCCTCAACCGGTTTCGCGGTGAAAAACGCTTCTTCAGGAGGGGTTGGTCTATAAAACAATTCATATTTTTAATACAATGTACAATATACAGCAAAGTAGTCGTTAGAACAATGTAATGAAAAAAGAAGGAAGTGCCACAATGGAAGTGCCACAATGACCCACAATACGTCCAATTGATCAAAGATAATAAACATATATAAAGGTATATAGGAATGCTGGAACTCACCAGATATTTAATTGGTCGATTTTAATTGCATGGGCTGAATGTACCAGGTACGGTGTATACCGATGATGATAAAGTAAAGATACTCCCAGAGTCAAATAGTTGACACTTGAGCTTAGGGATGCAGCAAGTCTCACATTTGCTGTGTAAGATCCCAGTGACAAGCAGTGTCAAGATTATATAAAGAACCTCATAAAAACTGTAAAGGGTAATTGTATAGACTTCTGGGGATATAGCACCCAGCAAGTCACTGACCCTAACACATGAGTTCGAATACATGATATAGATGAAGTGACATTGTGCGACCTCGACAATAATGAGGCAGATGATAATGGAAGGTGAAAAAAGGGGGGGAAATTTAGACAGAGGGAAAAGGAGGGGTATTGTTAGGGGGACGGGAAAAAATTCACAAAAATGGTTTGTACGACACCATTTCGTTAAGACCAGGGGGACGAGTAGCATTGAGCCGCTCTATCCATAATGTTCCCCTCTGCAGGATTGTGTGGCCCCCCTCCCTCCCCCGTCCTCCTACTTTCCCTCACCTCTTTCCCTCCTCCCCTCTCTCCACCCTTGTCCCTTTTTCCCCCCCCCTTCCTTCCCCCTTTTCCCCCTCTTCCCCTCCCCCAACTCCTACTACTCACTCCCCTTTCTCCCCCCCTCTCCTTCCCCCATCGGTTCCCTGCCCCTTCTCCCCCCTCCCCCCTTTTCCTCCCCTTCCCTCTTCCCCCGTTCCAATCCTTCATCCCCCCCCCCCTTTACCTTCTTTACCCCCCATTCTGTTCCTCCTTCTCTTTCCTTTTCCCCTCCTCCCTTCTCCTCTCCCCCCACCTTCCCTCCCCCCTCCGTCGTGCACCTATTCTCACGTTCTTTTCACCCCTTCACCGTTCGTTCACCTCTCATCACACCCGGGTGTGCACTCCAAAACTTCCATAAGTTCTATATATTTATTTATTTTTTAATATTCATCAACCAGATTCTGTTTCTACAATCCCCCGTGTCCGCCGTGGGGGGAATTGTTTGGGTCCTGTCGTTTTACTGACCCCGTTTGAGTGGGTGAGCTGGTCTTCTCCTTTGAAATGATGTAATGTATTAGATTGTTCTAACGACCGCTTTGCTGTATATTGTACATTGTATTAAAAATATGAATTGTTTTATAGACCAACCCCTCCTGAAGAAGCGTTTTTCACCGCGAAACCGGTTGAGGAATTTCATGTATCCCCCCCCCACAGAAACTTTACGGGGACACCCGTTAGTAATTTGTTAACTGTGATGTATACTTATCATTGTTTTTTAATATTGTCTGTGTAATTTTGTATTATACTTATTAAAATGTATATATTTTTTTACGACTTATTAATTGTGATGAATTATCAAGTGCCGAAATAGTCCAACCCCCAATTCTCAGGGGTGTACATGCGAACAGGCAAGTGGCGGCAATTGCCTCCGCACCTTCACCACTTAATTCTTTCTCCGTGTAAGGATGAAGTTCCCTGACAGATTCCCTGGCATGTCTCCACATCCAGCACTCCACTGTGGTACACTCACCAACCTTTCTCTGTCTACGATGGAGAAATTAACTGGACCATATGTTCCGACAGCTTCTCCTGCCCCTCTGCTCCAGGAATCCTTCATCAATGACCGTATAATGATGAAGACTTCACCCATGACCGTGTAAGGGTGAAGTTCCCTCACAGTTCTCCCAGGCCTCCTCCTGTGCTCGGCGCACCCCCCCCCCCCCAGATGGGGGTGCCCTCCTGCTGCTGTCTGGTACTCCCTTCTCCACTTCTCCCAGCCCACAACTCCTCCCAGTGGCCTGTTACCTCAGCTTATATAGGAGGCCTGCCCCCTGCCAATTCCAGTTGGGGATTGGTCAGGGCTTCTCACATGAGCTGCCTGCCACTACAGTTCTAGGCCCTACCCCTCTTCCAGAACATTCTCCCTGGAAGCAGGGGAGGCGCCTCAGAACCAAAGCACAGGTGGTCACACCCACTGCTACACTAACCACTTCCTGCCCCCCAGGTCAAAACAAACAGGCCTAGCTTAAAGCATAGGCCTGATTAAAATTTCCCTAGCAAAAATCCCATGCTAGCACCTACCTATGGTAGAGGGTGCTACACATTATATTGGTGGTAAATGGTGAACTGCCCCTTACATTAGTTGACAGTTTAAAAGGGCCCCCTATGTTGGTGGGAATAGTGCCCCTCCAATGGTAGTCATTGGTAAAGTGTCTCATCAATTGGTGGTCAAGAGTAAAATCCCCTCCTCAAGCACCTGACGACCCTGCTCCATCTGCTTCAGCGCCTATCCTCCAGTGTCAAGCCTGGAAATCACCAGAGACCACCACTGAGGTTGTTGAGAATAAACAATCACCCCTGAGGGCAAAAAGATTTGCTTTTTCTGATGATCCATCCGAAGTCCCTGAGATATAGACCAACAAAACTAGTACATGTGGAGAAATTATATTACACAAAGTGGGTTCATTGCAATATGTCTGCCCCAGCAGTTGTTGTGGATGTTGACTTATCTGGTGAGCAGAAAGAGAAGGCGCTGTGCAAGCAGCTACCTGTAAAACATTCTCTTATGGAAGAACCCTCTGCATAGTGAATGGAAAACCTCTAACAGAGGTGGCTCTAAAACAGTCTTTCTCAATCTTTTTACCGTGGAGAAACCCTTGGCAAGGAGTCTGAGATCTCAGAAAACCCCAGAAATAATTTTCAGGGGAAAACCCCAGAAATAATCCCCAGCTCAGAGAACATTTGCGTGATCAGCCAGCTGTTGATATATAAATTCTTTTTAGAAAAAAGCATTAAATAATAGAATGGGTTATTAAAGGAGAAGTACAGCCAACACTTGATTGTCTGTACTTCTCCTGTGGATCACAGGAGTGCAGTTTGTTTTACACTGCTGACTTGTTTTCAGCAGACAGCAGGCTGAAGCCCGCTGTTGGCTGACCTCACAGAGCCGGTCCAGGCTGGGGCAAGATTGCAACAATAAAGTCAGGATCTGCCCACATGCCTGGACCAGCACCCAGCTCAACCTCTCAGCGAGCCCCTGAGAGCCTGAGCTGGCCACTCCTCCACAGCCCAGCAATCCGGTGAGCACGGGGGAGGCAGAGCAGAGAGCGGTGACTGAGAGTCACCAGTCTTCTGCTCAGGGAGCTTTGAGAACCAATGTTTGAGCGCTGGGTTCTCAGTCTTAGAGCTGGTGGGGGACAGATACAGCATCGGACCACTGCTGTATCCACCTAGGTAAATATGCTTAAAAAAAAAAACTTTTTTTAAAAACGTACCTTAATATAAAACTTGTGTTTGCTTTTTTCTGCACAGATGCCCAAAGCCGGGTTAAACTTGAGATAAATATTTCAATTATTCCACGCTGAGATGAAGCAATAGTATAAGTAAAGTGGCTACTTAACAATTGTGCTACCAATTGAAAACAGAATAAAATAATCAAAACAGCACTAAACTATACAAATAAAAATCAACCAATTCATAAATCAATAGAAATAAAGTGACAAATGCTCAACCAATATAAATAAAGTGTAATCAAGTGCAATCCAAAAAATAAGACGAAAATGTGCAAAATTACATATACATTTTATAACTCATGAAACATTATGGAAAAGTGCACTAAATAAAATTAAAAAAATTGCAACGTTGATAGAAGTAGTCCACAACGTAATATAGTGCAAAAAAAAAAGAAGGCAAATAAGTCCTTTAGGGCCCTTTCACACTGGGACGGTTTGCAGGCGCTATTGCGCTAATAATAGCGCCTGCAAACCGACCCGAAACAGCCGCTGCTGTCTCTCCAGTGTGAAAGCCCCGAGGGTTTTCACACTGGAGCGGGGCGCTAGCAGGACGAGAAAAAAAGCGGTGAAGGAGCGGAGTATACACAGCTCCTTCACTGCTCTTGCCCATTGAAATCAATGGGACAACGTGGCTATACCGCTTTGCGGTGGTTTTTAACCTTTTCTCGGCCGCTAGCGGGGGTAAAACTGATCCGATAGCGGCCGAATACCGACGGTAAAGCGCTGCTTACAATATCGGTGCTTTACCGCCAACACCGCCCCCGCCCCAATGTGAAAGGGGCCTTATGGAATCTTGTGCTCAAACTTGAGATAATCAGTGTACAGGTGGGCATCATTACCTGCGAGTGATTGGCCTTGGACACTTTGGGGTTGATTTACTAAAGGCAAATCCACTTTGCACTACAAGTGCACTGAATTTGCCTTTAGTAAATCAACCCACAGAATGCCCTCCCCCCCCCCTCCGGGGCTTCCCACATGTATATGCTGTCAGGCCAATTCGCAGGTGTAAATGTGGCCTTAGGAGTAGGAATGTTGTACTGTACTGTAGGTGGGTGGGGAAAGGCAATTCCACTGTGAGCCTGGGTTCACACATATGCGATGTAGGAACCAGCGCGATTCCAGTGCCAGTTCTTGCATCGCATCTCCTCTGCAGGCAGTTCACACTGCCCTCTGCAGTAGGGTTAACGTTCGCAGAGTAGGGTTGCCACCTCATCCCTTTAAAACCGAACACATATTACCGGTAATTACACTGGTTCTGTGGCTAATTAAGGTGGTAATTAAACTCACTTGGTGCCTTTTTTGCATTAAATTAGCCTCAGAACCTGGGCAATTAATATGTGTTCGGATTTAAAGGGATGAGGTGGCAACCCTACTCTGCGAACGTCAAAACAAAGTTAATGACAGCTCCAGATCGGTTCACAGATCGCAGTGTGAACTGTGAATTTGGACAGGAATCGGATTGCATGGGTGTGTGGGGGGGGAAAAAAGGTTCCTGCACCTTTTTTTGTGCAAATCCAATGCGAGTTCAGCTATACAACTGTATGGCTGAATTCACATTGCACAGACATCGCATGTGATCAGCACAGCAGTATGTGTGAACCCAGGCTGAAGGTGGAAAGTAGTTGATTTTGGAGGTTTTAGAGCCACTAATGTTTTTGCTATAATTTGCCCATGAGATGCTTGATTCAATGTGATTAAGGATGAGCTCCGGCGTGTTCGCATGCTGCACGCGCCGAGCCCGCCAAGAAGTCGGCACTGCGCTGCACTAATCACAGGCAGTGAGACATTTCCCGATCTCTGCAGCCGCACATCGGGAAACGTCTCACTTCTTGTGATTAGCGCTGTGCAGTGCCGAGTTCCTGGCGGGCTCGGCACGTGCAGCTTGCGAACACGCCGGAGCTTATCCTTAAATGTGATACGTTAGTTGCATCGGTACAGAGGTTGAAGCAAATTATGCTTGTGATATCGCTGCAGACAGTTGCATCGTAAAATATGAGTGTGTGTATCAGTAGTGTTTTTGTTAGTGATTTTAACCACTTGTTTTACGCTTGTTTACTATTGTGTTGTTGTGATTGGCCACAGCTATCACATTGTACATGGCCGCTGTGATTGGCCCTGTGAAAGCTCCCACCCGGCCGTCAGGTGGATGTTATATAGCCTCCTCCCTGGGGCGTGCAGCAGCCCAATCTGCAACCGCTGTTACCACTGGACACAGTGGAACTGATCGATTTTCCTAGGTATCATGTGGTCACTGTGACCAATCACATCGATCACATGCTCACCAAGTAAAAAATTGTCATGAATGGTAGCCATTCATGATTCAATATTTACTATTATATTCTCTGTGATTGGTCACAGTGATCACATGGTGTGCAGGGCCAATCACAGTGACCAGGTACCATGTAATAGATGCAGCCAATCACAGCATCACAAAAGTAAAACCTATTCATGACAGTTAAAGGATAAGTTCACTTTTTTGGGCAGAATCCCACTTTTCATAATAAATAGAAGCCTTTTGTAAGCTAATTTCTGCCCAAGCCATCCCAATGTGCTTATCTCTCACTTACCTTGTCTATAGAAGCTGTGAAATTTCATCTGTTTATTTGAGTGTTTGAAAAATGTTTTATACTTCCTGTAGATTATGTGACATCCAGGAAGCTTTGCATCCCAGCATGCACCATCTTGCTGCATCACAGAAGAGGGCGTGATAGGGTGTGTTCATCACTCTGGACCACACCTCCCTCATTACCACCTTCCACCCACTTTCTGTACAATCTGATTGTACAAACTCATTTAGATCTACCATCAGCTATGTAGTGCAAGGGCCTGGCTGATTTCATACAAATGTAATGGATTGTTCAGGTGTGTCCTCCTATACCAGAGTTTTGGTAAATCCACAGGAAATTGTACAGAGATTGTACAATCAGATTGCATAGTGTGTGGCCATCTTTATACAAGTACATAGGAGGGTGTGGATGGAGACACTCAGTTCTCAGGCCCTATTCACACCTCTGCATAGTAGGAACTTGCGTTCTACACGCATTTCTCTTTTGGGGCGTTTTGGAGAGTTTACACTCATCATGCATGGGGCAGCCATTCACTTGAATGGGCTGTCCTACACGTGACGGTCACCCTAAAGAAGCTCCTGATATTTTTTTGGAGCTGCGTTTTTACTGCACTTTTTGGTGCATGTGTGTAGCGCTACAGGAGCCGCTGGTGAATATGGGTATCTCCCACCCTGCACAGCCAGGCACATACATTTTTCATTTACTCATTAGACAAGAAGCAGTCCTTGCAGCTTTGTTTTGTTTTTTTATTTAGGGGGATTAAACTTGGATGGGTAAGGGCTGTTATAGAATGCCCACTTGATCATTAACCGGTTCCCGACTGGCGCACGCCGATGTACGTCGGCAGAATGGCACGGCTGGGCAAATGGGCCTACCCGTACATCCCTTTAAATTTGCCGCCGTGCCATTGCATGCGCGCGCCAGCAGGGGGCTCCATGAGTCAGGTCACGTGTCCCGCAGAATTGATCGCCGCAGGGATACCCGCGATCGCCTCACAGAGAGGACGAACGGGGAGATGCTAATGTAAATAAGCATCTCCCCCGTTCTGCCTAGTGACAGTATCACTGACCTCTGCTCCCTGTCATCGGGAGCAGAGATCAGGGATGTATCACACGTAGCCACGCCCCCCCCAAGTTAGAAACACTCCCCAGGACATACTTAACCCCTCCCTAGCCCCTTAGTGGTTAACCCCTTCACTGCCAGTGTCATTTACACAGGAATCAGTGCATTTGTATAGCACTGATAGCTGTATAAATGACAATGGTCCAAAAAATGTCCGATGTGTCCGCCATAATGTCGCAGTCACGATTTAAAAATCGCTGATCGCCGCCATTACTAGTAAAAAAAAAAATGAATAATAAAAATGCCATAAAACTATCCCCTATTTTGTAAACGCTATAACTTTTGCACAAACCAATCAATAAACGCTTATTGCAATTTTTTTTTAACCAAAAATATGTAGAAGAATACGTATTGGCCTAAACTGAGGAAAAAAAATGTTTTTTTAAATATTTTTTTGGGGATATTTATTATAGCAAAAAGATAAAATAATGTGTTTTTTTTTTAAATTGACGCTATATTTTTGTTTATAGCGCAAAAAATAAAAACCGCAGAGGCGATCAAATACCACCAAAAGAAAGCTCTATTTGTGGGAAAAAAAAGGACATCAATTTTGTTTGGGAGCCACGTCGCATGACCGCGCAATTTTCAGTTAAAGCGACGCAGTGCTGAATCGCAAAAAGTGCTCTGGTCAGGAAGGGGGTAAATTCTTCTGGGGCTGAAGTGGTTAAGAAATCTTCAGGAACTCAACGATATACATCCGGTATATACTCACTTCTAATCTTCTGCTTCCAGCACAGACTTGCATGTGGAACTACAACTCCCAGCAAAAATAGAGGTCTTTGGTGCTAGCTGTGCTATTTCTGTGGCTACTGCTCTCAGTACCACCTCTTCATGCACTGCCAGCCCGCCTGGCTGCAGCTGCCCCTTTCACAAGCCCTCCTGGCTACTTTTCCACAGTCCTCCCAGACTGACTCTGCATCAATCCCAGACTGCTTGCTACCAGTTCCTTCAGGCATGCCTCTCATTCCTCTGACTGCAAAACTCACCAGCCCATGTGACTGTCTTCCTCCCTGGCGATTTGCCTGGTAGTGTCCTCCTGCTATCCTCTCTTTGCTCCCGTGTCCCTCTGTGTGTCATGAAGAGGGGTCCCTTCCGCACCCAAGCCCAGACCTGAGTTCACCCCCCCCAGACTAGGAAGCTACTCTCAAATGCTTCTGGAATCTTCTCCAAGTTTCCAGCTAGCAGGGAGCGTCACCAGAGATGCTGCTGCTGAGTCACCCAGCCTACCTGAGTCACTCAAACCCTGACCCAGAAAAAACAGCCAAGCCTGAATTTACCTACACTAACAAAAATCCTAACCTTAGCACTCTAGCCACGCTAGGAGGTGCTACATGTGCATCGCATTTGTCACATGGCAAATGCACACCTGCTAGCCGCCCTTGAGGTGCCATTAACATTTAATGGCAATTCAAGTGCGATGTGCATTTGCAGTGTGTTTGCAAAACACACAGCAAAGCATGTGTTTTCTATGCATTTTTCTATGCATCCAGAAGCATGCAGATGTGAATGGAGCCTCATTGTTCTTGTGTTAACACACCAATTTCACTTTCAGGTCCCCTTCACATCTAGTGTAGTGGGAGCGCACAGTTTTTGGCTTGTTTTAACTGTGACATGCATAGACACATGCAGCAAAGCAGCTCATGGGACATTTTGGCATGTTGCAGTTTGCACCTTTTTTACTATGCATTTTGCTGCATTTGTCACTTGTTTTTCACATGGCAAAATGTGTGTTTACTTCTTTGTTTGGGGTGCCATTAACAATTAACGGGCAAAAGTGCAACTAGTTCAATTTTGGTGTATAAAGGTGGCCACACACTATAAAATCTGATTGTACTATCTATTTTAGATTTACCATCAATTATAAAATAGGAGGACATACCATCTATCCAATCACTCTGTATCTAATCAGGCAGACCCTTGCACTACATATTTGATAGTATATCTTAAGGAGATTGTACAATTAGATTGTATAATGTATGGTGAGCTTTACATACTTCCAAGACATACTTCTCCTATTTTCAGTACTACAGTTCTATCCACATAGGCTGTTATCTGATCGCTCAGCACCTGCACACTCTGCTAAATGAACGATCAATGTAGGGCAGGTGCAGGGTGTGTGTTAATGAGGTCAGCTGGTGAACTCCTTCCTGTGTCTTCCTGATTTTCACAACTTAAATGGGCCATACATTATACAATTTTCTTATTTAATTTAATTTAGATTTACCTTCAACCATGTAGTGCAAGTGCCTGCCCGATTGCATACAATACATCTATACACATTATTTAAATGTATGACCAGCCTTAAAGTTGCAGCGACTATGAAAAGGTTTCTGAAACACTGTGATGCGACTTTCATGCGACTTGAGTGCCAAAGAGTGTAAAGGGAAATCAAACCATTTTGGAGTCGCACTTGTGTAAACTGAGCCTTAACCACTTGCCTATTGGGCATTTTTAGCCCCTTCCTGCCCAGGCCAATTTTCAGGTTTCATGCTGTCACACTTCGAAGCTGGGTTTACACTGCAGCACGGAGCGGCTCACAGCAGCGGTCCGGTGCATCCCTGTTCACTGTTTCAGGTCCGATTTCAGCACAAATTTTGGACTGAATTCGGACCTGAAACGGACCAGAAGACACAAAGGACTCATGTGCAATTCGCACCGGAGCCGCCCTGGAGATGTGTAAACTGGCTCCATAGAGAGCCGGTCACAATCTCCTGACCTGAAAATTGGATGTGGCGAAACACACATCCAATTCGCAATAGTGTAATGTAAATTTTACGGTCATGCAACACTGTACCCAAACAAAATTTTTATTATTTTTTTCACACAAATAGAGCTTTCTTTTGGTGGTATTTAATCACCACCAGGTTTTAGATTTTTTGCGAAATAAATTCAAAAAGACTGAAAATTTTGAATAAAAATAAAACAAAACTTTTTCATAGTTTGTTATAACATTTTGGAAATAGGTAATTTTTCTTCTTCATTGTTGTGTGCTGATGAGACTGCACTGATGGACACTGATAGGCTGCACTGATGAGGAAGCACTGATGGACATTGATTGGCACTGATAGGCGGCACTGGTGGGCACTGATGAGGAGGCACTGGTGGGCATTGATGAGGCTGCATGTACTGGTAGGCAGCACTGATGGGTGGTACTGATAGGCGGAACTGAGAGGCGGCACTGATGCGCACTGGTAGGCGCCACTGGTAGGTGACATTGATGAGGAGGCACTGATGGGTACTTATTGACAGCACTTGTGGGCACTAATTGGCAGCACTGGTGGGCACTGCTTGGCAACACTGGTTGACACACATTGGCAGCACTGGTGGGCACACAATGGCGGAACTGTTTGCAGACATCCCAACCTGCAAAAACTCATTTGAGGGAGGTGGCAAACTCATTTCAGAGAGGTGACGCTTTGCCCGGGGCCGAGCCCCCCCCCCCCCCCAATAAAATGCAGCCTTACCAGTACCAATGAAATGCAGCCTGATCAGTGCCCATGAAATACATCCTTACCAGTGCCTATGAAATACAGCCTTACCAGTGCCCATGGAATACAGCCTTACCAGTGCCCGTGAAATACGGCCTTACCAGTGCCCATGAAATGCCGCCTTACCAGTGCCCATGGAATACAGCCTTACCAGTGCCCATTAAATGCAGCCTGATCACACAGCTGCTGGGGCTGGACTGCTGGAGCCTGGGGTCTGGCTGCTTGGGCCAAGGGTCTGGCTGCTGGGGCCAATCACCCGGCTGCTGGGGCCAAAGGTCTGGCTGCTGGGGCCAAGGGTCTGGCTGCTGGTCCTGGGGTCTGGCTGCTGGGCCCATGCTGGTTCTAGGGTTTGGCTGCTGGGCCCTTGCTGCTGGGGCTGAGGCCTGGCTGCTTGGGTCCAGCTACTGGGGCTTGGGGTCCAGCTGCTGGTGCCTGGGGTCTGGCTGCTTGGGCCTGGGGTCTGGCTGCTGGGCCCTTGCTGCTGGTCCTGGGGTCTGGCTCCTGGGGCCTGGGGTCTAGCTGCTGGGCCCGTGTTGGTCCTGGGGTTTGGCTGATGGGCCCTTGCTGCCGGGGCTGGGGTCTGGCTGCTGGGGCCAGTGGTCTGGCTGCTGGGTCAGGGGTGTGGCTGCTGGGGCCAGGGATCTGGCTGCTGGGGCCTGGGGTCTGGCTGCTGGAGCCAGGGGTCTGGCTGCTGGGGTCTATGTGTGACTATACCACCATGCATTACATGCGTTTAATCCGGGATTTATATTGTTGCTTACAATTTTAATTTCATTAGTATTTATATTCATTTCACTTCTGTTTCAAGTGACCCCGGGTTCCAGACGGGCCGGCGACTCTGTTGTCATTTTGGCGATAGATTCACTTCCGGTCGATTCTGCAGTCACTCAGAGGATTCGTTTACTTCCGGGTTATCTATCATTTTTGGTTCCCATCACTTGAGACCAAAATGAGTCTTGGTATACTCTTTTGGTATCACCACCATTTTGGTGGTGACATCCAGTAGAGGACCTTGCCAGCTTTCTCGGGTGTCATATTGTTGGCGTCATAAGATGCAAAACGCTCAGTCCCGTTCTCTTGCTGCGGTGTCCCCATATGGCGATTACAACAGCAAGATTTAATATTATATTATGGAACTCAGCTTATTTAATTTTTAAGTTTATTCTAAATATGCTTCTGGGTGTTCTCTGTCTAATCAACATAGCGGAGCACGGGCTAGAGCACATTGTCTGACATACACCCACATTGAGTCACTAATCAAAGTGAGGCTTGAATTGCAAGCCATGGGCGCCATCTTTACTAACCGGAAGTGATCTGTTTATGATTTTTTTTTGGCAGGCATGGAGCTGGCCCTCATTTGCGGTGATTATTTACCTTTATAAATACACAGTGGCTGTAGTGGACCAGCACCCCAGAGGATGCTTTATTAGGACGAAACGTCGGGACCGGCTCTACTGATGCCACCGCTTTGCTTTGATTTTATCCAAATGCTTTTTATGTCTTCTCAAATGTGAGTGACAATTTTATAATTTTTTCAAATAAATGTTTTACTCTTAAACGGAATCACACTATGTGGCCCAATTTTTTCTCTTTTTGCCATATGTCATATTGAGAGGAACCATTTACAGCCTTACCAGTGCCCATTAAATGCAGCCTGATCACACAGCTGCTGGGGCTGGACTGCTGGAGCCTGGGGTCTGGCTGCTTGGGCCAAGGGTCTGGCTGCTGGGGCCAATCACCTGGCTGCTGGAGCCAAGGGTCTGGCTGCTGGGGCCAAGGGTCTGGCTGCTGGTCCTGGGGCCTGGCTGCTGGGCCCATGCTGGTCCTAGGGTTTGGCTGCTGGGCCCTTGCTGCTGGGGCTGAGGCCTGGCTGCTGGGGTCCAGCTGCTGGGGCCTGGGGTCCAGCTGCTGGTGCCTGGGGTCTGGCTGCTTGGGCCTGGGGTCTGGCTGCTGGGCCCTTGCTGCTGGTCCTGGGGTCTGGCTGCTGGGGCCTGGGATCTAGCTGCTGGGCCCGTGCTGGTCCTGGGGTTTGGCTGATGGGCCCTTGCTGCCGGGGCTGGGGTCTGGCTGCTGGGGCCAGTGGTCTGGCTGCTGGGACAGGGGTGTGGCTGCTGGGGTCCGGCTGCTGGGGCCAGGGATCTGGCTGCTGGGGTCCGGCTGCTGGGGCCTGGGGTCTGGCTGCTTGAGCCAGGGGTCTGGCTGCTGGGGTCTATGTGTGACTATACCACAATGCATTACATGTGCTTAATCCGGGATTTATATTGTTGCTTACAATTTTAATTTCATTAGTATTTATATTCATTTCACTTCTGTTTCAAGTGACCCCGGGTTCCAGATGGGCCGGCGACTCTGTTGTCATTTTGGCGATAGATTCACTTCCGGGCGATTCTGCAGTCACTCTGAGGATTTGTTTACTTCCGGGTTATCTATCATTTTTGGTTCCCATCACTTGAGACCAAAATGGGTCTTGGTATACTCTTTTGGTATCGCCGCCATTTTGGTGGTGACATCCAGTAGAGGACCTTGCCAGCTTTCTCGGGTGTCATTTTGTTGGCGTCATCAGATGCAAAACGCTCAGTCCCGTTCTCTTGCTGCTTTGTCCCCATATGGCGATTTTTTCTCCTTTTGCCATATGTCATATTGAGAGGAACCACTCACGAATTCCGGTCACTATTTCTATTGTGGATACCCACTGATGTCAAAATTGTCACGGATCCCAACCTGATTTGGTTTACATTGGAAGTCGTGGTTGCTGTACCTTCTTGGGTGTGCTACACAAAAAGCTCGGTTGACTCATCAGGCATATGCCTAGTTGGGTTCAACCTGTCTGGTAAGCCTCTTTCCTTACGGTGGTGGATTATCTACAGACAACCAGTTCTCACAGATTCACAGTCACTATATTTGATGTCATATATGGACTATATGCACTTTATATGCACTAACAATGATGGTTAATTTTATCATTATTGCTGTGTAACTTTACTGTTGTGTTTTGCACATTTATATACCATATCTACTTTATATTGGGATATTTTTTCTGCCTATTCCATCCTCATTAGCGCTGCACTATACTACTTCATTTGGCTGCTGGGGTCCGGCTGCTAGGGCCAGGGGTCTGGCTGCTGGGGCCTGGGGTCTAGCTGCTGGGCCCGTGCTGGTCCTGGGGTTTGGCTGCTGTGCCCCTGTTGCTGGGGCTGGGGTCTGGCTGCTGGGGCCAGGGGTCTGGCTGCTGGGGCCATGGTTCTTGCTGTTGGGGTCCGGCTGCTGGGGTCTGGCTGCTGGGCCCGTGCTGGTCCTGGGGTTT
This sequence comes from Lithobates clamitans, assembly GCA_037952925.1. NCBI lineage: Eukaryota > Metazoa > Chordata > Amphibia > Anura > Ranidae > Lithobates > Lithobates clamitans. Next base: position 2,287,750 of record JBBGZY010001263.1, read on the forward strand.
AGCTGCTGGACCCTTGCTGCTGGGGCTGGGGTCTGGCTGCTGGGGCCAGGGGTCTGGCTGCTGGGGCCAAGGGTCTTGCTGCTGGGGCCTGGGGTCTGGCTGCTGGGCCCGTGCTGGTCCTGGGGTTTAGCTGCTGAAAACTTGCTGCTGGGGCTGGGGTCTGGCAGCTGGGGCCAGGGGTCTGGCAGCTGGGGCCAGGGGTCTGGCTGCTGAGGCCTGGGGTCTGGCTGCTGAGGCCTGAGGTCTGGCTGCTGAGGCCTGAGGTCTGGCTGCTGGGCCTGTGCTGATCCTGGGGTTTGGCTGCTGGGCCCTTGCTGCTGGGGTCTGGCTGCTGGGGCCAGGAGTCTGGCTGCTGAGGTCCAGCTACTGGGGTCTGGCTGCTGGGCCGTGCTGGTCCTGGGGTTTGGCTGCTGGGCCCTTGCTGCTGGGGCTTGTCATGAACTTGTAGTTTTGAAACAGCTGGAGGGCTACCAGTTTGAGACCCTGTTATAGAGGTATTCTTGAAGAAAGCAAGAATTGGCCTAGCTGTCAAAAATTTAAATGATATGCACTTGGTAAACCGGTGTAAAAAAAATTGGTCTTTGGGTGTCGGTGGCGCCTTCACACTGTAACCCTATTGAGGTATTCTTGAAGAAAGTAAGAATTGGCCTTGCTGTCAAAAATTAAAATGATATACACCTATCAAAAGATGTGGAAAAAATGGTCTTTGGGTGTCGGCGCCTTCACACCGTAACCCTAGTGAGGTACTCTTGAAGAAAGAAAAATTTGGCCTTCCTGTCAAGAATTGCAATGATATGCACTTGTCAAGCAGGTGTAAAAAAATTGGTCTTTGGGTGCCAGTGGCGCTTCACACCATAACCCTATTGAGATACTCTTGAAGAAAAAAAAATGGCCTTGCTGTAAAATATTGCAATGATATGCACTTATCAAACAGGTGTGGAAAAATTGGTCTTTGGGTGTCGGTGGTGCCTTCACACTGTAACCCTATTGAGGTACTCTTGATGAAAGCAAGAATTGACCTTGCTGTCAAAAATTTAAATGATATGCACTTGTCAAAAGGTGTGGAAAAATTGGTCTTTGGGTGCCAGTGGCGCTTCACACCATAACCCTATTTAGATACTCTTGAAGAAAGCAAGAATTGGCCTTGCTGTCAAAAATTGCCACAATATGCACTTGTCAAACAGGCGTGGAAAAATTGGTCTTTGGGTGTCGGTGGTGCCTTCACACCGTAAGCCTATTGAGGTACTCTTGATGAAAGCAAGAATTGGCCTTGCTGTCAAAAATTGCAATGATATGCACTTGCCAAACAGGTGTGGAAAAATTGGTCTTTGGGTGTCGGTGGCGCCTTCACACTGTAACCCTATTGAGGTACTCTTGAAGAAAGCAAGAATTGGCCTTGTTGTCAAAAATTTAAATGACATGCGCCTGTCAAACAGGTGCGGAAAAATTGATCTTTGGGTGTCGGTGGTGCCTTCACACCGTAACCCTATAGAAGTACTCTTGATGAAAGCAAGAATTGGCCTTGCTGTCAAAAATTACAATGATATGCACTTGCCAAACAGATGTGGAAAAATTGGTCTTTGGATGTCGGTGGCGCCTTCACACCATAACCCTACTGAGGTACTCTTGAAGAAAGCAAGAATTGGCCTTGCTGTCAAAAATTGCAATGATATGCATTTGTCAAACAGGTGTGGAAAAATTGGTCTTTGGGTGTCGGTGGTGCCTTCAGCAATAACCCTATTGAGCTACTCTTGATGAAAAGCAAAAATTGGCCTTGCTGTAAAATATTGCAATGATATGCACTTGTCAAACAGGTGTGAAAAAATTGGTCTATGGGTGTCAGTGGCGCCTTCACACTGTAACCTTATTGAGGTACTCTTGAAAAAAGCAAGAATTGGCCTTGTTGTCAAAAATTTAAATGACATGCACCTGTCAAACAGGTGTGGAAAAATTGATCTTTGGGTGTTGGTGGCGCCTTCACATCGTAACCCTATAGAAGTACTCTTGAAGAAAGTAAGAATTGGCCTTGCTGTCAAAAATTTAAATGATATGCACCTGTCAAACAGGTGCGTAAAAATTGGTCTTTAGGTGTTAATTGTGACCATGAAACCTACACCAAAAAATTTCCTTCAGATGAAATCAACACCCACAACGCTAGGCAGCCTAGAAGTCCTACAGAGATTCCACATCCCAAAAACACTTAATCAGCGACATTGGCATCAGGGGTTTCATAGCTGCTCGTAATCCAGGACTGATTCATTTTTATAAATGTCAGACGGTCCACGGAGTCTGTGGACAGACGCGTTCTATTATCAGTAACAAAACCTCCAGCAGCACTGAATGCCCGTTCAGAAAGCACGCTGGATGCAGGGCAGCCCAACAGCTCAATTTCATACTGGGCAAGTTCTTGCCAGTGGTCTATTCTCATGACACAGTAAGCCAGTGGATTGTCGACTGGAAAGCTCTCCATCTCTGTTTTTGCCCCTAGATAATCGTCCACTGTAATCGTCCACTGTGTGATGCAGACACAGCCAATGGGGTATGGAAGCTGACAGCCCTGGGCAGCAAGGACTAAAAAAATTGTGAAATGCATCACTTAGGAAGCCTCAAAACTACATTTTCCACAACATTGTAACCTACCAGAGTCGGGAAAAGCATTAGCTAAACTCCTCTTTAAGGTGTCCTCAAGAGATTGCACTCTCTGTGGGGACAGGATGAGTTCAAGGAGGGTTGCCAACCAATAGTGATCCTTCTCCTTTACGCCACATATTCTTGGATCTTTCCGCAGGCTTTAAAGCATGAGGGAGCCCTTGCATCACAAATTTGTGGAGGCATGAGAAACAGACTCCTCGGGGTCACTGAGGATTATAGTATCTGGAACTGCCTCCTCCCAGCCATGTACTGTACTACCCCAAGGGTTCTGGGAATAGAAAACCATCTCTTACTGTTTGATGTATGTCTTCCTCTGCTTCAATGCCTCCAAAACTAATAGAATCCTCCTCCTCCTCCCTCTCCTCCTGTGTGTTCTGTGGCATAGGAACAATGGTGTCTGCATAAAGTGGGCCTTGAGAGGAAGTCCTCCTCTTCCCCCCCCCCCCCCCCGCTGCTCTGCCTCAAGTGCCCTTTCCATAATGCCAGAGAGAGTCTGCTCCAGCAGGAACACAACAGGGATTGTGTCACTGGTGCATGCATTGTCACGGCTCACCATCCTTGTGGCCTCCTCATATAGTGACAGTACAGTGCATGCATCCTTTATGAGCAGCCATTGGTGTGGAAAAAAAAAAGCTGAGCCGGCCTGAGTCTGTTGTTGTGCCATACTCACACAGGTACTAGTTGACGGCCCTCTGCTGCATTTGCAGCCTTTGCAGCATTGCCAAAGTTGAGTTCCACCTGGTGGGCATGTCTCAAAACAAATTTACGAGCAGGTGGAATTCCTGCTGAATTTCAGCCAACTGAGCACTGGCTGTGTATGACCACCTGAAATGGCTACAGACTCTTCTGGCCTGCTTTAGCAGATCTTCCAATCCTGGGTACCTATCTAGGAAACGCTGCACCACCAAACTGAGGACATGTGCCAGGCATGGCACATGTGTCAACTTTCCCTGTCTAAGGGCATACAGGAGGTTTGTGCCATTATCGCACACCACCATTCCTGGCTCCAGCTGACATGGCATAAACCAAGGGCCTGCCCCTGCAGAGCTGCAAGAATCTCTGCTCCGGTGTGGTTCCTGTCCCCTAGACACACCAGCTGAAGCACTGCATGGCACCTTTTAGTCTGACTCATTGAATAACCCCTTGAATGCTTAGGGGGTACTTGTGGTTCATAGGACATTTCAGCAGAGGAGGGCATGGAGGAGGAGGAGAAGGAGGAGGAGTTGGGGGTAGAGCTGAGAAATCTCGCATCATTACAACTAGCTGTATGGAAACATGGGGGCACAACAAGCTGCAGCACTGAGCCCTGCCCTTCATTCTTTCAACTTGCAAGCAGAGTTACCCAGTGTGCTGTGAACTAAATATACCGTCCCTGACAATGCTTGTTGGACCACGTGTCAGCAGTAACATGGACTTTGCAGCTTACTGCCTTGCCCAATGATGCCACAACATTGCCTTCCGCATGATGGTACAGTGCTGGAATGGCCTTACGTGAAAAGAAAATGCGACTGGGAACCTGCCATTGTGGTACAGCACAGCCTGCAAATTCACAGAAGGGGGCAGAATCCACCAGATGGAAAGGCAGAAGTTGTAGAGCCAGCAGCTTTGACAAGCTTGCATTTAGATGCTGGGCATGTGGGTGGCAGTGACTGTATTTTTTTTCCCACTGCAGCAGATGGGTCAGAGAAATTTGCTGGCTATAGTCTGCAGCTGGTGGTGTGCTGCTGGCAGGTGTGCTGCAAGGACCTGGGACAACCTGCGCTATACCATCGTCCCTGTCAGTGAAGGCTGCTGAGACGTCATGAGGTATAGCGGGGGCAGACTGAGTAAGGAGGAGGTACAGATTTGCACCCATTTTGTGTGGCTTTCAGGTGCCAACGGGCTGAGTGGTGGGAAATTAAAGGCCTTGTCAAGCATGTGGTACCCAAATGGCTCGTGTTTTTGCCACGCTTGATGTGCTTGAGACAAAGTTTGCAAAAGTGCGATCCGATGTGCTAAAAAAGGCCCAGACAGCTGAGCTGTGGGAAGTGGGCTGGGAGATAACAGCTCCACAATGTGATCGAAGAGGGTGGCTGCTCTCTACTCTTCCATAATGGCTGCCTCATTGGGGTTGTACCTCACCCTCACTTTCCTCCTCTGCTCTATCAGGCACCCAAGTCGATTCAGTGACCTCATCATCATCATCTCCTCCATCTTCATTACCACTGAGACAACTTGGCAATATGCTGCAGCTGGAGAAACATGACTGCCAATTTGTGTACCAGTGTTTTTCCTCTCTGTGGGGTCATGTTCCTGCTCTCCTCAACCTCAACCTCAGAACCAACATCTGAATCAAGTAATGGCTGTTCATCATCAAGGAGCAAGTGGCTGATGCTGTGTTCAAATAACTCAGCTGACTCTTCCATGCCTGATGCTGGGGCTATGGCAGGAATAGCTGTGGACACGGAGACAGGTTTAGCCACTCTGGCAGCTGCAGTGCTTAGGTCCCTGCTTAGGTGATGGAGAATGAAGAGGATGAGGATGGTTTAGTAAGTCAGTGGTTACCCCAGGCAACCACAGTACAAGTTAGCTGCCTTCTGCTCCCAGTTGCTAGGGTACAGTCGGTACCGAGCGACATGTCCGGACAAGTTCTGCAAGTGTCAGTGTGCCTGCAAACTTCAGTACAGCTACCAAGGGGTTACAGCAATGCGTGTGGGAAAAGTCCTGCTTATAAGAGCTGCGGGCGCCAGCCAGTCTGGAAGCTTGGGGATGGAGCCACGCCCCAGAGGAGACCCAGCATTCTCTGCTATCAGCGAGAGACAGGAGCAAGATTGCAGAAGGTGCACGTGTGTATCCAGCGCTGACCTGGTTGCCTGATCTGCAGGAGCGGACACTGGTGGACACCGATGTCTGGTTGGAGCATTGCGGTGGATTCGCCCTTGGGATGATCGAGGGAACGGAGCGACTTTGCCTACTGTGTCCTAAATGCCGACTAGCGGCGGTCAGTGTCTGGGTCCGGTGCAGGCATTGTGACAAGTCACGTACTTGGCTAATATCCAGTGAGCAGGGGCCACAGTACTATTGAGTAGACCGTGGAAGTCCCGGAAGGCCAGTGGAGGGCCTTGGATCATCCGAGCAAGGTGAAGTTGAGTCAGAGCCTGGTGACTCTTCTGCAAAAACCAGCGACACTGGGGAAGAGAGTTGGAGATCTGCCATGGCCTGCCGCCCGGTCAGCCATCTAGTAACTGTAAGTAATGACCAGAAGGAAATACACATTGTCCCTGAAATGCCGGCTGTGCCTATGTGCTCTGCTGACCTCACCTGGAAGGAGTCAGTGCAGGAGGGAGATGTGCCCTCAGGTAAGCCAGAAGGGGAAAGCCAAGACAGGGCCATAGATTGGGGTTCCCCCAGACTGCAGGGAAAATTCAGGTTCCTGGAAGATGAGATAGTGGAATGTTCGTCACACTGTAGCTCAGAGGAGGAATGGGAGTTGGGAGGCTCCCTGGTCCAGGAAGAGATCTAGTCCGACGTGTTAGATGTACCAGATAGGGTGCCCACATGTCCCGGATTGCCTGGGACATTCCCGCAATTAGCAGGTCTGTCCGGCACCTTCATTCCGGGACAATACAGTGTCCTGGAATGAAATTGATAGAGCGAGCAAACCCCGCTATAGCTCTGGCACTCACTCTGCCTCCAGCTCCATCTGCCTCCAGCCGAGGGGGAGCTGAGACCGCTCCCTCCACCCGAGCACAACCGAGCCGAGGGGAGCTGAGACCGCCCGCCCCCCACCCGAGCACAGCCGAGCCCACCCGAGCCGAGGGGTGCTGAGACCGCCCCCCCGCACAAGCACAGCCGAACCCGCCTGAGCCGAGGGGAGCTGAGACTGCCCCCCGGCCCCCGCCCGAGCACAGCCGAGCCGTGGGAAGCTGAGACTGCCCCCTGTTCGAGCACAGCTGAGTGGATCCGGGGCCGCCCCCCCCCCCCACCCGAGCACAGCCTAGCGGAGCTGAGACCGCCTCCCAGCACAGCCGAGCCAAGACTATTTTTACTGCTGACAATTACCTTCTGTGCTACTTCTCAATCTGTTAGCTCTGTCTAGCACAAGTGCAGAGAGGGGTCTGTACTGAGGGAGGGGGGATCTATACTGAGAGTAAGGGGGGGTCTGTACTGAGGGAGGGGGATCTATACTGAGGGAGGGGGATCTATACTGAGTGTAAGGGCGGTCTGTACTTATTGGGGGGATCTGTACTGAGGGGAGGTCTGTACTTATTCGGGGGGTCTATACATATTGGGGGAGTCTGTACTAAGGAGGGGGATCTATACTGAGGAAGGGGAGGCTGTACTTAGTGGCGGAGGGGTCTGTACTTATTGGGGAGGGGGGTCTGTACTGAGGGAGGGGGATCTATACTGAGGGAGGGGGGTCTGTACTTAGTGGGGGGGGGTCTGTACTTAGTGGGGAGGGGGGTATGTACTGAGGGAGGGGGATGTATACTGATTGAGGGGGATTTATACTGAGGGAGGGGGATCTATACTGAGGGAGGGGGATCTATACTGAGGGAGGGGAGTCTATACTTAATGAAGGGGGGTCTGTACTGAGAGAGGACTTTACTTGGCAGGGGGTGACACCATGTTTTACCGCACCGGTGGGGTGACACCAACCCTAGCGAAGCCACTGCCACCCACCTCCTCTATCTTCTCGGGGCCCACTCCAGCATGCTCTAAAACAGGTCCCCGGGCCGCACTGCCACGGTGACAAGTGACACACTGCATCTGGTAGCAGGCGACAGTGGCATGCTGCATCTGGTGGCAAGTGACAAGCTCAGGGTACCCAATGATTCTGCATTATGGTGAGTTGAACCATTTCATTATATATTACGATGTAGTAATAGAAATAATATGATTTGATCATCCTGACACCATATCAAGCATGGTGATGGGATGATAAAAGTGCTAAAACCAGCCATTCACCTGAAAATCACTTGCCCCTGAAATCCCCGTCAACTCCAGAAAGTTTAAAAAATACTGCATTTTTGCTTGCACATGATTGAATGATGAAAGTCAGCAGAGCGTCTGCTCATTTAATAAGCTCTGGAGCAACTGCACTTGCAGAGTACAACTCCACTTTGCAAAATGCATTAGTAAATGCCTTTAGTAAATCAACACCTAGGTGTGTTACAACTGAAGCATAATCTAATCTTGTCCTTTAGAGACACCTAGTGCCTGTTTTTGTTATTACGCATTTTTTTTTTCTATAGACTTGTTGGGACTTTATCGGAAAATTATTTCTGGACTTCCTCGTGTCTACACCTACACATTGCAGTGTAAGCATAACCTCTTATTTTACAACAGAAGATACATGAAGGTTTTATCCAAAATACAACAGACCTGCAGATTTACAGATATATAATATTAACCACTTAAGGACCAGCCACCGTCATTATACTGCGGCAGGTTGGCTCTCCTGCACGAATCGCCGTAGATGTACGTCGGCCGCTTTAAGAGTGATAGGAGGCACACATGCCCGCTATATCTGCTGGCCACCCTCAATCACTCCACAGAGAACCAGAATGGGGATCTGTCAATGTAAACAGACAGATTCCCATTCTGACAGGGGAGTAGAGAGAGATCTGCTATTCCTAGTGATTAGGAACAGCGATCTCTCTCCACCTCCAGTCAGTCCCATCCCCCCACAGTTAGAAACACCTCCCAGGGAACACATTTAACCCCTTGATCGCCCCCTAGTGTTAATCCCTTCCTTGCCAGTGACATTTACACAGTCATCAGTGCATTTTTATAGCACTGATCGCTGTATAAATGTCAATGGTCCCAAAAAAGTGGCAAAAGTGTCTGATCTGTCCTCCGCAATGTGGCAGTCCCAGTAAAAATCGCAGATCGCTGTCACTGCTAGTAAAAAAAAAGAAATAATAAAAATGCCATAAATCTATTCCCTATTTTGTAGATGCTATAAATTTTGCGGCAACCCATCAATATACGCTTACTATGATTTTTTTTTACCAAAAATATGTTGAAGAATACATATTGGCCTAAACTGATGAAGAAATTAATTTTTTTACATTTTTGGGGGGGATATTTATAATACCAAAAAGTAAAAAATTATGTTTTTTTTTCAAAATTGTCATTGTTTATAGCGAAAAAAAATAAAAACCTCAGAGGTGATCAAATATCACCAAAAGAAAGCTCTATTTGTGGGGATAAGAGGATTACAGCATCGCGCGACCGCGCAATTGTCAGTTAAAGCATCACAGTGCCATATCACAAAAAAAATGGTCCTGGTCATTAAGGGGGCAAATCCTTCCAGTCCTTAAGTGTTAAAGTATGCAAAATAGCTGGTGCCCAGACCAAAGTCCACTTGCAAAATATCATCATGGTCTCTGTGCACTTTATTTCTTAGTTCTTTAAATATTTTGTAGCTTTTGGGTTCTTCTGGATGCTTTTTATATCCATGTTGTCATATTTTGCTGAATTTGATTGCTCAGTTAGAGGACAAGTTATGTATAAATATGCTTACACTAGAAGTTTCTGACTCCTAGAGGTGAGTGTTTTAAATGAAAGGCAATATAAAAAAGAGATAAGATGTATTTGCCTTCTTCTTACACTTATTCTTTTAATCTAGGCATCACGTGTTTTGGTTTACATAATTCATTACCTAATCCCATTCTCTGTGCTAGTGCATAGCTTCCCTACTCAGGATACCCGATGTTATTTTTTTTCACTGCAATTGTTATTCTTTTTTGGATTACTTTTTTAAATTTTCTTATAAATAAAATATGCAAGCTACATCAAGTTAATCACATCTGGCAAACTGTATATTTTTTGGTATCAGTCACTCATAAGTATACTGATCCCGATACTTTTTTTAAAAATCCTTATAGTTTTTTTTTCACATATTTTTTTACATTTACATGGTTTTATAATTTTGGGTATGCTCTATGTTCTCATCATGATAGTATGAAAATTCTTTCTAAATGCCCTATATTCTACTATTCTATTTGCAGATCTATCAATATTTGGTTCCGTGTGAACACCTTTTATGATGATAGTGACCTATACTGTATATGTATCCATGGAAATAATGTGTATATCACACAACGTTCAAGGCTTCAATTCCCAAACAACAGGAAAAAAACATTTCACCATTATAAACGCCTGGGAGCAAAGAAGAAGACAAGAAACAAGAAACCCATTTTTCTAATTCTGGGCATTCAAAATACTTTCATAAAGCATACAATCAATCCTACTACACACTCTTTTCCTCCAAGTGTAGAGGAGTTGCAATTTTTATACATAACTAATTTCCTTTTGAAGTGCAAAGTGTATTCAAAGATGAGGAGAGTAGGTTTTTTTAAAGACAAAGGGTCATATCCTGGGCCGCAAGTTCACCAAAGCTAACATATACGCCTCTAATGAGGCTTCATCCTCATTCTTTCATTTATTTCTAGACACTCTGGAACAATACCACTCTCCTCATATTATATTAGGTGGCAACTTCAACATGGTTGCTCACCCTCCTCTAGATAGAAGCTACCCTACTTCTCTATCTAAAGCATTTCCTAAATTTCTTTCTAAAAAATTTCAAGATTCTCAATTAATAGACACGTGAAGAGCCTTAAAGGAGAAGTCCAGCCATATAGCAATATGGTGTGACCAAATCCCCATATTTTTTGATAATATTTTTTTTAAATGTCTAGGTGTTTTAAACTAGCCTTGCTGGAGGTAAATGTCTTTTTTGCATGTGTGCGCTGTAATATTTTGCTCTGCTGTATGGTCTTATGGCTGCACCAGCTTTAATGCATCTTTTAGGGTGTGCCCCCCCCCCCAAATATCTTGTTTGTTTATGTATATAAATTAAACACACCCTTGGGCCTTACTACTGCTCACCCCAAAGAAGTCCTTCAAATTAAAAAAAAAACTCTACTCTTCCTTACACTCACCACCCCAAGGCTATAGTCATATACATAACATTCATAATTATACAAACATAAAATACACTCAACACAGACATGGATCTATCTCCTAATGTACTCCATCATGTTAGAGATATTTTACCATCTCCCTTCCTCTAGTCCCCCCCCCCGGAAAAAAAAAAACACATACTATCACAATTTATTCCTTATTACGTTTGTGAACAGTGCCTTAATCCTGCATCTATAACATAAAATTCTCTTGGTGACATTCCTTCTTAATTACATAAAACGTGAGATCCCATCTGTCACGGAACGCCCCACACTCCGCTTGAGTGCTTCCGTCATATACCGCTTCCTAAGTTCTGGAACACGAGTCCAATGGATCTGGCTATAGGAACCCCAAGAACTAGACAACACCAGTCTTGGAGTACATCAGAACTACCTTTATTTTGAGATCTCACAGACCTTTATACAGCAGGGATGACTCAAAGCTAACCTAATTAACATGACCTAATTTACTACAAAATGTACCCAGACCAGATGACAGTCTTGTGGGCACCGAGCTTCACACATTAATACAATTAACAATACAAACAACAATCTCCCCCCTCCTCAGCCTAGACCATTCGTCTATTAGCCAGGGCTGGTGGCTAATGTGATCAGCTCTCTCAATTAACATAAACACATGTTGATAACACCAGCATCTCCTCACAGGATGTGTCCCAGCAGAATGAATCAGTCTTATCAGCAGGGGGCTGCTGGAGGAATCCCCCCTCCCTCTTCAGGGACACAAATATACAGTAAGGAGTCCCCATACAATATATACATGACTGAGTCCGATTAATACAGTTCAGACTGGATTTCTCATTCACCTCAAATGCTAGGGCCCATAATCGGTGGGCAACAGGCTTGCACACAGTCCTCTCCAACAGCCTCCGCTCTGGCCATGCCCGTGACATTTCTCCCCTTTCGGCAGGAGACTAACACAGGAGGAGACCCCAGACGGGTTGACTCCGAAGTTAGTCCACAGCTCCAGTCCTCTACTGCCTGTACCCACACAGTACCCCAAACAAATCATCCCAAACAGTGCATTACTCACCCAGCCATCCTCTGCCTCTCTCAGAGAACATATCTGCCGCTGGGGAGAGGCCCGGACTGGCCCTTCTCCCTGGAATCCTTTCTGCCGCTGGAGAGAAGACAGGGGGACTGGGCTCACTCCATCCTGCTGTTGGGGATCTGGGCCGACTGCCCAGCATCTCTGGGGTATACAGGTGGAGACTGAAGTCCCATCCACCTTCACAGGAAATCCATCCTCTGTTAGTTGAGGGCAGAGTCCAGCAATCCTCGGCCCTGTTGCCAGCCCTTCTGCTGGAAACCCCACACCATCTGTTCCGGCTAACTGTTGGAGAGGGAGGCCGACTGCCCCACCTCCCTGGAACTCTGTAGTTGTTGCCGGTGCTGGGCAGAGGTTGGTAGCACTCTGCCCTGTTGCCAGCACTTCTGCTGGGGACTCCGCATCCTCTGCTCCGGCTAACTGTTGGGGCAGGCAGCTGGCTTCCTCCACTCCCAAACTGTGTAGCTGCCATTGGGGAGGTGAGCCGGCTGCTTCCTTTTCCATTCCCTCATCTGGCTGCTGGGACGACATGTCGATGGTACTGTCTCCCAGGTACACGGATCTTTGCTGGGGAGGAAAGCCCACTTCCTCCACCCTGGCCAACTGTTGGGGAGGGACAACACACACCTCCTCTCCCTTCTCCCCCTGTATCTGCTGCTGGGAAGTGATTGCCATCTTCTCACCCTGAGCCTCCACAATTGCTGCAGGTGTGGGGCAGAGGTCTTGGACCCTCTGTCCGGTTGCCAGCACTTCTGCTGGGGGTTTGCTAGGTGGTTCCTCCTCTACAGAAATGTCTATTAAATCCCCAGTCTCTGGAAGTGGTAAAAGTGTGGGACAGAGGTCTTGGACCCTCTGTTCAGTTACCAGATCTTCAGCTGGAGAAGTTTGTTTTAACTCCATAGATGCTGCTGGCAGAAAATCACATGTCCCTGTCAGTGTTGTGGGAGAAAGGCCGACTACCTCTTCTCTCAGGAAGGCCGAAGCCACTGTTGGTGCTGGGCAGAACACAGTGAACTTTGGCCCTGATAGCAGCTCTTCTGCTGGAGGCTCATCAGGTTGTTCTTCCTCAGCAGAAAAGTCTATCAAATCCCATGTCTCTGCAACTGATGTCGGGGAATAGGGGTTCACCATCTCCTGTCCATGGAACCCAGAAGATGTTATCATTTCTGGACAGAGGTTAGCAGAGCTCTGCCCTGTTGTCAGCACTTCAGGTTTGGGGACGGCAATCTCCGGATTTTCCACTGCCGATTCTCTGGCATGCTGCTGAACTTGTTCTAGCAGTTTCCTGTATGCCCTTTCCAGATGCTGTTCCTTCCTTAGCAAATGGTCCAGATCAGTTTTGAGCTCTGAGACCCCTGCAAGACCGAGCATAGACTCTCTATAGTCTCTCATGTCCTCAAGGTCAGGTTCCCCTTCATCGCCAAACATAAAAAGATCTGTAAGGTTCTCCCACAGCAATCCAGGGCCGCCAAAGTCATATCCCTCCGGAGAGCATTCTGTTGTCTCCCCTAAATATCCCTCCTCTGCGTGCCATTGCAGAGCCCGATATCGATTGTCCAGCTCTATCTCCTGCTGGACCAACCTGTCCAACTCAGTCACCCATTGCTCCTGGGGCTGCTCTCCCAGGAATGCCATCCGCAATGCCCGTTGGTCACTGGCCCGTTGCTCTTGGGTTGGAAAGCACTTGCCCTGTTTTATACCAGCGAGGCGGAGGGCTGCAATCCAGAGCTCCACCCGAATCAGCTGCCTGAGCTCCAGGTATTCATCCTCAGACACAGTCCTGGTGTACGTTGAAAGGATGATCCGCAGCAGCCCCGGGAATTCTGATGCCAGGTCCATATCTCCGCTGGGGTGACTGAAGCCTGCTATGCTGATCTTGGATCCAGTTGAAGGTTTGGATGTCCCAGACTTCAGACTTCAGGAAGCTTTCCCGCTGCTTGCCACCAATGTCACGGAACGCCCCACACTCCGCTTGAGTGCTTCCGTCATATACCGCTTCCTAAGTTCTGGAACACGAGTCCAATGGATCTGGCTATAGGAACCCCAAGAACTAGACAACACCAGTCTTGGAGTACATCAGAACTACCTTTATTTTGAGATCTCACAGACCTTTATACAGCAGGGATGACTCAAAGCTAACCTAATTAACATGACCTAATTTACTACAAAATGTACCCAGACCAGATGACAGTCTTGTGGGCACCGAGCTTCACACATTAATACAATTAACAATACAAACAACAATCTCCCCCCTCCTCAGCCTAGACCATTCGTCTATTAGCCAGGGCTGGTGGCTAATGTGATCAGCTCTCTCAATTAACATAAACACATGTTGATAACACCAGCATCTCCTCACAGGATGTGTCCCAGCAGAATGAATCAGTCTTATCAGCAGGGGGCTGCTGGAGGAATCCCCCCTCCCTCTTCAGGGACACAAATATACAGTAAGGAGTCCCCATACAATATATACATGACTGAGTCCGATTAATACAGTTCAGACTGGATTTCTCATTCACCTCAAATGCTAGGGCCCATAATCGGTGGGCAACAGGCTTGCACACAGTCCTCTCCAACAGCCTCCGCTCTGGCCATGCCCGTGACACCATCCCTTTCTATTAATTTATGAAGTGGAAAAGTACTCGACTTTTTATCACCTATTGGAGATTCCTCCTTACAAGTGCCTATTCTATTAATGGGGAGAAAGAAAAAAAAAAGAAGAAAAGAAAAGAAAATATAAGAAAAGAAAAAAAAAATCCTTAATAGTGCCCACCCATCATCTGTAAAGTTTAATTCTCTCAGTGACTTCTTACTTACATAACTAAACTGTGAGTTTTTTTATAATTTATAAAGAGGAGAAATTCTCGATTTATTTATTTATTTTTTATCTATCGAGAAATTCTCCAATGAGGTGTACCTAATTACTGTGTACCGATGATAAAAAAAAAAGAAGGGTGAAGGGTGGGGAAGGGGGGAGGGGGGCACAGGTGGGGATCAGCGAAGCGCGGATTATCTAATTACTTCCCATATAGTTCACATAAATCTGGGTTTGTCTAAATTCCAGCCAGCTCTTCCAAGTACTGACAAATTTTGTTTCCAAGTTATTCAGCATATGTATTACTTCTTCCATTAGTCTAATTTTATCTACCTCCCTAAACCAATCCTTTAACGTCGGGATTAAATTTGACTTCCATAGTTTCGGAATTAATGCCTTTGCTGCATTCAGTAGGAATGGGATAATTGCTGCTCTATATTTCTTCCTTGGCATCCCCGTTGCATGGAACAGGCATTGCCAAGGATCTAGACCAATTTTATTCCCACTGATCTTCTTTATCCAGTCCAGTACTTCCCCCCAGTAAGGTTGGATTAGGGGACACTGCCACCATATATGTACATGTGTTCCATTCTCCCCACATCCCCTCCAACATAAAGGGGATAGGACTGATTTTATATAATTTTATTGGGACGTAATACCATTTAATTAGTAGTTTGTAATTCATTTCCTTCATCCTTGTGTCCATTGAAGACGAGTGCACATAGTCAAAAACTTTATTTCTCATTGTTTCAGACAATAGCTGATTCAATTCCAGTTCCCACCCCTCCAATGGACACAGGGTTTCCACATTTGGGGGCATCATCAACGTCCTGTATACATTGGAAATCCCCTGTCTATTTATCCCCCTTGATCGACTAATCTTTCCCATAAATTTAGCTCACTAACTGAACGGCGGGGTTTCGGGAGAGATTCTACAAAATGTTGAAGTTGTCTATACCTCCATGTATCCCATAATGTTACCCCATATTTTCCTTGTAATTCCACTAAAGAACAAAGGACATTTCCCTTCAGGACATCTTTTAACCTCAGAGAATCCGAGGAAGTCCTTGCCTGAAGGGAAATAATTATTGCCTGTCAACGACATTAAGGGACTATTATATTGCAAAAATGTATTTTTGAAAAGCTTATCCCATACTCTCAGTGTTTCTATGGTGATTGGAGCCATTTCTCTAGAAGAGCCTCTGTATTGCCTTGGAATCCAAATAATCTGGCTCAAAGCTGATTTACTCAGCTCTGCCTCTAATGCCACCCATTTCTTATACGGAGAGCCATGCACCCAGTCCATGACTCTCCACAGTACTGCCGCTGCCTGGTATTTTTCTAAATCTGGAAGGCATAATCCTCCCCTTTCCTTTGGTCTACTCAAAATTTTATAGGCAATACGATTGCCCCTATTATTCCATATAAACTTTTGCAGTATCAATCTAAAAGTTTTAAAATAAGCCACGGGAATATTTATCGGAAGACATTGAAAGATATACAAGGCTTTCAGGAGAGTCATCATTTTGATAACACTTATCCTGCCAAACCAAGATAGTCTATGTGCAGGGTATCCTCTCAGGTCTTGTTTAATTTTATTCAGTAAGGGCAAGTAATTGTCCTGATATAAATATATAGTTGATGTTGACAAAAACACTCCACGATATTTCAATCCCCTCTTCCACTTAAAGGGATACAGAAATCTGAGATCCCTTCCTTCATCTGAGGAGACTGAGATATCTAATATCTCAGTTTTCTCTGTATTGATCTTGAGATTCGATACAGCCCCATAGTCACTCAGTTCAAGCAAAATCTCTGTGAGTGTTTGTGTAGGGTTTGTTATATATAGCATAACATCATCCGCAAATGCAGATGTCTTGTGTTCTTGGCCCGCAACCTCTATACCTTTAATTTTATGATTAGCTCTTATAGAGGCTAGAAAGGGTTCCAAGGAGAACACAAAGAGTAAAGGGGAGAGGGGACACCCCTGGCGTGTACCATTATAGAGCCGGATGGTCTCAGACAGAGTTGCATTCACTTGAATTTTAGCCGTAGGGTTGAGTATAAGGCCTCTATCCACCTCAACATTCGTGGGTCCATACCAAATTTATTTAGTGTCCGCACCATAAAGTCCCAATCTAACCTATCAAAAGCCTTTTTGGCATCTATTGATAGAAAACGAACAGGTTTCTTTCCCTTTTTTGCTACATGCATCAATAAGGTTGTTCTTAATATGTTATCTCTTGCCTCCCTCCCGGGGACAAATCCTGCTTGATCTTTCTCCATATAATCTGGCATAAGTGGTCTCAATCTTTCGGCCAAAATCCTCGCATATATTTTAACATCCTTATTAATCAAGGATATCGGCCTAAAGCTAGAGCACAAAGTTGGGTCCTTCCCTTCTTTCCCCAAGAGTGATATATAAGCCCCCAAAGCTTCTTCACGGATCTTCAAGCCTTCCCCAATTGAGTTCATATATGAGTGGAGAAAAGGAGTCAGGGTACCTGAAAACTTTTTAAAATATAAGGATGTATAACTGTCCGGACGCGGACATTTACCAACCTTACTTTTCTTAATTGCCTGTTCGATTTCTTCCTTGGAAATATCTTTTTCTAATTTACTTACATCCTCATCCGATAGGGCTGGTAATTTTATCTTCTGTAAGTACTGTTCTATTTTATTTCCTCAATCTTGTCTATCATCACTATTTGGGATATCGTTTACTTTATATAATGATTGGTAATACTCCAGAAAGATTTTACTAATATCCTTAGTAGAGTATTTCATTTCTCCCTTTTTGTATTTCATTTTCGCAATATAATTTAAATTCCTTCTAGGTTTAATCACTCCCGCCAACATTCTACCAGGCCTATTACCGAACTCATCCTGGCTCTTAGCTGTTCTAAAAGCTCGTTTGGATTCCTGCTCCATCAAATCTCTCAGAGCCTCACGTTTTCCTATTAATTCCACCTTTACCTTATTATCTTTTAAATTTTTATGTAACTAATCTAGATCCTGAATTTCTTGTAGGAGAGATTGTGTTTGTGCTGTCCACTTTTTTTCCTCATAACTCCTTCTGCTATCAATCGCCCTCATAAATATTTTGTGTGTTTCCCACAGTACAGTTGGCGCGATATTTTCTACGTTATTCTCTTTAAAAAATAAATTCAAGTCCCTTTCCAAATCCTCCACTATACCATGGTCATATAGAAGTGATTTCCTCCAACCTCCAGGACCTTTGCCTAACCGGTATATTCTTTAACTCCAGGCTAGCTATAACCGGGCATGATCCGAGAGGAGGAAGGATTTCATCTCTATCTTTAATAATTCCTCAAGAAGCTGGTGGTCTAAAAATACATAATTGATTCATCGAGTAGGAGGAGTGTACCTGAGAATAGTATGTAAAGTCCCTCCCCTTAGGGCAAAAAATTCTCCATGGTTCCACAAGCTGCTGTTGGTGTAATTTTAGTTTAACTGCCTTGAGATATTTACCCTCTGAACGTATGGAGAGGGGCTGGGCAGTGGCGTAACTCAAACCTTCAGGGCCCCGGTGCAAGAAACCATGGAGGGCCCCCCTGACCTCCAGCCAGGGCCCTTCCCACTGATCCTGGGGGCAGCAGGACCTGGATAGGAGGGGGAACAAATTCCCTCCATTTTCCCCCTGTAGCCACTTAATGCCTATCAGAGGGAGAGGAGGAGAAGCAGACTTTTAGTGGCTGCAGGGGAAAAATGGATGGGATTTGTTCCTCTAAATGCACCCAGGTGTTCAGGGGCAATATGTGCGTTATTCCAATTGTGACCCCTGTAGTTACGCCCCTGGGATGAGTGGCAGCGGTGGTGTTGGGGGATGGGATTAGTGGCAGCAGTGGTGGTTGGGGAGGGATAGGATCAGTGGCATCGGTGGTGGTGGTGGGGGATGAGATGAGTGCCAGTGGTGAGGGAGAGATGGGATGAGTGGCAGCGGTGGGGGGGATGGGAACAGTGGCAGCAGTGGTGGTTGGGTGGGGATGGGATCAGTGGTAGCTGTGGTGGGGGGGATGGGATGAGTGGCAGCGGTGAGGGGGGATGGGATCAGTGGCAAGGGTTGTGGTTGGGGGGGTGGGATCAGTGGTAGGGGGGATTGAATGGGATGAGTGGCAGAGGTGGTGGGGGGAATGAGATCAGTGGCAAGGGTGATGGTTGGAGGGGGATGGGATGAGTGGTAGTGGAAGAGGGGGATTGGATGGGATGAGTGGCAGCGGTGGTGGGAGCATGTGACCTGTGGCAAGGGTGGTGGTTGGGGGGTGGGATGGGATGAGTGGTGGGGAGGGGAATGGTATCAGTGGAAAGGATGGTGGTTTCAGGATGGGATCAGTGGCAGTAGTGGTCATGGTGGGGTGGATCAGTGGCACCATTGGTTGTGGTGGTGTGGTGGGTATCAGTGGTGGTGGTGTGGGGGGAGGGGGGAATCAGTGGCAGTAGACTCCACGTCAATGACTATCTCCCGGGCGGCAGCGGGCCCCCTATAGTGGCGGAACTCAAGGGCCCAGTCGCTAATGTGACTGGTGCAACCCTAATAATTCCGATACTGGGGCTGGGTATCCAAGGTTGGATCGAGTACAAAATTGAAATCCCCTGCCATGACTCCTTTACCTTCTTTAACCACTTGCTTACTGGGCACCTAAACCCCCCTCCTATCCAGACCAATTTTCAGCTTTCAGTGCTGACGCACTTTCAATGACAATTGCGTGGTCATACAACACTGTACCCATATGAAATTTTTATAATTTTTTCACCACAAATAGAGCTTTCTTTTGGTGGTATTTGATCACCTCTGTAGTTTTTACTTTTTGTTAAAAAAATGTAAAAAACTGATTTTTTTTTAAATGATATATAATCATATGACGGCCTCCCGGGAATTCAGGTCCGCGCTGTGGCCGTCATTCGGCCATAGCGCGGATGCCAAGTGGTTAAAATATTCTAATTTATTCATTACCTTTCTCAAAAAGAGGCACGGGTGAATATTTGGGCAGTATATGTTAACTAATGTATATTCAATATTTAACAGGGATCCCTTAATAAACAAATACCTCCCTTCAGAATCCATTTCCATTGCTTTTAAATTAAATGGTGTATTTTTAGCAAAACCTATCGCTATTCCTTTGGACCCCTTATCAAGGGAATAACCGTGAAACCAAACTGGAAAGTATTTTGAATTCAGTCCAACCCTGGATGACCATTTAAAATGGGTTTCTTGTAAAAAAAACAATATTTGATGACCAACTTTTTAGTTCCTGCAATATTTGATGTTATTTACTGGGGCTATTTAAACCTCTGACATTATGGGGTTGATTTACTAAAGGCAAATTCACTGTGTACTACAAGTGCACTTGGAAGTGCAGTCGCTGTAGATCTTAGGGAAACATCTGTAATGAGGGGAAGCCCTGCTGATTTCTATCATCCAATCATGTGCAAGCAAAAATGCTGTTTTTATTGTCCTTGCATGTCCCCCTCTAGGATCCACAGCTACTGCACTTACACGTGCATTAGTAGTGCACAGTGGATTTGCCTTTAGTAAATAACCCCCATATGTCACTATCTTCAAGTGCGCCATTTCTCAGACCTATGAAATATGAACATTCAAAGACCCTTAATAATGTGAAGAAAATTAAAAACTTCTAATTTTCCAGAGATGATCCACTCAACTAACACAACATTTAACAGGACATAAAAACACAATACAACCCCTTCTAATCTATCCCCCTTATACCTCCTCTTGTAAGCCGCACCTCCCCCCTCCCAATCCCCCTTCCATTGAATACAAATAATATGACCTACCTCACTGTCACCCAATATATTGGCGCCCAGTGAGACAGGGCATTCCCTAGGAGTATGCCTGTGTGGACCCCCTCATCCCAAAATCAGGGATGGTTCTGAGGGGACAGGTAGGCATTGCCAGACCCCTATGCATCCCCGAGCAAGTCCTTTCCCCTACTAATCCATTATCACCTTATTTTCCTTACGCTATTTATTACACTGTTTGTTTATTTAAACCGTGTTATATTCTATTGTAATTCTGACTTCTTTCATCTTGGCAGAGGCACTGGGCAAGGCTGTCCCCTTTCACCACTTTTATTTGCTCTTGCACTAGAACCTCTTTCTACAACACCCAGATATCTCCCGCTACATTAAAGGTCATACTAATTTTAAAATCTGTCTTTATGCAGACAATGCTTTATTATTCCTTTCAAACCTTTTAATATCCATCCTTAATCTATTAGATTTCCTGGAAAAATGTGCTAATATTTTAGGCTTGAAAATGACAGTCTCTAAATGTATGGCACTCCCAATTAAATTTTCTGCTTCAGAGTTAGATAACTTAAAAATCAATTTCCCTTTTATTTGGTCAAACAATACTATACCATATTTGGGTATCCACCTCTCCAACAATTTTAGATCTCTTAACGTCTAGAGGAAAAAAGATTTCATCTCCAAATACAGAAAGGTTTCTTCACAGCTGTGAAAATGTGGAATAGACTCCCTCCAGAGGTGGTTCTGGCCAGCTCAGTAGATTGCTTTAAAAAAGGCCTGGATTCCTTCCTAAATGCACACAATGGGGTTGATTTACTAAAGAGAAAAAGACTGTGCACTTTCCAAAGTGCAGTTGCACTCTGCAAGTGCACTTGCTCCAGAGCTTAGTAAATAAGTAGAAGCTCTGCTGACGTCCACTATCCAATCATGTTCAAGCAAAAATTCTGTTTTTTTTATTTTCCTTGTATGTGATTGGGTACTTTTTGCAAGGTGAAGCCTTACCTCATTTACTAAGCTCTAGAGCAACTGCACTTGCAAAGTGCACAGTCTTTTTGCCTTTAGTAAATCAAGGCCAATACAACTGGGTACTGACTATTATAGGTAAAGTTGATCCAGGGAAAATCTGATTGCCTCTTGGGGGGTTCAGGAAGGAATTTTTTTTCCCCTGCTGTAGCAAATTGGAGCATGTTTTGCTGGGGCTTTTCGTCTTCCTCTGGATCAACTATGAGTGAAGGATTATGTATATGGGATTGTATGATTTATTTTTTATTTTTTGGTTGAACTAGATGGACTTGTGTCTTTTTTCAACCTGATTAACTATGTAACTATGTAATTTTTTGTCATGTACTGTAACTACCCCCTTCTAGAAACAAAAATCCATCAAACACTCAATACTTGGTCCTCATTTGACTTATCCTTTCTAGGTAAAATTACAGTAATAAAAATGAACATACTTCCAAAATTACTTTATCTGTTCAGATCACTCCTAATAACACTAAAATCTAAAGCATATATACACTACCTCCTAGGTCTACTCTGGTAGAATGGTATAGTAATGTGTTCTATTTCATCCTGTAATTCCATCGTTTCTCATTCTCTTAAATTTTGGAAATAATACAAAAAAGATCTGACATTTATATCTAATCAATCACCGAGCACTACATTTCTGGGAGATCCTAGATTCAAGTCAGCCTTTCTTACCCCAGACAAATTCCAATGGTGGATAAATAACTATTTAAGCTATTAAGCTATAAGCTTTTTTTAGCAGCGATTTACCGTCGTTTTTGCAGAGGTTTTCAGAAGCTAGTGGGGTGCTTTTAACCCCTGCTAGCAGCCGAAAAAGGTTTAAAACTGCCCGCAAAGCGCCGGTGCAGCTGCAGCTATGCCGGCAGTTCGGCGGCACTGCCTATTGATTTCAATGGGCAGGGGCCCTTTAGGAGGAGCAAAGATGCGGCTTGCGGGACTTTTTTTGGCGTCTTGCCAGCGCAGGAAGTGTGAAAGCGCTTGGGCTTTCACAATTAGTGAGAGGAGAGGCTCTTTACAGGTACTATGCAGGTGCTATTTTTACCGCTATAGTGCCTCTAAAGCGCCTCAGTGTGAAAGCAGCCAAATAGACGCTCAGTTACCCCATTCTAAAACTATTTACCAGGTGGTATTACACCTTCTCGCCTAAAAGTGGTTATAAAGGCAGAAGTTTTTTTTTATCTGAATGCATTCTATGCATTCAGATAAAAAACCTTCTGTGTGTAGCCGCCCCCTAATATTTACCTAAACCCCATCTCTGTCCAGCGATGTGCACGACATCCTCGGCCACCCAGGGCTCTCTCTCCCACTGCTGTTAATCAAAATCAGTTAGCCAATCAGGAGAAAGAGAGGGGGCAGGGCCCAACCGCGGCTCCCTGTCTGAATGGACACACAGAGCTTCGGCTCAGCTCAGGCGCCCCCATAGCAAGCTGCTTGCTGTGGGGGCATCGACAGGAGGGAGGGGCCAGGAACACCAAAGAGGGACCTGAGAAGAGGAGGATCCAGGCTGCTCTGTGCAAAACCATTTTACAGAGCAGGTAAGTATAACATGTTTATTATTTTTAAAGAAAATAAACAAGACTTTAGTATCACTTTAAATGTTATCTGCCCTGAAATCTCTTCAAGTTGTTATAGAGGATGTTCCCTTCCAGGAACTTTTCTACACATCTTTTGAGAATGTGAAAGGTTGTCACCCACATGGAAAGAAATCTTTTCCTTAATAATAAACTGGTAGGCAAGGATATTGAACTAAATCACCTGAATTGCTTACTTTTTCAAAACATCCCACATATGCATTCCTCTCTAACACAGCTGATGCACACTATTTTCGTAGCTACACATTGGACAATCGCTCTCCATTGGAAAACTGTATCAGTGCCTTTTCCAGGGATATTGGCAAAAATAGAAGAGATTAGGAATATGGAGAATATTTTCCATGCAATTAATAACACCAAGAAAGTCTACAACCGCAAATGGAACCCCTGGTTCATTTGCAAACAGGGCCGTCTTTTAACGCAGGGCAAATGGGGCAGCTGCCCCAGGCCCAGTCACAGTTCTGGGGCCTGAAACAGCTGCCCCTGGAGCCCCCACTGCCTGCACATTGGGAACCGCCCCACGATGCCACTGTCATTGAGGCAGTGGTAGTCCACAGAGAGCAGGGGAGGGGGCTGAACAGGGCCAGGAGCACCAATGACTCTCAGATCCCGCCCCGATGCACTCTGTGTGGTTTGGAGAAGGCCGAGGCTGTAAGTGCAGCTAAGTAACAGGTCAGGTTCAGAGTAGGAGCGGCAGGGCTGAGATCCCCAGAGCGCGGATCGGATGTGGAGTGAGCTGGATGGCAGGTAGGTCCTTTTCCCCAATGCAATGTGCAATTAAACTGGCTGCCTGTGGATTGTCTGATGAGGCTGCACTGATGGAAACTGATAGACTGCACTGTTGGGCACTGATGAGCTGGCACTGAAAGACTCTGATGAGCACTGATAAGCTGCAATGGTGGGCACTGGGGTCACACTGATGGGCTGCACTGGTGGGCATCGATGGACACTGATGAGCTACACTGGTAGGCACTTATGGGGCTACACTGGTGGGCACTTATGGGCTACACTGGTGGGCACTGATGAGGTGGCACTGATGGGCACTGATAGGTTGCACTGGTGGACACTGATGGGCTACACTGGTGGGCACTGATGAGGTAGCATAGGCTGCACTGATGGACACTGATAAGCTGCACTGGTGGGCACTGATGAGGTGGCACTTATCCACTGATAGGCTGCACTGATGGACACTAATCTGCACTGATGAGGTGGCACTGATGGGCTGCACTGGTGGGCACTGATGGGCTGCACTGGTGGGCACTGATGGGCTGCACTGGTGGGCACTGATAGGCTGCACTGGTGGGCACTGATAGGATGCACTGGTGGGCACTGATGAGGTGGCACAGATGGGCACTGATGAGGCTGTACTGATGGACACTGATAGGCTGCACTAGTGGGCACTGATAAGGTGGCACTGAAGAGCACTGATGGGCACTGATAGGCTGCACTGGTAGGCACTGATGAGGTGGCACTGAAGGGCACTGATTGGCACTGATAGGCTGCACTGGTGGACACTGCTGAGGTGGCACTGTTGGGCTGCACTGGTGGGCACTGATGAGGTGGCACTAATGAACATTGATAGGCTGCACTGATGGCCACTGATAGGCTGCACTGATAGGCTGCGCTGGTGGGCACTGATGGACACTGATGGGCTACACTGGTGGGCACTGATGAGGTGGCACTGATGGGCACTGATAGGCTGCACTGATGGACACTGATAAGCTGCACTGGTGGGCACAGATGAGGTGGCACTTATGTCCACTGATAGGCTGCACTGATGGACACTGATGAGGTGGCACTGATGGACACTGTTAAGCTGCACTGATGAGGTGGCATTGATGGGCTGCACTGGTGGGCACTGATAGGCTGCACTGGTGGGCACTGATGAGGCGGCACTGATGGACACTGGTGGGCTGCACTGGTGGGCACTGATGAGGTGGCACAGATGGGCACTGATGAGGCTGCACTGATGGACACTGATAGGCTGCACTGGTGGGCACTGATGAGGTGGCACAGATGGGCACTGATGAGGCTGCACTGGTGGACACTGATGAGGTGGCACTGATGGGCTGCACTGGTGGGCACTGATGAACATTGATAGGCTGCACTGATGAGCACTGATAGGATGCACTGATGGACACTAATGAGGCTGCACTGATGGGCACTGATAGGCTGCACTGGTGGGCACAGATAGGCTTATCTAATGAGGCTGTGCTGATTAAACTACACTGATGGGCACTGATAGGCTGCACTTATGAGGCTGCACTAATGGGCACTGATGAGGCTGCACTGATTAGATTGCCCTGATGGGCACTGATGAGGCTGCACTGACGGGCACTGATGAGGCTGCACTGATGGGTATTGATAAGCTGCACTGATGACACTGCACAGATGGGCAATGATGATGCTGCACTGATGAAACTGCACTGATTGGCACTGATGAGGCTGCACTGATGGATACTGATGAGGCTGCACTGATGAGGCAACACTAATAAGCTACACTGATGGGTGGCACTGGTGAGGCTGCATTGATAAGGTGGTATTGATGGGCCCTGATGGGGCTGCACTGATTATCAGTGTAAATGTCCCCTGTCACAGAAAAGCCACTTATTGGCTTCCCTTTCCTCTGACAGTGACAGCGCTGAGGAAAGGAAATGCCGATAATCGACATATGTTTACATGTGATCAGCTGTGATTAGACACAGCTGATCACATGGTAAAAAGCATACATCAAGGGACACAGCGCACCATCGATTGCCATGCTGCGCCTCCCAGAACAAGAGTCGTCCCGCCCCCCTGTGCTTATATCATAGGACAGGTGAGAACTGATAAAATGTTGCTGATATATATTAGATCTAAATGTGGGAGCATCCAAATGACAGGCAAAATATTTCACTGCAGAGCAGTGTTCCTATATATTGTCATCTTTTAGATGTGGATGTCCAAGCCTTATTTTATCCTAAGACTTAAAGCGGCTGTAAAGGGTGAAGATTTTTTCCTCCATGCATTCTGTGCCCCCCAGTTCCCCAATACTTTTCTGAGCCCGGTCGCAATCCAGCAATGTGCACAAGAGCCTCTGCTCTCCCAGGTCTCTCTCTTTTTATTTGCCAAGACACATCAGTGGCAGTCATTGGCTGCCACTGCTGTCAATCACAGCCAGTGAGGAGGGAGCAGGGGGGCGGGGACTAAGCCATACTCTGTATGTCCCCTTGGTGGGGGGGCCCAAGAAAATGTTTGCCGAAGGTCCAGTCAATATTAAAGATGGCCCTGTTTACAAAACCACAAATAATGCATAGATCATACGTAGATACTTCTTCATTGATGTACCCAAATGTTGTTTTGTCTTTTCTTTTTGTTTGTCTTCTTTCTCCTACTTCTCCTGTTTTTTTTTCTGTTATTAAAGCGGAGTTACATCCAAAAGTGGAACTTCCGCTTTAGGGACTTCTAACCCCCTGACATACCACATTTGGCATGTCATTTTTTTTTTTAGACAGGTACCCAGCTCCCACCTCTTCCTCCCTCCCTGCAATCTTCTGCAACACGTCACAGGTCCCAGAAGATTGCTCAGCCATTCAGGACACGCAGCTCACGCATGTGCTGTGCGCACCTGGCTGTGTAGCCGCAAGCTGTCACAGCCGGGTGCCCACACTAGTGATAATGAAGAAGGAAGATCTGGACAGCAGCACTCCGATACAAATCACTTTTATTGTATAAAATAACAAAAATTCATACAGCAGCAGGGTACAGGATGAAATTTCTAACGCGTTTCCCACTCTCGATGGTGCTTTTTGTTATTTTATACAATAAAAGGCGTTTGTATCGGAGTGTGGCTGTCCAGATCTTCCTTCTTCATACTACATGCTAAGCCTGCATCTGTTACTTCCACCCTGAGGAGAGTGGTATGTACAACATACCTGCCTAGAGCGGTAACCTTTTCCCCATCCACACTAGTGATGTTGGCACCGGGGAGAGGCGGGGGAGAGAACCGAGGCTTCGGGCGGCCGCATCACTGGACTGTGGGACAGATGAGTGTGTATTTATTAAAAGTCAGCAGCGAATGTATATGTTATTTGTATACCCTTTACATGTATATTTACATATGTTTGTTCCACCACTGTTGCTTCAAATACTATTTATAAGAAATCCTATTTTAAATAAAAAACATTTGTAAAAAAAAAAATCATAACATAAACGAATTCCCAACATACCTCAGCTATTATTGAAGAAGCAATTGATGTCCCATTCAACATTTAGTCCTAATGGGTTATAGGTCTTCAGCTGATAAATCCAACATGTCTCACGTTGTGAAATCTCACTCACATTATTACTTCCTCTCCATTGAGCCACAAAATCCTCTTTTCCACCAGTTCAAATAAGTGGAATCCTTTTGATGACATGAAGCAAAATGTTTTGACAGGCTGTGGCCCTTGAAGCCCTTTCTGATTTTTGTCACATGTTCGGCAATCGTCACCTGCAGTGCCCTCTTGGTCCTGCCCACATATTGAAGGCCAAAAGGGCACTGCAGGAGGTACACAGGTTATGAACTAATTAATTTTAAAAGTCTTTTGGGTAAGGGCAGACTGAAACATTGTTGTTCTCAATACATTACATCCACATTATTTACATTGGACATTTCCTACATGGAAAGAAGACTTTTAATTTCTAAAAAAGTAGGCCTTCCTGGATGCTCAATGACGTTATGAGTCCCTAAATTCTTTAAAGTGGTGCCCCTTCTAAAAATAACTTTGGATCTTTCAGTTAAGACTGGACCCAAAACTCTGTCATTTCTAAGGACCCCCAATGTTTCTTAGAGAGTCTTTTAACTACTTGGTGTTGGTCAGGAAAGGTAGTCAGAAATGCCCATTCAAAACCAGAGGTCTCATTCCTCCTAATCTTAGGGACTAAAAAATCAATCCTATCCATAGAGGAGACATTGCGTATTTTTTGCTGTAACCAGCAGTCACCTTCCACTCTTAGATTATCCAATGCATTAATAGTATCCATTGTATCGTTAAGGAAAGCAGGGATACCACTAACTAATGGCTGAAGAAAAAATCAATATACGGTATTTACCTGGCCTGGATGTTATAGACTCAATTCCACCTCCACCAAACCAAACTCTCCAAATCTTTTTTAAAACATTGAGAGGGATCTCTTGGCAAAACCTGATAGGTATTTTGTTCTGTCAGCAAACTTTAATTCTCTCTTTTATACCCTACTTCTCTTATCTAAGATAACAATACCCTCACCCTTATCTGTGGGACAGATCACAAGCTATTTTCATTCATGTAAAGACCTACTACTCAACAAAATTGTCATACTATCTGTCTTGTGAGTACCCATTTATTGATTTATAATTAAATGTTTTTTAAACAGTACTTCACTATGGGATTTCCTTGCTCTTTCCTTGGTATGTGTTTTTGCTCCTGAGACTGGTATTTGAGAAGTGATTCTGTGACCAATCTTGGGGCATGCCATGCATTAGAGAGTGAGGCTTAAGGTTTTCTGAGGTGTGGGAGGAAGAGAGCTGGATCCATCCATGCGGGATCTGTCATTATTTAAATGCTGATTTAGACCTCTTGAGTTGTGGGGTCTGAGGTTTTGGTAAGTGGCATTATAATCACTTGGTGATTGGTGCACAGCAGCCTCATGAAGATTTTGCACACTTTTGGTGGACTTTGATATTTCGTTTACAGGACTTTATTTTTTGATTTGTAAGTAATACACTATATATTGAATTATAAGTTTTCCTGACAGCGCAACACTATTTCTTTCAGTTGTTTTCAGTATTTTATGTGTGAATATCGGCGCTGAGTGGAGAATGCTGCAGTCAGGTTTTTTGCTTTCTCACCGTCATTTAATTTGATTTATTTGCCAAGCGTGGGTTAAGCACAGTATTGGATGACATAGTTTTACACAATTTTTCCTGCTGCTCATACCTAATTTTAATTCTGTTGCACCTGTGTCCACCGTTATTTTGTTAAGATGGATATTTTTGATTATTGGAAAAATCAGAAGTCAGATATTAATAGGGTCTTTGAGTAACCCACTGAGAGTGATTCTGATTTAAGGGGAAAATTCATGAGGCTAAAGTACCTCATGGTGACACGGATTCACACTGATTGGGATATTTTATTTCTTAAACGTTATGTGAAGGATGCCACGATACCAAGAGTGGTTTCAATATTTCCATCAAGCAGGGATGGGATTCTTGCACTTTTTGATTTAAAAAAGAAAAGGAAATTAAAGCGTTTATTCACCCAAAAAAAAAAAATGCAGAGCCTGGTCCCTTAACCCCTTGCCGACCGGATCACGCCGGTGTCTTGCTGAATAAGTTCCTTCGGCGGATAGGTTCCCCCCCTGTACTGCGCAGGCGCAGCGCCTGCGCAGTACGTACTACTGTCGGCCGCCGGAGATAGCCGAAGCTCAAACGCTTCAATCAGCTGTACACGGCGCCTGCGCTCTGGGTCCAGGTTCCTTCCCCTCTATCCAAGTGGACCTAGAGGGGGAATCTAAAAGTGCCGAGCGCAGCGAGGCCGTGCCCGAAGCGTGGCGAGCGAAGCGAGCCCGCGAGGGGCCCTCTTACAGGCACCGTGTACAGCTGATTTTCAGCTGTTCCGCTTCGGCTATTTCCGCCGGCTTCTACTGCGCATGCGTAGTAGAGGGGGGAACTAATCCGCCGAGCGGAACTTTCTCGGCTGAACTACGGCTCACGCCGATATACTTGGGCAGGATGGCACTCCTGCGCAAACTGACGTACGCATACCTCAGTCCGCAAAAGCAGGATAGCGGGTGCGCGCGCGCCGCGATGAGGAGAGGCAATTTCCCTGTTCTGCCTAGTGACATGACAGGGATCTACTGCTCCAGGAGCAGTGATTTCTGTCATGTCAGTGGTAGCCCATCCCCCCTACAAAACACACTGAAGGAACACACTTAACCCCTTAATCGCCCCCTAGTGTTTAACCCCTTCCCTGCCAGTGACATTTACACAGTAATCAGTAGCTATTTTTAGCTCTGATCGCTGTATAAATGTCAAAGGTCCCAAAATAGTGTCAAAAGTGTCTGATCTGCCCGCTGCAATGTCGCAGTCCAGATAAAAATCGCAGATCACCGCCATTACTAATAAAAAAATAAAAATAAAAATGCCATAAATCTATCCCCTATTTTGTAGACGCTATAACTTTTGCACAAACCAATCAATATACGCTTATTGCAATTTTTATTACCAAAAATATGTAGAAGAATACATATTGGCCTAAACTGAGGAAGAAATTTGTTTTTTTATTTATTTTTTGGGGATATTTATTATAGCAAAAAGTAAAAAATATAGCCTTTTTTCAAAATTGTCAGTCTTTTATTGTTTATAGCGCAAAAAATAAAGACTACAGAGGTGATCAAATACCACCAAAAGAAAGCTCTATTTGTGGGAAAAAAGGACGTCAATTTTGTTTGGGTGCAGCATCGCATGACCGCGCAATTGTCAGTTAAAGAGACAAAGTGCCATATCACAAAAAATAAAAAATAAACTGCGCTAAATGTCCTTTACATTATTAAAAACGTTATGTGACATAAACGTCTGAAGTAAATGTTAAAAGATATAGTCCAAGTATCACTTTAAGCAAGAAAAAGGCACTCCGGATCATCCGATTGCTTCAACATGCACAGAAATGATTCACAATCCAAACGTCATGATAATGAGTTGCCCTTACCAGAATGCCAAATATAGTGGGCGGATGGCTTAAACCCAGTCGGGGCCTTTATGATAGGAACCGATCAGCTCTGTCAAAATTCAGGCGTAGTTCCCTCAGTTTAATACCGGAAGAAAAAAATGACAAGAAGGATGGCCATAGTGTGGTATTGTTATACAATCATGTATGGACATACACCCGAGACCAACACCCTATTGTGCACTTAAAACGAAAGGTGATATCCCACCACCACAGCTGTAGAGTGTGCTTACCAACTCTCAGACTTTACACTCATTGGGCTCTATATCACACTGGGAGATTGATTGCTGTAGTCAGGGAATCCTTATCCACAGTATACGACCCAAAAATGAGATAAACTTTACTGCTGTAGGCTAGCTGGCACCTGTTGTTCCACTAGCTTGTGTTCTGCTCTGTGCACTCTGCAGCTATGGGTTTGAGCTGAATTGACTATAACTTGACTGGCCTGACATCAACAGATAAGACATATGATAAAAATGTCTAATTTAAAGTGATATTAAATGTAGACTTCAAGAGACTAATACTTACACCACTTGATAATAATTACACAGCACCATTTATTTGCGTCTTTTATATATAGGTCAGCTTTAATTTATTCTCATATAATAAAAATCAATTAACAATATGAAACAACATGGAGGGGTTCCTGAGCTGAAAAATTTGGTGTAGAGAATATGATGATTTTCTTTTTTTTTAATCAGAAGCTTTTTGTTATAATTTTTGCATACAAATATTGTGTATATTTACAACATACAAAACAAAAACAAACAACATACAAAAGTAACAATGCAGGTTTCATTGTACAGTTTCAATTGATCAACATAATGATCAGCCATATACAGCATATTCGTACTGTAATAATGTATTGTACATCTCTTGTTATTGTCAGTCAGTACAGAGAACCTGCCTGTAACATAAGGTCACATTATTCCCTTTGTGTCTTACAAACCATATTATTATTATAGTTAGCACTATTTTGGGTAAAGCACAATTTGGTCATAGTGAGAACAATCTTTGAACTATTACTGCAAATAAGACCAATCCCGGCACCTCCATCCAAGGATTCCAAACTTTCCAAACTTTTGGGAACAGTTTCTATGCATGAATACTAGTTTTTCCTGGAATATGGTATTATTAACCTGTTGTTTCCACTCAATAATTGTAGGAATGTTCAGAGAGATACATTTTTGAGCTATTATTTCATGTGCTATATATAACAACATAATGATAGAGACTTGCATTTCAAAGGGTAAGGATTCTCTTCATCAAACATAGTCAGTACACATGCATTAGGTTCAATTACTTGATATACTGAGGATATAAAGGTCACAACTTCACTCCAGTACCAACATAACATCTAGGGCAATTAGGGGTATCTCTATAGTGCCATCATATGTTGATGTTAACGTTGCATAAAAGAAGTGGTCCTTTATTTTTGTATTCCTTGCTTCCCAGTCCTGGTTATAACTAAGCACAAGATGTGTTAAACATGTTAACCTTCCATTCATTCCTGTGACTGCATCTGTCTACATTAAAATGAAGAAGTTTTTATTGGTATCCTGTTGCGGTGTGCAGCTGAATATTCCAAGTTTCCTTGATTAATAATTTTGCTGGTATGTCTATAGACATGACATTTTTAAAATACTTTGTATTAGAAATCAATAAGGGCTTATTTACACTTGCAGTGACCTCTGAAGAGTGTTCCACAGCAGATGTTGGATTGCTCTTCAGAGGGCATTTGACAGGTGGTGAGGAGACATTATGCTGCCTGCTCATCGCATACTTCAACCCCTAAAAACCCACACTGCCATGCTGAGCGGTAATAGCCCAGGCCTTCAGGTAAATAGGTAGTGTTTGATGGGCAGTACTACCCACCGAGCACAACAGTGGGTACAGTTATTCCAGAGGCTTTGTGAACACCCCCCATCCACAGCATTTTGTGTATTTTTATAATATTTTGTATCATCACAGAGTATTAGTCAGATGGAGAACTACCAATCAACCAATCTAACCTACTAGCATGTCTTTGGAGAGTGGAAGGAAGACTGATTACCAAGACGAAACACACACAAGCACAGGGAGAACATACAAACTCCATTTGGATTTTTCACTAGATCTCTTCAAAAAGGTAACTGGAGAAAAGAACAGTAAAGGCTGCTTCACACCAAAATACAGTGCAGGAAAGGCGCACGTTCTGTACACATTTCCTCACGCTGCTCTTGCGATGTATTGTATATGGCACTCCAAAAGCGGATCGCAAACACGCTGGCAACAAATCGCACTGTACTGCAGTACCATGTGGTTTGTGCAGTGTGTTCTAAAAAAGTAGTGCTCGCAATACTTTCTCAGCAGTCCAGTGCCTTTTACTGGTCATTCAAATGAATAGGTTGCAAAACCAGACCGTACAGGAATGTGCAGAAATCAGCACAGAGTGTGCCCACAGGTGGGTTTTTCCCATACAAATTGCTAGAAAGATAGCTATTGGAAGAAAACTTTGGTGCACATCTCTAAATTACACTCTAAATGCTAGGCACTGCAACATAGGTTGACTTCAGTCCTTTCACTCACTGGTAGATAAAAGAAAGCCAGCAGCTCGATCTTCCACAATGAATGAATTTATTAATCCAGGTGTGGTACAGAATATACAGGGCTTACGCGTTTCGGCGTGTAGCCTTTGTCACAGCCATTTCACTCACTGCTCTCATTTGGGATGCCCTGAACTGCTTAAGACATTTGCTACAAGTGACAGTTCAACTTTTCTGTTGTTGGGGAGTATGTTTAGAAGAAATCTGGTGGTCCACAGATTGAAATCCTGAAACACTACAGCCCACCTATACCTACAGTCAGACATTATAACTAAAAGCAAAACTTTTTTTATTTAGTTTTGGCTAGAGATTAGAAAGCTTGCCCATTTTTATTGCTGCCTATGCCCTCATTAAGGAGTTTCAGCCTCTCTATTTGTCTTATTTATGGTTTTTATTGAAAGTGAAACTTAAAGAAAATCCCAAATTTTGGGTTGTCCCCAGAAAAGTAATAGAAGGGAAATCTTCCAATGGGGACACTATTTCTGGTGACCTGGGGGTCCACAAAGAATTCCCCTAATCTACAGGGATTTTTTCTTAGCTATGGGACAGGAAATTGAAGGGAAATCTCCGCTATAGGACACAGATAGTGAAAAAAAAATGGCTGGGGTTATATCTCTCACTTACTCCATCCAAAATAAAAAAAATGCCTATAGTTCTACTTTAAGTGGAATTCACAGCTTTGGAACACACATGGTCACTAATCTTTCAGTAGCATTCCACTGTGACCGAGCTTTGTAAGATGCCTGACCAGAATCTAAGTTACCAGTTCAAAGTAACCTCTGCACCACACCTGTTTTTTAGCATCACTCAATTGTGGGGGCTTATACCGTAGCAGAGAGGACTCTCTCTTATGGCTCCACATGGCCGTTTATGGTTTATGAAATTCCAAAAGTTGTTCAAAATCTTTTAAAATCTGCAGCTTTCAATAACATAATCTATGGTGGTCCTGTCATGAAAGTCCTTCATCAGGAACTTCCTGTTATAGGATACAACTGTCTCTTCATTGTGTTTCTATGTTGTCAGTTTTACATGGCCCCACTGTGGACACTGCAAGCCACCATGACTGCATACATTGCCCAGGTATGGTATGGCCTACCATTGTAATTTTAAGGAAGCTGATCCAGAGCAAAGATATACAGCTGATGCTGGAGAGAATACATGAAGACAGGAAGTGGCTGAAAGTAGCTAGAGGAGATCAGCAATGCTGGCATAGTAAAAACAGCATTTTAAGAAAAAATAAACTGCTTATGATAGACATTATGTAAATAGAAAAAATACCGTGCTATACCTACAAAAAATATTAACTAGTGGAAAAAAAACAAAAAGAAATAGCTGCAGCTCAAACGTGAGATACACACATAAACGATTAGTAAAATATAAAAGGAAGCTGCGCTAAAAGAATAATTAAAGTGCATAAGTGAACGTGGTACAAAGAAAGCCAGCCTGTGTACCACTAAAAACAATAAGTATCAACAGTCCTCATATGGTTAATGAAAAGAAATAGTCCAATGGTTGCATGCAAGTGAAGTGAACTTCTTGACACAAAACACCACCAGCTGATGTGAACCTCCACCACATGAATTGCACGCTTACCGGAAGGCAAGCTTAAAGTGGAGTTCCACCCAAAAATGGAACTTCCACTTTTTGGATTCCTCCCCCCCTCCGGTGTCACATTTGGCACCTTTCAGGGGGGAGGAGGGAGCAGATACCTGCCTAATACAGGTATTTGCTCCCACATCCTGGCATAGCTCACCGCGGCGCTTGCGGTGACCTATGCCACTTCCGGCGCCTACCCCGTCCTTCCCCGCTGTACTCTGTGAGACACAGAACACAGCAGGGACCTGAGAGGACGCGCAGCGCGACTTGCGCATGCGCAGTAGGGAACCAGGAAGTGAAGTCGCACGGCTTCACTTCCTTATTCCCTTACTGAGGATGGCGGGGGCAGCCGCCGAGAGCCAAAGGACGGATCGGCTTCGGCTGCCGACATTGCGGGCTCCCTGGACAGGTAAGTGTCTATATATTAAAAGTCAGCAGCTGCAGTATTTGTAGCTGCTGGCTTTTAATATGTTTTTTCAGCGGACCTCCGCTTTAAGTAAGCCTGTATTGTTGGTCAATATCCAGACATATATCCAGCAGCAACTCACTGAACTTAAACCGATGGAAAACCAGGTGACCTCAAATCAGCGGGCATACAAGGCAAGGCATCGATCATGTACCCAAAGAGTGGAGAGAAACTCAGCATAGTGTAAATCAGATCACTATAAATTTATTAAAATAAGGGGTTGCACTTACAAAAAGCGAAGATAAAAAAACATCCATAAAAAGTTTGCCGGCCGCCTTGCAGACACCCGTCTGCTCACACGGTACACCGCGATGATGTCAGCACGTCAGCCTCCTGACGTACGTTTGGTCACAGAATGACGTTGTCTTGGAGAACGGTAGACATTACACAAAGAAAACTAGGTAGTATGCAGTTGTTGAACAGGTTTGAAAAATAAAATATTGCAAAAGGTGTATACACACAATATTTTTTTAAAAATTAGTACATTCAACTTGTAGGACATCTCCGCTCTCATTGATTCTGTACAATTATTTTCCTTCTTTGTACTCTAGGTTAGGATGTACTGTGGATAGACCTGTGGTTTATCAAACACCACGAAGGTGGATGAATCATGGACGTTATTCACACAGGTGTCGTATCTCTGGCTGCTATAAGATTTCTGAGGCGGAAGTTTCATCGTGGAATTCCTCATGACAAAGTCACCCACCAATACGCGAGCAACAATCATCATTCGCATGCCAGAGGAGGTTGGTAAGGAGTATAAGTGAGAGAAGTATGCATCACTGGCAAAATAACTTCCTGTTGAAAAAATAAAATTATTTTAACTTAAAACCTCTGAATTGCAAACTGACCTTTCTGCAGAATTATTAAAATCACTGAACTAACAAATTTTAGCCTTACTCCATCTAACCCATTTTAAAGTTACAACAACAGTTTTTTTTTTCAGTTGGGGAAAAAAGGTTTAAACTATATGAATAATGCTAATCATTGTAAACACACCTGGCATATACAGCATATAAACACATACAGTGCATCCGAAAGTATTCACAGCGCTTCACTTTTTACACATTTCGTCATGTTACAGCCTTATTCCAAAATGGATTAAATCAACTATTTTCCTCAAAATTCTACAAATGATACCCCATAATGTCAACACGAAAGAAATTTGTTTGCAATCTTTACAAATCTATTAAAAATTTAAAAAAACGAAAAAAATCACACAAGTGAGTACACCCCTTACATTTTTGTAAATATTTTATCATACCTTTGCATGTGACAACACTGAAGAAATTACACTGTGCTACATTGTAAAGTAGTGAGTGTAAAGCTTGTATAACAGTGTAAATTTGCTGTCCCCTCAAAATAACTCAACATACAGCCATTAATGTCTATACCGCTGGCAAAAAGTGAGTACACCCCTAAGTGAAAATGTCCAAATTGGGCCCAATTAACCATTTTCCCTCCCCGGTGTCATGTGACTTGTTAGTGTTACAAGGTCTCAGGTGTGAATGGGGAGCAGGTGTGTTAAATTTGGTCTTATTGCTCTCACTCTCTCATACTGGTCACTGGAAGTTCAACATGGCACCTCATGGCAAAGAACTTTCAGAGGATCTGAAAAAAAGAATTGTTGCTCTACATAAAGATGGCCTAGATGGCAAAGACCATATAGCGGTTTAATAGGACAGGTTCCATTTAGAACGGGTCTCACCATGGTCGACCAAAGAAGTTGAGTGCACGTTCTCAGCATCATATCCAGAGGTTGTCTTTGGTAAATAGATGTGTGAGTGCTGCCAGCATTGCTGCAGAGGTTGAAGGGGTTGGGGGTTCAGCCTGTCAGTTCTCAGACCATACGCAACACACTGCATCAAATTGGTCTGCATGACTGTTGTCCCAGAAAGAAGCCTCTTCTAAAGATGATGCAGGACAAAGCATGCAAATAGTTTGTTGACGACAAGCAGACTAAGGCTAACTGGAACCATGTCCTGTGGTCTGATGAGACCAAGATAAACTTATTTGGTTCAGATGGTGTCAAGCGTGTGTAGCGGCAACCAGCTGAAGAGTACAAAGACAATTGTGTCTTGTCTACAGTCAAGCATGGTGGTGGGAGTGTCATGCTCTGGGGCTGCATGAGTCCTGTCGGCATTAGGGAGCTACAGTTCATTGAGGGAACTATGAATGCCAACATGTACTGTGATATACTGAAGCAGAACACGATCCCCTGCCTTCGGAGGCTGGGCCGCAGGGCAGTATTCCAACATGATAACGACCCCAAACACACCTCAAAGATGACCACTGCCTTGCTAAAAAAATTGAGGGCAAAGGTGATGGACTGGCCAAGCATGTCTGCAAACCTAAACCCTATTGAGCATCTGTGGGGCATCCTCAAATGGAAGGTGGAGGCGCGCAAGGTCTCTAACATCTACCAGCTCTTCGTCATGGAGGAGTGGAAGAGGACTCCAGTGGCAACCTGTGAAGCTCTGGTGAACTCCATGCCCAAGAGGGTAAGGCAGTGCTGGAAAATAATGGTGGCCACACAAAATATTGATGCATTGGGCTCAATTTGGACATTTTCACTTAGGGCTGCACTCACTTTTGTTGCCAGCGGTTTAGACATTAATGGCTGTTTGTTGAGTTATTTTGAGGGAACAGCAAATTTACACTGTTATACAAGCTGTACACTCACTACTTTACATTGTAGCAAAGTGTCATTTCTTCAGTGTTATCACATGAAAAGATATAAAATATATACAAAAATGTGAGGGGTGTACTCACTTTTGTGAGATACTGTAAGTATCCACAGCCTTTGCCATGAAACTCAAAATTTAGCTCAGGCGCATCCTGTTTCCACTGATCATCCTCGAGATTTTTCTACAACTTGAATTTACCCCCTGTGGTAAATTTAGTTGATTGGACATGATTTGGAAAGGCACACACCTGTCTATATAATGTCCCACAGTTACCAGTGCATGTCAGAGCACAAACAAAGCCATAAAATCCAAGGAATTGTCTGTAGACCTCCAAGACAGGATAGTATTGAGGCACAGATCTGCGGAAGGGTACAAAAAAATGTCTGCAGCATTGAAGGTCCCAATGAGCACAATGGCCTCCATTATCCGTAAATGGATGAAGTTTGGAACCATCAGGACTCTTCCTAGAGCGGGCCAAACTGAGCGATGGGGGGGTGACCAAGAACCTGATGGTCACTTTGACAGAGCTCCAACGTTTCTCTTTGGAGAGAGAAGAACCTTCCAGAAGAACAACCATCTCTGCAGCAATCCACCAATCAGGCCAGACGGAAGTCACTACTCAGTAAAAGGCACATGACAGCCAAATCATGAGAAACAAAATTCTCTGGTCTGACGAAAAAATGATTTAACTCTGTGGCCTGAATGGCAAGCATCATGTCTGGAGGAAACCAGGCACCGCTCATCACCTGGCCAAAACCATCCAGCATGGTGGAGCATGGTGGTGGCAGCATCATGCTGTGGGGATGTTTTTCAGTGGCAGGAACTGGGAGACTAGTCAGGATCGAGGGAAAGATAAATGCAGCAATGTAAAGAGACATTCTTAATGAAAACCTGCTCCAGAGCCCTCTGGACCTCAGACTGGGGCAAAGCTTCATCTCCCAACAGGACAACGATCCTAAGCACACAGCCAAGATAATAGAGGAGTGGCTATGGGACAACTCTGTGAATGTGAAAATGGCTGTGCCCCGATGCTCCCCATCCAACCTGATGGAGCTTTAGAGGTCCTGCTAATAAGAATGGGAGAAACTGCCCAAAAAAAGGTGTGCCAAGCTTGTAGCATCATACTCAAAAAGACTTTAATTGGTGCCAAAGGTGCTTCAACAACATTGAGCAAAGGCTGTGAATACTTATGTTTATGTGATGTGTTTTGTTTTTTCTTTTTAATTTGCAAATTTTTCATACTTCTTTCATGTTGCCATTATGGGGTATTGTTTATACAATTTTGAGGAAAATAATGCATTTAATCCATTTTGCAATAAGGCTGTAACATAACAAAATGTGGAAAAGGTGAAGCGCCTTGAATACTTACCGAGTGCACTGTATATGACTTGTCCCAAGCCCTGGAACTGTCATTTTTGCTTGACAGCTTGG
This sequence comes from Lithobates clamitans, assembly GCA_037952925.1. Classification (NCBI taxonomy): domain Eukaryota; kingdom Metazoa; phylum Chordata; class Amphibia; order Anura; family Ranidae; genus Lithobates; species Lithobates clamitans. The sequence goes on from JBBGZY010001263.1 coordinate 2,327,132, forward strand.
CCTGTTACAGGAAATTGTAAAATAACAAATCTTTTGGCAGGATCAATACACCTGTGATACAGGGCTGGATGAGGTGGAGAGGTAAGATGATGACATCACAATCTCCACCTTGTTCAATCAGAGAACGCCTGGTATTCTTTGAAAAAGTACAAGGTGCCTTATTTCACAATTATACTCCTCTATCCTGAACAATTTTAACTTATGTGCCCCATCCTACTGCTCCACTTTGGTGCCACACAAACCCCTGAGACCTGGCATAAAATTTGTGAGGCACTATTCTGTTCCTCTCGTAGCGTAATAACTTTAGAAAATTCTTTTAAGGTCTTATCTCGGTGGCATTTTACCCCATCCAGAATTGCTAAATGTTTCCCTACATACCCTTCTACATGATTTTGGGGATGCTCAGACCTAGGTGATATGAAGCATATATGGTGGATAGGGATGAGCTTCGTGTTCGAGTCGAACCCATGTTCGACTCGAACATCGGCTGTTCGGTCGTTCGCCGAATTGCGAACGATATGGGCCGCTCGCGCCAAATTCGTGTGGCGCGTCACGGCCCATAATTCACTGCGGCATCGCAGTGCATTGCTGGCTGATGATTGGCCAAGCATGCACTATGACCCGCATGCTTGGCCAATCACAGCGCCGTCAGTAGAGAGAGCTGTAATTGGCCAAAGCCAGGGTGGCTTTGGCCAATTATGGCTCAGGGGATTTAGTACACGCCCCACACTATATAAGGCCGCCTGCACGGCGGCCCTGTGTAGTGTGTGTTCCGGTGTGCTAAGAGATAGAGAGAGAGAGAGACAGTGTCATTTGATTTGAGTTAGATAGATTAGGCAGAACAGTCAGTCAGTTAGCTGCACTTACAGTGTATTGTGTATATATATGCATCCCAGGTGTTGCATATATATATATACACTGTATTCAGTTTAGCTAGATCCGTTCCTGTTATCTTCTATCTAGACTATTTACATTTAGTGCAGTGCGTCCTGCTCACAGTGTTCAGCTAGATCCGTTCCTGTTATTTACATTTGGTGCAGTGCATCCTGCTCACAGTGTTCAGCTAGATCCATTCCTGCTATTTACATTTAGTGCAGTGCGTCCTGCTCACAGTGTTCAGCTAGATCCGTTCCTGCTATTTACATTTAGTGCAGTGCGTCCTGCTCACAGTGTTCAGCTAGATCCGTTCCTGCTATTTACATTTAGTGCAGTGCGTCCTGCTCACAGTGTTCAGCTAGATCCGTTCCTGCTATTTACATTTAGTGCAGTGCGTCCTGCTCACAGTGTTCAGCTAGATCCGTTCCTGCCATTTACATTTAGTGCAGTGCGTCCTGCTCACAGTGTTCAGCTAGATCCGTTCCTGCTATTTACATTTAGTGCAGTGCGTCCTGCTCACAGTGTTCAGCTAGATCCGTTCCTGCAATTTACATTTAGTGCAGTGCGTCCTGCTCACAGTGTTCAGCTAGATCCGTTCCTGCCATTTACATTTAGTGCAGTGCGTCCTGCTCACAGTGTTCAGCTAGATCCGTTCCTGCTATTTACATTTAGTGCAGTGCGTCCTGCTCACAGTGTTCAGCTAGATCCGTTCCTGCTATTTACATTTAGTGCAGTGCGTCCTGCTCACAGTGTTCAGCTAGATCCGTTCCTGCTATTTACATTTAGTGCAGTGCGTCCTGCTCACAGTGTTCAGCTAGATCCGTTCCTGCTATTTACATTTAGTGCAGTGCGTCCTGCTCACAGTGTTCAGCTAGATCCGTTCCTGCCATTTACATTTAGTGCAGTGCGTCCTGCTCACAGTGTTCAGCTAGATCCGTTCCTGCTATTTACATTTAGTGCAGTGCGTCCTGCTCACAGTGTTCAGCTAGATCCGTTCCTGCAATTTACATTTAGTGCAGTGCGTCCTGCTCACAGTGTTCAGCTAGATCCGTTCCTGCCATTTACATTTAGTGCAGTGCGTCCTGCTCACAGTGTTCAGCTAGATCCGTTCCTGCTATTTACATTTAGTGCAGTGCGTCCTGCTCACAGTGTTCAGCTAGATCCGTTCCTGCTATTTACATTTAGTGCAGTGCGTCCTGCTCACAGTGTTCAGCTAGATCCGTTCCTGCCATTTACATTTAGTGCAGTGCGTCCTGCTCACAGTGTTCAGCTAGATCCGTTCCTGCAATTTACATTTAGTGCAGTGCGTCCTGCTCACAGTGTTCAGCTAGATCCGTTCCTGCTATTTACATTTAGTGCAGTGCGTCCTGCTCACAGTGTTCAGCTAGATCCGTTCCTGTTATTTACATTTAGTGCAGTGCGTCCTGCTCACAGTGTTCAGCTAGATCCGTTCCTGCTATTTACATTTAGTGCAGTGCGTCCTGCTCACAGTGTTCAGCTAGATCCGTTCCTGTTATTTACATTTAGTGCAGTGCGTCCTGCTCACAGTGTTCAGCTAGATCCGTTCCTGTTATCTTCTAGACTATTTACATTTAGTGCAGTGCGTCCTGCTCACAGTGTTCAGCTAGATCCGTTCCTGTTATTTACATTTAGTACAGTGCGTCCTGCTCACAGTGTTCAGCTAGATCCGTTCCTGTTATTTACATTTAGTGCAGTGCGTCCTGCTCACAGTGTTCAGCTAGATCCGTTCCTGTTATCTTCTAGACTATTTACATTTAGTGCAGTGCGTCCTGCTCACAGTGTTCAGCTAGATCCGTTCCTGTTATTTACATTTAGTGCAGTGCGTCCTGCTCACAGTGTTCAGCTAGATCCGTTCCTGCTATTTACATTTAGTGCAGTGCGTCCTGCTCACAGTGTTCAGCTAGATCCGTTCCTGCCATTTACATTTAGTGCAGTGCGTCCTGCTCACAGTGTTCAGCTAGATCCATTCCTGCAATTTACATTTAGTGCAGTGCGTCCTGCTCACAGTGTTCAGCTAGATCCGTTCCTGCTATTTACATTTAGTGCAGTGCGTCCTGCTCACAGTGTTCAGCTAGATCCGTTCCTGCTATTTACATTTAGTGCAGTGCGTCCTGCTCACAGTGTTCAGCTAGATCCGTTCCTGCTATTTACATTTAGTGCAGTGCGTCCTGCTCACAGTGTTCAGCTAGATCCGTTCCTGTTATTTACATTTAGTGCAGTGCGTCCTGCTCACAGTGTTCAGCTAGATCCGTTCCTGTTATCTTCTAGACTATTTACATTTAGTGCAGTGCGTCCTGCTCACAGTGTTCAGCTAGATCCGTTCCTGTTATTTACATTTAGTGCAGTGCGTCCTGCTCACAGTGTTCAGCTAGATCCGTTCCTGCTATTTACATTTAGTGCAGTGCGTCCTGCTCACAGTGTTCAGCTAGATCCGTTCCTGTTATTTACATTTAGTGCAGTGCGTCCTGCTCACAGTGTTCAGCTAGATCCGTTCCTGCCATTTACATTTAGTGCAGTGCGTCCTGCTCACAGTGTTCAGCTAGATCCGTTCCTGCTATTTACATTTAGTGCAGTGCGTCCTGCTCACAGTGTTCAGCTAGATCCGTTCCTGCTATTTACATTTAGTGCAGTGCGTCCTGCTCACAGTGTTCAGCTAGATCCGTTCCTGCTATTTACATTTAGTGCAGTGCGTCCTGCTCACAGTGTTCAGCTAGATCCGTTCCTGTTATTTACATTTAGTGCAGTGCGTCCTGCTCACAGTGTTCAGCTAGATCCGTTCCTGCTATTTACATTTAGTGCAGTGCGTCCTTCTCACAGTGTTCAGCTAGATCCGTTCCTGCCATTTACATTTAGTGCAGTGCGTCCTGCTCACAGTGTTCAGCTAGATCCGTTCCTGTTATCTTCTAGACTATTTACATTTAGTGCAGTGCCTCCTGCTCACAGTGTTCAGCTAGATCCGTTCCTGCTATTTACATTTAGTGCAGTGCGTCCTGCTCACAGTGTTCAGCTAGATCCGTTCCTGTTATCTTCCTACTGACAGGCAGGCTTGTCTGGTTACAGTATATAAAGCTACCTGAAGAAAATTACAGGTGTTCTATCCCAGCTTAGTGCAGCTACAGGCCATTAGTATGTCTGGAAGGCCAAGAAGGAGAGGCAGACAGTCACAAGCCAATAAGAGAGGGCAAGCAGGCTCTGTGTCTAGTGCTGGTCGTGGAGACGGTGCATCCTCATCAGCACGTGGCCATGGGACACGCTTGGCCTTTTTTTCGGCAGCTGGCCGTGTTGAGCCGCAACATGCGGAAGACTTGGTCGAGTGGATGACCAAGCCGTCCTCATCCTCCTCATCCTCTCTCACCCATGCCCAGGGTGCTTTGTCTGGCAAAGCAGCGGCCTCTTCCCTCAGCTCAATGTCATCAGTGACTCCTTCCCTAGCTCCACCATGTCCTCATGAGGATTCCCTCGAACTGTTTGACTACAGTGTTGGGTACATGCTCCAGGAGGATGCCCAGCGTTTGGAAGGCTCTGATGATGATACTGAGCTCGATGAAGGCAGTAACATGAGCACGGACAGAGGGGGTGCCCAAGAAGGACAGCAATCTGGCAGTCATGCTCCCCCTGCTGCAGCATACTGCCAGGTTTGCTCCAGTGATGAGGAGGGAGGGGATGATGAGGTCACTGACTCAACGTGGGTGCCTGATAGGAGAGAGGAGGAGGAGGAGGAGGAGGCGGCACATCACCAACGAGGCAGGATGCCCTCCAGGGGCCAGCCTAAGGGCAGCACATTGACTGCATCACACCCCAAAGCTCCACATGTGCAGGGCGCTGCAGTCTCTGCGCGTTATTCAAAAAGTTCTTTGGTGTGGGCCTTTTTTGAGACGAGTGCATCAGATCGCACCGCTGCTATTTGCAACATATGTCTCAAGCGTATCTCGCATGGCCAAAACATCTCCCGCTTGGGTACCACATGCTTGACCAGACATATGTTGACCTGCCATGCAGTTCGTTGGCAAGCGTATCTAAAAGACCCACACCAAAGAACAAAGAGGATCTCTCCTTGCTCCTCATCAGCTGAGATTTCCAACCCCACTAGACCTTCAGTCCTCTCTGAGACCTGCAGTGAGAGGAATGAAGGTGTAGAATTAGGTGTGTCACAGCCAAGTACTTGTGGGCAATCTGCTTTTGGTACACCGACATCAGATTGTACCAGGCAAATTTCCCTGCCCCAGCTGCTGCACCGCCGAAAGAAGTTTGCTCCCAACCATCCACATGCCCAGCGGTTGAATGCTAGCTTGGCAAAATTGCTAGCACTTCAACTGCTGCCTTTTCAGTTGGTAGACTCTGCCCCCTTCCGTGAGTTTGTGGAATGTGCGGTTCCTCAGTGGCAGGTACCCAAACGCCACTTTTCTCACGGAAGGCGATTCCGGCTCTCTACCGGCATGTGGAAGGCAATGTCCATGCCTCGCTGGACAGGGCGGTCAGCGGTAAGGTGCATATTACCGCTGACTCATGGTCCAGCAGGCATGGACAGGGACGTTACCTAAGTTTCACGGCGCATTGGGTGACTCTGCTGGCAGCTGGGAAGGATGCAGGACAAGGTGCGGTAGTGTTGGAGGTTGTTCCGCCACCACGCCTCCAAAATGCTGATTGTGACACACCTCTCTCCTCCACCCCCTCCTCTTCTTCTTCCTCCATGGCCTCTTCCTCGGAACCAGCGGTGCTCCGTAGGCGTTCAAGGGGCTACGCAAGTACGCAGGCCAAAAGATGCCATGCGGTGCTTGAGCTGGTGTGCTTGGGGGACAGGAGCCACACTGGGGCAGAGGTTCTGTCAGCTCTGCAGGGGCAGGTTCAGAGGTGGTTGACGCCACGCCAACTTAAGGCAGGAATGGTGGTTTGCGACAATGGCACCAACCTCCTCTCTGCCCTCCGACAGGGACAAATGACCCATGTGCCCTGTTTGGCTCACGTCCTTAACTTGGTGGTGCAGCGGTTCTTGGGCAGGTACCCGGGCTTACAGGATGTCCTGAGGCAGGCCAGGAAAGTCTGTGTGCATTTCCGCCGGTCATATAATGCCAGTGCTCGGCTGACGGACCTCCAAAAGGAGTTTAACCTGCCCAAGAACCGCCTAATCTGTGACATGCCCACCAGGTGGAACTCAACGTTGGCCATGCTGCAGCGGCTGCACACGCAGCAGAGGGCCATCAATGAGTACCTGTGCGACTATGGCACCAGAACAGGGTCAGGGGAGCTTGGTTTTTTTTCCCCACGCCAGTGGGCCATGATCAGGGATGCATGCACTGTCCTGTCACCATTCGAGGAGGCCACGAGGATGGTGAGCACTGACAGTGCATGCATCAGTGACACTGTCCCCCTTGTCCACCTGTTGGAGCACACGCTGCGTGGAATAATGGACAGGGCACTTGAGGCAGAACAGAGGCAGGAAGAGGAGGAATTCCTTAGCTCTCAAGGCCCCCTTTATCCAGACAGTGTTCCTGCGTGCCTGCCGATCACACAGGAAGAGGACGAGGAGGAGGAGGAGGAAGATTGTGTCAGTATGGAGGTGGAGCCTGGCACTCAGCATCAGCAGCAGTCTTTAAGGGATCAGTCCCAAGGAACACATGGACTTGTACGTGGCTGGGAGGAGGTGGCTGCGGACGTTGTTGTCCTTAGTGACCCAGAGGACTCCGGACCGAATGCCTCAGCAAACCTACGCTGCATGGCCTCCCTGATCCTGCAAAGCCTGCGTAAGGATCCTCGTATTCGTGGTATCAAGGAGAAGGACCAATACTGGCTGGCAACCCTCCTTGATCCACGTTACAAGGGTAAGGTTGCGGACCTTATCTTGCCATCGCAGAGGGAGCAGAGGATGAAACATCTTCGGGAGGCCTTGCAGAAAGGTCTGTGCAACGCGTTCCCAGAGACTGAGAGGTTACAAACTCCTGTTTCTGGACAACATGTTGCTGAGGCTTCGGTCAGTCAAAGAAGGAGCGGTGGAGAAGGTGGCCGTCTGACCGATGCGTTCAGACAATTTTTTGGTCCGCAGCCCCAAGGTATGATCGGTTCCAGCAACCATCGCCAGCGTCTGTTTTACATGGTGCAGGAATACCTAGGGGCAAGATCAGACTTGGACACCTTTCCCACCGAAAATCCTCTGGGTTACTGGGTCTTGAGGATGGATCACTGGCCAGAGCTTGCACAGTATGCAATTGAGCTACTGGCCTGTCCTGCATCCAGCGTTCTTTCGGAACGCACATTCAGTGCTGCTGGAGGCGTGGTAACCGATCACAGGGTGCGTCTGTCCACCGACTCGGTCGATCGGCTGACCTTCATAAAAATGAATCAGTCTTGGATCACCACCAGCTACCAAGCACCTGATGCAGATGTAACCGAATAATTTTTTTTGAAATCTCAGATCCCTTCAAAGACTGCCTATGCTGATGCTGAGTGACTATCCCTGAGTAATTATCCTCTTCCTCCTCAATCATCACGCTGATAGCTTGTAAGAACATTTTTGGTTCTGGGCGCCACCACCAGTGCCTAAGGCACAATTTTTCAGCCCCTGTTTAACAGGGGCGTGTAATTACAATTTTTGATGTAATACTTTGCAGCAGGGCTCGTTCCTGCATTCCAACTAGAGTGTCTGTGAGGGGTTGCAGTGTTGTGGCACCAGCACCAGTGCCTAAGGCCCAATTTTTCTGCCCCTGTCTAACAGGGGCGTGTAATTACAATTTTTGATGCAATACTTTGCAGCAGGGCTCGTTCCTGCGTTCCAACTAGAGTGTCTGTGAGGGGTTGCAGTGTTGTGGCACCAGCACCAGTGCCTAAGGCCCAATTTTTCTGCCCCTGTCTAACAGGGGCGTGTAATTACAATTTTTGATGCAATACTTTGCAGCAGGGCTCGTTCCTGCGTTCCAACTAGAGTGTCTGTGAGGGGTTGCAGTGTTGTGGCACCAGCACCAGTGCCTAAGGCCTAATTTTTCAGCTCCTGTTCAACAGGGGCATGTAATTACAATTCTTGATCTAATATTTCACAGCAGGGCCCTGTGAGGGCTTACAGTGTTGTGGCCACAGCAACACCTAAGGCCCAAATTTCTGCTGAGTATATAGGGCAGGACCCTACTTTCAAACATCTAACTTACAAACGACTCCTACTTGCAAACGGAAGGAGACAACAGGAAGTGAGATGAAATCTACCCCTAGGAAGGGAAATTCTCTCCTGTAAGAGTTAATATGGGAAAACAATTTCTCCTTTCCACTGATGCTTTCCAATCCTTGTTCCACAAAAAAACCCAAATTTTCAAAAAACATTTTTCATTGGGACAAAAAAGTGAGGTGAAATCTTCTGAAGAGGAGGAAAGACAGCAAAACAAATGTCACAGGGGTGATAACCCTTCCCTATGTTTTCCAAAAAGCTTAGAAAAGATTTTTTGGCTGAAGCTAAACACGTTAAAAATGTTCAAAATTACAAACAGATTCTACTTAACAACAAACCTACAGTCCCTGTCTTGTTTGCACCACCTGTATACTGCTGTTCAGAGTATATAGGGCCTGGTGGCCCCACACCTTTCCTTATTTTAATTTGGGTGCGGGGTTCCCCTTAATATCCATACAAGACCCAAAGGGCCTGGTAATGGACTGGGGGGTACCCATGCCGTTTGTCTCACTGATTTTCATCCATATTGCCATGACCCGACATGACATTAAACCCGCAAGCAGTTTTAAATGAGATTTTTTCCTTTAAAAATGACATTTGGTGCAGGGACTGTTCTAAACATGGGAAACACGCGTCACTTTACAGGCATACTATAGACACCCCCCAGGTACGATATTTAAAGGAATATTTCACTTTTTTTTTTTTTACTTTAAGCATCATTAAAATCACTGCTCCCGAAAAAACGGCCGTTTTTAAAAGTTTTTTTTGCATTGATACATGTCCCCTGGGGTAGGACCCGGGTCCCCAAACCCTTTGTAGGACAATACCATGCAAATTAGCCTTTAAAATTAGCACTTTTGATTTCGAACGTTCGAGTCCCATAGACGTCAATGGGGTTCTAACGTTCGTGCGAACTTTCGGTCCGTTCGCGGGTTCTGGTGCGAACCGAACCGGGGGGTGTTCGGCTCATCCCTAATGGTGGACATCAAAAGATTGTTGATAAGAGTCTACAACATAAGCAACTCGGTGTTGCACATAAATGTACAAAAAGACCCTTGGGAGGCACTCCTACACAAGCTGATAGAAGGCGCTAGTAAACAGGCGTGAGCTCTTGTGACTCATATATTCTCGGCCACAAAACAGAGGATCGCCAAAGCGTGGAAAATGTCTATTCTCAACTTTGACAAAGTGAAAGGTCGGGTGCACAGCGCCCTAGTGAACGAGAAATTAACGTTGACTTTAAATGACAAACATGACAAATTTTTGCGTATCTGGCAGCCATGGCTGGACTACTTCCCATCAACACAACCACCTACACGCTTCTTAGAACTGTATTCTAATACAAAATGTTTATATCTCTCATCACGAACCTCTGGGGGCAGGGATGGCTCCCGCCCCCTCTTTTTTCTCTTTCCCCCTCTTTTTATTCATCTATCCACTGTAGCAAGGTCCCAGGCCTCCTCTAATCTAATGAGAACCTCCAGAACCAGGGGTAGCTGACACCCTTCTGTATGTAGTGGTTTGTGAGCAAGTTAGTCAAAAATGAAAAATTCTAAATGGAGACCCTGTCTACAATTCAACAAGCAGTCCAGATGGGCTATTGGCTAGTCTGCATAGACTTAAAAGATGACTACTTCCACGTGCCCGTCGCATTGGAGTTCGACAAATACCTCCAGTTCACAGTCAGGCAAGAGCAGTTCACCTGCCTCCCTTTTGGTCTCTCAACCTCACCACGGGTCTTTTCGAAAGTTCTTCTGGCTGTGGTAGCCCTCATCAGAATGAGAGGCATAAGCCTACATCATTGTCTCGACGATCTTTTCTTGCTATCACAAGACAGAGAGAAACTGCAACATCACAGGGCTCAAGTCAATTCCACACTTCTAGAGTTTGGCTGGTTACTGACCTTGCAGAAAAGTAATCTAGAACCAACACAGTGTTTAGTCTACCTAGGTGCCCAGTTCGACACAGTCGAGAACACTATCTTCCTGTCTCAGGTGAAGATCCCGGTAGTACGGGACAGAGTACGTCTAGCTCTAGCTTCCTCATGTCTGAGGGCTTTCCAATGCCTCAGAATCATAGGCACGGTGGTCTCTACGACCCCCATTACAGTATCGCACAAAAGTAAGTACATCCTCACATTTTTAAAAAATTTTTATCATATCTTTTTATGTGTCAACATTGAAGAAATTACACTTTGCTACAATGTAAAGTAGTGATTGTACAGCTTGTGTAAATTTGCTGTCCCCTCGAAATAACTCAGACACATTCTTTGTCTAAACCACTGGCAACAAAATTGAGTACACCTCTAAGTGAAAATGTTAATATTTTGTGTGGCCACCGTTATTTTCCAGCACTGCCTTAACCGTCTTGGGCACTGAGTTCATCAGAGCTTCACAGGTTGCCACTGGAGTCCTCTTCCACTCCTCCACGATGACATCACAGAGCTGGCGAATGTTAGAGACCTTGTGGTCCTCCACCTTCCATTTGAGGATGCCCCACAGATGCTCAATAGGGTTTAGGTCTGGAGACACGCTTGGCCTATCCATCATCTTTACCCTCAGCTTCTTAAGCAAGGCAGTGGTCATCTTAGAGGTGTGTTTGGGGTTGTTATCATGTTGGAATACTGCCCTCCGTCCCAGTCTCTGAAAGGAGGGGATCATGCTCTGCTTCAGTATGTTACAGTACATGTTGGCATTCATTTTTCCCTCAATGAGCTATAGGTCCCCAGTGTCGGCAGCACTCATGCAGCCCCAGACCATGACACTCCCACCACCATGCTTGACGGTAAGCAAGACACACTTGTCTTTGTGCTCCTCACCTGGTTACCGCCACACACGCTTGACACTATCTGAACCAAATATGTTTATCTTGGTCTCATCAGAATACAGGACTTGGTTTCAGTAATCAATGCCCTTAGTCTGCTTGTCTGCAAATTGTTTGTGGGCTTTCTTGAGCATGATCTTTAGAAGAGGCTTCTTTCTGGGACGACAGCCATGCAGACCAATTTTATGTAGGGTGCGGCGTATGGCTGAGCACTTACAGGCTGACCCCCCATTCCTTCAACCTCTGCAGCAATGCTGGCAGCACTCATACGTCTATTTCCCAAAGACAACCTCTGGATATGACGCTGAGCACGTGCACTCAACTTCTTTGGTCGACTATGGTGAGGCCTGTTCTTAGTGGAACCTGTCCTAGTAAACCACTGTATGGTCTTGGCCACCATGTTGCAGCTCAGTTTCAGGGTCTTGGAAATCTTCTTATGCCCCGTACACACGGTCGGACTTTGTTCGGACATTCCGACAACAAAATCCTCGGATTTTTTCAGACGGATGTTGGCTCAAACTTGTTTTGCCTACACACGGTCGCACAAAGTTGTCGGAATTTCCGATCGCCAAGAACGCGGTGACGTCAAGCACGTACAATGAGACTAGAAAAGGCCAGTTCAGAACCAAGCGAGGCACCCTTTGGGCTCCTTTTGCTAATCTCGTGTTAGTAAAAGTTTGGTGAGAGACGATTCGCGCTTTTTCAGACTCGTGGCTTTCAGATCGTTTTCTGCCGTTCAGTTTGTGCTTGTGGGTTTGTATCTGCTCTTCAGTGCGTGCAGTCAGTTCGTATTGGAGTTTTCTGTGCGATCTTGTCCGCTCGTTGCTGTTTTTCAGGTCGCTCTTCACAGGCCTTGCTGTTCTTCAGTGCGTTCTGTTACTTCGTTCTGAGCAGCCGACCGTTTTCTAGCCATGTTGCGTATGCGTACTCCTCGTAGAGTTCGTGCTGTGTGGGGGCTTGGTGTTGGGGTCCTGACCTTGACACAAGTCCAGTCCATGAACAGGGTGGGGAGGAGTTCATGGACCAAGAATTGGTTGCTTCAGCGTGACCAGTTCTGTCATATGCCTTTGCTCCGTGAGATCCGTGAGAATAATCCTGATGATTTCAGGAACTTTCTCAGGATGACGGACCCCGTGTTTCACCGTTTGTTGGCTTCGCTGACCCCCTATATCAGCAGGCAGGATACCTGCATGAGGCAAGCCATCACTCCGGAGCAGAGGTTGGTCGCTACCTTGCGGTATTTGGCCACAGGGAGAAGCCTGCAGGACCTCAAGTTCTCGACAGGCATCTCCCCCCAGGCTCTGGGGATCATTATCCCAGAGACCTGTTCTGCCATCATCCAGGTCCTACAGAAGGAGTATATGAAGGTAAGATTTTTATCCTTTTATATCACATTTTATTGTATTGAATGTTTGATAATATATTGTATTTCTTTCCTCATTCCCTAATTACCATGATTGTAATATGCTGTGAATGTCCCCTTTTTCCTCATGCATGCTGGATTTTTATGTAATTATTATTTTAGGTCCTTCATACATATTTGCCCTTCAATAACCTCCGTAGCATGGTGTCTCCTGCCCTATATTCACCTCATGTAGTTACTTAACAATGTATTTTATCAGCTCCATAGTAGTGCTTTACCCCAAACACCCCCTAAAATGTTTTGAAATGTTATTTTTGATTTAAATTCAGGGAGAGGGCCAGAGGCTTTTTTTTGTGGTGTCCCCAAATTTTTTGTAACCCTCCCTCCCCCAACTGCTAAGTCAGCTGATCCCAATTCTCTATCCTCAATCATCTATCTGCTGACTTTGCCAAACCCATACACACTATACCCACCTCTTTAGTGCTCAGATTTATGGATGAATTCCCCAAAGCATGTAGTGCAAGGGCCTGCCTGTATACTTTCCAATGGTACTGTTTAAAGTTCTTGTATCCTATTATGATCTTGATAGGTAATAGCAGAATGTCCAAATGTGTACAGTGTGTATTTATATCTTTGTATTATGACACTTCTTACCTGTCCAGTGGGCTGCCAATAGTGTAACTAAGGAGGGGCTGTTCCAAGTCATACCCTGTATTTAGGCATTCATCTCTCAATGAAGTGAAGAGGGTTACCTGTCCAAGAGTTCCCCCCCCCTATAATGTTAGAAATGGCCCATGAGAGGGGGGGGGGGAATATGATAGGTGTACCTTATACTTTGTTGTTGTTAAATTCCCCTTAATAAATGCTATCTGGAGGTTGACCCATAATAATTGTGTCTAATCTGCTTGCCAGGTTTCTGTGAAAAAATAGTAATGTTTATTGTTTTTTCCTCAACAGTTTCCTTCCACGCCACAGGAATGGCAGACTGTGGCCTCCCACTTTGCCCAGCGGTGGGACTTTCCTAACTGCGGAGGGGCAATTGATGGGAAACACGTCCACATCGTCCCACCACCCAACTCGGGGTCTTACTATTATAATTACAAGGGGTTTAATAGTATAGTGATGTTGGCGGTGGTGTCGGCTAATTACGACTTCTTGTATGTGGACGTGGGGAAGAATGGCCGGATGTCCGATGGTGGAGTGATCGCCCAGACGGAGTTCTACAGGCGTCTCCAGAATGGCAGCTTGGACTTGCCACCTCCAGAGGACAATGTTGAAGGTCTCCCATTTGTGTTCGTTGCTGATGAAGCATTTGCGCTGGGGGACCACCTGATGCGGCCATTCCCGATGAGGACCCTCACCCCGGAACAGAGGGTTTTTAATTACCGGCTGGCCAGAGCCCGAAGAGTGGTGGAGAACACATTTGGAATCCTGGCCAGCCGGTTCCGATTATTTATGACACCCATCCATGTGGTGGAGTATAAACTGAACCATATAATACTTGCCTGCTGTGTTCTCCATAATTTTCTACGAAAACATTCAGCCAACTATGCTGGCTCAGTTGGGCCTGAGGCCGGAATCCCAAATACATCAACAATGACGGCACTTGAAAGCGGCCGTCCTGGCTTGCCCTCCCTGAATGCCCGTGATGTCCGGTTACGATACCTGGAGTTCTTTGCGGGTAGGGGGGCTATCAATATGCCAGACAATATGTGACACCTTTTTCAAATAAAAAACAACCAAAAGAAATTCTTGTTGGACATTTACTGCTTGTGTTTGTTTTAGCTGACCCTGACAGAAATGTGTTGAGTGCAGAAAATGTCGTGATTGGGTAACCTTATAAAAAACAGTGTTGGCTGGTACTTCCTAAATGCAAAAACACATTTCACTACAAGTGCACTTGCAACTGCACTGAACCTGCACTTGTAGTGCAAAGAGGATTTGCCCTTAGGAAATAACCCCCATTTGTGCATAAAACAACAATTACATCACCCCAAAAGTGTTGTAGTGTTGAGACAATAATCCACACATTCTTGAGTAAGGCACTTTTTTATACCTGCACAATCACATGCGCATTTACCAAAGGTTTTTAAAACAAACCAACATGTTTGTTGTATAAAATGTTTGCAGTAGCATTATGAAAAATCAAAATATCCATTTCAGATAAAACAGGCCTGTGTAAAACCAACAAGAAAGCCAAAAAACTTGAACTTACAAAGTTCACATTAGGTAAAACCTGAATGCTATATCAGACATCAGTATTTAGGAACTGGGTTTGATATAGCGTTCAGATGGGGGGAAATCACCCCTGGAAAAGCCAAATTTGGAAGATGCACACCAATTTACAAATGTCCACATGTGCTATCTGCCATCATGGGGGATCAAGGGACGTGTTTGGGGGGAGCAAGCCCTTCCTCAACGCTACTTTATAATTGAGGAAGGGGTTGCCCCCCCAAAACGCGTCCATTGATCTCCCGTGATGGCAGATAGCACATGTTGGCACACTGTGTGCATCCTCCAAATTTGGCTTTTCTAAACATTGAAAAAAGTTTGGTACGATAAAACAGGTGATTTTGTGGGGTTTAAATTCGCCCCAAAACATCAATGATGTTATTATTTTTTTTAATAACATCACTGATTTGTTGCTGGATGTTTTGCAATTGGAGATTACACCCCATGATCTCCCCTATCAGTATCTGGGCACTTTCAGATGTAAAGCCTTCTGGATCCCTCACATCACGATCACCTAAAAAGAGATAAAGAACAAAAAAAAAGGTCTCAAAAATCTGCCACCAGCCATCTCTTTTACCTGAGTCTGTGGTCGCAGACACTCACCTGTTGTGGTGCCAATCTCCACCACGTCTTCTTCTTCCTCCTGCTCAGCTTCTTGGGTTTGCGGTATTTCCCCTTCTTCCAGAGGTGGGGGGTCTCTGGTCTCCTCGGATGAGGGGTGTCCGAGTCTTTTCTCCCCTATGTAAAACAAAAATGGTATACTTAGCACACAGATATTTGATGGCAGAACTATAGAAATAGGAAACATTGCTTGGAAGTGGGGTACAATTGTCTATTTTAGCCGAGTTCCAAGATGTATATTTTTTATTGCCCTTTGTCAAGCTGCAATACTTTACCTGTTTGGTACAAGCTTCACAGATGGAGACCCCCCTATAGTATACACTGGAGCACCTGTGTGGCCCCCTAATAAAAATGGTGTTCTTGTGTCCCACACTAGTGCTCCAGTGTCCAGATGTGAAAACAGCTGTTCAGTTTTTCCTTACACACAATCTAGTTTGCATTTAATTCTAGTAACAAACCCATCTACACAAACAAATATTTGGCATCCAAGTAGGCCCCCAAAAATGTGTGAAAATGCATATGGCCTAAACAATGGTGTTCTAGAGGCCGAAAGAAAAATGTTTGATACGAACGAATAATGTGCCCATGAACATTAAAGTTGACCTTTGGAAACGTTACAACTAATCAAAGCATATGGAGCAGAACGAACGTAATAAAGACAGAAAGAATAGGAACACAGCACAACTACTTACTTTTTTGCAGCACTCTCTGGATCTTTCGGTACTGCTCTGGCTCTCTCAACTTCAGGTCCGACCACCGCTTCCTGAGCTGATCTTTAGACCTTCGTACCCCGAAATTCCGCTCTAGACTCCGGACCACTTTACCAATGATTTTGGCCTTTCGGATGTTGGGGTGGGGGTAAGGCCCATATTTTCCGTCATAATCGGACTTCCTCATGATGTCTACCATCTCCAACATCTCCCCAAACGACATATTTGTGGCTTTAAAACGTCTCCTTCTGGATCGGGACGTGCCTGGATCCGGGCTTTCCTCCTCCTCGTTGTTAGAATTATCACGCACCTGTTGTAACTCCGCCATCATGCTCTTCCCCCACTGCGCCGAACGAAAAGGGGCGGGGAATACACTAGAAAGAACGTCAGGGGCGGGCGGAGTTACACGCATGCGCAGTGTATATAAAGCGTAACACGCGTGCGTATTACGTTTGATCTGTGAGCGGAGGAAGGAGCATTGAACGCGGCGATCGTAAGAACGAAGGTAAGAGACAAACTTGGGCCTATACTGCTTCTATAGATTGAGGCCTATATTGTAACAAAATTAGGAGAGTTTGGTGTGACATTAGGCTTTGTCTTGTGTTGTGTCTTGCAGTGAACATGGATATGGTACTGAAAGATCAGGACTTCATTTCAGTCTTCATAGAGATGCTAAGGGAGCTGCCCTGTCTGTGGGAGATTAAACACCCCCATTACAAGAACCAAGCAAAGAGGAAGGCAGCACTGGAGCAATTGTGTGAAATTGTGAAGCAGGTGATCCCCACGGCAGACATCACTTATTTAAAGATCTTCATTGGTGGCCTGAGGAGCACATATCTGAGGGAGCGCAATAAAGTCCTGGATTCACAGAGATCCGGAGCAGCAGATGACATCTATGTCCCCAGGATGTTGTACTACGACAGGCTGCACTTTCTGGAAGGCCAGACTGAACCCAGGTCATCACTCTCCAGTCTTCCTTCCACGCTTCCTTCCCCCCCGGCTGAGGCTTCTGACGCCCAACCTGGGCCTTCCAGGCCACATGTGGAGGAGCCCAGATTGAGCCAGGTATAGCATTCCTCTAAATATTTCTGCTTGTCCAATCAATGATGTTAACTAGATGTTAGTTGGGAGTACTAATTTATGATTGTGATTGATGATGCAAAAACTAAAACCATGTCCCTTTTTCATACACAGGGAAGTCTCAGCCAGGAGGCGGCCGGGCCGAGCCGGCTGGCTGATCTGCAGGTCCCTCCACCCCCCCTGGAAACAGAAAGTGGCAGTAGGAGGAGTACCCTAGAGGAGGCTGCTATCAGATTTTTTTGTAGGGCTACAGAGGTCCTGGGAGCACCACACACCAGGCAGGAGAACATTGCTGCATTCATAGCCTATAAAATGCAGAGGATGGAGGAGGGCCAAAAAGCCATGTGTGAGGCCCTCATATCAGAGGCTCTGGCGAAAGGTATGAGGGGCCAAATTACACCTCAAACACACCTTCGCGATGGTCCTCCTCCTCCTCCTGCAGGTCCTACTCCTCCTCCAGGTCCTACTCCTCCTCCTGCCACATCTCCAACTGCACAGCCACAGCCCGGAAGGAAGTGTGAAAGGAAGACCAGACAGTGAGGACCCTGGATCCAGTCTGGTCAGCCAAAAGATGCAGCCTCTTGTGGTACCACAGCCTGGGGACACTGATGTCATCTGCTGCTATCCGGATCTCTGTGAATCCCGGACCAGACTGCCCTCCCTTACATATGGACTCCTCAGGCCACCAATTTTGAGGTTTAAGAATTGATGTCTGCCGTGGGGGTCCCAGGCTTCACTAATTTCTCCTGTTGATCCAGTGTTGCCTTCCTCTTTGTTTGGTTCTGAGCCCTTAATAAAGGATTTTTGTTTTGAATTATACTCTCCTATGTGTTTTACTTCAAAAATGATGGTTTGTTTGTGAGGATTCAGGTACATTGCAAATATACAATGTGAAATGAACAAGGGACACCAACAACAAAAAATCTCATGGAGATTAAATAATAAAAGATATCAATGGTGTTGGGGTAACTTGCCACACAAAACACACACAAAAATATTCTGGAGTAAAAATAAAAATAACATTGAACAAAGATCAGCCTTGGAAAAAATCCAAACATTAAAGAAAAAAAAAGGCTTAAAAACAAAAAAAAAAACATAAAAAATATAAAACTGTCAGATGTGACAACTAATGGCGTGGTTTCGTCATGCAGCGGTAAAGACGTGTCTTCCTCGAGCTCCGGCGCTGGCACTACTTTTCATCGGCTTAAACCAAGACCTTTACCCGGCACAATCCCCCACATCATGCGGAAGAGATCAGGCAAGTCTCTGCCTAAAAAAGGAAATCCTTCGGGATCCATAAAACGCTTTCTAGCCACCGATCCGGAGGACACCCTTGATCCGGACGGACTAGGCCGCTCTCCTCGAGGCGTGTGCTCCGCCTCCCGCCACAGATCTGAAACAGGGAGACATTCCCCAGCGACTTCGGCCTGCTCAGACGGAGAGGAAGGCGCTCCTAAGTATCCTGGAGTTGCGGCACTCGTGAGTGATCTCCCCACCAAGTCTGAGCTGGCCTCCCTGTTTGCAGGACTGGAGCGTTCGATCAAGAAAGAGCTCTCTGCGGTGAGATTGGATCTTGCGCACGTGCTGGAGCGGGGGGAGGAGACCGAACAACGTCTGGATCGCCACGCGACCGCCATCAGGGCCCTGCAAAACACCACCCGCACCCTCTCCATTGCACACAGAATGGCCCTCTACAAAATCGAGGACCAGGAGAACCGCAATAGGCGGAATAACATTAGGATAAGAGGGTTGCCGGAGGCCACGGGCGAGGACGACCTCCTCCCCTCACTGCGTGGTATATTTAACGAACTGCTCGGTCAAGCCGCGGACTTTCCTCTAAAAATAGACCGTGCTCACAGGGCCCTCCGTCCCCGCAACCTGTCGTCGGAGGTCCCACGAGACGTGATCTGCAGGCTGCACTATTTTGAGGAGAAAGAAATAATCATGAAGAAGGCCCGGGAAAAATCACCACTGGACTTTGACGGGGCCTCCCTCTTATTCTTCCCAGACCTAACTAGGGAAACACTGGACCGACGCAGGGCCCTGCGTCCCCTCACCGAACAGCTCCGTGCAGCTTCTATTGTTTATCGCTGGGGGTTCCCTGCATCACTTATTGCACGCAGGGAGGGCAGGATGGCGACACTTCGCTTCCCAGAGGATCTGGAAAAGTTCTGCGAGGACCTCAACATACCCAAACCAGAGCTCCCGGGATGGCAGGATCTCATTCCTTCCCCTACACCCTCTGCGGAACCTAGATGGCAGAAAGTAGACCACAAGCGCAAATCTGGCTCCTCAGGATCATCTCCTTCACAGGATGGGTGAATCATATACGGAAACAATTGGATCCTGCCTTGGGTCTGCAACAACCTGTCCTCGATGGTGGCCGCAAGTATACAGTATAAAGAAATTTGATCTGATATAAAAGATCTTACTTGCACTTGCAATTGTTGTTATCTCTACTGATACGTACAATGGAAGAGAAAAGTTTTTTTTTTTTTTTTTTCTGGTGTCTCTCCCATTGGAAGACTAATCTTTTGTTTTTTCTCTTTTTTGAACTTTTGCGCATAATTCTCTTTTTTTTTTGTTTCGGCCCCCTTGTTTAGGGACCCAAACTATAAGGCTGCCGGGACTGTAACTTTTTATGTGTTACTAGGTTTAACGGTATACGCACCTAAGTTTAAACATTTAGTTGCATAGACAATACCCTTTGTGTTATAACATCTCGAATGTGCCGGCTCCGGAGCTCTGGGACGGACAGATGCGCCACGTTGAGCGCTCTCTGTTTGCCGTTCCAGGCGACGGACCCGCCCCCTCGGGGGTGTCGGGGGGTCCCGTGCTTCCGTGAGAACGTCCTTCTGAGGACTGGGACTGCGGGTGTGCGGGACTCGCGATTTACCCCTATCATGCACTGCAGTGATATGCGTGCTGTTTTCCGCCCTGATACATCAGGGATGGAGACTGTGATAATGCAATTTAATAATCTACCTCTTTTTTCCCTTTCTTTTCCTTTCTCTTTCTCTCGTCTCCCCTCTCTCTCCTCTACTGGTTTACCCCTGTCCCACCCTCTCCCCGCCCTAACCCTTATATTTGTGTCCACCTCAGATCGGAAGAAGCGGAGTGCCCCTGACGGAGTCAATGGCTAAGCTCAACATACTCTCACTCAACGTCCGTGGTCTGCACGCCCCAGGTAAACGACACAATTTATTTAGAGAGCTGGATCGCCTGCGGGCCGACATTGTCTGCCTACAGAAGACCCATTTAACACACACAACGACTGTAAAACTTTTTTCCTCAATGTACCCCACGTGGTACTATAGCCTCTCTGATATCCGTAAGTCCAAAGGTGTGGCCATTGGCTTTCGCAGGGGTACCTCGTTCTCGTTCGAAACTATGGTGAGTGATCCCTCGGGACGTTTCTTATTTATCAGGGGCAAACTGGGCAGTATGTTATGCACCATAGCCACACTATACGCCCCCAACCGAGACCAAACTGGCTTCTTAGCTGCCACCCTTACTAAGCTGACGGAGTTCGCCCGGGGATGTGTCCTACTCTCGGGGGACTTTAATGCTCCCTTGGAGCCCCCAATCGATACATCCACAGGTGCATCCTGTATCACGCATAGACGATTAACACTCATCCGTAAACGCCTACACGACGCCCAGCTAATGGACGTCTGGAGAATCCTTAATCCCAAGATACGCGACTATACTCATTTTTCACACTTACACCACTCCTACTCGCGCATCGATTATCTCCTTATTGATCATTTTCATCTCCCCCTTGTCATTGCCGCAAAAATAGAAACCTCCACGCTATCAGACCATTCACCAGTCATCCTTCAGATAAAAATCCCATCTATCCCAGTTAGGATTGCTAACTGGAAATTGAATGAGAACCTACTAACAGATGACATAGACACTGCAGCTATTTCTGGGGATCTGGTACAATATTTCAGGGAAAATACCTGCCCGGAGACTTCCCCGGGAGTACTTTGGGAGGCCCATAAGGCCTTCATACGTGGAAAACTGATCGAACTAGGGGCCAGGAAAAAAAAAGAGAGAGCGACACAGCAAGCAGAACTGCTCAGGGATATAGGCACCCTTGAACGACAACACAAAGCGGGCCTTGCAAAACAGGTGCTTGAAGCCCTAACCAAAAAGAGAGAAGATCTGAAAAATCTCTTTCACACGGAACAGAAACAGCAATTTCACATTACAGCCCAACGTGCATACGAATGGGGCAATAAACCCGGCAGGTTGCTGGCTCGCTCTCTACAACAAAAAAAAAACAGCTTCTTTCATTGCTAAAGTGAAATCTAGAACAGATGAGTTAGTACACCACACCCCTGCAATAGCGGCTGAGTTTAGAATGTTTTATCAGCAATTGTATCAAGTTCAGCGCAATATACCCGATCAAGTTACTCGCAAACAGGCTATTCACGATTACCTCGCGAATGCCAAACTCCCAAAACTAGCAGACGATTTATTATCAACCCTAGACGGGGAATTCACCTCGGAAGAGTTACGCAGAGCTCTTAAAGCTATGAAATCGAACAAGGCTCCGGGCCCTGATGGGCTTACGGTTTTATACTATCGCTCGTTTGCAGACATCTTGTTACCGAGATTAGTTAATTATGCCAACTCAATCTCCTCCGGAGACCCCATTAGACCAGAAACCCTACATGCGCATATCACTATTATCCCCAAAGCAGGAAAAGACCCTAGTTGTTGTGGTAGTTATCGCCCCATCTCCCTGTTAAATATTGACGCTAAATTATACGCAAAACTAATAGCTAATAGACTTCTCCCCTTAGTCCCAAAATGGGTTTCGAATGAACAAACGGGCTTCATCCCCGGACGAGAGGCGCGCGATAACTCTCTACGTACCCTTTCCCTGATCGCTCATGTACGACGGTCCTCCCAGCCCACCCTGTTGTTGTCAACGGATGCCGAGAAGGCGTTTGACCGGGTGGACTGGGAGTTCCTCATGGCGACCCTGACTCACCTGGGACTTGGCTCCTCTCTCCTAAACCAAATAGCAGCCCTATATAACTTCCCTACAGCCCAACTCAGAATTAATGGCACTCTTAGCGATCCTTTCGTACTACATAACGGTACACGTCAGGGCTGCCCCCTTTCACCAATCTTATTTGCCCTTTCGTTAGAACCCTTTTTATCCACCATAAGACACAACCCGAACATACACGGCATCACTGTGGGCTCCTTTGAACACAAGTATGCCGCATATGCGGATGATATTCTGTTTTACGTCCAACAGCCCAGAATTACCCTTCCTAACTCAATGCAGGCCTTTTCGACTTTTAACCAAATTTCAAACTTTAAAATTAACATGACAAAATCTGAAATCTTGAACATCTCAGTCCCCGAAGAAACTGTGATCCACCTTCAGGAATCCTTCCCTTTTAGTTGGCCAAAAAAAGCCATGAAATATTTAGGTATTACTTCCTCATTGTCCGCTTTACTCCAAACCAACTTTATGCCTCTTTTAAATTCAATCAAATCTGACCTCCAAAAATGGTCCCAAATTGCACACTCGTGGTTGGGGAAGATTGGAGTGGTTAAAATGAACATACTGCCCAGGCTGCACTTCTTGTTTCAAATGATACCGTTTCAAATTCCAGCTGAGTACTTCAAACGTATAACAACTATGATTGGCAGATATGTCTGGGGTAGACGTAGTCCCAGGTTGTCCAGATCGCTTCTTACTAGATCAAAGGCGGAGGGTGGCCTGGCCCTTCCCGACATTAAACAATACTTTATGGCAGTTATCTTAGCCAGAATCTCAGATTGAAAATATCATAAGGATTCAAAACTCTGGGTGTCACTGGAGGTTGCACTGGGGGGCTCTGACCTTTACCCTCTAATCTGGATACCGAAGAAAACCAGGCATTTATCAGCAGATGCATCTCCTCTCACGAACTACACCCTAAGGGCCTGGGACTTACTTTGTAAAAAGCACGCATGGCAATGCAACTCCCCCCTTATGCCACTTACTGGTCATATGTATTTCCCCCCCGGGAACATTGACCCTAGATTACACTCATGGAATCTGGGGAACTCGGTCTTATTACATCAAGTCACAAAAGACTCTGTCGTCTTACCTTTATCCGCGCTCTCAGCAGTTCCGAACCCATCACCTATGGATCTATGGAGATATTTACAATTATCTGACTTCATTAAATCCCTTCCTAAACCACTGCGGGAGGTATCCAACCTGACGGAGATTGAGGCAGCCTTTGTAGGCGACAGCCCAATGGAGAAACCCCTTTCCTATTTTTATAAATCGCTCAGATCGTTGGGCACAGTTGGATACCCTAGCTTCCTTCGTAATTGGGAGAAAGATCTTCTTCACACCCTAACGGAAAAGCAAAAGTCTTCTATACTCCTACTCTCTCACACATCATCTATTTCCTCAAAAACAGCTGAGGTTAACTATAAACTCTTAACCAGGTGGCATTACACTCCGGCTGTGCTACACAAGCTATTTCCTCAGGAATCACCTCTCTGCTGGAGGGGATGCGGAGAGAGAGGGACACATGCTCATATCTGGCGGTCCTGCCCTCTTATTAGGCCCTTCTGGCTCACCATCCTCCATTGGATAAAAGAAATCCAAGGTTCAGAGATTCCTAACGACCCCTGGCAGGTATTGTTGCATTGTACAGACGAGCCAACGGGACCATATAAAAAATCCATCACACCACATTTGTTAAACGCTGCTAAAGTTCTCATCCCTAGGTGCTGGAAAACCTCCAAAATACCTTCCCTGCGCCAAGGGCTTTGCGAGGTGGATCACACATACTATATGGAGGATCTAACCTTTTCCCTCAGAAACAAATCAGATTTGGGGAGGAAAATATGGTCCCAGTGGTTCACCTTTAAGTACACCGCGGCGTACGCGGAAATTATGACTTCAGCCAAATAATGTGTTTGTACACTAAAATGCACTGTTCTGACTGAGGTGGACATCTTTCCTACCACCCCACTCCCCCCCCCTCCCCCCCTCCCTCCCCATCTTGCTTCATACCTCTGTTTCTTTTTCTCCTTTTTATTCTTTTCCCTCTACTCCACTTCTTTTCTTTTTTCTTTTAATATTTTAGAAGTTTATATAAGAGAAAGTTTTGTCAGGATTGGATTCTGTTTCTAACGATATATTGTAAGCTTTTATATTGATGGTTACCCATGGCCTGCTTAATTACTTCTCTACTGTACCCTAATATAATCTGGAATCTGTACCATGTCATGTATGTTTATTACGCCCAAGCATGTGATGGGTTTCTCTTTATGTACTTGGATCTTGTCTGGCATTAATAAAAATATATTAAACAAAATGTGACAACTAATAACAATATATTGAGGGAATCCCACTAAAAAAACACAAATAAACTTTGTGAGAAGTGTGTGTGAATATGAGCAGCAAAACTACTTAATTCTTGTCACATTATAAAGAAGAAGAGAGTGCGCTGTATTAAACCATTTTTTACATTGCAGCGTGACGAAAGTGCTGTATCCATTGCGAACGCTAAGTTTACCAGAACGAGCTGTCCCGTGTCGGAATTTCTTCTGAGCATGCGTGGCACTTTGTGCGTCGGAACAGGCCACACACGGTCGGAATTGACGCGATCGGATTTTGTTGTCGGAAAATTTTATCTCCTGCTGTCCAACTTTGTGTGTCGGAAAATCCGATGGAAAATGTCCGATGGCGCCCACACACGGTCGGAATTTCCGACAACACGCTCCGATCGGACAATGTCCATCGGAAAATCCGACCGTGTGTACGGGGCATTATAGTTTGGGCCAAGGGTAGGCAACCTCGACTCTCCAGCTGTTTTGAAACTACAAGTCCCATGAGACATTGCAAGACCCTGACAATCCAAGGCGTGACTTCTAGAGGCAGAGGCATGATGGGATTTGTAGTTTCACCACAGCTGGCGTGCCAAGGTTGCCTACCCCTGGCCTAGGCCATCTTTATGTGGAGCAACAGTTTTTTTTTTCAGATCCTCAGAGAGTTCTTTGCCATGAGGTGCCATGTTGAATTCCCAGTGACCATTAGGAGAGAGCGAGAGCGATAACACCAAATTTAACACACCTGCTCCCCATTCACACCTGAGACCTTGTAACACAAACGAGTCACATGACACTGGTGAGAGAAAATAGCTAATTGGGCCCAATTTTTTTTACTCACTTTTGTTGCCAGCGGTTTAGACATTAATGGCTGTGTTGAGTTGTTTTAAGGGGACAGCAAATATACAGTGTTTTACAAGCTGTGCACTCACTACTTTACATTGTAGCAAAGTGTAATTTCTTCAGTGTTGTTACATGAAAAGATATAATAAAGTTTTTACAAAAATGTGAGGGGTGTACTCACTTTAGTCAGATTCTGTAGCTACATGGCCAGCCAGGCCATTTCTTTTGATTTTAACGTGGCTCATTGCCCCAGGCTTTGCATATTAATGTTCCTAGCAGCCTTCCTTTGTGTCTCCGAATGTATTTCAACTCTATCTGCTCTTATAGATTCCTGTTTGACTAATTGCATGGCCACTCACTTCTAGCTGTCGTGTGTTGTGTATCTGTCCCGTGTCTGTGTGTTTCCATGCACACACCTGTCATCTTGAATTTTACTCTTAAGTGATCCCAGCACCTCAGCGCTGCAAGTGATTCTCATTTGTCTATTGGCCCTTAGCTCTAGGTAGCTGCCTGCTTGGGTGAGTAAGAGGGCCACAACCTGGGAACTGTCTGCAGCTCAACCCATCTCTACCTTCAAGAGCTCTGAAGAAGACAAGGCAGTTCCTTAGACTCTGTGCCTCGGCCCTTCCAAGGACTGTTACCATTGTTGCATGTGCGGACATGCTGTGTTCTCCCCAGATAGTACCATTAGGTATCCTTCCTGTCTTAGAATCCTTGTATACATCAACTGTATCTTGTGTACCTGCCTTCCTGTGAACCCTGAACCCCAGTGTTGCAAGTGGTTCTTACTAGCAATTCGTTTCCTGACTGCCTGTAAGAAAAGCACCCCAGTGCTGCACTATACTCCTGCCATTCTTGTAAATGGTGTATTCTGTGCTCTCCAAGTCTCTTGTCTCTGTACTTACATGTTCCTGGTCAACTGTGGGGTCTCTGATCCAAGCCATAAATGATAGGCCCCCTTTAAGACAGCCTATTGTTCATGATAAATGTTTCATTGAATTCAGGATAGTGTAGACAGTTTAGTTTGGATGATGGTTGAACAAATTATACTAAATGAGAATGATTTCTCCTTGTATTAAGACTTTTTCTTTTCTTCTAGGTCTTATTACTTCTATAACATAAATTTACTTCAGCAGAAAAAAAAAAAAAACTCAATGGCTTCATGGGCATTTTTGTTAATGATCTAATGTTGGACTAACAAGCTGAGTGAAGTCATCTTCAAAAATATCCTCCCTCATTCCTGGCCTTTATGACATCATCCACAAACAGCATTGATGGAGAAGAGTACTTTCAAAAGCTTTCTAATATCTGAAGAATTTTAATACCTATTCTGCCAGCTGTCTGTGAAAAAGTCAAAGCTCAGTTGCTATGATTGCAAAAAGGTCTGCACACCTACCGGAAGTTTCTTGTCATGTGCACTGTGATAGTCCTGAAGAAGAGAATATTATGTGTGAACATTGTATGCATTCTTAGGTGTTGCAGTGGAGTCTTATGGAAGGCTAGCTGTCAAAGTTAGGAGGAATCAAATTAAGACTTGAAAAAGGAGCGCGCATGTGCCGTACGGACCTTGCGCATGCTCAGAAACGCGTTGTGTTTTCTCCCCACTGCACACATCACCAGCTGCTTCCTGAGCTGTCGCTCCGCTCCTCCACAGAGACAGACATTGGTCCGTCCTGGCTTCCCCTCAGACTGCGCTTGGACTGGGGGTTTCCTTGGGAGTTGCTTATTGTTCCTTTCCTTTCCATCTTGGATTATACCATCTTGTTCAACAAACCACTCTTATATGTAAGTGGATATTTTTATTGTTTATTGATAAATAAATCAGTTTACTTAGCGGCGTTCCTCTTCTTTTGTTTTTTTTCAACTAAAGACTTGGCCATCATATGTTGTTAGGCCAACATATCATTTTTAGATATTTTATTCAGGGTTTTTATTTATTTTTATTTTTAATATTTTGTATTTTTTAGCCGTGACAAAGCAAAATTAGATTTTTCTGCAGAAGTAAATTGGGTACATAAATCAAGAGAAATATGAACTAGAAAAATAAATATTTAAACTAAGATTGGGCAGCTAGAGGGAGACGTCAGGGAATTTAGAAGGGATTGAGAAGAATTGTAATTATATCTGCCTTTCTTCAATTGCCATTTATGTTATAAAAAATCATAAATGCAGCGCTAAATAAAATAAGATAGTCCATATAGATCAATGAAGGGCAGAGCTGAGCTGAAACCTCCACCAAAACTTCAGTGTGCAGGAGAACAGCACACCACACAGGTGCTTGTCAATCTGCTTACCAGAAAGAAGTAAAAAACAAGCGAAGTAAGTGTGTAGAACAAAGGCTCAATTAGTACATCCAGTTGGCATACTCCATCAGAAATAGATACAGTTGTCACGTATCACCAGGTCAAAAGCATGATACCCAATGGAAAGAAAGTCATAATAGTGAAGCCCGTAAGGATAAAACACAAGTTTTTATTATAATCTACTTACAGGAATCCAGTAAAAACATCATCACAGAAATGGACAAAGATAATCCGCGGTTCAGAAGCGTGCTTGCATCGGCCAGCCTGACATGTTTCATCCTATGTGGATATCATCATCAGAGGCGTGGCCAATGATGCAAGCACGCCCACATATATACAAAACATCCTATATCACGCTGCCCCCTGATAGGACAGCGTGATACATACAGCTGTCAGCAATAACAAATCAGGCCCCCGCCTGCGCACTAAAGATCCTCGGTGCAGGAGATAGAGGAAAATTTTCTTTTTTTTTTCGTCTGTGTGCATATGCGCAGTACAGTCATGCGTTCCACCGCGATAGTGGAATAAACTAACTAGGCGCATGCAATGACGTAATGCCACACATGACACTAAACGTTCCTGAAGCCGCAACAGCAGCTCGGCCGTGGGTGCGCGCATGCACAGTAAGGCCATATATCCCAAAAGGGAACAGTCCAATGGGCGGAGTGACGTACATGACGCCGTCACTCCTAACCATGTAAACAATACGTCCGCGCCTGCGCATTGCGGTCGCATCACACAGAGAGTCTTGCGGCCGCAAATAGAAGGTGCAATTCTAATTCATCCCATTAAAGATAAAAGGACAAAGGAACATCAGCATAAGATGAAAATACAGCATATTGGATATAAAAACAAAAATCAAATATACATTCCATTGGAAGTAAAAATATTTCTGGAGATCACTGTTCTGCATTAGAGAGAATGAGGATAAAGGGAGGCTCCCAAGCATAATAGGGTTTTGATCATGACACTCCAAATAATGTCGAGAAACGGTGTGTTTCGGAAATCCCTTTTTAATGTTTGTGATATGTTCATTTACCCTAACGTGCATGGCCCATGTGATGCGACCCACATATTGCATGCCGCAGGGACAAATTATTAGATAAACCACATTTAGTGAAGTACAAGTGATAAAAGTATTGATGTCAAAGGTTCTACCCGTAGCATGAGATCTAAATTGACATATTTCCCTACTTTTATCAGTGTTAATAGCACAAACATTACACCCCCGACAGGGGTGATAACCTTTAGATTTTTGGAAGAAGGACACTCTATTCGGGGCATCCAAAATGTTGGGTTGAGTTTAAGAGGGGGAACTCCTCTAAAAATGACTTGTGGCTGATCTGGGAGCACCGGACCCAAAAGTTTATCATTTTTAAGGACTCCCCAGTGTTTAGAAATTTTTTTTTTAATATCAGAATACTGCTGGGAATAAGTGGTAATCATAGAAAAATGATGTCCAGTCTCATCTAATAAAGGTTTTTCCTTAATCTGTAAGATGGAAGTACGATCCATATTTCCCACTTCATTAATCACTAGATTCAAATCATTAGGTAAATAACCTTTTTCAATAAATCTCCCTTTCAAATTAGCAGCCTGTATGAAAAAATCCTCCTTAAGAGTACAATTCCGCCGTAAACGGAGGAATTGGCTCCGGGGTACCGACTTAAGCCATGAGGGATGATGGCAACTACCCTGTCCAATATACCCGTTCCTATCGGTACTCTTAAAGAAGGTGGACATATTGAATATTCCATTCTTAACCTGTATAGTTAGATCCAGAAAATTAATCTTACTGGTACTGCTCTCAAACTGTAACACAATACCCAATGTATTATTGTTGAGTTGGTGCATAAAGTTGGTAAGTGATGGCATGTCACCGTGCCACAGGAGGAGGATGTCGTCTATGTATCTACCCCAGAAGATCCGTTCTGATCGTCTGTTGGAGTAGACGACATCCTCCTCCCATTTGACCATAAATAAATTGGCCATGCTGGCCACCCCTCTGTTCTGGAGGTAATGAGTACCTCCAAACCAGAAGTAATTATGGGTCATGGCGTACTTTAATAGATCTAAAATGAAATCTCTTTGAGTGGAATTAAAAAGTAAAAAATAAATTGCTTAACAAGAAGGAAAGGGACTTTTTAATTCCATTGGCACCTCGAAAGCCAATTATTTATTTTTTACCGAAGGTACATAAGAGTCTAGTTAATCCCCCGGGGAGACCGATTATTAGTGGGTTGGATTCTATTACCTCTAGAATTGGGAAGTATATTGACGGCTTTTTACAACCTCTGGTTTCCGCCACTCCCTCCTTTATCAAAGATTCCGCGCAAGTGATCTGTACTTTTGAGAACTTGGAGTGGAAAGAGGGATATATTATGGCTACTGCGGACGTGGCGTCCCTTTATACTATTATTTCTCATTCTGATGGTTTACAAGCCGTAGATCTGTTTTTGAGAAGAGATTCCGAGTTGATTTCCGCTCAAAGAGATTTAATTTTAGATCTATTGAAGTACGCCATGACCCATAATTACTTCTGCTTTGGAGGTACTCATTACCTCCAGAACAGAGGGGTGGCTATGGGCGTGAAATTCGCGCCCAGCATGGCCAATTTATTTATGGCCAAATGGGAGGAGGATGTTGTCTACTCCAACAGACGATCGAAACTGATCTTCTGGGGTAGATACATAGACGACATCCCCCTCCTGTGGGACGGTGACATGCCATCACTTACCAACTTTATGCACAATAATATTATAACAATATAATAATAATATAACAATAATACATTGGGTATTGTGTTACAGTTTGAGAGCAGTACCAGTAAGATTAATTTTCTGGATCTAACTATACAGGTTAAGGATGGAATATTCAATATGTCCACCTTCTTTAAGAGTACCAATAGGAATGGGTATATTGGAGAGGGTAGTTGCCATCATCCCTCATGGCTTAAGTCGGTACCCCGGAGCCAATTCCTCCGTTTACGGTGGAATTGTACTCTTAAGGAGGATTTTTTCATACAGGCTGCTAATTTGAAAGGGAGATTCATTGAAAAGGGTTATTTACCTAATGATTTGAATCTAGTGAATAATGAAGTGGGAAATATGGATCGTACTTCCATCTTACAGATTAAGGAAAAACCTTTATTAAATGAGACTGGACATCATTTTTCTATGATTACCACTTATTCCCAGCAGTATTCTGATATTAAAAAAAAAATTTCTAAACACTGGGGAGTCCTTAAAAATAATAAACTTTTGGGTCCGGTGCTCCCAGATCGGCCACAAGTCATTTTTAGAGGAGTTCCCCCTCTTAAACTCAACCCAACATTTTGAATGCCCCGAATAGAGTGTCCTTCTTCCAAAAATCTAAAGGTTATCACCCCTGTCGGGGGTGTAATGTTTATGCTATTAACACTGATAAAAGTAGGAAAATATGTCAATTTAGATCTCATGCTATGGGTAGAACCTTTGACATCAATACTTTTATCACTTGTACTTCACTAAATGTGGTTTATCCAATAATTTGTCCCTGCGGCATGCAATATGTGGGTCGCACCACACGGGCCATGCACGTTAGGGTAAATGAACATATCACAAACATTAAAAAGGGATTTCTGAAACACACCATTTCCCGACATTATTTGGAGTGTCATGATCAAAACCCTAAGGGGACTACATTTGTGGCCATCAACAGGTTTAATCCACATTGGCAGGGCAGTTCATCCAAACGGGAAATCTCTAAACTCGAAACCCGGGGGATTTATGAAATAAAGAGTTATACCCCTTTCGGCTTGAATGTCGATTGGGATATAAATTGTTTTATTAATAATAGTTACATTTTATATGGACGGATTTTATACTTGTGGGCTGTTTTGATACTTATTTATCATTTTCATTTATATTTTATTCATTATTTATTTTTTAGTAGATTTTATGATGTATCATCACATCTCTGGAGCTCAATATTGATTGACTGCTGCATTATGCTTGGGAGCCTCCTTTAATCCTTATTCTCTCTAATTCAGAATATTGATCACCAGAAATATTTTCATTCCCAATGGAATGTATATTTGATTTGTGTTTTTATATCCAATAAGCTGTATTTTCAAACATCTATCTAATAAGGTGTAATAATATGTTTTACAGTTTATCCAATGATCAGTTTTTTCATCTTATGCTGATGTTCCTTTGTCCTTTTATCTTTTTTGGGATGAATTAGAATTGCACCTTCTATTTGCAGCCGCAAGACTCTCTGTGTGATGCGACCGCAATGCGCAGGCGCGGCCGTATTGTTTACATGGTTAGGAGTGACGGCGGCATGTACGTCACTCCGCCCATTGGACTATTCCCTTTTGGGATATATGGCCTTGCTGCGCATGCGCGCACTCACGGCCGAGCTGCTCTTCCGGCTTCAGGAACATTTAGTGTCATGTGCGGCATTACGTCATTGCGTCCACCTAGTTGGTTTATTCCTCTATCGCGGTGGAACGCATGACTGTATGTGCGCACAGACGAAAACATTTTTTTTCCTCTATCTCCTGCACCGAGGATCTTTAGTGTGCAGGCGGGGGCCTGATTTGTTATTGCTGACAGCTGTATGTATCACGCTGTCCTATCAGGGGGCAGCGTGATATAGGATGTTTTGTATATATGTGGGCGTGCTTGCATCATTGGCCACGCCTCTGATGATGATATCCACATAGGATGAAATATGTCAGGCTGGCCGATGCAAGCACGCTTCTGAACCGCGGATTATCTTTGTCCATTTCTGTGATGATGTTTTTACTGGATTCCTGTAAGTAGATTATAATAAAAACTTGTGTTTTATCCTTACGGGCTTCACTATTATGACTTTCTTTCCATTGGGTATCATGCTGTTGACCTGGTGATACGTGACAACTGTAACTATTTCTGATGGAGTATGCCAACTGGATGTACTGATTGAGCCTTTGTTCTACACGCTTACTTCGCTTGTTTTTTACTTCTTTCTGGTAAGCAGATTGACAAGCACCTGTGTGGTGTGCTGTTCTCCTGCACACTGAAGTTTTGGTGGAGGCTTCAGCTCAGCTCTGCCCTTCATTGATCTAAATGGACTATCTTATTTTATTTAGCACTGCATTTATGACTTTTTGTAACTATGTTTGATGAATCAACAAACCATGCTAGCTGCTTATTTTACTCATTAATATTTAAGTTAGCACTGATATTTGGTTACCGTGCCATTTATGTTACGTTTTGTATGTGTTATGAGAGCTAGTTTGCTCAATTTTCCCCTATATCACTACCTCTTAGACCCCTTTCACAGAGGCGCTTTGCAGGCACTATAGCGTTAAAAATAGCTCCTGCATAGTGCCCTAAAACAGCGGCTCCATTCACACCAGTGTGAAAGCCCGAGGGCCTTCACACTGGAGCGGTGCTCTGGCAGGGCGTCAGCAAAAGTCCTGCCAGCAGCTTCTTTGGAGCGCATTAGGAGCGGTGAACTCACTGCTCCTAAAGCACCCCTGCCCATTGAAATCAATGGGTAGCACCGCTGCTACAGCGGCGCTTTGCCGGCGGTTTTAACCTCTTTTCGGCTGCTAGCAGGGGTTAAAAGAGCCCCACTAGCGGCCGAATAGCGCCACAAAAATGACAGTAAAGCGCCGCTAAAAGTAGCGGTGTTTTATCGCCGAAACCCGGGGAGGCTCAGGGTGCTCCAATATCCACATCTAGTTAGGCCCTACACAGCTTTGACTGTCACCAAAGGAATCGCTACACTGAATAGTCATGAACCCAACTATTCACAACCAGTGTATGTTAGGAAAGCCCTTTTACCTATAACCACTAGTCCTTGCTATTTACTTTTATCATCTATTTATAATTACCTTATTGCCGGCATCACCTAGTTGACCACACCCAAAACCTGTGCACAGGGGACAGCATATACAAACTTGACACAACACAGGTTGATTACATACACTGTCCAGTTTATTTCCAGCTCGTACAGGATGTTAAATACATAAGAAAGATGGGCGTTACTCATCATTTTCCACCAATAAGCGGTACATGTTCAAATTTCCTTTACTTATGCACTTAACCAATTATAATGACATATATATTTTGAACTCTTTACACCTTTGTATCTGAGCAAAACTCATTATTATGTCACTTAAAAAAAAAAACTCTTATGCCCTGTACACATGATCGGACTTTCCAACAGAAAATGTGTGATCAGAGTTTGTTGTCGGAAATTCCGATCGTGTGTGGGGCTCCATCTGACTTTTTCCATCGGAATTTCCAACACACAAAGTTTGAGAGCTGGCTCTTAAATTTTCCGACAACAAAATCCGTTCGCGTAAATTCCGATCGTTTGTAGACAATTCTGACGCACAAAGTGCCACGCATGCTCGGAATTAAGCAGAAGAGCCGCACTGGCTATTGAACTTTATTTTTCTCGGCTCGTCGTACGTATTGTACGTCACCGCGTTCTTGACGGTCGGAATTTCCGACCAACTTTGTGTGACCGTGTGTATGCAAGACAAGTTTGAGCCAACATCCGTCAGAAAAAATCAGATTTTTCGGGATTTTAGTACAGGGCATTGTAGTTCCAGTCAGACTGATGACACCTATGCAAGTTCCTCATTTTGGGTTTCGATATCAACACAAGCCTACTGCTTACACAACAATATACTTATTTACTGTTAAGCAAAATAATATACTTAAAGGAGCAGTTCAGCCTTAAATCGCAAAACACAGTATGAACATAAGGTGGGCTTTTTACATGACCGTTTCAGTGTATGAATTGTTTGTTGTAGTGCAGTTATGTTTCCAAATTCCATTTTTTGGATGGGAAAATTGCACACAGCTCCGGCAACTCACAGCGAGGGAGCCCGCAAACCTGGAGGAAACACCGGGGGAAGATATCAGCCGTCTCAGCTGGTGAGCGGGCACCACTGGAAGGGCTTTGTTCTAAGTTAAGTATTTCATAATGTGCTAGTATGCGATGCTTATTACCTCTTACAGAGATCACAGTACTTCCTCCTACACCCCCTTCAATGCCTTCATCTGCTGTTCCTTCTAGAAAGACAAAACCATCTTTGTTCAGGCATCATCCGGGGTCACCATCTGCTTCCTGAACTGACATCTTAAGGCTTGTTCACACTTGACCAAATTTCCGACGCTCAACAAACGCAGAAAACTGATGACATCATCCTAGCCTAGGCAAAGTCACTGACTGGAGCGCAAAGTGGCTTTCTAATAAAAGGCAAAGCTTTTTTGAAAAATGATACTGTTTGATATTGTGACATTCAAGGAATTAAGTCATACAGACTTGCACAGTTTAAGACCCCATTTACATATTGCATAGTGGGAACGATCATTCACGTGATTTTTAAAGCTCGATTGTCATGCAAATCTGCGTGTTGCATAGGGCCAGCGCTACCTTATGTGCATTTGTCACCCGAAAAGAAGCTCCTGCTCCTTTTCGGGCGACACACTTCACACGACTTTTATAGGCGCAGTTTGGCATGCGATCCTGTTGCACAACAATCACAGCAGAATCGTATCATGTTTGGGGTGCACTAATTGCCACATGATTTGGAATTGTGGGCAGAATCGTGGTGATTCTGCCCGCAATTCCAAATCACAAACTATGAATGGGGCCTAGGTGTAAAAGTTCACTTTAAAAACAGACATAACAGATATAAAAGTAAAAATTAAAAAAAAGTATATTAAGAAAAAGCAAACAGACTTTCTCATATTATTAAAAATCAGGAAACACTATCAGTAATTTTGTTAAAATGTATTAAATTGAAACAATGTCTTATGAGCGTACACACGATCCAAAAATTAGATGAAAAATACCGCCTTCAAAGCAATCGTACGATAATCGGATCATTAGTACACAGCTTCCGAGAGCTGATCCTGACTGTTCATTCGATTATATCTGATTGGATAAACAGGAACATTTTCTCGTATGATACCAGATCGTACGATTTTCGTTTAATCAGTAGAGTTGTCGTTCAAAAAAATACAATACAAATACATTACAACACATTACATCACTTTTAAATTTTTGTTCTGTTGTACGAGAATTTTCGTAACTTTAATAACCTTTTCCATATACATCTACTATTATCTAATGACCCAGTAATCTACTTTTCGTAAAGTCATTTCTTACTGTGTTATTCTGACTCCTTGTAAAGTTCTCTGTGAGCCCCCAAATCTCTTCTTTTCCCCACTCATTTCTGATTGGAAACAGCAGTGCACCGCAGATGCCGTCATGTGCACTGCTCTATGCACACTGTAAATCCCATAGTCAATCTCAGGAGTGTGCAAGAGAGGATGGCTACGTTCTCACATACATTTATATAAAACCAAATTTTAGTGTCACCCTTTAGTGTAAACCCTTTACAACCACTTTTGCATACAGGTAAGCCTATTGTAAGGCTTACTTGTACCTACTGTGAACTTGCAAAGTTTGGGAGATATTCAATATATACGCATGTGCCGACGTCATCGTCACATGCGCACTAAAGAAAAGGCTCGTTCGTGCCATTTCTTCAGCTGGTGTGCAGTTACCAGGGACTCCCGCGTGCATGCGCAGGAGTGACGTCATCACGGATCCGGCCAATCACGGTGCCCGAGCTCGCGAACCAGGAAGTAACATTCCGGAGACATGTCGCCCGCCACATCGGTGTACGAGGACCACTGCAACAGCTTCGTTATAAGGTAAGTATTTAATAATGAGCTAGTATGAGATGCAGGTTGTTTTTTGTTTTCTTACACCAGAGTTTACAACCACTTTAATAAATGAAGCTACAATAGCCGCTGTTAGCAATCCTGAGGCACAGACCCGGGCTCAATGATTTTAGTTAACACAGCAGCCACAGTGGGGGGGGGGGGGGATGCCCTGGCAGTACGAGGTATGTTCAAGGTGCTAAGATGAACATTTTGGGGGCCTACCTCATATGTCTAAGAGCTGCAATTGGTAAATGACCAATGTTACAGGTAGCACAGTTTAGACTTTACATTCACTGTGAGGTTGAACATTATTTTGTATCAGGTAGGATTAAAGGGGTTCTCTAACAATAATTTAAACTTTACAGCTTCTTCTGACCTGACCAATGCCACAAAAGATTTTAAAAATACACAGAAATCAAATTCGAACTTTATTGCACTGGTCTCAACTACAAAAGAGACTGTAAAAGTGAAGAAGAAACCTTGTGTCATATATGTATGTGATCAATATGATAACTAATAGAGCTGCTCCCCTAAAGGTATAAAACTCCTACCTTAAGTAATAAAAGACAATGGTGAGGGCCGCTAATAATACAGTGATATTAACACAAATATACAACCAGGGGCGGACTGACCATTGAGCCACTCGGGCACTGCCAGAGGGCCCTGGCCCACTAGGGGGCCCCATCAGGGTTGCCAGCCTCAGTAAAACCAGGGACAGTATGTTTTTTTTACATCTGTCTGTGTATACTGTGTGTACATGTATGTGTATACTGTGTGATTGTATACTGTGTGTGTATACTGTGTGGCCCCATAATCTCTGATTGCCTGGGGGCCCCATAATCTCCTATTGCCCGGGGGCCCCATGAGTTATCAGTCCGCCCCTGTATACAACATTATCATAAATTGTAGACTGATAAACTACATATATAATATCTAAGTGCAACATGCTTAACGTGAAAAATATAATTAATAAAACAAAAAAGTCATTGTTAAAGTCCATAGATTCTTCAATGATAAGTTACCAATGAACCATGAAGTGTAACACCATCACCATTGGCACTTGAATCCACAGACACATACCCGATGTACTCAGTTAGAATTTCCTACTCACCAGACACATGTGACCTCTTTAATTAACCACTTCAGCCCCAGAAGAATTTACCCCCTTCCCGACCAGAGCACTTTTTACAATTTGGCACTGCGTCGCTTTAACTGGTAATTGCGTGGTCATGAAATGCTGGACCCAAAGAGAAGGCACACGCCTATGTAAGCAGGCATTATGTTATCTGTTTTTACATTTTATTAAATAC
Organism: Lithobates clamitans; assembly: GCA_037952925.1. NCBI lineage: Eukaryota > Metazoa > Chordata > Amphibia > Anura > Ranidae > Lithobates > Lithobates clamitans. Next base: position 2,364,549 of record JBBGZY010001263.1, read on the forward strand.
AATTGTACGCTATGGTTCCTTCCTTCTCTTATTTCCAATGGGTCACCATGGTGGAGAGGAGGATGCAAATTTAAGTCTCGTGTCGTATCTCCAGTGATGTCCAAGCTAGTCTAACCGCTTCTGGACCAGGTTATACTGCACCGGCAGGGACACAACTTGCCTCTCAGCAAAAAGCTTGAAGTGTCTTCTTTCCAAAATGGGGTCATTTTTGGGGGGGGGGGGGGTTGTGCTATCAGGGCATTTCATAGCCTCCGAAACTGTGACAGGCAGTGAGGAGTGAAATCACCATTTTACGCCCTTAGAAAGCCTGAGGGCGGTGATTGGATTTCGGGGTCCTGTATGCAGTTAGACTGCCAAAAAGATCCACACATGTGGTATCCCCATACTCAGGAGAATCAGCAGAATGTATTTTGGTGTGTAATTCCACATATAACCATGCCATGTTTGAACAATATATCATTTAGTGACAATGTTGTGTAAAAAAAAAAAAATTTGTAATTTTCCCGAAACTTATTGCAAAATATAAAATATTCCATGGACTCAACATGCCTATCAGCAAATAGCTTGGGGTGTCTACTTTCCAAAATTAGGTCATGGGGGGGGGGGGGGGGGGTTGTGCTATCTTGGCATTTCATGGCCTCCGAAACTGTGATAGGTAGTGAGGAAGTGAAATCACCATTTTACGTCATTAGAAAGTCTGAAGGCGGTGATTGGTTTTCGGGGTCCTGTACACGATAGGTTCCCAAAAAGTCTCACACATGTGGTGTCCCCATACTCAGGAGAAGCAGCAGAATGTATTTTGGGGTGTCATTCCACATATGCCTCTTCCTATGTTTGAGCAATATATCCTTTAGTGAAAACTTTGTGCAAAAAAAAAAAAAGTTTAACTTTCCCGCAACTTGTGGCAAAATATAAAATATTCCATGGACTCAACATGCCTATCAGCAAATAGATTGGAGTATCTATTTTCCAGAATGGGGTCGTTTTGGGGGGTTTTGTGCTATCTTGGCATTTTATGGCATTCAAAACTGTGATAGGTAGTGAGGAGTGAAATCAAAAATTTACACCCTTAGAAATCCTGAAGGCGGTGATTGGATTTCGGGGCCCCGTATGAAGCTAGGCTCCCAAAAAGTCCCACACATGAGGTATCCTTGTACTCAGGAGAAGCAGCAGAATGTATATTGGGGTGTAATTCCACATATGCCCATGGCCTGTGTGAGCAATATATCATTTGGTGACAACTTTGTGTAATTTTTTTTTTTTTTTTTGCATTTTTCAATCACTTGTGACAAAAAAATAAAATATTCAATGGGCTCAACATACCTCTCAGCAATTTCCTTGGGGTGTCTACTTTTCAAAATGGGGTCATTTGGAGGGGGGTTTGTACTGCCTTGCCATTTTAGCACCTCAAGAAATGAGATAGGTAGTCATAAATTAAAAGCTGCGTAAATTCCAGAAAATGTACCCTAGTTGGTAGACGCTATAACTTTTGCGCAAACCAATAAATATACGCTTATTGACATTTTTTTACCAAACACATGTGGCTGAATACATTTGGCCTAAATGTATGACTAAAATTGAGTTTCTTAAATTTTTTTTATAACAAAGTAGAAAATATCATTTTTTTTCAAAATTTATGTTTTTTTTCCGTTTATATCACAAAAAATAAAAACCGCAGAGGCAATCAAATACCATCAAAAGAAAGCTCTATTTAAAAAGGACACAAATTTTATTTGGGTACAGCATTGCATGACCGCGCAATTACCAGTTAAAGCGACGCAGTGCCAAATTGTAAAAAGTGCTCTGGTCAGGAAGGGGGTAAATTCTTCCGGGGCTGAAGTGGTTAATTAAAGAGGTCACATGTGACTGGTGAGTAGGAAATCTTAAATGAGCACATTGGGTATGTATCTGTGGATTTACTGCCAATGGTGATGGTGTTACACTTCATGGTTTATTGGTAACTTATCACTAAAGAATCTATGGACTTTAATAGGACTTTTTTTTATTATTAATTATATTTTATTCACATTAAGCACGTTGCACTTTGATATTGTATAGGTAGTTTATCAGTCTATAATTTATGATATTGTTGTATATTTGTGTTGATATCACTGTATTATTAGCGCCCCCTCACAAAGGAGATAGCTTCCAATATACTGTATCAACTATAGAGGCCATAACGAAAAAAGTTAAAATAAAAGAAAACAGAGACACATATATTCCTACTCATTCTAACAGAAACGCTTGACCTTGTATTCTCCCATTTCTGCACTCCCTGTAACCTCTCCAACACACTGATCACAATGTTATCAGTTTCAGGTTCACCATGTCTTCACCCTCCTAATCCTTTAACCAGCAAAACCTATGAAACCTTCACCACTTAACCCCTTCTCTTCTCTTTTCTGCTACTAACAACATCTACAACAAAATGTCACCCTTGTCCTGCCCTGACTATTTCTATCTACAAAAGATCACTCTCATCCTTACTGGTTGCAGAATTAGTCCCTGGCTGTTACAACCCTGTTAAACAGAAGACACCAGGAGTCTCAAATGACATTGCTCTTAAAGCGACTGACATGCTCTTAATGTGACTGTAAAAATACAATTAAAAAAAACAATAAAAAAAACAAACATGTCTTACTTGCCTGTTCTGTGAAATGGTTTTGCACAGAGCAACCCCGATTCTCATCTTTTTGGCTCCCCCATCGGCACTCCTGGCCCCTCCCCTCTGCTGAATGCTCCATAGCACTTGTGCAGCTTCAATCCCGAGTCAGGCTCTGTGTGTTCATTGACACACAGAGCCTGGCTCGGCCCTGCCAATGGTTCCAGCGGCTGCCTCAATGCCTATGAGGAGGGAGAGAGCCGAGAGAGTCGCTGCTCTTGTGTACAGTGTTGGATTGAGTTCGAGCTCAGCTAAGTAAAAGGGGAGACTGGTGGGGGGGGGAGCTGCACACAGAAGGTTTTTCACCATAATGCAGAGAATGCATTAAGATACAAAAATCTTCTAGCTTTACAACCTCTTTAAAACTAGGTCCCTAAAAGTCTTAACCATGCCAAAATCTTCTGCCCTCCTAGTATATAGTTTCAACCTCCAGGCTGCCAAGACCCATTTTTTCACTCTCATTAACAGCCTGCCATACAGTCCTTGCCAACTCTTCGTTACAGGTACTTCATCCCCCACTACAACCACCCACTAACTCATTCACTGTCCAGGACATTGCCATTCATTTCAGCAACAAGAAAGCTGCAAATTATGATGAGATTGCCACTGTCCAGTTACCCCCCCCCGATCCCCTTTTACCATACCATCTCTACCACATCAACATTCTCCTCCTCAAACCCTGTCACTATAGAGGGTTTTGCTAAACTTTCCTCTCATACCCACCCCGCCTGCCCGTGGACCACATTCCCTTGTAAATACTCTGGTCTCAGTTCTGCTCCTTTTTTTGCTCTCCCGCTTACATTTTCAATCTCTCTCATCTTCCCCTCTCCTCTTAAACATGTAATGATCACCCTGATACTTAAAAAGCACTATCTGGACCCCACCAGTCTGAACAACTGAAGATCTATCTCCTTGCTCCCATTTACATCCAAATTCTAAGAACGCTTAATTCTACAACCATCTGTATGGATACCTCACTGATAACCTTCATGACCCCTTACAGTCTGACTGTCATCCACAACACTCAACAGAAACTGCCCTTCTAAAACTCACTCATGACTTACTAACTGCTAAACCAATGGCCACTACTCAGTGCTCTTACAATTAGATCTTTCTGTTGCCTTCAACGCAGTTGACCTAACACCTCTCCTCAAAAAACTCTACTGTATTGGCCTTTAAGACTTAAGGTTCTCCTCCTACCTAAGTGCTCCTTCAAGGTTACCAACAACTCTACCCTTTTCCTCTTTTCATAGGGGTCCCAAGGCTCAGTTCCTGAACCCCTTCTATTCTCTATCTACACCTCTTCTCTTGGTCAGATGATAACCATGTATTGCTTCCAAAAGCATCTCTAAGCTGACAACACCCAATGCTAACTCTACTCCTCCTACTCTACCACTGTAAGTATACACTGATCAAGAAAAATTTTCCAGCATGTCCCTTTGACAATGATCATACTTCAAGCAAGGATTGCCACACACTGATCGAAATCCATCAGGTTCAGCAGGGACCAGGACTGTCGGAGGCGCATGCTGGAAAATGTTGTAATCAGTGTATGGCCAGCTTTACAGCAAGTGGAAAAATAATGAATCTGCCAGGAAGATCAAAATGTAAACATTTAAAACTTAAATGTTAAACTTAAACTTAAAAATGTAAAACTGTTACAGGATTTTAAAAACTGCTGTGTTAATGCTACTGACTGACTTCATCATTTACTGTATGTCTGTTTTTAATTTGCCCAGAGTTTAAGTTTCCAGGTTATGTACATGCAGGGCCGGTGCTACCACTAGGCAAACTAGGCAGCCGCCTAGGGCGCACTGCTGCTTAGGGGCGCCTGGCTGCTGGTTTCCCTCCGTGTCTGCATGCTCTGCAGGCTGCAGTATGTAACTAACCCAGTTCGACCGGTAGTGTAATTAGAGGTGCAGCGCAGCACTAGAGCCAGCGATAGAGGAAGCAGAGCCGATGCTTCCTGTATAGCGGCGCCTTCTGTCACATGGGCAGGGCAAAGGGGGATGAATCATGGGTGGAGCCAATGGGGGCGGCAAAATGAGGTTACGCCTAGGGTGTCAAAAATCCTTGCACCAGCCCTGTGTACATGTACCTGGCAGTAAAAGGATTCGAAAAACCAACAAAGCCATTTTAAATACTAAAATCTGTAGTGTTTTTAAAATTGTATGGACAATTTGGATGTTAACAATGCTTTCTAGCCTCTTCCCGCCCAAGGTACGTCATATGACGTCCTTGACTTTGAACGGGTATATCTGAATGATGCCTGCAGCTCAGGCATCATTCAGATGTCGTTGTTTTCAGCTGGCGATTCCCTACACCATAAGAATGATCATAGCGGCTGTTCCGCCGCTTGATCATTCTTACGGGTGGCGATAGGGGATGCCCACCCCTCCCGCCACCCTCCGGTGCTTCTACTGACTCACCGTTCCATTGGTGAGTCAGAGAACGGATCCGCTGCCCCCGGATGCTGACCATAGAGATTTCCGGCGGACCAGATAGTCCCCGAAGTCTCTATGATCGCTCGGAGGCCGGGCGCAATGTTATGACGTCACGCCCGGCCTCTGCATTCAAACAAATGGCGCCGCCTCGGCTGGGACACCGTGATCGATTTTTTAAATTTTTTTATTTCAGCTGTCCCAGCCTAGAGGTGAGATGTGGGGTCTTATCGATCATGCCATACTCCTTTTATAAGGGATGTTTACATTCCTTGTAATAGGAATAAAAGTGATCAAAATGTTTTATTTTTTTTAAAGTGTCAAACTAAAAAAAAAGTAAAATTAACAATAAAAGAAAAAAAAAAGCTGTCCCCGTGTGTTCGCACGCAGAAGCGAACGCATACGTAAGTCCCGCCCACATATGAAAACGGTGTTCAAACCACACATGTGAGGTATCACCACAAACATTAGAGCGAGAGCAATAATTCTAGCCCTAGATCTCCTCTGTAACTCAAAACATGTAACCAGTAAAAAAATGTAAAGCATCGCCTATGGGGATTTTTAAGTACCAAAGTTTGGCGCCATTCCACGAGCGTGTGCAATTTTGAAGCGTGACATGTTAGGTATCTATTTACTTGGCATAACTTCATCTTTCACATTATGCCAAAAAATTGGGCTAACTTTAATGTTTTGTTTTTTTTTTTAAAGCATGAAACAGTTTTTTTTTCCCAAAAAAAACGTGTTCGAAAAATTGCTGCGCAAATTCAGTGTGAGATAAAAAGTTGCAATGACCGCCATTGTATTCTCTAGGGTCTTTGCTTAAAAACATATATAATGTTTGGGGTTTCTAGGTAATTTTCTAGCAAAAAAATGATAAATTTTACATGTAGGAATCAAATGTCAGAATTGGCCTGGATGGGAAGTGGCTAGAGATCCTTAAAGCGGTAGTAAACTCGCTGAATTTTTTTTTCTTTCCCTACACCACAAGGGAAAAGGCATGATGAGCTAGTATGCACCGCATACTAGCTCATTATGAGATACTTACCTTAGAACGAGGCGCCGGCATCTCACATGGTCCACGTCGAGGGAGCTTGACATTTCCCCTCGGCGTGTGTTCCGGGTATCGCAGCTCCGGCGCTGTGAGTGGCCAGAGCCGCAATGTTGTCACTCCCGCGCATCCGCGCGGGAGACTTCGTTCCGGCAAGGTCCGGAGTTTGCCGGACTTTCAGCCGAGAATCCCCTGTGCGCATGCGCCGCTGCAGTCAGCGGCTCATTGCGAGGGGAATATCTCCTAAACCGTACAGGTTTAGGAGATATTTTTTTTATCTACAGGTAAGCCTTATTATAGGCTTACCTGTAGGTAAAAGTTTTAAAAATAGGTATACAACCACTTTAAGGGGGATCTAAGTTAGTTTTCCAAAGTAAAGAAGAACCATATTTAGGATATTGCAATACCCATACATTTTTGTAATTTTATAATGGTCTATAAAATAAATTATAGATGAGGCCCACATTTGTTACTGTCATCTGCAGCCTGGACATGCAACAGTGTAGATAGCCCCCCAGTTATTACCCGTGTCTGGCAACATGAGATATTACATAGTTAAACCAGTCATCATCATTGCATAGATTAGTGCTGTGTGAGATGTCAAAAGGGGCCTAGCTCATTTAAAGTAAAGTCTTTGAAGCTTGCAATGAAAAACAAATGATAACATTGGTTCTCATTTCATTGCGCCCTGTGTTTTATGAATACCAGAAATTCCTCTTATCATCCAAATATTAAGAAATTTTCTTGCCACCTGTCAGTTAACATGGCACGGTGTCTTCCGTTCCTCGTACTCCAGAATGTACATCGGGTAGACCTGGTCCTTTTCGAACACCACGAAAATAGATGGATTGTTTTTGTTGTCTACACAGGAGTCATATCTCTGACTGCTTCCGTATTTCTGTGGTGGGTGTATCAGCGCAGGATTCCCCTCTGTAAAATCACCCACAAGCACGTGAGCCAAAAACATGGTCCGCCTTCCTGCAGAGGTGGGTATGGAGTATTTGTGGGAGTATGACGCATCCCTGGCAAAGTAACTTCCTGTTGGAAGAAAGTTTACAAGTTATGCTTGACTTTGTGTAAGATAAAACTATCTTCATTAATTCTGAACCTGTTTACACTTTATTTTTTAGAAACGTGTGACCACTTTAGTGTACATAATCTTATCAGAGTGTGCTAACCTTTAAAACCTTATGGCTATGTATTGTTTCTATATACAAAGTAACACTTTTTAATCAGAGTATAGCATCAAGTCAATTCAACTCCTGGGATATTGATCTGGTCAGTTAATCAATTTCAGCTGCTTTGGTGTTAATGAAATTAACAACAGGTGCACTAGATGGGCAACAATGAGACGACCTCCAAAACAGGAATGGTTTTACAGGTGGAGGTCACAGACATTTTTTTCCCCTACTCATCTATTCTGTTTTTCACTAGTTTTGCATTTGGATAGGGTCGGTGTCACTACTGGTAGCATGAGGTAATACTTGGACCCTTCAGAGGTTGCACAGGCAGTCCAACTCCTCCAGGATGGCACATCAATACGTGCCATTGCCGGAAGGTTTTCTGTGTCTCCCAGCACAGTCTCAAGAGCATGGAGTAAAATCCAGGAGACAGGCATTTACTCTAGGAGAGCTGAACAGGGCTGTAGAAGGTCCTTAACCACTTCCGGACCGCCACACGCCGATATACGTCCTTACTTTGAAGGGGGATCTCATTGGTATTGCAGCAGCTAGCTGCCATAACCCTGGTATCCTCTTCTTTGGCCGGCGGTCTGCTTTCCAATAAGAGTGGTCTCTGTGGCGGATTCACCACAAGATCACTTTTATTGGCGGCCGGAGGGAGCCTCCCGCCTCTTACCGGAGCCGTCAGCGGGGGCGGAGGCGATCGGATCTTCACCCTTTCTGCGTATGGAGATGACTGAGGGGAAGATTGCAGGGCGGAAGTGATGTCAAAACGTCACTTCCAGCCAAAGCTCTTAAAGGGCCATTTTAAAAAAAAATTTTTTAAATGACAATTTTTTTTATTTTATTGCATTTAAGTGTAAATATGAGATCTGAGGTCTTTTTGACCCCAGATCTCATATTTAAGAGGTCCTGTCATGCATTTTTTCTATTACAAGGATGTTTACATAATCCCTTAAAAGTTTGTCACCATTCCATGAGCGGGCGCAATTTTGAAGCATGACATGTTGGGCATCGGTTTACTCGGCGTAACATTATCTTTCACAATATAAAAAAAATTTGGGCTAACTTTACTGTTGTCTTATTTTTTAATTCAAAAAAGTGTATTTTTTCCAATAAAAGTGCACTTGTAAGACCGCTGCGCAAATACGGTGTGACAGAAAGTATTGCAACGGCTGCCATTTTATTCTCTAGGGTGTTAGAAAAAAAAATGTATAATGTTTGGGGGTTCTAAGTAATATTCTAGCAAAAAAAAATGTTTTTAACTTGTAAACAACACAAAAAGAGGCTCGGTCCTTAAGTGGTTAACCCAGCAGGGTTGGTATCTGCTCCTCTTTGCAAGGAGGAACAGGATGAGCACGTCCATAGCCCTACAAAAGGTCCTCCAGCAGGCCACTGGTGTGAAGGTCTCTGATCAAACAATTAGAAACAGACTTCATGAGGGTGGCCTGAGGGCCTGACGTCCTCTAGTGGGTCCTGTGCTTACTGCCCGGCACCGTGGAGCTCGATTGACATTTGCCATTGAACACCAGAATTGGCAGGTCCACCACTGGCACCCTGTAGTTTTTAACAGATGAGAGCTGGTTCAGCCTGAGCACTTGTGACAGACATGAAAGGGTCTGGAGAAGCCATGGAGAACGTTATGCTGCCTGTAACATCGTTCAGCATGACCGGTTTGGTGGTGGATCAGTGATGATCTGGGGAGGCATATCCATGGAGGGGCGCACAGACCTCTACAGGCTAGACAATGGCACCCTGTCTGCCATTAGGTATCAGGATTAAATCCTTGGACCCATTGTCAGACCCTACACCGGTGCAGGGAGTCCTGGGTTCCTCCTGGTGCATGACAATGCCCAGCTTCATGTGGTAAAGTATGCGGCCAGTTCCTGGAGGATGAAGGAATTGATACCATTAAATGGCCCCCATGCTCCCCTGATCTAAACCCAATAGAACACCTGTGGGACATTATGTTTCAGTCCATCCGACACCCCCGGGTTGACTTCAGTCTATTCACGAGCTCAGTGATGCCCTGGTTCACATCTGGGAGGAAATACCCCAGGACACCATCTGTCGTCTCATTAGGAGCATGCCCGACATTATCAAGCATGCACACAAGCACGTGGGGCTATACAAACTACTGAGTACTATTTTGAGTTGCTGCAATTAAATTTCAGCAAAATGGACTAGCCTGCTGCATCATTTTTTCACTGTGATCTTCGGGGTGTCTTTGAATTCAGCCCTCTGTAAGTTGATAATTTTAATTTCCATCAAATTGTGGCATCGTTTCGTTCCTAACACATTACCCAGTCCCTATCAGTATAGATATTCAGCATGATTTTTTTCCCCATTGAGATCTGATGTGTTTTTAAAGTATTCCTTTAATTTTTTTGAACAGTGTGTGTATATATATATATATATATATATATATATATATATATATATATATATCTATACTGTATATAGAGGAGGTGCTAAACAGAGAATCATTGGGAGGTGCCGACTATTTGTTATGTTGGTTTACATTTCATTCTTGGCCCGTAGGCTCAATTTAAAAGGGAACTCCAGCCACGGTACCCACCCAACCCCCTGCTGGACTACAGAAATCCTCTCCCATCTCCAACATTGAGGAGTTTGGTAGTGCACCAAAGGATAGTTCAGGCAAGGCTGACAACGGTGCTTAGGATTTCAGTGCAGCAGAGACAGTGTTTTCAGCTTACTACAGGAATTTAGGAGCTTACAGGATTTCTGTCAGGATCATCAGGTATTTTTCTTTTTTAAAGAATAAAACATGGGGAAATGTGCAAGTATTGCAAAAATGTTTTTTGCCCTTAAATACACCTTTAAGTACTTACAATACATACTAACTTATGTACATACTCAATGGAGGTTAAACAGTCAATTCACTAACCCTGACCCGTGACATCACTACAGAACAATGTGAGAAAACTACATGATTGGCTGCACATTGGAACAATTAAAAAAAATGGAAGCTACCACTTTAATGGAGTGACACTGTAACAGAGAATTCTGACGATAGCCAAATGCACAAACATATAATTTCATGACCGTGCTGAGATAATGTACAAAAATATTGTAGTACAATTGTTTGTATCTGCTGAGATTTATCTAAATATGTAACTTGGTTCCTTTGGCAAAACTAACAATAGAAATAATTGTTTTTTTTTCAGTACATTGGTCTCATTGCATTCCCCGGAGAGTTATTTGAAACATATTTCGTTTCAGCCCCCCAGCATCCTACATCTGATCATACATGGATTGCATCATCTAGTGGCTGAAGGCTACAATCACAGCCCATTCATGATGGGTTGAGTAGAAGGGAATCTGGATTTCATATATTTTTGTATGGGTCAGAGCGGCCAGTTCAGAGCAGGTAGAAAAATAATACTGGATTTTTTAGGTCTTCTAGATCTCAATGCATCTCAATGACTGTAAAGCTGATCACAGACAATACAATCTGCATTAGATCGCTCAGCAATTAGTGTGAGGGCTGGATAGATATTTTACACTGGATCAGGGTATTGCGTATCTTTTATACTGTATCATAAGAAGCTATTGGAATTGCTAAACACAATGTTTCTCCTTAGCACTGACCAAGTCCGTACGCCATGCCATTGGTGCCGCAGATATTCTGATCAAAGTTCCGGCTGCAGATGACATCAATGTCAGCAGGGTTTGTACCGTGGAACAGCTGGCGCTCATCCACAGTGTTGGCCAAATTCTTCTTCTTCATCTGATCTTTTTGCCTGAGACACAAAAACATGTTCAATAAATCATCTGAAATTAATAGTTTTGTTTTTAAAATTTTCACCTGCAGTGTTTGTAGCCACTATGCTGAGGATTTGTAAAAAGTTTATACAGAAAACAGTGAATAACAATGAATATACACTCACCTGCCACTTTATTGGGTACACCTTGCCGGGTTAGACCCCCTTTTGCCTTCAGAGCGGCCTAAATTCTTTGTGGCATAAATTCAACAAGGTGTTGGAAACATTCCTCAGAGATTTTGGTTTAAATGATGCTCAATTGGTACTAAGGGGCCAAGAGTGTGCCAAAAAAATATCCCCCACACCATTACACCACCACCACCAGCCTGAACTGTTGATACAAGGTAGGATTAATCCATGCTTTCGTGTTGTTTACGCAAAACTCTGACCCTACCATCTGAATGTTGCAGCTGAAATCGAGACTCATCAGACCAGGCAACATTTTTCCAATCTATTGCTGTCCAATTTTGGTGAGCCTGTGTGAATTTTAGCCTCAGTTTCCTGTTCTTAGCGAAAAAGTGGGGGAAAGGACGAACCTGGGACTTTAAATGGAACGTGAGGAAAAGTTCACGCCCCCATCCCTATTGCGTATATAAGAGGGGGGGAGGTTGGGACTTTAAATGAGGCTTGCATAATGGGACCAATCAAGTTCACATAAGTCAAAACATATGTATGTTTTATTGAGACAAATGATCGACATAGCATAAAGTGACAGTGTTGCATACATAAATCGTAGAAAAATGGTCAATCACAATATATTGATAAAACACGTAACAGCAAGGCATGAACAAAATAAATAGTATCAATAGTACATCCTAGTCCTCCACTGACCAGGGTACACCAAACAGTAAAATATGAATGAACAAAAAAAGGGGAGATGAGGCCATCTAAAACCAATCAAAGTATATGGGATGCATCTGGGTGGGCTCTATGCGTTTCGTGGACTCCTATACACTCGTCAGGAGCCAGGTGCATCCGCGTTCTATAGAAAAATATGAATAACCCATATGGTCTAGTTAGTATACCCTTATGTGAAAGGGCAAAAAATTGAGTATAAAAAGTGAAAAAAGTGGCCATGCCTAGTTGTACTCACATAAAAACCACAGCTGAAACCGCGCCAGATCACATGCCAAGGGTCCAGCAGTTTCCTGTTCTTAGCTGACAGGAATGGCACCCTGTGGGGTCTTCTGCTGCTGTGGCCCATCTGCTTCAAGGTTCGATGTGTTCAGAGATGGTATTCGGCATACCTTGGTTGTAACGAGTAGTTATTTGAGTTACTGTTGCTTTCTATCATCTCAAACCAGTCTGCCCATTCTTCTCTGACATCAACAAGGCATGTTTGTCCACACAACTGCCGCTTATGTTATACACTATATGGACAACAGTATGTGCCCCCGTCTTCATCTAAATAACTGCTTATCCTCCTTATCCTGGGTCATTCTTGGCTTAGGCTACGTAACCCAAACATAAGTTGGGCCTCCGGTTATATAATATCCGGGTCTCGGATGTGCTTCCAGGACTGCCTGGTGTATAATAAGCTCCCGACCAACTTGTTTGTCTTTGCCCTCCCACCTTGTTCTGCAGGGTTTAGTGAAGGATTTTCAGAAAAGGCCGCTGCGGTTCTCCCACCTCACCACCCGTATGATTGCTCTATGGATCTCCTGCCAGACAGTTTTCTCTTTGTTCGAACCTGAGACACAATGAAATCATACATCCAGAAGAATCTTGAGAGGGGTTACATCTGCATGTCCACTTCTCGCCAGGGGCGTGTGTCTTTTTGCACAGATTATCATGGTTTGAATAAGATCCCCATTTTTTATAAGTATCCACTGTTCAATATTACTGAAGTCTTCAGCGGGATCCAGGGGGCACAGGTATTAAGCCAACTAGATTTGTGGAGGGCTTACAACCTGATACATATTTGAAAAGGTTATAAGTGGAAGATTCAATATACAAAGAACATTATGACTGCCTGGTCATCCATTTGCCAAAAAGTCAATTTTTTTGTTTGCACTTGTTTTGTCCCACCCTGATCCTTCCTTACCACTCTTTGCGGAGGTCAACACGTTGGATGTCATTGTTGGCGCAGTCCTCTCTCAAACCTCTCCATCCTCTAATGAGCTGCATGAGCCTATTTTTCCCATACATTTTTCTAGTGCAGAACACCAACTATGACATTGGGAACTATGGATGTCTAGCCAACAATTGGGCTTTGGAGGAGTGGTGACATTGGTCAGGGGACGAGGACAGGGACAGGGGCTCGCCATCCATTTGTGGTATATACTGATCACAAAGATTTATGCCGTGTACACACCGGCGGACTTACCGACCGGACTGGTCCAACGGACCGAATCCGGCGGACAATCCGACCGTGTGTGGTCTGCATCGGACTTCCGACGGACCGTTTCGGTCGGAAATCCGACGTACTTTAGATTTGAAGCCTGCTTCAAATCTTTACATCGTAACTCCACCGGACTCAGTTCCTGACGGAAAGCCCGTTCATCTGTATGCTGGTCTGACAGACCAGATACGACGCAAGGGCAGGGTACTACATCTCGCGCTCGCTGCAATAGGAAAAACAAATTTTCCTATTGCGTCGAGCGCAAGGCGACGATGTCCCTTAGGTCTGGTATGGATTTTCAGGGGAATCCCCTACGCCGAAAAAATGGTGTGGGGTCCCCCCAAAATCCATACCAGACCCTTATCCGAGCACGCAGCCCGGCCGGTCAGGAAAGGGGGTGGGGACGAGCGAGCGCCCCCCCCTCCTGAACCGTACCAGGCCGCATGCCCTCAACATGGGGGGGTGGGTGCTTTGGTCCCCCCCCACCCCAAAGCACCTTGTCCCCATGTTGATCAGGACAAGGGCCTCTTCCCGAGCACCCTGGCTGTAGGTTGTCGGGGTCTGCGGGTGGGGGGCTTATCGGAATCCGGGAGCCCCCTTTAATAAGGGGGCCCCCAGATCCCGGCCCCCCCCTATGTGAATGAGTATGGGGGTACATGGTACCCCTACTCATTCACCTAGGGAAAAAGTGGCAATAAAAAAACACACTACACAGTTGTTTAAAGTAATTTATTAGACAGCTCCGGCGGTCTTCTTCCGACTTCGGGGGTCTTCTTCCGACTTCGCTGCTCTCCCCCTGCCTCTCGTCGGGAAGACCGTTAGACCTAGTTTCCCAGAAAGTCCGGTCGTGTGTACGCTGCATTAGAGTTCATCAAGACAGTCAAATGACCTGGCCTGTCGGTCCTTTTTCTTCACCTGCCCAGGCTCTACTCTATGCTTTACGAGTCTGATGCCCCAACCTACTTACCTTCAGGTAAGTTATTTCTTCCACTTCAACTTAGACTCAAGGTCCTATCAAAAGCAATTAAGGTTGACAAGATGGAGAGACACTCAAGTATTGCCAAGACACTTTCTCTGCTTTTTTCAACCTTTGGTAGCCTACCATCTGCAAGGACATGCGTTCCTATGTTAAGGCCCCTGAGACCTGTGCCTGTTGAAGCTGTGTTCTTATATTTCCCAGTCACATAGTGATATTGTTTAATACATGAATATACTGTATTATGCAGCCATATAGTGAACATGTGTAACACATTAATATACTCAGCAGTCATGCTGTGATACTGTGTATTGCATGAATATATTCAGCAGTCATATAGTGATACTATGTAATACATGTACCGTAAATATTTTGCAGTCATACAGTGACATAGTGTAATACATGAATATATTTAAGGTAATTTTATATTACAGAGAAGCTCAGAGCACTGTTTTAGTAATAAAAAGCAACTTACCTATTATAGAGCATCCAGAGGTTGGAATTCTCAACCCTCCAAATTTTTTTCACTGTATGGTTGGAGACTGTCTTGCTGAACATTGCAACAATGCTTGTAAACTCGCTGGAATCATGGAGTAAAATAAATTTCTGCAAAGAAAATAGATGTTTTTTCTTTAATACAAACATAATTTACTGTATTGGATAACATTATGAAAGAGTACATGTCATTTAAACACAGTGGCAGCCCCTAAGTAAGTACAAACACACCCTAGCAATTTCGTGGTAGCTGTGCCATCACTTTACAGTCTCTTCTACAGTGGCGGCTGGTGGTATATTTTTTTTGGGGGGCAGCAATCCACCTGCAACCACCAACACTCCACCCCACCGTTGGTCACCAGCCCCGCACTTACCCCATCTAGGTCGCAGGCTTCCTCCGGGCGGCGGGCGGCAGGCTTCAACCTGCGTCTCCTCCTTCGTAGGCTTCACGGCGGCTTCCCCTGCGTCTCCTCCCTCCTCAGCGGCCAATGGGATTGCTTCTCCTCTCGGCCAATCAGTTCTCAGGACCTGCTTCCTGAGCCGGGAGGAGATTCAGTAAGACAATAGCGAATATTAATTCGCTATTGACACACAACTGGGTGGGCTCGGGGTGCAGTTCCCTGCACCCTGAGCTCACCCTTTTTTGAAGAAAATTAGAGCCTCAGGCTCTAATCATGTGATTCTAAAAAAAAAACATGTGTCCCGCCCCCTGCATGTAGATTAGGGGCAGAGCGCATGGATTAGGGGGTGGCGCCCCCTATGGACGGGCCGCTGCTGCTCTTCTATCTCTCAGTGATTCTATTGTTCTGTACACCTGCTCTGCCCATTACACAACGTTTGTCCCATTGTCTCTGCTGGATGTTTAATTCAGTAGATTTTTGGGGGAATTTAACAGGAGGAGCTGCAATATACATAGGTAGGTGGAAACACCCACCTGCAGTGACAGCATCCAGAATTATGGCAGGGAGATTTTACAGTTATTCATCATGCACATGCATGTATGAATTAAATGCTCCAAAATGCTGCCAGAAGTTGGCAGAAAAAAATGCCTCGAATCTCCTGTTTTTCACTCGCATTAATGCGTGTTTACAGGCGTATGGCATTCAGAAGTGTTTGCACGTAAACTCATACTTTTGGCTACAATATTCATGTAAACTAGCCACTTGAATAAATTTACATGCACAAGTGTGCATTTAGGTGCGTTTATGACCATTCACGCATGAATTCCTCTTATAAGCGCCTATCTAAATGGAGCTTAAAATATGGATCTAAACATCCAGGGTGCAGGGCCACATACGCTAACACTGAATTCAGTTTAAAAGGCATAAAATGCTGTAAAGCAGCATTTTTTAACCCTGTGTGCATGAGACCTTAGAGCTGAGAGACATAAAAAAAGCCAGTGGCTAACTCAGTTCACCAGGCTCCACCTATAACTATGAACACCTTACACTTGCAAGGTTTGTGTTTAATATTCAAATGAAATATATTGCAAAGTTCCCTTCCCATCATACCATGTATCTGTTTTCCGGCACCACCTCGCACTCAGAGTGTGGTGGATCGATCCTATTCTTGATTCCAGGATCAGATTGCGTCTGCTTTACGCTGTCCGTAGAAGATTTTGTGCTGTAAAACAAAAGCAAATAACTGACTGCATGTATCTTATAGTGCTGGCTCCACCAACAGCTCTTAGATTAAGTCAGTATATCTTCTATATACTGTGTATATGTATATGGAATGAAAAGCAGATTGCAAATTCCTGTTTCTCATGGGGGATTCTGCTTTTAGTCCTGAATTAACCACTTCCTGACCAGGCAATTTTTTGCGATAAGGCACTGCGTTACTTTAGCTGACAATTGCACAGTCGTGCGACATGGTACCCAAACAAAATTGATGTCCTTTTTTTGCTACAATACATATAAAAAAATATATAGAAAAGAAACAAATGCATTCATCAGTTTAGGCCAATATTAGGACCCCTTTCACACCGAGGGCGTTTTGCAAGCGCTATAGCTTTAAAAATAGCGCCTGCAATCCGCTCTCAAACAGCTGCTCCATTGTTTCCAATGTGAAAGCCCGAGGGCTAGCGTCTGAAATGTGCCGCAAATCCGATGGTAAAACACCACTAAAAATAGCAGCGTTTAACCGCCAACGCTATGGGCGGCTCGGTGTGAAAGGGGTCTTATTCTGCTATATATTTTTGGTAAAAAAAAAAGTTATAGCGTCTACAAAATAGGGGAAAGATTTGGGGACTTTTAATTTTTTTAATTGTTTTTACTAGTAATGGCAGCGATCTGCTATTTTTAGAGGGACTGCGACAATGCTGCGGACAAATCTGACCCCAAGTGACACTTTTTGGTGACCAGCAAAAAAATGCAAAAAAAATGCACTGATCACTGTATAAATGGCACTGGCAGGGAAGGGGTTAACACTAGTGGTGATCAAAGGGTTAAGTGTTCCCTAGGGAGGTGCTTTCTAGCTGTCAGGGGGATTGACTGACTGTCAGGAGAAAGAGATTGCTGTTCCTAGAAACAGCTGATCTCTCCTCCCCTGCCAGAATGGGGATCCACCTTGTTTACATAGGCAGAAACCCATTCTGCCTCTCTTGGTGGGCGCACGCCCACAAAAGCTAGTGCACGAACCGACGTACCAGTACGGTGATTCGCACAGCCGAGCCACCTTGCCACAGCATAACTGCATTGGCTGGTTGGCAACTGGTTAAAGTATATGTAAACCCTCACCTTGTAAAACAGCTCATGCAGTGATCACATACACTCTCTGTTCTCAGCTGCACAGAGTGGTGAGGGTGGAGTAACAGCAGCACACTGACCTTCCCAGTGAAAGGCTGTACAGGATGGCGGGGGTGTCAAGACAAGTCTGGTCATTGGAGAACAGGCCTGATCATGGTGTGTTCTCCTGCTTAGTGTGGTCAATTTTTAATAGGAAAGCTGAGGGACTGGCAGGAACACCAGAGATTTCACACAAAGTAAGCAATACAAAGAGAACAGGATGCTTTTTTCATACAAGAACATGGTACAGCAGGCACATATCAGGAATATGAAATGCTGGGTTTACATATTCTCTAAAGTGTTACTAAAACCACAACAGTAAAATCAGCCTGTATATGCAGTAAAGCATGCTTGTTATACTTACTGTGGAACCTAAGGGGTTATCCTCTGCATTTCGTAAAAAGGCTGTTTGATCCTGTCTTCTCTGATCCTCCCCATCTTGTACTATCCCCAATCCATCTGCTGATAGCACTGAGCTATAGGAGGCATTCTGCACATGCTCAGTTTCGTGTGTATTTGCCAGGGAGTATTTTGGGGGGGGGGGGGGTGCAATCAGCACTGTCCTGACAGAGGGTCAGGAGTCATGAAGCCTCATAGGACTGTTAGAGGAGAATGAAAACTCCTCCTAAAAGCTTTAATCTGTGCTCAGCCAGACACTGATAGAAGTCACAAGACTGCTATAACTGCTGATGCGAAAAGGTATTTAGCAGTTTATATTTACTAATATAATTGTATTTCCATGTTCTGTGTACTGTGGGAGACCCAATATAGTGAATGCAGGTTCTGGGTTTAGTAACACTTTAATGCTGAACTTCAGACAGAAATGTCATGCTAAATATATAAGGTTTTCCCATACCTTTTAAATTTGTTTGTGGTTTAGTGCACAGTCCCCTTGCTAGTCAGAAATCCAGCCTTCTTTGTTCTGTGAGGAGCCCTCTGTGCCCCTCATATCCTGTTCATAAGACTGGTAGCTGCTGAGCCCTCTATCCCTCTGGCCACCAGTCTTGTACATTCCCCCCTGTAGTTCTCAGAAAAGTGATTGGTGAGGGAATGACATCACCACTTGCTTCAGAGGGTGGACGCGATGGTTTCAAACTCTACCCACTGTACAGCATAAGCCAGGAGTCTGATTCATCCCATACACACAGTCCTGCCCACATTGCCGCCAATTCAGACTGTTGGCGGGTCAGACTGGGAGTCCGAGACTATCTGTTCTGCCACCTGCATCAAGAGCTTGCTGTACTGAGAATTACAGTCTGAATGGGCAGCAATGTGGGTAGGATTGTGGGTGTGTATGGGATGAATCAGGCTCCTGACTTGCCATCTAACTATGCTGTACAGCCTGGGAGTCTGAGAATCTCAGATTCACCTATCTGATGGCTGCAACCCAGGGGCAAGCGAGACCAGAGGTGCTTTATGGGGATCTGTTGCTGGCTCTGATCGATCCTTAAACACTGTCTCCATTTATAATCATAACCTGTCTTGTACCTCTTGGATACCACTGCCTCTCAGTTCTCTGCCTCTGACCCCTGGGTTTTCTATACTCACTAACATGATCAATTAGCTATTGCACCATCACGTGTCTCCCGTGTCCGCCGTGGGGGGACTACCATTTTGGGTGCCTCTCTTTGTACTGTTTGGTGTTCCATCAGGCCTCCACTGATGTTTATGGTTGACTCCTCCTGAGGAAGCGGTTAAAGCCACGAAACAAAACATGTAGAGGATCACATCAAGATATACATCTCAACTCCCCACATCACCTGTGGGGTTTACTTGTTCTCTGTGAACCATCTATACCAATTATGCACACTTATAAAGAACTATTCATGTACTTATGTACAAAGTGTTTTCAATCATGTCCTTTTCTTAATAAATTGTTCTTTTATTCTTATTTTGACCTAATCCTTGGGTACTGAGATAGTCCTCAACTCTCATAGTGTGTATGTGTGTGTGGGGGGGGGGGCATGTTTGGAGCAGCCCCAGGCACCCCCTTTCGAATATCCTACTACAAAGGATGATGGTATCCGCCCCACTCTCAGATTTTTTTTTGTTTAATATATTTTTATTAGAAAATAGAGCAAAGATATACATATGTCTCAAAATAGATACATTCTTGGAAATAATATAACATAAGTTTCAGTACACATATATTACACCAAGTAGCTATAAACCAATAATCCAATAAATGGTTATAAAGTTATATAAAGTGCTAATGTAACATCTAAGTAAACAATGGGTTCACATTATGTGAGCCCTTGAAAACAAAGCATAATTAAGAAAAAAAACTTTGCTTTGGTTGAAATAGAGTGAGGAATAAGAAAGAGCAGTAAAGAAGGAGATGGGAAAATTAGATGATAGGAAAGAGTATAGATGGAAAAAAGGAGATTGGAAAAGGTAGGAGAACAGAGGGTGAGAAGGGAAGGAGGGTGTGGGGGGGGGGAGGGGGGTTGTTGACATTGAGATTGAAACGGCTAAGCTTGGTCTATAGATTTAAGGGGTTTGCATTAAGAGGTTCTTATAGGTGATAGTGGACTGAAGTTTTATCCAAGAATCCCAGGTTAAAGAATATTTCTTGGAAGTACCTCTAATGCTGTGGGTAATACTCTCCATAAGGTGTACTTTATCGACCATTTGTAGCCAAACTTTTATAGAAGGGATTGTTGGTTGGCCCCATAAAGTAGGAATTAAAGCTTTGGCAGTGTTTAGTAAGTGAGGAATAATTGAAGGTTTACATATTCTTATGGGAGTTTTTGTAGAATGGAAGAGGATAGCCCATGGGTCATTGAGTACATTGATATCCGAAATCTGTACTATCAGACTACGAATGGCATCCCAAAAAGGTTGAATGAGTGGGCAAAACCACCAGACGTGTGCGTAAGTAGCTAAGTTCCCACAGTTCCTCCAAAATAATGGGGAGCTGGCGGGGAACATTTGGTGTAGTCTAGCTGGGGTGTAGTGCCACCTAGTAAGCAATTTATAGTTGACCTCAGACATGCTTGAGGCCAGGGAGGAAGTATGGGCTAATTGAAGGATCCTATCCTTTAGGTTGTCAGTGAGGAAGGAATCTAAATCAGACTCCCATTTAGCCAGGAAAGGTGGAAAGTCGGGATTTTGAAGAGCAATGAGAGCTTTAGAGACTAGAGAAATACCATGTAGAGGGGGATCTTTAGGGTAAAAAATTTCCTCTATAGCATGTAAATCACTAATACCTCTAAGCGGATTAGGAAGGGAACTTAAGAAATGCTGTAGTTGGTGGTATCTTCATTTATCCAGAAATGTGGTAGGTTTAGGGGCAAGGATCATATGTAATGGTTTAAGTGTGTTGCCACGTAGAACATGATGTAATAGGAGAGGTTCTTCTGATCCCCATGATTTAAGACCAGGGTCCAGTAAACCCGGTAAAAAATATTTATGGTTGAGGAGAGGTAGTAGAGGAGAGTCATAATTCCATGAGAATTTTTTGTGTAGTGTGTCCCATATGTCTAAGGAGGATATGGTAAGAGCTGAGGTAGTTCGGGCTAGATTCCTGCAAGAACGGGGTATCCAGGGGGCTATTGAGGGATCTATTCCACTTAAGAAATATTCGAGTCGTACCCATAATTTCGAGTTGAGAGCATATTTCCAATCAGCCAATCTGGAAAGAATAACCGCTTGATAATATGCCTTAAAATTAGGAAGTGCCAGGCCTCCTGAGCATTTGGAGCGAAACAATAGCCCTCTAGATATTCTGGAATGACTGTTCTTCCAAATAAATCTGTAGATTATGGTTTGTAATATAGTAAAGAACCCTACTGGTACACCTAATGGGAGCATTTGAAAAACAAAAAGGATGCGGGGTAATATGTTCATTTTAATTATATTCACTTTCCCCAGCCAAGTGTGTGATTGGACCATTTACGTAAGTCATCTCTAATCCTATTTAGCAAGGGGATATAATTATGTCGAAAAAGAGAATAGGGATTAGAAGTAAGATAAATACCTAGGTACTTCATGCATTTCGGTTCCCATTTAAAGGGAAAAAGAGGTTTAAGGGAAAGTGCCTCGGACTTGGGGGTATTAATGTTTAAAATTTTTGATTTGGATGAATTTATTTTGAAGTTAGAGATTGAGTAAAAAGTGCTGAATGCAGCCATTAAATTTGGAATTGAGATGCGTGGCTGTTGAATACAAAATAGTACATCATCAGCATATGCTGGGTATTTATGGGATCTTTTGTCTATTTGTATGCCTTTGATATTAACATTATGCCTAATTGTAGCTAGGAAGGGTTCTAAGGTAATAGCAAAGAGAAGAGGTGAAAGGGGGCAGCCCTGCCTGGTTCCATTATGTAAGACGAAAGGGTCGCTCAACATACCATTAATCCTAATTTGTACTGTGGGATTAGAATAAAGGGATGAAATTCGATGAAACATTTTAGGTCCCAGCCCAAAGTGTCTTAAGGTCATCTTAAGATATTCCCAGTCCACCCTATCAAAAGCTTTCTCAGCATCAGTGGAAAGGAGTAGAGTGGGCTGGGCGCATCTCCGGACATATTGGATTAGGGAAATTGCACGAAGGGAGTTGTCTTTTGCTTCTCTATTGGGTATGAACCCTGATTGGTCCGCTGATATCCAGCTGGGTAGCAGAGGTAACAAGTGATTTGCCATTACTTTGGCAAGTAATTTAATGTCAACGTTTATTAATGATATTTGCCTGAAACTATTGCATAGGGTAGGATCCTTATCAGGTTTAGGAATGACAGTGATATGAGTGGAGAGCGATTCTGGGCGTAGACCTGAAGAGTGAGAGATAGAGTTTGCATAAGCGGAGAGGCGAGGGAGCAAAATGTCGCTGAATGTTTTGTAGTATAAAATAGTGAACCCATCAGGTCCAGGAGCTTTACCGGATGGGGAAGATTTTAATGCTGCCTGGAATTCCTCAACCGAGAAATCCTCTTCAATTTCTTTAAGGACAGATATGGGCAATTTAGGTAGGTTAGCTTCTCTCAAGTAAGAAAGCATGCGGTTTCTGCTCTCTTTTTGAGGTAGAGAGGATAAGTCGTTTTTAACATTGTAAAGGTCCGCATAATACTCTCTAAAGGCCTTAGCAATATCTGGAGTTGCATGGGCTAGCTCTCCTGTTGAGACTTTGATTTTGGAAATAAATGACTGCAACTGTTTAATCTTTAATGATCTAGCAGGTAATTTACTTGGTTTGTTCCCCCACTCATAGTATTTCTGTGATAGGCGTTGGAATTGTCGCTTAGTGTCTAAGTTGAGAAGAGACTTTAATTCCTCTCGTTTAAGTGTGAGGGATTGGAGGTGCTCAATATGCAGAGAGATTTTGTGTTGTTTGTCAAGAACCGCTATCTGCTGCAGAACCTGATCAATTTGTTGTCCATGCTCCCTTTTTTTCCTAGCACCAAGCTCAATGATAGTAGCCTTATGAGCTTTCCACACAATGGAGGGAGAGGTGTCGGAGGGCTTATTTTCCTTAAAGTATTGTGATAAATGAGAGGCTAACATGGTAACCTCAGCTTCATTAGAAAGAAGGGAGTCATTAAGTTTCTAGTTGTTAGTACGTCGTGGTAAGGAAGGCATGGTCAACGTCATTGATACAGGTGCATGGTCTGATACAGAAGCGGTGCCTATGTTAGCAGACTGCAGGAAAGGGGAGATAAAAATGATCTAGAAACATGTTATTTATTCTGGAATAAGATTGGTGTGTTGTGGAAAAATGTGAAAAATCCTTCTCCTTAGGATGGAGGAGACGCCAGACATCTATTAATTGGAGATTTAGAAGCTTTTTTTTTAACAAATTTCAGTCGTTTGAAAGAAATATTAGAGCGGCCTTGAGACGTATCTATTGTAGGGTCTAATGGCATGTTTATGTCACCCACTAGGATAGTAAGACCTTTGGCAAAGTGTGAAAGTTTAGTTAGGGTTTGTGAGAGAAAAGTTGGCTGATTTTGGTTTGGACAATATACATTTGCAAGAGTACATTGAGTGTTACCTATGAAGCCCCGAAGGAAAAGAAAGCGACCATGATCATCCGCTAACATATCAGATAACCTAAAGGACACACCTCTGCAGAATCCAATGGCAACTCCTTTAGCTTTATTAGTATCTGATAGGCTATAGTACCACTGCGGATAGTGGGGTGAGGTTAACTTAACGGGTGTTGTGTGAGTCAAATGCGTTTCTTGAAGAAAAGCAATGGAACATGCGGCTTGTTTTAGTTCACAAGCTATTTGGTGTCGCTTAGCAGCGACATTAAGACCCCTGACATTGTATGATACAAACTTTAATGTAGCCATTGTTAAAGCAGAGCGAGATCCTTCAGCCTATCCATCCATGCATGCCAACAAGAAGGGGGGAGTGGAGGGGGAGGAGAAAAGGAAGATTTTTTGTAGAGATAAAGAAAGGAAGAAAAGAATGAGCATATGTAGAAATCATATACGTGAATTAAACATCTTGTGGGAAACATATGAACGACACGCAGAAATCTGCAGTGTTCCCATTGGGGAAAGAGAGAGTGAGAGGCCGTCCCAATCACTGGATAGCGATTGAATAGGACAACTGTAAGGCCAATCGCTCTCGCCAACCCCAGAAGGAAAAGGAAAGGGGGACGAGGTTACTCTGTAAGAAAGGGGGGTAGAAGGGAAAGTGCACACCAACAGCGCACGGCCTGTGAGAAACAAATAACTTTTAACTGTAAGTTCCATTTAGTAACATGAAGATTATCTATGCAGGACCAGGATCATTTTAAACAATATGTAACATACAAAGGTATCATAAGTGTAGACCAATTTGGTACATGAACTAAAGAACGTAAGAAAAAGGAAACAAAAAAAAAAACATTGGTCAGTTCAATGACATGTCAGTTTTGGTCAAATATAGACTGGCAAAAGTAGAAAAAAACTGCGGCCAAAACCTGACTTACTATAGATAACCTGTAGGAAAATTATTATCTACATTAATGAAATTATTATGTGTGAAAAAAAAAATACACATGTCAACCATGCTTTTGTGCAGAGCCTGGAAGGGAGGTACGTCGTTTCTTTGAGGGGGTCTTTTTCCAAGGTGGGTCCATAGGGCTCGAAAATTTGGGGATTGGATCCTGCCAGCCTGGGGGCTCCATGGACGGAAGATTAAGATCATGCAGAAAGGTTGAAAGTTCCTCCGGGAATCTTAGTGTATAGGAGCGGCCATTTTTTGTGGCAATCAGGCAGGCTGGGAATCCCCATCTGTACGTGATCCCGTCTGAGCATAATTGATCAAGGAGCGGTTTTAGGACTCTACGGCGGTCCAGTGTATCCTTGGAGAGGTCTGGAAATATGGTGATGACTGCCCCATCAAAGTCTATGTTAGGCAGGCCCGCATCTTCATCATGATAGCATTTTTATCTTCAAAGTAATGCAGGCGACAGATAACGTCTCTAGGCTGAATTAGCATTTCGGGGTCTTAGGGCACGATGTACACGGCCAAAGCGCAGCGGTTCAGTGACAGGGTTACCCAGGATAGTATTAAAGATGCCTCTTATAGATGGTTCGAGGTCATTATCCCCAGTTGCTCCTGGTAGACCTCTGATACGAATATTATTTCTACGGTTGCGGTTCTCGATGTCCTCAAGTTTATACAGAGAGGCTCGATGGGCGAAGGCCAGCTGGGTAACAGTGTCCTGCAGTTCTTTAATAGCTAGAGCATGTGCGTCTTGCCGCTGCTCCGTTTCCTCAACTCTGACCAGAATATGTGACATATCAGGTCTAACAGCCGTTATTTCTTTTTTAATGGATTTCTCCAAACTGTGAAACATACCTGCGAGTTCTTTTTTGAGGCCGCTCATTAGCGTGGTCATCTCGGAACCAGCCGGGGAACCGGGATCATCCATAAGGTCTGAGCAGTATGAGGAGGCAGGAGAGCTTTCTTGCACAGAGGCAGCGTGAGATGATGGAGAGGTGCTTGTTTGCGAGGTTCGAACCTGTTCGTCACGTGCATTAGCTAAGTATTGCTGAATGGAGCCTGTGGAGACTGTAACGCATAATGATCTCTTGCCTGGTTGTTTACCTGGGGCAGACTGGAGTTTAGGTGTTTTGGTGGGCATTACTGGAACTATACAGCCGATTGCTGTAGGGAGCACCCCCTATTCACATCTGTTTAATGTCAAACATACATCAAAATATCGTTATTATGCGAAGAGTCTAACGCAGGTAGTATT
Source organism: Lithobates clamitans (assembly GCA_037952925.1). Taxonomy (NCBI): domain Eukaryota; kingdom Metazoa; phylum Chordata; class Amphibia; order Anura; family Ranidae; genus Lithobates; species Lithobates clamitans. Next base: position 2,390,460 of record JBBGZY010001263.1, read on the forward strand.
CAGATAGTATTGGAGTCACTTCAACAGCCACAGGGAGGAGCAAGGAGATTTATCTTGATTAAAGTCTATAGGAGCAGGAGCTAAGTAGAAAATGTAGTGGTGAAAATTAAGCTTGAGAGTACTTGGAGTACCAATATGGCCGCCGGCTTCCAAAGGTAGGCCGACTCCGCAGACTTCCTTGCGGTAATAAGTATGTGTCCCAACACTATATGGGGGAGCCTGCTGATGAATATTATTATTTAAAGGATCGTTGGTGAGGTGGACAGTGAAGCAGGCTAATAAAGGGAGTACTGCGGAGCACCAAGATGGCCACCGACCTCCAGAGGTAGGCCGAAGCTGCGGCTTTCCTGAGAGTAGTAACCGACCGGGTGAGTGCTGCTCCCTATAGGCCCGGAAGGACACAAAGTTCTGGGTCCCAGTGGAGTGACAATGCGCAGCTAAGGATGTTGGCTGAGGGGAGAATAGGCAAGTGCCTCGGTACTCACTGTGCCTTTGTGCAGAAGAGGCCGTAACGATAGGCCGCAAGATAACGTCTGATGGAGAAAAATCAGAGGCAGAGGAAGGGAACACCAGGTGTTGTCACAACGCCACAAAAGTACGCTAAGACCCCCGATGGCGACCCGATCCTCCGATCCGTGGGAGAGGAGAGAGGCTTGCTTCGGGCGCTCAGCAGGCTTCAAAATGGCGGCGGGTGCACCAGGCTCAGGTCTGGCTGCAGGCCAAGGGCCGAAGGATGTAATAAATTTAGCCAATTCTTCATGGAAGCAGCAGCGGAGGGAGGCTAGTCACTGCTGCTAAGAAAATGGAGCTTGAGGTGTTGAAAACAGGCTAGGATGGCTTTGGATGTGTGTGCTCTGAGTGGAGCTCAGCTTCCCCCACTCTCAGATTTAACTAGATTGAGGCAATACTCCATATTTCACCTTCAGGAGTCAGTCACTAGCATATATGCAGTAGACTCTCAATAGCTAGTTGCCTGGGTATTTCTATTAACTCCTCACTGTCCAATCTCCAGAGTATGTGCCTTTAGGCTGAACTAAAATAAAAACACAAAAACTAACAGCCTAGCCCATTAATGGTAAAAATAAAATAGACTTTATTGCAATATTCCCATACCACCCCCACCCCCACTCTCTACCTGGCACTCTGAAGAAGTGGGTAGGCCCCTCGAAACAAGTAACCTGCATTGGACGCTGATGGGTCTTCTCAAACCATCAGTTGAGTGGTGTGGATCTGGAGGCAGTCTCATCTGAACTTTATGAAATACTTGGTATTGTTATGCGTTTGTGTGTATATCACTTGTTTTATTTAGCAATAAAATTGTTTAGCGGTAGTCCAGTAGGTAGGCCAGTTTGCCTCTTTTTTTTACAGAACCATCACACAGTCCGGACTCAAATATTACTGCACTAAGGACTGCCCATTGCTTTTTTTGTTTTTTAAGTGCAGGACTGGAGGTGTCTACTTTATCAAATGACTGGTCACCAATGTACAGTATAAGCATTATTGGCTCAATGGCCAGTCTCCAGAATGTTTGCTTTAGCCCCTAAAGGCCCATACACACGATATGAAAATTGGAAGTAAAATTTTGACGAACGATCTGCCAATTTTTGGATCGTTAGTACGGTGCTTTCGACAGCTGATTCTGTTTTTTCATTCGACAAAAGCTGGATGTGCAGACTATAACATTTTTGATGGATGTGAACTCAAAGTCCAATTTTCGTTTAACCTCCCTGGCGGTATGATTATGTCAGATTTTTCTGTCTCAAAGCGGTACAATTATTTTGCATAGAAATTTGGCGTTTTATATTGTAGGCCTGTAATTCTTAGCAATAACACAGTTAAATCTGTCCAAACCAGAATCTAGTAGACATCCCGGGTATGATAAAGTTTGAAACACAAAATCATAAATTATAATATAATAAATAAATATAAATAATTATAAAAAATAATAATATAATAATAATAAAATTAATTTCCCCACGATTCACATCGCTCAATTCTGATGTGTTCTAATTTACTATCGCTGTTTTCTAGCTGGTCTAAAACCACTTTTGACGTAAAGGGACACTTTTTAGATGCTATGGACAGTTTCCAGGCAGAAAGAACAGTATATATCAGTATATATCATATAAAACTGCATGCAGGGCACTGGACAAAGCACTGGAGACAAAAGGGATGTGAAATAATTTCATACAGTAATGTAATCTGTAAGATTACAGTGTACTGTATGTGTTATGATTTTTACATCTTTTGAATTTGCCGCCAGGCTCCAGGCGTGACGCTTGCAGGGAACGGAGCCCGGCACACACAGACTTCGGGAGGAGGACAGAGCCCGCGGACACATTGGGGGGACATCACAGGATCCCGGGAACAAGGTAAGTATACCGCACCAGGATCCTGCAATGCAATCCCGAGTGTGGCTCGGGGTTACCGCTAATGGTACTGAAATTTAACCCCAAGCCACACTCGGGAAAACCGCCAGGGAGGTTAATCGGTAAGGTTTTCATACGAAAAAATTTGTAAGAGCAAGACTATGCATGCTCAGAAACTAAAGAAAACATACAAAACTATTCAACACATTACGTCACTTCTGACGTATTCTGTCATACGAGAATTTTCGTATGTTGAGTAACATCTTCACTTCTGACACGAGACTAGCATGCAACAAAAAACCAGACCTACGGTCGTCCAAATATCTGATCATGTGTACGAGGCTTTAGTCATTAATCTGAAGAATATGTGGGTTAACCCATTAGTGACCATGCTCTTAAGTTTGTATGCCAACTTCTCAGTGAGCAGTTTCTAAAGTATGTACCCATCAGCGTTCATTTTCCAGAATAAGTGCATGTGCATGTTAACCCATCAGTAATTTGTATCTGAAGTATGAGTTTAGCTTTTTGCCCAGAGTTCTGCTTTAATCCTCAAAGCGTTACATTTCCTTCCAGAAAAACAAGTTGCTTTTTTTAAACACATGTTAAAATGGGCATTTTAGGCCTGAAATTTGCTTAAAACCCCAAAACACAAAAAGAAATAAAAATAGACACATAGAAGATTGGTGGCAAGTGGTGTAGTAAGGGGGTGCTATTAGTCCAAACTCACTGGGAGTGCTGCAGTCGCCTGATATTTCTTCTTGTGTGTTGCGCAGCAGGCGGCTGCAGCATCTCCAGTGAGTCCACACCCGGTGCTTAAAGTGGAACTTCACTCTCTCAATCAACATTGACTATTTTTAATCCTGATGCTGTGAATCGTAGACCCCTTTCACACTGCAGCTCCGCTAAAACAGCGCTAAAACGCCAGCCTTTTTTGCGGTGCTTTAGCGGCGATTTTGTGGCGCCTTTTGGGCTGTTTTGTTTAGGTCACGTGACAACGGGACCTTAATAAAAACTGAAAAAAGACCCATTCTGCAGCGCTTTCAAAGTGCTGTTCATTCATTTCAATGGACAGGGGCGTTTTGGGAGTGGTATTTATAGCGCTCCCAAGCCGCCCCTAAGATGCTGCTTACAGGGCTTTTTCTACGTCCCACAAGTGCAGCGCCCAAGTGTGAAAGCACTCATTGCACTTAATAGGAGGCAGTTTTCAGAGGTTATTTCTAGCGCTAAAACGCCTGAAAACTGCCTCAGTGTGAAAGTACCCTTAGTAAATAGATAAGAAAGTATATTTAATTTTTTTTTTTTTACATTTCTTAAGTTCCTTCCTGCTTTCCAGGCCTAGGCAAATGATGTCATACATCCCACGAGTCTTCAGGAGGGGGAGGGGTTTTTTCAGCTGAGTACACTCTCCTGCCTGCATGCCTGAGCTAAGGGTAGATGGATTCCAGGAAGTAAATGCTACATGAATAATCTGCCCTTACTCAAGATGGTCCCAGCCAGAAATGCTAGGAGGTGTTTGTCAAAGTGTTTTCTCAGCAAAACAAAGCAGGGAGACATGGATGGATGGGGGAGTTTGCTTTGAATATTAACAATGAATTAAATAGCGTTTTTAGTTTGTGGTGCTCAGATGCAGTTTAGTTCTGCTTTAAGTGACAGCAGGAGTGAGTGAGAGTTTCCTTCTCTGCTCCATTCATATGACAGAGTCGAGAAGAGGCATTTTGAGATGGGAATGAGGGACACCTACTAGCAAATGTATGTAGGCATAGGACACACCCCCTGCCACACCCCCTTAAATTAGAATTAACCCCCCCAAAAAATGTTAATTAAATCCACAAGTACTTTTTTTTTTTTACCACTACTATTCCTTTATATTGGCTTTTAAAATTTACAAATGCAGCAATTTAGAAATTGGATGAAAGGTTTAGCACTGGGAAACACTTTTTGAAAGATAAAAAGTGCATTTTATATACAACTATATAGATCAGACCAAAATGAGGGACAAATGAGGAGGAAAGAGGGACATTGCTCCAAATCAGGGACAGTCCCTTGAAATCAGGGACAGTTGGGAGCTATAGTGTCTGTACTAAGGGTTATGTACTTGGGATAGGGGGTATCTCTGTACTGATGGCCAGAGGTGTCTGCACCAAGGGGACTGTACTGGATTTTGGGATGGGCGTGGGGGGATCTGTACTGAAGGGGGGTTGCCTGTACTGAAGGTAAGGGTATCATTACTGAGGGGTCTGTACTAGGGGGAGGGGTGTCTATATTGAGGGGTCTGTACTGGAAGAAGGGGTAGTTGTACTAACAAGGAAGAGTGTCTGTACTGAGAGGGTGGGCTGGGAGTGGGTATTTAGAGATGTTAGGGGGGTTAGTCTGTACTTAGGGGTCTGTCTGTGCTGAGGGGTCTGTGCTGAGTAGGATGGTGTATACTGGCATGGAGTCTGTACCGAGGATTATGTTCTAGAGGGATCCATCTGTACTGAGGGGTTTGAGTTGGGGGTGCTGAGGTCATTGGTCTGTGCTGGTGGCGGTCAGTCTTTGGGGGGGGAATGGATCTGTACCAGGGGGACTGTTACTTGGGGGATGTGTCTGTACTGAGGGGTCTGTGCTGGGGGGTTGGTCTGTGCTTAGGGGGGGATCTGTACTGGGGTAGGCTGGGAGGGGGGAATAAGGGATGTTAGTGGCAATCTGCACTGTGGAGGATATGGGGTGATGGGGGTGGTTTGTACTGAGAAAGGGGTAATTTTGGTTGTACTCTGTAAGTGGCCTGTGTGTTACACACTCCTGACCCCTGTACTATAGGTACTTAAGGAAATGTATCAAAACTGGAGCAGCCAGAATCTGGAGCAGCTGTGCACAGCAACCATTCAACTTCTAGCTTTCATTTTCAAAGTTTAACTGAACAAGCTGACAATAGAATCTGATTGGTTACCTGCACAGCTGCTCCACATTGTCTGCTCCAAAAGCCCCTCATTGTGATTCATACTGCATACTACTGACCAATGTACATTACTTCTGAAGTTCTTGTTTAAAAAAAAAAAGCATTTGCAATGGAACCGTTTCATTTTTTAAAAGTGAGTGTTGATGTTTTTACATGTCTCTAAAGCTCGGTTCACACTGGTGCGATGCAGGAAACCCTGCGATTCCTGTGCGGTTTCCCGCATTGCACCTGAATCGCAGGCGGTTCACACTGACATCTGCAAACCACTACGGGGGTCTATTTAAAGTTAATGACACCTCCAAATCAGATCGCAATGCGAACTGTGAAATCGGACAGGAATCAGATCGCATGGGTGAGAACACGATTCCAGTGCGGACCAAAAAAGGGTCCTGCACCAGTCTGGTGTAAATGCAATGCTATTTCAGCCATACAGTTTGTATTACAGATTGTGGATTCCCAGCCCACAACTGAGCAGCCTTGCTAGCACCATAGTATCAGCCATACTCCACCACTTTGACATGTATTCCTATACCTCCAGGAATAAGTATCTTGTTGTAATCTTTCTATTTATCTATCACTTGTTATATGACAGTTTACAATTACAGGATTGGCACAGTGATAGTGCTGTAGTGTTGTATGATACAGTTTGTATGGCTAAATACTCATCACACAGACAGCACATGTAATGTGCACAGCAATGCGGTGCGAATCACATGCGATGTCTGGCAGCGCACTAGTGTGAACCCAGCCTTATACTCTTTCTTGTGGCACAGTTATTAAAGCATATTTTGTGGGTAAAATAACTGTGGCATACGTGTGCTGAGTATAGAGGGGGAGAAGCTCAGGTTTTATTTAATTATGCCCCTTTAAGCCCCTTCCACGGTTAGTGCAGTATGGCCACACCCCCAATTTGGCACAGCACACTGTGCACACTACTTTGTTTCTTCAGAGCATCTTGTGGAGGGAGAGGAGGGTGAAAAAAAAAAAATGATCGGCCCTGAGTGCCAGATGCACTAGGTATGCCACTGGTGACGGCAAAAAAAAACAAAAAACAAGTGATCTACCAAGTCTGATCCTATATATATATATATATATATATATATATATATATATATATATAGGATCAGACTTGGTAGATCACTTGTTTTTATATATATATATATATATACATACACATTATATATATATATATATATATATATATATATATATATATACACAAATACATACATACCTAATATATATATATATATATATATATATATATACATACATACATACATACACACACACACACACACACACACAGTACTATGCAAAAGTTTTAGGCAGGTGTGAAGAAATGCTGTAAAGTAAGAATGCTTTCAAAAATACATACTTTATTTTTTATCAATTTGCAAAGTGCATGAACAGAGGAAAAATCTAAATCAAATCAATATTTGGTGTGACTACCCTTCGGCTTCAAACCTGTATCAATTCGGTTAATCAAAGCACAAAGAAACGGGCAACGCTGAGGACCATAGACACAGTAGTCGGCCAAGGAAACTTAATGCAGCAGATTTAAGACTAATGCCCCGTACACACGGTCGGATTTTCCGTCGGAAAATGTGTAATAGGACCTTGTTGTCGGAAATTCCGACCATGTGTGGGCTCCATCACACATTTTCCATCGAATTTTCCGACACACAAAGTTTGAAAACAGGCTATAAAATTTTCCGACAACAAAATCCGTTGTCGGAATTTCCGATCGTGTGTACACAAATCCGACGCACAAAGTGCCACGCATGCTCAGAATAAATAAAGAGACGAAAGCTATTGGCTACCGCCCCGTTTATAGTCCCGACGTACGTGTTTTACGTCACCACGTTCAGAATGATCGGATTTTCCGACAACTTTGTGTGACCGTGTGTATGCAAGACAAGTTTGAGCCAACATCCGTCGGAAAAAATCCTAGGATTTTGTTGTCGGAATGTCCGATCAATGTCCGACCGTGTGTACAGGGCATTATGCTTACTTCCTTTCTCTTGACATCAGAAGATGTCCAGCAGTGCCATCAGCACAGAACTGGCAGAAACCGGTGGGACCCAGGTACACCCATTTACTCTGGGGTGCAGAAAAATGGCAGCAGGTGCTCTATACAGATGAGTCAAAATTTGAAATATTTGGCTGTAGCAGGAGGCAGTTTGTTAGCTGAAGGGCTGAAGAACAGTACAATGAGTGTCTGCAGGCAGCTGTGAACATGATGGAGGTTCCTTGCACATTTGGGGCTGCATTTCTGCAAATGGATTTGGTCAGGATCAATGGTGTCCTCAATGCTGAGAAATACAGGCAGATACTTATCCATCATGTCATACCAGGGAGGCGTTTGATTGGTCCCAAATTTATTCTGCAGCAGGAAAATGACCCCAAACATTCAGCCAATGTCATTAAGAATTATCTTCAGCATAAAAAAAGAACAAGGAGTCCTGGAAGTGATGGTTTAGCCCCCACAGGGCCCTGACCTCAACATCTTTGAGTCTCTCTGGGATTACATGAAGATACAGAAGGATTTGAGGCAGCCGATATCCACAGAATATCTGTGGTTAGTTCTCCAGGATGTTTGGAACAACCTACCTGCAGTTCCTTCAAAATGTGTGCAGGTGTACCTAGAAGATTTGATGCTGTTTTGAAGGCAAAGGGTGGTCACACCAAATATTGATTTGATTTGATTTGAATTTCTCTTCTGTTCATTCACTTTCAATTTTGTTAATTGATAAAAAAATAAACTGTTAACACTTCTATTTCTAAAAGCATTCTTAATTTACAGCATTTTTCACACCTGCTATATATATATATATATATATATATATATATATATATATATATATATATATATATATAAAGTGTCTTGCAGGGAGCAGAGTCCATTTCCAGATTTACACATCTCCCAGGCTCCTTTCTAACAACACTTTGAGACCTCTGATCCTCTAACCACTTTGGGTTTTGCACCTCTCTCTTTCAGGAAATGTAGGTTCACCTGGGGCACACAGTCACTGCTCTGCAGCCTGGGGAGGAGACAGATCTTGTCTGTTAAGCAGGGTATAGATTATACAATTTTCTTTTCCTTAACCTGGAAATTGCTTGATTCCCCCATGAACACAGTCGGTGTTGATGGAGGAATCTCTCCCAAGCGCTATTGTGTTCTGCCAGTGCAGAGCCTTCCCCACCTGCAAAACACAATGATGACAACTGGCGACTATAGCTGCCAGCAGTGATTACAAGGAAAAAATCAAATAGGCTGATAGATCATCTTCAGTACAGCCAGCCTTCCCATAGATGGATCAAAATTCGGCCAGTTCCTGCCAAACCGCCCAAATATTGATCCATATCTGGGTTTAGAGCTGAAGGTTGGTGAAAACTGTGCATACAGAGGCTGACAAGCATCAGGCTTGGGCAGCCTGTTAGTAAGGATTGATGATGTGTAGTAAGAGCCGAGACAGGAATAGGTTTTGTTTTGTTCAAGTTTAATTGATTTTTCTGGAGCAATGTACAGCGCATGTAAATAACTGGTAAATAGCAGATATACATTCACCACGGTGAACTAGACTGGTATCTGTGAAACAAAGAGTGTTCACCCCAGGGAGCATTACACCTGCTATCTATCCCCAGCTCACATAAAATATATCAATAATCCTTTTTAGGGAGAATCCATCAATGTTATTACAACAGATGTTAAACTCACTGCCCTGTAAATGCCAGTTTCTACCTGACTACCCTTCCAGTGGATAGGTACATTATTAGCTGTCCTTTGGTCACGGGGAACATCTCCTGTTAGAAGAGAATGATTAAAAAGATCTCTTAATGGTCCAACAAATATACCTCAAAGTTCTCTAAGAACTCTGGGATGAATACCATCAGGGCCTATTGCTTTATTAAGCTTTAACTGAGTCCATTCCTCTGCTACCACTGTCTCTAGACTTCTTACATAGTTACATAGTTGGTGAGGTTAAAAAAAGACGTTGGTCCATCCAGTTCAACCTATGTTGTGTGTGTGTGTGTTTATGCCAATAGTACATCGTATACCCCTGTATGTTGTGGTCGTTGAGGTGCCCGTGTAATAGTTTTTTGAAACTATCAATGCTCCCCGCTGAAACCACTGTTTGTGGAAAAGAATTCAATATCCTTACCACCCTGACAGTAAAGAACCCTCTACGCAGTTTAAGGTTAAACCACTTCCTTTCCAGCTTAAGGCTGCATTCACATCTGAGCGTTTTCAGCTCATAAAACGCCCGGAAAAACGCATGAATAACGCCCAACAAGCAAAATTCCATTCATTTCAAAGGCACCTGTTCACATCTGAACGTTTTGTCACCTGAAGCAAAACGGCTGAAAAACGCCCTAAGCTCAAAAAAGAACATGAGCTTCTTTGCGGTAGATTACAGGCGTTTTTCTGCCTTTTACATTGGTGACCTGAACAAAATCGCGGCAAAAACGCAGTAAAATCGCCGTCAAAATCGTGCAACTTTGAAACGCTCAGATGTGATTGAGGCCTAAGTGAATGGCCGCGTGTCTTTTTAAATTCCCTTTCATGGAATCGTTTTTTCCCTATGTTAGGGTCACCAGTACAGTATTTGTACATTGATAGCATATCTCTCCAGAGAGAATAAGTTCATCTTGAAAATGAACCGTCAATACTAAAACCAATATGAACCCCCAACTTGTTTTTGTCATTTACTTCTGAGAAGATTGAACAGAAATACTTTTTAAATGCTTTGCTACTTCCAGGTCATCTTCAAAGTAAGCGTTGTACCCCGTTTTCATTTTTGTGATCCCATGGTATTTCCGTACCTAAAAAAATGTTTTGTCTCCTTTTACATATAGCCATTATTTATTTTCTGACAGCAGAGAACCTGTAGAATAAAAAGATGGTTGCAAATTTGTGTGTCAAACAATACTTCCGCATCTGTTTTTTCAAACCTATATTTTTTTTTTACACAATCACAATATAATTTTTTTTTTTTGCAAAACTTGAAAGATGAAGTGTGCCAAGTAAATAGATATCAAATCAAAGCCTTAAAATTATGTGTGAAATGGGTATAAAATGATTATACTCAAAATTATCCATAGGCAACATTTAAAAAAAATAAACTGATGACTTTTGCACTTTTAAAGCATATCAGTTTACAGTTAACTGTACATAATGGCCCTAGAATTATTATTCTCACTCCTGCATGCAGGGTAATAGTCGCTTATGTACGGATGTGCACCCTAAGGGTATGCATGCTAACATTTAAGAGTGGAGGAAGGTTGCAGGTCCCTTAAATGTTTTTTTGTTTTTGTACTTCACTTTTTGTACTATCACAAGGATGCTGACAAGCATCTATGTGATGATGTAGTCAGTGCAAAAAGATAGGTCCACTTTTTTTTTTTTTTTTAATTAAAGGGTCTGACCAGCATAGTGCTGGTGACAGGTCCACTTTGTGAAGACACCAGAGATCTATTAGAGCCCCAATGCCTGTACTGCCAAGCAAATTGAGTACAATCAGTGCTCCATAGGTTTACATGTACTGTATTTGACAGCTACAAACCAGAACATGCTCAGAGCGCATGGAAGCACTTCCGGGTTCACATGAACCAGGGAGGATCGTTGAACACATTGCTGATTCTTCCTCCACCAAGGAGATTAACCTTGTAATGCTATATACTTACATTCTTCTGCTAAATTCACAGTACTGTAACTCAGAGCTAAACTTTTATTTGGTTCCTCTGGGCCGCTTCACACTAAGAGCCCATTCACACCTGAGCGTTTTGTAGCTTGAACCCTCAAGCTACAAAACGCTTGAGGGGAAAAAAAATCCATTATTCTCTATGGAGATGGTTCACATCTCCACTCCAAGTTGCCTGAAGCCCTACGCCTGAAGCTCAAACAAGTTCTGGACCCTTTTTTGTCGTGCAAATCGGGCAGATTTGGGAGTTTTTGGAGCAGGAAGCAGATGACAAAATCTAACAACATAGCAACAAATGATGAAACAGATGATAATTTTTCCTATTGGCTAATAAAAAAAATGCCAAAGCTTAAAAACGCTGGACAACGCTGCATGGAAACGCGCAAATATGCCTGAAAAAACGCGCGACAAAACGCCGGAAGAAACGCTCAAAAACGCTACGCTCAGGTGTGAATGCAGCCTTAGAGCCAGTGTCTAGGGGCTTTTATTTGTTTCAGAACTGCTTCCCTACCAATGCATGTCTATGAGGATGCACAAGCAGCTAAAGCCAGTGATATGCAAGTCAGAAGGAGGTCAACCACACCTGCAATGAACGCTGTATGGTCTCAGAAGCGTTTCAAATGGATGTCAAAAATCACACTGCACTTGCCCAATGAAGCCCTTTTGCACAGGCCCTAAGATGACTGATTCTCCTATTTTTTTTGTCTTCTACATGACAAATTGCATAAATAGTTTATAAATATTTGTGTCACTGTATCATAATAACACAACATAATGTGATAAATCACTTCAAATCTGAACCTCGCTTTAGACCAGTTCTCATATTTCTCCCTCTAGTTACCTATGGAAATTCCCCAGACTGACAGCCACATCCACACAGAACCCTCCCTGTGGCCCATTACATAACTTCCTCTGTTGATGGCTATACTGCTCACTCCCTGAACAGGAAGGCCACATTGCGCAACCATTCAAGATTAATGGCCACACTCTTCTTCCCCCTAATTGACACATTGCTCACCCCTGCTGGTGACATCCCCCAAAATTATCAAATTGCACATGCCCGCCCAGAATTGTTGACTATATTGCGCAGGGCCAACATCCAGAAATACTGCACATCCTCAGGGATGATAGACACGTCTTTAAACCCATCCACCAGACTGATAACTCTAGAATTAAACATATTTTGTCAAGTGATGTATACAGTGCCTTGAAAAAGTATTCATACCCCCTGAAATTGTCCACATTTTATCATGTTACAACCAAAACCGTAAATGTATTTTATTGGGATTTTATGTGATAGAGTTAGACCAACACAAAGTGGCAAATAACAGTGAATATGAACGAAAATGATAAATGGTTTCCAATTTTTTTTTACAAATAAATATCTGAAAAGTGTGGCGTGCATTTTTATTCAGCCCCCTTTACTCTGGATACTCCTAACTAAAATCTAGTGGAACCAATTGTCTTCAAAAGTCACCTAATCAGTAAATAGAGTCCACCTGTGTGTAATTTAACCTCAGTATAAATACAGTTGTTCTGTGAAGCCCTCAGAGATTTGTTAGAGTTGTTTTACGTTAGTGAACCATCATCCAAAAATGAAAAGAGAATGACACAACTGCAAACCTACCAAGACATGGCCGTCCACCTAAACTGACAGGTCGGCAAGGAGAACATTAACTGGTTGCCGCGCGCCCACCGTCAAATGACGGCGGGGCGGTGCAGCTCTCGTTCTGGGACAACGTCATAGGACGGTGTCCCAGAACGGCCACTCTCGCGCGTGGCGATCGCGGCCACACCGTGTTGCTAGGACACGGCACGACCCCGATCTGTGAAAAGAGCTGCGTCCGCTCTTTAACCATGTGATCGGCTATGTCCAATCACAGTCGGTCACAAGTAAACAAGGAAGTGTGGGTGATTGGCGCTCCTCGCCTCACACTGACAAGATTAGCGGCATCTCCACGCAGGAGGACATTTAGGAATGTAATCAGGGCACTGATCATCAGTGCCCTGATTACAATATTGAAAAACAGTGTCACAAATCAGTGCCCACCAATGCCAGCTATCAGTGCCCACCAGTGGCAGCAATCAGTGCCCACCACTGCCCACAAGTGCTACCAATCACTGCCCATTAGCGATGCCAGTCAGTGCCGCCTATCAGTGCTGCCCATCACTGCTGTCAATGCCCATCAGTAATGCCCATCAGTGTTGCCCATCAGTGCCACCCATCAATGCCTATCCGTGCCACCTATCAGTGCCCACCAGTGCCGCTATGAGTGCCCACTAGTGCTGCCTATCAGTGCCCACCAGTGCCACCTAACAGTGCTTATCAGTGCCACCTAACAGTGCCCATAAGTGCTGCATATTAGTGCCTTCTCATCAGTGCCACCTAATCAGTGCCCATAAGTGCCGCCTCATCAGTGCCCATAAGTGCCAGCTGATCAATGCCCACCAGTTCAGCCTATCAGTGCCGCCTACAAAATTTACTGACAGAAAAAAAGTGAAAAACATTTTTTTTTTCAAAATTTTTTTTTTGTAAAAAATAAAAAACCCAGCAGGGATTAAATACCACCAAAAGAAAGCTCTATTTGTGTGAAGAAACTGATAAAAAATTTGTTTGGGTTCATGCGTAGCACGACCGCGCAATTGTCATTCAAACTGCTACAGCACTGAAAGCTGAAAAATAGCTTAGGCAGGAAGGGGGTGTAAGTGCCCGGTAGGCAAGTGGTTAATCAGAGAAGCAACCAAGAGGCCCATGGTAACTCTGGAGTAGCTGCAGAGATCCACAGCTCAGGTGGAAGAATCTGTCCACAGGACAACTACTAGTCGTGCACTCCACAAATCTGGCCTTTAGTGAAGAGTGGCTAGAAGAAAGCCATTGTTGAAAGAAAGCCATAAAAAGTCCCGTTTGCAGTTTGCGAGAAGCCATGTGGGGGACACAGCAAACATGTAGAAGAAGGGGGCGTGGCCAGGCAGTGGATGTAGCCGGACGCATCTTCAGCTCTCTCCGCTGAGAATCCTACATTTCATCCCGTGGGTACAGTATATACAGACCTGATCACCTCCAACAAGATCTAGTAAGCTTTACATAACGGGGCACTATCCTCACCCTGCCTTTACATAGCTGATGGCTACGAGCAAACGACAGAATACCGCCCCGGCCTTGGACCTCATGGCCCAAAATGGCGCCTTGTCCCAGAGAACGTCAAAGGACAGATACAAGGAGGCAGCACAAAAACTGTTCTCCAAATCACTGCCCAAAGACTCATCAGCCGCTGTCAGTAACCCACAGAATTCTTCAGGAGGCATATTGAAGGCAGATGACACAAGATGCCAAGTACCCTGGTGGATATCTTTTTTAGACCCCTAGATCCCTCCACCTCTGACAACGTGGGTGGACCCACGCTGCAGGACATTTTCACATCAGTAACCTCCTGTAATACCTCCTTAGCCACTCTTACTGCCGAGATTAAGGGGGTCAAAACAGAGATCACATTCCTACGGCAGGATACACAAAAACTGCGGGAAAGGACATCCGCTTTAGAAGGTAGAGTGAGCTCTTGCAGAGAGATCTTACTTACACCAACCACCTTACTGTGCAACATGCTTCTCGTCTGGAAGATTTAGAAAACACGGTGAGGCGCAATAATGTGAGAGTCATAGGATTACCTGAGAAAGTGCAAGGCAAGAATCCGGTGAATTTCATCGAAAAATGGCTCACCACTACATTTGGAAGGGAGTTGTTCTCCCCCATGTCTCAGTAGAGAGGTTGCACAGGATCCCTGGCAGGCCTCCACCACCTTGGGCTCCTCCGTGGCCATTTTTGTTTAAGCTACTTAACTACAAATACAGGGATGCAATACTCTACAATGCTAGAATCTGGTCTGCAGCCCTGAGGATTGACAATACTAAAGTCTCTCCTTTCCCGGATTTCTCTGCAGAACTGCAGAAAGAAAAAGCTAAATTTACGGATGTAAAACGTCCCATCAGGGACCTGGAAATAAAATATGCTATGTTGTACCCGGCTTGACTGTGGGTGGAGGCTATGGGCTCAGTCCAATTTTTTGACAAACCTTAGAATGCTGCACAATGGCTTGATAGAGAGGAAAACTCCCTATGTGGGGATCGAAGCAGACGTCACATTGCACTATAACTATTGGTCATTTCATACCATAATTAGGCAACATTTTGCCCACAGATCTATGATATCAGGCGGAACGCTTCATCTTTTGCAACTGTACTCATTTTATGGAAATTGCGGCTACGGTTCCTGTTGTTTAGAAGCCCTGTAACACTCTAGTGCGCTTCCAGTGTTGCCCCCTAAATGGTCCTACATGGAGCCCCAGTTAACTTGTTTTACGGTTTGAGGGCCCGATTGGCCCAGAACCTACCATCTTACTACCTACCATGGCCTTTCTATGTTTATCCATATGCTCCTTCCGGGATATGGCTATACGATATATTACTCACTTGGAAATGGGTCATATGGCTATTGCTATTATTAATCCTGCTATTACTGTACTACTACTCGAATGTCTAGATTAACCCGAGTGATTTCCTGCAATGTCCAGGGCCTGAATAACATGGGTAAGTGATTAGCTGTGTTACCTACAATCAAGCGTTTGAATGCAGACATGATTTGTTTACAGGAGACTCATCTCCCCCAGCTACTAGCCCCCAATTCGCACAACGGCAGTTTTGCAATCAGTTCCATACTTCTTTTTTGGTGTATTCGATGGGAGTGAATGTCCCGATTCATAGAGGCACCCAATTTTCATGTGTAGAGGTTGACCCAGAAGGTCGCTCCATATTTTTGCTGTGCTCCCTTTATGGGATGAGATGTATAATTGCAGGCATGTACATTCCTCCACCATTTTCAGCCCATTTTCTTAAAACTATTAGCAAATTTTATGGCTCGCTACCCCAGCCTACCTGTTCTCGTTATAGGGGACTTTAACAACTATATAGACCATGAGAAAGACAAACTTTCTGCAACTGTTACTAGGGGCACTGTAAAAAACAGAGGCCTTACAGCCTTTGCATGTCTCCTCTTGGAGGTGGGCCTTACAGATGTGTGGAGAATGCGCAACCCTGATGACCAGGTATATTCTTGTCAGTCTGCCTCAAATGGGGGACTCTATTGGATAGATCTGGGAATGAGAAATTGGCTTATGTTACCCTTAATAGACTCCTCACATTACTCTGCTAGACACTTATCCGACCACTCTCCATTTTTGGTGGATCTTCGAGTCGGGGTTCTGAGGAGATACACGGGATGGACCCTGATACGATGCCGGCCATGTTGACCTCTATTTTTAGGTGCAATATAGGTACAGCTGATATAGCCATTGTATGGGATGCAGCTAAGGCCTACTTACGTGGTCAGTTCATTAGATCAATAACTCACATGAAAACTAAGACTAAGGAGTGAGAGACGTTTATTTTATCAGAAGTGCAAAGAACAGAGGTGACGTGTTGCTAACCCTTCGGATGACTCAAATAGAGCATGGTTGGCGTCACAATCGATGTTACGTCATCTATCTTTACAGCTGGCTGAAAACGAGCGTTTTTTCCTCCAACAGAAACACTTCGAAGGGGGGGAAACACGAGGCATATGTTAGCTCTCCTTGCCAAGACACAACTGCCTTCCTCCCATATCATTTCTGTGTCTGATACACAAGGTGTAATTCACTACTATACCCAGGATATTACTAGAGTGTTTAGGGACTTTAAGGATGTTTACACCTCTAAAGTACAACCCTCCTCCTCTGCTATCTGAGTTTTTATGGATCAATATCCTATACCAAGTTTATCAATGGCGCATGCTAAATAGCTCAATGCCCCACTGACGGAGGATGAGATCCTCATGGCACTGGCTCAAACACAGCGCCCGGTGCAGACGGTTTACCATCCGAAGTTTATAAGCGCTATACCACTCAACTGAAACCAACCCTCCTTGAAGTATTTAATGATGCATTGGTAATAGGGAAACTCCCCCCCTCTATGAAAGAGGATTACGGATTACCGTCGTATTATTGAAACCAGGAAAAGAGGCTCTATCACCAGATTCGTGTAGACCTATTTCACTACTCACATCTGACATTAAACTTCTAGCCAGGGTTTTAGCGAATAGGCTAGCTAAATTTATTCAAAAATTGATTCATAGGGATCAATCTAGATTTATACCAACAAGGTCCACAGCTCAAAACCTATCCGAGCCTCACAGAACATTGTAGGTTTCCTTAGGGGCCCCCAAGAAGATGTCATTTGTTTAAATGCAGGTGACACAATAATTTATCTGGGCGACACGGATGGATCCCTAAAAAACATGATGAGGTTGATCACCGACTTTGGGTCCCTATCGGGGTTCACTATCAATTGTAACAAATCGGTACTCATGCCCTTAGATCCGCTTCCAAATCCCTTGCCAGACCTTGAGGGCACTGTTCAAATGGTCACTGAATTCCGATATCTCGGAATTCAAGTGACCCCAGATCCTAGCCAATATATCACGCTGAATTTGGTACCGTTATTACGTAAATTTCGGTCAATGAGGCTCCTCTCTTCTCCATACATATGGATACGCTCTGGTGGACTTTTTTAAAGGACTAGCGACAACCCAACCAGGAAGGAGATCGCGGAACCACAGAGAGGGACACCGATCGACTTCTGCCAGTGGATTTACTTTCATTTGCCCATTACCCCTGCAGGGGTTGGGCTTTCCGGTGAGTGGGGACACTATTGGGGGTTTCAGAGGAGGAGATTACACAACGACCACAATAATTCACACAGGATCCTTTTGGAAGCAAAGACATCTTTCACAGATTTTTTCTTTTTTACATATATAGAACTTTAATTTTGCTTGGACACTTATAGCATTTGGATCTAATTTTTGAAAATTCTGGTGCAATATCACATCAATTATTTATTACACCATTGATTATATTTGTGCATTTTTTGGGATTGTTTGTGCTTTTTTCTTACGATTTTGGAAACCAGCACCAATATCACGCACATATTTATATATTGGTTATGTTTATCTTTTTTAAGTGCATGTATTTCTTTTAGGATTATTTACACTTCATTTGCACTTGGCTTTTTTTATATTATGTGATGTTTTACGTTTGTGGCATATACACATGACATGCTGTTTGTTTACCATTCATACATTTGTTCACAGTATTTCTCACATATGGTAACCACATTTTTTTAGGGTATTAGTGTAATTATATACACTTCTGAACAGCGCCATATTCCCCACTAGAATTTTTTATTTTTTGGAGTTCACCTCGTGTTTTTCCATTTTTTGGGGGGGCTGCAGTTCTCTTTTAAACATTGTCCTAAGCGCGAAATATTTGAGTGTATATTTATTGATCTAAACGATAACCTATTTGATTTGTAATAATGCTGTACAATACAACACACCTGGCTGTTTGAAGGGATATATACTCCATACAATTGATAACAATTGTTCTTTGTTGAATTATATGTACTACTGCTCTTATGACATCTATGGCTGTAGATTAGTTCTGTAGTTCAATAAACTTTTTCTTGATTTAAAAAAAAAAACATGTAGACGAAGGTGCTCTGGTCAGATGAGACCAAAACTTTACTTTTTGACTTAAAAGCAAAACGCTATGTGTGGCGAAAAACTAACACTGCACATCACCCTGAACACACCATTTCCACTGTGAAACATGGTGGTGGCAGCATCATGTTGTGGGGATGCTTTTCTTCAGCAGGGACAGGGAAGCTGGTCAGAGTTGATCGGAAGATGGATGGAGCCAGATAACGGGCAATCGTAGAAGAAAACCTGTTAGTCTGTAAAAGACTTGAGACTGGGGCGGAGGTTCACCTTCCAGCAAGACAAGGACCCTAAAACATACAGCCAGAGCTATAATGGAATGGTTTAGATCAAAGCATATTCATGTGTTAGAATGGCCCAGTCAAAGTCCTGACCTAAATCCAATTGAGAATTTGCAGCAAAACTTGAAAATTGCTGTTCATAGACACTCTCCGTTCAATCGAACAGAGCTTGAACTATTTTGCAAAGAAGAATCGGCAAAAAGGTCACTCTCTAGATGTGCAAAGCTGGTAGAGACTTACGCAAAAAGACTTGCAGCTGTAATTGTAGCGAAAGGTGGTTCTACAAAATATTGACTCAGGGGGCGGAATATAAATGCACGCCACACTTTGTCATTTTCCTTCCACTTCACAATTATGTGCCACTTTGTGTTGGTTTATCACATAAAATCCCAATAAAATACATTTACGTTTTTGGGTGTAACATGACACAATGGAAAATTTCAAGGGGTATGAATACATTTTCAAGGCACTGTAAATTATTTAATATATTTATTTAATACATAAGCACACATATCGTTCATGCATAACTCCAATATATTAATGTAAAGCACTAATATACTTGAAAATATTCTAGCTTGCCAATCCTTAAATGTGGTAGCTGCGTTACTTTATTTTTTAGCTTTTTTTTCAACTGGTGATCCAGCCAGTAACATCTGTCAGTGTGTCCCCATTCTGGATGGAGGAGCAACTGTCAGTCTGGAGAGAAGGTAGAGTTAATATGCACTAGCAAATTTAGATACACTTGACTAACAAGATGAACTCCAGCTAACATTTTTGAAGCTGATACTGCAAGAATTTATTTTCCTTTTGGGATAAATGTTTTACATAAATGAATATAAGCTGATCATCATAAGCATCCCTGTCAGTGTTAAATGGTTTGTCTCAACGCTCTAACTGCCATTTCTGCTAGACAGCTTGGTCTGTTAAAGGAAGTTGAAAAATAACAAACTTACTAGCTGGAACGCAAGGTGAAAATAAAAGGAAAAAAATGCCTAAAAAAGAAAACGAATGCAGCCACTACATTATTGGTTAGATGCAATATAAAAATGTGCTTATATGTTTATAGCTGTACTAATTATATATATTTATATATATATCACATGGGGGATAGACTCAATTGGTATTGGCAGCAGTAAGCCATGCACAAGACAGAGACATCAGGAACAGTCTAAGCAGATTGGTTCTGCACTTTTGTTTCAGCAAGGCAGTAAACATATACAGTTCAACGCAGGAGTTATTTGTACAGCAAGGCCATAGCCAGAGCGAGAGACCCTTGAGCATCGGTCAGCTCACACGTGTAAAGGCAAGTGGACAACTGGGACTAAAAATGAGGTCTGGCAAAACGATAAGATATGGGTCTAGTACAGGAGGTTTATGCTATTCAATGCTTTACAAAGTCCCGGTGCTCCAGGACTCAGAACAGAACTCATTAGAATTCTGAGAAAACAAAGTTTGATTTCTCCATCAGCAATAAACCTGGCAGCCCCTCACCATGCGAAACCAAATTAACACACATATACAACATCCACAATTCCACAATTAGAGATGCAGAAAACGAAATTGAAAAATTACAGTTTAAAAAATGTGTGTATATATATGTGTGTGTGTGTGTGTGTTTGTGTGTATATATAAAATATATATATATATATATATATATATATATATATATATATATATATACATATACACACACACACACACACACACACATACACAGTATATAGGTTTTTATATATAATTGTATTACATTCGACTTTTCAATTAATATTATGAATTTAAATGAATATGAATTCATTGTCAGCCAATACTGGCACCTGCACTCACCCCCTGCAGTCTAGCGGTCTTAAGTGGTGGACTGTTCCTGACAAGATCAAGTCCACAAGGCTCCACAGACCTGCTCTGGACCTGAGGATGCCAGAAACAGTCCACTGCTGGACCATGGGGGAGCGCTGTTTGCTGGTGGAAGTGCCCATTCACACCACAAAAATGTCCTCCAGATCCGTTCCAGATGCGTTTATGCATGTGCGTTTTTGATGTGTTCCACTGCGTCTTTGATGCATTTCCGGGTGCATTCCAATGCTTTCTTTCTGTTTTTTCCACTGGAATGGGATCCAATACAGTTTTGATACATTTTTATGCTTTTTACTACGTTTTACTACAGATATGTGCAGGAAAAAAGCAGCATGCTGTCCTTTTTTTCTGGGACTGGAAAGCCCTGAAATTGACTGCACTGGTGTGAACTATGCCATTGGAACCCATATAATCTACTTTCCATGTGTTTTTAATGCAGAAGAAAAAGCACTGCACTGCAGGTAGTATTAACGAGCAAAAACAGAGGATCAGGTAAGTATAAAGCCTTTTCCTGTCCCCTGGACAAAAGGAGCAGTTAATCCTTACAGTGCAAGGACAGCCCCACAGGAAGAGAAAAAAAAAATTTGCTCGGAGTTGGGCTTTAAGTCATACCTTTATACTTCTTTCTTTTTGCCAGATTATTGTGCTTATGTAAGTAACTTGCTTTTTTTGTTACTGCTACATTCATCCATATCTACAATTACTCGTGGAAAGCCTTCTAAGAGTGGGGGATGTTAGGGCCCCAAAGGGGGCAACTCCATATTAATATATTGGGATATCCAACAAGCATCATATAGGTGTGATGGTCAGTTGTGCAGACTTCTGGAAAACTTGACATATTTTTGCTTTTCTTCATTTTTCTACATAATTAGAGTATTTTACATGCAATAATGTTTATTTAAATTACCTAAAATTCTGAAAACATTTACCACTTCTACTGGATTATTCAGTTCCTGTCACTCTGTCTGCACTGTATCCCATAGAAAGAGAAGCCCAAAGCAAAAAAAAAATAAAAAAATAGCGAAGGGCTAACATGACTGGACAAACAGTGGAATCAGGGAAAGAGAGGGTTAATTTAAATAAGATGAACATAACAGCACTTACAGCGATTGATGGGTTCACAGTGGGAGAAGGGGGTCTTCAAGGTGGGATTGTAAATGTTCTAGGCATTCGGGGGAGAACTGTTGAAGAAGAAAGTTCCCACCCAAAAGTTGCACTGGATCAATTCCCTTTGGATGGTTATAACGGCATGGCAGTTGGGTTCTTTGGAGGCATTTTAAAACCTGCTGTGATTATCATATTAGGGTCCCATCTAAGGTTTGGAGTCCCATGTGGAATACCAGTTAATGGTGGTTTAACTGGTCAGTTGAACTGAGAGGTATCTGCAGAGAGTTGGGTTTGTTTATGAGCTGGTGTGGTGCAGCTGAGGACCATGTAAGTAGTTATGTAGATACAATGTAGATGTTTCATATTTTGTGCCTCCAAAGATCGGCAACCTTATGTTTTTGTTATAATTGGTTATTTGTTATTAAATGGCTGTCAAGGCCAATTTTTCTTCAAAATGGTGTCGTGGTCAGGGGCAGGACAAGGGGCATGAGGGGGTGGCTGCCCTGGGCACTGTGGTATCGTGTGTGTGTGTGTGTGTGTGTGTGTGTGTGTGTGTGTGTGTGTGTGTGTGTGTGTGTGTGCGTATATATATATATATATATATATATATATATATATATATATATACACACACATACACACACACACACACACACACACACACAGTATATATATTTTTA
Source organism: Lithobates clamitans (assembly GCA_037952925.1). Lineage (NCBI taxonomy): Eukaryota > Metazoa > Chordata > Amphibia > Anura > Ranidae > Lithobates > Lithobates clamitans. Next base: position 2,412,973 of record JBBGZY010001263.1, read on the forward strand.
TACATAATTGTATTATATTCGACTTTTCAATAAATATTATGAATTTAAATGAATATAAATTCATTGTCAGCCATTACTGGCACCTTTAGCGCAAGAAAGGCTCAAGAAAAATGTATCCCTTTTTATTCTATGTTTGTCTTAACATTGGTCAGTTGCACTTTCATTGTGGTCGTAAAAATACCATTTGCTGCATTTTGGTCAGTTAAAAAAATGCACGAAAAACGCACCTCCCCGGTGAAATGCATTGAAAACACAGCAAGAAAGCATGAAAATAACGCACCCATGTTACGTTTTTGAGTCACTTGAAAAACACACCATAAGCACAGTAAAATCATGGTAAAATCTCAGTAAAATTCCAGTAAAACCATCACCTTTTTCTCTCATCGGCAAAATGCCGATAACACACTTTTCGGCCAATATGTTTCGGCCGCCGAAATTTCGGTGCATGTCTATCCACAATGCTGCTTGCCAATGCCTCACAATATATATATAATAAACATGCACAATATTTTCTCCTTCAACGCCAAAAAGGACTACACATTTGTAGCATGTCCCCCACTAGTGTCTTTCTTCTTCCACTTCCTGTATCGGCAGCCAGGTCTGTGCTGTGCACCAGCTGGCATACTTCTGTTAGTATAGTATATACAGATAGACTTTATGAACCAGTTCATACAGATCAGCACAATAGCTGTGTTTTGTTTGGGACATTTCCTTTCAAATTAATAAATCTTGCACTGTTGATGCGTAGTGAAAAATGGTGAACATTACGCAGACTGGTGAGAAAAAAAAAAAATCGCAAGAAGAAAAACAATTTCCAGCTTCCAGAAAGCTCCTTCCCCCAGTTCCTTTTAGTGTATGGTTACCTTTGGCATACGGAGTCCTAAATCTGCTGCTAAAGGTAGTAATCAGCACAGCATATTAATAAATTAAAGGTGTCTGAATTATATTGGGTTATTTTATTTAATCCAAGTACGGTAAAGACTAAACCATCCAGAGCAATTTGCCAGAAAAGTAGTCTTGTAAAAGAAAAAAATCGCCAAAATGATTAGTTTTGATCTTAAACAGAGCTCTAAGGTGTGATATTTCCGATTACCTTCCTTTCAACATGTTCACATTCTGGAAATCAAGGAATTTGGGTCTCCGACGCACTTCCCTCTCGGTCCTAAAAAATAGGTTCCTTTGCTTCATCTCTGAAAGGGGAAATTGCTGATGAAATGACGAGCAATGACGGAAAGGAACATTATAATGAATAACAATAGAACTTACATTATAGAAAAGAATTACTGAAAATATTCATAATGCATGATATATTCATAATACATTATATAACAGCTCCCAAACTGTACAGTTACTATGGCTAAGCATAATCTATTTTATACTAGTGGTTAGGCTTTGCAAAGTCTGACACAGAACTTTCTCGCTCTCTCTTGCTTTCTATAAACACTCTGTGGCCAAAGGTAAGTGGACCCCCTATGAATGATTGAGTTTAGGTGTTTCCATTTTAAACAACTGTGTACATTTAACCTTGTGGTAACAGTTTGGGGAAGACCTTTTTCTGTCCCAGTATATCTCTCCCCCTGTGCACAAAGCCAACTCTATAAAGACATGGTGTGACCAGTTTAGTATGGAAGAACTCAAGTGGCCGCACAGAGCTCTGGCCTCAACCTTATGATGAAATGGAATGCTAATGTGAGCCAGGTTGTCAGGATTTGAATCCAAACCCAGGACATCTGCTGTGTCTGGCAATGACTCTTCCTACTGAGCCCCCTGAAGCTCCGAATAGCACATTCCCTGATCTTTTGGTCAATCTTTGTTGGTACACAGTATCTTGTTAAATTCTGAACTTCTTGCGTCTCCCTTGAACTTCTTATTTAAAGCCCAACTCTGGGCAAAAAAAAGTGCCCGCAGTGCAAGGGTTAATTGCTACCTTTTGATTACGGGAGATGAGATGGGAGATATATTTATCTGATCCTCCAATCTTTCCCACACAAGACCGATCCCTGCGACTCCTGCACTCACCCCCTGCAGTCTAGCGGTCTTGAGTGGTGGACTGTTCCTGACAGGATCAAGTCCACAAGGCTCCAGAGACCTGCTCTGGACCTGAGGATGCCAAAAACAGTCCACTGGGAGCGCTGTTTGCTGGTGGAAGTGCCCGTTTACACCACAAAAATGTCCTCCAGATCCGTTCCGGATGCGTTTCTGCATGTGCGTTTTTTATGCGTTCCAGTGCGCCTTTGATGCATTTCTGGATGCATTCCAACGCTTTCTTTCTTCTTTTTTTCTGTTGTTTCCACTGGGGTCCAGTACGTTTTTGATGCATTTTTATGTTTTTTTACTACGTTTTACTACAGATATGTGCAGGAAAAAAGCAGCATGCTATCCTTTTTTTCTGAGACTGAAAAGCCCTGAAATTGACTGCACTGATGTGAACTATGCCACTGGAACCCATATAACCTACTTTCTATGTGTTTTTAATGCAGAAGAAAAAGCATTGCACTGCAGGTAGTATTAACGAGCCAGAACAGAGGATCAGGTAAGTATAAGGCCTTCTCCTGTCCCCTGGACAAAACGAGCAGTTAATCCTTACAGTGCAAGGACAGCCCCACAGGAAGAGAAAAAAAAATTTTGCTCAGAGTTCGGCTTTAAGTCATACCTTTATACTTCTTTCTTTTTGCCAGATTATTGTGCTTATGTAAGTAACTTGCTTTTTTTTGTTACTGCTACACTCATCCATATCTACAACTACTCATGGAAAGCCTTCCCATAAGAGTGGGGGATGTTAGAGCCCCAAAGGGGGCAACTCCGTATTAATAGATTGGGATATCCAACAAGCATCATATAGGTGTGATGGTCAGGTGTGCAGACTTCTGGAAAACTTGACATACTTTTGCGTTTCTTTATTTCTACATAGAGTATTTTACATGCAATAACATTTATTTAAGTTACCTAAAAGTCTAAAAACATTTATCCACTTCTACTGGATTATTCAGTTCCTGTCACTCTGTCTGCACTGTATCCCATAGAAAAAGAACCCCAAAGCACAACAAAAATAAAAAATAGCGAAGGGCTAATGCCCCGTACACACGGTTGGACTTTGTTCGGACATTCCGACAACAAAATCCTAGGATTTTTTCCAACGGATGTTGGCTCAAACTTGTCTTGCATACACACGGTCACACAAAGTTGTCGGAAAATCCGATCGTTCTGAACGCGGTGACCTAAAACATGTACGTCGGGACTATAAACGGGGCAGTGGCCAATAGCTTTCATCTCTTTATTTATTCTGAGCATGCGTGGCACTTTGTCCGTCGGATTTGTGTACACACGATCGGAATTTCCGACAACGGATTTTGTTGTCGGAAAATTTTATATCCTGCTCTCAAACTTTGTGTGTCGGAAAATCCGATGGAAAATGTGTGATGGAGCCTACACATGGTCGGAATTTCCGACAACAAGGTCCTATCACACATTTTCCATCGGAAAATCCGACCGTGTGTACAGGGCATAACATGACTGGACAAACAGTGGAATCAGGGAAAGAGAGGGTTAATTTAAATAAGATGAACATAACAAGAGCACTTACAGCGATTGGTGGGTTCACAGTGGGAGAAGGGGGTCTTCAAGGTGAGATTGTAAAAGTTCTAGGCATTCGGGGGAGAACCGTTGAAGAAAGTTCCCACCCGAAAGTTGCACTGGATCAATTCCCTTTGGATGGCTATAACGGCATGGCAGTTGGGGTCTTTGGAGGCATTTTAAAACCTGCTGTGATTATCATATTAGGGTCCCATCTAAGGTTTGGAGTCCCATGTGGAATACCAGTTAATGGTGGTTTAACTGGTAAGTTGAACTGAAAGGTATCTGCAGAGGTGGGTTGGGTTTGTTTACGAGCTGGTGTGGTGCAGCTGAGGACCATGTAAGTAGTTACGTAGATACAATGTGGATGTTTCATACTTTGTGCCTCCAAAGATTGGCAACCTTATGTTTACTGCTACTGTATTATTAACATTGTTTCTGTTTAAAGGAATGTTTTTGTTATATTTGGTTATTTGTTATTAAATGGCCGTCAAGGCCAATTTTACTTCAAAATAGTGTTGTGGCCAGGGCCAGGACAAGGGGTGGGCACGAGGGGGCAGCTGCCCTGGGCACTGTGGTATCATGTGAGCTGCGGGGGGCGCCACAAGGAGACTGGGGGGGAGGGGATATTTTGGGGGATGGCACAGGGTATCGTTCTAGGAGGGGAAATTAAGAGGGATGCTAAGAGTGGTGATTTAGGTGGATTCATGTAGGGAGGGGGATTTGGGGGGGAATTTGTGCTGGGAGGAGGAGATTTGAAGTGGGGGGGGGAAGATGTGTACTAGAAGAGGAAATTTTTAGGGGTGAGGACTTGTGCTAGGAAGGGTGAGGGCGAATTTTTTTTTTTTTTTGGTGTGGGCATTTAAGCGGGGAGGGGGATTTAGGGCATGGGGGGGGGGAGATTTGTGCTGAGAGTGGGAATCTTAGCAGGGGGGCAGATTTGTGCTGGCAGGAGGGGGAATTTTAGCTTAGGGTAAGCATGCAGATTAGAGGAGATTTTTACTGACACAAAATGCTCATGCATCGGGGGCGCAGTTTGGCATGTTTGTCCTGGGCTCTAGATGACCTTGTCCTGGCACTGGTTGTGGTGTTTACTGTAGTTAAGTCTAGCATAGTGGTCATTATCATGTTGGGTTGATGACATATGTTGTGCCTTACTCAAGTAATTTGCAACTTAACCACTTGCCACAGATGGACATACCCGAACATCCTCTGGTTTTAGTGGGTCTACCAAAGTCATGGCTGCAGCTGTAGTTATGGCCCTGGTATCTTTTTTTTTAGCCAGCAATTCCCTATAATGTAAAAGTGATCCAAGCGGCTATACACAAGCCATCACAAGGGATGTTGTTTGACAGCAATAAAGTTGATCAATTTTTTTTTAAAGAGACAGTACAAAAAAAAAAAATTTAAATAAAATGAATTGCCCCCGTACCCCCGTGCAAATGCGAATACTCATGTCAATCCCACATGCATGTGTTAAGGGTGATCGTACCACACATGTGAGGTATCAAATGTCAGAGAGAGCGCAATAATTCTAGCCCAGACCTCCTGTGTAGATGTAAACTGGTAACCTGTTAAGGCTTTTAAAGCGTTGCCTATGGAGATTTATAAGTACCGTAGTTTGTCACCATTCCATGGGTGTGTGCAATTTTAAAGCGTGTCATGTTAGGTATTTATTTACTTAACATAACATCATAGTTTATATTTTACCAAACAAGTGGGTATTAAATTGTTTTTATGTGCACTAAAATGTATTAAAGCGTTGCTCCAGCCCCCCCTACGAAAACATTTAAAGTCAGTGACAACACAAACTCTAGCTGCTGACTTTTAATATTAGGACACTTACCTGTCCTGGAATCCAGCAATGTCGGCACCCCAGCCGATGTTACCATTGGCTCTTGGGTGCTGCCACTGCCATAGCCTGTTAGGGAAACCAGTAGTGAAGCCTTGCGGCTTCACAGCCGATTCCCTACTGTGCATGCGTGAAGCGTGCTGCACTTTCTGAATGGTCCGGCGGCAGGGAAGGATTTGGAGGCCAAACTTCTGATGTACCTCGCCAGGTACCTGCTCCCCCCCGAAAGGTGCCAAATGTGGCACCGGAGGGGGGGAGACAGATAAGTGGAGCTTCCACTTTTGGGTGGAACTCCGCTTTAAGTTATATTTTTTTCAAAAAATTTGCATTTGAAAAACCGCTGCACAAATATTGTGTGACACAAAAAAATTGCAACCAAATTTTTTTTTTTTCTCCAGAGCCTTTGCTTTCAGGAAATACTGTAAAAATACTGTAATTATCTAGTAAAAAAATACAGATTTTTACATGTATGAGAGAAGTGTCAGAATTGGCCTGGGAGTCAAGTGGTTAAATTAAGCCATAGATCTGGTTCCCTGTATACAGGATTATTAACATTGCTTCACTAAAGCATTTAACATCCTATAAAACAAAACCCAGAAGTCTTTCAGTTTACACACTGTCAAGACTGCTGCCATGTTAAATTATTTTAACTTCAATGAACAGGTACATTTTGCTGATTTAATATAAAGAAACTTGTGCATACCTCGGCAGTCAATAATGTAGGTCTGGTTTCCAGCAGTAAAAGGGATTGTCCCACTGGGGTCAGACAGGTAGATGGTCTCCAGATCTGATGATTGAATCTTGGCACTCATGTTCTCTGTGTTCTAGAAAAGCAGAGACACAAATATATATTATTCTGCGTGAAACAAAGCATCTAACCCCAAAATCAGATTGGGGCATATATCATACAATAGAGCAGTAACCATTTTGCAAGGTGATATGATATCTGCAAAAGAGCAACTGTTATATTACCAGTAGTTATGCAAAAGCAGATAATTAGGAATTGGCCCACTTAATAATGGAGGCATGGATCGGTACTGGATGTTTTTATACCTCACAAGCAAACTGGTATCTAACCCTTGAATTAACCATCAACTTAATCACAACCCTTCCACCTCAACTTTATCCTCAACACAAACCTAGATCCTTTACTCTCACCTTACCCTCCCATCTTCAACCGATTCTTTAATTCACCTTAATCCTCAACCTACAGTAGTTCCTAAATCTAATCCACAACCTAAACCAAGCTCTCCACTTAAAAAGAATGATAATGAGGTCTGATGAACCCCAAACTGAGTGGAGAGAATAGGGGGTCACACTGAACACAGTGCCACCCTCCTTTCTTCAAATGCCAGTGACATTAAAAACTATCAACCTCTTCTTTAAGGTAACTTCCATTGTGTTTACTTTGGTACTATGTCGAACAGCTCTGAATTAAAGGTAGGAATAACAGTGAATTTTTATTTTCATCGCCTACTGGGGGGCTTTTGAAAAAAAAAAAACCCAAAGTATGGTACTTCACTTACAAATTACCTATATCAATTTCACTTACCAATTGCCTATATCAATTTCACTTACCAGTTGGCCATATTCAGTCCAGGTACCAGACTCATTCTTCCAGTACCAACACCACTCAGTGGTCAGTACGTATTCTGGGGGTTGGGTAACAGATGATGGGGTGGTAAGCCTGCGGACTGGCTGGGAACCAGATTTCATGGCCTGAAAGTCGATCAGCAGTCGGTACCTGCAATGCCAAGAAGGTGGCTAGTAAATTCACACACTGACAATAAATCAGTATTAGTGGACCATAAATAACTTTCGTAGCTTTAGAAGAGATCATGGAAATAAAAGGATTCAAGGCTTCATATAACAATACCAGGAGGGTGCCCGGTGTTGTATTCTTCTGCAATTCTTTTTTTAAAATATAAATTACAAGGTGGAGGTTCTGGTAAATGCTGGTAAATGAGATACCTGTCTATTTTGGGATCGCCGAAAGCCCTCTCTATATCCTCCATATTAGGGAGGTCATCCCAATCTCTTCCATTGAACACCTGCCAGCGGTATGGTAAGTCGTAGTGCATGTTAGGACACTTATCTGTGAACCAAGAAAAACATGAACCGTCATCTCTAGAAAAGTTCTAAATCTTTTTATAAAACAGAAGAGGGAAGGGGTCACTCACATTCCAGACTGCAGTGCTTCCAGATATGGGCGAGACAAATTTCTGGTGTTTTCTTTAGTGATGCTAAAGTAAAAGCAAAGAGAAGAATTATCCCTGCATTAATTTTCTCAAAATGGCCTAAATATTCTAAAACCTTTTGGACTAAATGTATAGGCTTAGTTCTTCAGTGATCTGAGGTCACTGACACCTAAATCTCCAGACATATTAGCAGCATTCACTATACTTAGCGCCCCCGATGTCCCTGGCTGTGGCATAAACTGGGTGGCTGGATCTTCAGGTCATACTGATACTTCGTGATTATAATATATGTATACAGTGCCTTGAAAAAGTATTCATACCCCTTAAAATTTTCCACATTTTATCATGTTACAACCAAAACCAAATAGGGTCCACCTGTGTGTAATTTAATCTCAGTATAAATACACCTGTTCTGTGAAGCCCTCAGAGGTTTGTTAGAGAACCTTAGTGAACAAACTGCTTCATGAAGGCCAAGGAACACACCAGACAGGTCACAGATACAGTGGTGGAGAAGTTTAAAGCAGGGTTAGGTTATAAAAAAATATCTCAAGCTTTGAACATCTCACAGAGCACGGTTCAATCCATCATCTGAAAATGGAAAGAGTATGGCACAACTGCAAACTTACCAAGACATGGCCGTCCACCTAAACTGACAGGCTGGGCAAGGAGAACATTAATCAGAGAAGCAGCCAAAAGGCCCATGGTAAATCTGAAGGAGCTGCAGAAATCCACAGCTCAGGTGGGAGAATCTGTCCACAAGTCGTGCACGCCACAAATTTGGCCTTTATGGAAGAGTGGCAGGAGGAAAGCCATTGCTGAAAGAAAGCCATAAGAAGTCCTGTTTGCAGTTTGCGAGAAGTCATGAGGGGGACACAGCAAACATGTGGAAGAAGGTGTTCTGGTCAGATGAGACCAAAATTTAATTTTTTGGCCTAAAAGCAAAACGCTATGTGTGGCAGAAAACTAACATCACCCTGAATACACCATCCCCACCGTGAAACATGGTGGTGGCAGCATCATGTTGTGGGGATGCTCTTCTTCAGCAGGGACAGGGAAGCTGGTCAGAGTTGATGGGAAGATGGATGGAGCCAAATACAGGGCAATCTTAGAAGAAAACCTGTTAGAGTCTGCAAAAGACTTGAGAATGGGGCGGACGTTTACCTTCCAGCAGGACAACGATCCTAAATATACAGCCAGAGCTACAATGGAATGGTTTAGATCAAAGCATATTCATGTGTTAGAATGACCCAGTCAAAGTTCAGACCTAAATCCAATTGAGAATCTGTGGCAAGACTTGAAAATTGCTGTTCACAGACGTTCTCCATCCAATCTGACAGAGCTTGAGCTATTTTGCAAAGAAGAATTGGCAAAAATGTCACTCTCTAGATGTGCTAAGCTGGTAGAGACTTACCCAAAAAGACTTGTAGCTGTAATTGCAGGTGGTTCTACAAAGTATTGACTCAGGGGGGTGAATACAAATGCACGCCACACTTTTCAGATATTTATTTGTAAAAAATTTTGAAAACCATTTATCATTTTCCTTCTACTTCACAATTATGTGCCACTTTGTGTTGGTCTATGACATACAATTCCAAGGGGTACGAATACTTTTTCAAGGCACTGTATGTATACTCTTTTTTTTCCAATCATTTTGATACATTAAATAGACTGGCGGCTCCTGAAAAAGTGGATTTATTCCATGAAACACATCCGACCATATAAGACCAGCATATGTCCATACTATTATAAAATGTTGTGGTGAAACCAATGAGTAAGATTGTATCATGGATCTACAGTATTTTATGAAATGTTGCATGGCATATTTGCATGTTTTCATGTTTATCTATAATAAAGGAAATATATTTGATATAAATAGCTGTTATAAAAGAACCCAGGGGTTAACACTGCACTAGAAAAAGAAATCCATTGAAAAAAGGTAAAAATAAAATAAAATAGAAGGCTGCCAGCACCATAAAGTCCAATACTAAACTCAAATACAATAAAATAAAAAGAGGATGCAGCGCTAATATAATGATGTGATAGGTATATTAATCCAAAAAAGAGTTAATGGTGAAAAAAACTCTAAATTAATAAAAACTAAGGCAAATATCACACTAAAAATACTGAAAGTGATGACCCAATTCTACCTAATACCAAAAAGATGTTTGAATGTTTAAAAATAAAAAAGAGGATAATTAAAGTAATGGAGAAAAAAACTCACATAAAAAAAACTAAAGCAGATATCACAAACATAGATAGTTATAAAATTAATATACCGTATATACTCGAGTATAAGTCGAATTTTTCAGCACATTTTTTGTGCTGAAAGTGCCCCCCCTCGACTTATACTCGAGTCAAGCACTTTTCTGCAGCAAAAAAATTCATTTTCCAAACCGACTTTGGGGCCCTGTATCTCAGGGCCACTTGGTGCTAGGAACCCCAAGTTTGGTGTGAAACTGGTACCACAACATATCCAAAGCTGGGGTTCCTAGCACCAAGTGGCCCTGAGATACGGTGCCCCAAAATCGGTTCAGAAAATGTCATTCTCTGCTGCAGAAAAGTGCTTGACATTTTCTGAACCGAATTTGGGGCCCCATATCTCAGGGCCACTTTGTGCTAGGAACCCCAAATTTAGTGTGCAAACCCAGTGGAACTGGTACCATAACATATCTAAAGCTGGGGTTCCTAGCACTAAGTGGCCTTGAGATACGGGGCCCCAAACCTGGTTTGGAAAATGTCATTCTCTGCTGCAGAAAAGTGCTTGACATTTTCTGAATTGATTTTTGGGGCCCTGTATCTCAGGGCCACTTGGTGCTAGAAACCCCAGCTTTGGAAGTTTTATGGTGCTAGTTCCACTGGGTTTGCACACCAAATTTTGGGTTCTTAGCACTAAGTGGCCCCGAGATATGGGGCCCCAAATTCTGTCAACTGTGTCCATCTGCAGCAATGTCATTTCGGGACCCTTTGGGTTCAGAGACCCCAAATTTTGGCTGCAGCTAGGGGGCATCTAGGAACCTTTAACTACCGAGTTTGAAGTTCAGGGGACCTATGGCTGCAAATGGGCACACTGAGGCATGCAAATGGGCACAGTGATGCTGCAAATGGGCATTGTTGACCCTCTTTTCCACTTACAGTAGCTGTGCATTTCTCACCCTCGTCTTATACTCGGGTCAATAAGTTTTTCCCATTTTTTTGTGGTAAATTAGGGCCTCGACTTATACTCGGAACGACTTATACTCGAGTATATACGGTAATAAAGGTAAATAATAAACACCTTAATGAAGTAATGGATATAAAACGTGAAAAGGAGGATTGGCTTAACCAATAATTTAAAAAGAAAAAATATATAAGCAAAAGTCCCAGTTTCAAATAGTGCAAAAAAAGATTAACCAACAGAGGAGTCCAAATATAGTGTAAAGGTGATGCTCCACAGAAAATTATAGTGGAAAAACAGTCCTGCATCCAAGATAGTTCACACCCAAGTGAGTAATAAGGCTCCTTACCGACTACAGATGACCACCATAAAGGTAGTCTCACTAAGCACAGGGAAATTCAGGTCTCCCAAAAATCTATACCGACATCTGCAGTTGAGGCTATGATTGTGGTACACTCAGTTGGTATCCCTCACCTCCACCTGTAAGGGATACCAACTGAGTGTATCACAATCATGACCACTGATTGTGGCCGTTTATCACGTGTTCGTTCCGTCAAATGACGGAGCGATCAGTTGTAAACAAACCGGCGTCACGTCATGACCGATCGGTACAGTGCGAGGGGAGAGGGGGAGAGATTGCAGCAGCGCTGTGGGCTGGATGTTTAGTGCCCACTGCGCTACTCAGTGTCAATACTCTGCAACACTGTGCAATACTCTGCCAATACTCTGCAACACTGTGCAATACTCTGCCAGTACTCTGCAACACTGTGCAATACTCTGCCAGTACTCTGCAACACTGTGCAATACTCTGCCAGTACTCTGCAACACTGTGCAATACTCTTCCAATACTCTGCAACACTGTGCAATACTCTTCCAATACTCTGCAACACTGTGCAATACTCTGCAACACTGTGCAATAGTCTGCAACACTGTGCAATAGTCTGCCAATAATCTGCAACACTGCAATACTCTGCCAATACTCTGCAAAACTCTGCCAATACTCGCCAATACTCTGCCAATACTCGCCAATACGTGATAATACTCTGCAATAAATTTTAACAGAAACAAAGAATTTTTTTTTTCAGTCTTTTTTGATTCATAGCGCAAAAAATAAAAAACCCAGCAGTGATTAAATACCACCAAAAGAAAGCTCTATTTGTGTAAAAAAAGGACAAAAATTTCATATGGGTACAGTGTTGCATGACTGAGTAATTGTCATTCAAAATATGGGAGCACCGAAAGCTGAAAATTGGTCTGGTTAGGAAGGGGGTTTAAGTGCCCAGTGGTCAAGGGGTTAAACAACATTCTAACACTATGATCAAGCTTCTTATTGGTGAATATCAAACATCTGAGTGATCTGGACAAAATACTTGATGGGCTTAATATCCAAATGATTCCACTAAAGACACACCCGTTGTTTTTGGAATCCGAAACAAAACTCAAAGCACATTGGAAAAAATGTAATAAAGAGATACTCACCAAAAATACTAAAAAAATATTGCATGACAAGAACCCTTTCAAAGATCACAAGGCCTATAAATGGCACCATGATCACAACTTATACAAAAAACTATTCTAGCATAGATGGAATTGGAGCTCAGTCGGAACTACCTGTTTGTTCACCCTCTTCCTCTTCCCTCTCAGTCTTTCTCCACCAACTCCAGGGGCTCTAGGTGACACAAACGGTGGCATCGTGGTGCTGATTAACATGATAGTTCTCCGCTTATGAAACAATACCCTCCACTTCCAGGCAACATGGTGGTCACTGACTCCCACAATACCACACAAGGTAATATGGTAATCTCATATCCAGCTCCCACCATTGGTGGGACACTACATACCACATCCATGACTACACCAACACCCTCACATTTCTCTGCACAACCACCCAATTACACTTTTTGAGAGAAAATACGGGGCAATGTGCCCACACACCAAAGCAGCATCAAAACATTTGTCAAACACACACCAAAAATGAAAACCCGCAGCACCAAACTTCACTAAAGGTTATCAACCATTCCACCCATATCCTCTCTATGGATGAAATCAATGTGCCATCGAAGGGTCTAACCTTTTGTCCTGATTTCGATCTGGACAAATTTGAATTGGTCAAGGACTTACACTTGTTTGTATGGAATGTACTGCTCAAAAGCTTATTTTCCAAAAAGCAAACCCCAACTCTAAGTATACTCAGAAGGATCTACAAGCCCTTGACCATTTGATCACTCTATTAGAAGAGAATGAACAAACGGACACTATTGATTCTATAGGTATTGATTCACTCCTTAGGTACCCAGATGCTCCGGTAGTTCCCCCCCCCCACTATATCCACGAGTATCTCCACCCCGAAAAAAAAATCCGACATGTATCCCCCCTTGAGTTCCAACCACAATGCGGCCACCTTTCTTAAACTCGTTTCAAAAGACATCTCCAAACTCAATACAAAAACGAGATCACACAATAATCTTTCACGTAGCGAAACTAAGGCCCTAAATTTCCTGTCCAAAAACCAAAACATCACAATCAAAGCCTCTGACAAGATGGGCAATATAGTAGTTATGGATAACCAATTCTATATCGATATGTGCAACAAAATTTTGTCCAATGGTGATTGGTATAGGATTATACCCAAGACATTTGCCAATTCCTTTATTCATAAATGTTATGCCCTAGTTGATCAGGCATACTACAATAACATTATACCCAAAAATACATGGGAATTTATCCGCACTCTTTTTCCCTGCAGTGCCACTTTCTATGCACTCCCAAAGGTTCACAAAGGTCCCAACATTTCCTTGCTTGACCTATTGTCTCGGGTAGGGGCAGCCTCACTGAGAACATGAGTCAAATGGTCCACCAACACTTGAGACCCTTTGTCATTAGTTTATCCTCCTATGTGAGGGACACCATACATCTGCTACAAATCTTGGAGGGAACCCCTGTCGATGGCGACACTCTCTACAGTTCTATACCTCATGACCGAGGTCTAGAAGCCATTCACCATACACTATCCCAAAGGAGTGAGCATGAACTACCCCTCAACTAGTCCATTTTGGTATAACTACACTTTATCCTCCAACACAACGCATGGCTCCCACTACCTCCACATGCAGGTTGTGGATATGGGGAGGCGCTGTGCCCCCTCCTATGCCAACTTGTACCTGGGGGAGTGGAAGCGTACCCTCATGGACAAGAACTTGGAGTATTTTACTAATTGCATTGTAGCTTGGTACCGCTACGTAGACGACATCTTCATTTTCTGGCAGGGCTCCATTGAAGCTTTGACAGGATTCATGACATGCATCAATGATACCGACTAGAGCTGCACAAATAATCGTTAAAAGATCGTGATCTCGATTCACTGACGATCTGTATTGCATTTTTTCCTGATTCTTTCATGTAACAAGTATAGAGAGTTCTCTGCTCACTCTGGCAGTCTGCCAAACAGGGCAGTCTGCCAAGTTTTTAATAACATGGTAACTCTTCTGTCTTAGATCAAAGGGATAAAACTTCTGTGTGAATATGCAGGAAGTTTAACCACTTAAAGTCTAAACCTTTTTCTGACACTTGTTTCTTACAGTTAAAATCAGAGTTTTTTGCTAGAAAATTACTTGGAACCCCCAAACATTATATATATATATATATGTGTGTGTATATATATATATATATATATATATATATAGAGGTCGACCGATATATCGGCCGGCCGATATATCGGCCGATATTTGGCGTTATTTACTTAATCGGCATCGGCCGATTGTGCTGATAAAAAAGGCCGATTGTAACTTCAGCCGTGACTTGCAAATGACTTCTGTAATAGTTAATGCAAGTTTCCTGGAGTTATCTGTGGAGAGGATTCTCTCCTCCTCTGGGCAGCCTGCCAAGTCTGATAAGAAGATACATTGTATCTTTCAGGTTCTTTTTATCAATAGACTGAACTCGTGGAGAAGTTTTCAGTTTAACCATTTAAAGACTAAATCTTTTCTGACATTTGTTGCTTACAAGTAAAAATCCTGTATTTTCTGCTAGAAAATCACTTAGAACCCCCAAACATTATATATATTTTTTTAGCAGAGACCCTAGGGAATAAAATGGTGATTGTTGCAATATTTTATGTCACACGGTATTTGCGCAGCGGTCTTTCAAATGCAATTTAAAAAAAAAAAAAATACAGTAATGAATTTAAAAAAAAACTAAGCAGTAAAGTTAGCCCATTTTTTTTCGTCCAAAAGTTTTGATTACCTGTTTTTGTGTATTTAATATTTAAGATAGTTTTTTTCTTTTTTTCGTTTTCTAAATTATACATACAAGTGAACTGATTGGAGGTTTGTTTTGTTTAATGTTTAAATGAAAAAAAATTCTGTATTACTTAAGGCTGCTTTCACACTGGAGCGGGCATGCGTTGATGGTAAAACGCTGCTAGTTTTAGCGGCGCTTTACCGTCATTTTAGAGGCGCTATTCGGCTGCTAGCGGGGCGCTTATAACCCAGCTAGCGGCCGAGGAAGGGGTTAAATGCGCCCCTGAAGCGCCGCTGCCAAAACGCTTTGCAGGCGCTTCGGCAGCGGTGCACATTCATTTCAATGGGCAGGAGTGGTGAAGGAGCGGTATACACCGCTCCAAAGATGCCGTTTGCAGGACTTTTTTTTACATCCTGCCAGCGCATCGCCTCAGTGTGAAAGCACTTGGGATATCACACTGAGACTGCAGGGGAGCCGTTTTACAGGCACTTTACAGGTGCTTTTTTTAGCCCAAAAGCGCCTGAAAAACGCCCCAGTGTGAAAGGGGTTTAACTGTTAGATTTTATGAGATGAAGGGAAAAAAGAAAAAAAAAAAAATCGGCCAAATATATCGGCCCAAAAAAATCGGCATCACATATCGGCCATCGGCCACCGCGATTTCTAAATATCGGCATCGGCATCGGCCAGAGAAAAACCCATATCGGTCGACCTCTCTCTCTATATATATATACAGGAGATATATATATATATATATATATATATATATATATATATATATATATACACAGGGGGTCCCCGATTTACAAACATCCGAGTTGCAAACAACTCCTACTTACGAACGGGGCCCAAATGACGTCACTGCCAGCGGAATCTTCCTCTCCTTGCTTGACTGAGCCGTTCCTCCGTTCCTGGCCTGCCCATCCACAGGTAAGGTCCGGTGGCCTGCCAGGCCACTAAAACTGCCCGTCGTGGCCGTGGCCTAGTGCGGCCTAGTGAAGCCTCCAGGATCCCCGGTCTTTCCTGCGCCGCTGGCCCGCCGAGGTGCACTGTCCGGACTCGGATCACAGACACTGCTGCTGTCTCCATCCATCTCCCTGCTGTGCCATCACACATCAGCTCCCCTCTCTCTGGTGTCTCCTGTCCCTGCTGCCATGTAAACAGTAAGAGGGGAGAGCTGTGCTGTGCTGTGGAAATCTAGCACAGTGCTGGGACTCCTGTTTTGGAGGTGACAGGGTCAATAAAGAGAACCTGTCACCTCTAATTGCTATCACACAGGGAATTGTTTTCTCCTGTGTGATAGCAATAAAGTTTATAAAATAAAAAAAATAAGAAATACAGTAATAATTAAATTAATAAAATAAAAAAGAAGTAATTAAAAAAGTAAAGAATAAGAAAAATAATATTAAAAATAAGAAAATTATACAAAAATAAATAAAAGACTGGATTTGCACTGAAAAAAAGGTACTGTTCCGACTTACAAACAAATTCGACTTAAGAACAAACCTACAGTCTCTATCTTGTTCGTAACCCGGGGACCCCCTGTATATATTTATATATATATATATATATATATATATATATATATATATATATATATATATATATATATATATATATATATATATATTTTTTTTTTTTTAGCAGAGGCCCTAGGGAATAAAATGGCGATTGTTGCAATATTTTATGTGGTCTTTCAAATGTAATTTTTTGGGGAAAAATACACTTCAATGAATAAAAAAAAAAAAAACAAAACAGTAAGGTTAGCCCAATTATTTTGTTTAATGTGAAAGATGATGTTACGCCGTGAGAATCGTGAGAGAATCGTGATCTATCTTCTAAGCAAAAAAATCGTGATTCTCATTTTAGCCAGAATCGTGCAGCTCTTATATCGACCACAATCTCAAATTCACGTTCTCATTCAGTTCCATCCAAATCCCCTTTTTGGATGTTCTCAACCAAAACGATAGCTCAGGTGGCATTTCAAGTAGCTCAGGTGGCATTTCAAGTGAGCTATATCGCAAACCTACAGCTGGCAACTCCACAGTTTGCCTCTAGCTTTCACCCCCAACCACTCATACCATCCATCCCTTACAGTCAATATCTCCGGGCCAAACGCAACTGTTCGGACGAGACACGGTTCAAAAAGGAAGCTGACAATCTCAAGAGAGGCCTTCTTGAGAGGGAGTATTCCAATACCTCCCTCAAGAAGGCCTTCAAACGGGCCAATAAAGCATCTAGATATGATTTACTCTTCAACACCAAAACATGCCCAACAGACACCACATCCAGAATTATCACCACTTATTCTACACAACATCTTAAAGTCAGACGAATAATCAAGAAATATTTGCATCTCTTGTCTATGAACTCCACTCTTGGCCCCTTCATCCCCGACCAACCAGCTATCACCTACAGTTGAGTCCTCTCTGTGGGTGATAGAGTTTTCCAGATCAAATATCTCCAGCACAGAGGAGATAGTTGCAAGACCTATGGTACATTTCCATCTCCTGCTCTTACTGCCCCTTCATAGACAACAGTGCCAACATCTCACTCCCCAATAGGGAGACTTTCTGTCCCAAGCACTATGCGAATTGTCATACTCAATTTGTCGTATATCTCTTACAATGTAAATGCGGATGCTTTTACATTGGAAAGACTATTCAGGAATTCTCCAAATGTATGTATAAGCACATCACCAGCATACGCAAAAAAGACCCAGAGGTACCAGTTGGTTGCCACATGGCTACAGTACACGCACAATCTAATCCCAGGGTTCTCTTTTTTGTGTTGAATCGTGCCCACCCCATCCCCAGGGGTAACGATATCAACAAAATCCTCCTACAAAGAGAACTAAGGTGGATCCACCGTCTTAATGCCACCTCACCCCCAGACCTGAATGAGGCCTTTACCTTTAAACCATTTTTCGCGGGCTTTGTATCTGGGGGTTGTGAGCTCCTTCTGTAATTACAATAATTTCATAGGGAGCATCATTTCTATATTCCATACATGCACATTGATACTTCTTTGCCTGACCCTAACTAGCCGGTTTATGTAATTCCCCCCTCCATCTGCCATCCATGTTGACACCAATTTCCATCCTTCCCTTCTACTCCTACCATCTATTTTTCTGTTTTCCTTATTATTTGCAATTTCTTTCCTACATGTATTCCCCCCTTCCTTTTTTTTTTGTCTGTACTTAGATGGAGCCGTATTGACCTTTCTGACCACTGGGGGTGCAGTTTCTGGCTGTCCTGTTCTGCGTGCTGCCCGACACCTGAGGACTGTCCACAGCCTTGGGCAGTCCTTCTTTTTAGGCAGCAGTGGTCACTGCACATGCACGGAGACTTCACGCTGCACCTGCTGCTTTCTGGCCGTGGGTGTGGCCTAGCAAGGTGTTGGCGGCGCAGCAACACGTGCCGTCATCCAACCCTTAGGGCGGGGTTGCACCGTGCGTCATTGTGCCTGGAGGGCCCACCATGCCCGTGCCTGGCCCCTCCTCTAGGCCATAGGCCAGGCTTTTACAGGGGTTCCGGCCATTAATGAGTGGGAGGTAGTTTGGTACTCCTGTATACCATTACAGGTAATCAACTCCCCTTTTTATACAACCCAGTGCCTGATGGTGTTCTCTTCCATTTGGCGCTGGGTTTGTATTCTTAAAAGATGCATGCACAACTACAGCAGTAACTAAGGTCAGTCTTTTTTGATTTACCCCCCAACACCTCCATGCTGCTGTGCACTCCCCCATTGTTGTCATATGAGAGCTTACTTCCTTCTCTTTGACTCACTGGTCTTCTGTGCACACTGCTGAGTTTTTATGGTTTATTCCTTTTTTTTCACTAGCTTACAATCAGAAAAGTCGAACCTTTATATTTTGATTCTTCATTTACAGACCACTTCTACAACATCCTCCCTCCTGGCTGCTCCTTGTCAGCCTGGCTGAACCCCTTACTTCTGGGTGGATCCTTGTGGCATCGCATACTGGATACAGAGGTTTTCTGCCACCCCTTTCACGACCGGATCTACCAGTCACCCCAAATCCATCTGAAGTTGTTTTTCCATTGTTTATCACATGTCCAATGTAAGTGTCTTTCTAGTATTCCAGATCCTTTGACTGCAACATTGTATAATATTTATATTTTTTATCCATTGTTCCTTATGTTAACTTACTATTATTGTCTTATAGAAATTTGTGGACCCCAAAAATAACCTCAGAAGAAGGATTCATTCCGAAACATGTCGGTTTACAGTGGAGGACCCTTTTAGACAGCTTATATCTAGGCTGCTATTCTAGGGTATTACCCACTGTTGTGGGTAATTTTCCTCCGTACATGTAGATTATGTCTATTATGTTATGCTGTATCGTGTTTTATGAATACACTTGATTTTACAACTATATACAAATTTAACTGGCATTCAGCCTTATTTTTTTACTACTTGCCTCTTTACTGCCGTAAAGTCCCTGAGGGGTTTCCCTTTCTGCTGCTATCTGCATGCAGTTTTTGTATTTCTTGCACTACAATATATGTTTCCGGTAAGTTGACTATAACTTTATCACAAAAAATGTTTTACATTGTTGTAAGGCCAAATGAGGCATTTGGTACAATGTTTTGATAAATACTTTGCTTTGATTTCTTAGTATAGGTTGACAAGAAGACAAATATAGATGAAAGACATTTTTTTTAATTAGTAAAAATTAAAAAACTTTAAAAATAGTATAAAAAAAAAACGCACAAAGTTCTCATAGACTTGAATGAGGCCACACTCTAATGCCCCGTACACACGATCGGACATTGATCGGACATTCCGACAAAATCAATGGATTTTTTCCGACGGATGTTGGCTCAAACTTGTTTTGCGTACACACGGTCGCACAAAGTTGTCGGAATTTCCGATCACCAAGAACGCGGTGATGCACCACGTACGACAAGACTAGAAAAGGCCAGTTCAGAACCAAGCGTGGCACCCTTTGGGCTCCTTTTGCTAATCTCGTGTTAGTAAAAGTTTGGTGAGAGACGATTCGCGCTTTTTCAGACTCGTGGTTTTCAGATCGTTTTCTGCTGTTCAGTTTGTGCTTGTGGGTTTGTATCTGGTCTTCAGTGCGTGCAGCGAGTTACGCGTGACTCTTGTCATTGTGTTCTTGTTCGTTCGTTACTGTTTTTCAGGTCGCTCTTCACGGGCCTTGCTGTTCTTCAGTGCGTTCTGTTACTTCGTTCTGAGCAGCCGACCGTTTTCTAGCTATGTTGCGTATACGTACTCCTCGCAGAGTTCGTGCTGTGCGAGGGCTTGGTGTTGGGGTCCTTACCTTGACACAAGCCCAGTCCATGAACCCAGTCCATGAACAGGGTGGGGAAGAGTTCATGGACCAAGAATTGGTTGCTTCAGCGTGACCAGTTCTGTCATATGCCTTTGCTCCGTGAGATCCGTGAGAATAATCCTGATGATTTCAGGAACTTTCTCCGGATGACGGACCCCGTATTTCACCGTTTGTTGGCTTTGCTGACCCCTTATATCAGCAGGCAGGATACCTGCATGAGGCAAGCCATCACTCCGGAGCAGAGGATCGTCACCACCCTGCGGTACTTGGCGACGGGGAGAAGCCCGCAGGACTTGAAGTTCTCGACAGGCATCTCCCCCCAGGCTCTGGGGATCATTATCCCAGAGACCTGTTCTGCCATCATTCAGGTCCTGCAGAAGGAGTATATTAAGGTAAGATTTTTATCCTTTAACATCACATTTTATCGTATTTAATGTTTGATAATATATTGTATTTCTTTCCTCATGATTGTAATATGCTGTGAATGTCCCCTTTGTCCTCATGCATGCTGGATTTTTCTGCTCTTTTTTCATGCTCTCCTGGCCCTATATTCACCTCATGTAGTCACTTAATGTATTTTATCAGCTCCATAGTAGTGCTTTACCCCAAACACCCCTTAAAATGTTTTTAAATGTGATTTGTGCTTTAACTTCAGGCAGAGTGCCAGAGGCTTTTTTGGGGGGGGTCCCCAAATCATTTGGAACCCCTTCCTCCCCCCAACTGCTAAGTCAGCTGATACCAATTCTCTATCTATCCTCAATCATCTATCTGCTGACTTTGCCAAACCCATACACACTATACCCATCTCTTTTGTGGTCAGATGTATGGATAAATTCCCCAAAGCATGTAGTGAAAGGGCCTGCCTGTATACTTTCAAATGGTACTGTTTAAAGTTTTTGTATCCTGTTATTATCTTGATAGTTAATAGCAGAATGTCCAAATGTGCTCAAATGTGTACAGTGTGTATTTATATCTTTGTATTATGACACTTCTTACCTGGGCAGTGGGCTGTCAATAGTGTAAGTAAGGAGGGGCTGGCCAAAGTAATACACATTATTTAGGCATAGGTGGACCTTATACTTATACTTTTACTTTTGTCTTTAAAAACTCCCTCAAATAAATGTTCTCTTGATGTTGGCCAAAAATGTTTGTGTCTAATCTGCTTTCCCTGTTTATGTGCAAAATGACTAATTTTTTTGTTGTTGTTTGACTCCACAGTTTCCTTCCACACCACAGGAATGGCAGACTGTGGCCTCCCACTTTGCCCAGTGGTGGGACTTTCCTAACTGTGGAGGGGCAATTGATGGGAAACACGTCCACATCATCCCACCAGCCAACTCGGGGTCATACTATTTCAGCTATAAGGGGTTCAATAGTATTGTGATGTTGGAGGTGGTGTTGGCTACTTACGAGTTCCTGTCTGCGGACGTGGGGAAGAATGGCCGGATGTCCGATGGTGGAGTCATCGCCCAGACGGAGTTCTATAGGCATCTCCAGAATGGCAGCTTGGACTTGCCACCTCCAGAAGACAATGTGGAAGGACTCCCATTCGTCTTCGTAGCGGATGAAGCGTTTGCGCTGGGGGACCGTCTCATACGGCCATTCCTGATGAGGAGCCTCACCCCGGACCAGAGGGTTTTTAATTACCGGTTGGCCAGAGCTAAAAGAGTAGAAAAAGAAGAAAAATTCTCAACACACAGGCATGGATCTACTTCCAGGTATCAACTCAGTTGTCTCCCAGGATAAAGAGCCCCAGGTGCTGGCTAATGCTGAGTCATGTTGAAGGTGAATGAGAAAATCCAGACAGCCGCACTCCAGGAAGATGTAGTTCAAAAATTATTTATTGTAATAAGTTCTTGAGCATATAGCATACAAGAGCCAGAAGAGTGGTGGAGAACACATTTGGAATCATGGCCAGCCGGTTCCGCCTATTTCTTACACCCATACACATGGCGGAGTATAAACTGAATCACATCATCCTGGCGTGCTGTGTTCTACACAACTTTTTACGGCAACATTCTGCCAACTATGCTGGCTCAGTTGGGCCTGAGGCTGGAATTCAAAATGAACCAACCCTGACGGCGCTTGAAAGTGGCCGTCCTGACTTGCCCCCCCTGAGTGCCCGTGATGTCCGTCTAAGATACCTTGAATACTTTGTGGGTAGGGGGGCTATCAATATGCCAGACAATGTCTGAAACCTTTTTCAAATAAAAAAAAAAATTTTACTACTAAAATCTTTGGTTACATTTACTGCTTGTGTTTCTTTTAGCTGACCCTGACAGAAATGTGGTGTGTCCTGAAAATGGCGTGATTGTGTAACATTACAAAGCATTGTTGGGTGTTATTTACTAAAGGCAAACACTTTGCACTACAAGTGCACTTGAAACTGCACTTGTAGTGCAAAGTGGATTTTCCCTTAGGAAATAACCCCCATTGTCACAGAAAACACCAATTAGAGCACAACAAAAGTTTTGGAGCGTTGAAACAATAATCCACACATTCTTGATTATCAATCTTTTTAATACCAGCACAATCACATGTGCATTTAGAAAAGGTTTTTAAAACAAACCAACATGTTTGTTGTATAACAATTTTTGGGGTCACATTAGAAAAAGTAGAAATGTCCATTTAAGATAAAACAGGCATGTTTAAAACCAATGAGAAAGACACAAATCTTGAACCTACAAAGTTAACATTTGGTAGAACTTGAAGGCAATATCAGACATGAGTATTTACAAACTGTGTTTGATATTGCGTTCAGATGGGGTGAAGTCACCCCAGGAAAAGCCAAATTTTGAAGATGCACACAAATTGCCAAATGTCAACATGTGCTACCTGCCATCACGTGGGAACAAGGGACGTGTTTTGTGGGTGCAACCCCTTCCTCACAGCTACTTTATTATTGAGGAAGGGGTTGCACCCCCAAAACGCCTACATTGATCTCCCGTGATGGCAGATAGCACATGTTGACACACTGTGTGCATCTTCAAAATTTGGCTTTTCGCAAATATGTCAAAAAATGGTAAAAATTTTTAGCTCACAAAAAGCACAAAAAAACAAAGGCATTTTGATTGGTTTAAAACTCTCCCTAAAACATCAATGATGTTCTTCATTTTTTTTTGAACATCATTGATGCTTTTCTGGATGTTTTCCAAGTCCCTTTTACACCCCATGATCTCCCCAATCAGGATCTGTGCACTTTCTGAGGTGAAATGCCCTGGATCCACAACATCACGATCACCTAAAAAGATAGAAACAAAAACACACCATGTATTATAAATCTGCCGGCATACATCTTTTACCTGAGCCTTTGGTCGCAGACACTCACCTGTTGTGGTGACAATTTCCACATCTCCTTCCTCCTCCTGCTCTGCTTGGCTTGGGTGGGTCTCCACTTCTTCATGAGGTGGGGGGTCTCTGGTCTCCTCGGATGAGGGGTGTCCTCCGAGTCTTTTATCCCCTATGTAAAAAAAAAATAGGTATACTTAGCACACAGATATTTGATGACATAAATAGGAATATGAAACATTGCTTGGAAGTGGGGTACAATTGTCTATTTTGGCAGAATTCCAAGATGTTGAAGTTTTATTGTCCTTTGTCAAGCTTCAATACTTTACCTGTTTTGTACAAGCTTCACAGATGGAGACACCCCTATAGTATACACTGGAGCACCTGTGTGGTGCTAATAAAAAGAGTGTTCTTGTGTCCCACACTAGTGCTCCAGCGTCCAGATGTGAAAACTGCTGAGTGTCCTCTCCTTACACAGAATCTAGTTTGCATTTCATTCTAGTTACAAACCCATCTACACAACCAAATTAGTTACAGACAAGTAGGCCATAAAAAATGTTGGCAAATGCATATGGCCGAAACAATGGTGTTTTCTAGGCCAAACTAACAATGTATTATACGAACGATTATTGTGCCCATGAACATGAAAGTTGCCATTTTAAACTGGACAACAGTTAAGAAAAGCACATGGAGCAGCACGAACGTAATAAACATAAAGAATAGGAACACAGGACAACTACTTACTTTTTTGCAGCACTCTCCGGATCTTTCTGTACTGCTCATGCTCTCTTAATTTCAGGTCCGACCACCGCTTCCTGAGCTGATCTTTCTATCGTCGTACCCCAAAATTCCGGTGCAGACTCTTGACCACTTTCGCCATGATCTTGGCCTTTCGGACATTGGGGTTGGGGTAAGGTCCATACTTCCCATCATAGTCGGCCTTCTTCAGGATGTCCACCATCTCCAACATCTCCCCAAAGGACATATTTGAGGCCTTAAATCGTCTCCTTCTGGATCCAGACGTTTCAGGCTCCGGGCTTTTCTCCTCCTCCTCCTCCTCGTTGGTGTAATTATCAGACGCCTGCTGTGTCTCCACCATGTGTTCTTTCCCAATAGATATGTTCAGGGAGCTGCCTTGTCTGTGGCAGATAAACCACCCTGAATATAAGAACCAAACAAAGAGGAAGGCAGCGCTGGATAATTTGCTGCAATTTGTGAAGACGGTGATCCCCACGGCAGACATCATCTATTTGAAGATCCTAATTGGTGGCCTGAGGAGCACTTATCTAAGGGAGCGCAAGAAGGTCCAGGATTCCCAGAGATCAGGAGCTGCAGATGACATTTATGTCCCCAGGCTGTGGTACTATGACAGACTGCATTTTCTAGCAGGTCAGACTGAACCCAGGCCAGCACTCTCCACTCTTCCTTCCACGCTTCCTTTCCCCCCAGCTGAGGCTTCTGACGCCCAACCTGGGCCTTCCAGGCAGCAACATGTGGAGGAGCCCAGCTTGAGCAAGGGATATCATTCTTCTAAATATTTCTGGTTGTCCAATCAATGTTAACTAGATGTTATTTAGGAGTACTAATTTATGATTTTGATTGATGAAGCAAAAACTAAAACCATGTCCCTTTTTCATACACAGGGAAGTCTCAGCCAGGAGGTGGCCGGGCCAAGCAGGCTGCCTGATATTCAGGTCACTCCCCTCCACCTTCAAAGAAAAAGTGGCAGGAAGAGGAGTAACCTGGAGGAGGCTGCCATAGGCCTATTTTGAAAGGCTACAGAGGCCCTCAGAACACCCCACAGTGTGGAAGAGGACTTCATGCATGCAAAATGATGCAGATGGAGGAGGGCCAACGACTCCTATGTGAGTTCTTAATTTTGGAAGCTCTAAATAAGGGCTTGAGGGGCCAAATCACATGTGCAACCCACATTTGTGACCTCACACATAATCCTCCTCCTCCTCCTCAAGGTCCTACTCCTCCTCCTGCCACATCTCCAACACCAGAGCCACAGCCGGGAAGGAAGCATGGAAGGAAGACCAGAGAGTGATAGCCCTGGGCTCAATCTGGTCTGGCAAAATATGTAGGGTCTTGTATGACCACAGTCTGGGGACATACATGTCATCTGCTGCTTTCATGATCTCTGGAACTTCTGGACTAGACTGCACTCCCTTACATATGGACTCCTGAGGCCACCAATTTTGCTGTAAAATAATTGATGTGTGCCCTGGGGGTCCAAGGCTTCGCCAATTTCTGCTGTTTCTCCAGCGTTGCCCCCCTCTTTGTTTGGTTCTGAGCCCTTAATAAAGGATTTATTGTTACAATTATACTCGCCTATGTGTGTTTTCCTTCATAAAGGACAGTTTGTTTGTGAGGAGGCAGGTACATTTCAAAAATACAATGTGCTCTCTAGAGAGCAGAAGGGTTCATGGTTGGAGCATGGCAGGAAGCCGGCTGGAGAAGCTTGGAACGGTGTTTACCAGAACACGAGATTTGATCCGTGCAGGAGTGATAAAGCAAAATGAGAAGCCAATCTGGTATGATGTGTATGCTGCCTTTCCACCAAAAAGAGAACCGTCCTACGTGAGTCCCCCAAAACGTCGACCGAAACCTGTTGATAATGTGCCTGCAATTTTTTACCGAGAAGATATCATAAGAGCAAAATTTTATGACACCTATGGTAGCCCTGGAATGCTTAATTTGAACAGATGGGATTACAAATCCACATGCCAAAAGTTTGTGGAGAAATATTTAGAACTTCAAAAATCTGGAGTAGTAAGTGAAGAAACGTTGTTTGAAGAGACCGGAAAAGCTCTGCTCTCACAAGGTGTCATTTTAAGAAGGGCGGGGGGAACAACGGTATCAAATCAGCCATCTTCTGCGTCACAAAGATCTTCAGAGTCGAGGCTTGCATCAATAATAGATCAGATGAAACATTCAGATGAGACTGTCAGTCAGCCCCATAACTCCGAAAGAAGAAGGTTTATAAGGAACATTACAAAGCCTAAGGATTGTACAGTTGTCTGTGAATGCACCTAAATAACACTTGAAAAAAAAAAAAAATGAAAAAAAAAAATACAATGTGAAATTAACAAGAGACACCAACACCAAACAATCTCCTTGAGATTAAATAATACAAGATAATAATGGTGTTGTGGTAACTTGACACACAAAACACACACAAAAATATTCTGGAGTAAAAAATAAAAAATAAAAAAAACATCAGCCTTGAAAAAAATACAAAACAAAAATAAAAAAAAACAAAAAAAAATTTTGTCAGATGTGACAAATCAAATATATTGAGGGAATCACAATAAATAATAAAGAAATAAGTTTGTGAGAAGTCTGTGTGCATATGAGCAGCAAAACTACTTAATTCTTCTAGCATTATAAAGAAGAAGAGAGTGCACTGTATTAAACAATTTTAAACATTGCAGCCTGACGAAAGTGCTCTATCTATTCAGAACGCTAATTTTACCAGACCGAGCTGTTCCGTCTCGGAATTTCTTCTGAGCATGCGTTGCACTTTGTGCGTCGAAATTGTACACACGCGGTCGGAATTGACGCAATCGGATTTTGTTGTCGGAAAATGTTATAGCCTGCTCTCAAACTTTGTGTGTCGGAAAATCCGATGGAAAAAGTCAGATGGAGCCCACACACGGTCGGAATTTCCGACAACACGCTCCGATCGCACATTTTCCGTCGGAAAATCCGACCGCGTGTACGGGGCATAACACTACAGATGCTAGGGGTACACACCCATTAAAGTGTTTGGTAAGTCACTGTGCTGGTGAGGATTTTAAAAAATTTCACAAGGAGGCATCTTTATTAGAGGTCCATCTGATAGAGGAAAATACTCGTGAAGCTTTCACACATTCTTTATATGGAGTCATCCTTATTAGTGGACCACTTTTAAATAAAGACATTTTACCCTCCCATAAACTTGTCCCATCTACTTACATTTTCCAGGTGATACAGAAGGAATAGTGGTGGGTGGTTGAGGTTTTGTAGCGGTAGAGTTGGTTGCCTTAAGTGACTGACAAAATGACTCAAAATCTTCATCAGTTTGTGAATATTGTGGACCACCTGTTGTGTCTGTTTTTATGATTGGTTTTACATTAGCTTGAAGTTTCCTGGAGGGTGTGTCAGCTTCACCAAAAGCATTAAATGAACTTGAAGATGCTCCCATATGACCAGAGGTGGCTGGTTTGGGTTGAGCTATAGAAGACATTTCTGTGGTAGTGTACAATGCTGCCTTTGAAGGTGTTGATGGAGCAATGGATAGCCCTGCCATTGATGAACCCAGCCCCTTACCCAGATCCATATCTGTTTTTTGATTAGGAGTAGATGGACGTTTTGTTGAAGTGATCTCTGAATTGCTGGATGCTGTTAGAGATGGACTGACCCTTGTTTCAGCACTAGATGAACCCCCTGTAGAAAGGTGCACCTGCCTGTTGAACAATGATGAAGTCAATGCATTAATTGGCTTTGGAGGAATAGTTGGATATTTCCTCGAAGAACTAGATGTGCTTGAAATTGTTGAGGGTTGTGGTGAAGTAAGGCTTGTTACACTGTTCAGGGTTGTAAGTGTTGGCCTGCTAGATCTAGTATACGATGTTGGATAAGAAACGGATTGCTCTATTCTAAGGGGAACTTCTGGTCTCCCCTGAGCCTCACCAGCATAGGGTACATGAGGGTAGGATTTAGGAAGCGGCACTGGTGTTGCACCAACAGAATTTGATGAATCATAATCAGCTTTCAGGGTGTTGTATGATGTTGTAGAGAACTCAGAGGTTAATCTAGATTTTATTGGCTCAGTTTGATGGAGAGGTGTAAATTTTAATGGCTTATCAGCTCTAGATGACATTGCATGGCCTTTATTAGGTAGTGCAGATCTTATTCCTTCGATTGGTGTAACCCCAACAGATCTGACTCGCGCCTTTCCTGATTGCGCTGCACCTGGCGTAAACCAATCGTCCATTAGATTGTCAAGCCTTGTTGGATATCTGCCATGGTCACTACTGCCATCACTATCATTGTAATCTTCATCACCGGAGCGTTGTCCCATTCTACTCTGCGATGGTGGGCGGCTACTAGAACGCCAGCGAGGGTGGGACCCTAAAGGTGTTGAAAATAACACAAATTAAAGAGGAACTCCTCCCATAAATGTAATGCTGTTTTAGGAAGGGAAAGAAAAGTTAAGAAATTCATTAACTCTAACTATTAAGAAACTGGTGGGATTGTAGCTATATAGAACTGGTTAGAAGTAAAAAAAGGGCCATAATCCTTCATCTTAAATTGCTGTTTGTTCCTAGTTGAAATGCAAAACTAGATTGGTAATCTGACTGGCTGCTGAAATTCACAGTCTCATTTTTCAGGAACTTGAAGTGGTGTGGGGTAGTGACTAGATACCATTTCAAAGGCACCACCCTATGTTTTTCTCTGGTTCAGATATCTGCTCAGTTATGAGATATCAAGGAAGAGGAGAAACCACCCACAGCTTCTCTTCTTTATGAACCCTTGCACATGTGCCTAACAATTAGAAGTATGCAGCCTCATTAACAGTAAGCCTTGGTTCACATGAATGCAACTCTACCTGCCTTGGGTGTGCATTTATTTGAATGGTCTACTATGCCTGCGTTTTCTGCAGAGAAATGGTCCCTGCACCTTTTATTAAAACGCCCTCTATACGGAAATTGCATTGGTGGTTGGACCTGCGAAAGGTGACAGGTCAACATGGCTCCTCGCCATGTTAACTTGTGGCTTGACAGTCAGTAAAACCATGGGTCCACCCCCTTTTTTACCATCCCTCGGCAGCCCATGTAAGTGTTTTTGCACACAAACGGGTGCTGTATTTCCAGTGTTATATTATTCCTATACTAAATGGTAGTTTTAAATGTAAATAGTGCAGTTTCATTAAAGTAATTTCTAGTGATTCTGCTTTTCAAGTCCTTGTTCAGGCATTTCCTGTTATGGAGTGACAACTCTCTCCTAAATGGTTCTGCTGCACCCCTAGTGTAGACTACAAGCAGCCATACTGAAACACATTGCAGCAATCATAGCCCAATGTTGTCACTATCAGGAAGCCAGTCCAGAGCAATTATCTGCAGCGGACACTGGTGAGAGTGCATGAAGTCTGGAAGTGGCTAAAAAAGGCTACAGGAAAACAGCAATACTGGGATGGAAAAAATATGAAAACATAATTTTATTGGAAAAAAAAGGCTACTGTTCATTATGCACAGTGCACAGAGCAAACTAAATGTCATTAGGGTTTAAATCTACTTTAAAGGGGACTCTCCCTCATGATTGATCGAGACAAAGCAGCACCGCCATTAGCTCCCGCTGCTGTCAATCAAAGTCAGTTAGCCAACCAGAGAGGGGGCTGGGCCAAACCACAGCTCTGTGTCTGAATGGACACCCAGAGCTGCAGCCTCGCTCGGGTGCCCCCATAGCAAGCTGCTTGCTGTGGGGGCACTCAACAGGAGGGAGGGGCCAGGAATGCCAAAGGGATACCCGAGAAGCGGAGGATCCGGGCTGCTCTGTGCAAATCCACTGTACAGAGCAGGTAAGTATAACATGTTTGTTATTTTTATTTTTTT
Organism: Lithobates clamitans; assembly: GCA_037952925.1. Classification (NCBI taxonomy): domain Eukaryota; kingdom Metazoa; phylum Chordata; class Amphibia; order Anura; family Ranidae; genus Lithobates; species Lithobates clamitans. Next base: position 2,443,190 of record JBBGZY010001263.1, read on the forward strand.
TTAAAGCAGTAGAAATTCAGGGTAAACAAATATTGCAGGAATCATATGAATCCCTTTTTGAATCTTGGTGTCCTTTGTGTATGTATTTCTTTCAGATCTGTGCAGAAATCCAGCATAAACAACTCCTGCATCTGTGCAAGTTTCCAGTAAGAAAGACCAGTCACTGCCGCGCTCTCTCCCTCCCTATGCAGGGTGACTGGTCTTGTATCCTCCCCTCCTAGGTAGTTTTCTGCAGACAGCCTGTGGTGGGTGGACCCTGCTTAGCTCCCATAGCTCTGTTCTCTGCACAGGCATTTTTTGGAAAATATCTGGGCTTGCAAAAAGCATTTGGTACACACAAAGAGAAGATATATCTATATGCTGACCTGCTGACCAGGGCACACCTCAGATCTATGTTATGTTATGAGTCTTGGGGCGTCTTTATGTGGTTTCACGTCTATCTCGGTTGGAGGGCTCCGACCATAAAAATATATACACACAGTATCTCACAAAAGTGAGTACACCCCTCACATTTTTGTAAATATTTTATTACTGTATATCTTTTCATGTGACAGCACTGAAGAAATGACACTTTACTACAATGTAAAGTAGTGAGTGTACAGCTTGTATAACAGTGTAAATATGTTGTCGGTTTAACAGGACAGGTTCCACTCAGAACAGGCCTCTCCATGGTCGACCAAAGAAGTTGAGTGCACATGCTCAGAGTCATATCCAGAGGTTGTCTTTGAAAAATAGAAGTATGAATGCTGCCAGCATTTCTGCAGAGGTTGAAAGGGGGGGGGGGGGGGGTCAGCCTGTCAGTGCTCAGACCACACTGCATCAAATTGGTCTGCATGGCTGTCTTCCCAAAAGAAAGCCTCTTCTAAAGATGATGCACAAGAAAGCCTGTAAACAGTTTGCTGAAGACAAGCAGACTGGAACCATGTCCTGTGGTCTGATGAGACCAAGATAAACTTGTTTGGTTCAGATGGTGTCAAGCGTGTGTGGCGGCAGCCAGGCGAGGAGTACAGACAAGTGTGTCCTGCCTACAGTAAAGTATGGTGGTGGGAGTTTCATGGTCTGGGGCTGCATGAGTGCTGCCAGCACTGGGGAGCTACAGTTTACTGAGGGAACCATGAATGCCAACATGTACTGTGACATCCTGAAGCAGAGCATGATCCCCTCCCTTCAGAGATTGGGCCGCAGCGCAGTATTTCAACACGATAATGACCCCAAACACACCTCCACGATGACCACTGACTTGCTAAAGAAGCTGAGGGTAAAGGTGATGGACTGGCTAAGCATGTCTCCAGACCTAAACCCTATTGAGCATGTGTGGGGCATCCTCAAATGAAAGGTGGAGGAACGCAAGGTCTCTAACATCCACCAGCTCCGTGATGTCATCATGGAGAAGTGGAAGAGGACTCCAGTGGCAACCTGTGAAGCTCTGGTGAACTCCATGCCCAAGAGGGTTAAGACAGTGCTGGAAAATAATGGTGGCCACACAAAATATTGACACTTTGGGCTCAATTTGGATATTTTCACTTAGAGGTGTACTCACTTTTGTTGCCAGCGGTGTAGACATTAATGGCTGTGTGTTGAGTTATTTTGAGGGGACAGCAAACTTACACTGTTATACAAGCTGTACACTCACTACTTTACATTTTAGCAAAGTGTCATTTCTTCAGTGTTGTCACATGAAAAAGTATAATAAAATATTTACAAAAATGTGAGAGGTGTACTCACTTTTGTGAGATACTATATATATATATATATATATATATACCGTATATATATATATATATATATATATATATATATATATATATATATATATATCCTTTGGAAGGAATATATTTTTGTATTAAGGCCCCGGAAGAAGTCATGTATGATGAAACGCATCGGACGGAGCTTCGTGCCGATGTCACTGCGTAACCGGAAGTGAGGGAGTTTTAGCCTTTTATGCTAGCCAGATTGTTTTCTTCAATGCATAGTTGTACACATCTATACGTAAGTGCAATATTAAGTTATTAAAGTTGGTTTAATAAAGATTCACACTATGTGGAGCATGATATGTTTCCTCTGAGAATTTACGGCTGTGCATAGTTGTACACATCTATAGGTAAGTGCAATACTAAATTATTAAAGTTGGTTTTAAAAAGATTCACACTATGTGGAGCATGATATGTTTCCTCTGAGAGTTTACGGCTGTGTGAGTGTGAACCAGAAAAGGGCTTTCTTGGATCCCTTTCTTACCTGGTAGGACGATATTGATGTTGGTGGTGGAAGGTGATATCATTTGGATATGTTGCATACAAGTGTTTTTTGACTTCTCTTCTCATAGAGGGTCAAAATTGGCTGTCAAGCTTAGATCTATCCCTAGTGGTAGGGGCGATCACGTGGGTCTTTTGGAAATGATGTTGGTGGCGGAATTACAATATATATTTAGAGTCTTTTCATCACGTGGACTTCACTGTTTGAATATATATGTTGTGGTTATATACAGTGGGGACGGAAAGTATTCAGACCCCCTTGCATTTTTCACTCTTTGTTATATTGCAGCCATTTGCTAAAATCATTTAAGTTCATTTTTTTACCTCATTAATGTACACACAGCACCCCATATTGACAGAAAAACACAGAATTGTTGACATTTTTGCAGATTTATTAAAAAAGAAAAACTGAAATATCACATGGTCCTGAGTATTCAGACCCTTTGCTGTGACACTCATATATTTAACTCAGGTGCTGTCCATTTCTTCTGATCATCCTTGAGATGGTTCTACACCTTCATTTGAGTCCAGCTGTGTTTGATTATATTGATTAAACTTGATTAGGAAAGCCACACACCTGTCTATATAAGACCTTACAGCTCACAGTGCATTTCAGAGCAAATGAGAATCATGAGGTCAAAGGAACTGCCTGAAGAGCTCAGAGACAGAATTGTGGCAAGGCACAGATCTGGCCAAGGTTACAAAAAAAATTCTGCTGCACTTAAGGTTCCTAAGAGCACAGTGCCCTCCATAATCCTTAAATGGAAGTCATTTGGGACGACCAGAACCCTTCCTAGAGCAGGCTGTCCGGCCAAACTGAGCTATCGGGGGAGAAGAGCCTTGGTGAGAGAGGTAAAGAAGAACCCAAAGATCACTGTGGCTGAGCTCCAGAGATGCAGTCGGGAGATGGGAGAAAGTTGTAGAAAGTTAACCATCACTGCAGCCCTCCACCAGTCGGGGCTTTATGGCAGAGTGGCCCAACGGAGGCCTCTCCTCAGTGCAAGACACATGAAAGCCCGCATGGGGTTTGCTTAAAAACACCTGAAGGACTCCAAGATGGTGAGAAATAAGATTCTCTGGTCTGATGAGACCAAGATAGAACTTTTTGGCCTTAATTCTAAGCGTTATGTGTGGAGAAAACCAGGCACTGCTCATCACCTGTCCAATACAGTCCCAACAGTGAAGCATGGTGGTGGCAGCATCATGCTGTGGGGGTGTTTTTCAGCTGCAGGGCCAACTACAGGGATATCCTGGATGAAAACCTTCTCCAAAGTGCTCAGAACCTCAGACTGGGCTGAAGGTTTACCTTCCAACAAGACAATAACCCTAAGCACACAGCTAAAATAACGAAGGAGTGGCTTCACAACAACTCAGTGACTGTTCTTGAATGGCCCAGCCAGAGCCCTGACTTAAACCCAATTGAGCATCTCTGGAGCGACCTAAAAATGGCTGTCCACCAACGTTTACCATACAACCTGACAGAACTGGAGAGGATCTGCAAGTAGGAATGGCAGAGGAGCCCCAAATCGAGGTGTGAAAAACTTGTTGCATCTTTCCCAAAAAGACTCATGGCTGTATTAGATCAAAAGGGTGCTTCTACTAAATACTGAGCAAAGGGTGTGAATACTTAGGACCATGTGATATTTCAGTTTTTCTTTTTTAATAAATCTGCAAAAATTTCAACAATTCTGTGTTTTTCTGTAAATCTGGGGTGCTGTGTGTACAATAATGAGGAAAAAAAATGAACTTAAATGATTTTAGCAAATGGCTGCAATAAAACAAAGTGAAAAAATTTAAGGGGGTCTGAATACTTTCCGCCCCCAATATAGGTAAGTAAAGAAGAATTGCATCAAAGCATTGGTCCCGTCTTTTTTATATATATATATATATATATATATATATATATATATATATATATATATGTGTGTATGAATGTATATTAGCACAACAGGTATATTTTAATAGGAATATATTTATATAAACTTTTTTGTGCTTTAGGTATCAGCAAGATGTTATTAAGTGGATGTAAACCCAATGTCATCCTTTCTAAACTACTGCCATAGGGGTTATCTATAAGGATATATATGCCTCCTGCATGTATCTTTACCTGTCAAATGTCTCCCCTCTGTCTGTTATGAGACCCGAAAAACTGCATATTCTGTGGGTGGGTCTGTTGTCTGGAGCTCGGTGGGTGGAGTTGTGATGTCAGTAGACTCCCCACCCACCTCTACACTCCCCTTGTCAATATCCATTTTCACCTGTGTATTTCTTACACTGAATTTCTGCTATGATCACTAACATCCAGTGAAAAGACAGGAAAGTAACCACATGACATGCCAAATCATGCTGAGGTGTGGAACAGCCAATCCTTGCAGAGCTGCTGAACAAAGAAGTGGGGGTGGGAATTAAAAAATAATGCATGTCTTAGGCTAGTGCAGGAGATATGTAAATCACCTGTCACTCACAGCAAGGGGGAGGATTTGACAATAAAAGAGGATTGCTCAGAGATGGATTAACTCTGTGTGGCAAGACTGGGCTCAAATGATAGGAAATCTTATACTCTACAGTATGATATAAAAAAAAAACATTTTTGGGTTTACATCCACTTTAAGCCTGTGGTGTCAGTACCTTCACTGCTTCTGTCTCTTCTCCTGCTGTCCAGCAAGTCTTGAGATCCAGATCTTCTGTTATATCCTGGCCTTCCTCTCCCTCTTCCCCGTGACATTCCTCTCGCACCCCAGGGCTCCTCGTTTTGTGAGCCCTCCCTAGGTGCCTGTTGCCTCTCGATGCTTTTCAGCACGCAGAGCATCTGAAAGTTCTGGATGGTCTCTCGGTTCAGCCAGCTGCAGGTAAGCAGTAATTTGGAGTTCAGGAGATTGTGCGATCGTCTACATGAACGGCGGTTGCAGCCATCTTGGATGAAGAAACTGCACACATGGAGACGCGTACAGTCCTCTCCTTGATCACAGCTGTCCTGCTTGTATTGGTGACATTTCTGCAGGAAAAATGGAGCAATACTATTAGAAAAGTTTAATAAAGTGGCACTCATAATTGCATCATTGGTGGAGTAGAAACGGATAAGGTACAAAATTACCCTCTGCCACCGAAAACGACTGCTGCCCTTAGGTACATCCCTATTGTGAAGTAAAAAGGGCTTCTGACATTTGTCTTGCCAACAGTGACTTTTAACTCTAGAGCAACCTTTCCCAACCTTTTTAACACAGAGGAACTCTTGAATAAACCTTCAGGTCTCAGGGATCCCCTGCTATTCTGTAATCTGTTGCTCACAGGACATTATTGTGAACCCTCTGTGCCCCAACATCAAGATGTATTGATTATCTGTCTATTACACAACTATCTGGCCCTTCCCTCATGAGAGTTTGCTAGACGTAATCCTGAATTCTGACCCGACCTTTCTGCCCCACAACCAATCACTGTACAAATCTTGCTGCATTTACCTCTGCGGCAATTCCAAAATACGTGTCTTCTTAACTGATGACACTATCAAGCTACTAATTTTCTCTTGTTATCTCTTGCCTTGATCATTGCAACGCTCTCCTCATTGGGTTTCCTCTACACAGACTATCCCCCCTAGAGTATATCATGAATGGTGCCACCAGACTCATCCACCTTACCAACCACTCAGCGTCCACTACCCTTTCTGCCATTTCACTCAACCAATGAATAAGATTCATAATATATATTAATAACAACACACAAAGCCATCCAAAACTCTGCCCTGAACCCCATTACCAATGTCTTTTCTCACAATATTATCCAAACCAACCACTTTGCTCCTCCTAAGCCCTCTTGCTCTCTAGCTCCTTGTCACCTCATCCCATGCTCACCTCCATGACTCCCTACACTAATCTATCCGGCTATCCCTTACTCTGTCCGAGGGCTCATTTGAATGGGTGTTGAGAACCGTCCTTCATGCTGAGCCACTTTTTGCTGCCTGTGCATCCACTTCAGAGCTGCGTGCAGTCAACCAATAGAACTTGATGCAGATGCCGGGTGTTCAGCCCCATTCCGAATGAGCCCTAAAAAGCTATTTGTTCAGGGAAGCCTATCCTGCTTCTGAACTTTTACTTTCTCCATCAACTCACCCCACGCAGTTATGTACAGATGTATCCAAATTTCCGAAATTACAATAGTAATGAATTTAAACGAATCCAAAATAACAAAACAAAATTCGGCCGAAATTCTAGTTCAATTTGAATTGGATTTCGAATCAAATTAGAAAAGGAGTTAGAAAACAAGAATAAAAAAATAGAATGAAAAAATGGAAAAGAATAGAAAAGAATAGAACAGAAAAGAATAGAGTAAAACTGAACAGAATAAAAAATAAAAGAATATAATAAAATATAATAGAAAATAAAGCAACAGAATAGAAAAGAATAGCATAGAATAGAATAAAAAAAAGAATAGAATAGAAAAGAATAGAGTAAAACAAAACAGAATAGAATATAAAAGATTAGAACAGAATAGAAAAGAATAGAAGATAAAAGAATAGAATCAAGTATAACATAAAATAAAGAAACAAAAAAGAAAAGAATAGAATATTATAGAAAATAGAATAGAATAGAAAAGAATAGAGTAAAACAAAATAGAATAGAACATAAAAGATTAGAATCTCATCGCACCTTCAGTGTCACTTACAACTCCACTTCCTCTTCTCCAACTCTTCTTACCATTGGGGTCCTCCAAGGTTCTGTCCTTGGACCTCTACTATTTTCGATCTACATGTCCTCCCTGGGTCAGCTGATAGCCTCCCATGGCTTTCACTACCATTTATATGCTGATGACACCCAAATCTATCTCTCTGCCCCTCAGCTCACCCCATCAATTTCCTCAGGCATCACTGATCTACTAACAGACATATCAGCCTGGATGTCAAACCACTTCCTCAAACTGAATCTAAAACCAAGCTCTTAATATTTACTCCCCCACGTGCCCCTACCCCTGACTTCTCTGTCAAGATAAATGGTACATTTATCAGTCCGTCCCCACATGCCAGGGTGCTAGGGGTAACCTTAGGCTCTGAACTGTCTTTTCAGGCCCACATACAATCCCTGTCCAGATCATGCCGACCTTAGCCTCCGCAACATTTCCAGAATACTCCCTTTTTTAACTAATGACACCACCAAGCTTCTAATTCACTCCCTGGTTATCTCTTGCCTCGACTACTGCAAGTCCCTCCTTATTGGATTACCTTTACTTAGACTATCCCCCCTTCAGTCCATAATGAATGCCGCTGCAAGACTCATCCACCTTACCAACCATTCAGTGTCCTCCACCCCTCTCTGCCAATCCCTCCACTGGCTTCCACTCACCCAACAAATACAATTCAAAGTACTAACAATAATGTACAAAGCCATCCATAACTCTGTCTCCAGCTACATCACTAACCTAGTCCCAAAATACCAACCAAGCCGCTCTCTTTGGTCCTCCCTAGACCTCCTGCTCTCTAGCTCCCTTGTCACCTCCTCCCATGCTCGCCTCCAGGATTTTTCCAGAGCTTCTCCCATCCTTTGGAACTCCCTACCCCAATCTGTCCGACTGTCCCCTAATCTATCCATCTTTAGGCGATCCCTGAAAACCCTTCTCTTCAAAGAAGCCTATCCTGCTTTTAACTAACACTGTTTTATTTCCTCCATCAGCTCATCTACCACAGCTATTACCTTTTGTATCAATTGACCCTTCCTTTTTAGATTGTAAGCTCTAATGAGCAGGGCCCTCTGATTCCTCCTGTACCAAATTGTAATGTAATTGTAATGTCTGCCCTCATGTTGTAAACTGTTGGCGCTATATAAATCCTGTATAATAATAATAATAATAACAGAATAGAAAATAAAAGAATAGAGTAAAACAAAACAAAATAAAACAGAATAGAAAATAATAGAATAGATTAGAATAGAAAATAAAAAAATAGAATAGAAAATAAAAGAATAGAATAGAAAAAAACAATAGAATAGAATAAAATAGAAAGAATATAACCGCCTTTCGAAATTCCAGTTTCAAATAGAATAAAATTTAATAGAATAGAATAGAAAATAACAATAGAATAGAATAAAACAAAGAGAGAATATAACCATCTTCTGAAATTCTAATTTTGAATAGAATAAATTTGAATAGAATAGATTAGATAAGAATAGAAAAGAACAGGACAGAAAATGAGAATAGAATATAACAGAATTGAATAAAAAAAACAGAATAAAATAAAATAGAAAGAATATAACCATCTTCCAAAATTCATATTTTGAATAGAATAAATTTGAATAGAACAGATTAGAAAATAAAATAAAAGAATGGAATAGAAAAAACACTATAATATAATGAAATAGAAAGAATATAACTGTCTTCCGAAATTCAAAAGAGAATAGAATAAATTTGAATAGCATAGATTAGAATAGAAATCAAGAGAATAGAATAGAAAACACAACAGAATAGAATAAAATAGAAAGAATATAACAGTTTTCCGAAATCTGAATTTCAAATAGAATAAATTTGAAATTTTAAACAGAATAAATTTGAATTTGAATGTCGAATCTAAATTGAGTTTGAAAACGAATAAACAAAAGAAAAAATGCAAAATAATGAATTTAAAGTGTTTGTTAACCCCCCCCAAAAAAAAGAAGATATCCTGGGCCCTTAAAGCAGACTAAACAGCACAGTGCTTGTGCTATGTAATCTGCTCCCCTCTAAGCTGTAAAAAAAACTTGCTACTTCCTGTATCCCCTCTCTGTACTACTGCTCGCTGCTGAGCCCTGACCACCATGGTCAGAGTAAGTCCCTGTGTCATCCACAGCCCTATTCTCAGCTCTCCTCTCTCCCCCTCACTCCCTCCTCTCTGCCTGTCAGCTCATTGTTGTGTGTCTCCATCTCCACCCCCCGCCACTATTAGTACAAATCCCAAACTTTCAAATGGTCATTGGCAGCCCCCCATGATACACTGTATATGTGTTTTCTAAAAACAAGGCTTGTAAATACATATTTAGAGCTATCTTCAGGCCGTTCACGTGACTCCCGGCCACTTTACAGCTGTGAGACAAGGCTTCTGCAGGAGGGGCTGAGCGGCCACGTGACCTCCCCGGCTGACGTCTGATGTAGATTTCGGCCCCTCCTGCAGAAGCCATGTATCGGAGCCGAAAAGCGTCCGTGAGTCACGTGACCGGCCTGAAGACTGCTCTAAATAGGTATTTACAAGCCTCGTTTTTAGAAAACACATATACAGTGTGCTATGCCTGAGTATCATAGAGGGGCTGCCATAGACTTATACTTGTGCCTTAAAGCGGAGTTCCACTCAAAAATGGAACTTCCGCTTTAAGTGAAGGTGACCCCCCGATATGCCACATTTGGCATGTCATTTTTTTTGGAGGGGGGAGGAGTGGATACCCTCTTTTTAGAGGGATCCAGCTCCCACTTCCTCCTGGGGCACCGCGGCGCTGGTAGGTAGTTCACCTCTCCCCACTTCCTCCCTCTCGGCAATCATCTGAGATACGTCACAGGTCCCAGATGATTGCCCAGCCAGTCACAGTGTGCAGCACGGCTCGCGCATGCGCAGTGCGTGCTCGGCTGTGAAGCCACAGCCGGCGCGCCCACAGTGACAATGCCGGCGCCGCAGAGAGGAGGGGGAGAGGAGCGTGGCTTCGCACGCCTGCATCGCTGGACTGTGGGACAGGTGAATGTCTGATTAATAAAAGTCAGCAGGTACACTTTTTGTAGCTGCTGACTTTTATATGGGTAGAACTCCGCTTTAACAAACACTTTAACTAAACAAAATTATTTAAACAACAAGATGAAACAAATTTTTTCATTCTGCACAACTAGTGTCATGGACATAAGAATACATAAAACAACAAGGATTGTGGCTTGTTTAGCATGAATCACAGCCATGTTTACTTAATTCAACAACATTCTTTTCAGTAGGAATAATAATAAAATGAAACAAAAAATAAGAAGAATGATAATGGTGAGAAAAGAAACACAGACCGTGAAAATTGTAGTGTTCCCTTACATTGCTGGTCAGTATAAAAGTCCCCTATTACACTAGTGGTCACTGAAGTGCTCCATTACCTTGGAGGTTAGTGGAAGAAATTTTCCCTACATTGGTGGTCAGTGGGAAGAATGCTCCATTACATTCTCAAGACCTCCTACTCTCAAGCTCTCTCATCTCCTCCTCCCATGCTCGTCTCCAGGACTTCTCCAGAGCCTCTCCCATCCTCTGGAACTCGCTAACTCCACTGGCCTGGCTATCCTCTACTCTTGCTACCTTCAGGCGATCACTCATCTCTTCAGGGAAGTCTATCAGGTCTCCAACTAATCTTCTACCACATCCATCAGCTCATTCCCCACAGTTACAACCTTTTGTACCACCTGCCGCACCCTATTAGATTGTAAGCTCTTCTGAGCAAAGCCCTCTTAATCCTCTTGTATTTTATTGTATTATAACTGTATCGTCTCCTTTTTATATTGTAAAGCGCTGCGTAAACTGTTGGCGCTATATAAATCCTGTATAATGATAATAATAATAATAATAATAATTGGTGGTTAGTGGGAGGAATGCACCTTACCTTGCTGATAATTGAGAAGAATGCTCATTACATTAGGGCTAGAAGAAAGAATTATCCTTACATGATAGTCAGTGGAATGAATCTTCCTTATGTTGTTGGTCAGTGGCTAGAATGCTCCTTACATTGGGGATCAGTGGGAAGAGTGCCGCTTACACTGGGGATAGTGGGAACAATGGGGTTGGTTTAATAAAGTCAAACAGGCTTCCCCCAGCTTAGTGAATGAGGTGAAGTTTCACTTTGCAAAGAATACCCGATTATATACAAGGAAAAATGATTGGATGATGGAAGCCAGCAGAGCTTCATCTCATTAACTAAAACACTCTGGGGTAAATTCCCTTGCAAAGTGCAACTTTCCTTGCAAAAACGAACATCCTATTTGACTTTAGTAAATCAAGTCTAATGCTCCTTACATCGGGGACTAGTGGGAAGAATTCTTATATTGGGTGTTGGTAGCATCAATTATTGCTCCTTTCACTGGTTGTTAGCATGAGAAATGCTCCTTACCTTGGTGGGAAGAATGCTTTTTACATTGGGGGTCTGTGGGAAGAAAGCCCATTGAATTGGGGGTTATTGTGAAGAATTCCCCTTACAATGGGGGTTAAAGTGATTGCAAAGTCTAGTTTAAAAACAATAAAATAAAAATAACAAACATGTTATACTTACCTCTTCTATGAAGTTGGTTTTGCACAGAGCAGCCTGATCCTCCTCTTCCCGGGTCCCTCTTTGCTGCTCCTGGCCCCTCTCTCCTATCAAGTGCCCCCTCGGCCAGCAGCTTTCTATGGGGGCACCGGAGCCGAGTCACAGCTCACTGTGTCCATTCAGACACGGAGTCCTGACCCGGCCCCATCCCCTCTCTCCCCTGATTGGCTGACTGACTTTGATTAACAGTCGCAGGAGTCAATGGCACCGCTGCTGTGTCTCAGCCAATCAGGAGGAGTGTCCTGCATGGTTTACACATTCGTGGACATCGCTGGAGAGAGATGGGGCTCAGGTAAGTAATTAGGGGGGTGCTGGGTAGGCTGCTGCACACAAAAGGTTTTTATCTTAATGCATAGAATGCATTAGGATAAAAAAAACCTTCTGCCTTTACAACTCCTTTAAGCCGGCCATAGACTGTTCAAATCTCGGCCGGTTCAGCAGGAACTGGCTGAGATTCGAACCATGTATGGGCAGGATGAATGTACCCAAGTTGATTGATCGATCTACTTGGGTATAACCAGCCTGCCAGATTTTATATGTGATTATTGCTAGCGGCTGTTATAGCCGCTAGCAGCAATCACTGTGTTCTCCAAACGGCGACAGCTCCCCCCGTCAACACTATCTGTGTTAATATGGATATTGAGCGATTTTCTTTCCTGCAACCCGTGGCAGCAGGAAAGAAAATCGCATATTCTATGGCTGGCCTTAGTGGGAAGAATGCTTCTTACATTAGGGGGTTAATGGGACGAATGCTCATTACACTGAAGGTTATTGGGATGAAAGCTCCTTACACTGGTGGTCAGTGGGAAGAATGCTATTTACATTGGTGGTCAGTGGGAAGAATGCTATTTACATTAGGGGTCAGTGAGAAGAATGCTCCTTACATTAGTGGTCAGTGGAAAGAATGCTGATTACATTGGGGGTCAATGAGAGGAATGCTCCTTACATTGGTGGTCAGTGGAAAAAATGCTGATTACATAGGGGGTCAGTGAGAGGAATGCTCCTTACATTGGTGGTCAGTGGAAAGAATGCCAATTACATTGGGGGTCAGTGAGAGGAATGCTCCTTACATTGGTGGTCAGTGGAAAGAATGCCGATTACATTGGGGGTCAGTGAGAAGAATGCTCCTTACATTGGGAGTCAGGGGAGCAGTGCCTATTACATTAGGGGTCAGTTGCCCCTTATATGGGAGATTAATGGGAAGAATGAGCACCTTCATAAGTCCATTAACACTTCCCCCAGTTTTCAAACAGAAATTCATAAAAACAATACAGCCCCAATTAATTATGCACAAGCATTTTAATGTGCACTATCCTTTTAAACCAGGGGTCTCCAAATTGCGACCCGAGGGCCAGATGTGGCCCTTTGCTAGCCTATATCTGGCCCTTGTGGCACTATTCCTCTTACTGATATGATGCACTATTCCTCCCACTGACACCAACAATGGGGCATTATATCTTCCACGATACCAATGATGGGATACTATTCCTCATACTAATAGGGGCACTACTCCTCCTCCTTTTGACCACCAACCCTGAGGCCATATTTATTCTCACTGATGCTGGACTCGTGACATTTTCTGCCCCTGCTTGCCACAATCCGGCCCCTCCTAAAGTCTGAAGGACAACAAACTGGCCCTTTGTTTGAAAAGTTTTGAGACCCCTGTTTTAAACTAATGTGCCATAATTAAAAGTGTCTGTGCTCCTAAAGCTTCTTAAAACATCTTATATACATACATACAGTGGATATAAAAAGTCTACACACCCCTGTTAAAATGTCAGGTTTCTGTGATGTAATAAAAATGAGACAAAGATAAATCATTTCAGAACCTTTTCCACCTTTATTGTGAGCTATATTGTAAACTGTACAACAAAAAAACTGAAAAACAAAACTGAAATCTTTTGGGGGGGGGGGGGGGTTGGGGGGGCTGGGGAAAAAAAAAGAAAAAAAAATGAAAACTAAAATAAAGCGGTTGCACCCTCTTATAACTAACTGGGGATGTAGTTGTGTTCAGAATTAGGCAATCACATTCAAACTCATGTTAAATAGGAGTCAGTACACACCTGCCATCATTTAAAGTGCCTCTAATTAACCCCAAATACAGTTCAGCTTTTCTAGTTGGTCTTTCCTGATATTGGTCTGTAGAGAGCTTCCAAAGCATCAGAGGGATCTCATTGTTAAAAGGTATCAGTCAGGAGAAGGAATTACCAAGGCATTAGATCTACCATAGAATACAGTGAAGACAGTGAAGTCATCAAGTGGAGAAAATATGCCACAACAGGGATGGGCTGCTTGGGATAACACAGAGATCCATCTTACTGCATAGCAGAAAGACAAGATCTCAGTGTAATCCCCTGTCAGAGCGGAGATCTGCCTTGTTTACTTTGGCAGATCCTCGTTCTGTCTCTGTGGGGAACGATCGCTGATTGGCTCCCCCGCTGGCCAATTGGCGCGCACGTGCCCACAGAAGCTAGTGCACGAGCCGCCGTACTGTTACAGCGATTTGTGCAGCCGAGCCATCTTGGTGCAATATAACTGCAACGTGTGGTTGGCAAATGGTTAAAGTCAATTTTGTTTTGTTTTTTTAACCACTTGCCGATCAGCCGTCATAGTTATACTGCGGCAGGTCAGCTCTATTGCGTGACTCGCTGTAGGTGTACATCGCTTTGTGTAATAGATACTGTGGGCGCATTTGGGCCGCCGGAGCCGATGCGCGTGGCCAGCGTCCGCCGGACACCCACAATCACTCCACACAAAGCCACAACGGGGATCTCTCAATGTAAACAAACAGATCCCCGTTCTGACAGCGGAGTAAAGAGTGATAGTCTGTTCCTAGTGATTATTATTATATTATTATCATTATTATTATTATACGCGATTTATATAGAGCCAACAGTTTGCACAGCGCTTTACAATGTATAGGGGGGACAACACAATTACAGTACAATTCAATACAAAAGGTGCAGGAAGGCCCTGCTCATAGAGCTTACATTCTAAAGGGAGGGGGTGGTGGTATAAAAGGTAATAGCTGCAGAGAATGATTTGATGGCGGTGGCTCGGGGATAGTTGTTAGGTGGGTGTGGGATAGGCTTCCCTGAATAAATGAGTTTTCAGGGATCTCCTAAAGGTGGACAGGGTAGGGGCTGATCGGACATACTAGGGCAGGGAGTTCCAGAGGATGGAAGAGGCTCTGGAGAAGTCCTGAAGGTGAGCATGGGAGGAGGTAACAAGGGAGCTAGAGAGCAGGAGGTCCTGGGAGGAGCGGAGGGGATGATTTGGGCAATATCTGCAGATGAGGTTGGTGATGTAGATGGGGGCGATGTTGTGAATGGCCTTGTATGTTATGGTCAGCATTTTGAATTTTATACGGTGGGGTAGGGGAAGCCAGTGAGGAGATTGGCAGAGAGGGGCGGCAGTCACGGATCGATTAGTGAGGTGTATTAGTCTAGCAGCAGCATTCATAATAGACTGAAGGGGGAATGGCACGTTTTGAGTTTGTGAAAAGGCATGTGGGAGACTCCCAAAATGTATGGAGGAAGGTGCTCTGGTCTGATGAGACTAAAATTGAACTTTTTGGCCATCAAAGAAAACGCTATGTCTGGCGCAAACCCAAAACATTACATCACCCAAAGAACACCATCCCGTGTGAATCATGGTGGTGGCAGCATCATGCTGTGGGGATGTTTTTCAGCAGTCGGGACTGGGAAACTGGTCGGAGTTGAGGGAAAGATGGATGGTGCTAAATACAGGGATATTCTTGAGCAAAACCTGTACCACTCTGTGTGTGATTAGGACGGAGGTTCACCTTCCAGCAGGACAATGACCCCAAACACACTGCTAAAGCAACACTTAAGTGGTTTAAGGGGAAACGTGTAAATGTTTTGGAATGGCCTAGTCAAAGCCCAGACCTCAATCCAATAGAAAATCTGTGGTCAGACTTAAAGATTGATGTTCACAAACGCAAACCATCCAACTTGAAGGCGCTAGAGCAGTTTTGCAAGGGGGAATGGGCAAAAATCCCAGTGGTAAGATGTGGCAAGCTCAAAGAGACTTATCCAAAGCGACTTGGAGCTGTGATAGGTGGCTCTACAAAGTATTGACTTTAGGGGGGTGAATAGTTATGCACATTGACTTTTTCTGTTATTTTGTCCTATTTGTTGTTTCACAATAGAAAAAATTTATTGCTATTTTTTGTCCTATTTATTGCTTCACAATAGAAAAAAAAAAATACATCTTCAAAGTTGTTTGCATGCTCCGTAAATTAAATGATGCAAATCCTTAAACAATCCATGTTAATTCCAGGTAGTGAGGCAACAAAACATGAAAAATGCCAAGGGGGGTGAATACTTTTTGCAAGGCACTGTATATAATGCATAAAGGTAAAAAAACTTCAGCCTTTACAACACTTTTAAGATTAGGCACTCGCTGTCTATATACGCAGCATATAAAAATACACATTTTCCACAGTAAATTAAAAACACAAACAAAAAAAAAAAAAAAAACACTCAAAAGCATATCTATCCACTGGAGCACTATAGAGCTGTCCATAAATAAAGCGGTGAGCTGGCAGATAAGGACACACCCTGTGCTAAGGATCAGACTTTGTACAGGAACCTCAGGGGAAACTGTACAGAAACTATCATTGAGAAGGACACAAATACACAGGGGAATACACTGCCTACAGGCCAGAGAAAGGGGAGTTTGCTTGCCAGAAGACAAATCAGAATCATCTAAGTACCTACATAAATGGGGATCTTCAGGGAGGTCTCCCTGTGATTGATGAAAAAAGGGACAAATTGACTTTTAAACAGAGCAGGCCTAAAAGAGGTAAAAGGCAATCATGGTAATTAAAGTGGTTGTAAAGGCAGAATATTTTTATGCATTAAGATAAAAAACCTTCTGTGTGCAGCAGCCCCCTCAGCCCACCTAATGCATATCTGAGCCCCATCTCAATCCAGCAATGTTGCACGACACTTGGCTGTCCCGGACGCTCCTTGCTCATTGGCTGAGACAGCAGCGGGCATCATTGGCTCCCACTGCTGTCGATCAAAGTCAGTGAGCCAATGAGGAAAGAGGGGTGGCGGGGCCTAGCCGCCGCTCCATGTCTGAATGGACACATGGAGCTGCGGCTTGGCTCAGGTGCCCCCATAGCAAGCTGCATAGCAACTCGGCCGACGGACTGCGCTTTGTTCAGCGGGGGATCGATCTGCTGATCCGGCGGATGACAGGCTCATCTCCACTCACTGTGCTGAGACTGACCTGTCAGAGCCCCGCTCTCCTCTATGGGGAGATTGGATGAAAAAGGACCGCCTGTCCGTTTTCATCCGAACCGATACTCCAAACGGATGGAAAATAGGGTCACCATCCGTCTGGATTCCATGGACAGGATCGGATTGGATATCGGCAGATGTCAGCGGACATGTTACCGCTGACATCCGCTGCTCCATAGAGGTGAATGAAATGTTCGATCTGTCTGTCTGAAAAACTGACAGGCGGACCTGTTCTGAAAGCCCGTGTGAAAGGGGCCTTACATGTTTGTTATTTTTAAAGAAAAAATAAGACTTTAGTATCACTTTAAATTTAAAGAGAAGAAATAAAGTTTGACAGCTTATTTACATACTGTCACTATATTCTAAAGCCTGGTACACACATTTTTTTTTTGTTCAACCCGGTGGGCTGAACAAAAAAAAAAAACTTAGGAGCTCACTGTACTATCTATGCAATGTTTGTACAGCGATCATATAGCTAAAATATTGTGTCCCCCCCAGGGGTGTTGCTAGGTGGGAAAAAGACCAGGGGCTTCAGCCTGGAGGTAAAGCGGAGGGTGGGAGTGAGGTGGGGTGGTTGGGGGGCGGGCTCGGGGAGGGTGATAGGCTCACTTGCTTAACACTGATCTACCTGACACATACACTGACCTACCTGACACATACACTGACCTAACATACACTGACCTATCTGACATACACTGATCTACCTGACACATACAGTGACCTACCTGACACATACACTGACCTAACATACACTGACCTATCTGACATACACTGATCTACCTGACACATACACTGACCTACCTGACACATACACTGACCTAACATACACTGACCTATCTGACATACACTGATCTACCTGACACATACACTGACCTACCTGACACATACACTGACCTATCTGACATACACTGATCTACCTGACACATACAGTGACCTACCTGACACATACAGTGACCTACCTGACACATACACTGACCTATCTCACACATAGACTGACCTACCTGACACATACACTGACCTATCTCACACATAGACTGACCTACCTGACACATACACTGACCTACTAGGAGGACGGGCTCCGTTTGTTTTTTGCTGGCTGGCACTGTTTTTAAACACATGCCATACTTCAGCTTATGGATGTAAGTGTATTACTTTTTTCCTATTAAATATTATAGCCTGTATTACGCTATGGTCAGTCTTTTCTTTTTGGGTTACTTGCCTTAAACGAACACAGACTCCATAGACAGTAAGAGGGGGAGATATGCAGCCATCTAGCCTGCTTAAATCGATTTGGTCGTCACATGCAAGCTAAAGGCCATGGCTGGGTTATAGCCATCTGCTCTTTATGCTTGCCGTCTGGTAAGCAGGTCTTTGTTACGGTGATTGGGTACTCTTCTCCTTTTTCATGTGAAATCACTGTGGTGCCATTAAGAAGAGATAGCGATTTCTTAATATGAACTTTTACATATGCCTTATCCTGAATGATTGGGACTTTGTAGCACAGCTTCTCTCATTTTTAAAACATACACTGACATATACACTGACCTACATGACTGACCTACCTGACATACATGACTGACCTACCTGACCTACCTGACATACATGACTGACCTGACTGACATACATGACTGACCTGACTGACATACACGACTGACCTACCTGACATATACACTGACATATACACTGACCTACCTGACATACATGACTGACATACATGACTGACCTGACTGACATATATACATGACTAACATACATGACTGACCTACCTGACCTACCTGACATACATGACTGACCTACCTGACATACATGACTGACCTGACTAACATACATGACTGACCTGACTGACATACATGACTGACCTACCTGACATATACACTGACATATAAACTGACCTGACTGACATACATGACTGACCTACCTGACCTACCTGACATATACACTGACATATACACTGACCTACCTGACATACATGACTGACATACATGACTGACCTGACTGACATACATACATGACTGACATACATGACTGACCTGACTGACATACATGACTGACCTATCTGACATACACAGATTGTTGCTGCTCAGTGCTCAGCCTTACCTGTAGTGTCGGAGTACACTCATCCCGGCATTCACCACCACACAGACAGCCCTGCAGACACCAGGCAGCCAGAGCCAGGATAGAAGAGCCGCCCGCCCATTTACACAGAGCGAGCGGCTCAACGGGGATCTCCCAGTGCCCAGCGCGGTCGTAGTGTCATTCCCGCCTCCTCCTGGACCCGGCAGCGCCTATGATGGACGTCACAAGTCCCGCGGTCTCGGCATTGGACGAGTGTGACGTCCGTCATAGGAGCCGGATCCCGGAGGCGGGACTTTTTGTACGTCACTCGGCCGCTCTGGCGGGGAACGTTCCCTGTTGCCGCGGCTTGGGGCTAGAAATGCTTTTAGGGATTTTGAGACCCGGGGCGTTTTGGGGTCACACTCAGGGCTCCTGCCCCCGTCAGCCCCCCTCCCGACACCACTGGTCCCCCCCCCCCCACACACACACCAAATCACACCGGTCAGCGCTCACAGCCATTGGATGCCAGCGCTGATCGGATGCCGATCGGCTGCTGGTTTTCCAGCATGCCTGTCCATCAGAAGCCTGACGTTAAGCCGGGTTTTATCGGACAGGCTGCTGTACACACTGGCCGAATGTCAGACTTACCTCTGGCAGCAACTGGTTGTCATTCTGGAACAGCAGAACTTTGATCTCATGCTCATTCAGTCCGCTCAACTCATTGGCTCTTAACACGGCACGATTGTGCTCAGATTCAACATCGTGAGAGAATCTGCAGCGAGGCCTGAAATTAGAAAAAACGATAAACTCTGATTCTGGGTGGAGATGAGTTCATAGAAAATAATGAACTGGCATTTTGAGCAACTAAAGAAAATATGTTGGAAGGTAAATGTGATTTCACCCAGCGAGTTAAACAAGAACCCACCCAAAGGAGAATCATGATTCCCCCCACCCAAGGGTGAGGAGATTTCTCCTAGAAGAATTATATAACCCCACTTCAAAGGGGAAAAATAGTTTTACAGACACAGAGTGATCCCCTCCTAGACAGATCCTGGGTGATTTGTGAGTTTTCCTGCATTGTAAATTTAATAAAATCAGCTCAGGTCTCACAAGATCAATTTTGAGAACTTTGAAAACAATCTTACCCTAAACTCATTAGACCCATCTTATCTTACCCAATACATCTAGGCTTGTCCTCTACTACCCCAATACCTCTAAACCCATCCTCTCTTACCCCAATACCTCTACATATGTCCTCTCTTACCCCAATACCTCTAAACCCATCCTCTCTTACCCCAATACCTCTAAACCCATCCTCTCTTACCCCAATACCTCTACATATGTCCTCTCTTACCCCAATACCTCTAAACTCATCCTCTCTTACCCCAATACCTCTAAACCCATCCTCTCTTACCCCAATACCTCTACATCTATCCTCTCTTACCCAATACCTCTAGATCTATCCTCTACTACACCATACCTCTATACCCATCCTGTACTTCCCAATATCTATATACTTATCCTCTTTTACCCCAATACCTTTATACCCATACTCTCTTAGCTAATACCTCAAGACCCATCCTCTACTACCTCAATACCTCTATACTCATCCTTTCTTACCGCAATAACTCTGGACCCCTCCTCTCTTACCGAATACCTCTGTACCCATCCTTTTCTATCCAACACCTCTAGACCCATCTTCTCTTACCCAATACCTCTAGAACCATCCTCTACTACTCCATAGCTCTATACCCATCCTCTTTTACCCCAATACCTCTACACCCCTCCTCTCACCCCAATACCTCTATACCCATCCTCTTTTACCCCCAATACCTCTATACCCATCCTCTTTTACCCCCAATACCTCTATACTTATCCTCTTTTACCCCAATACCTCTAGACCCCTCCTCTCACCCCAATACCTCTATACCATCCTCTTTTACCCCCAAAACCTCTAGACCCCTTTATCTCACCCCTATTCCTCTACACCCCTCCTCTCACCCCAATACCTCTACACCCTTCCTCTCACCCCAATACCTCTACACCCTTCCTCTTACCCCAATACCTCTACACCCTTCCTCTCACCCCAATACCTCTAGACCTCTCCTCTCTTACCTAAAACCTCTAGACCCATCCTCTACTACTGAATACCTCTAGATGCCACCGCTACTGCTGAATACCTCTAGATCCATCCTCTACTACCCCAATACCCATCCTCTCTTGCCCAGTACCTCTAGACTAGGGTTGCACCAATACTGTTTTTTTCTATCGCCGAGTTTGAGTACCCATACTTGTGTCCAAGTACTCGCTGACACCAATTACTAATACCTTTGCAGAGCAATTTGAGCCAATTTAAAATGAATGGCTCAATTGTACTGCAAAGAATCGCATACGATTCGAACAGGAATGCGGAGCAACTTCTGTCCAAATCATATGTGGTTTCCCACACCGTTCCTGTCTGAACCCAGGCTGAATTCACTATGACAAGGGGGGAAATTGTATGTGATTCAGACAGGAATCTCACCGCATTCCTGTTCAAATCACATGCGATTCTTAACAGTGTGATTTGAGCCCATTCATTTTGTAAGGGTTCAAATTGCACCGCAAAGGTATCGGTTTTAAGTATCGGAGCATTTGCACAAGTACGGGTACTCGTGCAATTGCTTAGTATCTGCACCGATATCGGCATCGGTGCAACCCTATTCTAGACTCATCCTCTCTTACTTCAATACCCATAGATCCATCCTGTACTACTTCATACCTCTATAGCCATCCTCTTTTACCCCTAAATCTCTATACCTATCCTCTCTTACCTAATATCTCTAGACCCATCCCATCCTTTCCTACCTCAATATACTATACCCATCATCTCTTACCCAATAACTCTAGATCCAGCCTTTACTACCCCAATACCTTTACACCCATCCTCTTTTACCCCAATACCTCTATACCCATCCTCTGCTACCCTAAAACTATATACACTTCCTCTCTTGCCTAATACCTCTATATCCATCTTCTCATACCCCAATACTTCTATACCTCTGCTCTCATACCCCAATACCTTTATATCCCTCCTCTCTCGCCCAATACCTCTATAACCATCTTCTCTTACACCAATACCTCTACATCCATCCTCTACTACCCCAATAACTCTACATCCATCCTCTACTACCCCAATAACTCTACATCCATCCTCTACTATCCCAATAACTCTACATCCATCCTCTACTACCCCAATAACTCTACATCCATCCTCTACTACCCCAATACCTCTACATCCATCCTCTACTACCCCAATAACTCTACATCCATCCTCTCCTACCCCAATACCTCTACATCCATCCTCTACTACCCCAATAACTCTACATCCATCCTCTACTACCCCAATAACTCTACATCCATCCTCTACTACCCCAATAACTCTACATCCATCCTCTACTACCCCAATAACTCTACATCCATCTTCTATTACCCCAATACCTCTACATCCATCTTCTCTTACCCCAATACCTCTACATCCATCCTCTACTACCCCAATAACTCTACATCCATCCTCTACTACCCCAATACCTCTACATCCATCCTCTCCTACCCCAATAACTCTACATCCATCCTCTTCTACCCCAATAACTCTACATCCATCCTCTCCTACCCCAATACCTCTACATCCATCCTCTCCTACCCCAATAACTCTACATCCATCTTCTACTACCCCAATACCTCTACATCCATCTTCTATTACCTCAATACCTCTACATCCATCTTCTATTACCCCAATACCTCTACATCCATCTTCTACTACCCCAATACCTCTACATCCATCTTCTACTACCCCAATACCTCTACATCCATCTTCTATTACCCCAATACCTCTACATCCATCTTCTATTACCCCAATACCTCTACATCCATCTTCTCTTACCCCAATACCTCTACACCCATCTTCTACTACCCCAATACCTCTACATCCATCTTCTACTACCCCAATACCTCTACATCCATCTTCTATTACCCCAATACCTCTACATCCATCTTCTATTACCCCAATACCTCTACATCCATCTTCTATTACCTCAATACCTCTACATCCATCTTCTCTTACCCCAATACCTCTACATCCATCTTCTATTACCTCAATACCTCTACATGCATCTTCTATTACCCCAATACCTCTACATCCATCTTCTATTACCTCAATACCTCTACATCCATCTTCTATTACCTTTACCCCAATACCTCTACATTCATCTTCTATTACCTCAATACCTCTACATCCATCTTCTATTACCCCAATACCTCTACATCCATCTTCTACTACCCCAATACCTCTACATCCATCTTCTATTACCCCAATACCTCTACATTCATCTTCTATTACCCCAATACCTCTACATCCATCTTCTATCACCTCAATACCTCTACATCCATCTTCTATTACCCCAATACCTCTACATCCATCTTCTATTACCTCAATACCTCTACATCCATCTTCTATTACCTCAATACCTCTACATCCATCTTCTATTACCCCAATACCTCTACATCCATCTTCTATTACCTCAATACCTCTACATCCATCTTCTATTACCTCAATACCTCTACATCCATCTTCTATTACCTCAATACCTCTACATCCATCTTCTACTACCCCAATACCTCTACATCCATCTTCTCTTACCCCAATACCTCTACATCCATCTTCTATTACCTCAATACCTCTACATCCATCTTCTATTACCCCAATACCTCTACATCCATCTTCTACTACCCCAATACCTCTACATCCATCTTCTACTACCCCAATACCTCTACATCCATCTTCTATTACCCCAATACCTCTACATCCATCTTCTATTACCCCAATACCTCTACATCCATCTTCTCTTACCCCAATACCTCTACACCCATCTTCTACTACCCCAATACCTCTACATCCATCTTCTACTACCCCAATACCTCTACATCCATCTTCTATTACCCCAATACCTCTACATCCATCTTCTATTACCCCAATACCTCTACATCCATCTTCTATTACCTCAATACCTCTACATCCATCTTCTATTACCCCAATACCTCTACATCCATCTTCTATTACCTCAATACCTCTACATGCATCTTCTATTACCCCAATACCTCTACATCCATCTTCTATTACCTCAATACCTCTACATCCATCTTCTATTACCTTTACCCCAATACCTCTACATTCATCTTCTATTACCTCAATACCTCTACATCCATCTTCTATTACCCCAATACCTCTACATCCATCTTCTACTACCCCAATACCTCTACATCCATCTTCTATTACCCCAATACCTCTACATTCATCTTCTATTACCCCAATACCTCTACATCCATCTTCTATCACCTCAATACCTCTACATCCATCTTCTATTACCCCAATACCTCTACATCCATCTTCTATTACCTCAATACCTCTACATCCATCTTCTATTACCTCAATACCTCTACATCCATCTTCTATTACCCCAATACCTCTACATCCATCTTCTATTACCTCAATACCTCTACATCCATCTTCTATTACCTCAATACCTCTACATCCATCTTCTATTACCTCAATACCTCTACATCCATCTTCTACTACCCCAATACCTCTACATCCATCTTCTCTTACCCCAATACCTCTACATCCATCTTCTATTACCTCAATACCTCTACATCCATCTTCTATTACCTCAATACCTCTACATCCATCTTCTATTACCTCAATACCTCTACATCCATCTTCTATTACCTCAATACCTCTACATCCATCTTCTATTACCCCAATACCTCTACATCCATCTTCTATTACCTCAATACCTCTACATCCATCTTCTATTACCTCAATACCTCTACATCCATCTTCTATTACCTCAATACCTCTACATCCATCTTCTACTACCCCAATACCTCTACATCCATCTTCTATTACCCCAATACCTCTACATCCATCTTCTACTACCCCAATACCTCTACATCCATCTTCTATTACCCCAATACCTCTACATCCATCTTCTACTACCCCAATACCTCTACATCCATCCTCTACTACCCCAATACCTCTACATCCATCTTCTCTTACCCCAATACCTCTACATCCATCTTCTATTACCCCAATACCTCTACATCCATCTTCTATTACCCCAATACCTCTACATCCATCTTCTACTACCCCAATACCTCTACATCCATCTTCTACTACCCCAATACCTCTACATCCATCTTCTACTACCCCAATACCTCTACATACATCTTCTATTACCCCAATACCTCTACATCCATCTTCTATTACCCCAATACCTCTACATACATCTTCTATTACCCCAATACCTCTACATCCATCTTCTATTACCCCAATACCTCTACATCCATCTTCTATTACCTCAATACCTCTACATCCATCTTCTATTAACCCAATACCTCTACATACATCTTCTATTACCCCAATACCTCTACATCCATCTTCTATTACCCCAATACCTCTACATCCATCTTCTATTACCCCAATACCTCTACATCCATCTTCTATTACCCCAATACCTCTACATCCATCTTCTATTACCCCAATACCTCTACATCCATCTTCTACTACCCCAATACCTCTACATCCATCTTCTACTACCCCAATAGCTCTTTACTCCCCCTCTCTTACCCCAGTGACCCCCCTGTGGCCCCTGCACCTACCTCCTGTCGGGGGGACACTGGCCCCTCAGGTAATGTCGGCACAGGTGTAGTCTGGGGCAGCCCTGCTCGTCCTCCTGGTCCCCGGGTCTCAGGTATCGGGTACAGATCCTCAGGGGTGTCCGGGCTAGGACCAGCTCGGAGCTCCGCGGGAACCTGAGCGGCTCATCCTGTAGGATCTGTTCGATCTGCTCCTCCGGGAGACTCAGGAGATCGGACAGACGATTCCTCTCCAGCCGGCCGCCGTGCACACAAAGCAGCTTGGTCAGATAGGCGGTGACTGCGGGGTCCGACATGGTCCCGGGGCCCTGATACAGCCTGATCTCTGGGGCCCCTAATTCAGCCCGATCTCTGGGGCCCCTAATACGGCCTGTGCCTGCTGCCTGGGCCCTGCGATCTCTTCCTGTGTGTGTCCGCTCTCCGGGGTGACAGAGAACAGCAGAGGGCGGATCATCATCATCATCATCATCATCATCATCACAGCCGGGAATAGAAACCGAAACTCCAAACACTGTACTGCGCTACTGCCTCTGCAGGAACACACTGACACATCACACAACCCTTCTATATTCTTATAGCACTGATCAACCTCCTCAGTCTCCTGTCCCCCTATGATCACACTACAACAATGTAGCTTTGTAGTAAGTTACTGGGTGAGAGGCTGCAGCAGGGGCTGATCTGTGTCAGACATTTGTAAACACAGCCAAGAGAAATGCACATCGGGTCATCTGTAAAGCCAGCTTCTCAGTCCAGGAAGCAGATGGTGACCCTGCATGATGGCTGGACAAGGATGTCGCTGTCCTTTTGGGGACAAAAGCAGATGAAGGCATTATTGGGGCAGTACTGTGATCTCTGGGAGAGATAATAAATACCTGGAAGTGTCACACACATTACTAAGACCCCTTTCACACTGAAGGCGATTTTCAGGTGTTTTAGAGCTAAAAATAGCACCTGAAAAGTGCCCCCAGTGTGAAAGCCCGAGTGCTTTCACACTGGGGCGGTGCATTTGCACGAATAGTAAGAAGAGCGAGCAAGACTGTAATCCTTGAAGTGTCCTTTATTGGTACATCAGAGTGACAGTAAAACATTAATGTTGATGCGTTTCGGCAATACGACTAAGGCTATTGCTGAAATGCGTCAGCTTTCTTGTTTTATTGTCACTCTGATGTACCAATAAAGGACACTTCAAGGATTACAGTTTTTCTTCTTACTATTGTTGCATTGGAGTGTGTTGGGACACATCGATCCTCGGCACCTGTGAGTGGACCTGGTGTATGGATTGGGTTGTCCCTGCAGAGAGCGATGTTACCTTTTTCTTCTCCATGTTGCACTTGCAGGACCGAAAAAAAAAAGTCCTGCATGCAGCATCTTCGGGGGTGGGAGCGATATAGACACCCCTCCTAAACCGCCCCTGCCAATGAAATCAATGGGCAGCGCAAACCGAAGAGCCTGAAAAGCGCATAGCAAGCGCCGCAACACGAGCAGTTTTAACCCTTTCTTCGGCCGCTAGCAGGGGTTAAAACACTGGCTCTTTGTGGGCGGTTTTAACCCTTCCCTCAGCTGCTAGCGGGGTTACTAGCGGCCGAAAAAGCACCGCTATAATAGCAGCAAAGCGCCGCTAAAGCTAGCAGTGCTTTACAGCTAACGCAGCCGCTCTAGCAGTGTGAAAGGGCTCTTAGAGTAAATACTAAAGCTTCCCATCCAGTAGTCTTTTTTTTTTCTTTACCCATACATAAACATTTATACTCACCAAGGTGAATGCAGCATTAATCTGATGCTGCATGAGTCCCCCGCTGGCGATAAACCCGAGAACTGAGTGATCAAACACCACTGATTTCTCAGTTCTTGGTTCTGGTGCTTCAGTAAGCAAAGAGCTGTGATTGCCCCTCAAGCACTCATTGGTATATGAAGGGGGTGGGAGTGACTGGCTCAGGCTGTCTGTGGCACCTGGACAGTGCCAGTGTCTTGCTGAGAAAGTTCCCCCGGCTGATAAGGACCCCCCTGTATTGCGCAGTACGAACGACTAGGAGCCGCCGAAAATAGCCGAAGATGAAAAACTTCAATCAGCTGTACACGGCGCCTGCACCCTGGGTCCAGGTTGAAGCCCCACCATCCAAGTGGACCTAGAGGGAGAATAAAAAAGTGCCGAGCAAAGTGAGGCCGTGCCCGAAGTGTGGCGAGCGAAGCGAGCCCGCGAGGGGCCCTCTTACAGGCGCCATGTACAGCTGATTTCTATTCTATTCGGCTATTTCCGCCGGCTCCTACTGCGCAAGCGCTGCGCCTGCGCAGTAGAGGGGGGTCCTTATCCGCCGAGGGGAACTTTCTCGGCAGAACACCGGGACAAAGGCCATCTAGCAACCGGGGTGAAGATCAAACAGCGCCACCCTCCCCCAAGCTGTAAAAGTATTGTGTGTCAGCCCCCCCCAAAAATCTGAGCACTAATCTGCACGCTTACCCCCTAAGCATACAATCATTGGAATGCCATCATTTCCTCCCAAAAAAAATTCCCCACCCCCCTTCCCAGCACAAATCTCCCCTCATCTTTCCTTCCAGCACAAGTCCCCCCCCAATCATCCCTACTAGCACAAATCCCCCCCCCCCTTCAAATCACTTTTCCTAACACAAATTCACCCCCCCCCCAAAGTTTCTCTTCCTAGCACAACCCCATTCACCCCCCTCAAAACCCACCTCCCAGCACAAATCCCTTCCTAGCTCTACCCCTCCCAAATCTCACAGCACAAATCCCCCCCCCCCCCCCAAATTGTTCAAAACTAATTTTACCCCATCCTCCCACATAGCACAAATCCTTTCTCTTCCAGCACAAATCCCCATATCACCCCTCCTTGCACATCCTCTACATATCAGCCCCCCTGCCAGCGCTAATCCTCTCCCTCCCCCCAAATTTCCCCACCTAGAACAAACCTTACGCCCCCCGAATTCCTCCTCCCAGCATAAATCCTCCTCCTCAATCCCCCCTCACAAATCCCCCCCTCTTCCCTTCTTCCAGCACAAATCCCCCCAGTCCCCCCTCCTATTTCATCCCTCCCCAACACCTCCTTCTGGCACTAATCCAAATCTTCCTCCACCTCCCAGCATAAACACTTATATCCCCAGCACAAATATTTGATACTCTGTCCCAGTAGCGGCTGTCCCCCAAAGTTTTGACCAGTTGGAAAGCTATAAATAGAACAATTTATTTTTAAATAAATGATAATATGACTAACATTTTTTAACATCTTAAAGTTAAAAAATGTTATCCATATTATGATTTATTTAAAAATATATCATTCTATGTGTGTGCAGTGCACTGCGGAGCGCCAGACTAATAGAAGTATATTAGGTCTGTCAGTGTTAAACAAGCACGTGATTAGAGCCTGAGGTTCTGATTGGCTTTATTTACATTGTGCTTGGGGTGCAGTGCTCTGCGTCCCGAACCCTCCCACCTTTGACTTAAGCGAATCAAAATTCGCTATTGTGTCATTTCCAATTTCAAATCCTGGCCAATCAGGAGGCTGAAGATGGAACATGGAAGCTGCTGGGTATCGGGAGCTGCGACAGCCGAGGATGGAGGCTCTGTTTGCAGGTAAGTTCCTGGAAGGGTTTGCGCCCCCCCCCCAAATTTTTTTTTATCACCAGCCGCCCCCCCCTCCCCCGGCTCCAGTTGCGACCCTCACATACAATGCAGCAGACGTCTGTGGGATGTTCTTTCCTCCCAGGCTCCTCCTCATCTTGACACTTCCCAGTTGAGCAGGAGGGAAGCTGCTTTTTAAAAGTTTTGCAGCCAGCAGTGAAAGATGCGGAGGTATGGAATCGCGGCTGCAGGGACTCACATTAGAGATGCCACTAGCTGTCCCATCGGACCTAGAAGGGTTACCCGCTCTCCGCTCTCTCCTTAGTGGCTTACTGGCTGTGATTGACAGTAGCGGGAGCCAATCAGGAGAGAGTCACAGAAGAGCCGAGGCTCCTGTGCACAGCGCTGGAGCATGAAGTATTAGTGGGACTGGGATGGGTGCTACACACAGATGGTTTTCTACCTTCAAGCACAGAATGCATGAAGGTAAAAAACTTTGAGACTTTACAATCCATGTTGTGTGAACCAACTACCTTTACAAACTTTGGTATTACCTTGTAAATGTAAATATAACATCTTTACTGTTTTGCATATATCCCATGCTGGGGGGGGGGGCTAGTAGGAGCAGAGAGCAGAGCTATGGGAGAGACCCAGCTGGCCCCACCCACTACTCACTGCCTGCAGAAATCTACAGGAGGGGGCGGAGACAAGACCAGTCACCCTGCACAAGGTGAGAGAGCGGCAGTGACCGGTCTTTATTACAGGAAACTCCTACACAGAGGTAAAGTCTCACACTGGTTTACTGCACAGACCTGGAAGAAATACACAAAACACACCAAGATCCAAGTAAAGATACACTTGATGAATGTATTTAGACAGTATTTGCTTATCCTTGAGTTCAACTTTACATATCAAAGCACATCTATTATGAAATATACAATCATTCCTGGAGTTCTTCTGAAGTGATTGCTGCCCAGCTGTGTCTGACTGTAACACTTCTGAGTCACACCCCCAGATCAAGCACAAGCACCCTGTACACTGTGCCTCATAAACCAATATTTTTATAGAATAAAATCTTTGTTTTCATCTTCTTTTTCCTTTGTTACAGCTCAGTGTTGCTGATCCCCTGCAGGCTCTTTGCAGCCAGTCTACATGCACTCCAGTGTTGGCTGTGTATAGCATTTCTCACAGTGGGTTTCCTAAATGTAACAATAGTGGTCCATGCCTGTGTAATGTGTGTTGAAAGGGTCACTTATAGTCTCCATAGGAAACCCATGTGACAGGGTGACAATGCAAGAGCACAATTAGAAAATGGGGCAAAGTGCCTGAATAAGGACCTTCATGGCATCCACCTGCTGTCTACAAGCATGCACTCCAGCAGAGCATTCATCTTTTTTTTTTTTGTTCTCTTAGTTTTTCATATTTGTTATACTTTGAAGTTGATTATTATCATTGTTATTGTTTTCCATTTTAGGGCTATTGCACATGGGCCTGTATAACATTAAGGCCAGCTTTTTTCCCCCCGCCCAGGTACTGCATACAGCCTCTATTAGGACATTTTCTATTTTTGCATACACCTGTGTACGCTATCCACTTGAAGACCAAGCCTTTTCTGGCACTTTTTGTTTACAAGTTTAACCACTTCACATCTCGCCCATGTACATATGACGCCCGCAGGAGGGATCTCCCATTCTGGGTGGGCGTCATATGACGTCCTGGGCTTCCCGGCCGTCTGGGGGGTGCGCGCGTGCCCCCGCCATGTCACTCGGGAGCCAATGAGCGTGCCCGACGGTCACAATGTCCGCCGGGCACCCGCGATTGCCCGTTAACCGAGCAGGACCGTGGATCTGTGCATGTAAACACACAGATCCATGTCCTGTCAGGTGAGAGGACACCGATGGTGTGTTCCCAGTATAGAGGAACACCGATCGGTCTCCTTCCCTTGTGAGTACCCTCCCCCTACAGTTAGAATCACTCCCTAGGCAACACAGTTAACCCCTTCACCGCCCCCTACTGTTAACCCCCTCACTGCCAGTGACATTTATACAGCAATCAATGCATTTGTATAGCACTGATCGCTGTATAAATGTGAATGGTCCCAAAATGGTGTCAAAAGTGTCCGATATGTCCGCCGCAATGTCACAGTCACGATAAAAATCGCAGATCGCCGCCATTACTAGTAAAAAAAATAAACAAAAATGCCACAAAACTATCCCCTATTTTGTAGACGCTATAACTTTTGCGCAAACCAATAAATATACGATTATTGCGATTTTTTTTACCGAAAATATGTAGAAGAATACATATTGACTTGAACTGAGGAAAAAAAAATGGGATATTTATTATAGCAAAAAGTAAAAAATGTGTTTTTTTTTTCAAAATTGTCGCTCTTCTTTTGTTTACAGCGCAAAAAATAAAAACCGCAGAGATGATCAAATACCAACAAAAGAAAGCTCCATTTGTGGGAAGAAAATGATAAATGTTTCATTTGGGTACAGTGTAGCACGACCAAGCAATTGTCATTCAAAGTGTGACAGCGCTGAAAACTGAAAATTGGCTTGGGCAGGAAGAGGGTGAAAATGCCCTGTATTGAGGTGGTTAAATCAGTATTTTTTTGCTATAAAATAACTTACTGCATAACACATATAGACACACACACACCCCTCTGTGTGTGTGCTGGAGGCGTGCTCGATCAATAAAACTGGATCCCGATCATGTGATAAGTGTGGTTAGCAAATCACAATGATCATAAATGTGATTGACAGTTTAAGGACCCGCCCCTTTGTTACTTTTCCTCTGTGATGATATATTGAATCTTTTCCTCCTGCTTAAGAAGTCTGTTAAATAAAAAAAAAGACTGTTCGGGAAAAAAAATAAAGAGTAACTAGATGATGGCTTGATCTAGTTTAGCAAGTGTTAAAGTGCTAAAGATAGAAGTTTTTTTTATCTTAATGCATTTTATGCATTAAGGTAAAACACCTTCTGTGTGCAGCAGCCACCTTCAGCCCCCCCTAACACTTACCTGAGCCCCATCTCAATCCAACAATGACTCTCCCCCGTGATTGGCTGAGACACACAGTGAGCGCCATTGGCTCCCGCTGCTGTCAAAATCAGCGAGCCAATGAGGAGAGAGGGGGGTGGGGCCAAGCCACAGCTCTGTGTCTGAATGGACACTCAGAGCAGCGGCTCGGCTCGGGTGCCCCCATAGCAAGCTGCTTGCTGTGGGGGCACTCGACAGAAGGTAGGGACCAGGAGCACCGATGAGGGACAGGAGAAGAGGAGGATCTGGGCTGCACAGTTTTACTGACACATTTCAAAGTTGCAAAATTGGGTTTGGGCATTAAAGTGGTTGTATACTAGCTCATTAATGCCTTTGTCTTTCAGTTTTTTTTTTCTGGGGTTCACAACCTCTTTAAGGCTGCTTCACACTGGGGCGGTAGGGGGCGTTGGCTGTAAAACAGCGCTATTTTTAGCGCTGTTTTACCGCGGTATTCGGCCACTAGCGGTGCGGTTTTAACCCCCCGCTGGCCGCCGAAAAAGGGTTAAAGCCACTCGTATAGCGCGGCTATAGCCGCGGTATAGCCGCGCTGTCCCATTGATTTCAATGGGCAGGAGCGGTTTAGGATCGGTGAATACACCGCTCCTTCACCGCTCCAAAGATGCGGCTTGCAGGAGATTTTTTCTTCTCCTGCCAGCGCACCGCTTCAGTGTGAAAGCCCTCGGGCTTTCACACTGAACAAACAGCAAAGGCTGTTTTGGGGCGGTTTTCAGGCGGTATTTTTAGCGCAATAACGCCTGCAAACCGCCCCAGTGTGAAAGGGGTCTAAAGGTTTGTTTTGATCTTGGTTGTTAAGGGATTAACTCCTTAATGCCTGAAGGTAAAACATACTGTAGGTGTTTGTTTACCTTATGTAACTATTTTGAGTTTTTCAGTAGGTGCAGAACCTACTGTACAGATCATGTAAGCATGACATGTTTGTTATTTTTAAACAAAATAAAACAAGATTTTAGTACCACTTTAAGCTGGCCAGCCAGCAGGCATCAGTTAGTGTCACAGATGGTGGTGGTGTTAGAGTCATTGTTCTTTAGGTAAGAAAAGAAAAAGAATTGATGTTTTGTGTGAGTGTCAGTTTCGGTAGGACTTTTTTTTTTTTTTTTTTTTTTTTACTATTTTGGGTGAGTTTTTCTTTCATAATAAAACAAAATGAAGAAATATCTGTTAACATTTCCCACCAAATGAAAGCCCAATCTGTCCTAAAAAAACACAAGATATAATCTGGATACAGTAGTTGCTATAGGCACAATTTTACTGACACATTTCAAAGTTGCAAAATTGGGTTTGGGCATTAAAGTGGTTGTATACTAGCTCATTATGCCTTTGTCTTGCAGGGTTTTTTTTCTGGAGGTTCACAACCTCTTTAAAGGTTTGTTTTGATCTTGGTTGTTAAGGGATTAACTCCTTAATGCCTGAAGCTAAAACATACTGTAGGTGTTTGTTTACCTTATGTAACTATTTTGAGTTTTCAATTGTTTAAAATATGAAATAGCAGAAAAAGGTGTGTAGTGTTTCTGTATCAATTCCCTCACTTGCAGCTTTGCTCCGCCCACACTGCAAGGGTTATATGTTCATTTTCTCTAGGGTACTATGCAGTTTTACTCACCTTATATCCCCCCCCCCCCCTGCAGGCTCCCCCTCTCTGTGCCACCAGTCCACCCAAGCCTCCTCTCTTTAGCGCTCCATCCGGCAGTTGTAGCTGTGACATCATCACATACAATGCAAGAATGAATGTCCAGAATTCCTGCATTGTAAGTGAGGATGCAAAGGGTCTGCCAAAACCCTAGACAAAAGAGATGAGCACCATCTACCAAGGGAGCAAGGGATAAGGTAAGTAAAAGTGCTTTTTTAATGTTACCCTAGGCATACAGAGCAGGGAGAGCCCCACTGCAAGTAGTTTTGAATTTTTCCCGGAATTTAGCTTTAAAGTAAAGTATACGTAAAGCTAATTTTTTCAAATTTCGTTTTGGAAAGTGATGAGAAATCCAACAATTTTCAACTGTCATCAAAACAAGAGATGAGCAAAAAACATCCAATGGATAAACCTGTTACATAGTAACAGGATATCCATTCACTTTAGAGAGATCACTTCTTCCTGCTGTGTCTCTCGGGAACAGGAAGTAAAAGGAAATCTCCTTGATGAGACATTAGGAAGAAAAAATAAACTGGCATGTGCGTTAAATGAAAAAAAAAATAATATAATGTATATATTCATACACACTGTATATACTTTCATCTAGAACACAACACAAGCATGATAAATCTGTATTAAAAATTTATTTTATTGAAAATAACTTTCAACAATTTATATATTCACACTTAATAAAATGTCTTGTAGTGTCTTCCCGCAGTATTTAACATTATCAGGAGTAGAGAAAAATCAGTTTGTAAGGAACATTCTGATTGGTTGCTGCAGGTCTGAATTATAGATTCATTTTTTCCATGACTTGCAGCATGCTAAAGAGTGACAATACACAAGTGACCATACCATGTACCTAGTACAGGAATGACCTGATTAGCAAAACTCCCAAAATAAACTATTACTACACTTCTTATTTTTTATTTTTTAAATAAAGTGCATATATATTACATGGCTGTACAAAACTAGGATAAAACAGACCATGCCTCATGTGACCTAAAATCAGATCAATATTATAAAATGAAAGAAGTCCTCCTTTGTATAAGAGAACTTAAAAGGAATTCTAAAGCTGACCCAGTGGGCTTAGCGAAAAAAAAAATGAACCAATTTCTCCATCCACACAAGCGAGGTGGATGGAGGAATACCCCCCACAGGGACATTGTATTTTGACAGTGAAACATGGCCAATCACCTGCAGCCACTGATCGTTTTCCATCATGTCCGCTTGGATTGACTTCAGTTGAACAGAGTTGGCCACATGGATCGAAAATCAGTCGGTTCTGCTGAACTTTCTTTACTTCAATATGTCTATGGCCAGCTTAGGACTGTTGGTTAATACAAACACTGACTAATGCCCCATACACACGATGAGATTATCGGACGAATGATCGTCCGTTTTTATTGCATGCTGATCTCAGATCGAATCTGATGAGTTTACTAAAGTCACGAAAATTCCCGCACGACAGAAATAAAATTTGGAAGTGATGTCATGTGTTGTAATGCATTTGTATGGCATTTTCGAAACGATAGCTGTACTGATTAAACGAAAATCGTACGATCTGGCATAGTACGAAAAAAAATGTCCTGCATGTCCGATAGAATACTATCGGATGAACTGTCCTGATCGGCTCTCGAAAGCTCTGTACTAACGATCCGATTATCGTACGATCGCTTCGAAAGCGGTATTTTCCGTACGATTTTCTGATCGTGTGTACGGGGCATGAGATTCTCACTGAGACTGCTGATTATACTGTTCATAGATGTTCTAAAAAACTGAGAACTTCCTGTGTCCCACAATGAGTATAATCACAGGTTCCGCAGCATCACTTTCTTTACTACAGCTCCTTCCTCAATAATGCTCTGCAACATCACTTTCTATAACACTGCTCCTTCCTCAGTTATGCTCTGCTGAATTTTGTATACAAACATTTTTATTAAAATATATTCCTCAACAGACACAAAGATGTAAAATTTAGTTTGTGTGCATCAAATGGCTTAACAAACTCAGATATTATTTTGTAAAAGTAGCAAGACAGCATCACTGTGCTGTACATAACTCATGCAGAGAGCAGAGCTGTGGGAGGGACCCAGCTGGCCCCACCCACTACAGGCTGCCTACAGAAAACTACAGGAGGGGGCGGAGACAAGACCAGTCACTCTGTACAATAAGGGAGAGCAGCAGTGACCATTCTTTATTTTTTTTTAACAGAAAATTAACAAAAAATAAAAATTGACCGGTCTTTATTACAGGAAGTTACACATGGCTCCTGTATTTACACAATGTTTACTTATCCCAAAGTTCAGTTTTAAGTTATAAAAACAACTCACATATCAGTAATTAGCAGTTTATGGGTCATATCTTCTCTGCGCCACCTTTTCTGTCTGACAGCATGTAATAAATCAATGTTTCTCAACTCCAACCCCCAACAGGACATGTTTTCAGGCTTTTCACTACCTTAGTAATTACCACAAACTGTTTCATCTGAGGGAAATCCTGAAAACATGACCTGTTGGGGGTACTTGAGGACTGGAGTTGAGAAACATTGTTCTAAAAAATACAAGCCATTGCCACTGGATGACTGGCTGAAGTACACATAGAGCCAAAATGTTTCTGGACTTTTGGATAGCGAAGGAAATGGTTAAAACACCTAGGTTTGTTCTTTGATCAATGTGCCATGTCAGGTAGATTTGCCTTCACTTCCTTTCCTAGAGACAGAGCAGCAAATAAGAGGCGATCTCACCCAAGTGAGAGGATATGTCCTCTGGGACAGTTGTCACCAGAACAGCATTTACCATTGGAAGAGTCACCCCTCCCCTCCTGTTCCTGTAAAGACTGCTTGGACTTTGAAGAAAGGGAGCTTGTCCTGAAAATTTGGATGTTAGCGCAAATAAAAAAAATATCCTGGTTATTACTCAATTGTTTTTCTAACTACTCAAAATGTTATATTTCCTATTACTTTCTGTACCAGGAGACACAAATCTGACAGAGGGTGTAATCCTCCCACACTCCATCCAAAACTAAAATACAAATTTTTTTTGGCTTTACATATATTTTTATTAGGAAAATGTAAGAGTTCACAGACCTGTAACTAGCATGTTATAGGTCAGATGTCCCACGTGTCCCCTCTATGTCTGGTAACATGCTCCAAATTTATAAAGAAATCACAGTGGTGAATTACAGGAGTGTGAGAGCTCACAAACCAGTAACTAGTAGATTGATGTTATACGTGTGTCAGTTTCTTTCAGCAGGTTGAACAAAAAAAAACTGACTTGATTGCCCTATCCACACACTCGATGTGGATGGAAGAATCCTCCCCGCTGAGCTATTGTATTCTGACAGCAGAAAGAATGCCCCACCATCAGAATACACTGACCAGCGCTGCAGCTGATCGTGCTGAAATATACTGATAGGGTAGTTCAGTGGTCTCCAAACTGTGGCCCGGGGGGCCGGATGCGGCCCTTTGCTTGCTTTCATCCGGCCCCTGGGGTATTGTTCTCTCCACTGTCAGAAACAGTGGGGCATAGTTCCTGCCACTGACTGCCATTGGGGCACTATTCCTCCCACTGACACCATTTATGGGGCACTATTCCTCCCATTTACACCAATGATAGGGCACTATTCCTCCCATTTACACCAATGAAGGGGCACTATTCCTCCCATTGATATCAACGATGGGGCATTTTTACTTCCCTAATACCAGTCATGGGGCATTGTTTTGTCCCTCTGACACCAGGACATTTTCTACTCTCACTGGCCAAAGTATGGCCCCCCTAAAGTTTAAAGAACAGTAAACTAGCCCTTTGTTTAGAGAGTTTGGAGACCCCTGGGGTAGTTGAACAGAAGTCGAGCAAGAACAGCAGGTTCAGGCTCTCAGTGATGCACTGAGAGGCTGAGCCAGCTGCTGGTCCAGACATCTGGGTGGATCGCGACATTTAAGTCAGGATCTCTCCAGAGCCTGGACTGGCTGAGTGACATCAGCTGACAGCGAACTTCAGACTGCTATTGGCTGAAGACAGATCACAGGAGTGCACAACTAAGAGCTCTTGCACACTGGGGCGGTTTGCAGGCGCTATTGCGCTAATAATAGCGCCTGCAAACCGCCCCGAAAGTGCCTCTCCTTGCATTCCAGTGTGCAAGCCCCGAGGGCTTGCACACTGGAGCGATGCGCTGGCAGGACGGTAAAAAAAGTCCTGCCAGCAGCATCTTCGGAGCGGTGAAGGAGCGGTGTGTATACCGCTCCTTTACCGCTCCTGCCCATTGAAATCAATGGGACGGCGCGGCTATACCGCCGGCAATGCGCCTCTGCAGAGGCGCTTTGCGGTGGTATTTAACCCCTTCTCGGCCGCTAGTGGGGGTAAAACCGCCCCGCTAGCGGCCGCATACCGGCGGTAAAACGCCGCTAATAATAGCGGCGTTTTACTGCCGACGCCGCCCCCCGCCCCAGTGTGCAAGGGCTCTAAGTGCACTCCTATGATCCCCTAATTTTCCTTTAAGTATGAAAAGGTTGTAGGAAGAGTTGTAGAACTCAGCGAGTAAAACACAGCAAGCCATAAATTAGAGCTGGTTGTAGTGCCAATATAATGGGTTTGGACATATGCACTGGCATGTGACCATTCTTTGTATTGGATTAACCATGCATTGAAATCAAAGCTCCTGGACAGTATTTTGAACCTTGATGGATCCCTTCCTATTGTAATTTCATCTTCTTTTCCCCCCGTATCATTCTGGTCTCTCCGCCAACCCCCCCCCCCCCTTTTTTTTTTCCCTTCTCTTTCCTCCCCTCTCCCTTGATGAACTGAGGCCCCGCTGTGGACTATGACCGCAAGGCTGTTTTATTCTTCCTCCTCTTCTCTTCTATACTAGCATCTATTCCTCCTGCTACGCTGAGGTATCTTCCCAGCTATGGATTTTCTGGTTTCTTAAATAAAAACTGGGAGAAATCTATACACTGGGATTATATCTTTGTTTCATTTTTTATACAGTACTTTATAATGTATGCGGAAGCTCAGATTGCATTGAGCTGTGTAAGCCAACAGATGCCTTCTAACCTGCACAATTATCATGCTTCTTGCTCTGTTCTTCCTGAATAATTGTTTTTGTACACTGTTTTTCTGTAAAGTGTATGAGATTTACACAAATAAAGAATGTTAAATAAATAAAAATCACAGCTCCCTCTCAGTTAATCACACAGGCTGACTTCTTCTTCTTCTTATACTCCAGGATGTACTCTGGATAGACCTGAGATTTCTCAAACACCATGAAAAGGGACGGACTGGTGACACTGTTCACATAGGAGTCATAACTCTCAGTGCTCCTACTTTTTCGAGGTGGGCATCTCATTGTGAGATCTCCTTGGATGAAGTCACCGACCAGCACCCGAGCCACAAACATGGTCCTTGTCCCAGCAGGATTGGCAGGAGAGTAATTATGGGCGTACAATGCATCTGCGGCAAAGTAATTTCCTGTTAGGAGAAAGTTTACAAGTTATAAAGCTGTCTCCTCTCCCCCAGTGATTAGACTAAAAACATTGTAACATTGTAGCAATTCATAAAGTCAGAGTCTGCAGCAGGGGCTGATCTGTGTCAGATAACATGAAGGTAGGCTGGTCTGTTCTAGTTCTAGTGATAACTGTAACATTTTGGAAATGTCTTCAATGTGAGGGGAAATCTCCTCTTGGGTGACAACTGAAGAGGATTTCACATGACATTGGAAACATTTTCAAAATGTTCCAGTTTTTGGATTATTGTATACTTTATATTGTCAAAAGTATTGGGACACCTGCCTTTACACGCACATGAACTTTAATGGCATCCCAGTCTTAGTCTGTAGGGTTCAATATTGCGTTAGCCCACCCTTTGCAGCTATAAGAGCTTCAACTCTTCTGGGAAGGCTGCCCACAAGGTTTAGGAGTGTGTCTAAGGGGAATGTTTGACCATTCTTCCAGAAGCGCATTATCCCTTGCAACGAAAGAACCGTTTTACTTATCTGATCCTCTGCTCCCCAGCAGATGGTGCTCCTCCTCCGATCTGGCATAAGATATATATATCTTTTTATTGTTCCACTAGACATAACCCCAGGCAGTGGCAGTTAATTTTTTATGCGCCCAGGGTTGGGCTTTAAGAGACAGAGAAAGAACCCTAAGGATACTGAACTAGCTGTTGCGTTCTGCAAAAGGGGACCTGCCAGTTGCTACAAAATCCAGAAGTTTAATAACTCCAGACAATGGTTTTTTTTTGCACTTTTGGATAAAAATATCTTATTTCTGTGTCACCAATACAGAAATGTCCCAACACTTCTAGTCCTACAATGGGAGGAATTTCCCGAGCTATAAGACAGACAGAAATAAGCTTTCCACACTCCATTAATCACATTTTTTTCCTGAAAAGTATCACTGTACAGTACCCCAGTGTTGGGTCTGTGGTTTTATTTTCTATGTAAGGACTGTGGGCTATTCCCTGTGAATAATACAACAACTGGACTCAGCATAGATTCATATACTCCAAGCACAGAACAAAGGGCCTGTGGATAACTGCTTTTTTTTTACAGAGAAATATGGCATTGAATTAACATCAAATGGCCAACGTACAGAAAAATACTAATGGTGTTTAGTGGGGTCATCCTTTAAGATTTACCTTGTCCATACAAGATACCATTAGTGCCAGGGAGGCTCCAATCAAAGTTGTTCTCGCAGATGGTGGTGATGTTGACGTAGTCCGTGCCGTGGAATAGCTGCTGTTCATTCACATCAATGCCAACATTCTTCTTCTTCATCTGATCCTTTTGCCTGTGACACAAGAAAATGTCAAAGTTGCAAGAAAATGAATTGGCAGCATGATTATTTCTTAGAAAATATATCTTTTTACTCTTTTACTCACACTGGTTAAAGTAGACTGTCAGTAACTTTACAAGTTCCCATGAATAAATTCATGACATGTCACCATATACAGCAACAGTAGTATTATTTAGAAAAGCTTCACCTTTTATCATTAAAAAAGCCATGATAAAAAGGTGGAGCCCAGCTAGGGTCAGTGATTTTGCCTAGGCTGAGATGATATTATTGGTCCGCTAGAGGCAGAAGGAAGCATTTCCTCAGTCTTATCTCCCCCAGTGATCAGGCGGTAATATAACGAGGGGTATAACCCTTCCCTATTCTGTCCAAAACAACAAGAAAAAGTTTTGGCAATCAATACACTTTAAAGTGGTTGTAAAGGCGGAAGGTTTTTTATCTTAATGCATTCTGTGCATTAAGATACAATCTGTGTGCAGCAGTCCCACTCAGCCCTCCTGATACTTACCTGAGCCCCCCCTTGATTCAGCAATGTGCATGAGAAATTTGGCTGTCCAGGATTCTCCTTCCTTATTGGCTCAAACAGCAGCGAAGCGCCATTGGCTCCCGCTGCTGTCAATCAAGGTCAGTGAGCAAATGAGGAGATAAAGGGGGTGGGGCCCGGGCCACGGCTCTGTTTTTGAATGGGCACACGGAGCTGCGGCTCGGCTCGGGTGCCCCCTTAGCAAGCTTCTTACTATGGGGGCACTCAGCAGGAGAGAGGGGCCAGAAGCGCCGAAGAGGGACACGAGAAGAGGAGAATCTGGACTGCTCTGTGCAAAATCACTGCACAGAGCAGGTAAGTATAACATGTTTGGCATTTTTTATTTAAAAAAAAGAGACTTTAGCATCACTTTAAATCTCAATTCCAATTCTTTAACCCGACTTCAATCAGTCCTGTAACTTCCTAAGATCCTAAACGATCAGTGATTTCTGCTTCCCAAATTCTGAAAATCAGGCAAACCTCACAGTATGATTTGTGTACACTGGGAACTATCATCACAAAGTCCAATCTTTTGGCATTTTTGTGGAATTAAAATGCCCCTTTTGAGTTTAAAAAAAAAAAGACAGGATGCTCATTTTAGTTCAAGCCATCTTGGCCATCCTGAGGTTTGTGGCCATTGCTGACATACCTCTGATAGGCCTGCCAGAGGGTGGGGTTCTGAATCCGCCACACTTTCCGAACCTTGTATCCCTGGACTGTCTTGCTGAACATTTCGGCAACATTTGAAAACTCATCACACGTCTGCGGTATGGGAATGTTCTGCAAAAGAAACAAAAATATGTTCAATTTGCGGTACGGGAATGTTCTGCAAATGAAACAAAGATACAGCACTGGATGAAAGATTAATAAAGCCAGAAAAAGAACCTGATGAGAAGTTCAAGTGGGCTGTGTTGACATCTTTTTCAATACAGCATAAGCAAATTAAAAACATCATAAGGAAACATTGGGAGGTCCTCAGACAAGATAACATTCTGGGCACGTTAGTGCCAGAAGAAGCCAAAGACATTTTTAGAGGAGCACCAACCTTACAAGGTCGGGTAGCTCCCAATGTTATTGATCCACCTGCCCGCCCTTCATTTTTTCATGATTTGACCAGTTTTTTCCCATG
The DNA here is from genome assembly GCA_037952925.1 of Lithobates clamitans. Lineage (NCBI taxonomy): Eukaryota > Metazoa > Chordata > Amphibia > Anura > Ranidae > Lithobates > Lithobates clamitans. The sequence continues at coordinate 2,485,436 of JBBGZY010001263.1, forward strand.
TAGAACGTGCGTTGTGTGTCAACACAACACACTAGAGAGACGCAAAGCGACAGAATTTACATCTACCGTCACTGGAAGGAGATACACTATAAAATCATTCTGTACATGTAGCACAGGATATATAGTGTATCTTATTACTTGCCCGTGTCGCAAGCAATACATAGGCCGTACCATTAGGACATTCTCCACAAGAGTAGGGGAACATATCCCTCTAATTAAAGGTAGAGATTCAAAACACACAGTCCCCAGTCACTATAAGGAATTTCACAATAGCAACCCTAAAGGGTCTCAATTTATTATCATAGACAAATATACTCCACCTTGGAGGGGGGGGGGGGGGTCTAGAACTAGAGGGGTTTCCCGTCTAGAAATGTTCTGGATACACAAACTACAGACATTCTTTCCACAGGGCATGAATGTAGAATTGGATATTAATGCTTTTATTGACGACTCTTAATCTGTAATCGTTGTGAACAATTTATATCCTGTATTTATTTATGCACATATTTTCTGTCATAAGACACAGTGACCTATTGAGAATCCATCTCATAATGAATTTCAGGATGAAAACTTTCCTTTACACTTATATGTTTTTGTACAATGTTTTTACACATATTTTTTCTTATTAGTTTGTATATGCCCACATCCAATTGAGATAAGTCAGGGTTTCTTGGCCGTGAGATGTGACAGGATACGGTGTCATCCGGACCATCATATCTATTACTATTTACATAGGGGCTGTAAGAGTGTATCATACTTTATGGCTGAACATCCACATACTGCGTACACTCCTCTCCATCTTTAATGCATAGGACGGTTTTTTCCAGCCGTTCACTCCTCCTCCCCCTACGTAGATGTCAATACCAAGCCATCTCCTAAGGGCGTCGGTACGCAAAACATGTGTATGACGTCATGACGCACGTTGGTGCAACACTTAGAGATGTGGAACGCACGCCAGCTTAGTCGGTTCATAGCGAGGCTATTTGGAACGCATCCTCGTGCCGACGCCGTGACGTAAGGTTGCGAGGTTGAGTGTCGGAAGTATACCACCTCGCAAACCGGAAGACGTCTGGCATATGGTATGTTTACAACTGCATATCTTTGCATTTGAAGAAATCTATATCTCCACAAGACATAATATGAGAGGTGTAAATTATTTTTATATATGGGGACCATTATGATATACTTTGTAGTGCCGGAACGCAAGGTGCGTCCCATTAGAGAGGCTTGGAACGCACGCGGGTCCGCCATCTTGAACGACCCGAAAGTGCCGGATCCAAAAACAAAGGAGCTGGATTCTCATCATAGGAGTCACAGTGCCTTTATTAAGGAGTTTGGCTGCAGTGGATGGGCACCCCAGACGACGTCTTGTAAGATGAAACGCGTCAGGAGGACTCCACTGCCGCCACTTTTTTATGTACAAGCGCTTTTTAAACTACTCAAATGTAAGTGTTTTCCTTTATTAAAAAGTTTACTTTGTTTACAGAATCACACTATGTGGCCCCTTTTTTATTCTTTATGGGCCATGTCCTGGGATATTTAACCACTACTACGGAGAAGATACGTCCGTGAAGGCTCCTAGGACCCCATCCTTCGCTGGCCACCAAGGCTTCCCTTCCATTGCCGGTGGGCAATACAAGCTGGTTTGACCCATAGAGCGTATGCTGTTTTGGGTTCAAACTCTCCGGTAAGCCTCCATTCACTTTGGTGGCGGTATCCTCACATTTATATGCTTATGACACTCTCGGGAAGGCTCTTGGACTCCATCTCTTGCTGGTTACCAAGGACTTCTTCTCATCGCCGGTGGGCAATACAAGCCGGTTTAACCCATAGAGCGTATGCTGTTTTGGGTTCAAACTTTCTGGTAGGCCTCCATTCATATTGGTGGTGGTGCTTTCACATCTTTTCATACCTATGCACGGGGTGATCATGATGGCTTCATGTTAAGATGGACTGTGATTCACTATTATGATGGACTTTTAAAAAAAGACATTAGACATTTTCTTAAACCATTTTTATTTCTATTTGTATTTTATTTTTTAGCGCTACACTTTGTTACACTTGATGTTTATAGCAAAATTTCTATTTGTTGTGTTAGCCGTTTACAACACTGAGTAAGCGCAAAGTTATCTTGGTTTTTTTGTACTGGATGAAAGATGCAAGGGTCTGTCATTAGTCCAGAAACTCAATACACATTAATTACAAGCAAACAGATCACAGGTGACGATAGTTACTATTAATAGTCATTCAAAACCCTTTGTGTCAACTTGTGTGCATGTTATCAGGCCAAAATCACCAGGGTATGTAAACTTTTGATCAGGGTCATTTGGGTAGTTTCTGTTGTGTTTATGATTTAAAAAGGATAAACAAATTTGATTGATAATAAATGGCTTCAGCCAAACACTAACCATGAGTGAAAAAAATGTTTTCGTTTTATCATTCATATTCTCTGAAAATAGGCCAAGAAATCATAAATTCTGCCAGGGTATGTAAACTTATGAGCGCAATTGTATGTTCAATTCTTAAAATGGTTGTAAACTCTCACATATACCCATTGAAGAGACTGGCCTCAGGTGATACACATATTCTCCTACACAATTTGTACCTGTTTATCTGCAGACCTTTCTCCTCTACCTTCAAAGTGCATAATTTTTACAGCTGGTCTGAGCTTTTAGAAAGCAGTAAGCCCCGGTTCACACTGGGACGACTTGTCAGGCGACCTAGTCGCCTGACAAGTCGCCTCCCGTTCTGTGCTATGGAACCGTTCTAAGGGGAGCGACGCAAGTCGCTCCGACTTAGAAAAAGGTTCCTGTACTACTTCGGGGGCGACTTGCATAGACTTCTATACAGAAGTCGTTTTGCAAGTCGCCCGGGCAGTCGTTTGCAGGTCGCCTCGCTGAGGCGACCTGCAAGTCGTACCGAGGCTAAGCAGGGCGCTAAAATCACACTCTGCAGAGCTCAGTGAGGAAAGCACTGAGAGCTGATTGGAAGCAAGGGACACCCCTCCCACAACTCACTGAAACAGAGCTGCGGCTATCAATCACAGACTGTGTGCTGAAGCTCCCTCCCCTGTCTTTTTACCTCTTGGTGTCAAGAAAACTTGTCAGAAGGGACTCATGCAGATAGCAGAGGAACAAGGCAGCAGACAGAAATTATACTTGGTGCTCTGAGTTGAGACAAGTACACGCTATGGTACTATGGTATGTTATGGTATGGTAAGGTACTATGGTATGGTATATGGTATGGTATGCTTTGTTCATATTTCATGTCTGAGGTTGACAAACACCTTAAGTTATATATAAATTCAAGGAAGTGACAAAAGAGTACCTGTGTGATATTTTTAACTATTATGAAGGTCCAGCCCATGATTTTCCTCACAAAGAGCCATAAATATCCAATTTCGCCCATTTGGCGCTTTTTTGCACGCAACCTATCAAGTCTTTTCATGTAGTGAGAATGTTTACTGACTAGTGGGATATACAGTGGGGACGGAAAGTATTCAGACCCCCTTAAATTTTTAACTCTTTGTTATATTGCAGCCATTTGCTAAAATCAGTTAATTTTTTTTCTCATTAATGTACACACAGCACCCCATATTGACAGAAAACACAGAATTGTTGACATTTTTGCAGATTTATTAAAAAAGAAAAACTGAAATATCACATGGTCCTAAGTATTCAGACCCTTTGCTGTGACACTCATATATTTAACCACTTGACCACTGGTCACTTAAACCCCCTTCCTAACAAGACCAATTTTCAGCTTTCGGTGCTCTCACATTTTGAATGACAATTACTCAGTCATACAACACTGTGTCCATATAAAATTTTTGTCCTTTTTTTCACACAAATAGAGCTTTCTTTTGGTGGTATTTAATCACTGTTGGGTTTTTTATTTTTTGAGCTATAAAAGAAAAAAGACTGAAAATTCGGTATATGCTATCTTTGGTATCTAGGCTAGGAAGCCTGAAATAAAAAAAAAATGATCCTGGCTTTGATCGTAGCGGTGAGTCGGTAGAAGCACCGAAGGGCGGCGGGAGGGGGGAACATCCCCTCTCGCCTCCCGTAAGAATGATCAAGCAGTGGAACAGCCGCTATGATCATTCTTATGGTGTAGGGAATCGCCGGCTGAAAAAGCGAATATCTGAATGATGCCTGTAGCTGCAGACATCATTCAGATATCTCCGCACAAAGTCAAGGACGTCATATGACGGCTGGCAGGCAAGAAGTGGTTAAAACGCATTTTTTTAACACAAAGTTGTCCATTTATACAATATTTCTAACACATAGCATGTACATACCAAAAATGACACCCCAAAATAGATTCTCCTACTCCTCCAGAGTACGGCGATACCACATGTGTGAGACTTCCACAGCCTGGCCACATACAGAGGCCGAGTACAGTCGAGTATGGCTGAGCATGGCCGAGTATGGCAGAACATTGCTGAGTATGGCCGAGTATGGCTGAGCATGGCTGAGCATGGCTGGGTATGGCTGAGCATGGCTGAGCATGGCTGAGCATGGCTGAGCATGGCTGGGTATGGCTGAGCATGGCTGAGCATGGCTGAGCATGGCTGGGTATGGCTGAGTATGGCAGGGTATCGCCGAGTATGACTGGGTATGGCTGGATATAGCAGAGTATGGCAGAGTATGGCTGGGTATCACCAAGTATTGCAGAATATGGCTGGGTATTGCAGAGTATGGCTGGATATTGCAGGGTATTGCAAAGTTATGCGGGGTATTGCGGGGTATTGCAGAATATTGCAGGGTATTGCAGGGTATTGCGGGGTATTGTGGAGTATTGCGGAGTATTGCAGAGTATTGTAGGGTATTGCGGGGTATTGCAGAGTATTGCAGAGTATTGCGGGGTATTGCGGGGTATTGCAGAGTATTGCAGGGCATTGCAGAGTATTGCAGAGTATTGCAGGGTATTGCAGAGTATTGCGGGGTATTGCGGGGTATTGCAGAGTATTGCGGTGTATTGCAGGGTATTGCAGGGTATTGCGGGGTATTGCAGGGTATTGCAGGGTATTGCAGGGTATTGCAGAGTATTGCAGAGCATTCCAGAGTATTGCAGGGTATTGCAGAGCATTTATCCATAGATGCAGTTGTAGCAGGGAGAGTGTTTCACCGCTCAGGTGGATCCAAACCCAGGTGTAAGGTTAATGTGAAGCCTTCAGAGTTGAAGAGTCCCAGGTGCTGGCTAAATGCTGAGTAGAGCAAGGTATAGGATAGAAAGATCTGGATGCCGCACACTGGATAAAGTAGAAAACTTGTCTTTATTGTAGAGATAGGATCATCAAAAGTACAAGACAATCATGCAGGATGTACAGGATCAGCTGACACGTTTCACACTCGAAACTGAGTGCTTACTCATAGCTGGCAATTATTGGAATGACTAACATTTATATACCCTAAGAAAGACATCGGTTTCCAGCTGTTACCCATTTTTTCATCTAATTATGTGATCACATAATGTCTTTCTTATTGCAGAGTATTGCAGGGTAGTGCAGAGTATTGAGGGATGGCTGAGCATGGATGGATAGATGGATGGCAATTGTCACAGAGCAGCGCTGTGGGCACTACACATCCAGCCCACAGCGCTGCTGCCATCCGACCTCTCCCCCTCTCCTCTGACACTGTACCGATGACATGACGCCGGTTTGTTTACATGTGAACGCTCCGTCATTTGACGCAGCGATCACAAGGTAAACGGCCGTGATTAGCGGCCGTTTACCAGAATCCTTGATGCGCCGGGTCCTCTGGACCTGGCGGTCACGGATGTTCTCGGGTGCGCACCCCAGGGGGCGCGCGATAACGGGATTCTGGGAGGACGTCACTGTACGCCCTCCCAGAGTTATCCAACCGCCCTGCAGCCGTCATTCGGCTATGGGCCGGTTGGTAACTGGTTAATTCAGGTGCTGTCCATTTCTTCTGATCATCCTTGAGATGGTTCTACACCTTCATTTGAGTCCAGCTGTGTTTGATTATACTGATTGGACTTGATTAGGAAAGCCACACACCTGTCTATATAAGACCTTACAGCTCACAGTGCATGTCAGAGCAAATGAGAATCATGAGGTCAAAGGAACTGCCTGAAGAGCTCAGAGACAGAATTGTGCAAGGCACAGATCTGGCCAAGGTTCCAAAAAAATTTCTGCTGCACTTAAGGTTCCTAAGAGCACAATGGCCTCCATAATCCTTAAATGGAAGACTTTGGGATGACCAGAACCCTTCCTAGAGCTGGCCAAACTGAGCTATCGGGGGAGAAGAGCCTTGGTGAGAGAGGTAAAGAAGAACCCAAAGATCACTGTGGCTGAGCTCCAGAGATGCAGTCGGGAGATGGGAGAAGGTTGTAGAAAGTCAACCATCACTGCAGCCCTCCACCAGTCAGGGCTTTATGGCAGAGTTGCCCGATGGAAGCCTCTCCTCAGTGCAAGACACATGAAAGACCACATGGAGTTTGCTAAAAAAACACCTGAAGGACTCCAAGATGGTGAAAAATAAGATTCTCTGGTCTGATGAGACCAAGATATAACTTTTTGGCCTTAATTCTAAGCAGTATGTGTGGAGAAAACCAGGCACTGCTCATCACCTGTCCAATACAGTCCCAACAGTGAAGCATGGTGGTGGCAGCATCATGCTGTGGGGGTGTTTTTCAGCTGCAGGGACAGGACGACTGGTTGCAATCGAGGGAAAGATGAATGCGGACAAGTACAGGGAAATCCTGGACGAAAACCTTCTCCAGAGTGCTCAGGACCATAGACTGGGCCGAAGGTTTACCTTCCAACAAGACAATGACCCTAAGCACACAGCTAAAATAACGAAGAAGGAGTGGCTTCACAACAACTCCGTGACTGTTCTTGAATGGCCCAGCCAGAGCCCTGACTTAAACCCAATTGAGCATCTCTGGAGAGACCTAAAAATGGCTGTCCACCAACGTTTACCATCCAACCTGACAGAACTGGAGAGGATCTGCAAGGAGGAATGGCAGAGGATCCCCAAATCCAGGTGTGAAAAACTTGTTGCATCTTTCCCAAAAAGAATCATGGCTGTATTAGATCAAAAGGGTGCTTCTACTAAATACTGAGCAAAGGGTCTGACCATGTGATATTTCAGTTTTTCTTTTTTAACCGCTTCAGCCCCGGAAGATTTTACCCCCATCCTGACCAGAGCGTTTTTTGCGATTCGGCACTGCGTCGCTTTAACTGACAATTGCGCGGTCGTGCGACTTGGATCCCAAACAAAATTGACGTCCTTTTTTTCCCACAAATAGAGCTTTCTTTTGGTGGTATTTGATCGCCTCTGCGATTTTTATTTTTTGCGCTACAAACAAAATAAGAGCGACAATTTTGAAAAAACGCATTATTTTTTACATTTTGCTATAATAAATATCCCCCAAAAATATATAAAAAAAAATTTTTTTCCTCAGTTTAGGCCGATCGTATTCTTCTACATATTTTTGGTAAAAAAAAATCACGATAAGCGTTTATTGATTGGTTTGCGCAAAAGTTATAGCGTTTACTAAATAGGGGATAGTTTTATGGCATTTTTATTAATAATTTTTTTTAACTAGTAATGGCGGCGATCAGCGATTTTTATTGTGACTGCAACGTTATGGCAGACATGTCAGACATTTTTGACACATTTTTGGGACCATTGTCATTAAAAATGCACTGATTACTGTGTAAATGACACTGGCAGTGAAGGGGTTAACCGCTAGGGGGAGGGGAGGGGTTAAGTATGTCCTAGGGGAGTGATTACTAACTGTAGGGGGATGGGCTGTGTGTGTGACGTCACTGATCTCAGCTCCCATGACAGGGAGCAGAGATCGAGTGACACTGTCACTAGGCAGAACGGGGAGATGCTGTCTACATCAGCATCTCCCCGTTCGTCCTCTCCGTGAGGCGATTGCGGGTATCCCCACGGCGATCGAGTCCGCGGGACCCATGACCCGACTCACGGAGCTCCCGGCCGACGCGCAGGCAATGGCACGGCGGGGAATTCAAATGGACGTACCTGTAAGTTCATTTGCCCAGCCGGCGTGCGCCGGTCGGGAACTGGTTAATAAATCTGCAAAAATGTCAACAATTCTGTGTTTTTCTGTCAATATGGGGTGCTGTGTGTACATTAATGAGGAAGAAAAAAATGAATTTAAGGGGGTCTGAATACTTTCCGTCCCCACTGTAGCTGTACGATTGCCAGAATGACTCGCTAATGAAGCAGAATTAAAAAAATGTTAAAACCCATTAGAAGTCTCACATCTTTTTATGTATTCATAATCCCGAGTATCTTTATTTGCGACTGATTTTTGCTTGGAAATGCCTTTACAACACATTTTACTCTGCTGCTTTCAGTCCTCCCCCTCCAGTGCTCTGTGCTGACAGAGCTGAGTAACAGCTTTGCTGAGCAAAAGAGGGGATGTGTCTGAGCAGAGATGGGGCTTTCCTGGGCTGAGACTGTTCCTTAGAGCTGATTACCAAGTGCGCTGGATCTAGCTCCGGTGCCTATTGGCCTGCACAGTCATATTTAGACTTCCTGCACAACTGAGATAATGGAGGCTGTTAGTACAAGTATTATCTGAGTATCTATTTTGGTGACTGAATTTGGGCTTTATAGAACACTCTATGTCTCAGTAACATTTACTATCATTGGAATTCAATAAATGTCACATCCGCAGCCTCGATTTCAAATCAGGGCTTTAACGATAGTGCCACCTCGCTTATACACTGCCACATTCAGCACACATTTTATCCTAAAATCCTAAACCACAGTCACTGTCATTTGACCCCTGTACTCGGGTACTAAATCCCAGGAACCGTGGGAGCCGATGAGGTTGAGTTCAGGCACAGATTTACAGTAAATAAATCCATAAGTGTTTTGTTTTAGATGGAGTATGAAAGAGTTAGAACCCCTGTTAGGTCATTACTACTGTCTATTTCCCTGCTGGGGAGATTTACCCTCTTGAACATTATCACCAAAACAGAAAGCAATCGGCGATCTGAAATTCTACAGCTGCCACTGGAACAAGAGGTGAGAGGCAATCGTCCAATGTGCCAGGGACGGATCTAGCCTGTCTGATCTGGGGGTGCAGTATAGGGGCATAATGTCAACACTGTGTGCAAGTCACCGACAGCCTGTCATGACCTGGGAAACACTAGTACATATTAGCCTGTCATTAGATTAGGGTGATTAAACAGATCCTGTTTCCCCTTATATCAGGTGTCCTTATCAAAGCCCCCCCATTACATCAGGAGTCCTCTTCAGAGTCCCTCTTTACATCAGGGTCCCCGTCAGAGTGCCCTCTTGCATCAGACATCCCTCATCTGAGTGTCTTTTTACATCAGGTGCCCCATTAGAGTGCCCCCTTACAGCAGAGGTGTCCTAATCAGTGTATCCCCTTACATCAGGTATCCCCATCACAGTGCCCCCTTACATGGATTTTTCCAATCAGAGTGCTCCCTTACATCAGACATCCCTCATCTGAGTGCCTCCTTACATCAGGTGCCCCCATCAGAGTCCCCCTTACATCAGCTGTCCCCATCAGAGTCCCCCTTATGGTAGGTGTCACCATCAGTGTGCTCCCTTCCATGGATTGTCCCAGAGTGCCTCCTTACATCATGCAAGGAGGCATCCCTTACAGCATAGTTCCCAACTGTCCCTGATTTGGAGGGACTGTCCCTGATTTGGAACAATGTTCCTCTGTCCCTCATTCGTCCCTCATTTTGGTCTGATCTATATAGATGTATATAAAATGCACTTTTTATCTATCGAAAAGTGTTTCCAAGTGCTTAACCCTTCATCTGATTTCTAAATTGCTGCATTTGTAAACTCCAAAAGCCAATATTAAAGTATAGTAGTGGTAAAAAAACGCACTTGTGGGTTTAACCAATCTTGTTTTTTTGTACAATTCTCCTTTAAGGGGGGTGTGGCAAGGGGTGTGTCCTATGCCTGCATACTTTTGCTGATAGGTGTCCCTCATTCCCATCTCAAAAAGTTGGGAGGTATGCTTACAGGGACTGTCCAAATCAGAGCGCCTCCTTGCATCAAATGTCTGCACAAGCCACCCCAGCGCCCCCCTAGATTTGCCCTGCAGTGGGCTTCCAATGACAACTCTTCCTCAGTTTGCGGAGACTTTCCCTCTCTTCCTGTTGTGGAACAGGAACAGGAAGTGAAGAAAAATCTCCCCAAAGAGACTCAGACCAATGTTTTTTTTTCTAACAAATTTTTATTTGTATATTTGACAGAAAATGAGAACAGAATATCCTCAATTACTCCGTTAGAGTTCCTGGAAACATCAAAACATTTACCTATGTAGTAATCACTTCAACTTGAGAATATGGGTCGAGGAAAAATAAACAAATACACTCTCTCCTGCCTATCCAAACGTGTGAGAAACAGTATACCCCTCACACTTAAAATTGTCAGGATCTTCTCATCGCTGTCAGCATTTTACATATAATGAGTTAGTTAAATAAAGAAAAGCAAACAAGATGCATAGTTTCATTGCGAACAGTACCTCTATTTAGCACCATGTCAGACCAATATTTTACCCATTCCCTACTGTCTACAAACACTTAAAAAAAGTCTTAATCTCAGATACACTTTAATTCTATAAGTTGTAATGTTTCCTTCCCATACCTTATACCCTGTCGCAGGCATGGCCTTCAAGTCCCACGTTGGCGGATAATTTACCACCTTCCAGGGGGAGTTCACTGGCTTCTGCTTTGAATGGTTTGTATCAGATTTTATGCTGTACAATTAAAGAAAACAACAAGTGAGAGTCAGGCGCCACCTAGTGGTCACTTATCCATTAACAATTCCTATATGCTGTATGCTGTATGCACAGGAGGTCATTAGGTTGTGATATTCCCTATTACCTTCCTTTCGACATTTTTACCCTGTCCAAGAACTCTAGTTTGTGGTGCATCTCACTCTCCGGCAGGTGATGCATATTAACCTGCTTCATCTCTAAAAGAAGAAAAAAAAATAGATTGAAGATAAATTACTTCACAGGGTATAGAAACCTTAAAGCTTGTATTTTCAGTATGTTTGACATCATGCCTCATTGTATAAAGTTTTTCTAAGAAAATCATTTTGTGAGGTGCAAAGTTTCATACCTGGAGATCTTGCTAGCAACAGCACTTTCCGGTGCAGGCTGACAACGCTAAGCCGCTGCCGGCATCACAACTGCCATCTAAGGCCCCGTTCACACCTATGCGAATTAGATGTGGCTTACACCGCATCCAATTCGCAGGATATTTTAAAATGCATTCATTTGAATGCATCTGGTTCACATATGTGCGTTGCATTCGCACTGCGCATTGTCCAAAAAACGTGTGCTTTTTCTGGGCATTGTGGTGCAAATTACAAGCATGTTATCTTGTATGGGAATGCATCTGATTCGCAAATGCATTCTGTTGTGAACACGAATTCTCTCCTCCTCACTACACCTCCCCCCTCTCCCTGCTCAGCTGATGCACAGATAGAACCCTGAGGCACCGCTGAACAGCTGCTTTTTCTCTTTGCAGGCCTAAAGGGTTGCAAAAGATTGGCTGGCAATCGGCGGCGGCTGGTGCTCAAAATTTTTTGGGGGGGCGCAAACAAACTGAAAAATTGAGAAAAAAAAACATCAATTGCAGCCTTACTGTACCATCAATCGCCACCACTTTACTATCAATCGCAGCCACTGTGCCCATCAGTTTCCGCCACTGTGCCCATCAATTGCCGCCACTGTGCCCATCAATTGCAGCCACTGTGCCCATCAAATGCAGCCACTGTGCCATCAAATGCAGCCACTGTGCCCCATAAAATGCAGCCACTGTGACCATCAATTGCCGCCACTGTGCCCATCAAACGCAGCCGCTGTGCCCATCAATTGCCGCCACTGTGCCCATCAATTGCTCCCACTGTGCCCCATCAAACGCAGCCACTGTGCCATATCAAATGCTGCCAGTGTGCCCCCCGCCGGCCTGCCGTTAGCACTTACCTGTCTCATTGGAACAGCTGCTCGATGTCTTCTCCCGTCTTCTCTTCCCATCCTCTGCTATGATTGGACGCCTGGTGTCCAATCACAGAGCCTGTCGTTTCAGCCAATCAGGTGACGGGTAACAGATCCGATCACCTGATTGGCAGAGAGGTGGTTTAGTTTTAGTAAAGCGAATATTCATTCACTTTTCTAACACACAGCTGAGTGAGTTCGCAGGTCAACTTTTTTGATGCCTATTAGAGCTTATGGCTCTAATCAGGTGCTTCAAAGCCACCCCCCTCTTCTGTAATTCAGGTGCCCTGCGCCCAAAAAGGGGCCGGGGACCTGAATAGGGGGTGGCAGTGGTGGCCATAGATAGATTCATGCAATGCATGAATCTATTAGTGCTAGGGGGGTGGCAGGAGAGAGGGGGCGGCACCCGCACGCCCTTATGGACGCACCACCACTGCTGGCAATGCAGCCGCTGGTTGTGAGGCAGAGGCTTAGTATTGTCAGCCTGCAACAGAACAAAATCTACAACTAGGAAATAGCAGGGAGAAGGCTAGACCCTCCCTTATCTTTTTATTGCCCGTACCCTTTCAAGATTTTCCCCTCACTTGCTGTCACAGTGACCACTTTGTCACCAGAGAGGATGCAGACACACACAGAAAAAAAAATCTGACAGCAGCTATGATTGCTCCCAAAACTAAAAGAGAAACAACTGGCTAAAAATACACTTTAAAGTTCTATAAAATTTGAGCCAATCTTTCTTTAGTTACTTTCTCATTGTTCCCCAAGAATTATTTTTAACTATATTTACAAGTAGGTGTTTGCTGGAACATTGATGCTCACTTTGGCAGTTAGGATCGTCTTTCTGCTTTCCGGCAGTGAACTGGATGGTCCTTGTGGAATTGGAGATGTAGATGGTCTCCAGTTCTGATGATAGAATGGAGGAACACACTTTCTTTGTGTTCTAGGATAGCAGAGAGAAACATGGAAGTTATTACCTTGTATAAAGAAGCACATGGCCCCATATTTAGGCAGCATACAACTATGTAATGTTGGAATGAAGAACCATAGAAAAAAAAATCCCCCTTTATTTGGGACTTTAATAGGCCACCAACTCTTAGGATTAAAAAAATCGAAATTTTAATAATATGCTTAAAAAAGACATGAAAGCGTCTATAACATACAAGATAAAAAATAATTCCATAATAAATACAGAATCGAAACAGAAAATATGTATAGGGTGACAAAAAATAGATGTACTCTCACAGGGGTAATGTACCCCGATACCCGACGCGTTTCCGGTATTCTGGTACCTTTATCAGGGGTTTGAGAGTTGTGGCTATTTCGTACATATATGGATTCCAAAAGGAATGACTCTGTGTTCAGATAGCACCCATAGCCCCTGGGGTTAAATAACGTATTTTCGTAAGTGCCAGACCAGGGTTATATAAGAACAGTGCGTGTATTGAGTTACCAATATCAGAAGGTATAATGGGTGAGCCAACTAGGGAACAAAGCGTTCAAACGAACCAATTACATGTTGGCTATACGCCGGAAGGATCAATGTCCAAGTATAGCTGACATGTAATTGGTTCGTTTGAACGCTTTGTTCCTTAGTTGGCTCACCCATTATACCTTCTGATATCGGTAACTCAATACACGCACTATTCCTATATAACCCTGGTCTGGCTTTTAACATCGTTTTTGTACTAGCGTTTATGAGCGTTTATGAGCGTTTTTTAGCGTTAGCATTTATGGGCGTTTTTAATAAAAATACACAGAGGACACTCCAAAAATCCCACAATGCATTCCAAACTCCCACAATGCATTGAAAAAATAGAACACTGAACACTAATTAAAGCGCGTTTTTGAGCGTTTATCGGCGTTTGGCGTTTTTTGGCATTTTTTTGGCGGTGAAAAACAGCAAATTTCTGGCATTCAGAAAAAAGCCCATAAACTCATGTGTGCATGGACACATAGGATAACATAGAGTGGAGTTTATGGGCTTTTAACCACTTCAGCCCCGGAAGGATTTACCCCCTTCCTGACCAGAGCACTTTTTACAATTCGGCACTGCGTCGCTTTAACTGCTAATTGCGCGGTCATGCAATGCTGTACCCAAACGAAATTTGCGTCCTTTTCTTCCCACAAATAGAGCTTTCTTTTGATGGTATTTGATCACCTCTGCCGTTTTTATTTTTTGCGCTATACACGGAAAAAGACCGAAAATTTTGAAAAAAAATGATATTTTCTACTTTTTGTTCTAAAAAAAATCCAATAAACTCAATTTTAGTCATACATTTAGGCCAAAATGTATTCGGCCACATGTCTTTGGTAAAAAAAATGTCAATAAGTGTATATTTATTGGTTTGCGCAAAAGTTATAGCGTCTACAAACTAGGGTACATTTTCTGGAATTTACACAGCCTTTAATTTATGACTGCCTATGTCGATTCTTGAGGTGCTAAAATGGCAGGGCAGTACAAAACCCCCACAAATGACCCCATTTTGGAAAGTAGACACCCCAAGGAATTTGCTGAGAGGCATGTTGAGCCCATTGAATATTCATTTTTTTTGTCCCAAGTGATTGAATAATGACAAAAAAAAAAAAAAAAATTACAAAAAGTTGTCACTAAATGATATATTGCTCACACAGGCCATGGGCATATGTGGAATTGCACCCCAAAATACATTTAGCTGCTTCTCCTGAGTACGGGGATACCACATGTGTGGGACTTTTTGGGAGCCTAGCCGCGTACGGGGCCCCAAAAACCAAGCACCGCCTTCAGGATTTCTAAGGGCGTACATTTTTGATTTTACTCCTCACTACCTATCACGGTTTTGAAGGCCATAAAATGCCCAGATGACATAAACCCCCCCCAAATGACCCCATTTTGGAAAGTAGACACCCCAAGCTATTTGCTTTGAGGCATGTTGAGTCCATGGAATGTTTTATATTTTGACACAAGTTGCGGGAAAGTGACAATTTTTTTTTTTTTTTTTGCACAAAGTTGTCACTAAATGATATATTGCTCACACAGGCCATGGGCATATGTGGAATTGCACCCCAAAATACATTTAGCTGCTTCTCCTGAGTACGGGGATACCACATGTGTGGGACTTTTTAGGAGCCTAGCCGCGTACGGGACCCCGAAAACCAAGCACCGCCTTCAGGATTTCTAAGGGCGTACATTTTTGATTTTACTCCTCACTGCCTATCACAGTTTCGGAGGCCATGGAATGCCCAGGTGGCACAAACCCCCCCCAAATGACCCCATTTTGGAAAGTAGACACCCCAAGCTATTTGCTGAGAGGCATGGTGAGTATTTTGCAGCTCTCATTTGTTTTTGAAAATAAAGAAAGACGAGAAAAAAAAATTTTTCTTTTCTTTTTTCAATTTTCAAAACTTTGTGACAAAAAGTGAGGTCTGCAAAATACTCACTATACCTCTCATCAAATAGCTTGGGGTGTCTACTTTCCAAAATGGGGTCATTTGGGGTTTTTTTTTGCCACCTGGGCATTCCATGGCCCCCGAAACTGTGATAGGCGGTGAAGAGTGAAATCAAAAATTTACGGCCTTAGAAAGCCTGAAGGCGGTGCTTGGTTTTCGGGGTCCCGTACGCGGCTAGGCTCCCAAAAAGTCTCACACATGTGGTATCCCCGTACTCAGGAGAAGCAGCAGAATGTATTTTGGGGTGTAATTTCACATATTCCCATGGCATGTTTGAGCAATATATCATTTAGTGACAACTTTGCGCAAAAAAAAATAAAAAAAATAAAAAATTGTCTCTTTCCCGCAACTTGTGTCACAATATAAATTATTCCATGGACTCAACATGACTCTCAGCAAATAGCTTGGGGTGTCTACTTTCCAAAATGGGGTCATTTGGGGGGGGTTTGAACTGTCCTGGCATTTTATGCACAACATCTAGAAGCTTATGTCACACATCACCCACTCTTCTAACCACTTGAAGACAAAGCCCTTTCTGACACTTATTGTTTACATAAAAAAATAATTTTTTTTTGCAAGAAAATTACTTTGAACCCCCAAACATTATATATTTTTTTTAAAGCAAATGCCCTACAGATTAAAATGGTGGGTGTTTCATTTTTTTTTTTTCACACAGTATTTGCGCAGCGATTTTTCAAACGCATTTTTTGGGGAAAAAACACACTTTTTTACATTTTAATGCACTAAAACACACTATATTGCCCAAATGTTTGATGAGATAAAAAAGATGATCTTAGGCCGAGTACATAGATACCAAACATGACATGCTTTAAAATTGCGCACAAACGTGCAGTGGCGACAAACTAAATACATTTTTAAAAGCCTTTAAAAGCCTTTACAGGTTACCACTTTAGATTTACAGAGGAGGTCTACTGCTAAAATTACTGCCCTCGATCTGACCTTCGCGGCGATACCTCACATGCATGGTGCAATTGCTGTTTACATTTGACGCCAGACCAACGCTTGCGTTCACCTTAGCGCGAGAGCAGGGGGGACAGGGGTGCTTTTTTTTTTTTTTTTTTTTTTTCTTTAATATTATTATTTTTTTATCTTATTTTTAAACTGTTCCTTTCATTTTTTTTTTTTTTAAATCATTTTTATTGTTATCTCAGGGAATGTAAATATCCCCTATGATAGCAATAGGTAGTGACAGGTACTCTTTTTTGCAAAAATTGGGGTCTATTAGACCCTAGATTTCTCCTCTGCCCTCAAAGCATCTGATCACACCAAGATCGGTGTGATAAAATGCTTTCCCAATTTCCCAATGGCGCTGTTTACATCCGGCGAAATCTACGTCATAAAATGCTCGTAGCTTCCGGTTTCTTAGGTCATAGAGATGTTTGGAGCCACTCTGGTCTCTGATCAGCTCTATGGTCAGCTGGCTGAATCACCGGCTGCATTTTCAGGTTCCCTGTTGAGACAGGAGAGCCAGAGAAAAACACGGAAGATGTTGGGGGGGGGGGGGGCATTCCCTCCCACTGCTTGTAAAAGCAGTCTAGAGGCTAATTAGCCACTAGGATTGCTTTTACATGAAAGCCGACCGCTGGCTGAAAAGAATGATACCAAGATGATACCTAAACCTGCAGGCATCATTCTGGTATAACCACTCAAAGTCGTGAATGGCATACCTGAAGACAAAAAAATGGTTAACAATAAAGCACAGTAAACGGTAAGGTATAAAAAATTGCATACCTGAAAAGCAAACATGATAAAACATAATAACAATAAAACATTGCAGAATAGAATACAGTAAAAAAGAGCAGAACAATAGAGAGAGAATAGAGAGAGAGAGAACAATAAAACGACAACTATTTTTATTTTATATTTTTGTTTGTGTTTTTTTTTTTTTTACACTTTTTTTTGTAACTAACTATAATAACTGTAACCGGTTCCAGGTTCGGGTCTCTCAAAATGCGATGGCATCTCGGGAGACCCTGTGAAAGTGTGCCTAGTCTGTGCAATGCTGTACCCTACGCTAATACTCAACTAGTGCATGGTAGCGTTCAAAACATTCACCAATGCAAAGACCAGGATTGTCAGGACAGGAGGGACAATAATAGCGGGTGTCACGCCAATATCCGCGCTTGCTGCAGACACAACATCTTTTTTGGGGGGTTCGCTGGGTAGGGGTACTCGGGAGGACATAAAGAAAATGCCTCTCATGCAGCTGACTGAATTTGGTTGGGGATGTGAATGGGGGAAGTACGGGCGCTGCAGAAGCGGTGGGTTCCCAATTAGGATTGGCGAATGCAGCAGGAAGGGCACTATGGGCATGACGGGCCTGTGTTTGTCTTTTTGGTGGCAGCGGGACACTACTTGTGCTTGCCACCTCACCAGCTTGAACTGCACTTATGGGACTCGCCACGTCACCAAGTGTTACTGCAGTGCTGGTTTGACTACGACCGGGGTGTACTAGGCCTCTGGTGCTTGCCAGTTCACCAAGACGCTACAAAAAAAACTGTTAGCGATCGCAGGGATCAGGCCTGACTCTGCAAACGCTGCAGTTATGCGTTTAGAGTTTTGTAAGTGACAGTGATCGATCGATACTGCACTTGGGTGGGCTGGGCCGGGCCGGGCGGAGGGGCAAAACGCAGGTGCTAGCAGGTATCTGGGCTGATCCCGCTAACACTGCGTTTTTGGGAACCCTAAACTGCTGGGGACGCTAGTATAGATCTGATCGGATCAGATATTGATCTGTTCAGATACTATACCACTAAGGGAGGTGTACGCTGCGTGCGTGGGTGTTAGCGGTACTGGCGCTAACCTGACGCTGCCTGGGGCTGGTGCTTGCCAGTTCACCAAAATGCTACCAAAAAAACTGTTAGCGATCGCAGGGATCAGGCCTGACTCTGCGAACGCTGCAGTTATGCGTTTAGTGTTTTGTAAGTGACAGTGATCGATCGATACTGCACTTGGGTGGGCTGGTCTGGGCCGGGCGGAGGGGCAAAACGCAGGTGCTAGCAGGTATCTGGGCTGATCCCGCTAACACTGCGTTTTTGGGAACCCTAAACTGCTGGGGACGCTAGTATAGATCTGATCGGATCAGATATTGATCTGTTCAGATACTATACCACTAAGGGAGGTGTACGCTGCGTGCGTGGGTGTTAGCGGTACTGGCGCTAACCTGACGCTGCCTGGGGCTGGTGCTTGCCAGTTCACCAAAATGCTACCAAAAAAACTGTTAGCGATCGCAGGGATCAGGCCTGACTCTGCGAACGCTGCAGTTATGCGTTTAGTGTTTTGTAAGTGACAGTGATCGATCGATACTGCACTTGGGTGGGCTGGTCTGGGCCGGGCGGAGGGGCAAAACGCAGGTGCTAGCAGGTATCTGGGCTGATCCCGCTAACACTGCGTTTTTGGGAACCCTAAACTGCTGGGGACGCTAGTATAGATCTGATCGGATCAGATATTGATCCGATCAGATACTATACCACTAAGGGAGGTGTATGGTGCGTGTACGGTGCGTGCGTGGGTGTTCGCGGTACTGGCGCTAATCTGACGCTGCCTGGGGCAACGCATATCACCGCCGGGCGATCAGGGGGCTAAACCTTTATTCGGTAATAAACGGCGGGTGCCCTGACACTATAAAAAATAAACTAACTAACCAGCGTCACCCGTAACAGTTATACGGTGATCAGTGGTGAAAGGGTTAACTAGGGGGCAATCAAGGGGTTAAAACATTTATTAGATAGTATATGGGGGTCCCTGATGCTATAAAACGCTGACGGCGAACCTAAATATTTACGTTCCTAACTAGCGTCACCAGTGACACTAATACAGCGATCAGAAAAATGATCGCTTAGCGACACTGGCGACAGGGGGTGATCAAGGGGTTAAAACTTTATTAGGGGGGGTACTGGCGCTAATCTGACGCTGCCTGGGGCGACGCATATCACCGCCGGGCGATCAGGGGGCTAAACCTTTATTCGGTAATAAACGGCGGGTGCCCTGACACTATAAAAAATAAACTAACTAACCAGCGTCAACCGTAACGGTTATACGGTGATCAGTGGTGAAAGGGTTAACTAGGGGGCAATCAAGGGGTTAAAACATTTATTAGATAGTATATGGGGGTCCCTGTCGCTATAAAACACTGACGGCGAACCTAAATATTTACGTCCCCAACTACCGTCACCAGCGACACTAATACAGCGATCAGAAAAATGATCGCTTAGCGACACTGGTGAGGGGGGGTGATCAAGGGGTTAAAACTTTATTAGGGGGGGTAAGGGGGGTACCCTAGACCTACAGGGGGGTTACAGTAACTGTCCTAACACTGCTAACTGTCACAAACTGACACTATGCAGTAATCAGGAAAAAAAAAAAAAAAAAAAAAAAAAAACCTGCTTGGTGTCAGTTTGTGACAGGGGGGGGGGTGATTGGGGGGGGATCGGGGGGCGATCGGGGGGGGATCGGGGGTGTAATGTATGCCTGGCATGTTCTACTGTGTTGTGTAGTGTTGTGCACTTACTTACATGTCATCTCTCCTCGGCGCTGGAACGGAAACTGACAGCCGAGGAGAGATGACATCACATCCTCTGCCTCTGTGTACTATACAGAGGCAGGGGATGTCTCTCATTGGCTGGGAGCGATCGCGAGGGGGGGGCCACGATCGGATGGTCTCCCCCTCGTCTCTCATCGCTCCCAACCAAATGCCGACCGCAGCTGGCACAGGGGGGGGGTCCGATCGGACCCCCCACCCGCGGGAAGGCAATCACGTACTAGGTACGTGATTTTGCCTGCCCGTGCCGCTCTGCTCACGTATATAGGCGTGAGGCGGTCGGCAAGTGGTTAAAGAAAACGCCCAAACTCCAATAAACCGCAGCTTATCAGCTCCAGTGTGCATGGAGCCTAAGCGGTTAGAAAGTTTACACAGTAGGATTATAGAATATACAAATATTTATTTTCTGCACTTTTTTTGTCACTGTTTGCACTAAATGCACCCGTGACACACACCCCTCAAGTATTTAGAGGTTATAGATCACCTCTTAATAAGAGCAGCACCATACCCATCCCCTCTTTTTCACATGAAGTCCACTCTCTGCTGACGTCACTGGAATCAGTCAAGGCACCGCGTCATCCCGACTTCCAAGTCTAGATCCGCCAGCTGCCTTAGACGCTGAGACAGCCTCTCCCCACCCCTCCACAGCTCAGCGCTCCAATGAGCCTGGAGGATCAGAGAAGGGAGAGTGCTGACTGACTGTCAGCAGCTTTCCTCTCGGGGATCTGTGAGAACTGAGCTATCGGCAATGTTCGGTGGATCGGTTCTCAGTGCAGAGACAGCGGGGGACAGCTGCAGCATTTTCGGCGGTTCTCCGCCGGGGGAACTTCGTACTGCGCAAGCGCTGTGGGGGAACTTTTTTGCCAAGCTTCATACTGCGCATGCGCAGTACAGGGGGGTCCTTATCCGCCGTTGGAACTTTTTCGGCAAGACACTGGTCTAAGGCACACATACATGTGAGTGAAAATTTTTTATATGACCTCTTTAACTATTAAAAGTATGGAATTTTGCACAATGATGGCCGTTTTTGTCTTTTGAGAACTATATTATTATAAGAGAATGGTCTGGGATTTGGTGGAGACATATCTACTCATCTACATGGAGGATTAAAGAAAGGCTATACACAGGCTTGTTTATAACTGCTTTTTGGTTAGCACATAGATTGGATGGTGGTGGTCAATCACAAC
This sequence comes from Lithobates clamitans, assembly GCA_037952925.1. Classification (NCBI taxonomy): domain Eukaryota; kingdom Metazoa; phylum Chordata; class Amphibia; order Anura; family Ranidae; genus Lithobates; species Lithobates clamitans. The sequence continues at coordinate 2,506,610 of JBBGZY010001263.1, forward strand.
ATGATTGCTTTGGAAGTCACCATTTGTTCAGCACAGAGAATCAACTTATCTGGACTTTGCTTGGTTCATATTTCAACGTATGTTTATTTTTGTTATGGGACCAGGTTTTTTGATGGCAAATTATTAGCACATTATTACACTATTTTATGTATTTAAAGGGCCAGTGCTATTACACAAACAAAAAGTTTTTTCCTTTTTACACAAAAATTCAGACCTGATTCACGCCCGAATCGGTGAACAGGGGCGCACTGGACCCCCTGCTGTGACCCACGGCCACATCAGTGTGAACCCAGGCTTATTGTCATAGTGACAAACCTGCAACAGGGACACAGACAGAACTAGGAGTTCTAGTCTTCACCATCCTTAAAGCAGAACTAAACTGCATCTGAGCAAAACAAACTTAAAATTATATTTAATTCATTTTTAATATTCCAGCAAACTTCGCCATGCATCCATATTTCCTTACTTTATTTTGTTTATTCAAAAAAAAAAAAAAAACCTAGCCATGTCCAGCAAATGTATTCTGAAAGCATCACTTACCAGGCGCTGATACTTAGTCCATGTACCTAACTCATTCAAGTTGCTGTCAGCTAAAAAATAGAAAAAAGGTGAACAAGGTAATTATTAAAACAGCATACCAAATCAAAGCCTTATATTTCTTTTAAAACCAATGTAAAAATGATGTAGGAAGGCAAATTAGTCATAGAGTTACTGTCAAGTTGACCTACGTATACCAACACTGCTAAATTCAGGCTGGCATCTGGACTTTGATGGCCTCTTGACCAGGAAAATAAGTGCTATGTTTCTTTGAAATTTTTCAGAACTTTGTCGATCATCTCCACATTAACAAAGTCAACATTTATAATCATATTTTTTTCTGGACTGATAGTACACCCTTTAGGATTCCTTATGACCTGAAGAGGGGAATATAAGCCATTAAAATATAATGGCCTTCCAAATACATACATTCTGTTTCCACGTGAGCTAGATAGGGGTTCCTTATGGCTGTTCAGCTCGTGGAGAGATACCAGATCTGTTGGTCCCTTCACGGTATAGCATTTGTCGCAGTGCGATATCAGCCTGGGTGACGTTTGGAACGTACCCAGACTGACTAAACATGCCCCCATTGTTCCACTAATCCACCACAGATAGACCCACATTTCCAAGCCTTTAGCCCTGAAGAAGGGCTTAAACCCCAGAATGTGTTGGCCTTTTCCTGTATATTTGTTTGCAAATAAACAAGTTTTTAAATGATCTAAAGATTTATTTTCCAGTGCTCCTTGCCCACTGGGACAAATTCACACATATTACTGGACACAAAATTTGTATGCTATTTGAGCCATCAGATCAACAAATTTAAGAGAAATAGTGAAGTGTAAGGGCGAGCTTAAAGTGATTGTAAATGAACACCTTGTAAAACAACCCATACAGTTTAAAATAGAAATGAAAGGCAAAACATTTGTGTATAGATATAAAAACATTATAAATACATTTTTTCCCTTTTTTTATAAATGATCAAATATCCTCTGTTCTCTGCTGCATAAAAGCTGCGGGGGAGGAGAAACAGCAGTACACTAATCTTCCCAGTGAAAGGCTGTGCAGTGGAGGTGTGTCAGGACAAGTCTAAACATTGGAGGAAAGCAGGCCGAGTTCTTAGCATAGCTAGAGAGCTGACCACGGTGTGTTCTCCTGCTTAGTGTGGTCAGTTTTTAAAAGTAAAACAAAGGGACTGGCAGGAACACCAGGGATTTCACACAAAGGAAGCAATAAAAAGAACAGGATGCTTTATCCTACAAGTACATAGTACTGCAGGCACATATCAGGAATATGAAATGTTGGGGTAACAAGCACTTTAAAGCCAACCTTCAGTCGTTTTCTCATCTTTCCACTTATTACATTTTATGCCCTTGTTGTTTTAACTTTGGATAGTAAACATTTTTTTCTGCCAGTAAATACCTTATACAGCCCACTCTCGTGAGAGTTTGCTAGCAAGGGGGGTTGGGGGCAGGAGATTAGAAGAGGGATGAGTCACAGGAGAGCATGGGTTTCCCCTTAAAATCCATACCAGACCCGAAGGGCCTGTATGGATTGGGGGGGGGGGGGACCCCTACGCCGTTTTTAAAAACATTTTTGTATTGCCGCCAATGGTATTGTATTGCCGGCAATTTAAATGTAATTTTTTTTCTTTATAAATGTCAGTTTTGCTGCAGCAGGTTCTATACAGTATGACTTTACAGGCAGACTAGGGGGACCCCCCAGGCACTATATTTAAAGGAGTTTTTCATTTTTATTGTTTCACTTTAAAGCATCATTAAAATCACTGTTCCTATAAAAACAATCTTTTTTAAAAAAAAAAGTTTTGCCTTGATTCATGTCCCCCAGAGCAGCATGGCTCTTTTATGGTGAATAACTTGCATATAAGCCTTCAAAATTTGCACTTTTGATTTTTTAAGTTCAAGACTCATAGACTTTAATAGGGTTCGCAGTTTGGGTCCAACCTTTTGCGATGTTGGAGAGTTCTGGAGCAAACCAAACCAGGGGGGTGTTCGGCCCAACTCTAGTTACAATTAGCTTCTAGATGGGGATAAGAACGGCCAAGCTGCATATGTTTTATTGTCATGGATCCACCTTTTACTTTACACCTAAAATGATGATAGCTTTGGACAAAATAAATCTTGTATTTTAGAGCAGGGGTCTCCAAACTTGCTAAACAAAGGGCCGGTTTACTGTCCTTCAGATTTAAGGGGGCCCGGACTGTGGTCATTGGGAGTAGAAAAGGTCCCAACATCATTGAGAGAAAAGTAATGCCCTATTGTTTGTCTCAATGGGAGTAATTGTGCCCCATCATTGGGAGAAATTGTGCCCCATCATTAGCGTAATTAGAAAATTAGAAAAGTCCCCATGTTCCTCATAATTGCTGCTGGAAATTCACTTATAAATTCAAAAGACATTGCCCTTTCATAATTATCATTATTACTTCCATATTTCTACTCCCTTCCACTTACATTTCTGAGGCGTTACAGAGGAAATATTTGTGGCTGGTTGAGGTTCAGAAGCAGTTGCGTTGGTGGATTTTGATTGCAGATCAACCGAACCACTTGGGTGTTGTTGGTTGCGATTTGCTGCATCAGGTTTTATTATTGGTTTTACATCCGTTTGTTTTCTTGAAGGTGTATCAGCTTGGTTAGCAGTAGATGGACTTCTTGTGGAAGATTTTTCTGATTTTACAGAAACTGAGGATGCTTTTGCTGAAATTCTAGATTGAAAAATGCTTGGCTCAGCAATAAATGAACTCTCCCTAGAAGAGGTCACCAATGTTTTGGATGATAATGAAGGTATTGATGAAACAGCTGAAAGACTAGCAGATGCAGTAGATTGTTTTACTTGAGTAAATGGACCTCCTTTTGAAGGACTGAAGGATGTGCTTGAAGTTAAGACTTCCGGTGAAGTAATGCTTGGGCCACTCTCCAAGGTCGTGAATGTTGGTTGACTGGGTGTACTAAGTAGTGCTGGGTGATAAGTCGACATCCCTTTTCCAGGTGGAATTATAGATGTGTTTGACAAATTAGAATACTTGACTGGAGGAGAGACAGCTGGTTTTGTCTGAGCAGCAGTTGGGTATGAAGACTGAGTGTAGGGCTGAGAAATAATTGATGCAACACTGGCTGTATTTGGTGGACCCATTTTTGGGAAGTTGAATGGTGCACTAGGGAATGCTTGGCCAACTTTATAATTATCGAATTCTACTGGCAGAGCTGGAGTACAAAGCAGTTCAGGCTCGTTTACGTTAGACGACACAAACAGGTCTTTAGAAGATTGTACAAATCTTGTTCCTTCTTGTGGTGTCACCCCTGCAGATGTTCTTGAACTTTTGCCTTGTACATTTTCTAGCGGTGATATGTTTGGGCTAAACCATTCATCCATGAGACTTTCAAGCCTTGTTGTGGAAATTGTGCGACTATGATCCCTCTCATCACAGTTGTAATTTTTATCTCCCAAACGTTGGCCCGCACTACATCGGGATCGTAGGCTGCTGTCAGATTGCTGATGGACGTGAGGCCCTTCAGATGTTGGGAATAACACAAAATTTAAACTCTATCACTCATAAATGCAATTCACACACCTGGCTTTTCATTCACTTTACAATTTACAAGTCAACAGCTTTCTCTCTATTTCTTTCAAACTCTGTTCTGTGCATTTTCTGCAATACATGCACATTTTTCTCTCTCTTTTTTGTTTTTTTTTTTTAAATAGTTTTTATATTTTTCTCTTTTTAATATGCTGCAAATACAGAAAAATTCCTGGCAATTCTGTCATTAATCCCGGGATCTCCTAATTTTCTGCTTATGCGACACTGCTTATGATGCACTGAAATCTCAAGCAGTGCTGTCAGCCCTAGCCAATCAGGTGACGGGTAACAGATCGGAGCACCTGATTGGCAGAGAGGCAGTTTAGTTTTAGTAAAGCGAATATTCATTCACTTTTCTAACACACAGCTGAGTGAGTTCGCAGGTCAACTTTTTTGATGCCTATTAGAGCTTATGGCTCTAATCAGGTGCTTCAAAACCACCCCCCTCTTCTGTAATTCAGGCACCCTGCGCCCGAAAAGGGGCCGGGGACCTGAATAGGGGGGTGGCAGTGGTGGCCATAGATAGATTCATGCAATGCATCAATCTATCTATTGGTGCTAGGGGGGTGGCAGGAGAGAGGGGGCGGCACCCGCGCGCCCTTATGGACGCACCACCACTGCTGGCAATGCAGCCGCTGGTTGTGAGGCAGAGGCTTAGTATTGTCAGGCTGCAACAGAACAAAATCTACAGCTAGGAAATAGCAGGGAGAAGGCTAGACCCTCCCTTATCTTTTTATTGCCTGTACCCTTTCAAGATTTTTCCCTCACTTGCTGTCACAGTGACCACTTTGTCACCAGAGAGGGAAGTGAAGGAAAATCTGCTCTATAGGATGCAGACACACACAGAAAAAAAAAATCTGACAGCAGCTATGATTGCTCCCAAAACTAAAAGAGAAACAACTGGCTAAAAATACACTTTAAAGTTCTATAAAATTTGAGCTAATCTTTCTTCAGTTACTTTCTTATTGTTCCCCAAGAATTATTTTTAACTATTTTAACAAGTAGATGTTTGCTGGAACATTGATGCTCACTTTGGCAGTTAGGATCGTCTTTCTGGTTTCCGGCAGTGAACTGGATGGTCCTTGTGGGATTGGAGATGTAGATGGTCTCCAGTTCTGATGATAGAATGGAGGAACACACTTTCTTTGTGTTCTAGGATAGCAGAGAGAAACATGGAAGTTATTACCTTGTATCAAGAAGCACATGGCCCCATATTTAGGCAGCATACAACTATGTAATGTTGTAATGAAGAAGTCCCCATTTTGTAAGATGAACCCATACTGGCACGCCTTGTTAAAGGAGAAGTCACTATTCTGTACTCCTACTTCTGGATCTTTCAGCTGCCTTTGACACGGTTGACCACCCCCTCCTCCTCAAAAAACTTTACTCCCTCGGTCTCCGTGACTGCGCTCTTCAGTGGCTCTCATCCTACCTATCCCAACGCACCTTCAGTGTCACTTACAATTCTACTTCCTCCACTCCTCTTCCCTTCTCTGTCGGGGTCCCCCAAGGTTCTGTTCTTGGACCTCTTTTATTTTCAATATACACCTCTTCCCTGGGTCAGCTGATAGCCTCTCATGGCTTTCAATATCATTTCTATGCTGATGACATGCAAATCTATCTCTCCACCCCTCAACTCACTCCATCAGTCTCTTCACGCATCACTAACTTACTAACCGACATATCTGTATGGATGTCACACCACTTCCTCAAACTCAACTTGTCCAAAACTGAGCTTATAATATTTCCTCCCCCACGTGCCTCTTCCCTTGACTTCTCTGTCAAGAGCAATGGCACAACCATCCACCCATCTCCACATGTCAGGGTGCTAGGTGTTATCCTGGATTCTGAACTCTCCTTTCAGCCCCACATCCAATCACTTTCCAAAGCTTGCCGCCTCAACCTCCGCAACATCTCTAAACTACGTCCCTTTCTAACCAATGAAACCACAAAGCTCCTAAATCACTCCCTGGTTATCTCTCGCCTTGACTACTGCAACTCACTCCTCATTGGCTTACCTTTAAACAGACTATCCCCCCTGCAGTCCATCATGAATGCTGCTGCCAGACTTATCCACCTTACAAACCGCTCAGTGTCTGCTACCCCTCTCTGCCAATCCCTCCATTGGCTGCCACTCGCCCAACGAATTAAATTCAAAATATTAACAATACGTTACAAAGCCATCCACAACTCTGCCCCCAGCTACATCACTAACCTAGTCTCAAAATACCAACCTAATCGCCATCTCCGTTCCTCCCAAGACCTCCTGCTCTCTAGCTCCCTCATCACCTCCTCCCATATCCGCCTCCGGGACTTCTCCCGAGCCTCGCCCATCCTCTGGAATTCCCTACCCCAATCTGTCAGACTGTCTCCAAATTTATCCACTTTTAGGCGATCCCTGAAAACTTTCCTCTTCAGAGAAGCCTATCCTGCCTCCATCTAATAACTGCACTATTTTCTCCATTAGCTCATCCCCCACAGCTATTACCCTTTTGTATAACTTGACCCTCCCTCCTAGATTGTAAGCTCTAACGAGCAGGGCCCTCTGATTCCTTCTGTATTGAATTGTATTGTACTTGTATTGTCTGCCCTAATGTTGTAAAGCGCTGCGTAAACTGTCGGCGCTATATAAATCCTGTATAATAATAATAATAATAATAAGTCCAGCGTGAGCTTTTTAGGCAGGGCTTCTCCTCTGGGTCACAGGAGCTCAATTCGATTTGCACACCTGTGACCCATTTTCAGCAGAGAGCGGTCTGAAGTCCACTCTCCATCAGTCGAGGCAGTGTGTCATCCCGACTTTGAAGTCTGGATCTGCCAGCTGCCTTGATTGACGGCAGTCTCAGCGTCTCATCAAGACGCTGAGACAGCCTCTCCCTGCCCCTCCACAGCTCAGCACTCCAATGAGCATGGAGGATCAGAGAGGGGAGAGCACTGACTGACTGTCAGCAGCTTTCCTCTCGGGGATCTGTGAGAACCGAGCCATTAGTGGTGTTCAGTGGATCGGTTCTCAGTGCAGAGACGGTGGGGGACAGCTGCAGCATTGGTCTGATGCTCCATCCACCGAGGTAAGTAGGAATAAAAAAAAAAAAAAAAACCCATACTGCTCTTTTTTGAGCTTCCGAAGGTTTTATCCCCTTCATAACCAGGCCATTTTTGCCATTTAATACTGCGCTACTTTAACTGGTAATTGCGCGGTCATGCAACACTGTACCCAAACAAAATTGATATCATTTTTTTCACACAAATATAACTTTCTTTTGGAGGTATCTGATCTTACCACTTGTTTTTTTTTTATATGGATTTAAAAAAACATTTTTACTTTCTGCTATAAAACATATCCAATTTAAAAATTGAATGACTTCATATATTTTGGCTAAAATGTATTCTGCTACGTGTCTTTGGTAAAAAAAATTCAAATAAGCATATATTGATTGGTTTGCGTGAAAGTTATAGTGTCTGCAAACTATGGTATATATATTGGAATTTTATTTTTATTTTTAAACTTGTAACGGCGGGAATCAGCGACTTATAATGGGACAGCGATGGTGCAGCGAGCAATCTGACAATAAGGCCTGCAGTTAAAGCCTTGTTTTCAGTGCAGTACATTCGGCAGGAAACTACGTCAGCGGCGCACAACAGGCCTCCGCACGTTTCGCATAAATAATGCATTGAGGCTGGTTGTGCGACGCTGACGTCATTTCCTGCCGAATGTAACGCACTGAAAATGAGGCTTGAACCGCATGCCGGCTCCTAGTAGTATACAGCCATTATAAGCAGATACTGGAAGGCTGGAGAGACTCAGTGCCGGTGTTCTGCCGAGAAAGTTCCCCTCAGCGTATAATGACCCCCCCTGTAGGCGTATCGCTTGCGCAGTACGAACAACAAGGGAGCCACCGAAAATCTCCAAAGCTGAACAGCTGTGAGTCAGCTGTAGACGGCACCTGCGCAATGAGCAGGACATTGTGCCTGACGCTGCCGTACGCTCCCGATGCTCGTGCTACTCTGCAAGGGGCGGGTGTATTACTGTCATATCGTGTTAAGGGGCGGATGCTACAGACAGAGGCGGCTCTCTAATTAGGCAAATAAGGCGGCCGCCTAAGGCCTCACACTCCCAGGGGCCTCGGGGCCGCTCAATATGCCTAACGCGTGTGTGGGGGTTGCAGGGAATTTCCCCCGGTTGGTGTCCCCGTCTTGCATCCGGGGCCACAACTCGTTTTCCCCAACCAGGGGCGGACTGTCACTGACCACTGCCCGAGGTCGGAGGGTCAGTGGGTTGCTACCATGTACTCCTCTCCTCCGGCTCTTCCCTCCTGCCATGCACCGCGGATCTCTGACTCCGGTACTGGCCTGACACACATCCCGAGTGGGGCCTCATGTCTAAGATTTGCCTAAGGCCTCACAAAGCCTAGAGCCGCCTCTGGCTACAGAAGAGGTTATCCGCCGGGGGAACTTTTCAGCAAGACACAGGTCTAAGGCACACATACATGTGAGTGCAAATTTTTTATATGACCTCTTTAACTATTAAAGTATGGAATTTTACGCAATGATGGCAGTTTTTGTCTTTTGAGAACTATATTAAGTGGAGAACCATAAGAGAATAGTCTGGGATTTGGTGGAGACATATCTACTCATCTACATGGAGGATTAAAGAAAGGCTATACACAGCCTTGTTTATAACTGCTTTTTGGTTAGCACATAGATTGGATGGTGGTGGTCAATCACAACATGATTGCTTTGGAAGTCACCATTTGTTCAGCAAGGAGAATCAACTTATCTGGACTTTGTTTGGTTCATATTTCAACATATGTATATTTTTGTTTTGGGACTTTTCCCATTTGTATAACAGTTTTTTTATGGCAAATGATTAGCACATTAATACACTGTTTTATGTATTTATGTATAAAAAGGGCCAGTGCTATTACACAAACAAAATGTTTTTTTCTTTTTACACAAAAATTCAGACCCGATTCACGCCCGAATCAGTGAACAGGGACGCATTGGACCCCCTGCTGTGACCCACGGCCACATCAGTGTGAACCCAGGCTTATTGTCATAGTGACAAACCTGCAACAGGGACACAGACAGAACTAGGAGTTCTAGTTTTCACCATCCTTAAAGCAGAACTAAACTGCATCTGAGCAAAACAAACTTAAAATTATATTTAATTCATTTTTAATATTCCAGCAAACTCCCCCATCCATCCATATCTCCTTGATTTATTTTGTTTATTTTTAAAAAAAAAAAAACCTTCCCACATTTCTAGCCATGGCCATCTTGAATAAGGGCAGATGACTTATATAGCATTCACTTCCTCACTGTGCTGTAATCAGATTGCAACATTGTAATTTGGTGGCAAGTCACAAGGTGAGAGGCTGTATCGGGGGGGCTGATCTGTGTCAAACATTTGTGAAAAAGATAGTGACCCTGGATGATGACTGAACAAAGATGGTGCCATCTTTCTTGAGAGAAAAGCAGATAAAGGCATTTTCAGGGCACAGTTCTGTAATCTCCATTAGAATCAATAAATACCTAAAATAGATCTCATTGCTGGAGTCCCCAAGAGATATTAGAAGCCAGATGATAATTGAGCATACCAGACCCACCTATAAATAAAACCTCAGCTCTGGTTGAATTAGCAAATGTATTCTGAAAGCATCACTTACCAGGCGCTGATACTTAGTCCATGTACCTAACTCATTCAAATTGTTGGCAGCTAAAAAATAGAAAAAAAGGTGAACAAGGCAATTATTAAAACAGCATACCAAATCAAATGCTGTAACCAATGTAAAAATGATGTAGGAAGGCAAATTAGTCATAGAGTTACTGTCAAGTTGACCTACGTATACCAACGCTGCTAAATTCAGGCTGGCATCTGGACTTTGATGGCCTCTTGACCAGGAAAATAAGTGCTATGTTTCTTTGAAATTTTCCAGAACTTTGTCGATCATCTCCACATTAACAAAGTGAACATTTATAATCATATTTTTTTCTGAACTGATAGTACGCCCTTTAGGATTCCTTATGACCTGAAGAGGGGAATATAAGCCATTAAAATATAATGGCCTTCCAAATACATACACTCTGTTTCCACATGTGAGCTAGATAGGGGTTCCTTATGGCTGTTCAGCTCGTGGAGAGATACCAGATCTGTTGGTCCCTTCACGGTATAGCATTTGTCGCAGTGCGATATCAGCCTGGGTGACGTTTGGAACGTACCCAGAATGACTAAACATGCCCCCATTGTTCCACTAATCCACCACAGATAGACCCACATTTCCAAGCCTTTAGCCCTGAAGAAGGGCTTAAACCCCAGAATGTGTTGGCCTTTTCCTGTATATTTGTTTGCAAATAAACAAGTTCTTAAATGATCTAAAGATTTATTTAACAGTGCTCTTTGCCCACTGTGACAAATTCACACATATTACTGGACACAAAATTTGTATGCTATTTGAGCCATCAGATCAACAAATTTAAGAGAAATAGTGAAGTGTAAGGGCGAGCTTAAAGTGATTGTAAATGAACATCTTGTAAAACAACCCATACAGTTTAAAATAGAAATGAAAGGCAAAATATTTGTGTATAGATATAAAAACATTATAAATATTTTTTTTTTTCCCTTTTTTATAAGTGGTCACATATCCTCTGTTCTCTGCTGCATAAAAGCTGCAGGGGAGGAGAAACAGCAGTACACTAATCTCCCCAGTGAAAGGCTGTGCAGTGGAGGTGTGTCAGGACAAGTCTAAACATTGGCGGAAAGCAGGCCGAGTTCTTAGCATAGCTAGAGAACTGACCACGGTGTGTTCTCCTGCTTAGTGTGGTCAGTTTTTAAAAGGAAAATAAAGGGACTGGCAGGAACACCAGGGATTTCACACAAAGGAAGCAATAAAAAGAACAGGATGCTTTATCATACAAGTACATAGTACTGCAGGCACATATCAGGAATATGAAATGTTGGGGTAACAAGCACTTTAAAGCCAACCTTCAGTCATTTTCTCATCTTTCCACCTATTAAATTTTATGCCCTTGTTGTTTTAAGTTTGGATAGTAAACATTTTTTTCTGCCAGTAAATACCTTATACAGCCCACTCTCGTGAGAGTTTGCTAGCAAGGGGGGTTGGGGGCAGGAGAGTAGAAGAGGGATGAGTCACAGGAGAGCATGGGGTTCCCCTTAAAATCCATACCAGACCCAAAGGGCCTATATGGATTGGGGGGGGCGGACCCCAACACCGTTTTTAAAAACATTTTTGTATTGCCGCCAATGGTATTGTATTGCCGGCAATTTAAATGTATTTTTTTTCTTTATAAATGTCAGTTTTGCTGCAGCAGGTTCTATACAGTATGACTTTACAGGCAGACCAAGGGGACCCCCCAGGCACTATATTTAAAGGAGTTTTTCATTTTTATTGTTTCACTTTAAGCATCATTAAAATCACTGCTCCTGTAAAAACAACCTTTTTTAAAAAAAAGTTTTGCCTTGATCCATGTCCCCCAGAGCAGCATGGCCCTTTTATGGCTAATAACTTGCATATAAGCCTTCAAAATTGGCACTTTTGATTTTTTAAGTTCAAGACTCATAGACTTTAATAGGGTTCGCGGTTTGGGTCCAACCTTTTGCGATGTTGGAGAGTTCTGGCGCAAACCAAACCAGGGGGGTGTTCGGCCCAACTCTAGTTTCAATTAGCTTCTAGATGTGGATAAGAAAGGCCAAGCTGCATATGTTTTATTGTCATGGATCCACTTTTTTCTTTACACCTAAAATGATAGCTTTGGACAGAATAAATCTTGTATTTTAGAGCAGGGGTCTCCAAATTTGCTAAACAAAGGGCCGGTTTACTGTCCTTCATATTTTTGGGTGGGCCGGACTGTGGTCATTGGGAGAAGAAAAGGTCCCGACATCATTGAGAGAAAAATAATGCCCCATTGTTTGTCTCAAAGGGAGTAATCGTGCCCCATCTTTGGTGTCATTGGGCGAAATTGTGCCCCATTATTAGTGTCAGTGGGAGAAATTGTGCCCCATTGTTGGAATCACTTGGAGGAATTGTCCCCTATCATTGGTGTCATTGGACCCCATCATTGATGTCATTGGACCCCGCTATTGGTGTCATTGGAAGAAATTGTTCCCCATTATTGGTGTCATTGGAAGAAAATGTGCCCCATCATTGGTGTCATTGGGAGAAAATGTGCCCCATTGTTGGTATCATTGGGGGGGATAGTGCCCCATCTTTGGTGTAATTGGGAGAAATTGTGTCCCTTCATTGGTGTGAGGGGGGGGGGAGGTGTTATGTCCCATTGTTAGTATCAGTGGATGAAACATTCCCCCAAGGGCCGCATAAAAGCATGCAAAGGAACGCATCTGGCCCCCGGGGCACAGTTTGGAGACCCCTGTTTTGGAGGAATTGTAAAGGGATTTTTCAGTTATAAAAAAGGTTCTGTATCAGGGTTCTTAATTCCTAATTTAATAAAAAACACTTGACCCATAAACTCTGTTCATTGGACTGAAAGATTAAATCTATCCACATCCCATAAAGAAAGAATTAAAGTATATTTACAGCCAAAACTATTTTGTAGTTTTACATTAGGAAACGGTTAAACCCATCAGTAGGTCTATTTGAAGTCTGTGTCCCATTTGGGAGATTCCTCTTCACTTCCTGTCCCTGACACATTAGCAGATTTCCCCTCTCCTCCTGTTCTGGTGCAAAATTTTAGACTTCCCATAACTTTTTGTCTGGGTGTCAATAGTCATCAGAACAAATACAGATAGTGAATAATTTTGGCTTTAGATACACTTTAAGAAATAACATTGTAACATATTTCATGTTTAAATTTAAATAGATGAAATCTCTCCACAATCAGGTGGTAAAATGGAATTAGAAAAGCCCCCATGTTCCCCATAAGTGGAAATTCACTTATAAATTCAAAAGACATTGCCCTTTCATAATTATCATTATTACTTCCATATTTCTACTCCCTTCCACTTACATTTCTGAGGCGTTACAGAGGAAATATTTGTGGCTGGTTGATGTTCAGAAGCAGTTGAGTTGGTGGACTTTGATTGAAGATCAACCAAACCACTTGGGTGTTGTTGGTTGCGATTTGCTGCATTAGTTTTTACATCCGTTTGTTTTCTTGAAGGTGTATCAGCTTGGTTAGCATTAGATGGACTTCTTGTAGAAGATTTTTCTGATTTTACAGATACTGAGGATGCTTTTGCTGAAATTCTAGATTGAAAAATGCTTGGTTCAGCAATAAATGAACTCTCCCTAGAAGAGGTCACCAATGTTTTGGATGATAATGAAGGTATTGATGAAACAGTTGAAAGACTAGCAGATCCAGTAGATTGTTTTACTTGAGTAAATGGACCTCCTTTTGAAGGACTGAAGGATGTGCTTGAAGTTAAGACTCCCGGTGAAGTAATGCTTGAGCCACTCTCCAAGGTCGTGGATGTTGGTTGACTGGGTGTACTAAGTAGTGCTGGGTGATAAGTCGACATCCCTTTTCCAGGTGGAATCATAGATGTGTTTGACAAATTAGAATACTTGACTGGAGGAGAGACAGCTGGTTTTGTCTGAGCAGCAGTTGGGTATGAAGACTGAGTGTAGTGCTGAGAAATAATTGATGCAACACTAGCTGTATTTGGTGGACCCATTTTTGGGAAGTCGAATGGTGCACTAGGGAATGCTTGGGCAACTTTAGAATTATAGAATTCTACTGGCAGAGCTGGAGTACAAAGCAGTTCAGGCTCGTTTACATTAGAAGACACAAACAGGTCTTTAGTAGATGGTACAAATCTTGTTCCTTCTTGTGGTGTCACTCCTGCAGATGTTCTTGAACTTTTTCCTTGTACATTTTCTAGCAGTGATATGTTTGGGCTAAACCAGTCATCCATGAGACTTTCAAGCGTTGTTGTGGAAATTTTGCGACTATGATCCCTCTCATCATCACAGTTGTAATTTTTACCTCCCAAACATTGGCCCACACTAGATGGGGGTCGTATGCTGCTGTCAGATTGCTGATGGACGTGAGGCCCTTCAGATGTTGGGAATAACACAAAATTTAAACTCTATCACTCATAAATGCAATTCACACACCTGGCTTTACATTTACTAAGTCAACAGCTTTCTCTCTATTTCTTTCAAACTCTGTTCTCTGCATTTTCTGCAATACATGCACATTTTTCTATTTTCTCTCTTTAATATGCTGAAAGTACAGAAAAATACCTGGCAATTCTGTCATTAATCCAGGGATCTCCTAATTTTCTGCTTATGCGACACTGCTTATGATGCACTGAAATCTCAAGCAGTGTTGTCAGCCCTACCTGAGTTCTCCTCCTGCTGGACTACAGAACTCCACCTACCCTCACCCCTCCCTGTCCCTCTTAACATACATACATTGTTTTTATTCCCAGTAAAACAATACTGCTGCTTTGACTCCCAAGAGCCTGCCCTCATACTGTGTGTAGAGAAAGGGCTCTTGGGAGACGTAGCTTTGGAGGGTGTGCTTATGTCAGATAGAACTGACTTCTCTGCAAAGTCCTTGCGATAATTTTATAAGCCTAGTGGTGACGTCAAAGGAAGTATTTTAAACCTGGGATGTGGTCTGGGGGTAAATTTGAGATATAGTTTCTAAGTGATATCTCTTTAACCTCATCATTTTTCACCTTTTAGAAATGAAGCAGATACATGTTTATTATCAGACAGAGAAGGAGGTATGCCATGAAGAGAGCAGAGAGCAGTTATTGTAATTGGAAGGTAACTCCCATTTGTTGTTTACTTTATTTAGCAACACAAAATTTGTTGCAGGCAGTTGACACCGTAAGCCATGGAACAAAAAAATTAGTTTTGTTTTGTTTCAGTTAGCTTTATATACATACATTTGTTTTGTTAAAATTGAACTCAATTCGTTCGAATTTGGAAAATTTTAATTTCATTCTAATTCAAATCGAATTCCATTCTACATCAAATTTTTTCTATTCGAAATTTGAATTTTGGAAGATGGTTATATTCTTTCTATTCCATTCTTTTCTATTGTTTTTTCTATTCTATTATTTAATATTCTATTCTTTTTTTTATTCTATTGGAGTTTGAATTTATTCTATTTGAAATTCACATTTTAAAAGATGGTTACTTTTTTGATTCTAGTCTATTGTTTTTTTCTATTCTATCTTTTCTATTCTATTTATTTTTTTCCTTTATTTTTTATTCTATTTTTTTCTATTTGGAAATTGGAATCTAATTCAAACATGATTCAAATCACATTAGAAAGTTTCAAATTAGATTTGAATTTCATACGAAATTTTTGTTTTGTTATTTCTGAATCGTTTAAATTAGTTACTATTGTAATTTGGAAATTTGGATACATCCAAATTTCCGAATAATGAAAAATTTGTCCGAATTTTGATTCGGAAACAAAATGAACCACACATGTTTATTCTCCTCTCAAGATGATAAACTACCTAGCACAACGGGACATGAATGCTGTGCCTGAGATTGGTTATCAGATAGAACAGAAATATGGTTTTAATAATATAGCTAAAACAGTAAAAGCTGTTTCTTACTACAGGAACGAGGTAAAGGAAAAATAATAATGTTGGGAGAGGGAGGTTTGGGGACAAATTTGGGGAATACCTATACAAATAAATTATTTATTTCATTATGTAACCAGTTATCTGTACCTTTATTCCTTCTCCCACTGCTCCTATCCTGAGATCCAGCTCTTCTTTTTCCTCGCCTTCTTTTCCCTGTGCCCTGTGACATTCCTCTCATACCCCTGGGGTCCTCATTTCTAGGCTCCTCCCTCAGCATCTGTCGCCTCTCATTGTGTGTCAGCACACAGAGCATCTGAAAGTTCTGGATGGTCTCCTGGCTTAGCCAGCTGCAAGTGAGCAGTAAGTTGGATTCCAGGAGGTTGTGTGATCTTTTACATGAGTGGCTGTTGCATTCCCCTTGCAAGAAATAAATGCACACATGGAGGCGTGTGCACTCCTCCTCTTTGTCACAGTTGTTGCACATGTATTTCCAACAGGCCTGCAAAGGAATGGGAAACATAGGGACACAGTGAGTTCAATAAAGTGGAACTCATAATTTTGTCATTGTTGGGGCAGGAATAAACATGCTGATGGCACTTTTGGTGACCAGGCCTTTTTTTACTGAGGGACCCAACCCTAATCCACTCTCTAAATTTAGTTTATGACTGCAATTGGCTTACTTGGCTCTGGTTTTGGCAATAACATAGCTCCCAACTGTCCCTGAATTGGAGTGACTGTCCCTGATTTGGAACAAAGTCCCTCTGTCCCTCTTTCCTCCTAATTTGTCCCTCATGTTGGTCTGATCTATATAGCTGTATATTAAATGCACTATTTATCTATCAAAAAATAATTTACAGTTTCTAAACCTTTCATCCAGTTTCTAATTTGCTTCATTTGTTAATTTCAAAAGCCAACATGAAGGAATAGTAGTGGCAAAAAAAGCACTTGTGGGTTTAAACAATCTTTTTTTATATAATTCTTCTTTAAGGGGGTGTGGCAGGGGGTGTGTCTTATGTCTACATGCATTTGCTAACAGGTGTCCCTCATTCCTATCTCAGAAAGTTGGGAAGTATGCAACAATAATGTAGGAAAAGAGCAGATACTACTACGTAGTCTATCAATGACACCCGTGTGATACAAGAGACAGTAAGTGTTTTGCAAAAGAAAGTGCCAAAAAATATTACATGCTACAAATTACATAAACACAGAGTGGCCTGCTCCATACACGCGGAGTTGACTTGCAACTGAGTGGCAAAAAGACCGGCCAATAGTGTATAAGCAGGGAATATTCCATATTCCTCCTAGAATTTCTCTTAAAACAATGCAGCATAAAGCAAAAGGGAAAAGGGACAGTTGCCAGTACTTTAGTAACTTCCTAACTGGTCATCAGCTTTACAATATATTTTTTGATCAATTACCCCTTGACTCAACAGTCCAACATGACCCACTCTGGTAGTTACAAAACAATCTGCTGGTTAGTTTTCTTTCCTTTCATATTACATATTTCATATTGTTCTAGTTTTTAAGCAACTAATTGTATTGCTGCCCTGAAGGAACCGCTTGATAAGATGGGTCCCATCTTTTGGGTCTCAAACTTCTCAAAGACCTCAGCCCCTCTGACACACCAGACTGAGAACTTAAACACAGAGTATAACAGAGTATCACCATGAAATTCCTGACAGTCATGTACTAGTGCCCAAATATAATGCTACATTTAAAGAACACAAGCACCAAGCAAATTAGAGAAACAAACTTAGTATATTGTTACAAAATAAAGTCAGTAAGGGCAAGTAGAGACAAAAGGTGAAATTAATAAAAATGGTAATAATATACTTAGTATACAGACTATTTAGCAATAAGGACAAGGCAAAAGATTAAACTTTCCGCCCACAACAGCATAAATAATAACAACGCCACCTGACGTGCAGCAATGAGCAGTAAAACAGTTGAACTATAAACCATTGGCACTATACTGTCAGAGGGCACCAATGGAGGCTATGCTAGGCCTAAAACTGTCTGGTAAGCACTGTCAGTAGTTAAGAGGTCAAGAATGGGTACAGAGAAATATAAGTGGTTTGTGTGCAGATTGCACGATAGGGGCAGTCCTTGAGATGTTTCTTCTGCCTGCTTTACATTGGGACCCTGTAAGAAGCGTTGGTGCACTTAACGAGAGTTCTGATGAACCTTCATGCTGTTAGGAATTTCTACAAGGGTGGTATATAGTCTTTGCAGGGATGCAATGTACATGTGTGACCAGTACTGGATAAAGGTGAGTCAGATGTGGTGACAGTTCAGTATAACGGTTATAAGGTGCTGGTGCAGCATAGGTCTGGAATGAATGCGGTATGCGCTGGGTGCACTTGGCATCCTGCTCTCAGCAACTCAATTCCTGTGTAATGTATGGGCCGATAGCCCACTCACTAGTCCCCTGGATACAGTTGCAGCCTCCAAGGTGGAAGGGGCCCTCTCAGTCTCTCCCTGAAGCCTCCGGTGAACAGTGGTGTAAGCAGATAATGGATGGATGCTCCAGCCTCTCTGGGTTTTAGGTTTCAGGTGCCTCCAGTGCAGCTGACAAAGCACTTTAACTGGCTCTTGGGACGAGAGAAGTGGGCTAACGGAGGTTTTCCCAGGTTTTCCCAGGCAGTGTACTATAAATACTCCTTCAGCTACACCTGAGTCTCAGAGTCCATCTGGATTTGTATTTCAGAAAGTAAATTCCTGCATTATACAAATGCCATTTTGGACTTCATCTCCCATGATCCCAAACGCTCTTTATTACAGTCTATGCAACTGCTTAGCTAGCTCTCATGCTCTCTGATTGAAACTTTGCTCTACTGCCAGGAAGTGGGGGTGGGGGAAAGCATAGCCAGCATGAGCAGAGGATTTTACACAGGCTGTTCTGGCTCCCAGTGTAACAGTGTACAGTGTAACAGTGTAGGCAGGTGGGGGTGGGTAGGTAAGGGGAGGCAGAAGAATTTGCAGCTACATGGCACAGCTGGCAGTCGGCTACATAATTCTCATGAAGTGTTCGCTTAGAGTCATTTTAGTGTAATCAGAAAGGTACAGAGAAGGTAGGGAGCAGAGTATAGTCTACTTCATGGAGGTGCTGATATCTCAGTGATGGGTGTAGTCCATTTTCTCCACTGCAGGTGGCACTCAACCGCAGCCGCAGTGCAGAGGGAGAGGAAGTCAAGAGGAATGTAGTTCCTCTATGGTTTCCTGGGTCACAGGGTCAACAATCTGGTTGCATGTGACTCTGGTGGCCATCTTGGGTCAGGCTGAGTCTATTTAAGACCACCTGTCTGTCAAGGACAGTAATAGCTGCAGGGAAATGTTCCAGACGAGTAGAGAAAGACTAGGGATCTGCCAATCTTCCTGGAAACCTTCCCGCTTGGGCATGGTCCGGCCAGGCCGCATTACGCCTCTTAAGACAGACACTGTCAGCTCGACTGAGATCTGCTTTGCTACAATTTGCTGTTCTTCCATGAGTTTTCGCGGTTGGACAGCCTTCCTGTGGGCCTTGTGGTTAACTGTTATACTCCGACTACAATACAATTTCTTTCTATTGCATCTGGACTGTGTATGTGTTACTGTCACCACACCACGCTGCATCCATCCTCACATGGCGGCAGTCTGCAGGATGTCACTTCCCACAGCAGGTGTGGAAGGAGGAGCAGGTACCATCATGGCACTACTAGGATCAGCCCTGGCCCTGGTGCCTAAGTTTAATGGCTCCAGTATGCCCTTGGCAGAGTGGAAGGAGAGGCTAGAGAGCACTGCACTCCTGTACCAGGTTCCCACCGGGCTGATCATGGAACTAGCCATTAACTCCTTGGAAGTTGATGTCTGACAAGTGGTGATGGCTCTGCCTAGAAGAGGTCCAGGCCACACTGGAGAAAATCATGACATGCCTAGAGGGCCTGTTCGGAGAAAACGCGATGTCCTGGAGCTGAGGTGCAGATTCTCTGTCCGGAGACAGCAGGAGGATTCACACACTTTGCGCTGGCACTCCAGCACCTTTGGAAACAGCTGGAAAAGAAGGATGCACATGGCTGTGCAGAAATCCTGGAGATGTCAGTTCGTGGCCAGACTAAAGGCAGGCCCAGTCAAGAGGGCCCTGCATTAGCGAATCAAAGTACAACCCGCCATCTCTTCCCACGACATTGTGGTAGACGCGGTTGCAGGGGAACAGGAAGATGCTGAGGCAACTGTGGCAGTGAACAAAAGTATGATCCACTGCATATTAAAGAAGAGGCGGCTCCCACACCTCTGTCCGCCATACAAACAACACTAAAGAAAATTGCATTAGGCGTAGATCCCCTGAAGCAGCAGGTATCCACGCTCAAACTGGATTTCACCACACCCTCTAAGGGTGAGAGCCTGCTACAGAGAGACCCAGAGGAAGATCGTAAGTGCTGGCGGTGTGGTCGTTTTGGGCATTTAAGCAAGATTTGTGGCAGGCCTAAAAGCACAGTAGGCTGCTGTTAAACTAGCAGCTCCCAGGGCAGAGGGACAACCCCTGGGACCAACAACATAAGGTCCTAGCCAACCACAGTCCATGGTTGCCCCTAGCCCAGTAGTGACCGCCATTGTCAATGGCCTGGAGGTCCCATGCCTAACCGACACAGGGTCTGAAGTCACAGTCATAGAGTATGGCTTCTATGCCCATCATTTACTGGGCACTGGTAAGGCTGTATTACTGGGCACAGGTCAGGCAGCACAACTGGGCACTGGTAAGGCTGCATAGTTGGACACTGGTCAGGCTGCATTGCTGGGCACTGGTAAGGCAGCATTGCTGGCCACTGGTCAGGCTGCATGGCCGGGTACTGGTCAGGCTGCATTGTTGGCCACTGGTCAGGCTGCATTGTTTGACACTGGTGAGGCTGGCTGTGCTGCTGGGCACTGATCAGGCTGTGCTGCTGGGCACTGGTCAGGCTGTGCTGCTGGGCACTGGTCAGGCTGTGTTGCTGGGCTCTGGTGAGGCTGCATTGCTGGGCATTGATCAGGCTGCATTGCTGGGCACTAGTCAGGCTGCATTGCTAGGCACTGGTCAGGGTGCATTGCTAGGCACTGGTCAGGCTGAGTTGCTGGGCACTGGTGAGGCTGCATTGATCCTGCCCCACAACAGTCTGAGGGACAGTGAACTGGCCCCCTGTTTAAAAAGTTTGAGGACCCCTGCCCTAGACTGATCTATTAAACTATCATAAAAATTCAGAAAATGTTGTGTGCCTGGCTATGTGTTTCAAGGGGGGAAATAGGACCACATCTACCAGCTCCTCCTGCAGAGGTAGTGCTGCATTTTATTTGTGCTATTTTACCTTTTCCATTGTTAATCAGTTCCGGACCAGGTTGGCCCGGCTGCGCGAAGCGTCGTAGCTATACGTCACACGCGGCCGTCTGGGGGGCGCGCACTGCGACGATCGGATTCGCTTCAGAACTGATCAATCCCCAGGTCCAGGTCAATGGTTTCTGGCCTGGACCTGGTGATCGGTCCTGGCGAATGAAATCCTTCACCTGCATGTGTAAGTGTAAACACAGCAGGGGAAGTGATGTCATCTCTCCTCGTGGAACTCTTTTCCATTCCAGAGAGAGGAGAGAAGACATCTCAGAGTAAGTGCACCAACACTACACTGACACTAGTTCACAAAGGTACACTTGTCATCCCCCTGATCACCCCCCAGATCGTCCCCCAGTTAACCTCTTCACCTCCTGTCACTGTGTCACCCAGTGCAGTGTTCATATTTTTTTTTTGATCACTGTACTGGTGTCATTAGTGACACAAATCAGTGTTAGGGTACTTAGTAGTAGACCTAGATAGGTCTAGGGACCCCCCTAACCCCCCCTAATAAAGGTTTAACTCATTGATAACCCACTATCACCAGTGATCACTGTAATAGTGTCACGGTGACGCTGGTTAGCTAGTTTATTTTTATAGCGTCAGGGCACCCGCCGTATATTACCTAAATAAAGGTTTAACCCCCTGATGACCTGGTGGGTTAAATCAGTTAGGTTTTAGTGTCAGATAGGGTCTGCGTCACCCCAGGCAGCGTCAGATTAGTGCCAGTAGCGCTAACACCCACGCACGCACCATACACCTCCCTTAGTTGTATAGTGTCTGAAGGGATCAATATCTGATCTGATCAGATCTATACTAGCTTTCCTAACAGTTTAGGGTTTCCAAAAACGCAGTGTTAGCGGGATCAACCCAGATACCTGCTAGCACCTGCGTTTAGCCCCTCCGCCCAGCCCAGCCCAGCCCACCCAAGTGCAGTATCAATCGATCCCTGTCACTTACAAAAACACTAAACACATAACTTTTACAGTTTTTATAAAAGTGAAAAAAGTGAAAAAAAAAACACACACACAAAAACACAAAAATAAAATAAAAAAGCCAAAAATAGTTGTGGTTTTATTTTTCTTCTCTCTTTCTATTGTTCTCTCTCTTATGTTCGCTCTCTACTGTCCGCTCTATTGTTCGCCCACTATTGCTCTTTATCTATTGTTCTCTCTCTGCTTTATTTTTTACTATGTTTTATTGTATTTGCTTTGCAGGTATGGTATGTCTTACTGTTATACTGTAATATTACTTTGTTTTATTGTTAACCATCATTTGCTTAGCAGGTACGCCATTCAGCTGCAGCACTTATTTATTTATCTTGACAGCAATAGTGTTTGCTCCCACGATACGTAAATCAGCGACTCCAGCGCTGTAGGAGGTGATTTCACCACCACAGTTTAAAAAAAAATGGTACATGTATGCCCATCATTAGAAGTGGGGGGATAAAAGGCAGTATTCTAATGGTGGGCATACACACTGATCATTCTCTTCTTTTTGTTCAGCCCACAGGCGGCATGAAAAAAAAGAACATTACAATGCATGCCCAACAAGAACCAGTGACGTACTGGTATGTTGCTGGATTTTGAGTGGTTATACCAGAATGAGGCCTGCAGGTTTAGGTATCATCTTGGTATCATTCTTTTCAGCCAGCGGTCAGCTTTCATGTAAAAGCAATCCTAGCGGCTAATTTAGCCTCTAGTCTGCTTTTACAAGCAGTGGGAGGGAACTTCCCCCTCCTCCCACCATCTTCCATGGTTTTCTCGGGCTCTCCTGTCCCAACAGGGAACCCGAGAATGCAGCCGGTGGTTCCGCCAGCTGACCATAGAGCTGATCAGAGACCAGAACGGCTCCAATCATCTCTATGGCCTAAGAAACTGGAAGCTATGAGCATTTCATGACTTAGGTTTCGCCGGATATAAACAGCGCCATTGGGAAATTGGGAAAGCATTTTATCACACCGATCCTGGTATGGTCAGATGCTTTGAGGGCAGAGGAAAGATCTAGGGTCTAATAGACCCCATTTTTTTCAAAAAAGAGTACCTGTCGCTAACTATTGCTATCATAGGGGATATTTACATTCCCTGAGATAACAATAAAAATGATTAAAAAAAGCACCACTGTCCCCCCATGCTTTCAAGTAAAGGTGAACGCAAGCGTCGGGTCTGGTGTCATATGTAAACAGCAATTGCAGATCGAGGGCAGTAATTTTAGTAGTAGGCCTCCTCTGTAAATCTAAAGTGGCAACCTGTAAAGGCTTTTAAAGTCTTTTAAAAATGTATTAATTTGTCGCTGCTGCACGTTTTTGTGCAATTTTAAAGCATGTCTTGTTTGGTATCCATGTACTCGGCATAAGATCATCTTTTTTTATTTCGTCAAACATTTGGGCAATATAGTGTGTTTTAGTGCATTAAAATTAAAAAAAGTGTGTTTTTAAAAAAAAAATGCATTTGAAAAATAATTGCGCAAATACTGTGTGAAAAAAATAATTGCAAAAGCCACCATTTTAATCTGTAGGGCCTTTGCTTTAAAAAAATATATAATGTTTGGGGGTTCAAGGTAATTTTCTTGCAAAAAAGAAATATTTTTTCATGTAAACAAAAAGTGTCAGAAAGGGCTTTATCTTCAAGTGGTTAGAAGAGTGGGTGATGTGTGACATAAGCTTCTAAATGTTGTGCAAAAAATGCCAGAACTGTTCAACCCCCCCCCCCCAAATGACCCCTTTTTGGAAAGTAGTCACTCCAAGCTATTTGCTGAGAGGCATGTTGAGTCTATGGAATCTTGACACAAGTTGCAGGAAAATGTAAAAATCTTTTTTTATTTTTTGCACAAAGTCATAACTAAATCACATATTGCTCAAACATGCCATGGGCATATGTGAAATTACACCCCAAAATACATTCTGATGCTTCTCCTGAGTACGGGGATACCACATGTGTGAGACTTTTTGGGAGCCTAGCCGCGTACGGGGCCCCGAAAACCAATCACCGCCTTCAGGCTTTCTAAGGGCGTAAAATGGTGATTTTCCTCCTCACTATCTATCACAGTTACGGAGGTCCTGAAATGTCCAGATAGCACAAAACGCCAAATGACTCCATTTTGGAAAGTAGACACCCCAAGGTATTTGCTAAGAGGCGTGGTGAGTATTTTGCAGCTCTCAATTGTTTTTGAAAATGAAGAAAGAAAAGAAAAATATATATATTTTTTTTAATTTTCAAAACTTTGAAAAGTGACAACTTTGTCCAAAAATAAAAATAAAAGTTTGTCATTTTCCCGCAACTTGTGGCAAAATATAAAATATTCCATGGACTCAACATGCCTCTCATCAAATAGCTTGGGGTGTCTACTTTCCAAAATGGGGTAATTTGGGGGTGGGTTTGTGCCATATTTGCATTTTATGGCCTTCGAAACTGTGATAGGTAGTGAGGAGTGAAATCAAAAATTTACGCCCTTAGAAACCCTGAAGGCGGTGCTTGGTTTTTCGGGGTCCTGTACACGGCTAGGCTCCCAAAAAGTCTCACATATGTGGTATCCCCGTACTCAGGAGAAGCAGCAGAATGTATTTTGCGGTGTAATTCCATATATAACCATGCTATGTTTTAACAATATATCATTTAGTGACAACTTTGTGTGATTTTTTTTTTTGTCATTTTTCAATCACTTGTGACAAAAAAAATATTCAATGGGCTCAACAAGCCTCCAGCAATTTCCTTGGGGTGTCTACTTTCCAAAATGGGGTCATTTTTTTGGGGGGGGGGTGTACTGCCTTGCCATTTTAGCACCTCAAGAAATGAGATGGCAGTCATAAACTAAAAGCTGTGTAAATTCCAGAAAATGTACCATAGTTAGTATAGTACGCTTATTGACATTTTTTTTACTGAAGACTTGCCTGATTACATTTTGGCCTAAATGTATGACTAAAATTGAGTTTATTGGATTTTTCTTATAACAAAATTAGAAAATATCATTTTTTTTAAAAATGTTTGGTCTTTTTCCGTTTATATCGCAAAAATTAAAATCGCAGAGGCAATCAAATACCATCAAAAGAAAGCTCTATTTGTGGGGAAAAAAGGATGCAAATTTCGTTTGGGTACAACATTGCATGACCGTGCAATTGTCAGTTAAAGCAGCGCAGTGCCAAATTGTAAAAAGTGCTCTGGTCATTGAGCAGCCTAATCTTCCGGGGCTGAAATGGTTAAACACTCTTTGAAAGCGGTAAAATTGTCAGCTGATAGGGCAAACTCTATCTGGTGGCAGAGTAAAGAGTATATTGCTTAGTAAAACCCAGTGATGATCGTTCTCAGTCTGCTGGCACTTAGATTGTGGTCTCTCAAGCTGGAAAAATTTTGGGCAGGGTGAGGCTGATTGTGTCTTTGTCACGTATCAGTGACAGCATGGTGTGAATTTGACTGATCATTTTTCACAAGCTGGTGAAGGGGCCAGTAACAATTTATTTTCTACTATATGGAAGGCCATGTTGGGGGAGTGTGATATTCCAAGGGGGACTGTAATCAAAACAGTAGAAGTTCAGAAGCAGAGTATTTTCTACTTTTTAGATAGTGATGCTGGAGGGTGTGATAATCCAGTCGTGAGCGTTATTAGCAAGGTACATCTGGATTGGCCAGCATTTTTCCCATAACATCCACTCTAAATCACAAGGCAGGGGGCACAATGAAAGCAGTACTTGCACTCACCACTGGCAGCAGCTGGTTGTCATTCTGAAAAAGTAAAACTTTGATCTCCTCCTCATTCAGTCCGCTCAGCTCATTGGCTTGTAGCACAGCATAGTTGTGGGCAGAGAAGACATTGTGGGAGAATCTGCAGCGTGGCCTGGAATAAAAGAACACCGTGGATTCTAATTCTGGGTGGAGATGGGTGTAAAAGAATTAGAAAAAGAAAAGAAAGTGCAAAAAACATGTACAAATTTACTGAATCAATTTCATAGACACCAAAAAAATCATTATATTACAATATAATGCAATACTGTGGAAATGTGGGTGGGGCCTTTCATTATTGGAAATGTGGGCAGATTTGTCAGTACTGAAAATGTGGAATGGGCTTGTCACTGTTGGAAATGTGGGTGGGCTTTCTCACTATTGGAAATGTAAACAGGGTCTGTCACTATTGAAAATATGGGCAGGGCCAGTCACTTTTGGGCTAAACCTGGAACTAGTGGAATTGTGGGTGGGGCTTGTCACTAGTGGAAATGTGGGTGGGACCTGTCACTATTGAAAAAGGTAGGTGGGGCAGGGCACTATTGGAAATGTGGGTGGGACCTGTCACTATTGAAAAAGGTGGGTGAGGCATGGCATTCTGGAAATGTGGACGGGGCCAAACCTGGCATTGTAAAAATGTGGGCAGGGTTTTTTCACTACTGGAAATGTGGGATTGGCCTGTCACTATTTTGAATGTGGGTGGGGCCTGTCGCTGTGGAAATATGGGCAGGGCCCATCACTATTAAAAATGTGGTTGGGGCTTGTCATTATTGAAATTTGGGCGTGGTCTATCACTATTGGAAATGTGTGCGGGACCTGACTCTATTGCAAACGTGGGCAGGTGTGTCACTATTGGAAATGTGGGCATGGCCTACCACTGCCGGAAATGTGGGCAGGGCCTGCCACTATTGGGAATGTGGGTGGGGTCTGTCACTATTAGCTTTACTTTAATTCCTTATTATCATGCATTACATATTTTTTAGGTTTGATTGCTGACTCTACACACAAGGAACTTGGGCGGGCCTGTCACTGTCGAAAATGTGGGTGGGGCCAACCACTACCAGACATGTGGGTTGGTCCCTGTCACAGTGGAAATGTGGGTGGGGCCTGTCACTATTGGCAATGTGGGTGGGGCTTGGCACTATTGGAAATGTGGGTGGGGCCTGTCATTGTTGGAAATGTGGGCGGGACTATATCTGTTGGAAATGTGGGTGGAACCTGTCACTATTGGAAATGTGGGTGGGGCTTGTCACTATAGGGCTAAACCTGGCACTAGTGGAAATGTGGGTGGGGCTAGTCACTAATGGAAATGTGGGCAGGGCTAGTCAATATAGGAAATGTGGGTGGGGCTTGTCACTGTTGGAAATGTGAGTGGGACCTGACACTATGGAAAATGTAAGCAGGGAATGGCACTGGAGAATTGTGGGTGAGCCCAAACCTGGCACTGTGGAAATGTGGGCAAAGGTGCACTATAACCATGTGTTTGAACTTTTGTATCTCCTCCAAGGGCTCGCACCATTTAATGAATACTATCAGAGGATTGAGTGATGTCTTGTGCCATTAGCTATCCCCTGAAGATGTCAGTAGACAAAGCGCATTGGGAGCTTTTGGCAGCAACGTCATGCATGGCTGCAAGTTATTATTATTATTGTTATTATTTAAGGTACTTATATAGCGCTGTCAATTTACGCAGCGCTTTACATACAGTATACATTGTACATTCACATCGGTCCCTACCCTCAAGGAGCTTACAATCTAAGGTTCTTAACTCACATTCATATGCAAGTTGGAGCGATGTGCCAAAGTTACATATCAGTTTGTTGCTACGATTATTGGAATTTTGTAAGTACATGACCTATGACTTACTATATGTAAACCCTCACCTTGTAAAATATCTTGTAAAATATTTTCAGTTTAAAATAGAAACAAAAAGGCAAAACATTTGTGTATACATATAAAAAAATATATAAATACCTTTTTTCCCCTTTTTATAAATAAGTGATCACATCCCTTCTGTTCTCAGCTGCATAAGGAGCTCAGGGAGGAAAAACAACAGCACACTGGTCTTCCCAGTGAACGGCTCTGCGAGGGAAGGGGGTATGTCAGCACAAGTCTGATCATTGGAGGAGAGCAGGCAGATTTCCAGCACAGCTAGAGAACTGACCACGCTGTGATCTCATGCCGAGTGTGGTCAGTTTTTGATGGAAAAGCAGGAGGGACTGGCAGGATCACCAGGGATTTCACACACAGGAAGCAATACAAAGAGAACAGGATACTTTCTCACACAAGTACATGGTACAGCAGGCACATATAGGGATAAGAAATGTTGGGTTTACATAGCATAACCTTTTAGCCCTGTTAATGCACTATAGTGTGCTTTATTCTCTTCCTTGCCAGGTTGTACATCACTGTGATTATATTGCATGGGGCGGTGTACTGCCGCCATACTGAGAGTATCACCATATGAACGATATGTAACCTATAGATATGTAAAGCAATCATAAGCAACCTGATACTAAGAACATATGACCTCATATCTCCAGAGGTCTAGTGTTCTGGTAAGCAGATGATGTAGGAGCTTCCTTGGTAAAGGTGTACTGAAGTGGGTGTAAATGGCTTGCAGTGAATCCGCACTCTTCTGTTACCACACAGTATCTAATGGACTTTTATAATGAAGTTGGGGTTTTTAAATATTAATTCTGTCACAGGCACTTTTTTGTTTATGCACATTGGTTATATTGCACCTTATATATAACATATATATATATATTCATTTTATTAGAATTTTATGACTGTCTATGAAATAGATTTTGTAATTTTGCACTTTATGTCTTAATGAAATTCTTTTGCACTTTGGCACATATGGATGCACAATGGACTCCATTCACGAAGCGGTATCTACCGCTTTAAGAAATGTGGTAAAATACTGCATAGCATTTTTAAAAACAATTTTTGTCATTCACTAAAAATCGCTTCTGAAACACTGCATGAAATATTTTTCTGCGGTATGCGGTATTTATCTCATGAAACCATGCAGTATTTTATCTCATGCGATATCCAGTGGGATGGATACAGTGGAGAAGAATTAGAACCCCTGTCAGTTTTGTGCTAATAAAGAGATATAGTGGTTTAAACCATAGAAATACTGTATGCCCACTCACTAAGTCAGTGCAGTCCTGGCAGCATACAGTATGTATTATTACAAAAGAAAAAAGGTGACTGGAATACCAACCAAAGGAAAGCTGCTTTCACAGGACACACGTGGCGTATCAAAAACAACCAAGCTTAATTAAAGTGGTTGTAAAGGCAGAAGGTTTTTTATCTCAATGCATTCTGTGCATTAAGATATAAAGACTTCTGTGTGCAGCAGCCCCCCTAATACTTACCTGAGCCCATCTGGATTCAGCGATGTTGCACGAGAAACTTGGCTGACCGGAACTATCCCTCCTCATTGGGTGAGACAGGCCGCGATTACCGGGGTCGCAGCAGTCGCACTTGAGTTCTACCACTGTAGGGGGGCCCGCCGCTGCCCAGGAGATAGTACACTCACTGGTTATTCACGGGCACACAGTCCCCGCAAGCACTTATGGGTACTCACAGGCCCCGCCCATCCTCTCTTCCCACCCAAGCAAGACCTAGCAAGGAGAGGAAGCAAGTGATCTGAGAGTAATCTGCAAGTGAGTGGCACTGATCCCATCCCTCATATCAACATTGCTACTGATTTCCCCTCCCACACCACTATCACTACTGCTACTGATACCCCCCACCTCCACTACTGCCATGGACTAATAACCCCCTACCACCACTACTGCCACTGATACCCCCCACCACCACTACTGCCACTGATTTCCCCACCACCACTACTGCCACTGATACCCCCCACCACCACTAATGCTACTGACCCCCCCACACCACCACCACTACTGCCACTGATACCCCCCCCACACCACCACTACATCCACTGATACCCCCCACCACCACTACTGCCACTGATTCCTCCCCACCACTACTGCCACTGAAACCCCCCACCACCACTACTGCCACTGATTCACCCACCACCACTACTGCCACTGAATCCCCCTGCCACTACTGCCACTGATACCCCCCACCACCACTACTGCCACTGATCCCCCCCCCACACCACCACAACTACTGCCACTGATTCTCCCCACACCACCACCACTACTGCCACTGATTCCCCCAGCCACTACTGCCACTGATACCCCCACCACCACTAATGTTACTGATCCCCCCACACCACCACCACTACTGCCACTGATACCCCCCCACACCACCACCACTACATCCACTGATACCCCCCACCACCACTACTGCCACTGATTCCTCACCACCACGGTCACTGATTTTCCCCCCAATCATACCACCCCCACCACTAGTGCCACTGATACCCTCCCCCACAACACCACCACTACTGCCACTGATTTCCCCCCCACCCCACCACCACTAATGCCATTGATACCCCCCACACCGCCACCACTACTGCCACTGATTTTCCTCCACACAAACCACCACCACTGATACCCCCCACACCACCATGACCACTGCTGCCACTGATCCTATCCCGCAACCACCATCCTTGCCACTGATCCCATTCCCTCCCCACCACTGCCACTTATCCCATCTAATCCCACCCTTCAACTACCACTCATCCCATCCCCCCCAACCACCACCCTCGCCACTGATCTCATCCTCCCACCACCGCTGCCACTCATTTCATCCAATGCCCCCACTGCTTCCACTCATCCCACCCCCCCAACCACCACCTCTGTCACTCATCCCATTCAATCCCTCCTACCACTGATCCCACCCAACCACCACCCTTGACATTGTTCCCATCCCCCCTCACCGCTGCCACTCATCCCATCCCCCCACCACCCCCACCGCTGCCACTCACCCCATCCCCCACCACCACCACGACCACTGATCCTATCCCCACCCAACCACTACTGCTACCAATGAATCCATCCCCCACCACCACCGCTGCCACTCATCCCAGCGTAACTACAGGGGTCACAATTGCAATGGCACACATGTTGCCCATGGACACCTGGATGGGGGGGGCATACAGAGGAACAAATCCCCTCAATTTTTCTCCTGCAGCCGCTAAAAGCCTGCTTCTCCTCCTCTCCCTCCCATAGGCATTCAGTGACTGCAGGAGGAAATGGAGGGGATTTGTTCCTCTATTTGCCGCCCCTCCTATTCAGGTCCTGCTGCCCCTGGGATCAGTGGGAAGGGCCCTGGCCAGAGGTAAGGGGAGCCCTTCATGGTTTCTTGCACCGAGGCCCTGAAGGTTCTAGTTACGCCACTGGCTCGCGCTGCTGTCAATCAAAGTCAGTCAGCCAATGGGGCAGGGGCGGGCCACGACTCCGTGTCTGAATATACACACAGAGCTGCAGCTTGGCTCAGGTGCCCCATAGCAAGCTGCTTGCTGTGGGGGCACTCAACTGGAGGGGAGGGGCCAGGAGTGCCGAAGAGGGACCCGAGGGACCCGAGAAGAGGAGGATCTGGGCTGCTCTGTGCAAAACCATTACACAGAGCAGGTAACATGTTTGACATGTTGTGAGAGAAGAAAAAAGTCCGGACAGCCGCACACCAGGAGAATATAATCCAACAAAATTTCTTTATTGTAAAATCAGGAACAAATCATGTACAAAGCACCATGGATAGAATGTACAGATAATCAGCTAACGCGTTTCACGCTCTGCGGAGCGCTTACTCATAGCTCTGAGTAAGCGCTCCGCAGAGCGTGAAACGCGTTAGCTGATTATCTGTACATTCTATCCATGGTGCTTTGTACATGATTTGTTCCTGATTTTACAATAGAAGAAATTTCGTTGGATTATATTCTCCTGGTGTGCGGCTGTCCGGACTTTTTTCTTCTCTCACAACATGGATTAGCATTAGCCAGCACTTGGGGCTTTTCAACTCTGGAGAGCAACATTCAGTTTATACCTGGTTTGGATACAACCTGGTGCGGGGAAAACGCTTGTGTAACATGTTTGACATGTTTGTTATTTTTAACAAAACAAAAAACGAGACTTTAGTATCACTTTACGTAAATACAGAATATCTTTATAAATGTCAAATATTGAATGAAAATAGAAAATAGTATCAAAAATCACACGCATATATAAAAACCCTTCTTCCACCAATAAAATGGGTATTTTTTATTGGTGGAAGAAAGATATTTATATGTGTTTAGCGCACCCCTCAAGGAGCTGCAAGTAGAAAGGGATTCCCCACCCTGCACAGCCAGGCACGCCCTGTTTTCACAGCACACTTGAGGCAAGGAACAGTCCAGTTCTTTGTTTTGTATTTATATTAGGGGGTTAAACTTGGATAAATTAAATTAAAAAATAAAAAAACTACTGACACCACTCCCCCAGCCCTACCAACACTGTCCACTGCCCTAACCCCCCCCCCCCCCCCCCCAAAAGCACTGTGAAAAAAAATATAAAAACATATTAAATTGTAAAAAAAATCAATATGTAAAAATAAAAAAATACTGACAACCTCTACTGCCACATACTCCCCACCCCCTTCCCCTGAAGCACCGTGAAAAAAATATTTAAAAAATGATTTAAAAAAAATGTTGCCGCCCGGGGATGGGGGGCCTGGGGGGAAGCTGGGGAGGGATGTTCGGGCGCGGAGCACCACCTCTCTGAAATGAGTTTACCACCTTCCTGAAATGAGTTTTTGCAGGTTGGGATGTCTGCATTGTGGGAGTTGTAGTCCACTCCGTGCAGGCTCAAGCTCCTGGAGAAGCAACACAGCCAGGAAAATACAACTCCCAGATTTTGGAGGCAAAGCACGCCAGGGAGTCGGGACTTGGGCTCATGCGACTGGCTCAGGCTGCAACTTGACTTGACCCCCCCCCCCCCCAGGACTGGAGGAGGCCATTCAAGGACCTGATGAGCTGGTACTGGCAGCTGTCATGAGCTGAGAGGCCCTGACACCCCCAGGGCCAGCTGACCCCACATCCCATCTATCCCCCCTCCCGCTCATTTAACCTGCCCTATTGCTCACCCAGTACCTCAAAAATGGCCTTAACACTGTAGGTCCTGTTGGGAGCTGGCCTGTAGGTCCTGCTGGGAGCTGGCCATGGTCTGTTGCTCACAGGCCATGGTCAGCTCCCAGCAGGACCCACAGGTCTACTCCCAGCAGGACCCACCGATCCGCAGCCGGCAGGACTCACAGGTCAGTGGCCGGCAGGACCCACAGGTCACACCTGTGGGTCCTGCTGGCCATGGCCTGTGGGGCCTGCTGGCCACTAGCCTAGCGTGACCAGACGTCCCAGACATTTCCAGGGACAGTCCCCAAACTAAGGACACTGTCCCTGGACCAAGTTTTTCCCCGCTTTGCAGGGCTGATTCTGGGTGGGTGCACTGCGAGCTGGGGCAGAGGGAGGAGTTCCACTGGGCCCATTGGGCTGTTCAATGCATTACACAGAGTGGGGATCTCCCGCTTACCTGGTGGCCACTGTCATACGAAGTCCCGCCTCTTGGATCAGCTGCTATGATAGACAGCAGACTGGTGACGTCTATCATAGGAGCCGGTCCAAGAGGCGGGGCTTCATTTGACAGCGGCAGCACTGGGTAAGTGGGAGATCCCCGTACTGTGTAATCTGGCGGCTCTCCTCTCTCTTTATTGCAGGCTGCATTGATGGGCATTGATCAAGCTACACTGATGAAGCTGTGCTGAGGGGCACTGATCAAACTGCATTGATGGGCACTGGTGAGGCTGCATTGGATGGGCACTGGTGAGGCTGCATTGGATGGGCACTGATCAGGCTGCATTGATGGGCATTGATCAGGCTGCATTGATGGGTACTGGTGGCACTGGACTAACGGGCACTGGTGACACTGCATTGATGGGCACTGATCAGGCTGCACTGGTGAGGCTGCATTTGATAGGCACTGATCAGGCTGCATTTGTGGGCACTGGTGAGGCTGCACTGATGGGCACTGATCAGGCTGCACTAGTAAATAATAAATATGCAAGCAATTAACTCACAGAGGCATGTGATGGGTAATAATATAAAACTTATCAGTTATCAAAAACATAACATAAAAAAACATACAATACTAATGCCCAGATGCTGTCATTACATGATCCCTGTTGAGCAGGCAGATGACAGGTCAGTGTCCGCTGCGCTGTGCAAAGCAGACACAGTCCTGCTCTCCTCTATGGAAACAGACTGTCTGTCTGTTTCCATCTGATCTGATCTGATCCACCAGACGGATGGAAAATAGAAATGAAGGTATAAAGTGAGGCGCTAAAAATGTGAATGCAGGGATAAAGATAAGGGGCTATATAAGAGAGGTGGTTCCTCTGTTAGGAACATGTATTTAAGGAAGGTGTTTCCCAACTATACAGAATGTAAATGATAAAAATAATATAAATAGACACATCAATGTCATACAATATAAATTCGCTCATCAGCAAAACTATGATGTGTCACTGGTAATAAAAATGTGACAGAAAGCACTGTGGGTGCAATAATCTAAAAGAAAAAATACAAAATACAATGACTGGTGAAAACAAATCAAGCAATGTGACATATATAGAAAAATCCAATAAAGGGTCTAATGAAAATGTGTGAGTCCCAAAAATGCCATACACACTAAATCTAAAGAATATTGTAGCCTTAGATTGTAAAACGTTTGGTTAATTTTAAACCTATACTTCCAGATTCACCCCAATACCCCCAGCCAAACTACCTAGGGTAACAGTTTTTTGTCTCTGAACCCACACAGTAACCATTTTCTTGACCAGATACTCCTGCATTCTCTCTGTCCATACTCCCAATAACCTTAGATCTATACTTAGGATCGCCTTCCTTTTGCTCCAGCATTTCCGACACCTTCCTGTTGCTCCTGAACCTACCTCCGGTTTGGGAGACACTGGCCCCTCAGGTAGTCACGGCAAAGGTGCAGTTTACGGCATTTTTCCTCCTCCTCTTCCTTGCCCTTCGGGTGCAGGTAGTTGGTGCAAATCCTCAGGGGGCTTCGGGCCAGTACAAGCTGGGAACTCTGTGGGAATCTGAGCAGCTCTTCTTGCAGGATCTGCTCAGTCTGCTGTGCTGAGAGATCCAGTAGATTGTCCAACTGATTTCTCTCTAGTCGACCACTGTGTGAACAAAGCAGCTTGGTCAGATAGGCAGTGACTGTGGGGTCGGTCATGCTGCCAGGGACCCAATACAGACTGATATCTGAGGCCCCTGATATGGCTTAATGTCTGCTGAACTTTCCTTGTTTGTATCTTTGTGAGTTTGACAGGTTAGAACAGAGAAAAGCAGAGGGTGGGTCATCCACATCATGTGTGAGAATAGAAACTAAAAGTGAGCAACATTGCCAATGTACACAGGACAGCCTCTATTTCTTGTGTTTGGGAGGGGGAGGGGGAACAAACAAAATAACAGCAACTGCAGATCACTGGCACTGAAAACTAATTTATTGCCATTGCCCAGTTCTGAAGCTGGGAAGATAGACATTTTCTTCCCTCTTTCTTCCTTGTCCTCATCTATTTTCTCTTTCTCCCTCTCTTCATTTCTTTCTCTCTCTCCTTTCTCTTCTCTCCCACTCTCTTTCTCCTTTAAAGGCTAATGCCACGTACACAAGATCAGAATTTCCGTCAGAAAAAATTTGGATGGTTTTTCCGACGGAATTCCGCTCACATGGTCACACAAAGTTCTCTGAACTTTCGACCGTCAACAATGCGGTGACGTACAACACTACGATGCGCCGAGGAACCTTTCCGAACCAAAAAATAGAGAACATGCTCTCAATCTTTTGCTGGCTGGAATTCCGCCAGCAAATGACCGATGGAGCATGCACACGGTCACATTTTCCGAAAAAAAGCTCTCATCTGAGTTTTGCTGGCGGCATTTCCAATCGTGTGTACGCGGCATTAGTTCACCTTTGGGGAAAAAATAATAAATGTACATGATTTTGCAGAAAAATCTGCCCTGGCCAATTTGAATGGGACATCAGTTGCAGGGGAGAGGATCCCCCGCTGGCTGTTAAGGGGTGTGGGGGGATATGCTAGAGCCTTTGACATGTTACCCTAAATGTGGATTTAACACGTAACATCAGGGGCGGACTGACAACTCATGGGGCCCCCGGGCAATAGACGATCATGAGGCCCCCTGTGTCCCCACCCACACGCAAGCCCCACCTACATTAATCATGGGGGCACACAGCAGGGCACAGGCACATCATAGGGCATGGGGCATACAGCAGGGCACATCATGGGGCACAGGGCACATCAAGGGGTACACAGCAGGGAGCAACACAGGGCATAGGGCACACAGTAGGGCACATCACAGGGTACACAGATAGGCACATCATGGGGCAAAGGGCACATCAGGGGGTACACAGCAGGACACTGAGAACATCACAGGGCATGGGGCACATCACGGGACACACAGTCGGGCACATCAGGGGGCACACAGCAGGGCACTGAGAACATCACATGACATGGGGCACATCACAGGACACACAGTAGGGCTCATCAGGGGGTACACAGCAGGGCACATCACAGGGCACATCAGGAGGTACACAGCAGGACATGTGGCACATCACAGGGCAATTGGCATATAGTAGAGCACACAGCAGAGCACAGGGCACACAGTAGGGCACATCATTGGAAACAGGGCACATTTTGCGGTACACAGCAGGGCACATCACAGGGCATAGGGCACACAGTAGGGTACATCAGGGGGTACACAGCAAAGTACGGGGCACATCAGGGAGTACACAGCAGGGCACAGAGCTGTCAAACCCAAGCTCTGATGTCGGGGATGGGCTGGGCCGATATGCGGAGCTCTGCCCCCTCTGTCAGACAGCCCGTTCATAAACAAATAGCCACGGTTTATGCATTGGTGGGCGGTGAGGAAGGTGGCAGGGGGCAGGACCAATTGTAACTAGTGTATATGTACCCACAGCGGTGTATAATTCAGGTTTATTATACACCGCTGTGGGTGCACATACACTAGTTACAATTGGTCCTGCCCCCTGCCACCTTCCTCCCCGCCCACCAATGCATAAACACTGGCTATTTATCTATGCATGGGCTGTCTGACAAAGGGGGCATAGCTCCGCATATTGGCCCCACCCATCCCGACATCAGAGGTTGGACTTGACAGCTCCATTCATTCTCACTACTCAGGCAGTCTTGGGGCACAAATCGGAAACCCTGGGGGTGTGTCTTGGATGTCTATGATCAACATCTCTGTCCAGTATCTTTCCCTGGGGAGCTCTGACCTCCCCATACAGAGCAGCACATATAGAGAGACCAGCTGTACCCACCAATCACTGCACCCAGGCATAAAAATCCTGAAGAGAGAAGGAGGAGCAGTGCAGTCACCAAACAGAGACACAACCTCTGAAGATAGCAGTTTTGCTCACTCTTCTATCAAAACTCCATCTCAACTATCTGCTGCTGCACAGGCCTTTTCTCCCCCCTGCAAAGTCGCCCCCCCCCCCCCCCTGCAAAGTTCTCACAATTTCAGGAGCACACACAGATCGCATGCTGCATACCTGGGCATCCCCTCCCCCTCAGACACTGTAAGTAAGACTACTCAGCTACCTACAACTTCTTTCTGTTAACTAATGATGTAACAGAAAAGTCTTTACACAAAATCATGGCTGCACTTATGGCACCTCTTACCTCTCGCCCAGTGTCTTTGCAGCCTTGTGTCATTGCAGCCTTGCCCAGTGTCTTTGCAGCCTTGTGTCATTGCAGCCTTGCCCAGGCAGGCTGATTATTTAAAATTGGCGCCGATCTCCGCTGATTGCGAGAGGAAAGGAGCGAGCGCCCCTCTCGCAGTCCCTTCCAGTCCTGCCCCTATGATGGACTTAACACAGGTCCAATGGAGTACCTGGGTGTGACTGTGAGCAGAGCCGAGAGGAGCCGAGCCTAGCCGAGTACACTCGGCTATGTGTATATCGGCGGCGCTCGCTCCTCTCCCCTCAGCGGAGCAGGGATCGGCGTATAACACGCACCAACCCAAAAAGTGCGTGTTATACGCCAATAAATACGGTAATTGGTGTCGTTGAAGTTTAACTAATTCCTGCTCCTTGCACTCTGTACAACGCACTCCTGAACCTTACACTCTGTACAACGCACTCCTGAACCATGCACTCTGTATGTAATGCATGCCTGAACCTTGCACTCTGTACGTAGCATCCTCCTGAGCACTGCACTCTGTATGTAGCATCCTCCTGAGCCCTGCACCCTGCACGTAGCATCCCCCTGAAGCCTGCACGTAGCATCCCCCTGAAGCCTGCACGTAGCATCCCCCTGAAGCCTGCCAAGTAAAACCACTGCCAAGCAACCTAAAAAATCTCAAAAACAATAAGAGAATCTTGTTAGCTGGTTCCCTCATCTAACGCGAATCAATAAAAAGCAAAAGATGCAACGCTGCCCTACACGTTATCTATACATTTGTACAAATGGACTTATAAGGGCAATGGTAACACCTATAAATGAAGATCCAATGCAAATCAACCAATGAATTGCAATAATAATATAGTAATGATGGTCTTACCCCCTCTGCAAAAAATATTTTGAGAAATTGCAGAGCTGCAATGTGCAAATCGTGGTGAAATCCCCTATATATTAACATAATAAAATGTACAATTGATGTACATATTTTACATTTTATTACTATGATTATATATAGGGGTTTTCACCATAATTTGCACATTGAAGCTCTGCAATTTCTCAAAATATTTTTGCAGAGGGGGTGACACCATCACTACTATATTGCAATACATTGGTTGTTTTGCACTGGATATTATTTTAAAGGTTTTACCATTGCACTTATAAGTCCATTTGTAGAATTGTATAAAGGAAGAGTAGAGTTGTACTGCATTTTTTGGCTTTTTATTGGTATACAGAGGCCAGGGTATACTGATCACCATTGTACGCCATGAAGAAACCTCCACTTTCTGACCGCGGCAACTTGCTGGCCACACCCACTTTTGGCCACACCCACAGGTAGCGCACCACACTAGCACCCTCACTTTTACCTCAAGCACCGCCATAGCACCCCCAAAAAAATTATCTGTAGCCGCCCCTGCCCGGATTGGATTTGAATTTAACTGCCCCATCCCTCCCCTCCCAAAAAATTCTAAGAAGTATCTTTTTTTATCTCATGGAGGAAGTGTGAGAAATAACATATATATCATTTTTACAATCATTCCATACTCACATACCACATACACTGAATATATCATTTAGGAAAATATGCTTATAAAATATTTTACCATTTGCCAATAAAAAAAAAAATGTCCCTGGATTTCATTTTAAAAATCTGGCCACCTTAGCAGCAGGCCACATCACAGGGCATTGGGCACATCACAGACCACGGGGCCCGCAGTAGGCCAAATAGCAGGGCACAAACTAAAACACAGGGCACACAGCAGAGCACTGGGATCCTCCAGACTCAGCACAGTGTCTCTCAGGGCAGCCATCGGGGAGGGGGGGCACTGTGGAGGGAGAAGGGACAGTGGGACATCGTGGGTGGGTGGAGGGCACAGGGGGACACTGTGGGGGGGGGGGGTGGACGAAACAGGGGACACTGTGGGTGGGTGGAGGACACAGGGGGACACCGTGGGTGGGTGGAGGACACAGGGGGACACCATGGGTGGTTGGAGGATACAGGGGGACACTGTGGGTGGGTGGAGGACACTGTGGGTGGGTGGGTGGAGGACACAGGGGGACACTGTGGGTGGGTGGAGAACACAGGGGGACACTGTGGGTGGGTGGAGGACACAGCGGGACACTGTGGGTGAGTGGAGGACACAGGGGGACACTGTGGGTAAATGGAGGACACAGGGGGACACTGCGGGGGGGGGTGGAGGACACAGGGGGACACCGTTGGTGGACATAGGGGGACACAGTGGGTGGGTGGAGAACACAGGGGGACACTGTGGGTGGATGGAGGACACAGTGGGTGGGTGTAGAACACAGGGGGACACTGTGGGTGGATGGAGGACACAGTGGGTGGGTGGAGAACACTGGGGGACACTGTGGGTGGGTGGAGGACACACGGTTCACTGTGGGTGGGTGGAGGACACAGGGGGACACTGTAGGTGGGTGGAGGACACAGTGGGTGGGTGGAGAACACAGGGGGACACTGTGGGTGGGTGGAGAATACAGGGGGACACCTTGGGTGGGTGGAGGACACAGGGGGACACCGTGGGTGGGTGGGTGGAGGACACATGGGGACACCGTGGGCGGGTGGAGGACACAGGGGGACACCGTGGGTGGGTGGAGGACACAGGGGGACACTGTGGGTGGGTGGAGGACACAGGGGGACACCGTGGGTGGGTGGAGGACAAAGGGGGACAACGTGGGTGGGTGGAGGACACAGGGGGACACCGTGGGTGGGTGAAGGACACAGGGGGACACTGTGGGTGGGTGGAGGACACAGGGGGACACCGTGGGTGGGTGGAGGATACAGGGGGATCAGTGGGTGGGTGGAGGACACAGAGGGATAAGTGGATGGGTGGAGGATACAGGGGAACACTGTGGGGGGTGGATGGACCAGAGGACACTGTGGGGGGAGAGGAAATGAGAGGACTGGAAGAATATGACGGGGCCTCCTGTGGTCCTGTTGGGGCCCGGGCCCCCTACACCTGACCTGTACTGTCTGTTGCCCGTTCCCGCCCCCGCAATGGCGCCTCTAGCAAAAAAACAACGTCTCACAGTCACCCAATGCCTGCAGCCTGAATACCTCTCACAGCAAATACCTCTCAAAGCCACATCAGTATGAACCAGGGCCTACTCTCCCTTCTCTCTTTTTCCCTCTCTCCTGGTCCCTTAAAGCAGATTAAACAGCAGAGTGCTTGTGCTGTGTAATCTTCCCCTCTCTAAACTGTAAAAAACCTCCCTGATCCTGCCACTTCCTGTCTCCCCCTCTCTGTACTGACCACGATAATCAGAGCTGCTGAGCCCTGACCACCAGTGGCGGAAGTATAGGGGTCGCTGAGGTTGCCATGGCGACTGGGCCCCATGCTGCAGGGGGCCCTTGAGGGCCCCCCTGTTTATCTTGATAGGAGGTGCGGCTGAGATAGATCTTCCCATCGTCAGCCGAACTGTAATCTGCACTGTGCGGGGAGCTTGTCACACTGATCTAAAGTGAAAGCACAGTGTGTGCTGTGCTCTTTGTCTCCCCCTACAGTGCAGTACCCGGCAGGAAGAGGTGAGGTAAAGCACTGCCGTTTTTGAAAAGGCTTTCTGTATGTGTGTGTTCTTATGTGTGTGTTCATGTATGTGTATGTGTTTGCATGTGTTTATGTGTGTATTTATATATGTTTGTGTGTGTATATACAGTATATGTGTGTGTATATTATGTGTGTGTTTATCTATGTGTATGTGTGTGTGTTTAGATGCAGTGGTGTCCCATGCATTAAGGGCGCACGGGCGCCGCCCCCTCTCTCCTGCCACCCCCTCTATCACCAATAGATAGATTCATGCATTGCCACTGCCACCCCCTATTTGGGCGCCCAGCCCCTTTTTGGGCGCAGGGAACCTGAATTACAGTGGCCGGGGGGGGGGGGGGGTTGAAGCACCGGATTAGAGCCATAGGCTCTAATGGGCATCAAAAAAGGTGACCTCACAGTTCACTCAGCTGTGTTAGAAAAGCGAATAACTATGCGCTTTCCTAACACTAAACTGCCTCTCCGCCAATCTGGTGCTCGGGTCTGTTACCCGTCACCTGATTGGCTGAAACGACAGGCGCCACTATTGGACGCCTATCAGGAGGAGAGGACGGGATATGAGGACAGCAGGAGACGCATGGAGGACCCCACTCGTCGCAGTCGCCCGCTGCCCCACCAAGACAGGGTAAGTGCCGGTGAGCGGTCAGGGGTCACACTGGGGGCATTCAAGGGCACACTGGCAGCATTTAATGGGCACATGGGCAGCATTTGATGGGCACACTGGCAGCATTTGATGGGCACACTGGCAGCATTTGATGGGCACATGGGCAGCATTTGATGGGCACACTGGCAGCATTTGATGGGCACACTAGCCGCATTGGATGAGCACACTGGCTGCGTTTGATGGGCACAGTGGCAGCTTATGGCACAGTTGCTGCAATTGATGGCACAGTGGCTGCAATTGATGGCACAGTGGCTGCGTTTGATGGAACACTGGCAGCATTTAATGGGCACAGTGGCAGCATTTAATGGGCACAGTGGCAGCGTTTGATGGGCACACTGGCAGCAGTTGATGGGCACAGTGGCTGCGTTTGATGGGCATAGTGGCAGCGTTTGATGGGCATAGTGGCAGCATTTGGCACAGTGGCTGCAATTGATGGCACAGTTGCTGTGTTTGATAGCACACTGGCAGCATTTAAGTGGCACAGTGGCAGCATTTGATGGGCACAGTGACAGCAATTGATGGCACAGTGGCTGCGTTTGATGGCACACTGGCAGCATTTAAGTGGCACAGTGGCAGCATTTGATGGGCACAGTGGCTGCAATTGATGGCACAGTGGCTGCGTTTGATGGCACACTGGCAGCATTTAAGTGGCACAGTGGCAGCGTTTGGTGGGCATAGTGGCTGTGTTTGATGGGCACAGTGGCAGCGTTTGATGGCACAGTGGCTGCAATGGATGGCACAGTAGCAGCGTTTGATGGGCACAGTGGCTGCATTTGATGATTTTTTTTCAAAAAATGTTTGCGCCCCCCAAAAAATTTTGAGCACCACCTGCCACTGTTTAGATGTATGTATGCACATTTTATGTATGCACGTTTAATCCTGACACCCTATATGTGTACAATCAGGACTGATTTTTTTTTTTTTCTTGCTCGTTCAAAGTACCAGCAACAAAATGCTGTTCCTCTGAAAAGCCATCCATGCTCAGATCACTTTTCAGAGACATTTGACAGCCGGTAAAGAGGCAATATGTTGCCTCCTGACCACCTGTTTTAACCCCTTAAAGTGATTGTAAAGGTTTTTTAAATAACAAACATGTCATACCTTCATTGTGCAGTTAGTTTTGCACAGAGTGGCCCCGAACACCGACTTCTGGGGTCCCTCGGCAACTCTCGCGGCTCCTCCTCTTATCAGACATCCCCCTAGGAAAAGCGCTGTCCAGGGGTCCCCTTCATGATTTCTTGCATCGGGGCCCTGAAGGTTTTAGTTACGCCACTGCTGACCACCATGGTTAGAGTACATCCCTCCGTCATATGCAGCTGTCCCCTCAGCTCTCCTCTACCCCCCCTCACCCCCACCTCTCTGCCTGTCAGCTCCTCCTTGTGTGTCTCCATCTACACCCCCCCCCCCTCCGCCACTATTTGTAAAATAAAAAATTTGAGAAGATCACTGCCAGCCCTGTATTATAGGCAGGCATAGCACACTGTGTTATTCTTTTATAAAAATGAGGCATGTAAATACCTGTTTAGCGCGATCTTCAGGCCAGTCACTTGACTCTCGGACAGTTTCCAGGGCTACTTCAGGAGGGGCTGATCTCCCCGGCTGATATCAGAGGGAGATCTCGGCCCCCCCTGCAGAAGCCTTCCATCGGAGCTGTACAACCGACGCGAGTCATGTGACCAGCCTGAAGACAGCTCTAAACAGGTATTTACAGTTGTGCTCATAAGTTTACATACCCTGGCAGAATTTATGATTTCTTGGCCATTTTTCAGAGAATATGAATGATAACACAAAAACATTTCTTTCACTCATGGTTAATGTTTGGCTGAAGCCATTTATTATCAATCAACTGCGCATGGGATCTACTTGGACGTTGCAACATGACAATGATCCAAAAAACAAGGCCAAGTCGACCTGTCATTGGCTACAGCAGAATAAAGTGAAGGTTCTGGAGTGGCCATCTCAGTCTCCTGACCTCAATATCATTGAGCCACTCTGGGGAGATCACAAACGTGCAGATCATGCAAGACGGCCCAAGAATTTACAGGAACTGGAAACTTTTTGCCAAGAGGAATTGGCAGCTTTACCATTTGAAAAGATAAAGAGCCTCATCCACAAATACCACAAAAGACTTCAAGCTGTCATTGATGTTAAAGGGGGTAATATGGTAAGTAAGTAAGGGGGAACACTGTGGCCTCTGGTGTAAAGAGGAACTCTGATGTAAAGGGTGCTCTGAGAACCCTGATTTACCTTAGTGTACTTACTCAGAGGCAGGAGAGAGAAGGGGGGGGGGGGGACTTCAGGTACAGACAGAGATGGATGGTGAGCTCACTCCCGATTGAGAGTCAGCACCTCTCATCCAGATGTATCTGTGGCATGCTGGGCTTCAA
The DNA here is from genome assembly GCA_037952925.1 of Lithobates clamitans. NCBI lineage: Eukaryota > Metazoa > Chordata > Amphibia > Anura > Ranidae > Lithobates > Lithobates clamitans. The sequence goes on from JBBGZY010001263.1 coordinate 2,550,618, forward strand.
ATTTCCCACCCCCCACTTCCCTTTCCTGACGCACAGCGCCAGGGATTGGAGTGTGGGCAGGCAAAGAGGGGTAGGAGCAGGAGGAAAAGGAGCAGATTGAGAGCCCTCTCTCCTCTCCCATCCATGTGTCTGTGTGCCTGTGTCTGTGTCTTTGTGTGTGTGTGTGTGTGGGGGGGGACTGTTAGTACTGGGTTTGGGCAGTGTGAAAGAGAGTGTAACAGACACTCTTGGCTTAGACAACCACAGCCAGCAACCCTGCTGGGAAGCCATAGTCCAGTCTGAGTAATGTGTCCAGGTTTCAGACAGTCTGAAATCCGAACGCATGATTCAAAACCCGAACTGTCCGGGTGAATCCCGAACAGGTGGCAACCCTAGCCTTAACCCTCTTGGGCATGGAGCTCACCAGAGCTTCACAGGTTGCCACTGGAGTCCTCTTCCACTCCTCTATGATGACATCATGGAGATGGTGGATGTTAGAGACCTTGCCCTCCTCCACTTTCCTTTTGAGGATGCCCCACAGATGCTCAATAGAGTTTAAGTCTGGAGACATGATTGACCAGTCCATCACCTTTACCCTCAGCTTCTTTAGCAAGGCAGTGGTTGTCTTGGAGGTGTGTCTGGGGTCGTTATCATGTTGGAATACTGCCCTGCGGCCCAGTCTTTGAAGGGAGGGGATCATGCTCAGCTTCAGAATGTCACAGTACATGTTGGCATTCATGGTTCCCTCAATGACCTGTAGCTTCCGAGTGCCGACACCACTCATGCAGCCCCAGACCATGACCCTCCCACCACCATGCTTGACTGTAGGCAAGACACACTTGTCTTTGTACTCCTCACCTGGTTGCCTCCACACATGCTTAACACCATCTGAACCAAATAAGTTTATCTTGGTCTCATCAGACCACAGGACATGGTTGCAGAAATCAATGTCTTTAGTCTGCTTGTCTTCAGCAAATTGGTTGTGGGCTTTCTTGTGCATCATCTTTAGAAGAGGCTTCCTTCTGGGATGACAGCCATGCAGACCAATTTGATGCAGTATGCGGCATATGGTCAGAACACTGACAGGCTGACCCTCCACCCCTTCAACCTCTGTAGCAATGTTGGCAGCACTCATATGTCTATTTTCCAAAAACAACCTTCAGGGTCTTGGCAATCTTCCTATAGCCTAGGCCATCTTTATGTAGAGCAACAATTTTCTTGCCATGAGGTGCCATGTTGAACTTCCAGTGACGAGTATGAGAGAGTGGAAGCAATAACACCGAATTTAACACACCTGCTCCCCATTCACACCTGAGACCTTGTAACTCTAACGGGTCACATGGCATTGGGGAGGGAAAGTGGCTAATTGGGCCCAATTTAGACATTTTCACTTAGGGGTGTACTCACTTTTGTTGCCAGCGGTTTAAACATTAATGTGTGTTGAGTTATTTTGAGGGGACAGCAAATTTACACTGTTATACAAGCTGTATATTCACTTTACATTGTAGCAAAGTGTAATTTCTTCAGTGTTGTGACATGAAAATATATAATAAAATTAGGGCTGGGAAAATAAAGATTAATTCCTTGATTAATTGTTCATTTCTTTGATCAATCAAAATTCTTTTGATCGGTACTCACCTCTCCGCCGGCTTCCGGGTCTTCAGGGAGTTCCGTCGGAGATCTGGTGACGTCACGGACATCAACGCCATCTGACTCCTCCCCCCTTCCCCAAGTACTTCCGTCTGCTAACGAAGGGAAGGGGGAGGAGTCCGGTGACGTCGATGTCCGTGAAATCATAAATTGAGGAAGACAGATCCTAACGATTTGATTAATCTCACTGGTCAAAGTGTTCAGATAAACATCTATGTAAATCCTGGACTTGGCTATGAAAATCAACATATCTGAGGGCTTTCCTGGCTGTAAGTCAGTTTGATGATGAAATGACATGGTTATCCAGCAATCAAGAAACATTTATGACGAGGGCACTTTTTTTTCAAAGAGCTGACACTTTGCTGTCTCAGCAGGTGATGGATGTCTCTGGCTCTCCATCGGTCCCCCTGATGCACAATGGTGCTATTTAAATAGACTGTAGGGTGACGCCGTAGCCCTGCCCCGCTGAGGAAGTTCTGAGGAAGTTCTGATTGAACGTAACGCATATGGGGGAGGAGCTACGCATGACGTCAGCTAAAAGTAGTTGGATCTGTATGTGCGTTATAATTAATTGAAAATAATCAATTTAAAAAAGATTGATTAATCGAACACGAAAATTTTAATCAGTAACACCCCTAAATAAAATGTTTACCAAAATGTGAGGGGTGTACTCACGTTTGTGAGATACTGTACATGCAGAATTTCAGGGCTAAAAGTTTGGCTGATGGTTCACCCTCATAAAAGGTGTCTTCTGTGCGAGCCCTTCAAAGGCGAGCTTCTCTTGGGAAATTCCCTTGAGGAATATATTAAGGCAGCTTCTTGAGGGAAGGGGGTTCCTACTGTTGCAGCAAACTGCTCAATTTTTGGGATACCAGAGATAACTCCGAACAATAGACTTGCAGGAAAACAAACTTTTTATTTTTCGTTAGTGAGACACCCAACTCCGACTAACTCCAGGAAGTTAAGTGCCCTGTCTATGGGCGTTGGCAGTGTGTATATATATATATATATATATATATATATATATATATATATATATATAGCAGTTACGTCACAAAATACATTTCCTTTTTACAAAAATTAACACTTAAATCATCTTAACACATCTTAAAATATTTTTATCATCTTAAAAGCTTGCTATAGTCAGTGACATTTGCGGTTTCTCGCTTCCACGCATCAGCTATTTAGTTGCAGAACATCCTGCCCATACAACCTGTGTTCAACGCCATGCGGGGAGTTTGTTTTATAAACAGGTGTCTGGAAATTCCATTATATATATCAGAAATTTGCTATAACTTAAAAAACATGTTTGTCAAGTTCATCTTGTCATAGCTTCCATTTTGCCTTAGCATCACAAAGCATTATATAGCTCCATTAACAGGCAACTGGGCCTAGGGGAGACCCCTGGAGCATGAAGAGGCCTAAGGTAGCCTTGTTCAGTCCTGGGGAACTAATGGTTGGTACTTCCACATCGTCATTACATGGCCATGTGGAAATACCACATGGTCATTACATGGGTTGCAGCCTTTCTTTCTAAAGTGGCCTCAATGAAACTCTGGATCATTCCAGTCCCCAGGAGGGATTAGACAGGGGAGGAGGAGACAGGCTGCCAGTATTATCACAACTATTCCTAATATGGCCATCAGCCCATATGTACTAGGGAACCAGTCCCCAAGTCAGCTGCCAGCATGGAATCCGTAGAAGGCATCAACTGGGAAAGGAGGCTTCAAGCAACTGGGAAGCCTCCTTTCCCAGTTGATGCCTTCTACGGGGAAACGCGTCGGATGGAGTTTTAGAACGTGACGACATCACGCATCAGCTGGCTGGCTTGAGCCGCGGCTGTATTTGAAGTGCTTTGTATACCGCTTGTGCTTGGCTGTCAGTGCTATTGAGAAATAAACCCCCTTTTTAAAATAAGTAGACATGTGCACACTGAAATATTTTGTTTCGGAATTTTGTTTTCGTCCTAAAAATAAATTTATTTAGTTACTCCCGAAATTCGTTTTTATTTATTTAGTTTTTCGTTAAAAATTGCATTCGTCCGAAAATCCAAATTAAGGTCGAATCTGTCATTGAAGGCTTATGGTGTCTGTCGAATGTTCAAAGAAGATTCGACGGAGCAGCTAAACTGTACGACGCCGTATAGTTTATCTGCACCATAAGCCAAACTACGTGTATACTTAGTTCTAGCTATTTTACTGCTCCTCCTCTTTGGTTACAATCAGCCAATAACATTCATCATCATCATCATTTTTTTTAATTATCTTTTCTCTCCACGTCGAATCTTTTCTTCCCTACGTCGAATCTTTTCTCCCCTACGTCGAATCTTTCTCCCCTATGTCGAATCTTTTCTCCCCTACGTCGAATCTTTCTCCCCTATGTCGAATCTTTTCTCTCTATGTTGAATCTTTTCCCTCTATGTAGAATAATCTTGGACTAATAGAGTTAAGGTTAGGCACATTCGACCACAGGTTTGATGGACACAGATTGTTATTGTCATCATCATGTCGAATCTCCTATCTATATCGAACTGTTGTAGCAACGAAAACGAAAATAAAGTATTTGTTTATGTCGGATCTTTCGTTTTTCGGATTCTGCACTCTTGTTATCGTTTGTTAAAACGATAACGAAAATACCTGAAATTCGGACGAAAATGCATTCGGACGAAAACGAATGCACATGTCTAAAAATAAGTACTGCACCATGAAGCCTTTCGCTTCTATCTTATGATATACACGTGCTTGGAGTGTTTTTCGTTTGGAGGACCCAGAGACCAATATCGTATTAGTGTGGAGGAGTCTTTCTGTCACTGCTGACTGCTTCATCTGCTGACGATCCCATGCTTTGTGTGTGTGCCCATATGTTCTCTATTATCTGAGATCCACCTGATCTGGTAAGCGGCGCTGTTTGCTTTTTTGAATATTGATGAACAGAACACAATCTTCTCCAAATGTCTTTCTGATGCCTCATGATTTTTTTGGATCTAACACCTATAGCTTGTGGACTATTATATGAGAATACTTTTCTACGGATATCACTATTGTTTGTTTTAAAACAACACAGTTATATTGTCACATTGTTACACTGTTTTGGCAGAGTGTGGCAAACATTTATTCACTTTTATTTTGGTTTGGACTTTTTTTTACAGCAGTCTTTGGACTATATAATAGGGGAAATGTTTCACTGTATGATATTTAGTGTTTAATTTCATGGTTGATACACCATTATATTAATAATTTTGGATTGCGCATATACACTTTTTTACACATTTTCTCAAACCAGATATTCTTTTATTATTATTATTATTATTATACAGAATTTATATAGCGCCGACAGTTTACTCAGCGCTTTACAACATTAGGGCAGACAGTACAATTACAATACAATTCAATACAGGGGGGAATCAGCGGGCCCTGCTCATTAGAGCTTACAATCTAGGAGGGAGGTTCTGGTTTTGTTTGCTGCTGCACCTTTTTCCCTCCTTGTTGCATTTATTTATGTTAATTTTTTAATGTGCATATTTAAGGTTTAACGCAGATATTCTTCCCTTTTTATTGTAAAACTGCTGCCCCAGGCAGGCCATTTATCCTACATGAGTTTATACAGTGGGCCTAACTTGGCTATACAGTATTTGCCATGTTTCCCATGTTTTCAGATGCCATTCTGATTTTACTCGCTTGGAGGATTTCTCAGATATGGCATTGAATGGCACATCGTAATCTATTTCTCGGGCTTCCCAAGGCCACTGGTCCCCCATATTAGTTCCACCATACACAAAAACAATTAGATACCTTTAAATTGTCAACTACTCTCTCCGCCAGTTCTATGAACAGGTTCTTGGCACTAGGGGGTATTTTTATGCCGATGGCAAGTTCTTCATAGAGGGAGTGGAAAAACTGATGAGTGGCGCTCTTGGTATTTTCTGTTTCCATTGATATATACGGGGTCTGATCCCTTCCCATATATGCTTACCCCAAACTTATTACCCCATTGTGCCAAAAATCTGTTAGGATTATATATGGTGAAATTTACAAGGGTGCAGCTCCCCACTAAGCAGCTGGATGAACTAGGCAAGGACTGCAGGGTAGCATCCTTGTTCGTCCTTGCCCAAGCAACACAAATCTACTGGGAACAATAGTTCTATTCTATTCCAGAGCAACCATTTCCTAGCTTCCCTGAACAGATGTATCTGTCATTTGCCAGGTATTCACTTTCCCATTCTAACCCCCCCACAATTTCCCCTTGGGAAATGGTTGATGTTAATGGCAGAGCGCACATCAGAAATTAGGCTCATTGCTGTATTAGGGTTGGTTATCATGGTGCGGTTTATCAGCTTGCCTGTGGAGCTGAAGCTCCGAACAGTTATCCAGGTTTTGGTGGGTGCATAGTTGGGGTCATAACAGGCTACCTGTTTCCCTAAGGTGCACATTGAATAGGTAGTCTCATTATGCATAGAAGTACCAGTTACTGTGTCCTTGCATTGATAGTGAGAATGCCACAGTAACATTCTAGTGGTGATGGACCCTACTCTAGTGGTTTTCAGCAGCTCGCTTTGCCCTGGAGTTGTGTATCCAGGGGGTCACCACAGCCAGGGCCGGCGCTACCACTAGGCGGACTAGGCAACCGCCTAGGGCGCTCTGCTGCCTAGGGCGCTTGGCCGCTGGCTATTTTACTCCTGCACTGTCCTCCACAGAGCTTACAACTACCGCCCTGCCATGTCAAGCAGCGCCACCGCCACCCTACCCCACCCCCGCACCTCGCTCTGTGTTTCCAGTCCAGACAGTAATCAGATTCCCCCCTCTCTGCTCTTCTATCATGCTTAGTGAGTGTCACATTTGTCCAGCACGGCGCTCTCTGATGTGTGTCCGGCAGCAGCAGCCCCCCCCCTCCCTCCGCTCCGGTACACAGGCAGGACAGCAGAGTTGGTGCAAGTGAGGAACAGGTGTTACTGGTGTGGTAAGTAAAAACTGCTGCTTTCTCTCTGACTTAATGAAATTGTATATGTGATGACAATAAAATGTAGTTTTAAAATGTGTTTGTATTATTATGCATGTATATTGATGTGTGTGTAATATGTATTATATTGACTGGTCTGCCAAATGGCCTCCCCTGAAGCTGTATATGATGGGCACTGGTGAGGCTTTATATGATGGGCGCTGGTGAGGCTGTATATGATGGGCGCTGGTGAGGCTGTATATGATGGGCGCTGGTGAGGCTGTATATGATGGGCGCTGGTGAGGCTGTATATGATGGGCGCTGGTGAGGCTGTATATGATGGGCGCTGGTGAGGCTGTATATAATGGGCGCTGGTGAGGCTGTATATGATGGGCGCTGGTGAGGCTGTATATAATGGGCGCTGCTGAGGCTGTATATGATGGACGCTGGTGAGGCTGTATATAATGGACGCTGGTAAGGCTGTATATGATGGGCGCTGGTGAGGCTGTATATAATGAGCACTGGTGAGGCTGTATATAATGGGCGCTGGTGAGGCTGTATATGATGGGCGCTGGTGAGGCTGTATATGATGGGCGCTGGTGAGGCTGTATATAATGGCCGCTGGTGAGGCTGTATTTGATGGGCGTGGGGTGTACATGGGCAGGGAAAAGGGGGTGGAGTCAGGGGTGGAGCCAAGGGGGGCGGATAAAATGAGGTTTCGCCTAGGGTGTCAAAAATCCTTGCACCAGCCCTGACCACAGCCTTAATGGTTGTTGGGGTAGACAGCAGAACAGTGTAAGGACCTCTCCATCTGGGCCCTAAGGGGGTTAGGTTCCACTCTTTTACCCACACTGCTTCTCCTGGTACAAATGGGTGGACTGGGTTAGACAAGCTTATGGGGAGTTTCTCCTGAACCCATTTCCCTATGTCCTGCATATTATCCCCTAGTCTCTGTAACAGTTCACGGTTCACTACCCCCCATCTGGTGTAAATCAATGGGCAAGGCAATGGGCAGCATCAAGGTCCACTTCATTTGGGTTTCCTGACAGAGTTTGGCCAGTTGCAATTTAAGAGTATGATTCATTCGTTCCACTTTTCCAGAGCTTTGGGGCTATAAGTGATGTGTAATTTCCAAGTAATCTTGGGTGCTTTTGCTAATTTCTGGAGGCACTTGTGAACAAAGGCAGAGCCGTTGTCTGAGCCTATAGAAGAGGGGATTCCATATCTGGGGATAACTTCCTGGATTAGGCATTTGACACCGCTTTTGTAGTCTCAGTCCGTGTAGGACTCCACTCAGCCTGAATAGGTACAAACTGCCAGTAGCAAATATTTGTATCCTCCTTAGAGACATGACAGTGAAGTCAACCAGTAATTCTTCTATCGGTGAGGCTCCTACAGCCTGTATTCCAGGGATCAGTATAAACCCTAGTCTTGGGTTGTTATGGGCACATTCTACACATTTGCTGGCTGCAGCTTGCGCCAGTGTAGGTGGCTGGGGAATACTAAAGTGTCTCTCTAGGGCCTTTTCAATCCCTGTTTTGCCCATGTGTGTTCTTTTGTGGAATTCTGACACTAATTCAGTTGCTACAGCAGCTGGAATGACAATTCTCCCGTCCTGCAGTTGATACCAGTGGCGGCTGGTGAAGTTTTAGGATGGGGGGGCGCCAGACTCCGCCCTTCCTTTTTGACCCCTCCCACTTGGCGAAAATGGGCGTGGTTTCAGCGAAATAGTGGGCGTGGCTCTAAGGTGGTGTGGTTAGAGTCTGAGATGAACGAGGGATGGAGGGAGAGGGAGAAAGGGACAGCAGGCCCAGATCCTACACAACAATAGAAATATGTATATTCTAGAAAGTTTAACAATCAGCAGATAAAGATACTCCAAACACCTGGTGTTAGCACTTCAATCATCCCAGCACCATGGTTGTTATGGTGTCAGGATGATTGAAGCGCATTACTTCTATTATTACATTGTAATATAAAATTAAATCATTCAACTCACCATAATGCAGAATCAGTGGGAGCCCCGAGTGTGTCACTAGCCACGTCGCCTACAACCAGATGCCATCAGGCGTCCCCAGCAGTCCGTCCTTACATCAGGTGCCCCCAGTGGAGTCCCTCCTTACATGCAGCCTGTGTCACATCAAATGCAGCCTCTGTCTCCCCAAATGCAGCCTCTGTCCCCCCCCCAAATGCAGCCTCTGCCCCCCCCCAAATGCAGCCTCTGCCCCCCCCAAATTCAGCATGCCTGTGTCCCATTAAATGCAGCATGCCTGTGTCCCATTAAATGCAGCCTCTGTTCCCATTAAATGCAGCATGCCTGTGTCCCATTAAATGCAGCCTCTGTTCTCCCAAATGCAGCCTCTGTCCTCCCCAAATGCAGCCCCTATCCCCCCCAAATGCAGCCTCTGTCCCCCCCCAAATGCAGCATGCCTGTGTTCCATTAAATGCAGCCTCCATCCCCCCCAATGCAGCCTCTGCCCCCCCCCCAAATGCAGCCTCTGTCCCCCCCAAATGCAGCCTCTGCCCCCCCCCCCCCAAATGCAGCATGCCTGTGTCCCATTAAATGCAGCATGTCTGTGTCCCATTAAATGCAGCCTCTGTTCCCATTAAATGCAGCATGCCTGTGTCCCATTAAATGCAGCCTCTGTTCTCCCAAATGCAGCCTCTGTCCTCCCCAAATGCAGCCTCTGTCCTCCCCAAATGCAGCCCCTGTCCCCCCCAAATGCAGCCTCTGTCCCCCCAAATGCAGCATGCCTGTGTTCCCATTAAATGCAGCCTCTGTTCCCCCAAATGCAGGCTCTGTCCCCCCCAAATGCAGCCTCTGCCCCCCCCCCAATGCAGCCTCTGTCCCCCCAAATGCTGCATGCCTGTGTTCCCATTAAATGCAGCCTCTGTTCCCCCAAATGCAGGCTCTGCCCCCCCAAATGCAGCCTCTGTCCCCCCCCCAAATGCAGCATGCCTGTGTCCCCCCGCGAAATTAAGCCTCTGTCCCCCCCAAATGCAGCCTCTACCCCCCCAAATACAGCCTCTGTTCCCCCCAAATGCAGCCTCTGTCCCCCCAAATACAGCCTCTATCCCCCCCAAAGTGCAGCCTCTGCCCCCCCCCCAAATGCAGCCTCTGTCCCCCCCCAAATGCAGCCTCTGTCCCTCCAAAATGCAGCCACCCCCCCAAATGCAGCCACCCCCCCAAATGCAGCCTCTGTCCCCCCCAAAATGCAGCCTTTGTCCCCCCCCCAAATGCACCCTCTTCCCCCCCAAAATGCAGCCTCTGCCCCCCCCAAAATGCAGCCTCTATCCCCCCAAAATGCAGCCTCTGTCCCCCCCAAATACAGCCTCTGTCCCCCCCAAATGCAGCCTCTGTCCCCCCAAATGCAGCCTCTGTCCCCCCCAAAATGCAGCCTTTATCCCCCCAAATGCAGCCTCTATCCCCCCCAAATGCAGCCTCTATCCCCCCCAAAATGCAGCCTCTATCCCCCCAAAATGCAGCCTCTGCCCCCCCCATGCAGCCTCTATCCCCTCCCCAAATGCAACCTCCGCCCCCCCCCAATACAACCTCTGTCCCCCCCTCAAAATGCAGCCTCTGCCCCCCCCAAATGCAGCCTCTATCCCCCCCAATGCAGCCTCTGTCCCCCCCAAAATGCAGCCTCTGTCCCCCCACAAAATGCAGCCTCTGCCCCCCCCAAATGCAGCCTCTATCCCCCCCAAAATGCAGCCTCTGCCCCCCCCAAAATGCAGCCTCTATCCCCCCAAAATGCAGCCTCTGTCCCCCCCAAATACAGCCTCTGTCCCCCCCAAATGCAGCCTCTGTCCCCCCAAATGCAGCCTCTGTCCCCCCCAAAATGCAGCCTCTATCCCCCCCAAATGCAGCCTCTATCCCCCCCAAAATGCAGCCTCTATCCCCCCAAAATGCAGCCTCTGCCCCCCCCATGCAGCCTCTATCCCCTCCCCAAATGCAACCTCCGCCCCCCCCCAATACAACCTCTGTCCCCCCCTCAAAATGCAGCCTCTGTCCCCCCCTCAAAATGCAGCCTCTGTCCCCCCCCCCAAATGCAGCCTCTGTCCCCCCCAAACACAGCCTCTGCCCCCCCAAAATGCAGCCTCTGTCCCCCCAAAACGCAGCCTCTACCCCCCCAAATGCAGCCTCTGTCCCCCCCCAAATACAGCCTATGTCCCCCCCAAATACAGCCTCTGTCCCCCCCCAAAATGCAGCCTCTGTCCCCCCCCAATGCAGCCTCTGTCCCCCCCAAAATGCAGCCTCTGTCCCCCCACAAAATGCAGCCTCTGCCCCCCCCAAATGCAGCCTCTATCCCCCCCAAAATGCAGCCTCTGTCCCCCCAAAATGCAGCCTCTGCCCCCCCAATGCAGCCCCTATCCCCTCCCCAAATGCAGCCTCCACCCCCCCCAAATACAACCTCTGTCCCCCCTCAAAATGCAGCCTCTGTCCCCCCCCAAAATGCAGCCTCTGCCCCCCCCAAATGCAGCCTCTGCCCCCCCCCCAAAATGCAGCCTCTGTCCCCCGCCAAATGTAGCCTCTATTCCCCCCCACTCTCCACACAGCGGTACTTACCTTGGGTCTCCTGCGGTGTCTCCTTCACACTGGCAGCAGCATTCTTCCTGTTTCCTCTCTCGGGCGCAATGAGAGAGCGAAGCAGGAAGTGACATCTGACTCAGGGCAGATGTCAATCAAATCTGAAGCGCCGAGTAGCTTCCGCCTGGCGCCTGTAGTATCTATTACTATGGCCGGGCGGAAGCTACTCGGCGCTTCAGAAAACACCACAAGGCGGGCTAAACGCCCGCAAATGCAGCGTCACGTCTGCAATCCGTGATTGCATAGACGTGTCGCCTCCCATAAGTGCACTGTGTCCGGCGTCCGAACACAGTGCACTTAAGGACCTTTTTTTTTTCCTTTTTTTTTTAAAGGGCCAGTAATAAAAAAAAATGTTTTTTTGTTTTTTTTTTTTACTTTTTTTTTTGCTGCCTGGAGGGGGAGGGGGGGATGCCCCCTATGGACGGGCCGCCACTAGTTGATACCACCATTCATTTCTCTTCTGCCTTTGTATAAACTGGATCCCATTCAGAGAGTGGCACTGGGAACAGGGGGGCCACAATCTGTTGTTGGGGCCGCTGGAGTTCTGCATCCCTGTCTGCTTGATCTGCTTTTTTATTTCCTCTAGCCACTTGGGAGTCTCCTTTCTGAGGGCCCCTACAGTGGATCACTGCAACTTCAGAGAGGGCCCATACTGCTTCTAATGCCGTGTACACACGACCTGACTTTTCGTCAGACTGAACTCCGCAGGACTTTTCGACGGAGTTCCGATGGAGTTCCAACGAAACGGACTTACCTACACACGATCACACCAAAGTTTGATCGTTTCGAACGTGATGATGTACTACTGGACTAGAATAAGAAAAATTAAGTTTAATAACTAGTGCTGCTCTTCTGCTTAATTCCGAGCATGCGTGGAACTTTGTGTGTCGGAATTGTGTACACACGATTGGAATTTACGCAAATGGATTTTGTTGTCGGAAAATTTGAGAAACAGATCTCAAATTTTGTGCGATGGAAATTCCGATGGGAACTGTCCGATGGAGACTACACACGGTCGGAATTTCCGACAACAAGCTCCGATCACACAATTAACGTTGGAAAATCTGACCATGTGTACAGGGCATTACTCTTGTTGGGCGCAGGAAATGGCCCTGCTGTTAAATATTATTTCAAAAATTGTAATTACATGCCTCTGTTAAACAGGGGCAGAAACATTGGGCCTTGGGTGGTGATGGTGCCACAACACTGTACCCCTCACAGTTACTCTTGTTGGGTGCAGGAATGGGCCCTGCTGTTAAATATTATTTCAAAAATTTTAGTTACATGCCCCTGTTAAACAGGGGAAAAAACATTGGGCCTTGGGTGGTGTTGGTGCCCTAAACCAAAAATATTGTTGGAAGCTAGCATCATCAAGATTGAGGAGGAATAAGATAGGTAGCATAAGTAGTCTTCAAGGGATCCCAGATCCATAGCAAATTCAATCAGTTACATCAGCATCAGGTGCTTGATAGCTGCTGATCAAGGACTGATTAATTTTTATTAATGTGAGCCTATCAATGGACTCTGTGGACAGGCGCACTCTTTGATTCGTTACAAACCCTCCAGCAGCACTGAATGTGCGTTCAGAAAGCACGCTGGATGCAGGACAGGCCAGTAGCTTGACTGCATATTGAGCAGTTCTGGCCAGTGGTCTATCCTCAAGACCCAGTAACCCAGTGGATGCTCTGATAGAAAGGTCTCCAAGTCTGTTCTTGCCCCTAGATATTCCTGCATCATATAGTGCAGATGCTGGCGATGGTTGCTTGAACCTATCAGACCTTGGCCTTAATTTAAAGCGCCCCCATCCCTCCATGCTCACGCGTAAATGCAAATGTATACATAGGTTATGTATGCATATGTAAACGATGTTCGCACCACACATGTAAGGTATCGTCACAAACGTTATAGTGAAAGCAATAATTCTAGTACTAGACCTCCTGTGAAACTCCAAACTGGTAACCTGTAAAGGCTTATAAAGTGTGGCCTATGGAGATTTTTAAGTACCATATTTTGGCGCCGTTCTACAAATGTGTGTGATTTTAAAGCGTGACTTGTTAGGTTTCTATTTACTCAGCGTAACATAATCTTTAACATTTTACCAAACAATTGGGTATTATCTAGTGTTTTTGTGCATTAAAACTCCCTAAAGTGTATTTTTTCACACAAAATTGCATCTGAAAAACTGCTGTGCACATACCGCAGACATATAAAATGACAACACCCACCATTTTATTCTCTAGGGCCTCTGCTTAAAAATATTTATAATTTTCTAAGTGGAAACACCTATCTACTAGACATGTGCACCATCAATCATTTCGTTCAGTTTCGTAATAGAATTAATTCGTATTTCGTAATTCGTTTCTGAAATTCAATTTAAATTCCTACGAAATACGAATTTTCGTTAGGTTCATTAACTTTTCGTAACAACTACGAATGTTCGTTATGATGAATTTATGATTATGAGGGACTCCCACCATCTCTGTGCTGTGCTGTGCTGACTTCCTTGGTTTTTAACTTTTAGATTTGTTAACTTTTCGTAACAATTACGAATGTTCGTTAGGAATTTGGATCGAAAATTCGTAAACGAAATTTCATATTTCGTACAAAATTTGGACGCATAGCAATTCGTATTTCGGATCCTCCCGAATGTACGAATTTACGGAAATTCGTATGCATTTTCGATTTGTACAAAACTAATCGCACATGTCTACTATCTACCCAATCACTCTGTATCCATCAGACAGGCCCTTGCACTACATAGTTGATGGTAGATCTAAAGGAGATTGTACAATCAGATTGTATAGTGTAAAGCTGGCCACAATTTTCTTGTACAATTTTCCTTAGATTTATCAAAACCATACTATATGAGGTCAAACCTAAACACTTTCAATTTTTATGCAATCAGGCAGGCCCTCGTACTACATAGTTGAAGGTAAATCTAAAAGGAAATTGAACAAGAAAATGGTATAATGTATGGGCAGCCTAAGGTGAACCCAGAGCACACTTCTCCTGTTTTCAATACTACAGCTCTATCCACATAGGTTGTTATCTCATCTCTCATTTCCTACACGCTTCAAAATGCCAAATGAACAATCTATGCAAGATTAAAGTTAAGGTAGGAAAAAAAATCGATGTAGAGAACAGCGATCAATGATTGTTTGCATTTCATTTAAAAAACATGCATTTGGAAGTGGGTGGGTAGGTAGAAGGGTAGATGATGCAGTGTGCTAAGGAGGTCAGCTGGTCAACCCCTTCCTGTGACCTATAGTCTGTCCAAGAAGTAAGGCAGAAGTAATGGTTACGTGTTTTGCAACAGCAATGGGAAGAGTGAAGTAAGCGTAGAATAAATGGAAAGCTGTTTTATTTTTGAAAAAGAAGTACACTAATGCTATATTGGTACATAGGGGAACTGGACAGGGCCATCTTTAAGGCAGGGCAAAAGGGGCAGCTGCCCTGGGCCCTGTCATTGCTGTGGGGCCAAAAGCAGCTGCCTCATACTTGCCAACTATCCCAGTTTAAATTCCCTTGTCCCTTGAAGTTTTAGTCCCTTGCTGTGTCCTGATTTCTCAGTGTGAAGTGCTGCTACTAATACTGCCCAGCTCTGCCCTATTGTCATGTACAGATGACTCACCTGTGTTTACATGGAAATAGCCGGCATCCATATGTAAATAGCTGCATCTGGCGGAATAGATGTGTAAATAAAGGCGGCATTCATATGTATATCATGCCCCCCTGCAGTGAGGAGAAGATGTACTGTAACCTCTAGCAACCAATCAGTAAGCAGTATTACCGGAAGTATGAGAGGAATGGAGCTCTCAACAGGAGACACCGCTGGAGAGGACAACACACAGCAAGGTAAGTAACCAGGGGAGGGGGGTTTGATGGTGACACATGCTGCTGCAATTTGGTGACACATGCTGCTGCAATTTGGTGACACATGCTGCTGCAATTTGTTGGTGACACATGCTGCTGCAATTTGGTGGTGACACATGCTGCAATTTGGTGGTGACACATGCTGCTGCAATTTGGTGACACATGCTGCTGAAATTTGGTGACACGTGCTGCTGCAATTTGGTGACACATGCTGCTGCAATTGGTGGTGACACAGGCTGCTGCAATTGGTGGTGACACAGGCTGCTGCAATTGGTGGTGACACAGGCTGCTGCAATTGGTGGTGACACGTGCTGCTGCAATTCGTGGTGACACGTGCTGCTGCAATTGGTGGTGACACGTGCTGCTGCAATTGGTGGTGACACAGGCTTCTGCAATTGGTGGTGACACAGGCTGCTGCAATTGGTGGTGACACAGGCTGCTGCAATTGGTGGTGACACGTGCTGCTGCAATTCGTGGTGACACGTGCTGCTGCAATTGGTGGTGACACGTGCTGCTGCAATTGGTGGTGCCACGTGCTGCTGCAATTGGTGGTGACACGTGCTGCTGCAATTGGTGGTGACACGTGCTGCTGCATTTGGTGGTGACACGTGTTGCTGCATTTGATGGTGACACAGGCTGCTGCATTTGGTGGTGAGACAGGCTGCTGCATTTGGTGGGACACAGGCTGCATGAAAGGAGGGACTCCGCTGGGGATACCTGATAGCATCTGGAGGCAGGCGAGGTGGCTAGTGACACGCTCAGGGCTCCCACTGATTCTGCATTATGGTGAGTTGAATGATTTCATTTTATATTACAATGTAATAATAGAAATAATGCGCTTCAATCATCCTGACACCATAACAACCATGGTGCCGGGATGATTGAAGCGCTAACACCAGGTGTTTGGAGTATCTTTATCTGCTGATTGTTAAACTTTCTAGAATACACATATTTCTATTGTTGTGTAGGATCTGCGCCTGCTGTCCCTCCATCCCTCTCTCCCTCTCCCTCCATCCCTCGTTCATCTCAGGCACTAACCACACCACAGGCAATGGAGAGGGGGGGGGAATCCGATGAGCGGAAGTTCCACTTTAGGGTGGAATTCCACTTTAAGTGCACTGTGTTCGCACGCCGGACACAGTCCGATTGCAGACACGGCGCTCCATTTGCATGTGTTTAGCCCGCCTTGCGGCGCTTCCTGAAACGCCGAGTAGCTTCCGCTTTCGCCCCCTTCTCACTCTATCATTACTGTGCAGGAGTGTGGGGTGTAGCAAGATGGCGGCGACGAAACCTCACTTCCTGACGAGACAGCAGACGCCGCCGGGTGTACCAAGATGGCCGCCGCTCCGGAGCTAGGCCGAAGCCGCGGCCTCTTCTATGGCTGAGGCAGTGGAGCGCTCCGCGGATCGCATGGTGTGCCAGGCTGACAGGCTGACCAGTTTGGATCACGGATCGGTGACGATCCGTTGCACCACTACTTAAGACCATTTAAAACTTCACATCCATCTAAGGGTGCACTCACACTGTGCATGGTTGAACTGAACCCTGTCCAGTTTCAATTGCCCCCCTCCCTACTCCTGTGCTGGTCTGCACTCTCACTGGGCATTAAGAAAGTGTTCCCATACACATTTACACCATCACCTCTGCCAACCACAGTGGGCCTATGGCCAGGAGCGTGACACAATATGGTAAAGGGCTACAACTGCCAGCAGATGGGTAGCTGTCCTATCCAAGAAGATGTGGGGCAGAGAACTGCACCATTTGTCGGCAACACACATCCAGCCGCGAGCCCCCTTACAAACAGATTAAGGCATTGTCGGGAGGAGTACTGTTTTTTTTTTTTAATCTTTATTTTAATTTTTTAACATACAAGTTTTTTTAACATACAGTACTGTGATTTCTGTGAGAGACAATAAATACCTGGAGGTGTTAGAATGACACATTACTAACTGACCTGAAAGTAGTATGAAGACCATAAAATCAGAACTTGTTTTGGGTCAGTGACTAAAAAGGTATTGAAGCTACCAGACACAGTCCAATAATTTGAATTTAGGAGACAATTTAAAGTATCAAATGGAAAAGTCTTTATTGAACAAACAATATAACATTTCATACATTTAGCTTTCCTCCAATCACAGAGTTGCTACAGTGAATGTAGTGCCAAATAAAATTAGTGATATAGTAATACTAAAGCCGGCCATAGATGGATCGAAATTCAGTCAGTTCAGCAGGGATCGAACAAATTTCGATCTATCGGCAGGCTGGTTGTACAGAAGTTGATCTCTTGACCGACTTTTGTACAACTAGCCTCCTGGAAATTCTTAGTTCAATCAGTGCTTCTGGCTATAGCCAGCGGTGCTGATGAGTGCATTCTCAAGACTCCCCATTGTTAGAATACAATAGCTCCGTGGGAAAGATTCCCCCATCCACCTCCAATGTACGGCTGGGGGAATCGATTAATTTTCTTTTGTGTAACCCGCTAGTTGAATGAAAGAAAAGGAATCATGCATGGGTTGCCAAAGAGTGCAGAAGGGCTTCTGTTCTGTTATATGCAGCCAGTAAGATTTACACTTAATTTCCATGTAAATAGGTGCCTGGGGTCACCTCAGAAGTGCCCCTGGAAAAAGGAGAAAAATTTGGACTATCTCGGTACTTCAAGGACATAGACAAGAGTATATATGATTTTATATAAAAGAAATTTAATAATATATAGAATATAAAAACATTGTGGGACAAAACCACATTGACAAAATAGTTAGATACAATTGATAATTACAGCCTTGTATGCTGCTTCAAACAATTTTACAAGAAATGAAGGTGACCCCCAGTGTTGAAGTGGGGTGATATCGGATATGATGCATCTTGGCGATTGTCCTTAACTAATTTTGCAGCAATTCAGAAGGAGCCAGTCATAAGCATCTATTGAGATAAATAATAATCATAATTTCATGTTTAAAACCATTGTTTATGGGGGCGTGGCTTGGCGCATGGAGTGAGCGGCCGCATCTTCCTGGAGCTCCCGCACCCGCCGGATATTCCACGGCTCGCAGAGCTTCACTAAGGCAGAACAGAGGTCTGTGATGGGGAAGAGGGGTGGAGGAGACTCTCAGCATTCCCTAGAATCGCACACAGAGGGGGAAATCGATCGATATTTCACTCGTTTAGAGCCGAATCACCGGGGCCCCCCCTCATCCAAGATGGCGCCGACCCACGCTTCAGGCTCACAAGCAGCCTCACAGGGGGCTACCTCACAAAGATCCACACCGAATGTGAGAACCAGGCAGCGCAACAGATCACCAGCAGATTCTGAGAATGAATCAGTCAGATCAGCTTGCCATTCCCCAGAATCGCACAGGTCATTTAAAAGCTGGGACATGGAGGCCTATATCAAAGCCCTCCCAAATAAACATGACTTTGAGGCCTGTGTGCAGAGGATGGAGCGTTCATATAAACAGGAGATTGCAGAGCTGCGCAGGGATGTCACTAACAGACTGGAGGATGTGGAGCACACTGTTGAAGAAACTGTCACCGCCTTGCAGTCTCATGAAAACATCCTTCATGAGCATACTCTACAAATACAGCAATTAATATACCACCAAGACGACCAAGAGAACAGGGCCAGGCGTAACAATATACGCATCCGTGGCCTCGACACTAAAGATCTGGCCCCTGCAGTCATTGCCATTTTCAACGATTTAATACAGAAAGACAAAGACGCCCCTCTGGAGTTTGATCGGGTACACAGAGCTTTGGGGCCCAAGAACCCCAATATAGAACATCCCAGAGACGTTATTTGCAGAGTTCATTTCTTCGCGATCAAAGATGCTATAATGCAAGCCGCACGCACGCAAGATGTCATCTACTTCAATGGCACCCAAATATCCCTACTCCCGGACATCTCTAAGCTGACCCTTGATATGTGTCGGGCCCTAAAACTCCTTACAGGAGCCCTGCAAGCAAAACATATCAAATATCGCTGGGGTTTCCCATTCAATTTATCCGCATCTCATGAAGGAAAGTCGGCATCTTTCCGCACTTTGGGTGACCTACCAAAGTTCCTAGGAACTTTTGAACTTCCTCAAATCGCTTTGCCAGATTGGCCGCTCCACGCAGCAACCCCTGGAATTCAACCCCCTGCCGGATGGCGCAAACAATTCAGGAAGAATAAACATCCCAAATCTGATCCCACCAAATCATCAGCTGGATGACTTTGTCAAGTCTTCTTTTTGGACTGCTTACCATTTTTTCTACCCTCTTCCATAGGACTTGGAACCTTGGAGTTGCCCCGGTATCCAGATATCTAGATATGTTGGGACTTACTTAGAGCATCTATATCATTATAACACTCTACAGTTTTATTTGCAGGTTTTGTTAATCTTATTGGATGTGTGTTGATTTCATACAAGGGATTCATATATGTTGGTGCTCGATTGTTCTACCCCTTATCGCATCCCTCCCCCTCCTCCCCTCCCCCATCGCACCTCATACAAAGTTTGAATGAATCTAATCTTATATTGATGCCAGACAAAGGTCCCTTCCTATTAATACGTAGAGGCACCTGTGGAGTTTTACCCTATGGTGCCTACTGAAATGGAGTTAGATAAAGTTTAATACAATGGGAAGGACCTTGAGCCGAACCGTTATTATAATGTCCCTGATGTTTTTGCCCGGTGGGTGCGGTCCCCTCCGTGCGCGAACCTCGTACCCCCCTTTTAGGATTTTCAGCTTCTATTTTGGTATTGGCTGATTTGTTGAATACAACACCTTAGTTTGGCCCTTAAGGCCTAAGATCTTCCCTTCTCTCTCTTTCCTCTCATTTCTTTACCCCTTCTACTTATCTTTCGGATGCCCCCCACCAGAGGGCGTCTATACCTCCCAATAATCTCCTTTTCCTCTCTCTACTCTCCTGAGACAGCGGGCCTCGCCTACCTCCAATATAATGTCTTTCCCTTTTTGTCCCTCTTATGACAAAGCAACCCACCCTCAGGGTCTCCTCTTTAAATTGTAGGGGCTTTAACACCCCCGAAAAAAGGAGACAAATATTATACCATTTTCATAAACTCCGTACGCAAATTCTCCTCCTACAGGAAACTCATTTTAGGTCTGACACCGTCCCGCAATTACTATATAGGCAATACCCTACCTGGTTTCACAGTACCAACCCATCTGCCAAATCCAAAGGGGTTTCAATTGCTTTTCACACTACATTTACACCAGATGTGTTAGACTCTTATGTTGATCCTCATGGGAGATATATCTTCCTTAAACTGTCAGAAATGAACATGATCTATACGATTATTAATATTTATTCTCCAAACCAGGACCAGCAACAATTTTTATCTACGGTGATGTCACGCCTAAACGTTTCAGCACGACCAACATGATCCTGGGAGGGGACCTTAATGCAGCCCTGATACCTCGCCTCGATACCTCCACCGGTAAGTCCTCACTCTCCCCAGCCTCTCTGACCGAAATGCGGAAACTTCTCTCTGACCTTTCTTTGGTAGATGTATGGAGAGCCCTTCATCCTACTACCAAAGACTACACATACTACTCCCCTGCACATACATCTTATAGCAGACTAGATTATATCTTCATCTCCCAATCCTTACTTGACTACAAACCAGACACCTCAATAGGCCTCACTTTGTGGTCAGACCACGCTCCTATTCATCTAAGCTTAGGGAAGATCCCGACATACAAAACAAGAGCCTCTTGGAGGCTGAATGATTACTTGTTATTTGACTCAGTCTGTACCCAAGATATCATACAGACCATTAAGCATTTTGTAACAGACCATGCACAGGATGACACAAACCCTCTCACGAAATGGGAAGCGCTTAAATACGTCCTTAGAGGCAAATTCATTCAACATGGTTCTAGATTGAAACGGGAACGTACAGCAGACATAACACGCCTCCTTGCCACCATAGCTGCCTTGGAAGACACACATAAACACAACCTCGACTCATCCACCCAACTAGAACTAATTAACGCCATGAAAGACCTCTTGCAAATTTTTGCAGAAAGATCACTAGTGGCCAGAAGCAAGGGGAAATTCGCTCACTACTCCCAAGCCAATAAATGCGGTAGACATCTAGCAAATTCGCTGCATCCTCGTCAGATACGAAGCCCCATCCCATTTATTAACTCTACCACTAAAGGGAAAATAATGAATAACACTGCCATAGCTGAAGAATTCCGTCACTACTATACGAAACTATACAATTTATCTCCACAGTCATCCCTATTTAAATCCCATGCCGGTACCCTCCCGCAGGACCTTTCTTCATACATCGAAGAGACTGCTCTCCCCACTATCCCATCCTCCAATTCAGAGGAATTGGAGTCCGCTCTGTCAGAGACTGACTTCACACAGGCTATAAAACTTCTCAAAAATGGCAAGAGTCCAGGCTCAGATGGGTTTTCCCCTCGCTTCTATAAAACATTCCCCTCGCTGCTCTCACCCCTTTTGGCGAAAGCCTTTTCAAGTCTAGATGAGAAGATATCCCCCTCCTCACCTCTTCTTCAAGCCCAAATTGTAGTTATCCCAAAACCAGGTAAAGACCCTTCTTTATGCCCGAACTATAGACCGATATCCCTTTTAAATATAGACCTCAAACTGTTCACCAAAATTCTTGCGAATCGCCTCTCACCCTTCCTACCCAGGATCATACATAGAGACCAAGTGGGGTTTGTCCCTGGCCGTGAAGCCAGGGACAATACTACCAAAACCATACACTTAATAACACATGCCCTTCGTAGCAACACCCCAACTTGCCTCCTCTCTTGTGACACAGAGAAGGCCTTTGATAGGGTTAGCTGGTCCTTTTTACATTCCACCCTTACACAAATAGGATTAGGCCCTAGAATGCTAGCACGCATTATGTCCCTTTATTCCTGCCCTTCATCCTGGTCAACGGTACACAATCCGAAAAACTTACGATTTCCAACGGCACTAGACAGGGCTGTCCACTATCCCCTCTCTTGTTTGCTCTAGTAATTGAACACCTCGCCCAAGCTATAAGGTCAAACCCAAATATACATGGTATTCAGACCATCTCCTCCCAATATAAACTTTCTCTATATGCTGACGATCTTCTCCTGTATGTGACCCAACCTCACATTAGTATCCCGTCAATTCTTGCTGAGATTGACAGGTTCGGCCATTTTAGTAACTACAAACTAAATATTTCTAAAACTGAAGCACTGAACCTCTCATTAACACAGTACACTGTGGCCTCCCTCAAAGCCAATTTCTCTTTTCAATGGCAGACAAAATCCATCTCTTATCTAGGAACTGCCATACCAAAAAATACATCAGAGATCTATGCCCTGAATTATAGCCCACTTCTAACTAAACTAAAACGTCTTTCCGAAAATAGGAAGGACTTGCAGTTGTCATGGTTCGTTCGCATGAACACGCTAAAAATGGATATACTCCCCAAATTATTCTATTTGTTCCAAGCACTCCCGATAGCTCCTCCATCCGCATTTTTTCGTGCCCTCCAATCCATGGCAATTAACTTTGTTTGGAAAGGGAACCACCCCAGACTGAAACATACATTGTTATGCTCTCCCATTACTAAGGGGGGCCTGAGCTTACCAGATTTTGAACTGTACCATAACTCGGCAATATTCTCTCGCATGTTGGAGTGGTTCCCCCGACCTCTATCCAAGGCCTCAATACTGGTGGAACAAGATCTTTCCCCAGTTGATCTTAGAGCTCTCCTTTGGGGCTTCAACAAGACTTATAAATCTCTTAATTCTTTATCCCCCCCTACCAGAGACGCACTGGCGGTGTGGTACCGAAGGACACAGACATACGCATTATCCACAGAACCGAGTCCTCTGACACCTCTATTTGATAACCCGGCCCTCCCAGAAAGTAGATCTACATCTACTCTAGACACTTACACTAGAGATTCCTGGCCTACGGCTCAACAATTTGTCCATCGTGATAACGGTACATATGTAACGCATCCCAACACAGGGACTTCTAGAGTCACCTGGCTTACTCGTTTACATTTAACTTCTTATTGTAAGAAACTTCACGAAACTAATCAAATACACAGACCACTGACTGGATTTGAACAACTATGCACTAACACCGAAACTCTGCGCCATACCCTTTCCTTGATATACAAGATGATCATAGACCACACTACTGATACTCTCCCTAAATACACTGCTATATGGTCAGAGGAGCTCGGAAGAGAAATAACAGAGGCGGAATGGAGTAAAGCTTTTGTTTTTACACATAAATCATCCATTTCAAGCTATATTCAGGAAAAAAACTACAAGCTGGTATCGAGGTGGTATCGGGTTCAAACTAACCTCAAGATCATGTTCCTATCAGCTTCCGATATATGTTGGAGATGCAACGTAGAGAAGGGTACATATAGGCACATCTGGTGGGAATGTGAGGTAATCCGCCCATTTTGGACACAAATTTTTGAAATATATTCTGAAATTTATGACAAACCACTCACGCCTTCCCCCGCCCTAGCACTTCTTTCTATTCTGCCAGGTTCCATTAAATCCCAAAAACATAGCCTTCTTAAATTTTTCCTTAGTGCGGGGAGGCTCTTAATTCCTAGACACTGGAAAACTACCTCGCCCCCATCCCTTACAGAATGGGTAGCAGAGGTCAATGACCTCATGCTGATGGAGGAGATGCAAGCTAAAGCCATAGAAAAAGAGGCAAAGTTCTCTTTCATCTGGAGTATCTGGAGGCATTACTCTACTTCAGACAAATTGAAGAGTAGACTCGCATTAACAAATACACCGGGGCCATAGAAATCTCTCCAATTCTACACAGACCCTTATACGATTGTGTCACTGATTAGTGGGTGAGGCCCGCTGTCTAATCTCCCCCTCCTATTTCTCTTCTTCCCTTTTCCTTTCTCTTCTACTCCTCAATCCTATTTCTTCTCTCCTGCCCTTCCTCTCCCTCTATTACTATTACCTTTCACTATCTTCTAAGTTTAATTGAAGTTTGACATTTGACTTCATATGTTCTAATCCCTCTGTGATTTTCACGGAGGGTTAAGACGCTTACAGGCATGTTAGACCTATATTCTGACTAGTTAACCACTTGCCGACCGCCTCACGCCTATATACGTGAGCAGAGCGGCACGGGCAGGCAAAATCACGTACCTAGTACGTGATTGCCTTCCCGCGGGTGGGGGGTCCGATCGGACCCCCCCCCGGTGCCAGCTGCGGTCGGCATTTGGTTGGGAGCGATGACAGACGAGGGGGAGACCATCCGATCGTGGCCCCCCCCTCGCGATCGCTCCCAGCCACTGACGAACATCCCCTGCCTCTGTATAGTACACAGAGGCAGAGGATGTGATGTCATCTCTCCTCGGCTGTCAGTTTCCGTTCCAGCGCCGAGGAGAGATGACATGTAAGTAAGTGCACAACACAAACACACACAGTAGAACATGCCAGGCATACATTACACCCCCGATCCCCCCCCGATCGCCCCCCGATCCCCCCCCAATCACCCCCCCCCCTGTCACAAACTGACACCAAGCAGGTTTTTTTTTTTTTTTTTTTTTTTTTTTCCTAATTACTGCATAGTGTCAGTTTGTGACAGTTAGCAGTGTTAGGACAGTTACTGTAACCCCCCTGTAGGTCTAGGGTACCCCCCTTACCCCCCCTAATAAAGTTTTAACCCCTTGATCACCCCCCCTCACCAGTGTCGCTAAGCGATCATTTTTCTGATCGCTGTATTAGTGTCGCTGGTGACGGTAGTTAGGGACGTAAATATTTAGGTTCGCCGTCAGTGTTTTATAGCGACAGGGACCCCCATATACTACCTAATAAATGTTTTAACCCCTTGATTGCCCCCTAGTTAACCCTTTCAC
Organism: Lithobates clamitans; assembly: GCA_037952925.1. Lineage (NCBI taxonomy): Eukaryota > Metazoa > Chordata > Amphibia > Anura > Ranidae > Lithobates > Lithobates clamitans. The sequence goes on from JBBGZY010001263.1 coordinate 2,575,515, forward strand.
CACTGATCACCGTATAACTGTTACGGGTGACGCTGGTTAGTTAGTTTATTTTTTATAGTGTCAGGGCACCCGCCGTTTATTACCGAATAAAGGTTTAGCCCCCTAATCGCCCGGCGGTGATATGCGTCGCCCCAGGCAGCGTCAGATTAGCGCCAGTACCCCCCCTAATAAAGTTTTAACCCCTTGATCACCCCCTGTCGCCAGTGTCGCTAAGCGATCATTTTTCTGATCGCTGTATTAGTGTCACTGGTGACGCTAGTTAGGGACGTAAATATTTAGGTTCGCCGTCAGTGTTTTATAGCGACAGGGACCCCCATATACTATCTAATAAATGTTTTAACCCCTTGATTGCCCCCTAGTTAACCCTTTCACCACTGATCACCGTATAACTGTTACGGGTGACGCTGGTTAGTTAGTTTATTTTTTATAGTGTCAGGGCACCCGCCGTTTATTACCGAATAAAGGTTTAGCCCCCTGATCGCCCGGCGGTGATATGCGTTGCCCCAGGCAGCGTCAGATTAGCGCCAGTACCGCGAACACCCACGCACGCACCGTACACGCACCATACACCTCCCTTAGTGGTATAGTATCTGATCGGATCAATATCTGATCCGATCAGATCTATACTAGCGTCCCCAGCAGTTTAGGGTTCCCAAAAATGCAGTGTTAGCGGGATCAGCCCACATACCTGCTAGCACCTGCGTTTTGCCCCTCCGCCCAGGCGAGCCCAGCCCACCCAAGTGCAGTATCGATCGATCACTGTCACTTACAAAACACTAAACGCATAACTGCAGCGTTCGCAGAGTCAGGCCTGATCCCTGCGATCGCTAACAGTTTTTTTGGTAGCGTTTTGGTGAACTGGCAAGCACCAGCCCCAGGCAGCGTCAGATTAGCGCCAGTACCGCTAACACCCACGCACGCAGCATACGCCTCCCTTAGTGGTATAGTATCTGAACAGATCAATATCTGATCCGATCAGATCTATACTAGCGTCCCCAGCAGTTTAGGGTTCCCAAAAACGCAGTGTTAGCGGGATCAGCCCAGATACCTGCTAGCACCTGCGTTTTGCCCCTCCGCCCGGCCCGGCCCAGCCCACCCAAGTGCAGTATTGATCGATCACTGTCACTTACAAAACACTAAACGCATAACTGCAGCGTTCGCAGAGTCAGGCCTGATCCCTGCAATCGCTAACAGTTTTTTGGTAGTGTTTTGGTGAACTGGCAAGCACCAGCAGCGTAGTACACCCCGGTCGTAGTCAAACCAGCACTGCAGTAACACTTGGTGACGTGGCGAGTCCCATAAGTGCAGTTGAAGCTGGTGAGGTGGCAAGCACAAGTAGTGTCCCGCTGCCACCAAAAAGACAAACACAGGCCCGTCATGCCCATAGTGCCCTTCCTGCTGCATTCGCCAATCCTAATTGGGAACCCACCGCTTCTGCAGCGCCCGTACTTCCCCCATTTACATCCCCAACCAAATGCAGTCGGCTGCATGAGAGGCATTTTCTTTATGTCCTCCCGAGTACCCCTACCCAGCGAACCCCCCAAAAAAGATGTCGTGTCTGCAGCAAGCGCGGATATAGGCGTGACACCCGCTATTATTGTCCCTCCTGTCCTGACAATCCTGGTCTTTGCATTGGTGAATGTTTTGAACGCTACCATGCACTAGTTGAGTATTAGCGTAGGGTACAGCATTGCACAGACTAGGCACACTTTCACAGGGTCTCCCGAGATGCCATCGCATTTTGAGAGACCCGAACCTGGAACCGGTTACAGTTATTATAGTTAGTTACAAAAAAAAGTGTAAAAAAAAAAAAACACAAACAAAAATATAAAATAAAAATAGTTGTCGTTTTATTGTTCTCTCTCTCTCTATTCTCTCTCTATTGTTCTGCTCTTTTTTACTGTATTCTATTCTGCAATGTTTTATTGTTATTATGTTTTATCATGTTTGCTTTTCAGGTATGCAATTTTTTATACCTTACCGTTTACTGTGCTTTATTGTTAACCATTTTTTTGTCTTCAGGTATGCCATTCACGACTTTGAGTGGTTATACCAGAATGATGCCTGCAGGTTTAGGTATCATCTTGGTATCATTCTTTTCAGCCAGCGGTCGGCTTTCATGTAAAAGCAATCCTAGTGGCTAATTAGCCTCTAGACTGCTTTTACAAGCAGTGGGAGGGAATGCCCCCCCCCCCAACATCTTCCGTGTTTTTCTCTGGCTCTCCTGTCTCAACAGGGAACCTGAAAATGCAGCCGGTGATTCAGCCAGCTGACCATAGAGCTGATCAGAGACCAGAGTGGCTCCAAACATCTCTATGACCTAAGAAACCGGAAGCTACGAGCATTTTATGACGTAGATTTCGCCGGATGTAAACAGCGCCATTGGGAAATTGGGAAAGCATTTTATCACACCGATCTTGGTGTGATCAGATGCTTTGAGGGCAGAGGAGAAATCTAGGGTCTAATAGACCCCAATTTTTGCAAAAAAGAGTACCTGTCACTACCTATTGCTATCATAGGGGATATTTACATTCCCTGAGATAACAATAAAAATGATTTAAAAAAAAAAAAATGAAAGGAACAGTTTAAAAATAAGATAAAAAAATAATAATAATAAAGAAAAAAAAAAAAAAAAAAAAAAAAAGCACCCCTGTCCCCCCTGCTCTCGCGCTAAGGTGAACGCAAGCGTTGGTCTGGCGTCAAATGTAAACAGCAATTGCACCATGCATGTGAGGTATCGCCGCGAAGGTCAGATCGAGGGCAGTAATTTTAGCAGTAGACCTCCTCTGTAAATCTAAAGTGGTAACCTGTAAAGGCTTTTAAAGGCTTTTAAAAATGTATTTAGTTTGTCGCCACTGCACGTTTGTGCGCAATTTTAAAGCATGTCATGTTTGGTATCTATGTACTCGGCCTAAGATCATCTTTTTTATCTCATCAAACATTTGGGCAATATAGTGTGTTTTAGTGCATTAAAATGTAAAAAAGTGTGTTTTTTCCCCAAAAAATGCGTTTGAAAAATCGCTGCGCAAATACTGTGTGAAAAAAAAAAATGAAACACCCACCATTTTAATCTGTAGGGCATTTGCTTTAAAAAAAATATATAATGTTTGGGGGTTCAAAGTAATTTTCTTGCAAAAAAAAATTATTTTTTTATGTAAACAATAAGTGTCAGAAAGGGCTTTGTCTTCAAGTGGTTAGAAGAGTGGGTGATGTGTGACATAAGCTTCTAGATGTTGTGCATAAAATGCCAGGACAGTTCAAACCCCCCCCAAATGACCCCATTTTGGAAAGTAGACACCCCAAGCTATTTGCTGAGAGTCATGTTGAGTCCATGGAATAATTTATATTGTGACACAAGTTGCGGGAAAGAGACAATTTTTTATTTTTTTTATTTTTTTTTGCGCAAAGTTGTCACTAAATGATATATTGCTCAAACATGCCATGGGAATATGTGAAATTACACCCCAAAATACATTCTGCTGCTTCTCCTGAGTACGGGGATACCACATGTGTGAGACTTTTTGGGAGCCTAGCCGCGTACGGGACCCCGAAAACCAAGCACCGCCTTCAGGCTTTCTAAGGCCGTAAATTTTTGATTTCACTCTTCACCGCCTATCACAGTTTCGGGGGCCATGGAATGCCCAGGTGGCAAAAAAACCCCCCAAATGACCCCATTTTGGAAAGTAGACACCCCAAGCTATTTGATGAGAGGTATAGTGAGTATTTTGCAGACCTCACTTTTTGTCACAAAGTTTTGAAAATTGAAAAAAGAAAAAAAAATTTTTTTTTCTCGTCTTTCTTTATTTTCAAAAACAAATGAGAGCTGCAAAATACTCACCATGCCTCTCAGCAAATAGCTTGGGGTGTCTACTTTCCAAAATGGGGTCATTTGGGGGGGGTTTGTGCCACCTGGGCATTCCATGGCCTCCGAAACTGTGATAGGCAGTGAGGAGTAAAATCAAAAATGTACGCCCTTAGAAATCCTGAAGGCGGTGCTTGGTTTTCGGGGTCCCGTACGCGGCTAGGCTCCTAAAAAGTCCCACACATGTGGTATCCCCGTACTCAGGAGAAGCAGCTAAATGTATTTTGGGGTGCAATTCCACATATGCCCATGGCCTGTGTGAGCAATATATCATTTAGTGACAACTTTGTGCAAAAAAAAAAAAAAAAAAAAAAAAATTGTCACATTCCCGCAACTTGTGTCAAAATATAAAACATTCCATGGACTCAACATGCCTCAAAGCAAATAGCTTGGGGTGTCTACTTTCCAAAATGGGGTCATTTGGGGGGGGTTTATGTCATCTGGGCATTTTATGGCCTTCAAAACCGTGATAGGTAGTGAGGAGTAAAATCAAAAATGTACGCCCTTAGAAATCCTGAAGGCGGTGCTTGGTTTTCGGGGCCCCGTACGCGGCTAGGCTCCCAAAAAGTCCCACACATGTGGTATCCCCGTACTCAGGAGAAGCAGCTAAATGTATTTTGGGGTGCAATTCCACATATGCCCATGGCCTGTGTGAGCAATATATCATTTAGTGACAACTTTTTGTAATTTTTTTTTTTTTTTTTTTTTTGTCATTATTCAATCACTTGGGACAAAAAAAATGAATATTCAATGGGCTCAACATGCCTCTCAGCAAATTCCTTGGGGTGTCTACTTTCCAAAATGGGGTCATTTGTGGGGGTTTTGTACTGCCCTGCCATTTTAGCACCTCAAGAATCGACATAGGCAGTCATAAATTAAAGGCTGTGTAAATTCCAGAAAATGTACCCTAGTTTGTAGACGCTATAACTTTTGCGCAAACCAATAAATATACACTTATTGACATTTTTTTTACCAAAGACATGTGGCCGAATACATTTTGGCCTAAATGTATGACTAAAATTGAGTTTATTGGATTTTTTTTAGAACAAAAAGTAGAAAATATCATTTTTTTTCAAAATTTTCGGTCTTTTTCCGTGTATAGCGCAAAAAATAAAAACGGCAGAGGTGATCAAATACCATCAAAAGAAAGCTCTATTTGTGGGAAGAAAAGGACGCAAATTTCGTTTGGGTACAGCATTGCATGACCGCGCAATTAGCAGTTAAAGCGACGCAGTGCCGAATTGTAAAAAGTGCTCTGGTCAGGAAGGGGGTAAATCCTTCCGGGGCTGAAGTGGTTAATCAGTAACTTAGATATATCTGCTTTCAAGGTTCATGGACGCAGCAGGTTCCCAAGGGGGCGTCCAGACCTATAGAGCAGGCGATTTTCCATGTGTTGGCACGTTATATGTCATCCCCACTTAACTCATGCCTTTCCTAATCATTTTGCTTATATATTGGAATGTACTCTGTATATGTTAACAGATTTTACTCTACTGGACCGGCACACTTCTGTTTGGTGTCCGGGCCAGCCTTTGTTTTCTTCATATTTATGTTGCTTTAACAAAAAAATAATAAAAACTTATTGAACCTTAAACCATTGTTTATGACATTGATATATATTTCAAAACATAAAGGTTATTTTCTTTAATATCGTATAAGATTGATTACCTAGAGAAGGGGGAGACTTCGGCAGTGTGGCAGCAATTACAGAGGCACCCAAAGGCAATTTTCCCCCTACAGCGGACACGGGAAGCAACTAGGACCACTGAATTTTAGATTTATAAAATTTATAGGTAGTATGGTATATCTTCTGGCAATCATCTATAAGGTGTGTTGTGCAAGAAAACAGAATTAAAAGAAAAAAAAAAAGGAAAGGGATGGAAAGAGGGGGCAAAAAAAAGGGGGGGTGAGGGTCAAGGGAAAAGGGGGGGGGGTTTAAAGAGGAGGGGGGAGCGATTTGGTAGGGGGTGGAATGGGGGGAAAAGGGGGGGTAGAAAAGGGGCGAAACACAAAGAAAAGAGGAAAGGAATACAGGGGGAAAAAGAAGAAACAAAGAGGGGTAGAAAAAAGAAACATGGTGGGATCAGATAGAAGGAAATAGTAAAAATTAAGTGTTTAGAGTTAAACAATAGAAGAAAGTGAAAGTGGTTAAAAGACTAATATATTAGAATACCGACCTATTAAGTCAGGATGTCCAGTATAACACCTCAGGAAAAGGAGATGCAGGAGTATTGATAGTTAATGTTGGTTGTTATTTAGCGGTCTATTGCCAGGCAATTATATATTATATATATATATATATTTATATATATATATATATATATATATATATATATATATATATATATATATATATATATATTAGTATATATTTTTTGATGGTTCCTATTACCCAGTTACTTTCTGGGCAGGCGTCAGACTTAAACCCAATTGCCACTTGGGTTTTACTTATCCACTTCCCCTCATTTTAATCTTTTTGATACACACATTTACATTCTTTGGTTCCTATTATTTTTTCCAACATTTCATCATTTCTTCCTTTCATTTTTTTTTTTTTTTTTTTTAGAGTTCAATCTGTGGCCCATACCTGCATACCTCACACTCTGGTAATGTAGTATGGCTGTCTGATTCTCTCCATGGCTGCTGTTTTCCCCCCACCCCCTCTCCGGTTCTCCGTCCTTCATGTAGAGTCTTGGTTTAGGGGCTAGCCATGTGTGTCTCTGCCTCAACCCCGGGCAGGCATGTACTGGCTATCAGGACTACCGGGAGTTTCCTGGTGGGCCGATGGCTCAGTGGGCCGGTTTCAGTGACAGGATCCTGGGTCCTAGGCACTTTCATTCCGGGAAAATACAGTGTCCCGGAATTGCCCCCTGTGCCGATCTGATGCCCCCTAAAAAGGCCGCCATCGCGGCAGGCCGGCCGAGACCCGCTTTACGTTGTAGTTCCACAGCTGCTGGCTCACTGCCCGAAATGGTTGCTAGCCGCCTGCCGCCTGGCGTATAGCAACCATTGACGTCACCAGAGCGATGCCCCAGAATACAGAGCGGAGGAGGATTTAACTTCCCCCTCCTCCGCGCGCGCCTAGTACTTCGCTCCACCTGCCTCCTCTGAGCTGAAGCCGATACTAGTGGAGCCTGGAGGACATGTGCGGGACACAGTGCACAGGGAGCCGCCACGCCAACCTCCATTTCCTGGTTCTCATCTGACAGGTATAATGTGATCTGTGTGCTCCGCTGCTGCAGCTACACTTTCTTCCCCCACAGTCTCTCCATCATGTATAGTTCCAGCAATGCTTGAGAACTCTTTCTGTAAGTGGGGGATCTGATGGTAAAGGGGGGTTCTTTCTGTAAGTGGGGGATCTGATGGTAAAGGGGGGTACTTTCTGTAAGTGGGGGATCTGATGTTAAAGGGGGGTACTTTCTGTAAGTGGGGTATCTGATGGTAAAGGGGGGTTCTTTCTGTGAGTGGGGGATCTAAAGGTAAAGGGGGGTTCTTTCTGTAAGTGGGGGATCTGATGGTAAAAGGGGGGACTTTCTGTGAGTGGGGGATCTGATGGTAAGGGGGGTACTTTCTGTAAGTGGGGGATCTGATGGTAAAGGGGGGTACTTTCTGTAAGTGGAGGATCTGATGGTAACCCACTTACAGAATGAGCCCCCCTTTAACATCAGATCCTCCACTCACAGAAAGAACCCCCTTTAACATCAGCACCGTTGCCTAAGTACACAAAAATTCTTGCAATGGCCTGTCCTCAGGAACATGGATCAGGAGGCTATGTGTGAGTGGCCAGAGCCAGCTGTGCTGGAGCTGTCAGTGTCAGTTCACTAGGGGGCATGGCCGCCAGCTAGCTGACACACCCTGTTGCTTTCTGGGAGTTTTAGTCCACACACTCAAGCTCCCAGGGGGGGTGAAGGCATTGCTGAGGTGAAAGACCCTGACACCCCCAGGGCCAGCTGACCCCAAATCCTATCTATCCACCCCTCCATTTACCCTGCCCCAGTGCCCACCCAGTACCTCAAAAAAGGCCTTAACACTGTGGGTCCTGCTGGAAGCTGGCCATGGCCTGTGGCCAGCTCCTTGCAGGGCCCACAGGTCAGTGGCCGGCTCCCAGCAGGACCCACTGGCTGCTTTGCAGGGCGATCCTGGGCGGGTGCACCTCGAGCAATTGCATATAGTTTATATACTGTTTTTGTGCATGTCTGCAAAATTAAAGTGGACCAGTCTGAAAGAAGTCCAGGGCCAAATTTTTGTCCCAGTCCAGCCCGGGGGAGACAGCTCTTTCAGGGCCACCTTCACCTTCCCTCTAGTGGACTGTTGGGTAATCCATTTGGGCGTTGCCAAAAGGTAATGTGTGTTTATATATCTCAAAACCTGCTCTCTCTCTTGAAAGCATGATTGTATTCGAGACTCCATTGATCTATTTATTTATTTTCATCTCTTTAGCCATTTTTGATGCATTCCACTCCTGATGATTGGCTGTAAAGGCCATGAAACGCGTAGAGTCTACACTCAGGGATGCCAGTTCAAGTTTGCCTTTTCTCTGAATTCTATCGTATGCCGTTTATATATCCTTTTATTAGGATTACCATGTTCACTTTGTTTGTGTATCCATTCAATCTTTTAATTGTGATTGTCTGCATCAATCATGTCTATTTTATAAACAGCATTTATATCAACATGACTACTACTATTTTTTATTATGCTTCAATATAAATGATATCATGTAATGATACATTATATATATTTGTTACTCATGAATTGATTCCTATGTATTTGATTGATCAGCAATTCTCTGTCTATACAGTTTTCCCTCCTGGGAATGTGACATTAAATTTAATTTAAGGTATTTCAAAGACATACCCATGCCTCATTTAAAGTCCCATTACCCCTTTCTCTTGTTCTTTATTAAATACCGGAATGGAGACATGTTTATATAAACCTTGGTGCTCAATCAGGTCAGCTGCTTCATGATCTATTGCCAGGCAGTTGTTGACTGGTGTTTAAACGGTGATCTATTCATACGATGTGTCACAGCAAGATAGCATCCCCTGATAGATAAACATAGTTCGAGTAGTCAGAGATCAATAGGGAAAGTGGATATATAATACATTTTTCCTGCCATATTTACATGGCAGTTAATGCCTATAGCCATGCGTCTGTCTCCGGTGCCAAGCTTGGCATTTGCATAGTTGCCAACATTGTAAAAAAAATTATAGGGACACTTTTTTGGCTGTAGGCGAAGTCTTATTATAATTAGGGGCGGGCATGCGTTTGTAGGCGTGCCATAGAAAAATAAAAATGTGGCGTGCTGTGGCAAAAAATGGGTGTGATTTACACAAAATAGTGGGCGTGGCTTAAATGGGCGTGACTTAAAGGTGTGGTTAGAGTCTGAGATGAATGAGGGATGGAGGGAGAACGAAAGGGGGAAAGAGGGAGAGAGAGAGAAAGAAAAAGTAGGGAAGGAGAGAGAAGGAAGGAAAGAAAGAGAGGGAGGGAAGGAGAGAGAAGGAAGGAAAGGGGGATGGAGGGACAGCAGGCCCAGATCCTACACCACAATAGAAATGTGTATTCCAGAGTTTAACAAATCATCAGATAAAGATACTCCAAACATCTGGTGTTAGTGCTTTAATCATCCCGGCACCATGGTTGTTCTGGTGTCAGGATGATTGAAGCGTATTATTTATATTATTACATTGTAATATAAAATGAAATCATTCAACTCACCATAATGCATAATCAGTGGGACCCCTGAGCGTGTCACCTGCCACCAGATGCCATCCCCAGCGGAGTCCCTCCTTACATCAAATGTCCCCCCCATTGGAGCCCCCCTTACATCAGGTGCCCCCCCATTGGAGCCCCCCTTAATCAGGCATCCCCCTATTGGAGCCCCTCTTACATCAGGTGTCCCCCCATTGGAGCCCCCCTTACATCAGGTGTCCCCCCATTTGAGCCCCCTTACATCAGGTTCCCCCCATTGGAGCCCCCCTTAATCAGGCATCCCCCTATTGGACCCCCCTTACATCAGGTGCCCCCTTACATCAGTCCCCCCATTGAAGCCCCCTTACATCAGGTATAGCAGTGTCTCCGCCGCCATTACGGTTTCCCCGTTCCCCGAGGGGGAACAAAAAAGAGGCAGAGCCGGCCGCGTGGCTACAATAGAAATTGCCCACACTGCCCCTTTCCATAACAGGTCAGAGACGGACTGGCAGCGGGGCGGGGGGTGGGCGGCACCACAGCTTAATTTCTATTGTAGCCACCCGTGTTCTTCTTCTGGTCTTTTTAAAAATGGCGGCCAGTGGAAAGTCTCCGCTGGCCGCGGACCCCTAGCTGCGGGGAAAAAAAATCAGGAAAAAACTGATTTCCCGGGACACAATAAAATTGTGAAAAAGGTCTGCATCCCGGGAAATTCGGGACAGTTGGCAAGTATGCATACTGTATACAGTATGCATACAGTACAGTATGCATGGGGTCGGCATATATGTAGGTAGATTGCTGTTTAGATATCGCATGAGTCACCGTTTAACTCCTGCTTCCATGTATTCGCGGGGGGCGGCCGCCTTGCTAGGGGCCATTTTCAGCATCCTTATATGCCTCCAATTCAGCTGAGATTGCGCACGCGCAGTGACCAAATAGTGGGCGCGGCCATCGTCCTGGTGGAAACGGATTGTAGCTCTCTAAGGAGCATTTCCTGGAGAGGTGCGTGCCCGCCACTGGGGGAGCTAAACCTCAAGCTGTCTCACGCCACAGTCAATCTAGGGGCAGTGCAAGATACAGCATTCATAACAGTTTATAACTTTGCATAGACATAGGATAGGGGGCAGCCTAGTTATAAAGATTAACCATGGCTGTCCTACTAGCCTAATTACAAACAGATACATATAAATACAGAGATATTGATATATTAAACTCTGCATTTTAGTTGATATTGTGATAATTATTCGTTTTGATTCTGTATTAGAGTCGAAAAGAAAGAAGTTGAATCAGTGGGTCTCACCAGAACGAGCGTGTTGGTCCCGTACAATAGAGACAGGGACAGGTCCAACCTAATCAATATATAAAGATATTTCAAAAACTGGTTACAGAAATGCTTTAAATGTATGACTTTCGTTTAGACCGAGGGGTATGTTAGCGTAAAAAATGCTAAATCCAGACAGCTTCTCGCTGTAGGATTATGCAATCCCAGTCTCCTACACGAACATCATCGGGGATTCTTTCAAGCACCACAAATTTGGCCACTTCAGGCTTGAATCTGTGGTGCAGGCCTATATGTCGTCCCACTGTGCTAAATTTACCATTAGTGGAATAGTATAGGTGATCTCCTATTTTTTAGTGAAGCTCTCTTATGGTCTTTCCCACATAAAACGCATTGCAAACACAAACCATCAAATAGACGACTCCTCTTGTGCTGCAATTGACATTAAAGGTAGGTGTAAATATTTCTCCAATGGAGAGTATAAATTTTGTGCCCTCCTGTATCCAAGGACATCGCGCACACTGTCCACAGCGAAAAATGCAGCGAGGATTCCTTGGGCCACGAGGTCCTTCCTGATAGTGGTTACTTGTTAATTTATCTTTCAATGAGGTTGCTCTAAGAAATACCAGCTCTCGAGTTGGTCTAACGTATTTAAGGATAAGGTGATCAGTTAACGAGTGCTAGTGATTAGAAAGGAGATTTCTTAATTGGTTATGATGGGCAGAGAATTTGGTTATTGTTTTTACTGTTTCTGGCTGTTTGCTGCGAATAGGGCCATATAGGAGCGAAGATCTAGTGCGTGCCAAAGTTTTATTGTAGGCTTTTTTAAGGTTAGTTCGAGTTTAGCCTCTTAGCAGTAGGCGTTCGCGTAGGGCAGAAGCCTGAGTGTATAAATCCTCGTCCTCTGTGAAGTTGTGACGTAGTCTTAAGTATTGGGTGTAAGGTATACTGCGAACCAGAGGGCGAGGATGTGCACTGGAGGCGGGGAGTAACGTATTTCCGGCCGTGGGTTTGCGATAGAGGTCTGTTTTGATTTGGCCGTTCTGACCTTTAACAATCCTCAAGTATAAAAATGGGATGCTGCTGTGATCGTAGCTAAGGGTAAAGCGAAGATTGAAATGTTTGTTAAGTGATTCAACAAATTTTATTAAAGTTCTTTCTGTTCCTGTCCAGATTATAAATAGATCATTGATAAATCTATGCCAGCAAAGGACCTGATCTAGAAAGGGTTGGAGTGTCTCATCAGCACAGATTGTCCTCTCCCATCCTCCCAAGAATAGGTTGGCATATGAGGGTGCACAGGATGTGCCAATGACCACACCCTGTGTTTGTAAGTAAATCTGATCCATGTAAATAAAGTAATTTTTGGTAAGGATAAATTCCAGCAATTTCAAAATAAAAAGGTTCAAAAGGCAAAGTACTTTTGTCCTGCTCCATTAGGAAGGTACCAGCTGTTCGGAAGCCCTGCTCGTGGGGGATATTCGAGTAAAGTGCCTCGATATCGACAGCCACGAGCAGGGTGCCGGGAGGGACCTGGACTCCCTCAATGTGCTTAAGTAAATCTGTTGTATCCCAAAAATATGAAGGTAGGCTAAGGACATGGGGCATCAAACATGTATCTATGAATTTGCAAGCATCTGTTAGGGAGCCTATTCCCGAGACTATCGGTCTTCCTGGTGGGCAGTCTAGATTTTTATGGGTTTAGGAAGTTTATAAAAAGTGGGCATACATGGAGTTTTTGTACTGATGAAATCTAAAGTATCTATCTATCTATCTATCTATCTATCTATCTATCTATCTATCTATCTATCTATCTATCTATCTATCTATCTATCTATCTATCTATCTATATTAGTGTGTGTTCCCGCCTTTATCAGATCATTTGATGATCGTATCTGGGAGTTTTTGTAGTGTCGCGTATCAGGTGTGACCAGAACTGTGTGGACAGCAACAGAGGAACCCAGACGTATGTATGCCGGTTCACACTGATGCGATGCGATTTAGATGCAAATTTTATCATTGCGTGTTTGATTATTACCAGCACGATTGTATTGCGAATCCAATGCGAATTGTATGCGAATTGTATGCGCTGTACATGTAAATTAGGCACAGATGCGATTTGTGCTCAGGCCAATCAAAAAGGCAAGAAAAAAAATGGGTGTTAACTTCCTGTGCTCTTCCTTGTTTTCCTTTGTGGGGGAGTATTGTTGTTGAGGAGTGTGGTTTGTCTGTGAGTAGTCAGTGAGGATTTTGATTTTTGATCATTATGTTTCATCAAATGCCGTTGATCATAGCAGCAGTTGTTACTGCTACTGCTGCAGTCCTGATGGACAAAGCCAGGAGGAAGAGGAGGAGGAGGAGGAGGAGGATGAGGAAGAGACTGATGAGTACAAGAAGATATTGGGTCCATCCAATTTTTCAAAATAGGGAAGAGAGAGGCCAGTTCAGGATCCTCTACAATGATCTCAGGCAGCATGAGGAGAAGTTCTTCAACTATTCCCGGATGTCAGTAAATAGGTTAGTACCTGTACCCTTCCTCCCTCCTTCTTATCTATCACTGACATGCATCCTTTGACCACCAACGCCACTGACCACCAACACCACTGACCACCAACGCCACTGACCACCAATCCCACTTTTGATCGCTTTTCTCCTTTTACTAGAACTGTTTCCTATTACCATTTTATTTGAATTTGTGTATGGGCTTTAGCCTGTCACTTACATTGAATTTGTATACAGAGAGGGGGGGGGGGGGGGTGCTGCGCTACCCGAGGGGTCTCAGCTTATAGGTATTAATGATAATTCCTAGTATTCATAGATCACGAGGTTTTAAATGTAAATGGTCAAAAACGTAAAAAAATCACATGAATTGGAGTAGAGAGTATGCGTAGATATAGTGACTCAAAATTGTTGCATATATGTTAATCCAACAGGTGATATAAATATCAATATAAACACTAATCCATATGTTGATCTAAAAGTGAAAAAAATATATATATATAGGTAGAAAACCAATTCTGCATGTGTTAAAATTTTCTTAATAGTACAATATATCCAAAGTGCTCGTGCTCTCGTGCCTTAAATGAAACAGATCAAAACTAATACATATGCTAAAGTGCAAAGAATGAAGCAATAATATAAAACAGGTCATGTATCAAGTGAAACAAACAAGAAAGGGGATATGGTCGCCTGATCCTAATGTTGCGACCAGTGCAACAGTGCAGATATAGTGTGAATGGTCAAGTAAGTAAATAAATCACTTATTGACCCACTCTCCTTATTAGTGTCCAAAATAAATTGGTATTCAAGTGTCCAAAAAAATCCGTGCAGTCAAAACACAAAAGGTATGAATGGTGTACAAAAACCAGTGCTCAAACACAGTAATCAAATGACAGTGGGGTGTTGTTATGCAGATCAGACACTCTATGTCCTCTTCATGCAGCATGCACTAGTGTAGGTAATGGCCCCTTACCTAGCGGTGCTAGGTCAGCCGCATATAAGTTGTTAAATCCCGAGGTCCTGGGTCTCTCCTGCGTCTCTGTGTCCAGACTTGCTGACTCTACAGGATCCTATTGGGGGCTGGGGTATGTCTAGTTGTGGTCCTAATTGGGGTCCTAGGACAGTGCGGCTCCTAGCTCCTCCTCCACATCATGTCTCCAGTGTATGTAAGATATAGGACAAGGTACCCAGATAGTGAAGTATGTTTTTTTAGGGTCACTTTATTCACATATGCAATATACAGAGTACTCACATTAGCAGTTTTTCTCATACAGCGTGGTATCCTACGAGCAGCGAGCTCGCAATGCATTCAGCAAGGAAGGTAAAACGAAACAAGCCTATTATGGGAATATTGGAATGTTCTGTACTAATCTTTATTCTATCAACTAAATCCAATATCTTTGGATGCATTCTGTATATATTTAAACTATTGATGTATTGATTTTTGCTCATTTTCTCATTATTCAGAGTCCACTACAATCATTGCCTTTAAATACTCCTGAAGAAGCTCACACTAGAGCGAAACATGTCGAGCAAGCGGCAGATTGTCATGGCACCTTTAAGTAGTTGCTTTATGTAGCACTGTATAATGTGAATGAATTTAGGTTAAATTGTTTATGTTTATGCATTTTTAGAATTATGTCTCATTTTTTCCATGTGAGGCACAGATGTTTTTAATCTTTATCAAATAAAAACAATTTTTTATAATCGGTACGGAATTTTTTGTTTAAATTGTTGAGTTAAGAAGCACCTTAAAAGTCCCTGGGGAAAAAGGAATATCCTTCTTTTTTCCCCTTTTCCCCTTGTAGGCAATATAGCCTTTATTCCTAGTTCACCTTTCGGAATAGTGTAGAGCCAGCTGGAAAGGTTGCTTGTTACATTAAGGTAAAATATAGATATACCGTATTTATCGGCGTATAACACGCACCGGCGTATAACACGCACCCCAATTTAGGAGGGAATTTTAAGGAAAAAAAACTTTTAGGAGGGAAGTTGAAGGGAAAAAAACTTACATTTAAATGCCCATCATTGCAGCCTTCTCAGTGCAGCCTTCTCAGTGCAGCCTTCTCAGTGCAGCCTTCCCCAGTGCAGCCTTGTCAGTGCAGCCTCGTCAGTGCAGCCTCGTCAGTGCAGCCTCCCCCAGTGCAGCCTCCCCCAGTGCAGCCTCCCCCAGTGCAGTCTCCCCCAGTGCAGCCTTGCCCAGTGCAGCCTTCGATCCCCTGTCTTCAAAATCGCCGACCGCGATTTGAAAATCGCCTTGCCGGCGCCAAAATACACAGAGCTGGTCCTCGGCTCTTTCCGGCGGCTCTCGTTCACTTTCGGCTCCACTCGTAGTCCCGAGCGGAGCTATCCGAACCTAGCCGAGTAGGTTCGGATAGCTCCGCTCAGGACTACGAGTGGAGCCGAAAATGAACGAGAGCCGCCGGAAAGAGCCGAGGACCGGCTCTGTGTATTTCGGCGCCGACGGCGCCATTTTCAAATCGCAGTCGGCGATTTTTGAGTTGTGCAGCTCAGGGGATCGGCGTATAACACGCACCTGCGACTTTCCCCTGATTTTAAGGGGAAAAAAGTGCGTGTTATACGCCGATAAATACGGTAATTTGTGAGTGAAATTTTATTGCTATGCACCATAGTAAGCTATACTAAGGAATGCTAAGAATGCACACAGATATGACAACAAAATTGTTTTCCAAAAAAAATATATATTTTTTTATTTTAAAAAACTTAATATGTAAATTTTTTGGATTACATACTTGGCATGAAATATTTTGGAAACAATCCAGCTCCCTCTGACTCTCTGACCTCCTGACTCTCTAGCTTTCTAACGTCCCCTGACTCTCAAACTCAATCTGACTCCCTTACTTCCCCTGACTCTCTAACTCCCTCTGACTCTCTGACCTCCTCTGACTCTATAACTTCCCCTGACTCTCTGACTCCCTCTGACTCTCTTACTTACTGTAACTTTCTTACTTCCTCTGACTCTCTTACTTCCTCTGACCCTCTCACTTCCTCTGACTCTCTGAAGTGTCTCCTCCACCGAGTCCTTCTGTAATAAAAAAAAAACATAACTAATTTATTTGATATTTTTTGTCAGGTACCTAGCAACTGGAACTTCATTTGCCAGCTTACACTATGAGTACAAATTAGGAAAATCTACGGTGAGCACAATTGTGCGTAACACCTGTATCGCCATCTGGGAGGTGCTAAGAGATGTGGTCATGAAAAAACCAAACAAAGAGGAATGGAACACCAAAGCTGAGTTGTTTTGGGAGGGCTGCAACTTCCCTAACTGTGTTGGTGCCATAGACGGCAAGCACATCAGAATTGTGAGGCCAGTCGGTAGTGGGTCAAAATTTTTTAATTATAAAAAATATTTCTCTTTCGTTCTGCTGGCAGTCGCTGATGCAAACTACTCGTTCACCTACATCGACATTGGTTCTTATGGGAGCAGTTCTGACTCCAGCATTTTTTCCCACTCTACTTTTGGAAGAATGATTCGGGAGAACGCACTGGACCTCCCAAACGAACGACCACTCCCTGGAACATCAGAACCCTGTCTCCCTTTAATATTTGTCGGTGATGAGGCTTTCGCTCTCTCAGAAAAAATGCTCAGGCCATATGCTAACCGGTCACTGTCTGTGGAGAAAAGGGTCTTTAATTATCGGCTAACAAGAGCATGCAGAGTTGTGGAGTGTACTTTCGGAACTCTGGCAAACAAATGGCGTTTTCTCCACACAATGATTTGCGCCATAGTAAGCAATAGAAGCAATGCAGACAGAGATCACACCATTGTTCTCCTCCAAAAAATTTTTTTATTTGTTTAATTTGTAATCTTCATGAAATTACATACTTTTGAAAATAATTTTTGGAAAATAATCATACTTCAAACTTCAAACATTATGAAGAACCACATAACCAAGAGATAATACTCTGTCTCCTACTTCCCTTTCTCTCACCCTTCATTCTTTCTCCCCCTCACTTGATCTCTTCTTTCAAGTATGACCCTCTCACTTCCTCTGACGCTCTCACTTCCTCTGACCCTCTCACTTCTTCTGACCCTCTCACTTCCTCTGACCCTCTCACTTCCTCTGACCCTCTCACTTCCTCTGACCCTCTCACCTCACTCTCTCTCTTCATCCAATATTAGTACAAGTATCCCACTGCATAATCCACGCTGACCTGAAAAGTTGGTAGGACCAAAAAACTTTTACATAACGTAAACAAATGCAATATGGTTAACAACATGAAAGAGGCTGTGCCGTTTAACAGGTAGGCATCTATCAATTTGAAATATAGTTTTGTTTCTCAGGTGTTACTAGCTTCAAAGGTACAAACAGGGATTTCACAGTATCTGGTGGTTCACTCGTGGCGGGCCTATATAGCATAACCGCATCACAGACCTTGACATTTTGGTCAGAGGACGGATACAAGCCCTGGCATTTGTGGACAGGCAATCCCACAGACCACCAATGTCAGGGCTTGTGTGACCACCAATAAATGCCCTTACATTGGTGGTCGTTAGGATTTCTGGTCAGTAGGATGCATGCCTTTACATTTTGGTCAAAGGTTCAAGTCCTGACATCGGTCGTCAGGTGGGATGCAAATCCTCAAAAAAATAGAAAATATAACCTAAACAAATCCAATATGGATTAACAACATGAAAGTGGCAGTGTCATTCAACAGGTAGGCTACAGGCAGAGTATTACAACAAATTTAAATCTATATTTTGTAACACTCTGTTGCTCAGGTGTTACTAGCTTCAAAGGTACAAACAGGGATTTCACAGTATCTGGTGGTACACTCGTGGCGGGCCGATATAGCATAACCGCATCACAGACCTTGACATTTTGGTCAGAGGTGGGATACAAGCCCTGGCATTTGTGGACAGGGCTTGTGTGACCACCAATAAATGCCCTTACATTGGTGGTTGTTAGGATTGCTGGTCATTAGGATGCATGCCTTTACATTTTGGTCATAGGTACAAGTCCTGACATCGGTCGTCAGGTGGGATGCAAATCCTCTAAAAAATAGAAAACAGAACCTAAACAAATCCAATATGGCTTAACAACATAAAAGTGGCAGTGCCATTCAACAGGTAGGCTACAGGCAGAGTATTACAACAAATTTAAATCTATAAATTCAAATATTTTGTAACACTTTGTTGCTCAGGCGTTGCTTGCCTCAAATGCACAGGCGGGGATATCACTCTATCCAGTGGTTCACTTGGGGCGGGCCGATATAGCATAACCGCATCACAGACCTTGACATTTCGGTCAGAGGATGGATACAAGCCCTGGCATTTGTGGACAGGCAATCCTACAGACCACCAATGTTAGGGCTTGTATGACCACCAATAAATGCCCTTACATTGGTGGTCGTTAGGATTGCTGGTCAGTAGGATGCATGCCTTTACATTTTGGTCAAAGGTTCAAGTCCTGACATCGGTCGTCAGGTGGGATGCAAATCCTCAAAAAAATAGAAAATATAACCTAAACAAATCCAAAATGGATTAACAACATGAAAGTGGCAGTGCCAATCAACAGGTAGGCTACAGGCAGAGTATTACAACAAATTTGAATCTATAAATGCAAATATTTTGTAACACTTTGTTGCTCAGGCGTTGCTTGCCTCAAAGGCACAGGCGGGGATATCACTCTATCCAGTGGTTCACTCGGGGGCCTATATTGTGCATTTGTGGGAGGCTCAATTGAATTATCTTCAAGTGATTGATTTCTATAGGGATAAGGACTAGGATTGATTTGTTTGGGCTGTTCCATAGGTCTTGACACAGGTGTATAGCGGTTTGGCATGGATGGCATTTGATTGTAGAGCTTTGGCACTCTGCTTTGTTGTGGTAAATGGTGAGGAATTGATTCGCGTGGTCTCAATTCCATTGCCCTTGTTATACCAGGGGTACTAGTTGGAGGGATGATTAAGGAAGCAATTGGTGGAGGAATCGGATATGGTATTTTTGATCTGGGGGTCTCATATATGCTTGGGTGGTCAGAAAAACTGGAAGGATAAGGGTTTGGTGCAGGATTTTGAGCAGCAGAAAAGGGTGTAATTAGTTGAGTACTAGTACTCTCTTGCCTTGGCTCTTAAACATGAAAAAGACAAAATAAGCGTAGCGCTAAAGGAAGGGATCTGAAAATGAAGTCTATGAACTAGCAGTTCCAATTTCGAGTACTGAAAAAAACATCCTTGGAGAGAAGATGAGATAGAAAGTCCTCTGGAACAGATCTCAACAAGGGTATAAATCCTCTGTAGAAGGAGCCCACACACCACCAATGAAAATGAAGAGCTGTTTTCATTATTTTTTAAGGTTTCTCTATATATACTCTGGTGGCTACAGTGGGGGGAACCCCCCAGATGACGTCTATGCAGACGAAACGCGTCGAGTAGGACCCCACTGTCGCCACTTCTTCACAGCGCTGTTTTTAGATACTTTTCATTTGAGTGTATACTATTTTTTAATAAATCTTCATTTAAACGGATTTACACTATCTGGCCAATCCTTTTCTTCCTCCATTTGCTGCTGTCATTGCTTGTTCCAACGCTGATTCGAGGGACACGACCTTTGTGCCTGATCACGTTTGAGGAACACAGCCACGTGGAAGCCACTCCACCATCCCTGCCCTTCTGGACCAACTCCAGCCCAGCACCACCTAAGCCTGATTGACCCCACCTGGCGTATGCCTTGTTGGGTCCACCAAGTCTGGTAAGCCTCTTCATTTTCATTGGTGGTGTGTGGGCTCTTTCTACAGAGGATTTGTACCCTTGTTGAGATCTGTTCCAGAGGACTTTCTATCTCATCTTCTCTCCAAGGATGTTTTTTTCAGTACTCGAAATTGGAACTGCTAGTTCATAGACTTCATTTTCAGATCCCTTCCTTTAGCGCTACACTTATTTTGTCTTTTTGATATTCTCTACACTTGCTGGTTGTGTTAGCTGCTTTTCTATCCCCCCTTCTAGGTAGCGCAGAATTATTGTGTACATATTGGCTCTAAAACATGGCTTGGAATAGTGAAGGAATGCATGCAATGTTGCACTGCAATCCTCATGTTGAAGTACTTTTCTGGCAAGACCTCTTTGAGAAGAGGCACCAAACTTAGGGCAAACATTGTATGAGGGCATCTCTGAACATCCATTTGTTCAGTGATCCCTGACACAATATTGAGTAATTGATTTGTCTGATCTTGTTCTTCCACCTGTTCTGCTGCCCTGCTGCTTCGCTTCCTGCGTGAGGTAGATGTTAGCTTTTTCCATCTGTTGGAAGGTGTAGAAATGTCCGTAGACTCATTATCTTGCTCCAGAGTCAATGATTCATGTACATCGATTGTGTCACCCTCTACCTCAATAGATGATGATTCCTCTATGTTTTGGCAAGCGAATGAAACTCCCTCATCTACATCAACAATATTGGCATCCTCCTCCTCTTCCCAACTTGCTTCTGTGCTGAAATACAAAAGTTGATACTTGAAATTCTAACTTAAGATGATAGCGGTAGAAGTGAAGGTTAGGGGGAGGACAGGAGAGGGATGGTAGAGTGAAGTATTCTTGTATGTAAACTTACTTCCTTAATTCTAGCACTGGGTTGAGAAAGTCCAGGTATCGAGCAAACGAATAGGGACGCTTTGGGGCGGCACCAGACCCACTTCGTGCTTCACGCTCCAGTCTCTGGTGTCTTTGTAGCGTATCCTTCAGGCTTCGCCACCTAGTACGTACGAGTGATTCTGTAATCAAATAAAACATAACAAATTTATTGGTGGTGAGTGGGAACAATGCTCATTACACAGCTGGTCTGTGGGATTTGTGGTCTGTGGGATGGATGCCCTTACATTGGTGGTCAGAGGGATGGATGCCCTTACATTGGTGGTCAGTGGGATAGATGTCCTTACATTGGTGGTCAGTGGGATACATGCCCTTACATTGGTGGTCAGTGGGATACATGCTCCTAAAAATTGGTGGTCAGTGGGATACATGCCCCTTACATTGGTGGTCAGTGGGATACATGCCCTTACATTGGTGGTTGGTGGGATACATGCCCTTACATTGGTGGTCAGTGGGATACATGCCCTTACATTGGTGGCCAGTGGGATGCATGCCCCTTACATTGGTGGTCAGTGGGATACATGCCCTTACATTGGTGGCCAGTGGGATGCATGCCCCTTACATTGGTGGTCAGTGGGATACATGCCCTTACATTGGTGGTCAGTGGAATACATGCCCTTACATTGGTGGTCAGTGGGATACATGCCCTTACATTGGTGGTCAGTGGAATACATGCCCTTACATTGGTGGTCAGTGGGATGCATGCCCCTTACATTGGTGGTCAGTGGGATACATGCCCTTACATTGGTGGTCAGTGGGATACATGCCCTTACATTGGTGGTCAGTGGGATACATGCCCTTACATTGGTGGTCAGTGGGATACATGCCCTTACATTGGTGGTTGGTGGGATACATGCCCTTACATTGGTGGTCGGTGGGATACATGCCCTTACATTGATGGTCAGTGGGATACATGCCCTTACATTGATGGTCAGTGGGATACATGCCCTTACATTGGTGGTCAGTGGGAAGGAGGAGGAGGACACACCCAAGGAGCTCTCTGAGAACCAGCCTTTTTTTCAAGCCTGGGCCTTGCCTGCTAGCTTGGCCCAGGAACAATGCCTGATCCTGGGGGAGGCCCAGGGAGGGATCCCCCTGATGACATGGGGCCTAGTGAGGAGGAGGTGGAGGATCTGACTGTGGGTCCAGGCCCTGGTATGGATGCGAGTATCTTCAGACAGAAGATTGTTGATCGCTTTAGGGAAATTGGAAGGGCTGAAGAGAAACTTCAAGTTTTGAAAACTAACCATAAGAACTTCAAAGCCAAATACTTCCAGGCCTGGAGTAGAAATCGCACAGCCATGAAGCCTGAGTTACAGGAATATGAGGAAAAAGTAAAGCAGCAAACTTTATTGTTGGAAAAATTAAAAGCCAGAAGTGGAGCTTTTAAAGAAAAATTTGAGAATGAGAAGAGATTTGCCAGCCAGTCGTCAGTAAGTCGCATGGATCAGCAGCCTCAGGTTATGGATGACCCGGGTCCATCTGCCTCTGCACCTCTCCCCCCATGTAAGGCCTTGGAATCGCCAGCGGCAACCAGCCAGGGGGTTGAGAGTGAGCATGGCACCCTGGCCTTCATCCAGCGGATGGAGTCACCCCTGAGAGCAGACAAGTTTGCCATTTCTGGTGATCCATCAGAAATCCCTGAGGATGAGAGGAAAGATAAACCAGGGAATGAAGATGGACCTGCACCAAACACCCTGAACATGGATGTTTCTACTCCTGCATTTGCTGAGACCAGTAGTTCCTCTATCAAGTTTGCTGCATGTGTTTCACACAGTAAAGCTGACACCAGCAAAGAGATTGCCTCACCTGAGCCTCTCTGTGTTCCAGCAGAGCTGATTGATGGTGATGGGGGAGGGGATCAGCACATTGCACCATGTGCAGTGGAAGCCATGGATGTATCAGACCAGCCTGCTGAAAGTCCTGTCCTGATGGAGGAGAACAGGCCAGCTGAAGATTCCACCAGCACAGCAGTGGGAACTGACACTGTTGGGAAGACTACAGGAACTGTGAATATACCAGCAAGTATTAAGAATGACAGTAAAGTGAGGCCCGGAACGAAAAGAAGGAAAAGAGAATAGTGTAGGGCCGGGCATGACAGTGTGTCTAGTGACACACACAGGGTTAAGCTGGCCAGGTTTGGTGGGGGTGGAGACAACAGGAAACTTTGGGGGTGCGGCCATATAAGAGGAGGGGCGGAGCTGGGACGGGGTCAGTGGAGCAGGAAGAGACACGAGGAGGCAGATTTTCTCTGCTCCTCTACAGCAATGGCCGACATCGATTTAATTCTGGCTCGTTTGCGGCAGGCAGCGGCGGCCAGGGGACCGGAGTGGCTCCACAGTCAAGTCGCTGGGCTCATTGAAGATGAAGCAGGCGGATCGGCGATCGGAGGTGAGGGGACTGCCCGTGCGCGGAAGTCGCGGCCGCCGGCGCGGTATTCGCCTGGACCCGATGGACGTACGGGTCGCCAGGCACGAAGCCCCAGGGGAGAACAGTCAGCCCCTCCAGCAAAAAGAAGTCAACCGATGGCCGATGCCAGGCCCGGGCGGAACACACGCCGCGGCCGCGGCGCGGTGGGCGGGGCTACGGGTCAAGATGGCGCCGCTCCAATGAATACAGGATCCAGGCGTGCGGAACGAGCGGCCCCCCCAGCAGCTTTGCACGAGCCGAGGGGGGAGGACAGAAGGGAGAGAGGAGCTGCAGCTGCGCCCAGGGCGGTGAGGAGAAGCATTGCTGACACCGCAGGTGGCAACCGGTCGCCTGGCGGGGAGAGGGACCTCCAGAGGGGCGGACGGAGGACTGATCAGGCCGGCCCGGTCTCAGCCATCCCAGGGCGGCGTGGAATCCAGGCGGGAAGCGGAGCTACAGAGGCCGGACGAGTCATGTCTCAGCGGGTGCTTACGGCCTCCAGGAGGGATGCGCCTGGGGGGCTCACCACGCCGGCAAGCCCACCCCAGGGGGACCGGTCCGAAGATGAGGAGTTGGAAGAAGGAGAGGTGGAGGCACAACAGCAGGAGGCGACGGTGGAAACCAGACCAGCGGCTGTCGGGAGGTCTCCGGGTCAGCCCGGTAAGTCCACTAATAATCTAGATTTGACCAATGCTTTACAAAATATATGGGGTGTGGTTAACTCAGGTACGGCAGGGGCAGTAGCCCGACCACCACAGGTGTCGCAGGGACATGACCACCAAGTGGCGGGGCAAGGATCCGCCAGTTCGGGGTCAGGGGGACAACTGAGTGAGCTGTTGGAGGGCCTGAGGGCGCTGGTAGGACGTTTTGGGGAACAACCTCCTCAGGCGGCCACGAGCGTAGTACCGCAAGGAACTGGCGGGGGTGGGTTATCTGGGGGGGAGGTGGAACTTTCCACGGGGGTGTCTGCTGACAAAACCCCGGTGTCGGGTGGTGCAAAAGAAAAGCCGGGGGAAAAAGGGGCAACAGAAGCGGCGGGCAGGGCGGATATAGTCAGGATTGCAGACGCAGCGAAATGCGAGGTATATGTCTGCTTTGAAGGCCCGCTGGGTGCGCATCTGAAGCAGGAGGTTCGGGAAAAGATCCAAAAAGGGGAATATGTGGAAATATTTTCCTTGTTGCCGTTGGAAAAGTTTAACCTGGACAGGGTTAAGCCTGATGACACCAAGAAGGAAGATGAGGAGAAGAGGAGGTACAGGTTGATTCCGCGAACGTTTGTCAATTGGTTACAAGCGTTCGCTATCATGGCCAGCGTCATTGGCGAAAAGAATCCGGAGCATTGCTCTGGGTTGTTTTGTTATATGGATGCTATTGGGGAAGCACATAGAGTTTATGGCGGAACGGCGTGGCTGCGTTATGACGAGCAGTTCCGACAACGCAGAGCGGTTCGTCCGGCCCTGCGTTGGGACCATAAGGACATCAGCCTTTGGATGAGACTTATGTCCTCGGCTAGGGCCTCGCCTCAGTTTTTTCAAGGGGGGGCCGGGGGTACACACTCCTCAGGACTACCGGCCGGCAAGAAATGGGGAGTGTGTTGGCAATACAACGAAGGACACTGTAAGTTTGGGGGATCGTGCAAATTCAAGCATGAATGCTCAGGGTGTGGGGGAACCCACACACTGGCCAGATGCTTCAAAAAAGGGAAACGTACCGGGGAGCCTGTTAACAAGAGGGATGACGCCGGTGAAGGTGGAAAGGATGCTGCCTTTCCTAAGTAAGTATCCGGATAGGGAAGCGGCATCGCTGATTACCGCAGGTTTTAGGGAGGGGTTCAAAATACCATGTGCCTTGGAGGTGGTTCCCCCTATGGCACGGAACTTAAAATCAGCGTTGCAACACCCAAGGGTGGTGGGAGAAAAATTGGAAAAAGAAGTGTCATTAGGCCGCATGGGAGGGCCATTTGCGGATAAGCCGTTACCGGATTTGGTGGTGTCCCCACTGGGAGTGGTGCCCAAAAAAGAGGCGAATAAGTTCCGATTGATTCACCATCTATCCTTTCCAAAAGGGGGCTCGGTCAATGATTTCATTGACCCTGATGCCTGCACGGTGTCCTATACTTCCTTTGATGCTGCGGTGCGGTGGGTTAGGAGGTATGGACAGGGGGCACTCATGGCAAAATCTGACATAGAAGCGGCGTTTCGGCTACTTCCAGTGCATCCGGACAGCTTTAGGCTGCTGGGTTGCCACTGGCAAGAACAGTTTTACGTCGATAAATGTTTGCCCATGGGTTGCTCCATCTCTTGCGCCATGTTTGAGGCGTTCAGTTCCTTTTTGGAGTGGGTAGTTAGGGATGTGTCGGGGCTGGACTCGGTTATCCATTACTTGGATGACTTCCTGTGTATAGGTCCTCCTTCCTCCAGTGTGTGTGCGATTTTATTGTCAACGTTGCAGCACATTGCGGGAAGGTTCGGAGTGCCACTGGCAGCCGAAAAGACGGAAGGCCCGACAACCGAAATTAGTTTTCTGGGTATAGTAATTGACTCCATAGCAATGGAATGCAGATTGCCGCACGAAAAGTTAGTGGATCTACAGAAGGAGATCCAGGAGATTCATGGAAGGCGGAAGGTGCAGTTGCGGACACTGCAGTCATTGCTAGGTAAGCTAAATTTCGCTTGTAGGATCATACCCATGGGTAGGGTGTTTTGTCGGAGGCTGTCAGCAGCCACGGCGGGAGTTAAAGCCCCCACTCATTTTGTCAGGCTGACGCGGGAACATCGGGAGGACCTGAAGGTATGGTATCAATTTCTGTCAATGTACAACGGAAGATCAGTGTGGATGTCAGGTCCGGTAAGTAACTTCGATGTGGAACTGGTTACGGACGCGGCGGGTTCTACAGGTTACGGGGCGTATTTTCAAGGGCAATGGAGCGCGGGACCGTGGCCACAATCATGGGTGAAAGCGGGGTTTCTTCGGAACCTGGTACTGCTGGAACTGTTTCCAGTGGTGCTGGCTATGGAGTTATGGGGGCGGTCCTGCCAGAATTTAAAGTTGAGAATTAACTGTGACAACATGGGGGTTGTTCAGGTGGTCAATCGCATGTCAGCGTCTTCCCAACCGGTCATTAGGCTGATGCGACAGTTGGTATTGCGGTGCATGCGATTGAATACCTTTATATATGCTGTACACATACCAGGGATTGACAATACACTGGCTGATTCGCTGTCTCGCTTTCAGTGGGACAAGTTCAGGGAATTAGCCCCGGCAGCAGACAAGGAAGGGATTCCCTGCCCGGAGTGGATCTGGGAGCTGGCATTGGAGTCGCCGCAGGATGGATCCAGCAGTCAGTGAGTAAGTCCACTTGGATGGCATATATGAAGGTATGGAGAGAATGGGAGGGTTTACTGCAAGAAGCTGGGGTGGCAAAGGATGGGACAGAGGTGAGATTGCTGGTCTTGTATTTTGTGTCCAGAAATATGGAAAACGGGGTGGCGGTGTCTTCTATTGAAAAGAAGATGGCGGCCTTGTCATTCCTTTTCAAGCTGCAAAAGGGGGAGGATTGGACTAAAGATTTTTGGGTTAGGCAAGCCATCAAAGGGTACAAGAGAGGACAAGGACGGAGAGATAAAAGAAGGCCTGTCACTTTTAAAAACCTGGTGTCTATCTGTGGGCAGTTAAGGTCAGTATGTTCTTCCAGTTATGAATGTTCGCTGTTTAGGGCAGCTTTTTCGTTAGCGTTTTTTGGGGCGTTCAGAATCGGGGAACTGGTGAGCCCGGCACGGGGGGATGCGGGTGGCATTCTGGTGCAGGACGTTAGATCGCACGGGGATAAGGTGTGTTTGAGAATACGGAGGTCAAAAACCGATCAGACGGGGAAGGGGGTGGACGTATGGTTGTACGCTCTGCCTGGATCCACGGTGTGCCCAGTAAGGGCGGTCGAGGAACTGGCGCAGGTAAGGCCAATGGGGGAAGGGCCATTTTTGCGGCATGAAGACGGGTCTTACTTATCAAAATTTCAATTTGTAGCAGTGTTTAGAAAATGTTTGATGAAGTTAGGTTTGGATGGGAAGGCTTACGCTTCACACTCCTTTCGCATTGGGGCGGCTACTGAAGCTGCCAGATGTGGGTTGGATGAGGCAGCCGTGAGGAGGATCGGTAGATGGGAATCGAGAAGGTTCCGCACCTACGTCCGACCTCAAATGATATTGGAATAAAAAAAAAAAAAAAAAAAAAAAAAAACTGGGTTGGCTGGTATTATGGTCCATGTAGGTGGGAATTGTGTTGTTTTTCAAAAAAAAAAAAAAAAAAAAAAAAAAAAAAGAAAAATGAATGAATGACGTTACCTTGGTTGTGGTCTTTTTCTTTACAGGGGGCGGTGCTCCTCGCCTCGTCTGGATTCTGGGGCACTCTTATGTGTGTTGGGGGGCCAGGAGAGGTGATGCGAGACCGGACGGGAGGCAGCTGGGAGTATCGAGGAGAGAGGCATACATCAGGTGGCTGGGGAGACCGGGTATGATGTGGGGTAGAGTGGTCACGGAAGTGGAGCGTTATGCGTGGTTGGACAGACCACCTGATGTGTTGGTAATCCATGCAGGAGGGAATGATTTAGGGGTACGCACGGTAAGAGACATACTAGCAAGCGTTAAGGCGGATTTGCTATACATCCGCACGGTCTTTCCCAATACTCTGCTGTTATGGTCTGACATGGTGGCACGCACCACCTGGCGGATGGCAAGGTCTGTGGAAAGGCTGAACAAGGCACGCATTCGCATTAACAAAGTAGTGGGGAGGTTTTTGGTGAAACAAGGGAGCATGGTGATAAGGCACAGAGAGCTGGAAATTAATGTAGGCCTTTACTTACGCAGGGATGGTGTTCACCTCACGGACGTGGGAATTGATCTGTGGACCATGGGGCTGCAAGAGGGAATCCAAAGGGCACTGAGTGTGTGGAGGGGCCCTTAAGGATAAGGTTTCATCCTTTCGGGCTGTGGCTGTGTTTTTCTGTTGGTCGGTGACGGTAGCGGTAAAACAAATGTGGTAAAAAGGGGTGGGGGGTCATCGATAGTATGGCCCCTCCGGTGTATTCCCGAAATGGAATACCGGTATGGTTACACTGCGGGCAAGGGGTTGTCTCCGAGCGGTACAGCTGGAGGCCTATCAAGTTGGAAATGGTTCCCGCATGTATGGTTTGATTGTGGAAAAAGGGTGTAGCTCCGTCATTGACCAACAGATTGCAGTTAATAACATGTTGTTTGCACTGAAGTTATGTTATTTATATATTTAAGGTTATTGGAGTTATTTATTCAGTTTGTTTAATAAATAGGCTGTTATGGCCATTTTATACTCCAATAGATTGGTGTGGTCTCGTTAATTTAAATAAAGAAAATGGGGTTGGAAAAATGGTATAGCAGTAAGGGTAAATAAGTGGGTACATCTGGAATACACTTGTCAAGTGAGGCCCGGAACGAAAAGAAGGAAAAGAGAATAGTGTAGGGCCGGGCATGACAGTGTGTCTAGTGACACACACAGGGTTAAGCTGGCCAGGTTTGGTGGGGGTGGAGACAACAGGAAACTTTGGGGGTGCGGCCATATAAGAGGAGGGGCGGAGCTGGGACGGGGTCAGTGGAGCAGGAAGAGACACGAGGAGGCAGATTTTCCCACCCTCCCTCCCTATTAGGTTTGTTGTTAGGGTGTTTAATGTGTGTGTTTATTTTTCAGATTCGAAGGAAGTGGTCGTCATGACAGCTGTGGTTTGGCTGTGTTTTTCTGTTGGTCGGTGACGGTAGCGGTAAAACAAATGTGGTAAAAAGGGGTGGGGGGTCATCGATAGTATGGCCCCTCCGGTGTATTCCCGAAATGGAATACCGGTATGGTTACACTGCGGGCAAGGGGTTGTCTCCGAGCGGTACAGCTGGAGGCCTATCAAGTTGGAAATGGTTCCCGCATGTATGGTTTGATTGTGGAAAAAGGGTGTAGCTCCGTCATTGACCAACAGATTGCAGTTAATAACATGTTGTTTGCACTGAAGTTATGTTATTTATATATTTAAGGTTATTGGAGTTATTTATTCAGTTTGTTTAATAAATAGGCTGTTATGGCCATTTTATACTCCAATAGATTGGTGTGGTCTCGTTAATTTAAATAAAGAAAATGGGGTTGGAAAAATGGTATAGCAGTAAGGGTAAATAAGTGGGTACATCTGGAATACACTTGTCATGATAAAACAATGAATGTGGTGGGTGGTGGTGAAGGGGTTAATACTGCTGGGAAAAATAAAAATGACATTGCTCTCCCTGCTCAGCAGAGGAAAGACTCAGCGATTGTGCAGACCAAATCTGTACAATCGATATCTGCCAGAAATGTGACAGACGGTTCAAAGCACACAAATGCTTCTTCTGCTGGGAGAAATGTGGGCAGTTATGCGTCCTTTCTGGGGAGTCGCACCAAAGAGGGTGGAGGGAATTTTAGTGGTCACAATTTGGGGGGGCTTGGTGGTGGGATGGTTGGTGGGTACAGGAGGAGGAATGTGGTTCAATTGAAGTGGGAGGGGGAGGGGACCCCACCAGTAAGGGGGAGGGTGGCTGAGTTGGTTCTGGAAATGGGGTTTAAAGCCTTGGATATCTTTGCTTTGATTTGCCCAGTGGGGAGTTATGAATTTGATTTGTTCTTTGTAAAGCCTGAGGGTTTGGATTTATTTTGGGAGCGATATAGGAGGTGCAAGGGCCTTCCGCAGTGGAGTGGTTTGGTGCCAAAGGTGATTTCCAGGCAGCCTCTGATAAAGTCGGTGACGATCCTGGTGCGTAACGAATCCATACCAGAGGCTGATTTGATAGTATGGCTACGCCGATATGGTGAGGTCCTCGCTCCACTGCGGAAGGTCCTTGATGAGCATGGGATATGGACAGGGGCCTGGACAGTGTCACTAAAATTGGGGGTGCTTGGAAATGTAGTTCAACACCTTCCCTGTTCAGCTTTTCTGGGGAGAGATAGGCTGACTATTTTTTACCAGGGTCAGCCTAAAGTCTGTAATAAATGTGGAGACAAAGGCCATTTTGCATCTACCTGTACCCGTAAGAAATGCTCACTGTGCCAGGATCTGGACCATTTGGCTAAGGATTGTACTGAAATTCGGTGCAATTTGTGCCAAAAGCTCGGTCATCCTTATAGTCAGTGCCCGGAGGCATTACATAACTTGCCAGGATTGGAGGCTGAGTTGCAGAGACTTGATAAGGAGGATGAGGCCGCTAAAACTGTTATTGCCCCTCCTGTTTCTGTTATATCTGTTCCAGATTCTGTTTCCCCTAGTAATGTGGTCCCTGAGTCTGTCCCTCCTGTTTCTGTTATATCTCTTCCAGATTCTGTTTCCCCTAGTAATGTGGTCCCTGAGTCTGTCCCTCCTGTGTCTGTTACATCTGTTGTTTCGGATTCTGTTTCACCTAGTAATGTGGTCCCTGAGTCTGTCCCTCCTGTGTCTGTTACATCTGTTGTTTCGGATTCTGTTTCACCTAGTAATGTGGTCCCTGAGTCTGTCCCCCATGTGGTGGTCCCTAATCCTACTGTACGTAGATCCTCCAGACTGGCAGAAGCTGCTGGGGGGGCAGGTTTGGTGGATCTTCCCACTCGGCCTCCAGTCCCTGTCCCTCAGCGGCACAAACGTGGTCAGGGGAATGTGGGGGTGCTGGATGGGGGTGGGGCTGATAGAAGGGTGTCCATATCCCATGTCTCACCCTCTGTTGAGGGGGATTCGGATGATGAGGGGTGGGAGATGTTTAGGAGGAAGAAAAAGAAGAAGAAGAGGAAGACAAGTAAAGTGGTCATTTCTTCCTCAGAGTCGGACCCAGGGGGGGTTCCTCTTGGTAATACTTTTTCAGTTTTGTCAGGTGATGATATGTCTGATCTATCTTTCTCTTTATCATCCATGGATGAGGGGGAGTCACGTAGTCTGAAGAGAGCTGTTTCTGGTGATGAGAGTGTGGCAAAGGTTAAGAAACGACTACCCCAATCATCCTGATGGCAGTTCCCACTCCGATAAAGGTGGCGACCATTAATGTCGCCAGCATTAAATCTGCAAGAGCTCGTGATATTGCCTTATTTTTGCTCAGCGAGTTTGATGCCGAGATTTTATTTTTGCAAGAGACCTGGCTCAATACTTTGGCCGATGTCCATCTAGCAAAAAGGGAGTGGAGATGCGGTCCCTCCTTTTGGTCTCTTGCGGCTGAGCCCTGCAGCGGAGTTGCGGTCCTTTTTAAAACCGATATGGTAACATGCCGGCGGGTAATTGAGGTAGAAATGGGGAGATGCATGGTCTTGGACGTCTCTGTTAGGGGGCAGGACCTGCGGCTGATCAATATCTATGGACCGCAGTCAAAATGGGGCAGGAAATGCCTCCTCGCAGAGATCAAGCCCTTCCTTTTTACGTCCCAGCAGGTTGTCTTTGGAGGTGATTTTAACACCATAATTAGGCCTGAAGACAGGAGAGGCTCCATAGACAGGCTGGGTTACGATAGCGTTTTTCTTAGAGATATGGTGAGACAAGCAGGCCTGGTAGATGTGCATATTAAGCACTGCCCTGGCAGCACGGGATTCACATTTCAGAGAGGGAATAGTCAGAGTAGGATAGATAGGTTTTTTTTAAAGGAGAACTCTGCTTTCTCGGCTCCTGAGTTGAGGGCGGTGGAGTTTTCTGACCACTGTATGCTGTCTGTGACTCTGAATGCCTCGGACACTCCACCCAGGGGAAGGGGTACCTGGAAACTGAATTCGGCTCTCCTGGAAGATGTAGAGGTAAGACAATCCTTTGAGGATTTTTTTCAGGCACAGGTTTCTATTCTGGACTTTTGCAGCAGTAAGTCAGAGTGGTGGGAGCTTGTGAAACAAAGGACAATTGGACTTTTCAAGGCCATAAGTAAGAAGAAGCAGCTTGGTATGTACATTGCCTACCAGCATTTGCGGAGGAAGCTTGATCGTCTTGTCTCGTATAGAGGAGATCCAGGGGAGATCTCTGAGGTGAAGTTTCTTCTTAGGAAGTGTCAATACGACCGGCATGCCTCCTTGGTTCTGGAGAGGGATTATGGAAAATATCACTCGCCTGATCCTTACCAGAACTGTAAGCAAGGCATAGCAGTTAAGACGGTCATAGGCCTGAGGGATAGTACGGGTTCCCTGGTGAAGTCCAGATCAGGGATCCTGGAGATCTTCAGGTCATATTACGCAGACCTTCTGGGAAGAAAGGACCTTTGTCGGGACAGGATGGAAAGCTTTCTGGATTCTACAACAGGATTGGGAAATGGTACATTGCCTTTGATGGATTTGACAGAACCAATTTCAGTGGATGAGGTAGTTCATGCTATAGAGAAGCTGGCTACCAAAAAATCGCCTGGGCCAGATGGGTTGACAGCTGAATTCTACAAGTGTTTTAAGTCCATTCTGGCTCCCTTTTTAGCAGAGGTTTATAACAGCTGTCTAGAAGAGGGTTCGCTCCCTCCCTCCATGAGGCAATCCGCTGTGATTCTTCTGTCAAAAGGTAAAGACCCCTCAATGATTGAGAACTGGCGCCCCATCAGTCTTCTTAATGTTGATAGAAAGATCCTGGCGAAGATTCTTTTTTGGCGCTTGTCCTCAGTAGCAGGCGATTTGTTGTCCAGTCATCAGCACTGCTCGGTCCAAGGTAGAAGTACCTTTTCAGCGGTTTTAGCTGTCCGGGAGGCTTTGGAACGATGCAGGGCTGCTGGATGGAGAAAGTACTTGCTGGCATTGGATCAGGCGAAGGCTTTTGATAGAGTCAATCACGAGTACCTGTATTTGCTACTTGGTAGATACGGCCTGCAGGGGAGGTTTATAGATTGGCTGAAGACATTATATAGAGGGGCTGAGAGCTTCCCACTGGTTAATGGTTGGGTTGGACGGCCTTTTGGGGTTGGCTCTGGTGTGCGCCAGGGATGTCCTCTGAGCCCCCTGTTATATGTATTCGCAATCGACCCCTTCATAAGAAGGCTAGAGAGTGGATGTTTGTGCGAGGTGCCTTTGGGCATTGCTGGTGTGCCGCCTCTGAAGGTCGTGGCCTATGCCGATGATGTGTCTGTTATTGTCTCTGGGACAGAGGAGGCGCAGGAGGTGGTCTCTATGATAGAGCAGTACACGGAGGCTTCTGGTTCTAAAGTCAACCATGAAAAGAGTGAAGTTTTCTGGATGGGTGAGGAGGGTGAAAGCTTCGAACTTCCGGATGCCTTCCCAGAGCCCCAGCAGGAAATTAAAGTGTTGGGCATCAAATTTGGTCCTGGTGACTATGGTCATCGAAATTGGGAAAGCAGGTTGGTGTGTGCCAATGCCAAAGTAGCAAGCTGGAAGAAATGGAAGCTTTCCTTGAGGGAGAGGGTTGACTTGATCAAAACGTACCTGGTCCCAATCTTTTTATATGTCAGCTTCGTCTGTATCTTGCCAGCATCTCTCTATGCAAGGGTGTACAGCTGTTTTTTCCAACTGTTATGGGGAAGTAGGCTGAACCTGATCAAACGCAATGTAACTTACCTGTCTAGGCGGGAGGGTGGCCTAGGAATGGTCAACCCAATAGTTTTCTTTTCTCTGCTCTTTTTAAAGTACAATCTTGGTAACATGCTAGCAGAGAACCCGCCGGGATGGGTGGGCATTTTTCAGTCTTGTTTTAGGCCTTTTCTGCGATGCTGGGAAGATGGCGGGCCAGTGAAAAGTCTGAGAGTCCGACATGGCAAGCTCCCGGCTTATGTTGCCCCGTGTCTGAAAATACTTCGGCAGTGGCAGGTGACAGTGGAGGATATCAAGTCCCTCCCCAGGAAGCTTCTGGAGAAGAGGATTTTGAGCTCTGCTTTCAGTGTGTCACTGGCCTTAAGGGATTGCCCAGGCTCTGTAATGAGGGAGGGGTTGCGTTTAATCAATTTAGAAAGAATCCCCTTGAAGTTTAGGGATCAAGCCTGGCTCGCTTTCCATGGAAGGCTCTATGTCAGAGGGAACTTGAAGCATCGCCCTGTGGATGATCGGGATTGTCCTAGAGCGGAGTGTGTTGGTAAAGTGGAGTCTATGGACCACTTTTTGCTGCAGTGTCCCTTTAACATAGAGGTGTATAAAAGGGTGGGGAGGGCTCTAGGCATCCCCTTTTTCTATCGCATGAGTTATGCGGAGTGGGTGTACGGGGCATTCCCGACTTGCTGGGATTTTGATTTGGATACACTGTTTTTAGTTAGTATAGTGCCAGATTACCCTGCGGAAAAAAGTCCTCTCTGTTGAGGTGGTGGTGCACGATATTCTGGGTGAGGTTGGGAAAATTCGGGGTCTTGAGAGGGGCAGGGAGCCTCGGGCGGTCTGGAAAAGGGCGTGGAGGAATATCAGACCTGCCTTTGGTGAACTGCCCATCTCTGGGTGAGGTGCTCCTTTTCTTTTTCTGTTTCTTTCACTCCCTTAGCTTTTGTTGGTTAGTGTCTTCTTTTTGAAGAAGGGCTGCATGCATAATGGGTGCGGGTTTGTTTCTTGACCTCACAGTTTAGATGTCTGGTGTATTGGTGTGAGTTGTAGTAAGATTATCCCCAATAATGACATGTTCATGATGAGTTTTGTTTTTGCTGTAAAGTCATTTTTTGTTTGAGAGCAGATTTGCTATATTTATTTTCATTTATGTAAATATGTATATATTTATGTATATTATATATAGTGATTTTATGCTTATTGATTGCAAGACTTTTAATAAAGAAAAATTGGGATGCATGCCCCTTACATTGGTGGTCGGTGGGATACATGCCCTTACATTGATGGTCAGTGGGATACATGCCCTTACATTGGTGGTCAGTAGGATGCATGCCCCTTACATTGGTGGTCAGTGGGATACATGCCCTTACATTGGTGGTCAGTGGGATGCATGCCCCTTACATTGGTGGTCAGTGGGATACATGCCCTTACATTGGTGGTCAGTGGGATACATGCCCTTACATTGGTGGTCAGTGGGATACATGCCCTTACATTGGTGGTCAGTGGGATACATGCCCTTACATTGGTGGTCAGTGGGATACATGCCCTTACATTGGTGGTCAGAGGGATGAATAAACGGGTACTTACGTTTATGTTTGCGAACTTGTGGAGTAAAGTCTTCCCAGTCAGAATATAAAGTTTTACATATTTCTTCCCAGCCTCTGCCCTTCTGGGCATTATTTTTATATTCGGGTATACGGCTGTCCCATATGTATGGCCTGTCACGAACAAGCCTGATGAGCTCCTCATTGTCGATGGAGTTCCGACGCCGGGGGGCCATCTTATCTGTTTGCATATGGACATGAAACAGGAAGTGAGGGGGCGGTACTGGGAGAGGTGAGGGGGCAGTACTGGGAGGAGGAGCTGGAGGTTAGGAATTCGCACATATGTGAACCATCAAATGCGATTCCAGAACGATTTACATTGATGTCTATAGAGACTAAATTCGCAACGCTACGCAGTAAACTCGCACAAGACCCTTTTTTTGATCGCATCGCATGTATGTGAATGACCGTCATTGAAAACAATTACTTCAGGGATGACATGCGAATTTAAATTGCTTTTGACGCATCGCATTCATTATGAACTCGCATCAGTGTGAACCGGCACTGTAAGTGAAAACATTATGATTTATTAAGATAAGTGAAACATATAAACACAACCACCTCAAATACAATACAGTGCACAACCAACCAAATCACAAACAGACACCCACAAATAGCTCTCAGGTTCAGGTCAGGGCACAAGGAACATACCAAGGCAAGGTGTGTGTGTGTGTGCTTGCCGGGTACACATCTCCTGCAATCAGGCTCAGGTGACGCCTGATCACAGGAGATGATGTCGGCTCCACACTGCCAGGAACCACCCGCTGGTGGACGCCAGTACTGTGGCCCAAAGATCACATAGTACCACCAGCAGGGGAAAGCTTCCCTGACAGTTCCAGACTGCCAGGAGACACCCGCTGGTGGACATCAGTACTGCACGCCAGATGTCAGACAGTGCTTTTAGAGGGGGGAACCTTTCCTGACATGTAGTTTAGTTAAGGCCTGTGTCTGTTTTTTAGTTAGGTTCGAAGGTATCTTGACAATTTTTGCTTCTTAAGTGTTTTAACTGATTCATGTAAAAAAGCCCATATTGCTGGACAAGTCATTAGATCAGGAAATTTTTGTGACTTGAGTTTAAACTTTTTTGTTGTTGGTCTTCTGTAACTATTATAGGAGGGGGGACAGGAACATTTAGGGGTGTAGGTAGAGGGGGATCTTGAGATGAGGCCGATGAGTTCTCATTCTCAGAGCCTTCCTCGTATAGGAGCATAAGATCACGCAGGGCCCTAAATGCTTGCATTGAGAAGTGTTTGGTCCTTTCAGCCAATTCTTTTTCCAAGTTCAATTGTTGTCTATCTTCATCAAAGATGAATCTAAACGTTAGATTATGGGTGAAGAGATATAAATCTTAATTTCCATGTAAAAAAATAAATAAATAATCTTATTGGTTGCTGTGCAATCACGCCTACTTTTTTTTTGTACAATGACAGAAAGTGACAAGTGCGAATCTTTAGAGAAAAAACCCATCGTGGTTGATTTACTAAAAGAATTTCCGATTTGTCCACCACAATATCGCAGCCCCTCTATAAGTCGCTGAGTGATCGCCACCATTACTAGTAAAAAAAGTAATTAAAAAAATGAAATAAAAATATCCCATAGTTTGTACACACTATAAAGTTTGCGCAAGCCAATCAGTATACGCTTTTTGGGATTTTCTTCACAAAAATATGTAGCAGAATACATATGGCCTAAATGAAGAAATTTAATTTTTTTTAAATATTTTATTGGGTATTTTTTATAGCAGAAAGTAAAAAATATTGCTTTTTTTTTTTCAAAATTGTCTGTCTTTTATTATTTATAGCACAAAAAATAAAAACCACAGAGGTGATCAAATACTACCAAAAGAAAGCTCTATTTGTGGGGGAAAAAAGGACAAAAAAACTGTATTTGGGTACAGTGTTGCACAACCGCGCAATTGTCAGTTAAAATAACGCAGTGCCGTAACCTTCCGGAGCTGAAATGATTGAAGTCACCACAGCTTCACCTCACTCACTAACCCAAGTGAAAATTCCCATTTATAGGTGAACGAACTCCTTTAGTAAATCAACCCCATTGTCCTTAAAAATTGAGACATTAGCAACCACTGATCAATGGCTCAGAGTGATCAGGCCTCTTAAAGCATGAGGCCTGCAAAGCAACATTATAAATTCAGTAAGGGTCTGGGATATGTACCTATTGCTGCCCCCCCTCAATGGTTTCAGTTTTTGGTAAATGCTGGAAGACCCCGTCACTAATTTAAAATATTGCAGGTAAAAAGATAACGGAGGAATCAAGTATTTTAAATGTAGTGTTTTTTGTTTCCATACATTATTTTTATTCACTTGCAATGTGCCTCTGAATTGCTAGAAAATGTGACCATTCTAGGAAGAGTAAATTCCTTAGCACAGTCTTCTCCCAACACATTTTGGTCGTTTCCTCTTCTGGGAGTGTCTAATTACTGTCTGTCTTGGTCCACTTCCTCTGCCTCTCCCGACACCTCCCTACATAACCATTAATAGCTGCCAGTGGAGAAGCAAAGGGTACACTTGAGTAACAGCTCTGAGTCTGCTGGGTCTGCTGACATCACATCCAAGATGGCAGCACCTAGCAGCAGTCTCAGGGCGTTTTGATGTCTGTACAAGCAAGGCTTTTACAGGTAAATAAAATGCATAAAATACAATAAATACACAACGAAACGTATGAGAAGAATGTTGTGGAAATGTATGAATTGGCAACAGGGCCTCTTTAAACCCCAACAGTCTAATCTATCTTCCAGTAACAGTTTGTGAGATCTCTTCGCCTTTTCACCTCTGCTGTGACCATTTCGTAGGTTTCCCACTATCGCTTCTGCTTTTTTAAATTTAATATAGAGAAAGTAACAGGAGAAGCTGAAACACTCCAAATTGGATGGAACACCCAATACAACTGGGGGGACAGGAGGAGAGCCGAGAGTTATGACAAGGAGATCTCACCAGAGTGGGATATAAGCAGCAGGCAAGAAGCTTAGACCATTAGACTCCACCTATAATTGGAATATCACCTAGGGGTAGACTGGCCCTGAAAACTAGACAGGTATCAGAATTCACATTCATGAAGTTACTGAGAAAAGAACCCAACCAGCAGGAACAAATTATTGTCCTTCATTTTTTTTTTTTTTTATATTGCACAGACTTTTAACCTGAGCAGAAACACCAAATAAGAAGTCAAAAAGCCCCATCCTTTCGTTTAGGAGCTGCTAGGGACCTCCATTAGCAATTATAAGCACTGACTCGAGTGAGTCTCAGTGAGCTCTGTGCTGCTGAACGCACTGCATGTATATTTTTCAGCATCCTGGGAACTGTCCAAGGCCATCACAAAAGGTTCTCTTAGACAAGCCAGTTCCTCAAGCACTTGTCTAGTATATACCTGGTTAACGGTTACACTACAATTAGACAGTGATTCCTTAGAAGCCAAATGCTTCATTCATAATATTTTTCTTTCATTTGTTTAGTAAATCTGTGTTTTACCCACACATTCCCATGAAGAGAGTAGAGATGTGAACCCCCCACTCCAATTTTATGATGGGGATATAACTAGGGTTGCCAACTTTTCTTCTAGCCAAACCCGAACACTTTAGCGGCGTACGGCAATTTTTTTTTTGTTTGTTATTAGTATACACTAAGCATATATTTTGTGATTAAATAAAATTTCTAATCATTTATTAAGTTAATCCTGACTTTCCGAATTATTTGCTGTAGAAAGACACTATTTGGGCTTTGAAAGACTGTCTGTATACAAGGGTCAGTGTCAGAGCCAGTACAAGGGGTGGGTGGATTAATTTATTGGGGGCGCAGTTAAGTGTCCTAAAACGGGCATCACTAAATGGCAGACCTTGGGCCAAATGCAGACCACCTCACTCTGCTATGCAGCTCGCCGCGGTACCGCCATTTAGCAGTCTTTTCTTCCCCCTGCCATCTCTGTAATCCTTACACAGAGCCGACAGCGGGAGGCAGGACGGTTCTGGATGGAGGGCGGAGCTGCCGGAGGTTAACAAGCAGGTGATTGGCTGCTAGGATGAAGGGCGGTCTCAGCAACCAATCACCATCTTGCAACACCCGCCCTCCATCCGAGACATGCCGTGCCTCCCTCCGATCTTCGGTCTGTGCAAGGTAAGTGAGGGAGGGGGCGAAGTTAAAGGGAGTGAGGACACTGATAAGGGGGAAAGTGTGTGCTGACTCACTGAGGACATTAAAATGGAGTTGTTGAGGGCTGTGATGTGGTGGGCTGACAGGTGGGGGGGGGGGGGGGGGCTGAGCAGACTGTGATGTATTGATGTATGGGGAGATGTGAATATTACAGTGGGGTAGATGTGGACATTACAGTGGGGAAGATGTGAATATTACAGTGGGGAAGATGTGGATATTACAGTGGGGGAGATGTGGATATTACAGTGGGTGAGATGGGGGAGGCGCAGTTTGCCATCTTTGCCCTGGGCACCAAATGGCCTTGTCCCAGCCCTGGTCAGTGTCACTACCCCCTCCCCCATAATACAGGGTGAGTGTCACTACCACACCCCCATAATACAGGGTCAGTGTCACACCCCAATAATACAGGGTCAGTGTCACTACCCCCCCATAATACAGGGTCAGTATCACACCCCCATAATACAGGGTCAGTGTCACCCCCTTAATAATACAGCCCCCCCCAGGAGAGAGACCACCCTTAGTGTCCCCTTGTAACAGTGACCCCCCTCCCTCACAGACCCCCATTAGATCAGAAACCCCCCTATATCGGTGCTCCCCTTAGAGACCCAAAAAACAAAAAAATTAAAAAATGCAGCACACCCTCCTCCTATAACTATATTAATTCATATATTTCACATATGAATTAATAAATATAATCATGGGGGGGGGGGGCGCACTGTATTTTTCTTTTAAAATTGAGGTGTGGGAACATATATACAGTGGGGATCGAAAGTTTGGGCACCCCAGGAAAAATTGTGTATTAATGTGCATAACGAAGCCAAGGAAAGATGGAAAAATCTCCAAATAGCATCAAATTACAGATTAGACATTCTTATAATATGTCAAAAAAAGTTAGATTTTATTTCCATTATTTACACTTTCAAAATTACAGAAAACAAAAAAATGGCGTGTGCAAAAGTTTGGGCACCCCGCAGAGCTAATATCTTGTACTGCCCCCTTTGGCAAGTATCACAGCTTGTAAACACTTTTTGTAGCCAGCCAAGAGTCTTTCAATTCTTGTTTGAGGTATCTTTGCCCATTCTTCCTTATAAAAGTCTTCCAGTTCTTTGAGATTTCTGGGCTGTCTGTCACACACTGCTCTTTTAAGGTCTATCCATAGATTTTCAATAATGTTGAGGTCAGGAGATTGTGAAGGCCATGGCAAAACCTTCAGTTTACGCCTCTTGATGTAATCCCCCGTGGATTTTGAGGCGTGTTTAGGATCATTATCCATTTGTAGAAGCCATCCTCTCTTTAACTTCAGCTTTTTCACAGATGGCATCAAGTTACCATCCAAAATTTGCTGAAATTTTTTTGAATC
Source organism: Lithobates clamitans (assembly GCA_037952925.1). Taxonomy (NCBI): domain Eukaryota; kingdom Metazoa; phylum Chordata; class Amphibia; order Anura; family Ranidae; genus Lithobates; species Lithobates clamitans. The sequence continues at coordinate 2,616,484 of JBBGZY010001263.1, forward strand.
TATTTTTCCTTCTACTCTTGAAATGTTCCCTGTGCCACTGGCTGCAATACAACCATGATTGATCCACCCCCATGCTTAACAGTTGGACAGAGGTTCTTTTCATTAAATTCTGTGCCCTTTCTTCTCCAAACGTACCTTTGCTCATTCCGGCCAAAAAGTTCTATTTTAACCTCATCGGTCCACAGAACTTGTTTCCAAAATGCCTCAGGCTTGTCTATATGTTCATTTGCAAAGTTCAAACGCTGATTTTTGTGGTGAGGACGTAGAAGAGGTTTTCTTCTGATGACTCTTCCATGAAGACCATATTTGTACAAGTATTTCTTTATAGTGGAATAGTGTATCACAACTCCAGTGTCTGTCAGATCTTTCTGGAGGGACCGTTCAGTCAAACGTGGGTTTTGAAGTGCTTTTCTCACAGTCCTGCGAGCTGTTCTGTCTGATATTTTTCTTGGTCTTCCAGATCTTGCTTTAACTTCCACTGTTCCTGATGACTGCCATTTCTTAAATACATTCCGAACAGAGGATATTGTTAGGGGTGCAACTCTTAAACAAGTTGCTTTAAGTTTATATTGCTTTGTCAAATTATTGCTTCTATAAGAATAATGACACGGAGTTAGATTAGTCTGTGTCACAGTCCGGAGCAAGAGAGAACTGCACTCTTTTACTTCTTTCAAAGGCCTTTTATAGGCAGCTCTACAAGCAGTAATCTTATCGGCATTACCAAATGAGGTCAAGGTACAAAGAGTTTCTTATCAGCGAACATGTAATGATTATTCAGCAGTTCCAAATTCCATCTAGATACAGATTGATACGTACACAGAAGGGAAAAAGCACAAACAATTTAAATGGAACAATTGATACGTACACAGGTAAGAAAGGAGCACAAACAATTTAAATAGAACAATTGATACTTACACAGGTAAGAAAGGAGCACAAACAATTTAAATAGAACAATTGATACGTACACAATTTAAGTGGAACTCTAAGTCATTATTTCAACCCTATCAATTTCCCCCTTTGACATCATCCTCTCCCTCCCCCTGGGTCCTCATGAATAAGTTCTAGTCAGTTTTTCCCCAGAGTCCTTTCCCTGACCGCGAGTTGTCAGAGGGGTAGAACCCATCCCCCTAGGTATTACCAACATCCTAAAATTCAAGAAGAGGAGTTTTATAGGAGTAGGGTGATGTCAATACACATTTATCGGTATGCCCTGTCTATTCTCCTAATTTTCCTTTTATTTTCCTGTATACACATATATTTGTGATTGTAAGTGATATTAACCACTTGACAACTGGGCACTTAAACCCCCTTCCTAACTAGACCAATTTTCAGCTTTCGGTGCTCTCACACTTTGAATGACAATTACTCAGTCATGCAACACTGTACCCCTATGAAATTTATGTCCTTTTTTTCCCACAAATAGAGCTTTCTTTTGGTGGTATTTAATCACCGCTGGGTTTTTTATTTTTTGCGCTATAAATCAAAAAAGACTGAAAATTCAATTAAAAAAAAAAAAAAATTCCTTGTTTCTGTTAAAATTTATTGGCAGAGTATTGGCAGAGTATTGGCAGAGTATTGGCGAGTATTGGCAGAGTATTGGCGAGTATTGGCAGAGTATTGGCAGAGTATTGGCAGAGTATTGGCGAGTATTGGCAGAGTTTTGCAGTGTTGCAGAGTATTGCACAGTGTTGCAGAGTATTGCACAGTGTTGCAGAGTATAGCGCAGTGATGCAGAGTATTGGCTAGTATTGGCTAGTATTGGCGAGTATTGGCGAGTATTGGCGAAGTATTGGCAGAGTATTGGCGAGTATTGGCAGAGTATTGGCAGAGTATTGGTGAGTATTGGTGAGTATTGGTGAGTATTGGCAGAGTATTGGCAGAGTATTGGCGAGTATTGGCGAGTATTGGCGAGTATTGGCAGAGTTTTGCAGAGTATAGCGCAGTGATGCAGAGTATTGGCTAGTATTGGCTAGTATTGGCTAGTATTGGCGAGTATTGGCAGAGTATTGGCGAGTATTGGCAGAGTATTGGCGAGTATTGGCGAGTATTGGCAGAGTATTGGCGAGTATTGGCGAGTATTGGCGAGTATTGGCAGAGTAATGGCAGAGTATTGGCGAGTATTGGCAGAGTTTTGCAGTGTTGCAGAGTATAGCACAGTGTTGCAGAGTATTGCACAGTGTTGCAGAGTATAGCACAGTGTTGCAGAGTATAGCACAGTGTTGCAGAGTATTGCACAGTGATGCAGAGTATTGCACAGTGATGCAGAGTATTGCACAGTGATGCAGAGTATTGCACAGTGATGCAGAGTATTGCACAGTGATGCAGAGTATTGCACAGTGATGCAGAGTATTGCACAGTGATGCAGAGTATTGTACAGTGATGCAGAGTATTGCACAGTGTTGCCATTATGTATATTGAACAGCGCTGTGGGCACTAAACATCCAGCCCACAGCGCTGCCATCTCTTCCCCTCTCCCTCCGCACTGTACCGATCGGTACAGAGAGGGGAGGGAGGAACCAGCGTCATGACGTGACGCTGGTTTGTTTACATGTGATCGCTCCGTCATTTGACGGAACAATCACGTGGTAAACGGCCGCGATCAGCGGCTATTTACCGTAATCCGTGATGCGCCGGGTCCGGTCACGGATGTTCCCAAGTGCGCGCCCCAGGGGGCGCGCGGGAGCATCATTCTGGAATGACGTCCATGGACGTCCACCCAGAACTAGCCGACCGCGCTGTTGCCGTCTTTCGGCAATGGCCCGGTCGGCAAGTGGTTAATATTAGAATAATAATTACCATTGGACTTAACAACCAGTGAAAGGTATTGGTTGCTGTAGAAGACATTCCACTAAATATATCCCACCAATGTGGTGCAGTATCCTGTTGTATCTGTGAGGAAAGATGTACTAGTCTACCTTTGTCAATAATTGCGGATACAAGGTTATTCTGTAGGGTATGTTCTAGTGTTAATTACCTACATTATAATCCTTATTCATCTCATATCCTGAATCATTTGCTACTTTAGGATCATCTATAGCCCATTCGAAAGTTGTTGTTTCCTCTACTTCAAGTACATTTATACCAGGAGTCCATGCATATATTTGTAAAACAACAATCTTCAACAAAAAATATGTAAGTAGATATTTCATCATGTTGTTTTCTCGGGTTGTTTCTTGCAATGTGATGCGTGTATCCAGGTAGGTTTTCCTTCCAGCTTTACTGAGGTGGCTGTGGTCAAGAGTACTTGGTAAGGACCTTCAAACCTGGGTTCCAATGTCTTTCTGGTGTGTTTCTTTACATATACATAATCCCCTGGAAGCAGCGTATGTGTACCTGTTATTGAATTAGGGTCTGGAAGAGAAGAATACACACTTTTGTGGATCTTAGTTAGACGTTGTTGTAATTGTATCACATATGCAGTCAAACTATCACATTGCAATTGCATACTCTGTGGAAAGTATAAACCTAATCTAGGTGCATTCCCAAAAAGTATTTCGTATGGGGATAATCCTGTTTTTCCTGTTGGAGTGTACCTTATAGAGAATAAAGCCAGAGGCAGGCATTCTGGCCAAGGCTTGTTTAACTCTTGCATGGCTTTTTGTATTTTTAGCTTTATTGTCCCATTTACTCTCTCCACTGATCCTGAACTCTGTGGGTGGTAAGGGGTGTGAAAACTTTGTTGAACCCCTAACATGGTCATCACGTTCTGCATGATTTCTCCTGTAAAGTGTGTCCCCCTATCTGATTCTATGGTTTCAGGAAGACCAAACCTAGGTATTAACTCAGTGATCAGTTTCTTAGCTGTGGCTTTAGCTGTAGCCGATTTTACTGGATAACTTTCGGGCCAACCTGAGAATAAATCGATACACACGAGGACAAATTCAAAGGGGCCGCTCTTAGGCATTTGTATGTAAATCAATTTGCAGTCTCTGGAAGGGGTATTGGGCCTGGACCTGGTGTTTTCGTGGGGTTTTCACTTTCTGTCCTGGGTTATTCAGGAGACAGATTTGGCAGGCTGCACAGTAGTTTCTTGCAGTGCTACTGAATCCAGGGGCGAGCCATCCTTGGTTCACAATCCTATACATGGAATTGGAACTGACGTGTGTGGGTAGGTGAACTGCCGCTGCCATTGCTGGGTACAGAGAGGCAGGTAGGCATATTTTGCCTCCTTCCCTCGATACATTGTCAAGGTCTGGTGCTGCTCCCATCCTGACCCACTTATCTTTCTCGCTCTCCCCTGCTTGCTCCTGTAATTTACTCAGCTGCTGCCATGTTGGTTCTGGGATACTCACCTCTACCGCTGCTAAGGTCTCAGGGCTTCCTTGCCCTAGAGCTGCCTGTTTTGCAGTCAAATCTGCAAATGCATTTCCTTTTGCCTCAATTGTTTTTGCGCTCGTGTGTGCCGCTATCTTCATGGTGGCCACTCGTTTAACCTTTTGAAGATTGTTCAGGACTCTCTTAATCCCTTCTCCATGTTTTACAGGTGTACCTGCTGCTGTCAGATAACCTCTAGCCCTCCATATGTGGCCATAATCGTGCGCTACACCATAAGTGTAGGCAGAGTCAGTGTAAATATTCCCTTCTCGTCCTTTTAAGTATTCTAGGGCTTGTTCTAAAGCTTTTAATTCTGCTTCCTGTGCTGACATGTGGGCTGGTAAGGGCTGTGCTTCAATCACCCGGGTATCAGTCACTACAGCATACCCTGTGTGATATTTACCTTTGTCATCAGCAAACCTACTGCCATCTATATACAAGGTGTACTCAGCGTTTAAAATTGGTGTATCTGTAACGTGTGGGAATCCCATTGTCTCCTGTTCCATGAGCTGAAAACAATCGTGTTCATCTACTTCTTTAAACAAAAGAGTGTCAGTGTCCTCATTTCTTTTCTCACTAGTACTATTAGTACTATCATTCCCCCTTGCCAAATCTGGTGACTGAAGAGGCAAAAAGGTGGCCAAATTTAAGGTTGTACAGCGCTGAAAAGTGACATTTGGAGGTAAGAGTAAAGTACACTGTAACCTTAATTGCCTAGCCATTGAAATGTGTTTGGGCTGTACCTGAGACAAGATTGCATGTATGTCATGTGTGGTATGCACTACGACTGGATTGTCTAGAACAATCTCTGATGACTTATCTATGATAATTGACACTGCAGCTACCGCCCGTACACAAGACGGTGAACCTCTAGATACTGAATCTAATGCTGCTGAAAAGTAAGCGACTGGTCTTTGTTTTACATGTGCCTGTGTCAGAACACCTGTGGCGTGTCCAGTGATCTCAGCAATGTACAGATTAAATATCTTGGTGTAATCTGGTATACCAATAGCCGGGGCAGAAATCAACAACTTTTTCAAAGTGATAAACGATTCATAAGCTACTTCTGTAAGCATATACGGTACAATTTTCAAACAATCGTATAATGGCTGCATCAAAGCGCTAGCATGTGGTATCCACTGTCTACAATATGACACGATACCTAAAAACATACGCAATTGTTTGAAATTCCGTGGGGGTAACATTCCCTTTATCACTTGAACCCTCTCCTCAGTGAGATGTCTCGTATCCTGTGATATACAATGTCCCAAAAAGATAACTTTTTCCTGACACACTTGCAACTTTTTCTTATTAACCTTGCAACCTTTTTCTGCCAAAAATCGCAACAAATTAAGGGTGGTGGCCAAACAAGTTTCCTTGTCAGGGCAGCATAACAATAAATCATCCACATATTGTAACAATACACAGGAATCTGGTGGTACCCATTCTCCCAACACCGTTTGCAATGCTTGCGAATACAAGGTAGGTGGATGCGCCATACCCTGAGGTAGGCGTGTCCAGGTTAGTTGCCGATTTTTGATTGAAAATGCGAACCAAAGTTGGCATTCTTCAGCAAGCGGGACGGATAAGAAAGCGTTCGCTAAATCTATAACCGTAAAGTACATACTGGTTGATGGTATTTGTGACAGTAATGTATGTGGATTGGGTACTAAAGGTGTCATCGGGGCTAGTATTTTGTTGACCGCTCTAAGGTCTTGGACCATTCTATACTTAACCGGACTACCGGCTACTGATTTCTTTTTAACCGGGTACAAGGGAGTGTTTGCCGGTGATTTTACCTCTTTTAGAACTCCACTTTTTAAGAAGGATTGGACCTGCATTTCTATGGCCGCCTCCTGGGGTGCACTGAGTGGATACTGTTTTTGTTGGGGAAGCACTGCTCCTGGAATCAGCTGTAGGGTAACCGGAGGTATGGGCAAAAGTCCAACATCAGCTGGATGTTTCTCCCATAGTTCTCCTGGAAGGGACGACAAAATCTGATCTAAGTCTGAAGGAGGTGGGCCGGACAATTCCGATTCCTCCTCTAGGTATTGTATCAGGTTACACATCTCCATGTGTTCTTGATTATCCCCTATAGCTAAGGTGACAGTGCCATCTGGGTGATAGGTAATGTTAGCTCCTATTTTCTGCAAAATGTCAGCTCCTAACAAATTAGTGGGGGCTCCTCTGGATACCAGAAAGCGTGAAAGGAACATGTGGTTTCCTACTTTAACTTTCAGAGGTTTTGTAAGCGGGGCGTCGGCTAAAATGCCATCATATCCAGTTATTAGTAAAGTGTCAGGTGATTTTTGGCCAGGGAGTAGTTCAGAGTCAGAAAGTAACGAGCGTGAAGCTCCTGTATCGACTAAACAAGAGATTTTCTTATTACCAACCATTATATTTGTCTTAAGCATTGTTGTTTTGGATTTTTCTAAAACCGGGGCGAGTCATGCTCGTGGACCATCTCCCTGCTGCCTTAAATTAAGGTAATAGAGAATTAATGCGCACAACCACGTTCTCAAAGAATCAAGGGCACTGGGACAAAGATTAGAGAAGCTGCCAACATAAGAGGTGGCCTCACCCACCCTAATAAGTAACGTAATAACAGTCAAAAGTATGTGGCGCTAGTCTAAGTTTACCGCTCATCATAAATCTCAAAATAGCAAAAAAATCTCAATGCTTCCTTAATAAACAGTAGACAATATTATCTTCTCCCATTAGGGGGCAGCCAAATCAACTAAAATGTTAAATACTGGTAAACATACTTAATAAAATTCTAAAAATAAATCATCCAATTAATAATGTGTTCCTCGATCAAACTATGTGAAAACTGTGACCAAAAAGTGCTTTTAAAACACAGTGGTAATGATGAAAAATAAGTAACGGTTCCTCAAACTGTGTCATAAAATGTGCATAATTTTCCTCAGCATAATAAGTGAAAGCAAAAAATACTACACAATATAAATATTGCTGATGAATGGATGATACCAGAGCAACTGTCATGCAATATTAAATATAGAAATGCAACTCTATATCACATATGTACACAAAAAGTGATCAAGTGCAAAAAAGTGACATTGGTGCAGAGCCGTGCATATATATAAAATTAAGACTCTGAAATGAACTCCCAAAATACAACACCTCTCCCACCTAGAAATAATTCTTATAGAATTAAAAAACTGTGACATAAACTGTGATCAAGTCCAAAAAAATATATTGCTTCATGCAGTGTGATTCGTAATGTCCATACAGATGGTTAATATTAACATGCCAATAACGTGACTTTGTGCTGGATTCATTCACTTGAAAAAACTGGTGCAGCACACGGGTGTTTCCCCCAGCCTCTCACCTCAATCAGCGGCCCCCAATGGGCCAAGTCAGGCAGATAGTTAATATTTCTCTGTAAGGGATGATGATCCAACAGCCGTCCCCCTCTTCCAAAGGGTGTGCGTGGGTCAGACTCTCTCTAATTAGTCACCAGCGCTCACACCGACCCCAGAATAATAATGAAGAAGGAGATGCTTCCATAGTGAAGTAATTCCAATACAAGTTTATTGTAAAAAAATAGTAACTTACATATAAGAACGAAACTGTCAGCAGAAAATAGCAGCAGAGACGGTAAAAGCTTCCGGGTACGGCCGTCCCCAGGAAGCGTCGGCACCTGGCTCCTCCTACCCTGACGCGTTGCGTCACACCACGTGACTTTATCAAAGGGATGAGGAGTCCGGTGCCTGTTAGCCAGCTTATAACAGCGCCGCCGTCATGGCAACGATGTCAACATTGTTTAAGTCCGATCCTGTGTGTATGTTTAAAACCCACTCCCTACATACTATTGACAATACATTATAAGTGCTGCTTCATACATAATTGATCAAAGTAAAAAGTTCATTTAACAATAATAACACATAAATACTGTACAAAAATTGTGTATTGAAAAAAATCACAGTATAAGCTATAGCCTTCCTTCCACTCATGCCATCTAGTGGTGACTCAGAAATTGGCATCTAATAAATAATTACAACATCTAGCAGGAAACAATGAATATATCAAACAGATGAATGGGGAAAAAATCACTAGCTAGGAGGTGTCTTACACTTGTGCCATCTAGTGGTGACTCAGAACAAGGCATCTATTAGATAATTAATCCACCAGGCAGGAAGACACAAAAAGCATATCAAGCTGATGTATAGGGGAAAAGTCACTAGCTTGGAAGTATCTTGCTCCATACTTAAAAGTATTAATATATAAAAATATGAATGATGGACACATTAAAACAATAAAACAATAAAACAATTTGCCAGATATTTACATACGGCAATAACTATCAAAATTTATTCTAAGCCATAGTTTGATCTTCATCTCAATACAAAACAAGAAATTTGCTGATTGGACCAAAACCTCCCCAACCTGTGATCCACAATACAGGGACACAATGTTTCAAGCATCTACCAAAATCATTAGCTGTTGATAAAATTTCTCCTTCAAATTAATAAAGTTAAAACCACGAAATATGAAATGTATATAAATTACAATTAAAAGTTAGAGATAAAACAGTTAAGATCGAATTCTACGTTATGTCCAGACGGCGTTAAAGTGCGTAATTCATGAATCCATTTTGACTCAGCCTGACTGATCTTGATAATTTTATTGTCGCCTCTCCAATGGGCTTTATATTTCTCTATTCCGCACACTCTCAAAGATGAAGGGTCACTATTATGGTACTGTGCATTGTGCTTGGATAGACTATGTTTATCAAAACTTTTTTTGATATTCCGTACATGCTCTTTTAATCTTATCCACAGTGCTCTTTTGGTTCTGCCGACATATTGGATCCGGCAGGGGCATTCCAAGAGATAAACGACTCCTTCACTCCTACACGAGATGAAATCTTCTATTTCATAGTTCTGTAGCGTGACAGTAGGTGTAAAACTCAATTTCTTCTTTTTCTCTTCTCTCGTGTGTCTGCAAGTGTAACAATTTTTGCATGGATAAAACCCCTTCCCTTCAAAGAAGGAGAACTTTTTCTTTTGTGGAGGATCTACAACATTTTTTGCCAGGCGGTCCCTTAGAGTTGGAGCTCTCCTATATACAATACCAAATTTTGGTTGGTTAGATAGAATAGTCCCTAAATGCCGATCCATTTTGACAATATCCCAATGTTTTTTGACTATTTTTTCGATTTGTTTATATTGGATATTATAGTCCATAATGATGGGTACATTCTCTTGTTGGTTATGAGTTTTTTCTCCATCCTGTATCAATTTTTCTCTATTCATTGCAGTGACATCGTTGATTTTTTCTTCTATGAATTTGGTCTCATAACCCTTCTGGACAAATCTTTGTCCAATCATTTTGGCCTGTTCTAAAAATGTTTCTTTACTGGTGCAGTTTCTTCTCAATCTGACCAGCTGGCCTTTTGGTATGTTCTCCAACCATACTGGATGATGACAGCTATCTAGAGGCAGATAGCTGTTCCTATCAACTGCTTTGAAGTACGTTTGGGTAAGTATCTTAGTTCCTTCTTTCTTTATTTGGAGATCAAGAAAGTTAATTTGCTCATCACTGATTTCCCATGTTAATTTTATACCTTTACTATTGGTATTGAGATTAAAACAAAAGTCACTAAGGCTTTCTCTATTGCCGCTCCAGATTATAAAAATATCATCAATAAAACGTTTGTAAAATAACAACTGTTGCGGTCGATTGTTGTAAAGTGCTTCTTCTTCCCACTCCGACATATACAGGTTAGCAACACTCGGTGCATACTTTGCACCCATTGCAATTCCACATATCTGTTTATAATATTTGTTGTTATGCCAAAAATGATTGGAATCTAAACTATATTTCAAACATTCTAGTATAAATCTCCTTTGCTTGCATTTCAGGTTACTCAGCTTTCTCAAAGCCCACTTTGTTGCCTGTATAGCTTCATCATGGTTGATGACAGTATACAGGGATGAGACATCTGCTATTGCCAGATATACAAGGTCGTCACTCAAGTTAACTTCATTGAGGAGTTGGATAGGATGTTTCGTGTCTCTTAAATAAGATCTCGTGATCTTGACCACTGGTTGTAAAAACCAGTCAATATATTCACCTATTCGTGCTCCCACCGAATTAATCCCATTCACTATAGGCCTTCCTGGGGGTTTGAATTTGTCCTTATGTATTTTCGGTAGCGTGTAAATTACGGGAACCAAGTTTTTGGTTGTAGATACATGGCTTCTTTTTTAGTTAGAAGACCTTTATCCACTCCTTTCTGTATCACCTTGGCAAGTTCTTTTTTATATCTCGTCGTTGGATTGTTTAGTAGTAGCTGGTAGGTGTCTTTGTCATTGACCTGACGGTTGAGTTCCTCATTGTAGTCAACTTTAGATTGGACAACTATGGCTCCTCCCTTGTCAGCCTGCCTTATTACGATGTCATTTCTTGCTTCTAGTTTTTTTATTCCATTTTTTATACTTCTGGACTCCCATACATTTCTTATTTTCAATTCCTGTAAGTCACTTAAAATCATCTTTTTAAAAACTTCTATGTGTCCATCATTCTCAGTAGGTGGATTAAAAAGAGATTTATTGTTCAGATTACTATATACAATCCCACTGTTATCCGGTATCTTCGCACCTCTTTTTTCTAGTGGATTACTGAGCATGTATTTTTTTATATTCAGACTCCTGATGAATTTATTGATATCCACATATGCATTGAATTTATTGAGGTTCTTTTTTGGGGCAAATTTAAGTCCTTTATCCAGGACCCTAATTTCTTCCTGTGTTAATTCCACCCCACTAATATTAATGATGCCTTCCCCTAATATTCTCTTTTCCTTTTGTTTCTTGATTCCTGCTCGACATCCTCTTCTCGTTTTTCGTTTTTTCCTTTTCTCTTTTCTAGAGATTTTCTCGGGGTATTCCTTTGTTGCTCCCCCCTGTCTTGATCTCTCTGCCCTTCTTGTTTCCTGTCTTCCCTTCTCCTCGTTCTTCTGTCCAGACTGGGATTTGGGGTACGTCTGTCGTGTCTCCGTGGAGGACCCTCTCGATACTGGCGTCTTGGAGACTCTCGATGGCGTTGTTCTAAAAAACGGTATGGTGTTCTCTCTCGTTCATATCTATTCGAATACTGTGGGGATCTCCCTCCATCATCCTGCCTTTGTAACTGTTCATATCTGTTTTGTATCGGAATGGTAAAGTGATCCATGCGTGGGGGAGAACCTCCTCTTCTGTTGTCATATCGGTAATATCCATTATCTCTTCCAGGTCTTTCATCTCTTCTTGTTCTGTCAGGATATGAATTATTCCTTTCGCCATAGTTCTCGTAATTTCTCCACCTGGGATATGGAGATCTTCTATCCCATGGGGACTGATGGTATGGCCTCCCTTGGTAATTGTTGGAGTGTCCATTACTCTTCTCAATACCAATAGTAAAGGTATAAAATTAACATGGGAAATCAGTGATGAGCAAATAAACTTTCTTGATCTCCAAATAAAGAAAGAAGGAACTAAGATACTTACCCAAACGTACTTCAAAGCAGTTGATAGGAACAGCTATCTGCCTCTAGATAGCTGCCATCATCCAGTATGGTTGGAGAACATACCAAAAGGCCAGCTGGTCAGATTGAGAAGAAACTGCACCAGTAAAGAAACATTTTTAGAACAGGCCAAAATGATTGGACAAAGATTTGTCCAGAAGGGTTATGAGACCAAATTCATAGAAGAAAAAATCAACGATGTCACTGCAATGAATAGAGAAAAATTGATACAGGATGGAGAAAAAACTCATAACCAACAAGAGAATGTACCCATCATTATGGACTACAATATCCAATATAAACAAATCGAAAAAATAGTCAAAAAACATTGGGATATTGTCAAAATGGATCGGCATTTAGGGACTATTCTATCTAATTAACCAAAATTTGGTATTGTATATAGGAGAGCTCCAACTCTAAGGGACCGCCTGGCAAAAAATGTTGTAGATCCTCCACAAAAGAAAAAGTTCTCCTTCTTTGAAGGGAAGGGGTTTTATCCATGCAAAAATTGTTACACTTGCAGACACACGAGAGAAGAGAAAAAGAAGAAATTGAGTTTTACACCTACTGTCACGCTACAGAACTATGAAATAGAAGATTTCATCTCGTGTAGGAGTGAAGGAGTCGTTTATCTCTTGGAATGCCCCTGCCGGATCCAATATGTCGGCAGAACCAAAAGAGCACTGTGGATAAGATTAAAAGAGCATGTACGGAATATCAAAAAAAGTTTTGATAAACATAGTCTATCCAAGCACTATGCACAGTACCATAATAGTGACCCTTCATCTTTGAGAGTGTGCGGAATAGAGAAATATAAAGCCCATTGGAGAGGCGACAATAAAATTATCAAGATCAGTCAGGCTGAGTCAAAATAGATTCATGAATTACGCACTTTAACGCCGTCTGGACATAACGTAGAATTCGATCTTAACTGTTTTATCTCTAACTTTTAATTGTAATTTATATACATTTCATATTTCGTGGTTTTAACTTTATTAATTTGAAGGAGAAATTTTATCAACAGCTAATGATTTTGGTAGATGCTTGAAACATTGTGTCCCTGTATTGTGGATCACAGGTTGGGGAGGTTTTGGTCCAATCAGCAAATTTCTTGTTTTGTATTGAGATGAAGATCAAACTATGGCTTAGAATAAATTTTGATAGTTATTGCCGTATGTAAATATCTGGCAAATTGTTTTATTGTTTTATTGTTTTATTGTTTTAATGTGTCCATCATTCATATTTTTATATATTAATACTTTTAAGTATGGAGCAAGATACTTCCAAGCTAGTGACTTTTCCCCTATACATCAGCTTGATATGCTTTTTGTGTCTTCCTGCCTGGTGGATTAATTATCTAATAGATGCCTTGTTCTGAGTCACCACTAGATGGCACAAGTGTAAGACACCTCCTAGCTAGTGATTTTTTCCCCATTCATCTGTTTGATATATTCATTGTTTCCTGCTAGATGTTGTAATTATTTATTAGATGCCAATTTCTGAGTCACCACTAGATGGCATGAGTGAAAGGAAGGCTATAGCTTATACTGTGATTTTTTCAATACACAATTTTTGTACAGTATTTATGTGTTATTATTGTTAAATGAACTTTTTACTTTGATCAATTATGTATGAAGCAGCACTTATAATGTATTGTCAATAGTATGTAGGGAGTGGGTTTTAAACATACACACAGGATCGGACTTAAACAATGTTGACATTGTTGCCATGACGGCGGCGCTGTTATAAGCTGGCTAACAGGCACCGGACTCCTCATCCCTTTGATAAAGTCACGTGGTGTGATGCAACGCGTCAGAGTAGGAGGAGCCAGGTGCCGACGCTTCCTGGGGACGGCCGTACCCGGAAGCTTTTACCGTCTCTGCTGCTATTTTCTGCTGACAGTTTAGTTCTTATATGTAAGTTACTATTTTTTTACAATAAACTTGTATTGGAATTACGTCACTATGGAAGCATCTCCTTCTTCATTATTATTCTGGGGTCGGTGTGAGCGCTGGTGACTAATTAGAGAGAGTCTGACCCACGCACACCCTTTGGAAGAGGGGGACGGCTGTTGGATCATCATCCCTTACAGAGAAATATTAACTATCTGCCTGACTTGGCCCATTGGGGGCCGCTGATTGAGGTGAGAAGCTGGGGGAAACACCTGTATGCTGCACCAGTTTTTTCAAGTGAATGAATCCAGCACAAAGTCACGTTATTGGCATGTTAATATTAACCATCTGTATGGACATTACGAATCACACTGCATGAAGCAATATATTTTTTTGGACTTGATCACAGTTTATGTCACAGTTTTTTTAATTCTATAAGAATTATTTCTAGGTGGGAGAGGTGTTGTATTTTGGGAGTTCATTTTAGAGTCTTAATTTTATATATATGCACGGCTCTGCACCAATGTCACTTTTTTGCACTTGATCACTTTTTGTGTACATATGTGATATAGAGTTGCATTTCTATATTTAATATTGCATGACATCATCCATTCATCAGCAATATTTATATTGTGTAGTATTTTTTGCTTTCACTTATTATGCTGAGGAAAATTATGCACATTTTATGACACAGTTTGAGGAACCGTTACTTATTTTTCATCATTACCACTGTGTTTTAAAAGCACTTTTTGGTCACAGTTTTCACATAGTTTGATCGAGGAACACATTATTAATTGGATGATTTATTTTTAGAATTTTATTAAGTATGTTTACCAGTATTTAACATTTTAGTTGATTTGGCTGCCCCCTAATGGGAGAAGATAATATTGTCTACTGTTTATTAAGGAAGCATTGAGATTTTTTTGCTATTTTGAGATTTATGATGAGCGGTAAACTTAGACTAGCGCCACATACTTTTGACTGTTATCTCCCTGCTGCCTGATATGACTATTTTTGTTGTCCCTGGGCTGGTTCCTTCTCTGATTAACTGGAGAATCAACACCTTCCTCTCCTTCATCCCTTATTCTTTTCCTACAGTTGCGTCTGATGTGACCAATCTTGTTACAGTAGTGACAGGTAAGGGGTTTGCGAAAGGAACCTCTACCTTGCTCTTGGGAACCCCCGAGTGCGTTGATAGCATGAGATTTCCTCCCTTTGGTTTCTGCTAAGTCTGCCTCTATGCCTTGCGCTTTTTGTACCAACGTCCCTCTATCTCTAGTTGCCCTCCACTCTGGTGTGCAGGCTTTCAGTCTCTCACTTATCTGTGGAATTAATCCCTCCATAAACTGTCTATTGAAGGCTCGGATCGTGACTGGCAGAGCCAAATCCAATCCCTCATCTGCCATCATACTTTCCATAGATAAGTAAAATTCTAAAACAGTCTGTCCTGGCATTTGTTTCATGGGTGATATTGACCCCCTCTCCTGTTGTTTTGCCTGACAGAAAGCTTCTAATCTAGCAATAAAAGGGGCCCTTGAGTCTATATGTCTGACATGTCCTGCCTCCAGGTTGCCATCCCCCTCAACTTGTCCTGCAGGTCTGTGTGGACCTATTTCTGTCATAAACTGGTTAAACAGGGTCAGAGTCATTTTGTGTCTGCATAGATCCTCCCCATCCTGCCAGGTTGCTTTATGTGTATTCATTAACTGTGTCACAAATCTACAGAAAGCAGCTGGCTTTGCTACCGGGTCTGGGGCGCTCTGTATTAATGCCATAAGGGTGTCTGCCAACCATGGTGCCCAAGTCCTTATTTGCAATCTACGAGTGACAGTAGGCGGGGCATTTGGATGGGCTGCTTGTCCAAATTCTGGATTGTTTACCTGAACAATGCGTGTATCAGTGCGTACGGGAGCTACAGTTTCTGGATGAGGTTTTTGTGCCCCACAATGCACACATTCTACTGCCCATTCTGGGTTTTGTGCTCCACAATCCTGACAAACCCATCCTCTCCCCTCAAGTACAGGATATATCTTGTGTGGTTTGCGTTCTACGTCAGTGTATGGGGGTGGGATGGCTGAGCTGGGAGCCTCGACATTTTTTGTTCTTCTATCTTTCATATCCCAACCATCACAATCTGGATTATATTTCCACCCCTCTTCTTTCGCTCTATTTGAGACCTTAATTAAGCATTGAACCTGACGCATCCATTGCTTCTCTAACACCTCTCCTTGTCTGTCCCTTTTTATTTCACTCCATACATCCGGGTCTAAGCCCGCTGCTCCTTTCACCTTAAATTTACGAAGGACATCCTTTAAGTCCTGTGCTTCGGTTTTCCCATAAATGTTCTTAATTATCTGTGGCACCGTATAGTGCGCCACAATTCCCTGACGGGGTTTTGTGTTCCTCTGGCCCATTCTAACAGTCCTGCCTAGGTAGCGTGTGGGACACTTAGTGTACAATATAATGCGGCTACAACATATACAAGAATGAATAATTACTTTATATGCTAGCCCAATAACAAACCAGCTAAGTTACACTAGTTCCTCGTTGCCTTCCTCCTAGGGTGCTAGAATACTAAAAACCTCTCCGGAATGAGATTTCTGAAATCGAATTACTTTATATGCTAGCCCAACTAACAAATAATTACTTTATATGCTAGCCCAATAACAAACCAGAATGCAGCTACAACATATACAAAAATGCGGCTACAACATATACAAGCATTCCTTTAAGTGGCCAGGTATCCGACTAGATCTCCGGACTTTATGGAGACCTTATTCCCTCCCCGTATCTGGGATCCCTCTCATGCACTCTTATCCCTGCTTTATGGAGCAGACAAGGCTTATACTCTCAACCCGTCTATGGTTTATGAGTTAGATGTGAGGTTAAGCATAAGCGTCAGACCCCCAAAGTCCTTTTGCGAGGTAAGGGCGCATTTCGTTGCTTAGTTCGGCAATCCCCTTCTAACTCATACCATCCTTGACAAGGCTCATTCACTTTCTCAACAAGACAGACAAGACAGACAACAAATAAACAAATAATCCCAGCAATATAAACCAAAATATGCAGTAATTCTAGACTCCCCACTACAGAGGCTGGTGTTTTAAAACCAGGAGAACCGTAACTGACAGAACGGATAGGCACAAATCAGGGGAGCACAGAATATAAGAAAAATAAAGCGTTTTCTTACCTGGCCAGGTTTTTGATCTGTGGTTCCCAGAATGCCTGTCCTTTCGTTCCGTCAGCGTAGCTCAGCCACCTCTTGTAGCAACTTGGTGAGTCCCTCGTTCGGGCGCCAAAATGTTTGGGGTGCAACTCTTAAACAAGTTGCTTTAAGTTTATATTGCTTTGTCAAATTATTGCTTCTATAAGAATAATGACACGGAGTCAGATTAGTCTGTGTCACAGTCCGGAGCAAGAGAGAACTGCACCCTTTTACTTCTTTCAAAGGCCTTTTATAGGCAGCTCTACAAGCAGTAATCTTATCGGCATTACCAAATGAGGTCAAGGTACAAAGAGTTTCTTATCAGCGAACATGTAATGATTATTCAGCAGTTCCAAATTCCATCTAGATACAGATTGATACGTACACAGAAGGGAAAAAGCACAAACAATTTAAATAGAACAATTGATACGTACACAGGTAAGAAAGGAGCACAAACAATTTAAATAGAACAATTGATACGTACACAGGTAAGAAAGGAGCACAAACAATTTAAATAGAACAATTGATACGTACACAATTTAAGTGGAACTCTAAGTCATTATTTCAACCCTATCAATATTAACATCTAAAAACGCTTTGCTATCTTCTTATAGCCTTCTCCAGCTTTGTGAGCATCAACTATTTTCAGTTTCAGTTTTCTAGACAACTGCTTAGAAGAACCCATGGCGCTGATTGTTGGGGCAAGGTTAGATGAGTCTGGCCATTTAAAACCTTTGAGATTGACATCACCTGGTCTTCCCAGACGATGATTGAGAACAATCCATGACACTGGCAAGTCTCAGCTTTGCAAAGGGGGCAGTTAATGCTATAAATGCTGCAGGGTGCCCAAACTTTTGCAGACGCCATTTTTTTGTTTTCTGTAATTTTGAAAGTGTAAATGATGGAAATAAAATCTAACTTTTTTTGACATATTATAAGAATGTCTAATCTGTAATTTGATGCCATTTGGAGATTTTTCCATCTTTCCTTGGCTTCGTTATGCACATTAATACACAATTTTTCCTGGGGTGCCCAAACTTTCGATCCCCACTGTAAGTGATGGCAGCAATTTATTTACTGCGTTTTTCATTCATTCATCTTTTATAGATTAGGGGCCTCTTATATCAGTGACTCCCTCCACCCCCCCCCCTTTAGAGAATAACTATTCTCTAAGGGGGGGGACTGATAAAAGGGGACTCTGATACAATGCGGGGGTCTCTGGGGGGTTGCTATGCTAATATATCCACTTGCCTTCCAGGCACTTTCCTTCTTGCCCAGACCAATTTTCAGCTTTCACCGCTGTCACACTTTGAATGACAATTGCGCAGTCATATTACACTGTACTCAAATTAAATATTTCTCCTTTACTGATGAGCACTGATATGCGGCAATGATGGGTACATATAAGTGGCAATGATTGGCACTGTTGAGGCTGCAATGATATGTGACACTGATAGGCAGCAATGATGGGAACAGATAGGCGGTATTGATGGGCACTGATGTGCAACACTGATAGGTGGCAATGATGGGCACAGATAGGCGGCAATGATGGCCACAGATAGGTGGAAAAGATGGCCACAGATAGGCGGCAATGATGGGCACTGATGAAGCTGCACTTATAAGGCTACACTGATGTGCAACACAGATAGGGGGCAATGATGGGCACAGATAGACGGCAATGATGGGCACTGATGAAGTGGCACTTTTAAGGCTACACTGATGTGCGACACTGATAGGCGGCAATGATGGGCACAGATAGGCTGCAATGATGGGCACAGATAGGCAGCAATGATGGGCACAGATAGGCAGCAATGATGGGCACAGATAGGCGGCAATGATGGGCACTGAAGAAGTGGCACTTATAAGGCTACACTGATGTGTGGCACTGATAGGCGGCAATGATGGGCACTGACAGGCATCAAGGATAAGGAAGGGGGGTGCTGCTGAACTAATGGTTGGTTACCACACATTAGATCAGCAGTCAGTACCCCCTTTTAGAGACCCCCATCAGCTCACAGCCCCCCCTTCCTTAGAGACCTCCAGAGATCAGAGAGACCCCCCTCCCTTATAACAGCGCCCCCTGCCCTCTTTAAGACATTCATTCATGTCTTACCAGCGGGACCCGGGAGCTACTGCAAGGAGGGAAGTGTGAGAGCTGAGCTGGGGGGATGAGCTGCTCCTCGCAGTATGCAGTGTGTGCGTGAACAGAAGAACGGATCATCTGACAGGTTATTACTTACATGCACACTGTTCCCTCGCAGTGCCGGTGTTCTGCCGAGAAAGATCCCCTTGGCGGATAAGGATCCCCTTCTACTGCGCAGTAGAAGCCGGCGGAAATAGCCGAAGCCGAATAGTTGGAAATCAGCTGTACACGGCGCCTGTAAGAGGGCTGCTCGCCACGCTTCGGGCATGGCCTCGCTTCGCTCTGCACTTTTTTATTCTCCCTCTAGGTCCACTTGGATGGTGGGGCTTGAACCTGGACCCAGGGCGCAGGCGCCGTGTACAGCTGATTGAAGATTTTCAGCTTCGGCTATCTTCGGCGGCTCCTAGTAGTTCGTACTGCGCAAGCGGTGTCGGGCGGAGCTCATTCCGCTTGACTGGAAAGAGAATGTGCCGGGTGCAGCAGGAGTGGACTCAGCATACCGCAGCCATCTCTGAACGGTGAGGGATTTCACCTGCGCCCCCTCCCCGAGTAAATTGTTCCGCCTAGGGCTCCTCCCACTTTCCGCCGCCATTTGTCCCGACCCCGTGTCCGGGTATCAACTGAAAAACGGGCATGGGTGTCTAAACCCGGACTGTCCGGGTCAATACCGGACAGGTGGCAACCCTAGATATAACATAAACTGTACACCAAGGACCCATGCAGTCCTTGGCTGCTGCATTCTTAATCTGCCCCTAGTTGCCGCTTCTATCCAGCAGCAGGGGATGCTCTAAATCAGGGGTCTCCAAACTTTCTAACGAAAGGACCAGTTTACTGTCCTTTAGGCTTTGGGGGGTCAGACTGTGCCCAGTGGGAGTAAACAATGCACAATCTTTGGTATGGGGGGAGAAATAGTTTGTGCCAGTGGGAGGAATAGTTACCCTGTTTTTGTTGTCAGTGGAGGAAATAGCGCCCCATAGTTGGTGTCAGTGGCGGGAATTATGCCCCAGTGTTGGTGTCAGTGACAGGAATAATGCTTCAAGGGCTGGATAAAGGCAAGCAAAGGGCCGCAGTTTGAAGACCACCTCTAAATTTTTGGAGCATGAGCGCTCACAGCAGTTTTTTCTAGGTCGTACTTTAGGTACTCAGCTGCTTCATAAATGTTTTTTTCTTTAGAAAAAATCAGTAGTCTTTTATACATGTACATGGGGGCAGCCATATTTTTTCATAAGCAGATTCTGCTGTGGGAGGAAACCTCCTCTCGGTTTCCGATGATCACACAGGTAGCAAAAACTAAAAACCTGAGATTATAAGCCTTCTCCACTCAATCCAGAATCACAAAAAAATTTTAAAAAATTGAGTATTTGTGTCCAAGCAACTGTAAAAACTCTTTGGAAACTGAAGGAGGTGGTGATCTAAACAGCCACCTTCTGTTATGTGTCAGGCTCATGTATTGGTCCAGGCAGCACTGGAAGCCATAAGAAAAAGCTGGCGGCTCATTTAGCTGAAAAATAACTTGAGAACCTGAACACCTTAGTTACAAAGCCTTTTACACTTACATGTTCTGAAGTTCAGGATGGAGTTGACAAAGTCATAGAGTAGAACAGAAAATTCTGTTAACTTAAAGACGTCTAAAATAAAATAAGTGGCCAAGGGGATACACAGTAACATTGGACTGATTTTTCTTTGGAACTGGATTGTGAAGATATGGTTCCCTCTCAGCTAATGACACAGGAAGATTTTTTCTCCTCCTCATACTCCAAGATGTACTCTGGGTAGACCTGGAATTTCTCGAACACCACGAAGATGGACGGAGCATGGGTGGTGTCCACGCAGGAGTCATAACTCTCGGTTTTGTTGTATTTCTGAGGTGGACGTCTCATCTTGGAATCCCCTACAACAAAGTCACCGACCAGCACATGAGCCACAAACATGGTTCGTGTTCCTGCAGAGGTGGGCACAGAGTAATTGTGGGAGTAGGATGCATCTCTTGCAAAGTAACTTCCTGTTGGGAAAAAGTTTACAAGTTATATGTGTTACGATAAAAAAAAAAAAAAGGAAAACTGTGTCCCCTTATTTACAGAATAGGAGAGGCTCCTACTGAATTATGAGAACAAAACTTACTAAAGTCTATCTAGAGCAAAACTTCCTTTTTTTTTTTGGATGGAGTGGGAAAAGATGAGTACCACCTTATATTATCAAAAACCCAGCCTCATGCTGAAGTCAATATGGTGCACTCACCCCAGCAGTTTTCTTCCTCTCTCCTCCCTCAGCGGCGCCGGCCTCACTACTATGGGCACTCGGCTGTGACAGCTTGTGGCTTCATAGCTGGGTGCCCACTGCGCATGCGCGAGCGGCGCTGCACTTTGTGATTGGTCCTGAAGTCTTCTAGGACCTGTCCTGTGTTCCAGAAGACCGGGAGGGAGGGGGGGAAGTATAACTTCCACTTCTGATCACCTAAGGCGACCCAAAAGGAAGTGGCTGCGGGTACCTGTCAAAATCAGGTATCCGCTCCCCCACTCCTCCCCAAAAGCTCTATTTCACCATCAGATAGATATACTTTATTGTCATTGTATACATACAACAACATCCCGGGTACTCTTTACAGCAGTAATAAAACACTTCTCAACAAAACCACATACATACTCTTAGCACATGCCCACATAACTATTTAACTATATCAAAATATAAAATGTTATTTAAGAATAAATAAATAAAAGATTATAATTCCACATAAAATTCCTAAAACACTGTACCTGATGGGATTATGGACAATATGGCCCTAGGGAAAAAACTATGCTTTAAGCGATTAGTGTGCGTTTTAAGTGTTCTATATCTTTTCCCTGATGGCAATGGGACAAACACACTGTTACCTGGGTGGGTTGGATCAATACTAATAGCTTTTGCCCGCTTTTTTAATCGGCTGGAATATGCTGTGTCCAAATTTGGTAGCTCTGTTCCTATGATCCACTGTGCTGTTTTCACCACACGAAACAAACACTTCTTATCCTTCGCCCCTCAGCTGGCATACCACACTACAGCGTAGTGGAGAAGAATACTCTCAATGGTACAATGATAGAAATTGACCAGAAGCCTTAAGGGCAATCCAGCCTGCTTCAGTCTCCGAAGAAAATGCTTCATCAATGGGACTCTAACCAGTTCCCTACCGCTGTATTGTAAAATGACGGCGGCAGGAACAGTTCCTCCCTCCGGGTGGATGTCATATGACGTCCTCGGCTTCCTTGCATTGTGGAGGGCGCGCGCCCGCTGCATCACTGGGGACCCGATGTGCGTGCCCGGCGGCCGTGATGTCCGCTGGGCACTGGCGATTGCTCATCACAGAGCAGGGTCGTGGGTCTGTGTGTGTAAACACACAGATCCACATCCTGTCAGGGGAGAGGAGAACTGATCGTATGTTCCTTGTACAGAGAAACGCCAATCGGTCTCCTCCCCTCCCCCCACAGTTAGAATCACTCCCTAGGACACACATTTAACCCCTGCAGCGCCCCTTAGTGTTAACCCCTTCCCTGCCAGTCACATTTATATAGTAATCAGTGCATTTTTTATAGCACCAATTGCATTATAAATGTGAATGGTTCCAAAATAGTGTCAAAAATGTCTGATCTGTCCGCCACAATGTCACAGTCACGATAAAAATCACAGATCGCCGCCATTAGTAGTAAAAAAAAAATAAAAATGACAAATCTATCCCCTATTTTGTAGATGCTATAACTTTTGCACAAACCAATCAATATACGTTTATTGGGATTTTTTTTACCAAAAATATGTAGAAGAATACATATCGGCCTAAACTGAGGAAAAAAATTGTTTAAAAAAAAAAAATGGGATATTTATTATAGCAATGGGAAGGGCATAGAAATATTACAATTCTTAGTTAAAGGAAAGCAAAGAAAAGTTGCGATAATTAACCAACAAATCGCAGAATGCAAAATTGCATTAGAATCTTATAAAGAAACACCATTCTTTGAAACACTTACTAACCAGCTCAATAAAGTGCTGGAAAGAAAAGATAGAGATAAAACAGAGGAAAAGAAGAAAATACTTAGGTGACACGAATGATTACAAGTTAGAGCAAAGTTACAAATGGCAATTGAATCTCAAAGAAGGTTAAACTGGTTCTACCACATCTTCCACTGTGAGAGAGGTACGGATATCAACCCCTATGAGAGACCAAAGAATGAGATCTCCAAGAAGATCAACACAGGAAGAGAGTATCACAGAAAGGCAACACAGAAACAATGTTGATGGACAGCCCAGACAATATGATAGCAATGGCCCAAGAACACCTAGGCCCTGGTGGCAAAATAAGAACAATAACCCTAAACCTAACGTAGCTAACTTATTTATGGCCCAGTGGGAGGAGGAAACAATACAAAATGATAATCCCCCACAGCTCATAATGTACAAACGATTCATTGATGATTGCATAATGCTATGGAAGGGAGATGAAACACCCCTCTTACAATTTCTAGAAAAACTTAACATGAATGAAAAAAACATAAAGCTAACCTACCAAGTGAGTGACAAAAATATTCAGTTTTTAGACCTAGATATAGAAATGACAACTAAAGGGATTGTAACAAAAACACACTTTAAACCAGTGGAAAGGAATAGCTGTATTTCCACAGACAGACAGTTGTCATTTTGATCCCTGGCTGCTAAACATACCAAAAGGACAATTCATACGTTTAAGGAGAAACTGCACAGAACTAGATACATTTTTGGAAGAAGCAAAACACGTTGGAAAGAAGTTTATTCAAAAAGGCTATAATGAGGAGTTTAACGAAAAAATTAAAGAAGTATCTAATATCACTAGGGATTAATTAATCAAAGACAAACCCAAACAACCTAACCAACATCAAGATGTCCCAATTATTATGGATTTTAACATACAACACAAACAGATTGAACATATCTTTAAGAAATATTGGCCATTACTTCGTGCTGATCAACATTTGCAGAACATATTGCCGGAAAAACCACGGTTCGTTTACAGGAAGGCACCCACACTAATGCCCCGTACACACGGTCGGATTTTCCGATGGAAAATGTCCGATCAGAGCGTGTTGTCGGAAATTCCGACCGTGTGTAGGCTCCATCGGACATTTTCCATCGGATTTCCCGACACACAAAGTTGGAGAGCAGGAGATAAAATTTTCCGACAACAAAATCCGTTGTCGGAAATTCCGATCGTGTGTACACAAATACGACGGACAAAGTGCCACGCATGCTCAGAATAAATAAAGAGATGAAAGCTATTGGCCACTGCCCCGTTTATAGTCCCGACGTACGTGTTTTACGTCACCACGTTCAGAATGATCAGATTTTCCGACAACTTTGTGTGACTGTGTGTATGCAAGACAAGTTTGAGCCAACATCCGTCGGAAAAAATCCTAGGATTTTGTTGTCGGAATGTCCGAACAAAGTCCGACCGTGTGTACGCCCTATAAGAGATAAAATCGCAAAAAATGTTGTGGACCCTCCTAAACCACATGAATTAACCTTTTTTCAAAGGAAAGGCTTCTACCCCTGCAAGCGATGCTATGCATGTGTCAATACAAAACAAAATGGTCATAAATGCATCAACTTCAGAGCGACTAGTAACAACACAGAATATCAGATTGAAGATTTTCTGACATGTAGATCAGAAGGGGTAGTCTATGTCTTAGAATGTCCGTGTTCACTTCAATATGTGGGAAGAACGAAAAGACCAATGTGGAAACGGATCAGGGAACACATACAAAATATTATCAATGGCTACCCTAAACATAGTGTGTCACGACATTTTTTATCACATCATGAAAAAAGCGTGCGCTATTAAAATTCTGGGCAATAGATAAGTTTAAACCCCACTGGAGAGGCAGTAATAAAATAAGGCAATTAAGTAGACAAGAATCAAAATGGATATATAACATGGGGGTAACCGCCCCAAAGGGGTTAAACATTGAATTTGATCTTAACTGCTTCATTGCTGACTCATGATTGATAATATTCACATCTGTAGAGGGCTGTTTAGAGTATTTTTATGAATCGGTTCAACTTCATGTCCTATGGTTTTTTGGAAGCAGAATCATTAAATAATATTGAGGAATAATAGATGTTAATATTTCAATTGATTTGAAAGGTCATATATATATATGTTTTGTATAATTTTTATATTTTTAAAAAAAAATTTGGGGGGATTTTATATTTTTATATGATATATTTTATATAATCATATTTTAATTTTGTTCGTATTTTGTATTTTATCTTGACTCCATATGGCAAATAATGTATTAGTGGGGATGTTCTTAATTAATGTTTAGTAAAGGGGAAGTAATGAACCTACTATTTATTTATTTATTTATTTATTTATTTATTTATTTATTTATTTATGCAATATTTGAGTATGTGAGGATTATCTATGTATAATTAGCCCATACAAGATATTATTTGCTAACAGAATATGAATGTGTTATCTAACCTGTAGAGAAGTTTTTTAATGGTTTTTTAAAATGTTTTTTTAAGTTTTGTATTAAATAAACAGCATATATTCTTAAAATCGCAGTATGGGATGATGACACATTTACTCCTCAGGTTGCTATAGAAACTGATATACAAACTGTATATACTGGTGAGAGCGGCTACACTAGCACCCTTGAAAAAGTCACGTGTCAGTGATGATACACGTGGGGAGAATTAGCCTGCGACACTCTGCCTGGAGTGCGATCTGCCTGTGAGTGTGTGAGCAGCAGCACTGAGCAGCACGGAGCTGGATGTGACTGACCATTATCCTGTAGATATGCGATCTATATCCTAGGCAGGGGCGGATCCAGGGGGGGCAACAGGGCAATTGCCCCCCCCCGAAATAATAGCACACTCTGATGAAATGTCATTGTCTCCTGCCGCTCCGCTGCCGGCCCGAGTCTCTCTCTCACATGTGCCGATCAGCGGCGCCGAGAGAGAGACTCGCGTCTATGTGTGTGGTACGTACAGGCGGCGGCGGACACTCACACTGAAGGAAGGAATAACAGGAGGAGGTGGGTGGAGCCTCTTCCCTGCACTCGTTGCTAGGCGCCAGGCGGCCCTGGCGTTAGCAACGAGTGACGTCAGGTCAGTCACAGTGAATGAGTGAGTCACCGTCACATCGGAGGTTGGACTCGAGTCTCAGACTCAGAGCCGACCGACGTGACAGTGTGACAGCCGCCCTGGACACGACACTAGATGCTCATCATGCTGGAGGCTGGAGACTGGAGGGAGTAATAGGCAGACTGTCTGAGACTTCCGTTCTTCCGCCGCCCCTGTTACGTGGGGGCGGCGGCCAATCAACGGGCAGGGGAGCAGAGAGATGACATCATCTCTCACCGCCCCCACATCTCTGCAGTAACTTCCGCCCTCACTGTGAAGGTAGCGTGGGCACCAGGGAGAATACATTATCTCTCTGCTGCCTGTCTCTGGGACAAAGAAACAAGAGACAAGCAGAACACCACCTTACCTGGCACGTGACAATCCACATCTGGTGGCACATGACGTGGCAAGTGACAATCCGCATCTAGTGGCAGGTGATGTGGCAGATGACGTGGCAAGTGACAATCCGCATCTAGTGGCAGATGACGTGGCAAGTGACAATCCGCATCTAGTGGCAGATGATGTGGCAAGTGACAATCCGCATCTAGTGGCAGATGACGTGGCACGTGACAATCCGCATCTAGTGGCAGATGACGTGGCAAGTGACAATCCGCATCTAGTGGCAGGTGACGTGGCAAGTGACAATCCGCATCTAGTGGCAGATGACGTGGCAAGTGACAATCCGCAATGTGTGGCATATGACGTGGCAAGAGACAATCCGCATCTAGTGGCAGGTGACGTGGCAAGTGACAATCCACAAGGTGTGGCAAGTGACAATCCGCATCTAGTGGCAGCTGATGTAGCAAGTGACAATCCGCAACATATGGCAGGTGTCAATCTGCATCTGGTGGCAGGCAAGTGACAATCCACAAAATGTGGCAGGCGACGGTGGCAAGTGACACGCTCGGGGTTCCCACTGATTTTGCATTATGGTGAGTTGAATGATTTCATTTTATATTACAATGTATTAATAGAAATAATGCGCTTCAATCATCCTGACACCATGACAACCATGGTGCCGGGATGATTAAAGCACCATCAACAGCCATTTCCCGATAAATTGTCCGCAAAAAAAAAAAAAAAGGTATATTCTGGCAGTGCCCCTCCCGAGATTAGGCTCTGGATCCGCCCCTGATCCTAGGGAGCATGTGAGTGGAATCAAGTTGCTCTTTATGGTATCTAATATTTTGCTGATATCTGCGCAATGGTGTTTTCTTCTTAATTTTATCGATTATATGGGGCAAGACCAGTAGAAGGAGGAGAAGGAGCTGAGCAAACCACTCTTCTATGCTGGAGGCTGACTGACCATAGACAAGCCGCTCCACCGCTGACAGTCTTACTGAACCTGGGCTTATCAGAGGAGGAGGTATCGTTCTAATTTAATCTGGTGGATTAATAATTATGTTTTGACTTTTCATCTTAAAATTATAAGCCTTAAATATTGGAAATGTTCATTTCACTGGCTGAAAGGTTCTGGGAGTGGTAATAGGAGGAGAAGGAGCTGAGCAAACTACTTGTCTATGCTGATGGCTGACTATATACAAGCCGCTCCACCGCTGACAGTCTCACTGAATCTGGGCTTAATAGAGGAGGAGGTATTGTTCTAATACAATTTGGTGGATTAATAATTATGTTTTCACTTTGATCTTGAAATTACAAGCTTTATATATTGGAAAATCTTATTAATATCACTGGCTGAACGTTTATGGGAGTGTTAAATAAGAAAAGGCTCGGAACACATTTTCTCCTGAATGTATCTCTATATGTGTCTATGTAATGGAGTTGTTATGATTTAAACATACCGTATATACTCGAGTATAAGTCGAATTTTTCAGCACATTTTTTTGCGCTGAAAGTGCCCCCCTCGACTTATACTTGAGTCAAGCACTTTTCTGTAGCAAAAATTTTCATTTTCTGAACCGACTTTGGGGCCCCGTATCTCAGGGCCACGTAGTGCTAGGAACTCCAAATTTGGTGTGCAAACCCAGTAGAACTGGTACCACAACATATCCAAATTTGGGATTCCTAGCACTAAGTGGCCCCGAGATACGGGGCCCCAAAGTCGGTTCGGAAAATGTCATTCTCTGCTGCAAAAAAGTGCTTGACATTTTCTGAACCGACTTTGGGGCCCCATATCTCAGGGCCACTTAGTGCTAGGAACCCCAAATTTGGTGTGCAAACCCAGTGGAACTGGTGCCATAACATATCCAAAGCTGGGGTTCCTAGCACCAAGAGGCCCTGAGATACGGGGCCCCAAAACCGGTTAGGAAAATGTCATTTTCTGCTGCAGAAAAGTGCTTGACATTTTCTGAACTGATTTTTGGGGCCCTGTATCTCAGGGCCACTTGGTGCTAGTAACCCCAGCTTTGGAAATTTTATGTGACTAGTTCCACTAGGTTTGCACATCAAATTTGGGGTTCTTAGCACTAAGTGGCCCCAAGATACAGGGCCCCAAATTCGGTCAACTGTGTCTATCTGCAGCAATGTCATTTCGGGACCCTTTGGGTTCAGAGACCCCAAATTTTGGCTGCAGCTAGGGGGCATCTAGGAACCCTTAACTACCGAGTTTGAAGTTCAGGGGACCTATGGCTGCAAATGGGCACAGTGATGCTGCAAATGGGCATTGTTGACCCTCTTTTCCACTTACAGTAGCTGTGCATTTCTCACCCTCGTCTTATACTCGAGTCAATAAGTTTTTCCCATTTTTTTTGTGGTAAATTAGGGCCTCGACTTATACTCGGAACGACTTATACTCGAGTATATACGGTAAGCTATTATTTAACATAGGTTGACACAATGTTTCACTCTTTTAGAAGTATTAAATAGGCACAAGAGGCAGCACATTAACCAACAGATAATACAAGCGCATCACTTTATTTATTTATCTTAACTAATTGTGGGGTGTCACTAATTGATTGCAGCTGTATTACCTTCTATTTATTTATTTATTTTTCACTATTGGATTTTGTGCACTATTGTAGTATTTCTAAAAATAATTTTTAGTCCACTTCAGCGCTTTAGGAATTTTATAATTAATAAAAATCACAGAACGCCGCCATTAGTAGTAAAAAAATAAATAGTAAAAATGACAAATCTATCCCCTATTTTGTAGATGCTATAACTTTTGCGCAAACCAATCAATATACGTTTATTGGGATTTTTTTTTACCAAAAATATGTAGAAGAATACATATCGGCCTAAACTGAGGAAAAAAATTGTTTAAAAAAAAAAATGGGATATTTATTATAGCAAAAATTAATAAATATTGTGTTTTTTTCAAAATTGTTGCTCTTTTTTTGTTCATAGTGCAAAAAATAAAAAACGCAGAGGTGATCAAATACCACCGAAAGAAATCTTTATTTGTGGGGAGAAAAAACAATCAAAATTTAATTTGGGTACAATGTCACATGACCGCGCAATTGTCATTCAAAGTGTGACAGCGCTGAAAGCTGAAAATTGGTCTGGGCAGGAAGGGGGTAAAAATGCCCTGTATTGAAGTGGTTAACCACTTACCGACCGCCGCACGCCGATGTACGTCCAAAGTTTGGTGGCGGATATCGTTACGGCAGCAGCTAGCTGCCATAACCCCAGTATCCCCGTTTTCGTGCGGCGGTCAGCTTTCAGATAAAAGTGGTCATTGCAGCGGCTTCGCCGCGAGATCACTTTTATCAGTGGCGGGAGAGGGCCACCCCACCCTTGATCCGGTGCCCTCTGCCACTTACCGGAGCCATAGCGGCAGTGGCGATCGCGTTTGTCTCCCTACTGTGCCTGGAGACAAGTGAGGCTAAGATGGCGCCCACTCGTCTCCCTGACACTGCTGGGTGGAAGCGACGTCAAAACGTCACTTCCGCCCATACGTCTTAAAGGCACATTTTTTCAATGTCATTTTTTTAAATGATTTTTTTTTATTATTGCATTTTAGTGTAAATATGAGATCTGAGGTCTTTTTTGACCCCAGATTTCATATTTAAGAGGTCCTGTCATGCTTTTTTCTATTACAAGGGATGTTTACATTCCTTGTAATAGGAATAAAAGTGACACAATTTTTTTTTTTAAACAGTGTAAAAATAAATAAAATCATGTAAAATAAACAATAGAAATAAAAAATAAAATTTTTAAAAAACCCCCATCCCGACGAGCTTGTGCGCAGAAGTGAACGCATACGTGAGTGGTCAAACCACACATGTGAGGTATCGCCACGACCGGTAGAGCGAGAGCAATAATTCTAGCCCTAGACCTCCTGTGTAACACAAAACATGCAACCTGTACAATTTTTTAAACATCGCTTATGGAGATTTTTGAGGGTAAAAGTTTGACGCCATTCCACGAGCGGGCACAATTTTGAAGCGTGACATGTTGGGTATCAATTTACTTGGCATAACATTATATTTCACAATATAAAAAAAAATTGGGCTAACTTTACTGTTGTCTTATTTTCTTATTTTTTTATTCAAAAAAGTGATTTTTTTCCCCAAAAAAAGTGCGCTTATAAGACCGCTGCGCAAATACGGTGCAAAAAAAAGTATTGCATTGACTGCTATTTTATTCTCTAGGGTGTTAGAAAAAAAACAATATATAATGTTTTCGGGTTCTAATTAATTTTCTAGCAAAAAAAACTGTTTAAGGCTGGGTTCACACTGCTGCGGTGCGGGAACGCAGCGAATTTACTGCGGGTTCCCGCACCGCACCAACTCGCACGGCAGTTCACACTGCCATATGCGAACTGCTGGGGAGTGTCATACAATGTTAATGACACCCCCAGTTCAGCCCGCATATCGCAATGCGAACTGACAATCCGGACACTTTCGGATCGCATAGGTGTGAACACCCATGCGATCCGATTTTGGTCCGAACAAAAAAAAGGGTCCTGTGCGAGTTTGGACCGAATGCGGTGCGATATCAGCCATACTATCTGTATGGCTGATATCGCACAGCACAGACATCGCATGTGATGTGAACAGCAGTGCGCTGCGAATCACATGCGATGTCTGCAACGGCCGCAGTGTGAACCCAGCCTTAAACATGTAAACACCTAAAATCCAAAACGAGGCTAGTCCTTAAGTGGTTAAAGGCAACCATAGGGGAGAATGTAGAACCTTAGACAGTGTTATATAAAAATGATACTATCTATGGTACAATTAATGTAAAAAATGTCCAGAGTATTATAGTGGCTAATTGGCATGTACATATACTATATAAATCACAGTGCAATATTCCCACAGTTGTTAGTCACCAATTGGATAATTGCCATGATGGTGAAATGGTAATACACTGAAAATTACATTGTTTGTACCAATAAAGATTGTATAGTTTTTTTTACATAACATTGTCTATGGTTCTACATTTTCCCATTGATGAGGGTTTTCCTGTGTATATGAAGTTACAGGGTGAGAGGCTGCAACAGGGGCTGATCTGTGTTAGGCATTTGTGAACACAGCCAAGAACTACACAGGCAATTGGATTAACATTATTGCTCTCTGAGCCGACATTCCAGTCCAGGAAATGAATAGTGACCCTGGGGAATGTCTGAACAAAGATTGTGCCTTCCTTCTGGAGAGAAAATTAGACTATGGCATTGTCAAGGGGAGTACTATAATCTCTGTGAGAGGTAATAAATTCCTGATACATAACATCCTGAATGCACTTAATATAAAAAAATCAGTGATGACAAGGTCACTTTAAATTCAGTCTCTCTTTGCCTGAGCCCTTAACAATTGGTTTCATTACAGGGACCCAATAAGTGTTCTTTTTTTTTTTTTTTATTTTTTTTTTTTACAGAACAGGTTCTTGTGTTTTCTAAAGAAAACATTTTTTATGACTGACCTTGTCCATTTTTTACATTGTTTGTACCAATAAAGATTGTATAGTTTTTTACAAGAACATTTTTTTATGACTGACCTTGTCCATTTTTTACATTGTTTGTACCAATAAAGATTGTTTAATTTTTTGGAAGAACATTTTTTTATGACTGACCTTGTCCATACAGGGTTCCATTAGTGCCGCAGACACGCCAATCAAAGTTGTCCCTGCAAATGGCTTCGACATTGGCTCCGTCCGTTCCGTGGAACAACTGACGTTCATCCACGTTTATACCCACATTCTTCTTCTTCTTCATCTGATCCTTCTGCCTAAGAAGAAAAAAGCAACAAGGTCTGAGTTACAGAAAAGTATGTGGGCAGGGCCTACTCATCCTGCACGCAGGGGTACCATTTTCGTGTGTGCGCGCTCATCAATGTCCGGGACCAGGTGGGGCTGCGTTCATGTGAAAGTCAACATTATGGCGGTACCCAGGCTTATAGATGAGCCATACACGGCTCTGTAAAACGTCCCTCTGTACATGCTGTCCCAAGCTACTACACACCCTACTCAATTTATATCGCATTTAGGAGGGAAACTGCTGAGCCCGTGCCCTCTCCACCGGTCCAGCTCACTCCCAGTGACAGAATGGGGTCTCACCGTCTTCTAGCATGGACCTCCGGTCTCCACCAGTCTCCACCTCACCCCCAGTTACAGAATAGGTTCCCACTGTGCACTAGCGTGGACCTCATGCATGCACTTCCTTAACTCCTTCTCTCTTCCGTACCATGCGACTGGATACATGTGGTCTCTGTACTGCAGGTTTGGTCCCAGTTACTTTTGGGGGAGCCGACTGCAGAATACCAACCCCCTCACTAACGGAGGACCTGTCACCTTTGCCAGGTACCACGCTTATTGACCGGCTTTTTTTTCACTTCCCACCAGTTCTTGGTTACTCAACTGCTCTCATCCTCTAACTCTTCTGCTGGGTTAACCCTTGTAAAGGCCTTGCTTTCATATCCTATGTGTGCTTTACAGGCCCTGTTCTTCTGATACGCCATGTACTACCATGCACCCCTTGAATATCTTCAGACCAAGCTCAAAAACAGTTCAAGAACTTTACTTAAAGCATTTCAGGAGCATTACAACAGTAAGTGCATCTCAGTCCAACTTCTAGCTAGCAATTCTGTGACTGCATAGGCCTACCTGTAATGGTGTGAGTCCATCTTGGTAGTTTTCATGACTGGTGAGTTGCCTTGGGGTGGCAGGTGAGGGCACAAAAAAGAAACCCTGCAAGCGCAAGAGCCCAAAAACCCCCCCTCTCTCTCCAGCCCAGCCCCCACCCTTTATATATAAACTGGGCAGGAAGGCAGGACCCAATAAAGCCTGGGAAAAAGGTGATCAGAACTTAACCCTTCCCTAACCTGGGCAAACTAATCTAGCTTGCTACACAGAACAATCCCTTTGTAGGCACCTGCCTACATGTAACTCTACGGTTATTGGTCTGTGTTGCCATTGATATTTTAGTGATTTTTAAAGCATAATTATACCACCCGGGGAAAAAGGTTAAATAAAATAGGGTAATTTAGGTTTGAGAGTAGCTGAGCTTCTTCAATTTAAATACTGATTAACTTAAAGCCGAGTTCCAGCCATCATTTTTTTTTTTTAAGACACCCGAGATGTTCATCTTACTTAATGTTACAAAAGCTAAATCTATGAAAGGTCGCAGTAGTATTGCATATTTTTTTCTAAAACTAACCTTTATATTAGGTCGGCAGTGCGCTCTCATCTTAATTGTGGGCATGTGAAGCCCACTAGTGTTTTCTTCCGGCAATATGTGCTGCTGGTTGCCCAGCATGCACCTCTGGATATTGCGCATGCGCATAAGACACAAGGTGCGGCGCACGATTGTGTCTCTGGTTGCCATCACAATGGTGGCATCGTAGGAAGGTCCCGCCCCATTGTTATGGCAACCAAATGTAACCTAGACAATAGACGGAAGTAATGTAGCCTGGCACACAGATGAAGCTGCTGCTGTGCTGGGCTGAGATTTGAAATCTCCCCCATCACATCACAATGCTCTCAATGTCTTATATGGTCTGAGGTCCTCCTGGATAATCAAACGTCAAAGTGCAGTAATCCTCTTCTAAATATGAACAGATCGCCGCTCTAGTCGCCTCTGCCAACACCGCTGTCTCTTCTATGGACAAAACACTAACAATGGCAACAAGCATCCGATTGCCCTTTTCAAAAATGGCGCTTAGCACTGCGTGCATTGCATCATTTCCTCTTTGGAAATAAGGTGATGCTAACAGGCGGAAATGCCCACTGACTCCTGGAAATGATGACACACATCTTCCAGGAGCCAAGGCCCCGAGGATATGACGTACCTCGCTGTTGCGCCGAAAGAGGAAGAAAGAAGCATGTACCCTAGCAACAAGGTAAACAGCCAGGAAAAAAAAAACTTGCTGGATTGAATTGAAACGATTGATAGAATTATGAAAATGTGGGTGGAACTCCGCTTTAACTGGTTGAAAAAGACTGGTTAAACAGGAAGTGATGTTGGCAGTAAATAAAGGGGGGGGGGGGGCAGTAAATGAGATCACACAGCCATGTGTTGGACGCACAGAGCTGAAGACTGGAAGAAGAGGATCAGCTATGTCTGTGCTCTTTGACCAGCCAAGGACCTTTTGATCATCACAGAAGCATGTACCAACCATCAGAATGGATTGAAATCCCTAATTTGAAAGTAACAATTGTGTTTATTTATGTTAGAAATTGAAACTGGGGTAAATAGATAGGGCTGATTGCTTATGTATTCATATACACAGTGTCACAGTTCTAAGCCCTGCAATTGGGTTGAAGGAGGTGTTCTTAAAGAGGAGTTCCACCCAGGGGGGCCATCAAAAAAAAAAAAAATTAAAAGTCAGCAGCTTCAAATACTGCAGCTGCTGACTTTTAATTGGACACTTACCTGTCCCTGGGTCCAGCGATGCGGGGGATCGAAGCCCCGCTCGTCCCCCCCCCCCTCCGCTCGTCGGCGCCGGCATTTCAACTGCGGGCGCCGGGCTGTGGCTTCACAGCCTGGCACCCACTGCACATGCACGAGCGGCGCCCTGCGCGCCGTGATTGGCCGCTCAATCACCTGGGACCTGTAATGGATCCCAGATGATTGACAGGAGGGAGGGAGCAGAGCGGAGCCCTTCCTGTGCCGAGGAGGAAGTGATGTCACCAGCCCAGGCAAAGGAAGAGGCAGACTACGAGGGACCACCTAGCAACAGGCATTTAGAGGTAAGTGAAAAAAAAAATATCCAAATTTTTTTTTGTTTTTTTTTTTAGAATTTTTTAGATATTTTTGTTTTTTTGGGTGGAACCCCACTTTAAGGATACAGTTTTAAGTGGTTGTATACCTTTATTTGTAATTTTTACCTACAGGTAAGCCTATAATAATAGACACCCACAGTGCGGCTCGGCCCCGTTCACCCCCCCGCTCCCTCCTCACAGGCTTTTATTGTCAATGGCTCCAGCTGCTAACACTGCAGCCTGTGAGGAGAGGAACACAGACAAGCACCACTGCAGATGGCCACATCACTGGATCAAGATAGGAAATTATAAGGGGGGTGAGAGGGTGATAAAACTACTGAGCAAGCCAACAGGTGTGCCCCCATAGCAGATGGCTTGCCATTGGGGCACACAGAGAAGAGGAGGAGCCAAGAGCGCCTGCGGGGGACCACAGAAGAGGAGGTTTGTGGCCACTATGTGGCCAGGTAAATATATAACATGTAACATGTATAACATGTTATTTTTTTTTTTTTTTTTAATGTTTCCTTTACCAGCGCTGTAACTTTCTATGCATAAATAATCCAGTAAAGATACCCCTTTGACACTATATTTTGTTTTAATGCCTATACTTGAAGATTTCTGTACTACTCGGAACATATACAGTATTTACCAAAGTAAAACATGGTCACATGGAGTGAAAAGTTGCTGACATATAATAATGCCAATAATAGCTACAGAAGGGGAAATGCAGAATGACATACAGAGTATGCCCATGGTACTTTGTTGACATTTTTAGGTCGTATCTCATACACCCAGGGACCTCAACTGGTTAGTTAATGGGGTTTTTTATATAGTTATTTTCTAACTATCAAGGTGAATGTGATCAGTTTATGTTTATATGTATATATGGTTGCCCCCATGTATATGTACTGTACATGGGGGCAACCATATTTTCTCTTTATATAGACAAGACTTCTTCCCGGGTAGTGCTGAGTACAACACAGTGATTATTATTATTATTGCTCCTCTCTCTCAGCAATGACTATGAGTCAAGTGTAACTGACTGAAAAGAGCAGACAGAGACATTATAAGGCAGAGACATTATTTCAACAGTGTGAGATGCTCATAACATTTAAAAAATGCAGCCAATCGATAAATATAAAACTTTTAGGCCTTCGTTTCACTATTTTGTAACAGTAGCCAACGTACCACTGATAGACCTGCCAGAGGGAGGGATTCTGAACACGCCAGTTTCTTCACCACATGCCCGGAGACCGTTGTGGTAAACATTTTGACAATGTTAGAGAACTCTCCAGAATTCTCCGGTACAAGGACTTTCTGCAAAGCAAAAATGAGGATGCTTTTAATGTATTGCAAATAGGGCTGCGGAAATTAACAATTAATTCCTCGATTAATCATTCATTTTTTTGATCGGTAAGCTGCCTGCACTGGGGGCCACTTTGGGCCAAGCTGTGGCTGCGGCACAGCACTCCGCTCCCTCCTCCCCCTTCTTCACTATATGTCATACACAGTCTGAGGGCATCTCCCGCTGTGTGTCTCCGCGCTGTTAGAAAAGTCCCACCCTCCTAGATCAGCTCGTGTGATAGGCGCAGTGTTCTGTCTATCACATGAGCTGATCTAGGAGGAGGGCGGGACTTTTCTCACAGCGCGGCCAAAGTTTTCACACTCAGCTCCGAGACACACAGCGGGAGATGCCCGCAGACTCTGTAATACAGGCACAGGCACTGACTACAGTGAGGCTGTGATTATGGGCACGGTAAGACTGCATTATGGGCACGGTAAGGCTGCCATTATGGGCACGGTGAGTCAGCATTATGGGCACGGTGAGACAGCATTATGGACACGGTGAGACAGCATTATGGGCACGGAGAGACTGCGATTATAGGCATGGTGAGGCTGCAATTATGGGCACAGTGAGGCTGCGATTATGGGTGGGGTGAGGCTGCGATTATGGGCACGGTAAGTCTGAGATTATGGGCACGGTAAGTCTGAGATTATGGGCACTGTGAGACTGCATCATGGGCACAGAAAGGTTGCGATTATGGGCACGGTGAGGCTGCGATTATGGGCACGGTAAGGCTAAGATTATGGGAACAGTGAGGCTGAGTTTATGATGTGTGACGTCCTAGCCATGCCCCGCTATGTCCGGCTTCGGCGGTTGCCATAACAACGGTGCTAAATCAGCTAAAAGTAGTTGGATCTGTATGTGCGTTATAATTAATCGAAATTAGCCGATTAATCGATTAAAAAAAATCAATTAATCGAACACGAAAATTTTAATCAGTAACAGCCCTAATTGCAAACATACTTTACAGAAGTGTACCTGTAATTGGTAGATAGTGTCAGACATTTTGTAAACATAAACTATGTTTAGCTTACCACTATCTGACATCATTGTAACATGATAATGTGGTTACACAGTATTATCTGCAAAATGTTACATACAAATAGTGTGTCTTTATTAAATGAGTTGTAGAATTTTTTTTCTGTCATACCTGATACCTGACCTCTGGCAAGGACTTCATGTACCAATGCGGTGGGTAACTTACCGTCTTGAGAAGGGGGTTCTGTATTAAATTGTCTGCAGCAGATTTGGTGCTACAATATAAAAATCACAGAAAAAACTGACTTATTGGTTACTCAACAACAATAACTACTCTATCATCTCAGCACTGGTGATGAACAAAATTTAGTTTGACCAAATGTTTAAAAGTTTCCAAAATCAAATGGAACTAAAGTCGATGGAAGATCATTTTTCATGTTCATGCTTCTTATGTTATTTGGTTGGCTGCTAGGAAAGCTATTATCACCCCAATGGAATGGGAAACACACAAACACACTCTCCTGCAGTGCAATGTCTCTTTCTCAAGGTGCACCATTTCAAACTTATTGGCTGAAAAAATGTATTACCTAAAAGTAAATAAAAACTATACCTAACTCTTGAACATTCATTACGGGCTTCCCATGCCATCAGATGACAGAATGTCTATTGGCCCTTCAAAGGGCCAAGAGTGACCATTAAAAATGTTCCTGTTCAAAATTCCAGTAAGAAAATTTTGATCTCTGCAAATGTGAATTTCAACACCTCTTAGTACACACAGGGGATCATTTACTATAGCGCTGAAAAAAGATCCTGCAGTCCCAGAAAATAGCGTCCAATTAAGGCCAATTAAGACTTCAACTCTCAGAAACTGAGCGCTATTGCAAATGGAAAGTAGCGCTATTGTGGGCAAAAATGCCTGTCAGATCACATACGTGGGAATACTGGAAGTCAATGGGGCTCGAACCTGCAAAATCCAAAGTTCTCACTGAAGGCTTATATGCAAGTACTTTGCCATAAAAAGTATATCGGGACCTGGGTCCTGCCCCAGGAGACATGTATCAATTGGAATTTTTTTTTTTAAAACGGACGTTTTTTCAAGAGCAGTGATTTTAATAATGCTTAAAGTGAAACAATAAAAATTTAAAAATTCCTTTAAATATCGTTCCTGGGGGTGTCTATAGTATACCTGTAAAGTAGCGCACCTTTCCCATGTTTATTACTGTACCGCAGCAAAATTACATTTCTAATGGAAAACATCTCATTTAAAATTGATCACGGTTGTAATGAATTGCCGGTTCCCGGCAATATAGAGTTAAAATTAGAGAGAAAAACAGTGTAGGTTCCCCCCCACGGTCCATACCAGGCTCGAAGATATTAAGGGAAACTCCACGCCATTTAAAAAAAAAATGGCGTGGGGTCCCCCCCAAAATCCATACCAGACCCTTCAGAGGTCCCCCCCTCCTGAACCGTACCAGGTCACATGCCCTCAACATGGGGAGGGTGCTTTGGGGTCCCCCCCAAAACACCTTGTCCCCATGTTGATGGGGACAAGGGCCTCATCCCCACAACCCTTGCCCGGTGGTTGCGGGGGTCTGCGGGTGGGGGGGACTTATCGGAATCTAGAAGCCCCCTTTTATAAGGTGGCCCCCAGATCCCGCCCCCCCCATGTGAATAGGTATCGGGTACATTGTACCCCTACCCATTCACCAAAAAAAGCAGTAAAATATGACAAAAGACAATAGCCGGTTTTTGACAATTTCTTTATTAAAAATGTCTTCTTCTTTCCCCGCTTCTTCCTCCGGTCTTCTCCATCTTCCTCCAGCTTCTTCTTCCCCCAGCTTCTTCCACCATCTCCCTCTGCTTCTTCCTCTGGTCTTCTCCATCTTCCTCCGGCTTCTTCTTCCCCCGGTCCATCCGGTCTTTCTCCTCCGCTGCTCCCGCTGAACATTCAAAAAATGAACCTCCTTCGATGTTGTGATGGGGCAGATGACGTGACTCCGAGAACCCACCCCTTGTGACTTTACCACATGTGGCATGATGTATCAGTGATGTCACAAGGGGCGGGGTCTCCTGATGACGTCATCTGCTGTGTAAGCGGCGGAGGAGAAAGACCGTAGCCGGAGGAAGATGGAGAAGACTGGAGGAAGAAGTGGAGGAAGATGGAGAACGAAGCAGG
This sequence comes from Lithobates clamitans, assembly GCA_037952925.1. Classification (NCBI taxonomy): domain Eukaryota; kingdom Metazoa; phylum Chordata; class Amphibia; order Anura; family Ranidae; genus Lithobates; species Lithobates clamitans. The sequence continues at coordinate 2,656,289 of JBBGZY010001263.1, forward strand.
GGAAGAAGAAGCTGGAGGAAAAAGGATAAAACCAAAGGAAGACCGGAGGAAGGAGCGGGGGGAAGAAGAAGCTGGAGGAAGACCGGAGGAAGGAGTGGGGAAATAAGAAGACATTTTAAATAAAGGAATTGTCAAAAACCAGCTATTGTCTTTTGTCAAATTTCAGTGCTTTTTTTGGTGAATGTGTAGGGGTACAATGTACCCGATACCCATTCACATGGGGGGGGCGGGATCTGGGGGCCCTCTTGTTAAAAGGGGCTTCCAGATTCCGATAAGCCCCCCGCCCGCAGACTCCCATAACCACTGGGCAAGGGTTGTGGGAATGAGGCCCTTGTCCCCATCAACACCAAAGCACCCTCCCCATGTTGAGGGCATGTGGCCTGGTACGGTTCAGGAGGGGGGCACTCTCTTGTCTCCCCCTCTTTTCCTGCGGCCTGCCAGGTTGCGTGCTCGGATAAGGGTCTGGTATGGATTTTGGGCGGACCCCCACGCCATTTTTTTTTCAATTTTGTTGCAGGGTTCTCCTTCATATTCATACCAGATCTGAAGGGTTTGGTATGGATCTTGGGGGGGACCCCGACGACATTTTTTTTTTTACATTTTGGCGTGGAATTCCCCTTAAAATCCATACCAGATCCGAAGGGCCTGGTATGCACTGGGGGGAGGGGGACCCTACGCCGTTCTTTTCCTTGATTTTTGAATAGCTGATTTTTTTTATTCCACACCATAATATTATTGAATAAATACATACCATTGCATGCATTTGAAGAGTTACAATGAGGGAATAAACCAAACTGATGTGCATTCGCTAATTATGCTGCTGAGTACAATGTATATTTTCAGGAGGCGATACCATTGGTGGGATTCAAACCCATGGTAGCAGGGCATACCACTACGCTATGGTGCTGAACACAATCATACATAGAAAATACTATTACTAATGTTAAATTATTTTTATTGTATACAATGTTTTGCATTTGAGACATTAATATTATGGTACCAACCATGCTCATGTGCCATTGGGTAGGGATGAGCCAAACACCCCCGGTTCGGTTCGCACCAAAATTTTTGTCGAAGAGGCCAAAAATTTGTGCGAACATCATCAAAGTCTATGGGACACGAACATGAAAAATCAAAAGTGCTCTTTTTGAAGGCTTATATGCAAGTTATTGCCATAAAAAGTGTATGAGGACCTGGGTTGTGCCCCAGGGAACATGTATCAATGCAAAAAAAAGTTTTAAATAAAAAACTGCAGTTTTTTCAGGAGCAGTGGTTTTAATAATGCTTAAAGTGAAACAATAAAAATGAAATATTCCTTTAAATATGGTGTCGGGGGGTGGGGGGTCCTTAGTATGCCTGTAAAGTAGCACATCTTTCCCATGTTTAGAACAGTACCACAGCAAAAGGACATTTCTAAAGGAAAAAAATGTCATTTAAAACTGCTAGTGGCTGTAATGTATTGTCGGATCCTGGCAATATAGATAAAAATTATTGATTAAAACAGCGTGAGTTCTCCCCCCTGTCCATTACCAGACCCTTCGAGTCTGGTATGAATATTAAGGGGAACCCTGCATTAAAATAAAAAAAATTGCGTGGAGTTCCCCCCAAAATATTAAGGGGAACCCCGCATCAAAAAACTAAAAAATTCTGGGGGTGTCTCCCCAAAATCCATACCAGGCCCTTTAGGTCTGGTATGGATATTAAGGGGAACCCTGCACCAAAATTTGAAAAAAAATGGTGTGGGGGACCCTTATCCGAGCACGCAACCTGGCAGGCCGCAGGAAAAGAGGGGGGGGGGGGCGATAGAGTGCCCCCTCCTCCTGAACAGTACCAGGCCACGTGCCCTCAACATGGGGAGGGTGCTTTGGTGTATCCTGTAAAGTAGCGCACCTTTCCCATGTTTATTACTGTACCGCAGCAAAATTACATTTCTAATGGAAAACATCTCATTTAAAATTGATCGTGGCTGTAATGAATTGCCGGTTCCCAGCAATATAGAGTTAAAATTAGAGAGAAAAACGGTGTAGGTTCCCCCCCACTGGTCCATACCAGGCTCGAAAATATTAAACGCCACGCCAATTTAAAAAAAAAATGGCGTAGGGGTCCCCCCCAAAATCCATTCCAGACCCTTCAGAGGCCCCGCCTTCTGAACCGTACCAGGCCACATGCCCACAACATGGGGAGGGTGCTTTGGGGTGTGACCACATCCCCATATTTTTTGATAATGTTTTTTTGAAAATGTTTAGGTGTTTTTAAATTAGCCTTGCTGGAGGTAAATGTCTTTTTTGCATGTGTGCGCTGTAATATTTTCTTCTACTGTATGGTCTTATGGCTGCACCATCTTTAATGCATATTTTAGGGTGCGCCCCCCAAATATCTTGTTTTATATTGTATGGATTCTGACCAAATCCCTTTGGGTGCAGAGCACCCCACTCCCTCACTAAAGTACCTCTCATTAGTGTCCACTTGTGTCATGGGTGGAGACCTTAAGATTTTCCCATTTAGAAGAGTGTAATGCTCTCATGGTTCAGAGATGCAGGATCTCCCAGTCCATGGATAGTGTAGGACCCACTGATTATGGGGTACTTTGTCGCAGTAAGTGGGCTTAGCACCATATAGCAATATGGTGTGACCAAATCCCCATATTTTTTGATAATGTTTTTTTGAAAATGTTTAGGTGTTTTTAAATTAGCTTTGCTGGAGGTAAATGTCTTTTTTGCACGTGTGCGCTGTAATATTTTCTTTTACTCTCAATCATGCCACCCATCTGCCATTTTTCAAGGGGGGACAAGAAAGAGAAGGTGAAGGAGACCACCTTACTACTCCACATAACTGCCTTGAACTGATGTGCATGGAAACCACACATTTCCCTACAGTGAGTGAAATTCCTCTGGAAAACCCTGACTATACACTTTTTGTGGATGGTTCCAGATATGCAGATGAAGGAGGCAAGTACCACACAGGTTATGCTGTGACCTCTGAATTTGAAATCCTACAAGCAGGAGCATTACCACCAACTGTATCTGCTCAGGAAGTAGAGCTCCAAGCCCTCACTACAGCATGTAAGATAAGGGAGGGTAAAAGAGCCAACATCTACACAGACTCAAGGTATGCCCTTGGAGTAGCTCATGATTTCGTTATTATCTGGAGGGCCAGAGGGTTTTTGACAGCAGCCTGAACACTGATGAAACACGGCCCAGCCATTAAGCATTTCATGGATGCACTACTCCTGCCTGACCAAGTGGCTGTCTGAAGGTTAAAGCACATGGCAAACTGAATTCACAAGAAGCCAGAGGGAACCACTTGGCGGATATAGCTGCCAAACAAGCAGTGAAAAACCAAAGAAAAATGGCCGAAGTGGCCGAAGAGGAGAGTGAATCCCCAACGCAGATGCTTTTGGCAGTGCATGTGCCATCTGACGAGCAATACCTAGCCTCTATGCAAGGGGCTGCTCACACAGAAGAAAAGTTGGAATGGATCGATAAAGGAGCAGACTACGATGGAGATCTGTATTTGATGAAAGGGAAAACTTGTTTACCAAGATATATGTATCCAGCAGTTGTCCAATGGGCGCATGGACCTGCACATCTCTCTAAGAACTTAATGAATTCACTGATCAGCAAATACTACTGGGCCCCAGGGATAACCACCTTAACCAGAAATTACTGCGCCTCATGTGCAGTATGTGCGAAATTCAATCCGGGGAGAACAGAAAAGACACTGCAGAAGCATTTGGCAAAACCCCTCTATCCGTTCCAGAGGATACAGATTAATCATATACAGATGCCAAGAAGTGGCCGATATGAATATGCCCTAGTGGTGGTGGACATGTTCTCTTGCTGGCCAGAAGCCTATGCCGTTACAAACATGACAGCCAAGACCATGGCTAAGAAACTACTGAGTGAGATAGTATGTAGATTTGGGGTCCCAGAGGTGATAGAAAGTGATCAGGGCCCAGCCTTCACAGCAACCCTTACAAAAGAGATTTGGGCAGCACTGGGGGTTCAGTTGGCTCTAAACACCCCATACCACCCTCAAAGCAGCGGGAAGGTAGAAAGGATGAATAGGACTCTAAAAAACAGGATGTTAAAGATGGCCAAAGAGACTAACATGAGTTGGCCAGACAGTTTGCCAATTGCCCTGTTCAGTGTCAGACACCCCCCCCCCCCCCGGGGGAAACATGCCCTATCCCCTTATGAAATTTTGTTTGGTTCAGCCCCCAGACTTGGCTGTTACTTTCCACAGAAGTTGCAGTTACAATCTGATGTTGTAACTAGCTATGTCACACGTTTGTCTAGAGAATTAACCAATATCCATTCTCTAGTGTTTTCCTCCATTCCAGATCCAGAGATAGACTCAGAAACCCACAGTCTTCAGCCAGGAGACTGGGTGTTAGTGAAGAAATTCATGAGGAAAAATTCACTTGATCCCCGATTTGAAGGACCATTCCAGGTGCTGCTGACCACAGCTACATCAGTCAAGCTAGAAGGGAAAAGCACCTGGATACACGCCTCCCACTGCAAGAACAAGACAAGACTCTGCACCATAATGATTGTGTTGTATATCCTTTTTCTAATAAGTTTGATAAAAGCTCAGCAGATGGCTATCACCAAAACAGGTACTCAATCACTAAGATGAATGGCACCACCACATTTTGGTACAATTCATCCAACACACAAGTGGTTGCGTTTACCTTTGATTTCTGTAGTATAATACCCAGATATTGCAATAGGTATAGACCAGGTTGGGCACAGCGGGCTTGCATGACACCCAGCCCGGATCAGATATATACATGTGTAACGGATGATTTTTGGGGACAAAACTGTGACCATTGGGGATCAGTGGGATGGAGTACTGGAGCAGGCTGGGGGTATCAACTACAGAGCGCCTTAAATAGGAAAAATAACATGGGGAAGCCCCTCATTAAGCGTATGTCTATCTGGAAGTCAGGGTGCAGTGATGACAGCGAAAGACTTGTCTTAAACATTGAGAATCCCACCCCCGGTGATGCAGGACTTTACTGGTTAGTCAGGTACCCATCGTATGGCAAGATTTCATCTTGAAAGACATGTATAACATATCAAAACCAATAACAAATCCCCTTAAACCTTCCACCACTGCTATAAAAGACATGATAGCAATGGCAAACCCAACCTTTGAAGAGACAATGGCAGCTGAAACCGGGTTCTCTGACACTAATCTGTGGCTTGAGTGGATGAGATTCAGTGCAAACCAACATAACAGAAGTAATTGCTATGTTTGTGGTAGTGCCAGGCCACATTTAGGGACAGTCCCTCTCCAGATCCCACAAGACAGTGAGGAATGTTTCCTCAGCCTGTTCACTAATACATCCACCAATCACTCTGCGTGCGAAATGTGGAAAAAGGAGTATCCTATAGTTACCAAAATCCCGAAGCCTGAAGAGGGCATCACCATATATCCCGGGAACTACACCTGTTACGCTAACTACCATGGTAAGGGAAGGTTCCTGGGTAACTTCACCGAAGAATACTGCTCTACCTACAGTGGTGTCTCGGGGAAGTTAACACAGAGCCAAACTCAGTCCCTTGGTAACATATACTGGATCTACGGGGACCTAAAAATCAGGACCAGATTGGAGGGAACCTCGACTGATGAATGTGCCCTTGCAAAGGTCATTATGCTCCTCCATATCCTAACAGAAGATACCCCTGATACATACACTGACCCAACACCCAGTCACAGGAGGAAGCGGGCAGCTCCCTCCAGAAGCTTTGACCCTCATGTGTACATAGATGCCACAGGGGTCCCAAGGGGGGTCCCTGATGAATTCAAGGCCAGGGACCAGGTAAAAGCTGGTTTTGAGTCTTTGATCCCCATAAAAATTGTTAACAAGAATGTAGATTGGATTAACTACATATACTATAACCAACAGAGATTCGTGAATTACACTAGGGATGCCCTCCAGGGAATTGCTGACCAGTTAGCCCCCATTTCCTACATGACATTCCAGAACTGGATGGCCTTAGACATGGTGTTACCTGAGAAAGGAGGTGTCTGTAAAATGATAGAAAAAACAGGAACCTGTTGCACCTACACTCCTGATAATACTGGCCCAAATGGTAAGGTTACTCTAGCTATAAAGAAATTAGAAGATCTGTCATTGGAGTTGAAGAAGAACTCAGGTATCACAGACCCGTGGGATCAATATTTTAGCTGGATGAGTGGGTGGCAAAAGGTGCTCGCCCAGATAGGGGTAACAGTATTAATAATCCTAGTTCTTTTAGCCCTGACTGTATGTAATCCTACTGTATCCTACCATTTGTAAAGAAGTTAATGAGCAAGGTTGTAGACAACAGCGCACCTACATTTCTCCACCAAGAAGAGGAGGACCCTCTTATGATGGAAGAAGATAAACCCCTCACCCCTCTACAGTCACTCCCTGTCCATAATCTCACAATCCTATAGGGTTATAGGGATAGGTAGCGCCTGACTGCCCTTCTCTAGCAATATTGAGGGGGGTAGTGAACTAGTTGCTGCCCGTCTCTATATACAGCCTAAAAGAGTTGCTGAGGAGAATGGTGAGTAGGACCTTTAGTATGAGGGACAAAAGAAAATAGCCATTTTAGGAGGGACTGTGGAGGAATGTAATGAACATAATGATAATCAGAAAATGCCTATTCTCTTATGTGTATACATGATTCTATGCAACTCCTTACTTATTATATAGTAAACAGCTTAGCTCTGCTTTGGAACTAAAGATGGCGCCTACACCCTGCTGCCTATGCACTGGAGGTATGAGGAAGTAAAGAGAAGAATCAGCAACAACCAAGCCTCCAGCATCAAGTTTCTACATTCTTCCTGTATTTCAGCCACTAAGATGTGCCTTTTAGACTGCTAACCACATTTACATAGTAGTGATGTATACACTATTGTTCTTTGTGTATAAAGCGTTGGGCACCGCCCTGCAATAAACAGAGATGAGGAAGTAATCGACCTGAGCAGATGTCAGAGTGGTTACTCCCGGCGTGCATGCACATCTACATTTCATAATTAGGAGCAGCAGCAGACATCTAACCTTGAAACCAATTGCGGTTCAGATCCATCACAGTGCTGTTTGGTATCTCTTACACAGCCATGGAACATGACCATCCGTTGACGTGACACGTCAGAAAATAAAGGGTTAGGCTCTGCGTGTGACGTTCATACCAGACCCAAAGGGCCTGGTAATGGCCTGGGGGGGAACCCCACGCCATTTTTATTAATTTTTGGTGTGTGGGGTCCCCCTCCGAATCCATACTAGGCCCGAAGGGCCTGGTATAGACCTGGGGGGGGACCCCATGCAGTTTTTTGCAATTTTTTTTGGCTGGCTTTTTTTTTTCCTTTCAGTGGGGAAGCCACTGACAGCTGAAGATTCATTGGTTGTTAAGGATGCGGCAGCTGGCTTCCCGGCCTCCCAGTTTGCAACCAGCTATATCCAGTGTTAAAATAATAGCCGCAAAAATCATCAAAAATCACATCACAATTGCAACAGTTATGTTTCTGGTGTGGTTCTATTTAAATCCATTACCCGCAGATCGCGTGAAAAATGTCCCTGACCTTTTCCAAAAACGACATGGCCGCAAAACGCATAGATGTGAACTAGTACCATAAGAAACCATGTTAAATGGACTGTAGAGAGTTTCTGAAAACTGCAAAATGCACTCAAAAATGCATAGGTGTGAACCTAGGGTCAGGGCCAGTTCACACTGGAGTGAGAGGAGAGGCTCTTTACAGGTGCTATTTTTAGCGCTATAGCGCCTGTAAAGCGTCTCCAGTGTGAAAGCAGCCCAAGATAAAAAAGATCTTACACTTCCCCAAAACCACCACCCCCAAAACTAATTAAAAAGAAAAAAGAAAAGAAAAAAAAAACAATCAAGCTCAATGTATTTTTATTTTGCCAGTAGAAACAAAATTATGTACATTCATTTACTAGCTTCAAAAAAAATTCTATAGGAACACATAATACTATTTGCAACTGTGTTAGCCCTTGGCTATGTGCATCAAATCTCCAACTACAGGACAAAGATCGAAATCCATTTGCAGCCACATAAACAAAGCAACAGTTTTCGAAGCAAATGTACCTGTTCAATGTAAACCCTACAATTTTAAATGTCCAAGTCCCTGGGCATGATTAGTGCTAACAAACATTAATATCAGTCCCTGGCTGCAATGAGCTTCCAATCTAAAGTCCAAAACTAACTTTCTTACATTAGAGACTATTTTGACAGGAGACAAATAAAATACCAGCATGTCTTTGGATTGTAGTGAGAAACTGACACAGGGAGAACATATAAACTTCAAACAAGCATTAGCATGTTGGTGAATTGAACCAGCAACCCCAGTGCTGCTAGAGAGTATTGCTACCCACTTAGCCAGCAGGCAGCCTCATACATGTTCTCTGCATCTCTATGGTGTGAACCAGCCCTAAGTCCATAGCCATGCTCAGTGTCACAAGCAATATAGAATATATTGGCCTAAGTATTGGGATGCCTGCTTTTAAACGCACATGAACTGTAATGGCATCCCAGTCTTAGCCCGTAGGGTTCAAACTTCATTTGGCCCACCCTTTGCAGCAGTAACAGCTTTAGCTCTTTTGGGAAGGCTGTCCACAAGGTTTAGGTGTGTGTCAATGGGAATGTTTGACCATTCTTTCAAGTGCATATGTGAGGTCAGGCACTGATGTTGGACGAGAAGGCCTGGCTTACGGTCTCCACTCTAATTCATCCCCAAGGTGTTCTTCGATAGAACACCTTTTGGCTGAATTAGAGCAGACTGCGAGTCAGGCCTTCTCATCCAACATCAGTGCCTGGCCTCACAAATGCACTTCTGGAACAATGGTCAAACATTCCCATAGACACACTAAACCTTGTGGACAGCCTTCCCAGAAGCTGTTCTAGCTGCAAAGGCTGGGCCAAATCAAAATTTAACCCTACGGACTAAGACTGGGCTGCCATTAATGTCCATGTGTGTGTAAAGGCAGGTGTCACAATACTTTTGACTAGATAGTGTATCTGGCAAGATTTACAATGGTGGTGGAACCCTCTTACACATAAATACTACATTTAGACATAGTTTTAGGACCTGGTAGATGAGAGAATTTCTCTACATGAAGCAGCATGTTTGGGATTTGAACCCAGACAGAAGCTTAGGGATGGTAAGCAGAAGTTCTAACCTCTAAGCCATGGAGCTGCCACATGTGAAGAACCTCCTACACATAAATACTGTATTTCTTTAGACATACAGGTGATGGAATTACATTACTCAAGAGCTATTCTTCTTGATTTATTCTGTGATATTTGGTGGTTCTTTGTGGGTCAGTGTAGAATAGTGATATTACCCTCACATTTTTGGGAATTACATTTTGATTTCTGATGTTGGTACGCATATCACATTTTTTGGGCTCAAATTGTGATTTTTTTGGAAATAATAAAAACCACAAGAAAAAGTGACTCAATTTAAATTTGCATCAGCAATGTTATTGTTTGTGGTTTGTAAAGACACCTGTGTGAGTTTGGGTAAAGATTGTTGTGAGATGGAGAGTAATAAGTGAAAGTGACAGAGAAAAATATATTTTACCAAAACATCAAAATATTCCACATTCTAGCATTTTTTTAAAAACAAAATATTTGAAGTAGAAGCAACAATGTTGCAAAGGAAAATTTATTTCAGAGAAAGATGCATTTCATCTCAACATTAAAAGGATTTATTTGTGAAAGTTCCATTAGAATCAATGGCTAAAACTTGCATTGGACTATAATAGCGACGATTTTCACTTCCAAAAAAATGCTCTTTAACTCAGCGTTCATTTTCATATTTACTATGGCGCCTTGTAAAAAAGACACTGGAGCTAAAATAAGAGCTATTTGCAGGTCTGAGCATGCTCAGTTGTGTTGGCACCTAGTTGTACAAAAACGGGGAATTTATCTCTTCTCAGACTTTTAAAGATATTTCAGTTTAGAAATCACTTTTTCACACAGTTTAAAAGCAGATTATCTTTAAATAATATACTGCATATTTCAGTACTATTTAGGCAATTATATCATGCTCTAAACATTATTTCCATGTGCAATTCTCCAGGTTTTAGCAGAGTAAAGCCCCGTACACACAATCGGATTTTCTGACAGGAAATGTTCGATGTCAGGCTGTTGGCGGAAAATCCGACCGTGCGCATGCTCCATCGGACAATTCTTGTTGGACTTTCCGCCAACTAATGTTGGCTAGCAGGTTTTCAAATTTTCCACCAACAAATGTGTGTTGTCGGATTTTCCGATCATGTGTACACAAGTCCGTCGGACAAAATTCCAAAGTGCAAACACGCATGCTTGGAAGCAAGGACAAGCCAGAAGCGGTTGGTCTTGTAAACTAGTGTTCGTAATGGAGAATCAACATTTGTGACGTGGCAAATTATGAAATCTCGAAATGCAGCGCACATTCTCTTTATTCTTCTTTAATGGGATAATAATGAAGCTGCTTTGCTGGTGATATTGATAGAGTTATTGCAAACTAATTTTCAAAGGCTTTTTTTCTGGTGATATCAAGCATAATATTATTATGCTTTTTATGTTTTTATTTGGGCAAGTTACCACAATGCCAATATCTCGTATTTTTTAAGATCAAAGCTAAACTATGTTGGTGTCCCTTGTTAATTTTACATTGTATTTTTGAAAATGTACCTGCCTACTCTCAAACTGTCATTTGAAGTAAAACACATAGCCAAGTATTATTCTACACATTTTTTTATTGTGCATTAAAAAAAGGAAACAAATAAAATTAGACATGCTATCTGCCAGTAGAATTTAACCAAAAAGTGCATTCTATGCATCTAAAAATATGGAAAATATACCAAATCAAATCATTATTCAACCAAAAAATTATGTCAAAGCAGCAATAACTCCAAGGCCAATAATAAATAACATGTTATCTCCTCTGATTCCGCAACATGTCTGGTTGACGAACGGCCGTTCAGAAACGAACTGAAAAGCTTGCAATTAAAATCGCAAACTGAAAAGCGATAAATGAAAAGCGCAAAAAGAAAAGCGCACATCAACACTCACCAAACCTCTACTAACTCGAAATTAGCAGAAGGAGCCCAAAGGGTGGCACTAAAGAGCTGAAAAACCACGTAGTACGTCTAGTACGTCACTACGTTAGTAATTGTTGGCCAACAATTGTGTGACCGTGTGTATGCAAGACAAGTTTGAGACAACGCCCTTCGGACAAAATTCCACGGTATTGTTGTCGGAAAGTCCAATCGTGTGTACGAGGCTTTAGGGTTTGGGCGCTATTTGGTTACAGGGAACTATAGTAAATTCGATTTTGGGAGTATTTTCTCACCAGCGCTATAGTGAATACCGTTTTAGAGCTAATTAGCGCTGCAGCGATATAGTAAATGACCCCCTATTTGTGATTTAGTAGCGAATTTTGAACAGATTATGCTGATTTGCACATAATTAGTTATTTTTGCACAAGAATTAATATAAGAATATTTTCATGTATTTTTGCACAGATTTCAGTAATAAGATAATAATTAGTTTACACAGAAAAGAAACGAAAAACAAAGGGTGTTTGTTAACCACTTCAGCCCCGGAAGGTTTTACCCCCTTCCTGACCAGAGCACTTTTTACAATTCGGCACTGCGTCGCTTTAACTGCTAATTGCGCGGTCATGCAATGCTGTACCCAAACGAAATTTGCGTCCTTTTCTTCCCACAAATAGAGCTTTCTTTTGATGGTATTTGATCACCTCTGCCGTTTTTATTTTTTGCGCTATACGCGGAAAAAGACCGAAAATTTTGAAAAAAAATGATATTTTCTACTTTTTGTTCTAAAAAAAATCCAATAAACTCAATTTTAGTCATACATTTAGGCCAAAATGTATTCGGCCACATGTCTTTGGTAAAAAAAATGTCAATAAGCGTATATTTATTGGTTTGCGCAAAAGTTATAGCGTCTACAAACTAGGGTACATTTTCTGGAATTTACACAGCCTTTAATTTATGACTGCCTATGTCGTTTCTTGAGGTGCTAAAATGGCAGGGCAGTACAAAACCCCCCCAAATGACCCCATTTTGAAAAGTAGACACCCCAAGGAATTTGCTGAGAGGCATGTTGAGCCCATTGAATATTCATTTTTTTTGTCCCAAGTGATTGAATAATGACAAAAAAAAAAAAAAAAATTACAAAAAGTTGTCACTAAATGATATATTGCTCACACAGGCCATGGGCATATGTGGAATTGCACCCCAAAATACATTTAGCTGCTTCTCCTGAGTACGGGGATACCACATGTGTGGGACTTTTTGGGAGCCTAGCCGCGTACGGGGCCCCGAAAACCAAGCACCGCCTTCAGGATTTCTAAGGGCGTACATTTTTGATTTTACTCCTCACTACCTATCACAGTTTTGAAGGCCATAAAATGCCCAGATGACATAAAACCCCCCCAAATGACCCCATTTTGAAAAGTAGACACCCCAAGCTATTTGCTTTGAGGCATGTTGAGTCCATGGAATGTTTTATATTTTGACACAAGTTGCGGGAAAGTGACAAATTTTTTTTTTTTTTTTTTTTTTTTTTTTTTTTGCACAAAGTTGTCACTAAATGATATATTGCTCACACAGGCCATGGGCATATGTGGAATTGCACCCCAAAATACATTTAGCTGCTTCTCCTGAGTACGGGGATACCACATGTGTGGGACTTTTTAGGAGCCTAGCCGCGTACGGGACCCCGAAAACCAAGCACCGCCTTCAGGATTTCTAAGGGCGTACATTTTTGATTTTACTCCTCACTGCCTATCACAGTTTCGGAGGCCATGGAATGCCCAGGTGGCACAAACCCCCCCCAAATGACCCCATTTTGGAAAGTAGACACCCCAAGCTATTTGCTGAGAGGCATGGTGAGTATTTTGCAGCTCTCATTTGTTTTTGAAAATAAAGAAAGACGAGAAAAAAATTTTTTTTTTTTCTTTTTTCAATTTTCAAAACTTTGTGACAAAAAGTGAGGTCTGCAAAATACTCACTATACCTCTCATCAAATAGCTTGGGGTGTCTACTTTCCAAAATGGGGTCATTTGGGGGGGTTTTGTGCCACCTGGGCATTCCATGGCCTCCAAAACTGTGATAGGCAGTGAAGAGTGAAATCAAAAATTTACGGCCTTAGAAAGCCTGAAGGCGGTGCTTGGTTTTCGGGGTCCCGTGCGCCGCTAGGCTCCCAAAAAGTCCCACACATGTGGTATCCCCGTACTCAGGAGAAGCAACAGAATGTATTTTGGGGTGTAATTTCACATATTCCCATGGCATGTTTGAGCAATATATCATTTAGTGACAACTTTGCGCAAAAAAAAATAAAAAATATAAAAAATTGTCTCTTTTCCGCAACTTGTGTCACAATATAAATTATTCCATGGACTCAACATGACTCTCAGCAAATAGCTTGGGGTGTCTACTTTCCAAAATGGGGTCATTTGGGGGGGGTTTGAACTGTCCTGGCATTTTATGCACAACATCTAGAAGCTTATGTCACACATCACCCACTCTTCTAACCACTTGAAGACAAAGCCCTTTCTGACACTTATTGTTTACATAAAAAAATAATTTTTTTTTGCAAGAAAATTACTTTGAACCCCCAAACATTATATATTTTTTTAAAGCAAATGCCCTACAGATTAAAATGGTGGGTGTTTCATTTTTTTTTTTCACACAGTATTTGCGCAGCGATTTTTCAAACGCATTTTTTGGGGAAAAAACACACTTTTTTACATTTTAATGCACTAAAACACACTATATTGCCCAAATGTTTGATGAGATAAAAAAGATGATCTTAGGCCGAGTACATGGATACCAAACATGACATGCTTTAAAATTGCGCACAAACGTGCAGTGGCGACAAACTAAATACATTTTTAAAAGCCTTTAAAAGCCTTTACAGGTTACCACTTTAGATTTACAGAGGAGGTCTACTGCTAAACTTACTGCCCTCGATCTGACCTTCGCGGCGATACCTCACATGCATGGTGCAATTGCTGTTTACATTTGACGCCAGACCAACGCTTGCGTTCACCTTAGCGCGAGAGCAGGGGGGACAGGGGTGCTTTTTTTTTTTTTTTTTTTTTTTTTCTTTATTATTATTATTTTTTTATCTTATTTTTAAACTGTTCCTTTCATTTTTTTTTTTTTAAATCATTTTTATTGTTATCTCAGGGAATGTAAATATCCCCTATGATAGCAATAGGTAGTGACAGGTACTCTTTTTTGCAAAAATTGGGGTCTATTAGACCCTAGATTTCTCCTCTGCCCTCAAAGCATCTGATCACACCAAGATCGGTGTGATAAAATGCTTTCCCAATTTCCCAATGGCGCTGTTTACATCCGGCGAAATCTACGTCATAAAATGCTCGTAGCTTCCGGTTTCTTAGGTCATAGAGATGTTTGGAGCCACTCTGGTCTCTGATCAGCTCTATGGTCAGCTGGCTGAATCACCGGCTGCATTTTCAGGTTCCCTGTTGAGACAGGAGAGCCAGAGAAAAACACGGAAGATGTTAGGGGGGGGGGGGCATTCCCTCCCACTGCTTGTAAAAGCAGTCTAGAGGCTAATTAGCCACTAGGATTGCTTTTACATGAAAGCCGACCGCTGGCTGAAAAGAATGATACCAAGATGATACCTAAACCTGCAGGCATCATTCTGGTATAACCACTCAAAGTCGTGAATGGCATACCTGAAGACAAAAAAATGGTTAACAATAAAGCACAGTAAACGGTAAGGTATAAAAAATTGCATACCTGAAAAGCAAACATGATAAAACATAATAACAATAAAACATTGCAGAATAGAATACAGTAAAAAAGAGCAGAACAATAGAGAGAGAATAGAGAGAGAGAGAACAATAAAACGACAACTATTTTTATTTTATATTTTTGTTTGTGTTTTTTTTTTTTTTTTTTTTTTACACTTTTTTTTGTAACTAACTTTTATAACTGTAACCGGTTCCAGGTTCGGGTCTCTCAAAATGCGATGGCATCTCGGGAGACCCTGTGAAAGTGTGCCTAGTCTGTGCAATGCTGTACCCTACGCTAATACTCAACTAGTGCATGGTAGCGTTCAAAACATTCACCAATGCAAAGACCAGGATTGTCAGGACAGGAGGGACAATAATAGCGGGTGTCATGCCTATATCCGCGCTTGCTGCAGACACAACATCTTTTTTGGGGGGTTCGTTGGGTAGGGGTACTCGGGAAGGACATAAAGAAAATGCCTCTCATGCAGCCGACTGCATTTGGTTGGGGATGTGAATGGGGGAAGTACGGGCGCTGCAGAAGCGGTGGGTTCCCAATTAGGATTGGCGAATGCAGCAGGAAGGGCACTATGGGCACTATGGGCCTGTGTTTGTCTTTTTGGTGGCAGCGGGACACTACTTGTGCTTGCCACCTCACCAGCTTGAACTGCACTTATGGGACTCGCCACGTCACCACGTGTTACTGCAGTGCTGGTTTGACTACGACCGGGGTGTACTAGGCCGCTGGTGCTTGCCAGTTCACCAAAACGCTACCAAAAAACTGTTAGCGATCACAGGGATCCGGCCTGACTCTGCGAACGCTGCAGTTATGCGTTTAGTGTTTTGTAAGTGACAGTGATCGATCGATACTGCACTTGGGTGGGCTGGGCCGGGCGGAGGGGCAAAACGCAGGTGCTAGCAGGTATCTGGGCTGATCCCGCTAACACTGCGTTTTTGGGAACCCTAAACTGCTGGGGACGCTAGTATAGATCTGATCGGATCAGATATTGATGCGATCAGATACTATACCACTAAGAGAGGTGTATGCTGCGTGCGTGGGTGTTAGCGGTACTGGCGCTAACCTGACGCTGCCTGGGGCTGGTGCTTGCCAGTTCACCAAAACGCTACCAAAAAAACTGTTAGCGATCGCAGGGATCAGGCCTGACTCTGCGAACGCTGCAGTTATGCGTTTAGTGTTTTGTAAGTGACAGTGATCGATCGATACTGCACTTGGGTGGGCTGGGCTGGGCTGGGTGGAGGGGCAAAACGCAGGTGCTAGCAGGTATCTGGGCTGATCCCGCTAACACTGCGTTTTCGGGAACCCTAAACTGCTGGGGACGCTAGTATAGATTTGATCGGATCAGATATTGATCCGTACAGATACTATACCACTAAGGGAGGCATATGCTGCGTGCGTGGGTGTTCGCGGTACTGGCGCTAATCTGACGCTGCCTGGGGCGACGCATATCACCGCCGGGCGATCGGGGGGCTAAACCTTTATTCGGTAATAAACGGCGGGTGCCCTGACACTATAAAAAATAAACGAACTAACCAGCGTCAACCGTAACAGTTATACGGTGATCAGTGGTGAAAGGGTTAACTAGGGGGCAATCAAGGGGTTAAAACATTTATTAGATAGTATAGGGGGGTCCCTGACGCTATAAAACGCTGACGGCGAACCTAAATATTTACGTTCCTAACTAGCGTCACCAGCGACACTAATACAGCGATCAGAAAAATGATCGCTTAGCAACACTGGTGACAGGGGGTGATCAAGGGGTTAAAACTTTATTAGGGGGGGTTAGGGGGGTATCCTAGACCTAAAGGGGGGTAATACTCACTGCCCTAACACTAACTGTCACAAACTGACACTATGCAGTAATCAGAAAAAAAAAAAAAAAAAAAAAAAAAAAAAAATACTGCTAATGTCAGTTTGTGACAGGGGGGGGGGGGTGATTGGGGGGGGATCGGGGGGCGATCGGGGGGGGGATCGGGGTGTAAGGTATGCCTGGCATGTTCTACTGTGTGTGTGTTGTGCACTCACTTGTCATCTCTCCTCGGCGCTGGAACGGAAACTGCCAGACCGAGGAGAGATGACATCACATCCTCTGCCTGTGTGAAACGACACACAGGCAGAGGAGGATTCCCATTGGCTGGGAGCGATCGCGAGGGGGGGGCCACGATCGGATGGTCTCCCCCTCGCCTCCCGACGCTCCCAGTCAAATGCCGACCGCCGATGGCACCGGGGGGGGGGTCCGATCGGACCCCCCGCCCGCGGGAGGCAGATCACGTACGGGTACGTGATTTTGCCTGCCCGTGCCATTCTGCCGCAGTATATATGCGGTAGGCGGTCGGCAAGTGGTTAAATTTTTATTGGAATAATTTCTTACTGAGGCCCGGTTCACACCTATGCGAATTAGATGCAGCTTACATTGCATCCAATTCGCATGACATTTTAAACTACGTTCATTTGAATGAGGCTGGTTCACATATGTGCGGTGCATTCGCACTCCGCATTGCCCCAAAAACGTGTACGTATTCTGGGCATTGCGGTGCGAATTTCAAGCACATTATTTATTACTTATTTTGTAGACGCTATAACTTTTGCGCAAACCAATCAATATACACCTATTGTGATTTTTTTTTACCAAAAATATGTAGAAGAATACATATTGGCCTAAACTGTGGAAGAAATTTGTTTGTTTTATATATTTTTGGGGGATATTTATTATAGCAAAAAGTAAAAAATATTGCTTTTTTTTTCAAAATTGTCGCTCTTTTTTTTTATAGCGCAAAAAATAAAAACCGCAGGGGTGATCAAATACCACCAAAAGAAAGCTCTATCTGTGGGGAAAAAAGGACGTCAATTTTGTTTAGGTACAATGTTGCACGACCGCACAATTGTCAGCTAAATCGACGCAGTACAGAATCGCAGAAAATGCTCTGGTCAGGAAGGGGGTAAATCCTTCCGGGGCTGAAGTGGTTAAAACCAATCACACCGTGTTTTTGGAGAGCAGCCAGTATTTCTCCTGCGGTTACCTGTGGGTTTTTCTTTGTATCCTGAGCAATTCTTCCGCCAGTTGTGGCTGCAATCTTTCTTGGTCTACCGGACCTTGGCTTGGTATCAAAAGAGCCCCTAATTTTCCACTTCTTAATAAGTGATTAAACAGTACTGACTGGCATATTCAAGGCTTTGGATGTTTTTTTATATACTTTTCCATCTTTGTAAAGTTTCATTACCTTGTTACGCAGGTCTTTTGACTGTTCTTTTCTACCTTCTCATGGCTCAGTGTCTAGCCTGCTTAGTGCATTTATGTGAGAGCTAACAAACTCATTGACTATTTATACACAGACATTAATTGTGATTTAAAAAGCCACAAATATGGGAAATTAACCTTTTAATTGCC
This sequence comes from Lithobates clamitans, assembly GCA_037952925.1. Lineage (NCBI taxonomy): Eukaryota > Metazoa > Chordata > Amphibia > Anura > Ranidae > Lithobates > Lithobates clamitans. Next base: position 2,674,486 of record JBBGZY010001263.1, read on the forward strand.
ATTTTAACCTGTGTGTGCCACCTTCTGTGTCTGTACCAAGGCCAAACATTCCAGTTGATTAATAATAAATGGCTTCAGCCAAACACTAACCATGAGTGAAAGAAATGTTTTTTGTGTTATCATTCATATTCTCTGAAAATTGGCCAAGAAATCATAAATTCTGCCAGGGTATGTAAACTTATGAGCGCAACTGTATTTACAGTACCTATAGGTAAGCCTTATTAAAGGCTTACCTATAGGTAAAAATCATGCATGGGAGTTTACTCTCACTTTAATGATGTATTAATGATTACAGAGCTGCATTAATTTGTGTCGTTTATATCTGCCTGGAGTTCAGCTTTAAATTAGGTGTTTTGTTTGTATATTACACAGTACCATTTATTAAAATTACTTTGGCTCAGCTAATGATGCAGTAAGATTTATTTTCTTCCTCATACTCCAGGATGTACTCTGGGTAGACCTGGAATTTCTCAAACACCACAAAGATGGATGGATTGAGCATGTTGTCCACGCAGGTGTCGTAGCTCTCAGTGCTATTGTGTTTCTGAGGTGGGCGTCTCATCTTGGAATCACCTATGACAAAGTCACCAACCAACACACGAGCCAGAAACATGGTCCGTGTCCCCTCAGAGTTGGGCTGGGAGTAGTTGTGGGAGTAGGATGCGTCCCTGGCAAAATAACTTCCTGTTGGGAAAAAGTTTACACATTTAATACAAAATGGATTCACCCCCCCTGCAGAATATTGGTAGCTCCTGCTGCATAGTTGGAACAAAGTTTTGTTTTAATGGATCAGATCTGCTCCGCCAGCACATACACAGCAGAAAGAGAATTTATGTACAGGGTGTAAGCTTAGAATTCTTCAACAGACTTTGAACAGTCATTTATTTACATGTTCTTAAAAAGCAGTAAATTCGCTTTAAACCAAGCCTTCCCTGACCTCTGTAGCTGCATATACTGGGAGCAATTAATCCCCAAAATTTACAGTGTAAGCACTGAAGTCATTCAAATTCTTTTCTCTGCAGCTCAGCTCCCCCTTCCCAGCAGTGACTCCCTCCACAACTGGACTCCCCATGCTTTCCATTTTCAGCAGTAATTAGGCAGCTCAGCTACCCCTATCCCCCACCCCATCCCAGCAGGACTCAGCAGCTCAGTTCACCTTGCTCCCTCCTCCCAACAGTGGCTCAGCAGCTCAGCTTACTCTGCTCCCCCTCCCAGCAGTGACTTAACACTTAGCTACCCCCTCCTATTAATGACTCTTCCATTTGCTCTCCTTGCAAACCCTTCTTCTTGTGTTCCTATTCTGTGATTACATCAGAAGGGTAAGAGACTGTCTGAGCCACTGTGCAGCTGCCCAACCACGATTTAGGGGACTTCGGCTTTAAGACTGACCTTGCCCATATACAACACCATTAGTGCCGCAGACACGCCAGTCAAAGTTCTCCTTGCAGATGGCGTCGGTTTTAGAACTGTCTGTGCCGTGAAACAGCTGGCGCTCCTCCACGGGGATACCTAAATTCTTCTTCTTCATCTGATCCTTCTGCCTGAGACCCATGAAAGAAATTCAACAAGTCAGCGTTGTCTAAAGTAGAAGTAACTTTTTTTTTTTTCATAAAACAAAAGATGAACCTTTTTCATGTGCTGTTATGGGTTACACGTCGGAAACATATCTGTGGGATCAACTAAACTGCCCATTCACTAACAGTATCTTTGTAAGAGAGCGGAGGTGAAGTATTGACCATGTTGTGAGAGCTTCATTCATCCTAGGAGAATGCTGCAGAGAATAAAGTCATGTTCTTACAACTTTCTGCAGCATTCAGGACTCTCCCAGTGCCAGAGGAAGCAAAGGACCTTTGATGTTGCTGTGAAGGATGGGGGGGGATTGCTCTTTAATCCATTGTAGCTGAGGTTGTCAAGCTCAAGGCTTCCACCGCTTCTCCTGTAAAAGGGACACTAACAGTTTGATGTGACCAGAACTACAGGGTCTCTTCAAACCTGCAGCTGACCTTGCTAGCAACAAACCTCACTGTGGTCCCAGTGCACATGGCCATCCCAAGAGAAGATCCCTTGAGACTAGAAACAGCAAGGAGCCCACACAAAGCCCACATGAGTTTCTTTGTACTCAACTACCCAAATTGATGAACAGAACACAACACTTTAGCCTCCCAGAGGGCGGCAGCACATAGCTTGAGCATTGGGAATAAATCACAGAAAGTTTGCAGCAACTGAAAGAAGTTGATGAGATGAGAAATGTAGTTTGACTCCTCCTTACCTAGGCAAATAGGGGTGTCTCAGAGTCCCTGCATCTCCACTGGGGAAATGCAAGTAGTCCCATTTGTAAAAGTTCTCTAGTTTGCCCCCTAAGGTAAAGCTACAGCATGCTGGTGTTTTCCACCTACATGATGCTCCGTGCACCAGATTACATATAGAGTAAAACAATTTTGCTTTCCCACTACATAGGAGCGCCTCGCTACAACTCTTTTTTTTTTTTGTCTAATTCTTTTTATTAAGGTTTTAATCAGTGTACATACAAAGTTTAAATCATTGAATTCAAGTAGACATACAGAACAAAAACTGTCCCAAAAAATGAAACCAGCACCTGTGACTAATAAAGCATACTCCTCATTGAAATACAGGATATATATTACATATAAACACGTAAAACTATCCCAAAGCCCCTCCACAGGCTCATGGGGAGGGACATATTTCCTTCTCCCCCCGCTTTGCATGAAATTTAGATTTTAATCTTTGTCTGAACATTCTTTGTGGAATCAATACGAATTTAATTAAAATGATAATTTTTTGGTAAGATGCCCCTCAACAACCCTCATGCTTATAACAATGTATGTTGACAACTATCGTTTTCATATTCTCTCAATATCATTCTCTGAACAAAACCAGATATTATTACAAAATCATTGTTTGAACATATTTGTTGTTAATGTACAATTTCTATGTATAGATTTTAATGTACAATTTCTATGTATAGATATTTACCTCTTTGAATGTGATTTACCTGTCTAGTTGTGGTAATGTATATCCCCCGAGGAAGCCTATCAAATGGCGAAACATGGCGGGATTGCTACACCAGGACAAGCAACTACAATGTATCTACTGTGTGGATATTAAACATGAATTATTGTCATGTTTTTTTAAAGGCTTTATACATTTTATTCTTACCTTTTAACACAATTATGAATAAAAATTATTGAATTTTAATATGTGATTATGACTCCAGTTATTGGCACCTAAAAAATCCCAGCTCTTATATAGGGCACTTCTAGTGTCCTGTTTTCATAATTTTGGGATGCGGTGCCTATGAGATCTCCTCTGACCAATCTATCTTGTTCAACATGTAAAATATTACCCTGAATGAAACCTAATAGATCCAAAAGTGGAGACCCACACCATTTCCAACAGGCATACATAAGAAAATTGCTACAATTGTTGGAAGGCTTCCTCATATCTGCTCTCCCAGGGTGCCTTTCACCTAGCAGGTGCATCCAGAGTGTTCTTTTCCTTAAGGTGTAGGAAAATTGCATGTAGTTCCATTTTTTAAGTTGGGCCATCGGAGGTTGTTTTGGCTCCCCAGTGTACATGTCTTTGTATTCCTCGCTACATTGTACTTCATATACCAAGATACTTTGCTTATATTTGGGTATTGGGTCTTTTTGATGTACAACTTCTGTCTCAGTATTTTGCTGGGCTTCGTTGGGATCTTTGTTAACAATCTTTCTGAGTGTTTTTTTTTTTTTAAACTGAAAATTTCTGTTCAATTTTATACAAGAAGATACAGGACAGGTTTGCGACAAGAGTACACAATCAAAAAGAAATAAGGTGTAAGATACCCATAGGTGCCATAATAATAAACCCAGTCAGGGCTGGTGCTACCACTAGGCAAATTAGGATACCACCTAGGGCGCACTGCTGCCTAGGGCGCCCAGCCACTGGATTCCCTACTCTCCGTCTCCACAGCCGCGCTATTTAAGTTTTCTGTGCTGTATTATAAACACCTCTGTAACAATGTTATAACCTCTAGTGGGCACCAGCGCTGGGCTGAAACGTGCACATCTAGAGGGATGCAAGGAATGCCTCTGCTGCATGTAACTCAGGCAGCCCCTCGGTAGTGTCATTATAGAGGCGCAGCACTGACATGTCCTTGCATAGCGGAAGCAAATGTCCCCTGCGCACCTCTATGATCAATGACCTGTCTGACTCTGGTGAGTCATGTGACCCCTGACCACACCCCCCCATGTCACCGCCATTTGTAGAGGCCGCTCTCCCTCCTGGCCTGTCCTGTACAGCTGCAGCGTGTGCTATAGCCTATAGGAGTAGTGGGCGTTGCTGGGTCGGTGTCTGGTGACAGTTGAAGCCTGGAAGCAGGGATTGTTTCTGGCAGGGTCATTGGATGCATAACCATGGCCGGTGAGTGAAGAACACTGACATTCTACACAGTGCCTTGAAAAAGTATTCATACCCCTTGAAATTTTCCACATTTTGTCATGTTACAACCAAAACCGTAAATGTATTTTATTGGGATTTTATGTGATACACCAACACTAAGTGGAACATAATTGTGAAGTGGAAGGAAAATGATAAATGGCTTTCAACATTTTTTACAAATAAATGTCAAAGTGTGGCATGCATTTGTATTCAGCCCCCCTGAGTCAATACTTTGTAGAACCACCTTCTGCTGCAATTACAACTGCAAGTCTTTTTGGGGATGTCTCTACCAGCTTTGCACATCTAGAGAGTGAAATTTTTGCTCATTCTTCTTTGCAAAATAGCTCAAGCTCTGTCAGATTGGATGGAGAGCGTCTGAACAGCAATTTGCAAGTCTTGCCACAGATTTTCAATTGGATTTGGGTCTGGACTTTGATTGGGCCATTCTAACACATAAATATACTTTGATCTAAACCATTCCATTGTAGCTCTGGCTGTATGTTTAGGGTTGTTGACCTGCTGTAATGCTCCACCCCAGTCCCAAGTCTTTTGCAGACTCTAATGCCCTGTACACAGGACCAGTTTTGTCGTTGGAATAAACTCTGAAGGTTTTTCTGACGGAGTTCCGATGGAATTCCGCTCAAGCTCTCTTGCATACACACGATCACACCAAGTTCCGACCGTCCAGAATGCGGTGACGTACAACAAATATGACGGGACTAGAAAATGGAAGTTCAATAGCCAGTAGCCAATAGCTTCCATCTCCTACTTGCTTCAGAGCATGCGTCGTTTTTGGTGCGTCAGAACTGTCCTTTTGAATTTTCGACAGAAAAAGTCAGATGGGGCATACACATGGTCGGAATATACGATGAAAAGCCCCCATCGGACTCTTTCTGTCGGAAATTCCACTCATGTGTACGCAGCATAACAGGTTTTCTTCTAAGATTGCCCTGTATTTGACTCCATCCATCTTCCCATCAACTCTGACCAGCTTCCCTGTCCCTGCTGAAGAAAAGCATACTCACAACATTATGCTGCCACCACCATGTTTCACGGTAGGGATGGTGTGTTCAGGGTTGTGTGCAGTGTTAGTTTTCCACCACACATAGCGTTTTGCTTTTAGGCCAAAAATGTCAATTTTGGTTTCATCTGATCAGAGCACATTCTTCCACATGTTTGCTGTGTCTCCCACATGGCTTCTCGCAAACTGCAAGTGGGACTTCTTATGGCTTTCTTTCAACAATGGCTTTCTTCTTGCCACTCTTCTATAAAGGTCAGATTAGTGGAGAGCACGACTAATAGTTGTCCTGTGGACAGATTCTCTCACCTGGGCTGTAGATCTCTGAGTTACCATGGGCCTCTTGGCTGCTACTCTGATTAATCCTCTCCTTGCCCGGCCTGTCATGGACGGCCATATCTTGGTAGGTTTGCAGTTGTGCCATAGTCTTTCCATTTTCGGATGATGGATTGAACAGTGCTCTGTGAGATGTTCAAAGCTTGGGATATTTTTTTTATAACTTAACCCTGCTTTAAACGTCTCAACAACTTTATCCCTGACCCGTCTGGTGTGTTCCTTGGCCTTCATGATGCTGTTTGTTCATTAAGGTTCTCCAACAAACCTCTGAGAGCTTCACAGAACAGCTGTATTTAAACTGAGATTAAATTACACACAGGTGGACTCTGTTTACTAATTATGTGACTTCTGAAGGCAACTAGATTTTAGTTGGGGGGTATCAGAGTAAAGGGGGCTGAATACAAATGCACGCTACACTTTCCAGATATTTGTTTGTAAAAAATGTTGAAAACCATTTATCATTTTTCTTCCACTTCACAATTATGTGCCACTTTGTGTTGGTCACATAAAATCCCAATAAAATGCATTTACATTTTTGGTTGTAACATGACAAAATGTGGAAAATTTCAAGGGGTGTGAATACTTTTTCAAGGCACTGTATATACTGTGTAGCGGATATTACAGCCAATGACTTACATTAACACAGATGGGCTGACAGGGAAAAGTTTTGAGTGTCTGCAGCTGTGGGGAATTTCTTCCCCCTCCTCAGTTTTCTCTTCACTAACTGCATATACACAGGCTTTCCAACCTGAAAGAGGGAGAGGGCTGCCTGTCAGTTCCTGAATGGGCTTTTCACCCTCCTCCCTCTCCTCTCACACACACACAGGCTATTCTCTTCCTCCCCTGTGTTCTTATTGGCAGGAGGAAGAAAGCCAATTAAAGAAGCAGTTACAGGAACCAATCAATGGGGCTTTAACAAGCAGTAGCTGAAAGGGAGTCTGGTATATAAAGTTCCAGCACAAAGCTGCTTACTGACTTTTTTTTTTTTTTTTTACATTTTTTATTTAAGGAGTGCAGATAATACATATAAATGAACAATACAATGTAACAGTTTGTCTACTACTGTTAATATTTTTCACACACAAGTAATAAAAGAAATTCAATTATGTAATGGTTTAACAGCAAGCAAGGTTCCTTTGAAATGTGCTATCGAGGCAAGTAGTCGTAGGTTAATGGTTCCAGCTTGATTTATTCCTCTGTACTGAGGAGAATGCCCTCTATCTGAGATTAAACAGTAAGCATAATTTAAATGAGGGTGCTCTGACCATCTAATGTAATGCCTTCCAGAGGGGTAGCGCTAGTCTATCCCTCTGGTCTAAATAGTGCTCTGCTTTCCTATGGTGAATTAATACTATGTATTGTCTTATGTAGAAATTATGGCGCTCACTCCTACAAACATAGGAGTGGTACCAAAATGGGATACTGCAATCCGGAGTTATTTTTTGGTTTTTTTTGGGGGGTTTTTTCTCTCCCCCTCCCCCCTACTGGTGGGGAAAAAGAGAGAAAGGACACCAGTGGTGTCAAAGAAGGAAGAAAGCAATAGGAAATAGGGAAACAGAAATAGTAAAGTATGAAGGAAAGAGGGGTGGCTGTAGGATCCCAGCGAGGCCGACGACCCGTGGCCCCAGAGCACCCTGAAACCGGGCACCTATGTGTAAGAGTTGTATTCGTCTGAAAAGCGGAACATATCCCAATATGTCCAACGGGTGCGTTGTTCCTCCTCTTTTTCCCTAAGAGCAGCTGTGAGGCTCTCCATTCGCTGAATATCACAGACCCTGCCAAACCATTGTGTCACTGTTGGAGGGGACTGCTGCTTCCACATGCTGGGGATACACGCCCTAGCCGCATTCAACAGGTGTTTCAGCAAAGATTTGCGGTACCGCTTACTAGACATCGGAGTCAAATTCAGGAGTACTGCCGCTGGGTTATTCTGAAGGTCCACATCAGTGAGTTTGTGAATGATTCCTAAAACTTGTCTCCAGAAAGGAGTCAAGACCGAACATTCCCAGAAGATGTGGATTAATGTGCCATTTTGTGTGCCACATCTCCAACATAAGGGACTCTGCCCCGGGAAAATTGATGCTAACACTGAAGGTGTCCTGTACCATCGTGTCAGAATTTTGAAGGTAATTTCTTGGTATTTGCTACATAAAGAGGATTTATGTGCAAAGAAGAGGATTCGGGTCTTTTGGTCTTCTGTAAACGTGATGTTCAAATCTCTCTCCCACTTCACTAGGTATGTGGGATCCTGTTGGGATGTATGAGTCAGTAAAATATTATAAGATTGAGAAAGAGATTTCCGAATTGGCTCCTCGCCCATGCACAGTTCCTCAAAGGATGTGGGTTGTCTACAGAAACCGCTGACCTCCGGAAGAAATCTGAGAAAGTGTGACAATTGCAGTATTTTCCATCTGCCCAGTATGGAGGAGTTGAAGTTAGGGTAGATGTTAGAAGGGTCCCTCCATTCCCGAGGCCCACAAAAAGAGGAGGCCCTGACTAGTTTCCGGTCCAAGTGGAGCCTAAAGGACCTATCGGAGAGGCCTGGGTGGAAATCTGGATGTCCGATTATGGGTGTCATTGGGGAAGGAAAATTAGGTGTCTCTGCTAGTTGGAAGTATCTACGGAGTTCTTCCAAAGTAGATTCCAGCAATGGGTGGGAAGGTGAGAATCTGGAAGGGTGAGTTCCACTCCATGGTAAGCCTTCAATGGGAAATGTGATTGTTTCCTGTTCTAACCCAATCCACAGCTTATGTGCTGAGTGCCTGCACCAGTCTACTACTCTGTTCATGTGGACTGCTGTGTAATATAGAGCTGGGTCAGGGAGGCCAACGCCTCCTCTCAGTTTTGGCCTCTGCAATAGGGACCTCTTGAGCCTCGGCGGTTTGCCCTTCCAGACATATCTAATAAATATTGAGCGTAATTTACGGAAGAAGTCCTGTGGTATCCTAACAGGCAATGCCTGAAGGAGGTAGAGCAGTCTCGGCATGATGTTCATTTTTAAAACATTGCATCTACCGAACCAGGACACTGCCAGGCCCTTCCACCTGTCTAAGTCTGAGGAGAAGACGCTCAGGAGTGGTTGAAAGTTAAGTTGATAAATGAGGTGTATATCAGAGGGAATTTTTGTGCCTAGATATTTAATGGCCTGGGGAGACCACCGGAAAGGGAAATTGCTGCTTATGGCGGCCTTGGAGCTAGGGGTAAGAGTGATGTTTAGAGCCTCCGACTTTTGGAGGTTGATTTTGAAATCCGATAATTCCCCGTATTTACGTAATGCCGATAGTAAGTTTGGAAGAGTCGTGTGAGGGTCTGAAATGTAGAACAACAAGTCGTCCGCGTATGCGGCAATTTTATGATGATAAGTGCTCGTTGTGATTCCCCTGATGTCCTGGTTATTCCTTATATGTTGTAATAGGGGCTCTAATGAAATTATAAAAAGGAGCGGTGAAAGAGGGCATCCCTGCCTCGTTCCGTTGCTTATCTTGAAGGGGTTAGAAGTAGTCCCATTCACTCTAACTGTTGCTGTGGGAGAGGAATATATGGCAGAAATCCAGGATAACATGGGGGCTGGCATGCCAAGGCGTCGCAGGGTGGCCAGGAGGAAAGTCCAGTTCACCCTGTCAAACGCCTTTTCGGCGTCAGTCGACAACAAGATGAATGGGATGTTAAGGCTTTTAGCTCTAGCCACCACGTTTATCGTCCTAATAGTGTTGTCTCGAGCCTCCCTGTTACGGATGAAACCTGCTTGGTCTAGAGGGATTATGCGTTGGAGGACAGGGCCCATGCGCTCAGCCAGAATTTTTGTGAATAACTTCAGATCACAATTAAGAAGGGAGATAGGCCTATAACTTGCGCACAGCAGCGGGTCTTTCTCAGGTTTGGGAATGACAGATATGCTGGCTTGCAGAATATCTGTAGGTATGGCATGGTTATCTAGTATGGCGTTAAAGGCAGTAACGAAGTGAGCTGCCAGTTGAGTTTGGAAAGTTTTATAATAGGTGACGGTGAAACCATCGGGGCCGGGTGCCTTCCCCGTCGGGGTGTTGGCTAGTGCTTTTGTGAGCTCATCTGCGGTAATAGGCTGTGAGAGCAAATCTATCTCTTCCTCATTGAGGGAAGGTAGTTTCGCAGCCGCCAGATACGTTTCTATAGCTTCTAAACTATTTTGGTTCCGCTCCTCCGAGGGAGAAGAATGTAAATTGTACAGGGCTTCATAAAATGCCCTGAAAGAATCAGCCATTTCTGCGGAATCGTGAATTTTGGATCCTGTGGAGGAGGATAATGCGGTGATGTAGGAAAGATTACGTTGGGTCCGTATAGCGTTTGCTAGCGATCTGCTGCACTTATCTCCGAACTCATAAAAGGTTCTGCGTATCCTCAAGAGATTGTTCTTAGCATGAAACAGAGAATGTTCTCTGATCTGCTCTCGCAGCCTGGTCACTTCTGCCTCTGTGGCCCTGTCTGGGTGATTTTTGTGACGTTTTTCACAATCATGTAGTTTTACTAGTAACTCAGATAGCGTTTTTTCTCTGGCTACTTTAAGTCTGTGACCATGTTTAATGAATATTCCTCTTATGTAACATTTATGTGCTGCCCAGGTAGTTAGAGGGTTGGGGACTGAATGTTTGTTACTCTCAAAAAAGAGATCCAGCTCTCTCAGAATGTCTGCTCTCACCTCAGGATCTTGAATAAGAGATTCGTTTAGGCGCCAGGTGGCTACCCTGGGAGCCGGGCATTGTAAATTTAGGGTCAAAGAGATCGGAGCATGGTCTGAGAGCGCGATGTGCCCAATCTGTGCCTCCGAGACAAGTGGAATCGTAGCGTGGGAGACTAGGAAGAGGTCAATCCTGGAGTATGAGTTGTGGACAGCCGAGAAAAAGGTGTAGTCTCTCTCCTGCGGATGAAGAATCCGCCATATGTCAACTAAGCGATAAGAATGCAACAGGTCCCTGATTCGGTTCCGGTATCGCAAAGACAGGGCCGAAGAACCCGATGAAGTGTCTTTACGGGGATCGATGGTAAGATTAAGATCTCCCCCTAGCACCAGTGTTCCCTCTGCGAAGGAGGCCAAGGCGTCCAGGCATGATTCAAGTACTGGCAGTTGGTCCACATTTGGCAAGTACAGATTCGCAAACGTGAACGTCTGTGACTGAATAACACCCTTGACGAAAAGGTATCTACCCTCAGGGTCAGCGTGGAGGTCCCCCAGCTGCCAAGGCAAATTTTTAGCCAGGAGGATACTTGTCCCTCTAGATTTTGAGGAGGGTGAAGTACTGTGGTACACTATTGGGAAATGCTTACTGTAGAGTTTAGGGATACAATCCGCTCGAAAATGGGTCTCTTGTAAAAACACTATCTGAGGTCTCTGCCTCCAGAGATCCGAGAGGCAACTGGAACGCTTCTCTGGAGCATTTAAGCCCTTCACGTTCCAGGACACCAACTTTAAAGTCATGTTTGATAAAACAGGGCCGGGTCGCCAGACCTCGCCAGAAACCAAAGCTATAGGGAGAGGGGGGGAGGAGAGAAACCGCTTAGCGTTAGGGAGTTATAGAGAGTAGGTGGGGAAAGGTACAGATAAGGGTAAAAAAGAGTAATGAGGAGAGCAAGAAGGGAGAAGTAAGAACGAACTAAGTCTCCTATCGGAGGACTACTGCCTATTTGGGCAGCTAGGGCCTAGTGAGGGGAGAGGTAAGGCACTTCGGAGGTCGGGCTCCCGGAACGCAAGCCCCCCACCAGCCCATTTCTCAATAAGAGCGGTCCTTTCAGGAACCGCGTTATTACATTAGGCTTCTTTGAAATAAGAGTGCTCTTTAACAACCCATAACATATAACTTTGTGACATTCAGTTCAACATAACACATCTTAACATTGTGATCGGCAAAAATAAGGCGTTAAGTAGTATTTTAAATTATATGTCTATATCACTTTCTGATCTCTTGTTGTCAGCTCTGTCTGCTGTAGAGACCGCTAATTCTACTGAGTCTACGTCAACTGAGAACGATCCATAGCTCCCTACCCAACATATCTGTAAGGATCAATTTCTATCTGGAACAGACTTTAAATCTTAAGATAGAGTAGTTGAAAAAAAAAAAAAAAAAAAAAAAAAAAAGGGGGGGGGAGTGGACAAGGGACGGGGTGGGAAGAGGGAAGAGGAGGGTCAGTGTGGGAGGAGGGTCAGTGTGGGGGGATGTTGGGAGGGAAGCTGGGGGGGGAGGGAGGGGTAGCTGGGGACCCTCAATAGGATAATTACATCTCTAGATAGATACTCATCTCAGGATGTTAATGTAGTTTCCACTATTGTTACTCACTAGTCCACCTGCATCTGATCATAAACATTAAACACATTGCAGTGGTAAACATCAATACTTTTAGGCAGTGTGAACTATGAGTATCCATTTCTGTGTCTTGTAGTGCGGTACAAGATGGAGGGGGGGGAGAGAAGAGGAAAGAAAAAAAAAAAAAAAAAAAAAAAAAAAATACATATATATATAGGGAGAGGGGGGAAGTATAGGCCCAACAAATGAGTGATTGCTGAACAACTGTTCATAGGGTCTGCTGTCTCTACGTTATAACAGTATTGTCAGTTGTACCAGTGTCTTCTCGAGGGTGATCCCAGGTGTGGGACTTGTGTACCAGACTGTATACTTCCCCTCTGCTCCTGATCATCCAAAACACTGGAAACCTAATGTGTCTCTGTGAGACCAACAGGCCGGTGAGGTAAGGAAGTCAATCCCAATAGGCCAAAGGTTAGGGAAAAAAAAAAAAAAAAAAAAAAAACCTCCTCCTATCAAAAAGAGGAGGTAGTGTACCAGCCAGTTAGGGGCAGGGAGTGCTTACAAGCAAAAGGAGACATCAAGTGGAAAGCAAGTAGCTATCTTCAAGCATAATGGCGACTTATCTCTATGGGGTCAAGGTTCGTTGTCTTGAGGGGCCAGTGGTCGTCTGCGTTGTGATCGGTGGTTGCGTCGAGACCTTTGAGGTCTGCCCGAGGGGTTCACCGCCGGTGCGTTAGCGGTGGGAGGCAGGACAAACGCCAACCAATTAGGTAGTGACATCGAAGGTAGCCCGAGGGTATTGAGAAAGGTGGGGACCTCTCTGGGGTGTCGGAGGGTATATGTGCGACCTCCCTTCCTTGCAATTAGATGAAAAGGATGACCCCACTTGTAGGTGATTCCTTGTTCACTAAATTTCTCCAGCAGAGGCTTCATGCAGCGGCGCATCTGTAGAGTCCTGCGGGAAACGTCTGGCAGGAGGGAAATCTGGGCTCCGTCAAAGTCAATTTGTCCTCTGCGCCAGGCTCTTTGAAGGATGTCCTCTTTGATAGTATAGTTATGCAGGCAACAAAGAACATCTCTAGGTCTGTCTTCTGCAGTGTTTCTGGGGCCAAGGGTTCTGTGGACCCTGTCAATGGCGATAGGTGTGTCCGTCGGGCGCTCTAGGCATTCGTTAAATAGCGCAGTCACCGTCATCTTTAGGTCCGCTTGCTGCGTTGCTTCTGGCAAACCGCGGATCCTTATGTTACGCCTACGGCTGCGGTTCTCCTGGTCGTCTAGTAACAGGTGTAACTGTGCGATTTGGTCTGCCATCTCTTCTTTTGTGTCATTTAGCTCTGTAAAACCCTGGTGCAGGGTTGCAGTGTCCTTCTCAATAGTGGTGACCCGTGTGGCGACCTCTGTTACAGATTGCTTAATTCCAGCAATCTCTCCCCGTAAAGCTGCTTCCATTCTAAGTGCTACAGAGTCTAGATCATCTCTAGTGGGTAGTTTTTGCAGCAGAGTCCATAGAGACTGTTCTCCAGGAAGCATAGGTGGGGGCACATGTGAAGGCAGAGACAATGAGGCAGAGCCTTAATTTCATAGATACCACACGTGCCTGCTCCTGACGAGTGGCTCAAGCCACGAAACGCGTAGAGCTTTTGATGTGCCGTGTCTCCATTAGTGTCATAAGAACTTCAAGTCATGATGTGTTCTGTACCCTCTCAGGCTAATGAGGCCATAGGTCCTGCAGGTCATATTTTTTCCAATCAATAGTACATACCTTTATTCTGTGGTGAACCTAGGAATTTTAAATATTTCTAAAAAAATATTTTTACCATGTGATGTGATCATTTTATTACCAATTTAATGTGATTCATGCATACTTTCACTGCTACCAGCATATATACTTTGAACTGTGTCCAACAGTCCTATTACTTACGTATGTTAAATTACTTTTGTTACCTTGATTATGTATGTATTATGCAATGTGTAATAAAATTCCTTTAAATTCACCCTATTACTCCTTGGGCTGTCATATGCTTCACACAAAGTCCCACATCCTTGGTATATGGTTATATACCTTCTTTTTTCAAATATAAATGGGATGGATGTCCATGTCCTCACCAGGTCATGACATCACATAAAGTCCCTAGGGATGGAAATACTTGATCTTACCAGATCATGGCTTCCTAAAAGTCCCTATTTTTTTCCTCCCCCTTTTTCCCCCCAATTCTCTTTGATAGTATAGTTATGCAGGCAACAAAGAACATCTCTAGGTCTGTCTTCTGCAGTGTTTCTGGGGCCAAGGGTTCTGTGGACCCTGTCAATGGCGATAGGTGTGTCCGTCGGGCGCTCTAGGCATTCGTTAAATAGCGCAGTCACCGTCATCTTTAGGTCCGCTTGCTGCGTTGCTTCTGGCAAACCGCGGATCCTTATGTTACGCCTACGGCTGCGGTTCTCCTGGTCGTCTAGTAACAGGTGTAACTGTGCGATTTGGTCTGCCATCTCTTCTTTTGTGTCATTTAGCTCTGTAAAACCCTGGTGCAGGGTTGCAGTGTCCTTCTCAATAGTGGTGACCCGTGTGGCGACCTCTGTTACAGATTGCTTAATTCCAGCAATCTCTCCCCGTAAAGCTGCTTCCATTCTAAGTGCTACAGAGTCTAGATCATCTCTAGTGGGTAGTTTTTGCAGCAGAGTCCATAGAGACTGTTCTCCAGGAAGCATAGGTGGGGGCACATGTGAAGGCAGAGACAATGAGGCAGAGCCCATGGAGTCCTGTAGTGTAATGGGCAGAGGCACACTAGGGGTTAAGCTATGTGGCTGAGAGCGGTGATTGTTCTGTAATTCCCACTGCGGAGAGCAGCTGGGCTCTTCCCCTGGGCTTGCTAGAGATGCCAGGGATAGTGAACGGGGGAGGCAGGGGGAGAGATCACTATTAGGGGAGAACGGTAGCATGTCGTTACCCCTGTCATGTCCTCCTCCCCCCTCCGCCGGCGCCCCATGCTCCTCTCTCACCTCCGAGCGCGGCGCCATCTTGGAAAGGTCCGGTGTGGAAGCCGCCGGCTGTTTCGGCACCAGAAATCTCTCCATCTGTGTCCCCGTCCTGACAGCACAGCGTGGCAATCTTCTCCGGCAGCGTGGGGATGCTGAGAAGCCAAAATTTTTTAGGTTTTTCTGGGCAGATAGGCTATAGGTGAGCCGCGGACCGGGAGCCCTCTGGAAAACGCGGCTTCACTCCTCCATGCCGAGACCACGCCCCTGCTTACTGACTTTTAAAGGGATAGAACTGCAAATCCCAGCCTGCACAGAAGAAAGAGAGGAGAATGATGGGATAGACTAAAAAATAATCTGCAGACCAGGCCCAAGGCCTCTTGTTTTCTGGATTCCATCGTGAGAGCACCATTCTGTTGCTGTGTGAGTGGACTGCAATCTACCAAGGGGCACAAAGCCTGCAGCTCCAGCCCAGAGGGTCAGAATGCCACCTGCTTCCAGATGGACATTCTGCAGCAACACTGAGTGTCACGGAATCGGATGGTTCACTGGGTCAGCAGACTGAAAGCCATCACGGCACATCTGCAGCCTGGAGAATCGTTTGATCGCTCTTTGGAGGACTGCTAAATGCATACAGGATTGTTGAGGGTACTTTGCCCAGGAATCGTATTGCCTTCCATAAACACCACACTTGAACACTGTGCACAGACACCTGTTATCCGGATCACATAGTGGAGTGCTATATCACAGCACCAGTTATTTTACATTGCTCCTCGTCACATTGAGGGACCCTTGTTCATAGAGCTTCAACGTGCCGGTGAACATATCCCAAGGCCTTGCGTTTAGAACATTGTTGTTGTCATTCTTAAAGGGGACGGGCTACTGATATATATAGTGTATTATTCCCGATAGACCTTGAGGTATTATAGGCTGGCCCGGGGTTCCCCTTTAGTAATATGAATAGCTACAATTATTATTAGCTTGCTTAAAGATTTGTTTATTTGGCCTCTTTCACACTGGGGCAGTGGGTGCGTCGGCGGTAAAGCGCCGCTATTTTTAGCGGTGCTTTACCGTCAATTTTGCAGTGCTTTTCGGCCGCCAGCGGGGTGCTTTTACCCCCGCTAGTGGCCGAGAAAGGGTTAAATTTACCCGCAAAGCAGCGCTTTGCCGGCGGTATAGCCGCGCTGCCCATTGATTTCAATGGGCAGGAGCGGTGGAGGAGCAGTATACACACTGCTCCTTCACTGTTCCAAAGATGCTGCTAGCAGGACTTTTTTTAGCATCCTGCCAGAGGGCATTCGCACTGGAGACATAGGAGTTTCAACCAAGTCTTGGCTACTTATACAGGACTTGGCTGACTAATATCATTTTAAACCTCTTCTCTTGACCAAGTAAACCAGACAGAGCTGAACTGTGTCTGTGTGTCATTACTCTACTATCCTATTTACCATATTGCAGGGTGTGCCAGTAGTGGCTGAGATGCTTCTTGGAGTTGAAAGACAGAGTAACGGACTGAACAAACTAAAGCAGCTCCTTCGGGGGTATCGCTACAACTTTATAGTGTTGTATAGACTGATAGACATGTGTGATGTCATTGTACCGAGTACCTGGCCTGGATGTAAGGGTCCCGCTCCCCCTCCTGCAGTGGTATAGGGTGTCTGTCCATACATTGCTTCATATGGATGGGTGATGTAATGCTGCCAGGGCCTATTCTTCTCCTATGGCGGACTTTTCCTCCGCAAACCCTGGTTTCTTCAGCAGCACCAATAGTTGTGCTCATAGGTGATGCTGAAACTCATTGAACCCACCAGAACCTGGCTCACTGGGACTCAACCATCCCCCTTTTATAGCACAGGTGGGCTGGCTAGGACCAAAAACTGAGCTAGAAACATTTAACCCTTTTACCAGCCTGGGCCGGCCGCTGGCTTACTGGACTATACATGCTTTAACCTGCCTACAGGCTGCTTGGGTATTAAAGCCACCCAAGCTCAGTTAGTTTGTAATAACTGCCAACATACCATTGATAGACCTGCCAGAGAGAGGGGTTCTGAATTCGCCACAGTTTTTTCACCGTAAGACGGGAGACTGTCTTCCTAAACATTTCAACAGTTTTTGAGAACTCTACCCAACTTGCCGCTACAAGAACTTTCTGCAAATAAAAATAAAATATATATATTTTTAGATTTACACAACCATATTTTATTTCAAGAAGGTCCTAGAAGCAGACCTATCATAGACATTTGCTAAACAAAAACAGGGTTTAGGCTGTCTTTACCTGAAAATGAGTGAAAATGTAACTATATCATTTTACATGAAAGTTCATTTTCAAATAAATTAGTAGTAAAGTATTCTTCCTGTCATACCTTATACCCAATTTCTGGCACTGCATTCATGTCCCAGTGTGGTGGGTAGTTTATCATCTTCAGATTGGAATTTGAAGGCTTTTGGTTTGAACTGCCTGTAGCAGATTTGGTGCTGCAAAATAAAAGCAGAAAACAGATGGTCAGAGTCACCTGCCATCTCAACAATAACTATTTCATCATCTCAGTAGACATACAGATGGCCAGTATAATTCTTCCTTACCTTCCTTTCAACATCTTCACTTTCTCAAAATCCTGGAATTTGGGTCTTCGGCGTACCTTTTTTTCTGTTCTATAATAAATGTTCCTCTGCCTCATTTCTGAAGGTGAAGCAAAAAAAAAAGTACATACTAAAGAGAAGTCTATGTCCATGCATTATCAACTTATACCCCTCAAATGTCCCCTTCCCCTCTAAATCATTTAACAGCATTATTTTTTTCTTTTTCTGTTGTGAGTGAACCATCTTTTTTAGTCACTGTGACATCATCAAAAGGTTTGTAAAATTCTGCAGGGGGGGCTGCTGGGAGTTCAGTTAATATTGGTTGGAACACTCCAAAAACTATGTCTCCCAAGAGCCTATTACCTACATAGTGTGTGGATAGGCTTTTTCTGATCAAGGAATCAGCATTGTCTTGTTGAAAAATAAGTCAATATACAGTATGCATGTCTAGTGACAGAGACAGACAGGAAAAGGTGGAGTTCTGTGATCCAGCAGGGTAGAACTGGACAAGTCTCATAATGTTGGTTGAGATTTTAGTGCAACAAAGGCACTGTGTAGCCCTCCCAAACAGGAAGCTAGAGGCACACTGGGTTTCTGGCAGATAGGTGACAGGTCTATAAGTATTGTTCTATACTTGCAGAAACACAGGCAAATATTTGCTAAATACAGTGGCGGCTGGTGAAGTTTTAGGATGGGGGGCCCCAGACCCCGGCCTTCCTGTTTGACCCCTCCCACTTGGTGAAAATGGGTGTGATTTCAGCGAAATAGTGGGCGTGGCTCTGGGGTGGTGTGGTTAGCGTCTGAGATGAGGGAGAGAAGGGAGAGGGAGGGAGAGAGGGAGGGACAGCAGGCCTAGATCCTACACAACAATAGAAATATGTGTATTCTAGAAATTTTAACAATAAGAGATTTGATCGATCAATTATCTACTGGTTGTGCCACATCCTAGATTAAAGTTGAGAGCAAAAAGAGATTCCCCTGGCGGACTTTAAAGGCACAATTTTTTAAGGAAAGTATTTAGAAGGTATATAGAGTAAATAACAGTTTATTCGTTACAAAAAAAAAAAAAAATATAATCAAGTGAATTACATAGTTACATAGTTAAAAACAGGGAATGCAGTTCCATAAATATAAAAGTTTTAGTGATACCAATACATATGCACCCGACGCGTTTCGGAGTTTCTTATGCCTCCTTCTTCAGGGGTGATTGTAGGGTTTGCAACAAGAGTTTTATTGGTATCTATGGATATAGGTTATGCATTCCGGGATAGATTAAAAAGAACATAGATATGTTGATGTACTGCCCATCGGACACGCTCCCTGGTCGTGATGCGTAGAACTTTAGTAAAGTATAACAGAAATATTCATAGAGCCACTGTCGAGGTGGAGGTGAAGAGGTATGAGTACATGGGGTGGTTTTATTTTTCCCTCCAATAGGGAGAAAGGCCCATAGTTAACGGGCGTACAACAGTTTGGATCTGAGATCGCACTGAGGCCAAATGTGTGTCCTGGTCCGTCTACAATAATAGAGGACAGTGGCTGGTGGTAGGTATGGATCAGATGTGGTCCAGAGAGCATGTATCACAGCATCTCACACCAAGAGCGTCCTGTCTGCAGCAGACAGGACGCTCTTGGTGTGAGATGCTGTGATACATGCTCTCTGGACCACATCTGATCCATACCTACCACCAGCCACTGTCCTCTATTATTGTAGACGGACCAGGACACACATTTGGCCTCAGTGCGATCTCAGATCCAAACTGTTGTACGCCCGTTAACTATGGGCCTTTCTCCCTATTGGAGGGAAAAATAAAACCACCCCATGTACTCATACCTCTTCACCTCCACCTCGACAGTGGCTCTATGAATATTTCTGTTATACTTTACTAAAGTTCTACGCATCACGACCAGGGAGCGTGTCCGATGGGCAGTACATCAACATATCTATGTTCTTTTTAATCTATCCCGGAATGCATAACCTATATCCATAGATACCAATAAAACTCTTGTTGCAAACCCTACAATCACCCCTGAAGAAGGAGGCATAAGAAACTCCGAAACGCGTCGGGTGCATATGTATTGGTATCACTAAAACTTTTATATTTATGGAACTGCATTCCCTGTTTTTAACTATGTAACTATGTAATTCACTTGATTATATTTTTTTTTTTGTAACGAATAAACTGTTATTTACTCTATATACCTTCTAAATACTTTCCTTAAAAAATTGTGCCTTTAAAGTCCGCCAGGGGAATCTCTTTTTGCTCTCGAAATTTTAACAATCAGCAGATAAAGATACTCCAAACACCTGGTGTTAGCACTTCAATCATCCCGGCACCACGGTTGTTATTTCTATTATTACATTGTAATATCAAATTAAATCATTCAACTCACCATAATGCAGAATCAGTGGGAGCCCTGAGCATGTCACCTGCCACGTCGCCTGCCACCAGATGCCATCAGGTGCCCCCAGCAGAGTCCGTCCTTACATCAGGTGCCCCCAGCAGAGTCCGTCCTTACAGCAGGTTCCCCCAGTGGAGTCTGTCCTTACATCATCTGCCCCCAGCGGAGTCCGTCCTTACATCAGGTGCCCCCAGTCTGTCCTTACATCATCTGCCCCCAGAGGAGTCCGTCCTTACATCAGGTGCCCCCAGCGGAGTCCGTCCTTACATCAGGTGCCCCCAGCAGAGTCCCTCCTTACATCTGTGTCCCCAGCGGAGCCCCTCCATACATCTGTGTCCCCAGAGGAGCCCCTCCATACATCTGTGTCCCCAGCGGAGCCCCTCCATACATCTGTGTCCCCAGCGAAGTCCCTCCTTACATCTGTGTCCCCAGCGGAGCCCCTCCTTACATCTGTGTCCCCAGTGGAGTCCCTCCCCTCTCCACTGAACACAAAGGGATTAGTCCTCACGGAAACCATTTTTTTGTAGCCCGCCGTAAGTGACTTTGTTCTCATACTGAGAACAAAGCACCCGGCCGGGCGACGGGCGGATGCTGCTCGGCGCGATAGATTGTGCCGCAAAGCAGCTCCAAACTGCGCCAATGAAGCGCCGCGTCAGCAGTCTCGTGATTTCACTGACGTGGCGCTTCCCATAGTGCACTGTGTCCAGCGCCCGAACACAGTGCAGTTAAGGGCTTTTTTTAAATTATTTTTATTTTTTTAAAGGGTCATTTTTTTTGTGACTGCCTTGGGGGTGCGGTGCCCGGGCGTCCCCTATGGACGGGCCACCACTGGCTAAATATGTGTCTTTTTAATTTCATTTTGCCCAGATATAAACATTAAGGAGGGGATTTACTTAGCGTTAGCGTGAACCTCCCCCATGTGAATGTCTCACTAATGCGTTTTTGATGATTTTTGCATTTTGCCTATGGAACACGTTCACATCAATGCATTTTTGTGCCTCTGCGTTTTTGGGAAGGGTCGGGGACTTTTTTTCCCGAAAAATGCAGCGTCTTGCATGTAATAGACTTCAACGGACCCGCATCCAAAACACAAGTTTTACAGCCATTTTGCCGCAATTTCCGTTTTTTTTTGTTACATTCTATAGCTGGTTGCTAAGGAGCGGGCGGGAAGTCGGTCGCCGCATCCTTAGCAATCGATGAGTCATCAGCTGTCAGCGGGCTTCCCCGCTGACAGCTGAATGTAAAAAAACAAAAATTGCTGTCTAAAAAAATTCACCTTCGGTCTGGTATGGATTAGGAGGGGACACCCCCATGCCAAAATTTAAAACAAAATTATATGGGGTCCCCCACAAAATCCATACTAGACCCTTATCCGAGCATGCAGATGGCCATGCCCACCTGTGACATCATATATTAGAGATGTCAGACAGCGGGGACGTCACAACGGAGGAAGACAGCCCTAGGACAAGACCTTTTTTGTTTTTAGCGGGTAACAGGCGGCGAGAAAGAAGACAGCGGTGGCGAGGAAAGGGACAGCGGCGGCGAGGAAAGGGACAGCGGCGAGGAAGAAGACAGCGGCGGCGAGGAAGAAGACGGTAGTGGGAGAAGACGGCTCAGGGTGAAGACAGCACCGGGAGAAGGCGGCTCGGAGAGAAGACAGCACCGGGAGAGACGGCGGCGGGAGAAGATGGCTCGGAGCTATTTTTAATTACATTTTTTTAATTTCACTGCTTTTTTAGTGAATGGGTAGGGGTATGTACCCGATACCCATTCACATAGAGGGAGGCCAGGATCTGGGGGTCCCGTTGTTAAAGGTGGCTTCCAGATTTCGATAAGACCCCCGCCCACAGACCCCGACAACCACTGGCCAGGGTTGTCAGGAAGGGGCCCTTGTCACCATCAACATGGGGGCATGGTGCTTTGGGGTGGGGGGCACAGAGCATGTTGAGGGCATGCGGCCTGTTATGGTTCAGGAGGGGGGGTACTCGCTCGTCCCCTCCCTTTCCTGACCTACCGGGCTGCATGCTCGGATAAGGGTCTGGTATGGATTTTGGGGGGGACCCCATGCCATATTTCTTTAAATTTTGTTTGTGAATTTATTTAGCCGGCAATTCTTTTTTTTACATTCAGCTGTCAGCAGGGAAACCCACTGACAGCTGATGACTCATCGATTGTTTAGGAAGGGAAGCCGGCTAATGTGCTGTGAGTGACCACATAATTCACTCTTTACTATTTACACATATTTTTTACTTAAAGTTAAAGTCTAGGTATGATCTTTATTGCATAGGTACATTGGTCCAGCTTGGACCAATGTAAAGTATGCATATCTCATACCTGAGGGACTGTTGTGGAAGGTGACAACCACTGTAGTAGTACTACAGTGATCACCAAATTTTCCTGGGCCCTGTGCCGAGCAGCTTCCCTCTGCACAGTGACCACAGGGGGCACTTGTTCGGCATTGAAAACCATTCACAGATGCCTTGTGTAGCAATAAGGACTGTCAGCAGAAAGCACCATACCTTTCAGTATTTCTTGACATCGCTTGTCCCTTTGGTAATCAGTGCAATCAGTGACCACATATCTGTGCATCCAACAAAATCAATTATGGGACGTATAGTACTCCTTCAGACTATTACTATGCAACCATGTACCCTAAGACTACACATCCCAGGGATCTCCGCAGAGACATGAAGATTGCTGGGAGTGTCCATATAAGGAGCGAGAAGCCCGAGCAGAGTCTCTTCCTCCTGGGCCTGACACGAGATGGACCTCTCTGTGCAACAAGGAGAGAGACGTCGCGGACCACCATGCTGAGCCTTACTTCTACCTCGAGGAATAAAGGGGCCTAGCTCTGTTATCAGCTGTCGGACATCCTGTCCCTAACATCATTTGGATCGCCTGCCTGTCGGTGTGGGTACATGGGGTAAGTTTTACTTTGGAAGACCGAGACAATGTGCTCAGACGCCTTAGATCTTCACTAGGAACCTTTTGCTTTATCTACAATCAAACGGATTACAGTTAACAAGCTCCATCTAGCTAGGGAAGAACCTCAGATCTGCAACGTGGAACTCTTTTGTCATTACTTATAGGAAAGCCTATATATATTACCTTCAGTACACCTGCATCTTTCTCAAAGTAGCCACATAAGTAGTTAACTGAAACATCCGCTAGGAGGTGACTTTGGATCTAAATATAGTGTACATATATGTATATAACATTGTTCATTGCTGAACCATTGTTTGTGTCCTTGGGGGAATCTGTTTGCTGAGTTGGCGCTGTTAAGCCGGCTTAGCAGATTCATTACCTCTGTTTGTGAAATAACTTCCTCTATCTGGCTCAAGTAAAATATTTCCGAACCTAATATTACTGAGTTGTTTAATTCTTGCTGCACAGTGTTACAAGGTTGTCTGAACCCAGAGTGTCAGGTGGTTTGGAAGGTTCACTTGGTCATGGCTGTGCAGATGAGCAGGTAATTCTCAGCAGTCCCCAAGGGGCAGTGCTGCACTTGCATTTTTTCCCATGAATACAAGGTGTTCTCTGATTGGATGAGGTGGAGATCATGACATTACTACCCCACCTCTACCTTGTCCAATCAGTGAACGCCTTGTAACCATTGAAAACTACAAGTTGTTTTGTGACTGGTGCTGGTGCTGTGCTTGTGACTCCCTGTGGTCTCTGTGCACAAGGGAAGATTGCAACCATTATTGTAGCAGCGCCGACTATTGCAATGATTGTCAGCTTCCCTCAGGTAAGAGATATGCATACTTACATTGGTTCAAGCTGGACCAATGTACATATGCAATAAAGATCATACCCAGGCTTCAACTTTAATGTATAGGTACAATGTTCTAGGCTGCTATGAGGAAGTTGTTGCTCACCTTGGCAGTTGATGATGTAGTTCTGGTCTCCAGCACTGAACGAGATGGTCCCAGTAAGGTTGGAGAGGTAGATGGTCTCCAAGTCAGATGACAGAATGGAGGAACTGACTTTTTTTGTGTTCTAAAAGAGCAGATAGAAATATGGCAGTCATTATCTTGCATTGTGGAGCACTTGTCCCCAAATTAGACAGCCTACATGTGGGGTGTGTATCTTTGAAATGCATACTCTGTAAATTGAACCAGTATTGGCATAAGGCTGTAATGTTATTTGGTCAATTGAAGCTATTAAAGCAGAACAAAAGTTGTTTTTTTTTATTAGAAGAGCCTTCGCATGACTTTCAAGGACGGTACTTATGTATTAATATTTTAATGTTTTGAGCTCACTGCCTGAGGTGCATGTATGACAGTTTTTACTCTCCATTCACGCTCAGCATCTGTAAGATCCTGGGTACAGAGATAATGCAACTCACATTGTAAGTGAAGAGAGAAGATATCAATTCACAAGGCACAGCGGAGATGACACCAGTAGTGGAGGGAGTAGCAAGCTGTCAGTACTGGAGAGGGACAAATTTTGAGAGGTGTCTGCTTAAATGTGCAAGTATGCTTTGCATACGTAAACAATATGGAAAGAGCTCTCAAAACTTTCCCCAGTACATTCCCATTGTGGTACAAGGTCCTTCGGCACCCAAAGTGAGAAAGCAATACTGCACCCCATTCCCAAGCACTATAGCCCCCCCCCCCCCAACCTCTTTAATTTGGCGCTTCAAAAAAGAATGCAAATATGCTATGTGAGTAACATTTTAGCCAGAGCTATTGTGCTCCATACACAACAACTCCATGTGCCGGCTGGATATGTATAGTGCCTTGAAAAAGTATCCATATCCCTTCAAATAAGGTATGTAAAAATTGGCGCTGCGCTGTTCTTTTTAAAAACAAAACAAAAACTATGCTGCTAGAGGTAGTAGTACAAAGGTAAATGAACATGTAAAATGATATAAATATATAAAAAAACAGAAACAATATAAGAATAAGTACAATTAATATAGAGCACTTCTATACCCAATAGGTGCAGTGTGATGAAGTCACGTGACCGTGACGTCACGCGTAGGGACGGGATAGACATCCAAGACTGATATATGCAAACGAGCTCGCCGCTCGTAGGAGATACATTTTCTGTGTGTTTTTTTCTTGTAAGTGAAGTGAGTACCCTCACTTAAAACCAACATCTGATTGAAATACTACCCTATTTGGCCCCTTCTTTCCTTTAATCCCCCTCCTGCTCCACTGAGAGACAAAGACCCACTAACAGCTCCATCCAGCCCAGGAATATAAGTGAGAGGCAGTTAGGAGTACAAGGGAGAAGCAGCCATTACCAGCAACTTTATGCGGTTACCTCTTTACCGCAAGGTAAGAGGCCACTTCACACCACTGTGTGTCCTTTGCAGGAAGAGGAGATCACCCCCATGCTCTCAGCACCTTACTGCACTTTTTTGCACATTTTCTGATTAGCCACAAAAAGAGGATTTAATCACATTGGACTACATTCCCAGTCCCCAGTGGCAGAACTAAAACCTTCAGGACCCCGATGCAAGAAATCATGAAGGGCCCCCCTGACCCCTGGACAGCGCTTTTCCTAGGGGGATGTCTGATAAGAGGAGGAGCCGCGAGAGCCGCAGAGGGACCCCAGAAGTCGGTTTTCGGGGCCACTCTGTGCAAAACTAACTGCACAACAAAGGTATGACATGTTTGTTATTTTTTAAAAAAAACTTTACAATCACTTTAAGGGGTTAAAACAGGTGGTCAGGAGGCAACATATTGCCTCTTTACCGGCTGTCAAATGCCTCTGAAAAGTGATCTGAGCATGGATCGCTTTTCAGAGGAACAGCATTTTGTTGCTGGTACTTTGAACGAGCAAGAAAAAAAAAAATCAGTCCTGATTGTACACATATAGGGTGTCAGGATTAAACGTGCATACATAAAATGTGCATACATATATCTAAACAGTGGCGGCTGGTGCTCAAAATTTTTTGGGGGGCGCAAACATTTTTTGAAAAAAAAATCATCAAATGCAGCCAGTGTGCCTATCAAATGCTAACACTGTGCCCATCAAACGCTGCCACTGTGCCCATCAAACGCTGCCACTGTGCCATCAATTGCAGCCACTGTGCCCATCAAATGCTGCTACAGTGCCCATCAAACGCTGCCACTGTGCCATCGATTGCAGCCACTGTGCCATCAAACGCTGCCACTGTGCCCATCAAACGCTGCCACTGTGCCACTGTGCCACTTAAATGCTGCCAGTGTGCCATCAAACGCAGCCACTGTGTCACTTAAATGCTGCCAGTGTGCCATCAAATGCAGCCACTGTGCCATCAGTTGCTGCCACTGTGCCCATCAAATGCTGCCACTCTTCCACTTAAATGCTGCCAGTGTGCCATCAAACGCAGCCACTGTGCCATCAATTGCAGCCACTGTGCCAAACGCTGCCACTATGCCCATCAAACGCTGCCACTATACCCATCAAACGCAGCCACTGTGCCCATCAAACGCTGCCAGTGTGCCCATCAAATGCTGCCACTGTGCCCATTAAATGCTGCCAGTGTGCCATCAATTGCAGCCACTGTGCCAAGCGCTGCCACTGTGCCCATCAAACGCAGCCAGTGTGCCCAAACA
This sequence comes from Lithobates clamitans, assembly GCA_037952925.1. NCBI lineage: Eukaryota > Metazoa > Chordata > Amphibia > Anura > Ranidae > Lithobates > Lithobates clamitans. The sequence goes on from JBBGZY010001263.1 coordinate 2,701,062, forward strand.
CAGCCAGTGTGCCCATCAAATGCTGCCAGTGTGCCCATCAAATGCAGCCAGTGTGCCCAAATGCTGCCAGTGTGCCCATCAAATGCTGCCAGTGTGCCCATCAAATGCAGCCCGTGTGCCCATTAAATGCTGCCAGTGTGCCCTTGAATGCCCCCAGTGTGACCCCCGACCGCTCACCGGCACTTACCCTGTCTTGGTGGGGCAGCGGGTGACTGCGACGAGTGGGGTCCTCCATGCGTCTCCTGCTGTCCTCATCTCCTGTCCTCTCCTCCTGAAAGGCGTCTAATAGCGGCGCCTGTCGTTTCAGCCAATCAGGTGACGGGTAACAGACCCAAGCACCTGATTGGCGGAGAGGCAGTTTAGTGTTAGGAAAGCGATAGTCATTCGCTTTTCTAACACAGCTGAGTGACCTGTGAGGTCACCTTTTTTGATGCCTATTAGAGCCTATGGCTCTAATCCGGTGCTTCAAAAACACCCCCCGCCGCTGTAATTCAGGTTCCCTGCGTCCAAAAAGGGGCTGGGCGCCTGAATAGGGGGTGGCAGCGGCGGCCATAGATAGATTCATGCAATGCATGAATCTATCTATTGGTGATAGAGGGGTGGCTGGAGAGAGGGGGCGGCGCCCGTGCGCCCTTAATGCGTGGGCCACCACTGCATCTAAACACACACATAATATACACACACATACTGTATATACACACACAAACACATATACATATATAAATACACACATAAACACATGCAAACACATACACATACATGAACACACATATAAACACACATAAGAACACACACATACAGAAAGCCTTTTAAAAAACGGCAGTGCTTTACCTTACCTCTTCCTGCCGGGTACTGCACTGTAGGGGGGGACAAAGAGCAAAGCACACACTGCTTTCACTTTAGATCAGTGTGACAAGCTCCCTGCACAGTGCCCATTACAGTTCGGCTGATGATCAAGGAGATCAATCTCAGCCGCTCCCCCTATCAAGATAAACAGGGGGGCCCTCAAGGGCCCCCTGCAGCATGGGGCCCAGTTGCCATGGCGACCTCAGCGACCCCTATACTTCCGCCACTGCCAGTCCCATTATATATTTTGCACACGTTTGCCTTTGTTTGAATTTCCAAAAGTTCTACAGTGGACTTATTTTGGTTATATGTTTATTATACACTGCATTTGCAATCTTTGCACATATTGATTGCACGTTGCACATTTAATTTATTAATTGCTGTTTTTTGCACAATGTTTTTTGCCTATTTGCACGATCCATTGACGTTTTTAGAGATTGTATATTGAATTTAGTGTTTCCAGTAAGATACTTATCACATCTGGCCTTAAGTCTTTATTGAATGATTTTCTTTCACTTTGCTATTACCACCGATTATTGTGGAATATCACACTGCACCTATTGGGTATAGAAGTGCTCTATATTGAATGTACTTATTCTTATATTGTTTCTGTTTTTTTATATCGTTTTACGTGTTCATTTACCTTTGTACTACTACCTCTAGCAGCATAGTTTTTTTTGTTTTTTTTTTTTTTTTTTAAAAGAACTGCGCAGTGACCATAACATGATTTAATTTAATGTTAGCTGTAAGCAACAAACGCATACGGGAAAGATTAAACTAGAAAGGGTTGGGACTTTAACCATGAGTATGGTTTTGACCATACTCAAGGTTACATGCAATAAACTTTTCTACTAATTTACAATTCATTACTCATTCCCAATTGCATGCTTCATTTAAAGTCCCAACCCCTTTCTAGTTTTTTCACCAAAATTAGGGATAGAGGTAATTTTGACATATACGTCATAGACCTCATTTAAAGTTCCACAGCCCTACTCTTTCTTTACAGGAAAGATTAAAACACTTAACTTTAAGACCCCTTTCACTCTGGGGCGGTGCGGGCATTAGCGGTAAAGCCCCGCTAGTTTTAGCGGCGCTTTACTGCTGTTATAGAGGCACTTTTTGGCTGCTAGCAGGGGGCTTTTAACTGCTATCAGTTGAAGGAAGGGTTAATAGTGCCTGTGTTGTGCCGAAGCACTTTGCAGGCACTTCGGCAGCGCTGCCCATTCATTTCATTGGGCAGGGGCGGTGCGGGAGTGGTGTATACACAGCTTCACACTGCCCCAAAGATGCTGCTTGCAGGACTTTTCTTCCCATCCTGCAAGTGCACCTCCCCAGTGTGAAAGCACTGGGGCTTTCACACTGGGGTGGCTTGAGAGGCGCTTTTCAGGCGCTTTACAGGTGCTATGTTTAGCGCTAAAACCGCCCCAGTGTGAAAGGGGTCTTAGAAAGCTAATTTTTTCAAGGATGAGGGCAAGACTTAAACTTGGAGGGAATGTTGGCATCAATGCACACAGAACAGAAATGGGAATTCTTTAAAAAGACTCTATGCAAACTCACTGCAAAGTATATTCCCATGGGAAATAAGTTTAAAAGGCTAAAGATAAAACCTATGCGGCTCACAGCCAAAGTTAAAATGACTATAAATAATAAGAAAAGAACTTTAAAAAAATATAAAAATGAAGGAACACTATCATCGTTTAAATGTTACAAAGAATATAACAGAATATGTAAAAAGGAAATCAAGGATGCAAAAATTCAAAACGAAGGGCAGATTGCAAAAGAGAGTAGGGCAAACCCCCCAAAATTCTTCAAATATATTAATAGTAAAAAGGTCAGGTCAGAGCATGTAGGCCCTTTAAAAAATAATCTGGAGTAGGTGACTGGGGACAAAGAGAAGGAAAATGTATTAAATACTTTCTTCAGCTCTGTGTATATAAAGGAGCATGAGGGAGCTCATGACCATAATGAGGATGGTATGATCCACAAATGATCCACAATGGCTCAAAAATGATATGGTGAAGAAATATTTAGACAGAATAAAGGTGGAGAAAGCACCTGGACCAGATGGCATCCACCCACGGATCCTAGAAGAATTGAGCTCTGTCATTTCAAGGCCATTGTTTGTAATTTTTAGGGACTCGTTAATGACTGGAATGGTACCACTGGATTAGCGTACGGCCAATGTGGTGCCCATACTTAAAAAGGGATCAAAGTCTTTACCAAGTAACTATAGACCTGTTAGTTTAACTTCTATAGTCAGGAAGATACTGGAGAGTTTATTAAAAGACCACATAGACGAGTTCTTGCTGGAAAAAAATATTTTAAGCAACAGACAGCATGGATTCATGATAGACAGGAGTTGTCAAACAAACCTGATTTCTTTTTATGATGCGGTAAGTAAAACCTTGGACAGAGGGGTGGCTGTGGACGTGGTATACTTGGATTTTGCAAAAGCATTTGACACAGTTCCCCACACACGACTAATGTGTAAGCTAAAGTCTACAGGCTTGGAAAGATCAGTTTGTAAATGGATAGAAAACTGGCTAGAAAAATGAATTCAGTGAGCAGTGGTTAATGATTCTTACTCTGAATAGTTTAAGGTTATCAGTGGTGTACCCCAAGGTTCAGTGTTGGAACCCTTACTTTTTAATAGCTTTATAAATGATATAGGGTCTGGGATTAAAAGTAACATTTCAGTCTTTGCAGATGACACTAAGCTATGCAGTGGAATAACGTCCTTACAGGATGTCTCCAATTTACAAGCTGACCTCAATGCACTGTCTAATTGGGCAACTAAGTGGCAAATGAGGTTTAATGCTGATAAATGTAAAGTTATGCACTTGGGGAGTACAACTGGGGCAATCCATAGCGGAGAAGTATCTGGGGGTTTTGGTAGATCATAAGCTGAATAATAGCACGCAATGTCAAGCTACGGTTTCCAAAGCGAGCAAAGTCCTTTCTTGTATTAAGAGAGGTATAGACCCAAGAGAGAGAGAGAGAGAGATAATTTTGCCCCTGTTCAAATCATTAGTAAGACCTCATCTGGAATATATAGTTCAGTTTTGAGCACCAGTTCTCAAAAAGGATATCAGGGAACTGGAGAAAGTGCAGAGAAGGACAACCAAACTGATAAGAGGCATTGAGGAGCTCAGCTATGAGGAAAGATTATAGGAACTGAATTTATTCTCTCTTGAGAAGAGGAGATTAAAGGGGGATATGATCAACATGTAAAAATACATAAGTGGTCCATATAGTGAACTTGGTGTTGAGTTATTCACTTTAAGGTCATCACAGAGGATAAAGGGGGCACTCTTTACATCTAGAGGAAAAAAGATTTCTCCAAATACGGAAAGATTTGTTTACAGTAAGAGCTGTGAAAATGTAGAATAGACTCCCGCCAGAGGTGGTTCTGGCCAGCTCAGTAGCTTGCTTTAAGAAAGGCCTGGATTCTTTCCTAAATGTACATAATATAACTGGGTACTAAAATTTATAGGTAAAGTTGATCTAGGGAAAATTAGATTGCCTCTCGGGGTATCAGGAAGGAATTTTTTCCCCTGCTGTAGCAAATTGGATCATGCTTTGCTGGGGTTTTCGCCTTCCTCTGGATCAACTGTGGGTAAAGGATTGTGTTTATGGGATTGTATTTTTATTTTTTTTCTGGTTGAACTAGATGGACCTGTCTCTTTTTTCAACCTGATTAAGTATGTACTATGCCAAGGCTGTCAGTTTAGGTAGACGGCCATGTCTTGGTAGGTTCGCAGTTGTGCCATACTCTTTCTATTTTACGATGATGGATAGAAGGATTGAACAGTGCTCCGTGAGAGGTTCAAAGCTTGGGATATTTTTTTATAACCTAACCGTGCTTTAAATTACTCCACAACTTTATCTCTGACCTGTCCGGTGCGTTCCTTGGCCTTAATGATGCTGTTTGTTCACTAAGGTTCTCTAAAAAACCTCTGAGGGATTCACAGAACAGCTGTATTTATACTGAGATTAAATTACACACAGGAGGACTCTATTTACTAATAAGGTGACTTCTAAAGGCAATTGGTTCCACTAGATTTTAGTTAGGGTATATACTCTTATTTCCTTTACATTTTACAAAGTCTGTAGCAAAGTTATATGATTTCAAAGTTGGCCTTGTCATGATATATTTTTCATTGTACGTGTAGCAGTGTTCAATAATGTGCCTTAGTAAAGTTTCCTAGGTATTTAGTCGCTCTCAGATGACAGTACTCCCCCCATGACAATGCCTCCAATCTGCTTTTGTCTCCTGTAGCATGGAGCCATCTTTGTTCAGACATCATCCAAGACCACTATGTACTTCTTGAACTGAGATCTTGGTTCAGAGATGACACAGAAAAAAAAAATATCGAGCACTTATCTGCATGCCCATCCCCAAGCATAAATTCCCCCTCCTTCCAGTACAAATCTTCCACCCTGCTAAAATGATCCCCCCCATCTCCCCCCTCCAGAGTAAAGGGGGCTGAATACAAATGCATGGAAAGCTTTTCAAATATTTATTTGTAAAACATTTTGAAAACCATTTATCATTTTCCTTTCACTTCACAGTTATGTTCCACTTTGTGTTGGTCTATCACATAAAATCCCAATAAATCCATAAAATCCCAATAAAATACATTTACGTTTTTGGTTGTAACATGACAAAATGTGAAAATATTCAAGGGGTATGAATACTTTTTCAAGGCACTGTAAATATTGACTAGAAACTACAATGCCAGTTTTAATTGAATAAATCCTTTCAATGGGATGAAAATTTAATAGTAATTTCACTGTTCAAGATAATTCAATTACCGGTAAATATTGGCTCAGTAGTAGTGCAATATTGTTGTTGTACTAAAGAGTCAGGTCTCCCAGCAACCTCTTATGTTGAACAGGGACTCTGGTGTCCAAATCTTTCTATTGTAGTTCTTGGCTCTGGTCCCCACAGTCTCTGGTATCTCAGAAACCTTTACCACAATTCAAAGCATATGAAAATTCCAGTAAAGTATGTGGGAGCTCATCTGTTTATGCACGGCAGATGTGGGAACTCAGCACAAAGGTCTCACCAATACAGTCCCCGAGTAATAGAAGAGACTGTCAAGGAATGCAACATGCCTTAGCCAACTTTATCTGAAATATTAGTTTTGGTTGAACTGAACTTTTATATATAATAATAACATTTATTCTGGGGACTTCACTTACCTTTTGGCCATACTTGGTCCAGGTGCCAAACTCATCCTTCCAGTACCAAATCCACTCAGTGGTCAGTACATATTCCATTGGTTGGGTGACAGATGATGGGGTAGAGAGTCTGCGGACTTGCTTCTCACCAGCTTTCATGGCCTGAAAGTCAATTGATCTGTAGCTGAGATAGAAAAATGTTCATTCGATCACTGCTGTATCAGTTATGGACAATACTGACCTTGTGGGAAATAATAGTGAAAGCTTTTATTGTCCTTTGGGTCCCTGTTAAAAAGATTTCACCTAATTTCTGGTGCTGGTGACCACACTGAAAGTGAGGAGATCCTCACAGTGGGGACAGAAACAGCAATAAAAACCCTTGTAGTCTGTTTCTCCAACCTTCCCACAATGGTGAGATTTCCCCCCTGTAGTTTGTGTCTCTGCTTCTTCCACAATGGTGAGATTTCTCTTCAGTAGTTTGGATCTCTGTCCCCCCCACAATGGTGAGATTTCCCAATAGTAGTCTGAATCTCCACCCGTCTAATCAAAGAGATTTCCCAGCAGTAGTTGGTGTGTCTCTGTCCCTCCCACAAGGGTGAGATTTTCCTGCAGCAGTTTGTGTCTCTGCCCCTCCCACAATAGGGATATTTCCCCGCAGTAGTTTGGGTCTCTGCTTCTCCCACAATAATAATATTTTTTTTCAGTCTTTTTTTACTTATTAAAATTAGCATTTTATAAACCAGGATTTTACATCACATTTTGACTCTCCAGGGTGAGGCAGTAGTGTATTTAGGTTTTGTGCTGCCCTAGGCCTGACTAAACTTCTGCACCCCCTAATTTAAATATGATTAAATATGACCTACCCCTTCCTATCAAGGCCACACCCCTTGCTGTTTAACCACTTCAATACTGGGCACTTATACACCTTCCTGCCCAGACCAATTTTCAGCTTCCAGCGCTGTCGCACTTTGAATGACAATTGCGCGGTCATGCTACTCTGTACCCAAACTAAATTTTTATCATTTTGTTCCCACAAATAGAGCTTTTTTGGTGGTATTTGATCACCTCTGGGATTTTTATTTTCTGCTAAACAAATGTTTTTTTTTGTTTCAGTTACAAAACTTTGTAAATAAGTAAGTTTTCTCCTTTACTGATGGGCACTGATGGGGCTGCACTGACGGGCACTGATAAGGCGGCTCTGATGGACACCGATGAGGTGGCACTGATGAGGTGGCATTGATGGTCACTGATGATGGGCACTAATATGCAGCACTGATGGAGCACCGATATGCGGCACGGATACGGATGGGCTCTGATAGGCGGCACGGATGGGCACTGATAGGTGACACAGATGGGCACGAATGGGCACGGATAGGTGGCACGGATGGGCACTGATAGGCAGCACGGATATGCACTGATAGGCAGCACGGATGGGCACTGATAGGTGGCATGGATGGGCACCGACAGGTGGCACTCATGTACTGTACCGTATGGTACTGATGGATGCCAATCAGTGCCAAACAATAATGCCTGCCAATCAGTGATGTCCATTGTTGGCAATGATTGGCATCCATTGTGGGCACCGATTGGCATCCCTGGTGGTCTAGGGTGGCATACCTGGTGGTGACATCCCTGGTGGTCCTAGTGGCGTCCCTGATGGTCCAGTGTGGGCATCCTCGATAATCGATCAGCACAGACCCGCCCTGTCAGAGGAGCAGCCGATCGGCTCTCCTTTACTCACGTCTGACAGACGCGAGTCAGGAAAAGCCGATCACCGGCTCTTCCTGTTCACATTGTGATTAGCCCTGATTGGACACAGCTGATCACGTGGTAACGAGTCTCCATCAGAGACTCTTTACCTAGATCGGAGTTGCGGTGTGTCAGACTGACACACCGCAACAACGATTGCCGCGATGCGCGCCCCCAGGGGCGCGCAGCGGCTTAATATCCTAAAGACATCATAGGACGTCTGGTCAGGATATTGGAACCACTTTGCCCCCATCATTTTGCTATATGGCGGGTGGCAAGTGGTTAAGACCTGCCCTGAAATTTTCGAGTGGGGACACTAGTTCTGAGGGCCTGGGAGGGGCAATGGGTTCCCTTAATTTGCATAGATTTCCTCTCACTTTCTGTTTGGCTATGAGGCAGGAAGTGGAGGGAAATCTCTGCAATGGGACAGGGATGGTAAAAAATAGGGGCTATAACCCTCCCTTATTCTACTCAAAATGAAAAAAAAAAGTGTTGCTTATAGTTCTACTTTAAGCACAAATTTCTGATAATTTTATGGAGTGGACTAAGAAGATATAACCATGCCAATAGTGCAGCAGAAAACATAGCACAGTGAGGAAGGTTTGTGGTCCAGGATGGTAGGACAGTCAAAATTAGAAGTGTCGCCCCCCCCCCCACAGTTGCGGAATGCCAGCTGCCCACATACCAGAAGCAGTGTGGCCGCTTTATGGGGGCGCTAGACTAATTAGCCTCTCAGCCCAGTCTGCCCCATAAGACTGGCGCTACACTAACAGTGTAGAGCAAGCCAACGGGGACTCTTTCCGTGCTGCCCCCCTGCAAAGTGCTGCCCTAGGCCTGGGCCTTGTCGGCCTAGGCCACGATACAGCGTTGGGGTGAGAGTCACATACCTGACATTGTTTGGATCACTATAAATCATTTCAATGTCCTCCATACTTGGCAGGTCGGCCCAATCTGTTCCGTTGAACTCCTGCCATCGGTATGGTAGGTAGTAGTGCATTTTGGAGCAACAGCCTGTCAGTCAAGAAAAACACTGTTATCTTTGGTGCAACAATATTCCCAAATCTCATATTATTATACTCTGTTCACTTTGCTTTAAACAATGTCTTATTTGTCATAGCAATAACTATTCATTCTATGTGACTTCTATTTTCTTTGTTTTTGTTTTTATTAGCAAAATCTTTTATTGAACAAAAAGAAGAAAGTACATACAATAGGTCATCATGACAGTCGTCAAGCTTAATAATTGGAATTACCTATTATAAATAGACAATGACATCCCTTATAAACATATATATTGATACAAGACAGTGTTATTGGTACCATACAAAATAGACTATAACTATATAATATTCGGGGGGCGTGTCCAGATGTGAGTGGAGAAGGACGTGTAAGAAAGGAGCCCCTAAAAATCCTTCAATTATCCGAAGCCATCCGCGCTTAATAGCCGTTCTAACAACTTCTTTTGTGCACTTACCTTTCCCTCTGCATCCTCCGCTGTTGCCTTGGGGTATATTGGCAGGGATCCGGCCGGATAGACGGGGATTCTTACAGGCCCGCCGCCGCCGCCATCAATCCGGCCTCCATCCTCCTGTACAGTGCTGCAGCTGGCCTGGGAGCGAGGTAAGGGACCTCCACCATCATCCAGTAGGGTCCAGGAGTCTGTGGGGCCGCCGTGGTCCGCCCGCGGAGGCTGCGGCCTGTTGCGGCCTAGTGGGGCCTAGTGAAGCCTGCAGAGCACCAGACTTTCCTGTGCCGCCGGCCCGCGGAGGAGCGCCGCGGTCGGCGCGGACTGCAATCCAGATCGCGGATGCTGCTGTCCTCGGCTACACCATCAGCATAAAAGCCATAATAGTTGACAGAGGCTGCCTGTGAGACCAGGCCACAAAATCCAGGGGCCCTGCATCCTCTGCACCATTCTGATTCTAACCCGGATCTCTGTATAAATCTCCTGCACTGCTTGCTTTGTTGTCTGTTCATTAGATGCCATCCAGAAGACCAACAAAGAAACAGCCGCCTCCTAAGATACAGAGTCCGGCAGGGACACATGCGGGGTTAGGTCGGTCCTCAGGTGTAGACAGAACCGCGGCCACGTTGACGGCGCTGCAGCTACTCAGAGATATGGAACACAGAGTTGGAGACCACCCGCGGCACTCGGGTGAGGGGCAGGTGGAAGCTACAGACTCCACTGCAGCTATCCTGGCGGCCATTGAGAAGAGTAAAACTATGGTCATGGGAAGAATAGACACATTGGCCATGAAGTGTGGCCTTATTCGACAAGACATGGACAAGTTTAGAGGCCGAGTCACTGCCGCAGAGAACCGCATTTCCGACTTAGAAGATAATACAGCTAATACCTCGCGGAATGTTAATGACTTGCAGCGCACAGTAAAGACTAATGGCGTGGTCCGAAGATGCCAAAAATAGACTGCGGCGAAATAATGTGCGCGTGGTGGGTCTTCCTGAGGGCGCAGAGGGCTCACAACCAGCTAGCTTTGCTGAAAACTTCTTTAAAGATATTCTTGACTTACAGCAAGTCTCCGCAGCGTACATTGTGGAGTGTGCTCACAGGGTCCCAACGGGCCCAAGACCACAGGGCGCTTTTCCCAGACCATTCCTGGTTCGGTTTCTCAACTACCGAGATAGAGATCTCATCCTTGCTGAAGCGCGGAAGAAACCACAGCTCCGGTTTGAAAATACCACTCTGCATTTCTTTCCGGGTTTTTCCCCGGAGCTACAGAGGCGCCGTCGCACGTTTGTGGAGGTCCGGAAGAGGCTACGGGAAAAGGGGCTTAAGTATGGTATGCTGTACCCCTGTAAGCTCCGAGTGGAACACCGGGGCTCTGTGAAATTTTTTGAGGCCCCCTCGGATGTCTCGGAGTGGCTGGACACCCTGGGTTGACGTGAATCAACGCCTTTATTTCATTTTTTTTCTCTTATTTCTTAATTTTTTTCATGTTTTCCCAAATCTGGCGCAAAGAAGATTGTATGCACTTAGGCGGTTATATAAGCTTTAAATAAACTCTCACTCATTACGGCTTTAAGGCCTTGTATGAGCGGAACTGGGCTCCTTAATCTGTATCCTATGGGGCTCCATGAAGACACAAGAAGAAGTCATCTACACTTGCTGAACAGTTCGGCACACGGGCTTCCAGATTTTTTTGTTGTTCTCCCCCTTTTTGGGAGTTTTTTTTGGGACTAAGCCACATACCAGTGGTTGTTGTGTTTTTTCTTTTTGTCGGTTCTGGTATAATGGCAGAAGGGGATAGTTATGCCACAGTTCACCACGCACAAGTGGGAATATGTATAATTTGTATGTGGTTTGGGTATGGTGTATCCAAAAATACTTGCAGAATAATCAAGGCACTGCACTTAGGCTCCTGCTACTTCATATTCGGTTTAAGGGTTAAGGCTAAGTCTGCAAAAATTGTCTCCTGGAATGTGAGAGGACTGAATAACAAGTATAAAAGAGCATCCATATTTTAGTTCCTTAAACAGTCCAAGCCGCATATCACCTTCCTGCAAGAGACCCATCTAGATGGTAGTAGGGTACTGGCTATGCGCAGACCCTGGGTCCAAAAATCTTTTCATGCGACTTTTTCCATGTTTGCCAGAGGCGTTTCAATCCTTATCAGCAAGGCTCTGCCATGTACTATACATCAGGTGTTCTCGGATCCAGGGGGTAGATATGTGGCTGTCCTATTGGATGTTTATCAATACAAAATGTTATTAGTGAATGTATACCTGCCTCCTCCTGTAAATGTCCAAATTTTATATGATTTATTTACCAGATTGGCTCCCTTTGCTCACCTCCCTCTTATATTGATGGGGGATTTTAACGCCATTTTGGATGCGGTGGACTCCTCCAATCCAGGGAGAGTGGGTTCTGGTGATCTTATATCATGGGGTTCGACAGCACATTTAGGAGGTGGATACCGTTGTTATATTGCAACCCTAGAGTAGCAATTAGATTGGGTCAGGATGTCTCTGCCTTCTTCTCGGTGGGCAGAGGCACCAGGCAAGGGTGCCCTCTATCCCCATTTTTATTTGCGCTTATGATGGAACCCTTAGCAGTAGCACTTAGAATGTCCAGTGAAGTTAGGGCAATTAGAGTGGGTTCCATTAAGGAATGTCTAGCATTATATGCGGATGACATGCTCTTGTTTTTGGAGGATCCTAGATCATCATTGCAGGCGGTTCTAAAAATTTTCAATGATTTTACAGTTTTTTCAGGTCTTAAGGTAAATTGGAGCAAATCCTCCATTTTGCCATTAGATACTAGGGCCAGTAAAGAGGCTGACCAAAGTCTGCCGCTGAAGTGGGTTTCTTCCATCACATATTTAGGAGTTAAAATTACAGCAGATAGTGCTGACTATGTGACTCTTAATCTACTGCCTTTATTGTCCTTTTTTAAGCAGAGGGCGCAGGCCTGGCAAAGGCTTACTCTGTCACTGATAGGGAGGATAAGTTTGCTCAAAATGAAAATTCTTCCAGTGATACTTCCGGAGACACGCTCCGGTACAGCCTCCCAAATCCTTTTTAAAAAAACTAAGGGCATTACCAGTTCATTCATATCGGCCCCCAAACAGCCACGCATAGGACTTAAGGTGCTGCAGGAGCCTTGGGGGCGGGGGGGTTTGGCCCTGCCTGACTTGAAGAAATATTATCTAGCTGGTTAGTTGGTATTTGTCCATAAATGCTTGACATCTGACGATGGAGATTCAGCAACTGTGGTGAAGGCGGCTCATTTGGGGTCATATGAGACCCTCCGTTTGGCTATTCATAGGGGTGTTGGATCGGAGTTTCCTTTGACTTTGACCATGAAGGCCACTATTAAGGCTTGGGGGGAGGCAATGGTGTTGGCGTGTCCGAGCTACTTGGGTTTCTCACCTCATACACCCTTGTTGGGGAATCCCAAGTTGTCTCACTTCTACTCCTTTCAGGACCCCATGGTGTGGGTGGTCAAGGGAATTAAATTACTAAAGGACATCACCCAAGATGGCATACTTCTGACTTTTGACCAGCTGAAGACTAAGCATGACCTCCCTAACTCATATTTCTTCAGGTTCATACAGCTTCGACACGTGTTTCAGGCCCAATTTAGAGATAGGGCAGTTGAGTCCATTGCATCGGCTTTGGAAGACATGCTTATGGTAGAAGACCTCCCTAAAACTTTGTCAGTCACATATAAAGAACTGTTTAAGAATAGTCCGGCAGCAATGGCTAAATGCAGAGAATGTTGGGAGAGTGAAGTCCCTGATATGGATGGGGAGGACTGGGATGATGTATGGGTGCACCCCTTTAAACATTTAGTCTCTGCGAGAGACAGACTCATTCATTTTAAATTTTTACATAGAATTTATTTTACACCAGCCAGATTGGCAGTAATATACCTATCAGTCTCTTTGGCTTGTTGGAGGTGTGACTTTTCTCCGGCAGATGCCAAACATATTTTCTGGGATTGCCCACACATCATGACTTTTTGGGAAGGAGTAATAAAATGTATAGAAGAAATTTTAAAAATACCTATTCCATTATCCATTAGGGTATGCTTGTTGGGCCTAGTGGAGGAGGTGGTTCCATCCAGAGCTCTTAGAACTTTACTGAACATTTTATTCTTCTATGGAAGAAAAGCCATATTATTGAAATGGAAGAATTCCGCTCCCCCTGGTGTTCCATTTTGGAAGGGGCTGGTGAATTCCATGATGCCCTATTATAAGGCAATGTACAACTCTAGAGGATGCGGAAAAAAGTTTGATAAGGTTTGGCAGGCCTGGTTGGGATCGGAGGTAACGGCTGGTTAGTTCTGCTCTAGGTCTTTTATGAGGTAAAGCAATAGTCATGGGGTTTTTATATAATCAAGTACATGAGGAGGGGTGGTAATTATGGGTAGTTGGGTCCTTTGGATCATAAATTAGCCAATATTCAATTACGGTGCAGTGCTATGGGGAGCATAAAGAACACATACATATAGCTGTACATGGTCTTATTTCAGATGATCCTCCAGTGGTAAACTAAAGTGAAGCAATTTTTTTTGATTGTGGTGAACTGTGGTATGGGATGTTGGGGGGAGGGGGGGGGGGTTTGGTAGTAACCTGTGTTAGGTAGTTCCAATGTTAGATTCAAGTTGACCTTGTGGGTCCAAGAATGGCCGGTGTTGTGCCGGATCATTCCACTTTTTTTGTATGTTTATATGTATAAAATTGAATAAGCAGAATTCTCAAAAAAAAACCTATATAATATGCAAATTGAGCAGCATTCAGTTTCATCTGCATTCAGTATAGCCCCTTCACAGGTAGACTGAAAAAGAAAAAAAAAAGAGAAGAGAAAACAAGGGGAAAATAGAAAATAAAGGTTTTGGATCAAATGTACTAAATTAAATGAGGGAAGAGGGGGGTCCAAAGAGCACAACAAGCCTTTTTTTTTGCCATATACATAAGTTTTTTTTTGTCATATACATATTTCGGGTGTTTTTAGCCACCTGTCCCAAATCTTATCATACTTAGATGAACACCCCCTTTGAGAGTACATTAGTTTCTTGTATGGCAGAACGTCGTTGACTTCTATCAGCCATTGTAAAAATTCCGGTGGAGTAGGTCTCATCCAGATCCTGGCTATGACTTTACAAGCAGAAAAAAGTGTTTTGTGTAAAAATATTTTAGTGAATTTATCAAGCTCTGGATCCGGAAAAATTCCAAGGAGACATGGCTTTGGCTGAAGTGTGATGGGGGAGCCCATTTTATCTTATAAAAACTGTACCACCTGTGCCCAGAAGGCTTGAATTTTAGGGCATTGCCATAATAGATGAAAAATAAGTACCCACTGCTTGATTACACATTTGGCAATTAGCAGATTGATTGCTCTTGTACTTGGAGACTCTGAGGGGTGTGAGATATGCTCTATGTGTTATAAAGGTTTGTGTTAAATGATCTGACAGTTTAGGAGACACTGGTTTCAAGTATCTAGAGCATCGCTCCACTCAGCATCCTCCATAGAGCCCACCTCTCCCTCCCACCTAGACTTCAATGCATATGCTGATGTAGTTGCTTGTGGGAGTGTTAGCATGATGTAAAATTGAGAAATCAATTTCTTAGGGTTAGGACATTTTACTGCCGCCAGCAAAGGGTTATCATTCAAGACTAGATCATCTAAGGGGAATTGCGCCTGAAAGGCATGACAAAATTGTATATATCTATAAAACATTTGATTTGGCAGTACGAATTCAGTTTTTAAACTATCAAAAGACTTCAATTTTCCATTATGAGTGATTTGAGAAAGATAAACTATTCCCCTTGAACTCCACACTCTATTGTCTTGGATGAGGTTAAATTCTGGTAAGGACGTATTATGCCAAGGGTGAGTGCAGTTATGAGGTGACACGATATGCAGTCTGTCGGAGGCCATCCCCCACACCTTTCTATACTGGTATAAGATAGATCGTCGATCATTCTTTTGGCCCTCATCTCCTCCTCTGCCCGTTATCGCCACCAAGGGGTCTAGGATCGGCTGAACCCACTTTGGACAAAGAGAGTAAAGAAATCTTTCCCTATCTACTTTATGAATATGAAAAATTTGTGAAAGTTGGGCTGCAAGGTAATATGCATTAAAATCAGGTAATGCCATTCCAGCAAGATCCGTCGGGTGTTTTAATTTATGCCAAGGGAGCTTATGCCTATTATTTTCCCAGACGAACGGTTTAAGGACAGTCTCTAGTATTTTGAAATGCTTACGCACCAAGTACAGCGGTGAGTGCCAGAGCATGTATAGAATTTTTGGTAACAAAACCATTTTTATAAGATTTATACGACCTGTGTCTTCTGCCTAAGCATTTCCTACAATGGTGTAATATTGAGCAAGGTGTAGTCTCAGGTCTCGGGTGGCTCTTATTCCTAAATACTTTATGGTGTCTACCCTCTGTAAGGGGAGCAGGGCCCTATCTCTGGGTGGTGGAAAGCTATCAAGAGGGAGTATTTGAGATTTATCCCAATTAATCTGGAGTCTGGAGAATGTGCCAAAGCGCTCTATCAGGGCCAAAGCCAGGGGCAGGGAATCCCCTGAATACCCTGAATCGTCCAGATATAACAGGTTGTCATCAGCATAAGTGCTTATTTTTTCCATAATCTCCCCCCTCTGCAAGCCCACTATTCCCGGATGTGCCCGTATAGCTATTGCAAGTGGCTCTGCCGCCAATGTGTATAGCAACGGCGTCAGAGGACACCCCTGCTTCCTACCCCTGGAGAGAGGAAATTGCTCCGAAGGCCACCAATTAGCCAGAACTCTCGCCACTGGATCCTGGTAAAGGAGCTGGATCCATTTTATGAATCTAGGGCCAAGTCCAATTTATCCAGACAGGCTCATAAGTATCTCCATTCGACTGAGTCGAATGCCTTGGCAGTGTCCAAGGCAACGACTATTCTAGATCCTGAATTGTCATGTGCCGTCTGTAGGTTAATAAACAGTCTCCGAAGATTAAAAGACATGTTTCTCCCTGGCATGAAGCCAGCCTGATCTCCGTGCACCAGTGACAGAATGACTGTATTGATAGCAAGAATTTTGTCAAGAATCTTAACATCCACCTAAAGTAAGGAGATGGGACGGTAAGATTCTGGGAGATGTGGATCTTTACCGGGCTTAGGAATTAATACTATTGTAGCTTCCCTCATGGAGGCTGGGAGGTCAGAGTTTTCAAATATGGAGTTGTATAATGCAAGTAATTTAGGGATCAGTTGGTCCGAGTAAGTGGAATAAAATTCCACAGGCAGACCATCTGAGCCCGGGGACTTAGATCTAGAGAACTCGGCGATTGCTCTGGAGATTTCATCTCTCGTCAAAGGAGCCTCCAGCTCTCTTGTTTGTTCCTCGGTTAGTTTAGGGATTGATATTTCAGCTAAGAATGACTCCATCAGAGCGGTGTCACTCGGAGCTGTGGTGGTGTACAGGGCAGCAAAGAAATCTCTGAATAAAGATGTTACTTCAGTACCAGAACACCACCAGGGGAGCGGAGTGAAATCACCACCGGAGGTCTCTCTTCACCATGCACCATATATGCAAGCAACTTCCCGGCTCTATCTCCATATTCAAATGACTTTTGTCTATGGAAAAAGAGTTTGCGTCTGGATTTTTCATAGTGTAACTGATCTAATGCTCTGGAACACATTTTAAGGTTATCAGCTTTACCTGCGGTGGGATCTTCTAAAAAGGCCTTTTCTGCCGCGAGTAGGTGTTCAGTGGCTATATCAACAGTTATTTCAGAGTTGCGTTTTAGTTTATTAATGCGCATGGTAAGTATCATATGTGCATGTTTTTTAAATGTTTCCCAAACTATTTCCCAAACTATTTGTGGTGGTGCAGAATCCCCATTAATCTCAAAAAATCTTTCCCACTCAGTAGCGAGGTCGTCATCCTCTGGAAACAAGGTTAACCAGAAGGGATTCAATCTCCATGAGTTTGGAGGTCGGGTATGTGGCAGGGAGAGTGTGGCCCAGTACGGGCAGTGGTCAGAGAGCGATCTAGGGGAAAATCCTACATCTAACAGTCTAGGGAGTAATGATTTTGATAGAAGAATAAGGTCTATCATAGAGTGATGTGAGGTGGAGAAGCATGAGTAGGCCCGTAACGTGGGGTGTTTAAAACAGCTGACCTCTTTATTGGATCTCTAACCCCGCGTACATTCCATATTAATAATTTCAATGTGGCCATGGGGCGTGGTATTTATAATATGTGGCTCCAGAGTTCAGATCACCAATAAAATTAGGTGATGGTATAGACGGTCCCCAACAGGTGACGGTAAGCAACAGCACCATTACATGACCATGGTACCAAATAGAACAAGTCTGTATACAATAAAAGACATTGCCTTGTAACATGGTTAACCATAATTCCCCCCTCCCCGCCCTGCACTGTCCCCAACTGGTGCAGGCTTTTTTCCCTAACTGCCAACATGGCATAAACATTGTCAAACCTGAGAAGAAAACTTGAAAGATTAGAAAAACATATGAAAATGCCATTAAGAACTGTACATTTAACACTGCAGTAGTAGCCACAAAGATAGCCACCACAGCAGTAATCTGTGCATGTCGTCTCAGGTTGCAAACTGTGGTTAGAGGGGTGGTTTTACGCTGCGTAACGTAACACTTAGTAGGACTGTGTTCACTGCAGTAGTGAGCCCACTGGCACAGTGCTTCTCTCCGCCGAGGGAAATCATTTAATAAACATTTTAGAGAGCAAACATATAGCATATTCGTACCCCAAGGTGAGCATACATGTTAAAAGGTTGGTCCTTCAAAAAGCCTTTAAGAGTGGATCCAATAAATGGTGAAATATGTCTGTGATGTCATCAGCCATCAAGGGATCACTGTGTCGGAATAAACATGTATACTGGTCCAGGTATAATCACTGGTGTAGTGTAGCACCTTTCAACTCAGGGGCAACAGTATCAGAGAGCAATGTTTAAATGCAGACCGTTGCTCCATCTCTTTATATAGAGATATTCAGATGTGTAAATCAAATGCGTATAAGAGGCAGAAGAAATTTGAGGTAAGGGGTAGGAGTACAAGGTTACTTATCAGCGTTCTTCCCTCTGCTCAAGCCATGTGATGACTGCTTCTGGATCCTCAAAGAAGTGAGCGCGGTCTTCTCCCTCTACTCGCAAACGAGCTGGAAAGAGCTTTGCATATTTTCTATGCTTGATGCGGAGACGCCGTTTATCTTCCATGAAGGTTTTGCGCTTGCGTTGTACTTCCGCCGAAAAGTCTGGGAAGACAGCAACCAACTTGTTACCGAATGGAATGTTGCCTTTTTCTTTGCTGAGGCGAAGTATGGCATCCCTGTCTTTAAAATTATGAAATTTTGCGATAAATGTGCGGGGGGAGCCCCAGTTGGTGGTGGTCTGCCCGACATGCGGTGCGCCCATTCCACAACAAATGTAGGAGAAAAGGCCTCTCTGCCATAGGTATCGCAAAGCAGTGTCTCCAGGAATGTAGGGGGGTCCCCCCCTTCCACCCCCTCTGGGAGACCTATGAATCTGAGGTTACAGCGTCGGATTCTGTTCTCTAAATCATCTTGCTTTTGCAGGATTTGATTGACTTGTAAACTGCATGGCTTCAGTGGAATGCTGGAGGGGGGGGGGGGGGGGGAGTCCACTGAGCTCAGACGGGTTTCAGCCTCAGTGACTCTGTCTCTTAATTCCTGAAAGTCCTGCCTCACCAGGGAGATGTCTACTTTCACCTCTTCAATCCGGGCTGTGAGTGTAGACTGACACACTGCAACAGCTTCCTGGCACACAGTAATAGCTTCCAGTACCTTTGCTGTGTCTGTGTTAATAGATGTCTCCTCTCCCCTCGTGGCGCCGCCATCTTGTCCAGGGGATTCTTTCTCCTTCTCCTGACGGTGGTACTGATCAAGGTTAGAGGTCGTTGCAGCTGGCTTTTTCGGCGGTGACATGGTACCGGTAGTTGTCCAGTGCAGTGAGGGTCGTTTTGGGGTCTCAAACTGTGGATGCTGTCCCAGGATATGCTCTAAAGGATGAGTTGTCAGCGGAGCTCAGCTGCCTAGCATCCTATCCCATGCCGCACCAGGCCACGCCCCCCCATGTGACTTCTATTTTCAATTGTTACTGCTAAATACACTATATTACCAAAAGTATTGTGAAGCCTGCCTTTACACGCACATGAACTTTAAAGTAGGGTGACCAGACATCCCTGGTTTCTGGGGACAGTCCCCGGATTGAGGACACTGTCCCCGGACCAAGTCTGTCCCCAGTTTTGTCCCCGGATTGGATTTGAACAGGGTCTGAGGCAATTTCAAAGACAGCCCGTGCAGAATAAAAAGAAAAAATCTGAATTGCACCCCCCCCTCCTCTGCCACTCTTACTAGCTTATGGGGGTTTATTTTTTTCCATTATCTGTGCCCCTTTCTGATGATCATGTGCTGGTCGGAGCGGAGGGACTATTTCTTCCGTTTCGGGCGCATGCCCATTCAGCTCCACTCGCATGTTCTTCTGCCTTGGCTCAAGTCCCGGCCAGCTGCCTGCCTACTTACCTCCTTGCCTTCCCTGGTGGAGTGATCTTCCTCTGCTCCCTAACCAGTAGTAGCCGGGGCCCGAAGAGTAAAGCCCCATACACACTATCAGATTTTCTGCTGATTTTTGTCTTCAGATTTACCAAAACCATGTAGTGCAAGGGCCTGCCCGATTGCATACAAATTGAAACTCCTAAGCTTTGACCTCATATTATATGGTTTTGGTAAATCTGAAGGAAAAAATCAGCAGAAAATCTGATAGTGTGTATGGGGCTTTAGACTTGACAGGCTGTGAGGCGGGCGGCGGCGGAGACGGGCAAAGAGTCGTTGATTGCTGCCATTACAAGTAAAAAAAAAACATGTCCCCGGATTTCATTTTAAAAATCTGGTCACCTTACTTTAAAGGCATCCCAGTCTTAGTCCATAGGGTTCAATATTGAGTTGGCCCACCCTTTGCAGCTATAACAGCTTCAAATCTTCTGGGAAGGCTTTCCACAGGTTTTAGGAGTGTGTCTATGGCAGTGGTTCTCAACTCCGGTCCTCAGGGCCCACTAACAGGCCAGGTTTGCAAGATAACTGAAATACATCACAGGTGACATCATTTGCTGCTCAGTGATTGCAGTATTCTAGTCTGTATCTCCCCAAGGTAACACTTAAAATCTGGTCTGTTGGTGGGTCCTGAGGACTGGAGTTGAGAACCACTGGTCTATGGGAATGTTGGACCATTCTTCCAGAAGCGCATTTGTGAGGCCAGGCACTGATGTGGACGAGAAAGCCCTGCTCGCAGTTTCCGCTCTAATTCATCCCAAAAGTGTTCTGTTGGGTTAAGGTCAGGACTCTGTGCAGGACAGTCAAGTTCCTCCACCCCAAACTCGCTCATCCATGTCTTTATGGACCTTGCTTTGTGCACTGGTGCACACTCATGTTGGAACAGGTAGGGGCCATCCCAAAACTGTTCCCACAAAGTTGGGAGCATGAAATTATCCAAAATGTCTTGGTATGCTGACGCCTTAAGAGTTCCCTTTACTGGAACTAAGGGGCCAAGCCCAATCCCTGAACAACAACCCCAAACCATAATGCCCCCGCCACCAAATAATTTGCAGTGCACAAACAAGGTCCATAAAGACATGGATGAGTGAGTTTGGGGTGGAGGAACTTGACTGGCCTGCACAGAGTCCTGACCTCTGGGATGAATTAGAGCAGAGACTGCAAGCCAGGCCTTCTCGTCCAACATCAGTGCCTGACCTCACAAATGCGCTTCTGGAAGAATGGTCAAACATTCCCATAGACACACTCCTAAACCTTGTGGACAGCCTTCCCAGAAGAGTTGAAGCTGTTATAGCTTTAAAGGGTGGCCCAACTCAATATAAAACCCTACAGATTAGGACTGGGATGCCTTTAAAGTTCATGTGCGTGTAAAGGCAGGCGTCCTTTTAGATTGTAAGCTCTAACGAGCAGGGCCCTCTGATTCCTCCTGTATTGAATTGTATTGTACTTGTACTGTCTGCCCTAATGTTTTAAAGCGCTGCGTAAACTGTCGGCGCTATATAAATCCTGTATAATAATAATAATAATAGTATAATAGTGTATAACAGTTGTTATGACTTAGTAAAAGCTTAGTAAATTGAATCATACATCACTTATTTTTTCTTTTTTATTCTCATTTACCTCCGAGCTTGCAGAACTTCCAAATATTAGAGAGACAAATTTCTGGTGTTTTCTCTAATGACACTAAAATAAAGCATATGAAAATAAAAAGAACAGTGATTTGGCATCTGAATTACTGAAAACAAATTCCACCCAACAGACCCCATAATAATTACATTACACCAATATGTGTCCCCAGTCTTCTGGAGTTGAATAATGCTGGGCGACTGGAAGACTGAGGAGATACCTTGAGTGCAGGGTATCATGGTCCTGCATCCCAAGGGGGTGTCACCACAGCTTCATGCACTCACTGTGTAATAATGCAGCACTAATGCAATACATTTAGTGCTGCTGTTTGCATCATCAAGCACCACCTTCCAGCGGGAAAAGAGAAAGAAGTTATTACCTTATAAAAGTAGCAGTGACATCATCATCGTCCTGCACATAGCCTGTGCAGAGAACAGAGGTTTGGAAGGGACCCATTAGACCCCACCCACTACAAGCTGCTTGCCGAAAACTACAGGAGGGGCGGATACAAGACCAGTCACCCTGTACAAGGAAAGAGAGAGCATGACTGTGGAAGGGACTGAGCTGGTTCACCTACTACAGGCTGCCTGCACAAATTACAAGAGGGGGCGGATACAAGACCAGTCACCCTGAACAAGGAGAGAGAGAGCATAACTATGGAAGGGACTGAGCTGGTTCACCTACTACAGGCTGCCTGCACAAATTACAAGAGGGGGCGGATACAAGACCGGTCACCCTGAACAAGGATAGAGAGAGCATAACTGTGGAAGGGACTGAGCTGGTTCACCTACTACAGGCTGCCTGCAGAAAACTACAAGAGGCGGCGGATACAAGACCAGTCACCCTGTACAACAGGGATATGCAAGTAGCGGACCTCCAGCTGTTGCAGAACTACAAGTCCCATGAGGCATAGCAAGACTCTGACAGCCACAAGCGTGACACCCAGAGGCCGAGGCATGATGGGACTTGTAGTTTTGCAACACCTGGAGGTCCGCTAATTGCATATCCCTGCTGTACAAGGAAAGAGAGAGCATAACTGTGGAAGGGACTGAGCTGGTTCACCTACTACAGGCTGCCTGCAGAAAATTACAAGAGGGGGCAGATACAAGACCAGTCACCCTGTACAAGGATAGAGAGAGCATAACTGTGGAGGGGACTGAGCTGGTTCACCTACTACAGGCTGCCTGCAGAAAACTACATGAGAAGGGTGGATACAAGACCAGTCGCAGGCGCACTGATATGCTGTTAGTGGCGGCTCCCGCGCGCATGCGCGGCAGTGACGTCATCACGGCTCCGGCCAATCACAGCGCCGGAGCCCAACATACCCGGAAAGAAGATGGACGCTCCGTACCAGAGGGGACAGTGGTGACATCACAGGCTCCTGTGTCAGGGAAACAAAGAGGAAGTAAACCCATCAGGGTTTACTTCCTCTTTAATTTGCATATAACTTGAAATAAATATAGCTGTGGATCTACTGGTTGTGTTCACAAAAGAACAGAACAGAAGCATTTTATGTTTCTTATTTTGAAAATGGGATATTCCAGATGTTAGAATTACTTTATATAATTGGTGGGATATCATTACCTTCTTTTTTTCTTTCCCTGCTCCTGCTGTCTGATTCTTGAGAATCATCTTTTTTTCTTGGACTTCCTATCCCTGTGCCTTCTGCCTTCTGTCGAGCCTCCCTGGCCTCTTTATTATTAGCCTCCTTCCAAGGATCCTGGTGCCTCTCACTGTGTTTAATATCACAGAGCATCTGTAAGTTCTCGATGGTCTGTTCACTCAGCCAAAGGCATTCGAGCAATTTTTTGGATTCCAGCAGATTGTGCGATCTTTTACAGAAACGGTGGTTGCAGTGTCCTTGCGTAAAGTATCTGCACACGTGGAGACGCGTACAATCCTCTCCTCGGTCACAGCTGTTGTGTACATAATGTGTACAGTCCTAGTGGGGAATGGATCACAAGAGTAAAATGAGAGCAACTGTAATAAACAATATTGGGTAGTGATCATGTAACCCCCTAACTGCATGATATTTAATTTGCTTTCTTCACTGCATTTTACAAACAATTTTGATGTGTAGCCCAGTCTGCAGCACTGACAGGAAAAGACAGTCCGCCTTCTACCCAAAAAAGAAGGCACAGAGGATGTTGACTGCAAGGATTGTGGGAGTTGTAGTTCTGACAGACTGAGCTGGCTTGGTGAGCTGAAAGGAGTAAACTGCATATCCCACAAGGCACTAAAGCAAAGAGGAGATGTGGTGCTCTGCTGTTTTCCCAGGCTGAGAAGAAATGTGGAGGCTGTTCTGTGAGGACATCAGGATACTAATAGACTGTTCACCGCTGTACTTGAGAGGGAGAAAGGCACAGTGGCAGAAATTCTGGGACATTGGAGGGCATCATGGATACTGATAGAGTTTGCTACTTGATCAAGGAAAATGGATACTGCAAACACAGACCAGATGTGTTTTACCCAGCATTCAGAGGGAGAACACCTACTAACACAATAAATTGGTGGGAAGCCACTGGTCAAATCCACATTACATTTTGACAATAGAGGGACAGTGTTGCCTGCAAGTTCCACATTAGTGCTTAAGGGAGAAGTCCAGCCTGAGCTTGTTTGGCTGGGCTTCTCCTATGGGTCACGCCAGGTACCTGGACTGATGGCCGTCTCAGCCTCAGAACGAGCTCCCCGCCCCTCCACAGCTCAGCGCTCCAATGAGCATAGAGGAACAGAGCAAGAAAGCTGCTGACTGACAGGCAGCAGCTCTCTGCTCGGGGAAGAGTGAGAACCGAGCCATTGGCGATGTTCGATGGCTCGGTTCTCAGTGCAGAGACAGATGCAGCATCGGTCCGATGCTGCATCCACATAGGTAAGTATGATTATGGGAAAAACAGTTTTTTTAAAAGGACATTACCCTGAGTGTTCTGACAGAACAGCTGGGCCCCAATGAGCTAGCCAGCAGAATAAAGTATATTGCAGACTGCTGAACTGTTAGGGTGGTATGGTTCTCCTTAGTTAGGATTGCCCTAGTACAGTGGAACCTCGGATTGCGAGTAACGTGGTTAACGAGCGTTTCACAATACGAGCAGTTATTTTTAAAAAATCCTGACTCGGTTTGCAAGTGTTGTCTCGCAAAACGAGCAGGATTCAAGCCTCTGCGGTGTGCAGTACCGCATTTGGCCAGAGGTGCAGGGGTGCCAGTGACACTCGGAGCCGTTCGAAAATACTCTGAAACTCTCGAAAATACTCTGAAACACTGGGAAATACTCCATTCCCAAGTGTTTCTGAGGGTTTCTGAGTGCAGCCGAGCTGTCTCCAAGTGTTTCGGAGTCTCTCCCGCACCCCCCCACCTCTGGCCACATGCGGTATTGCCTGCTATAGAAGTCAATGTGGAACAAATTATTTTCGTTTCCATGGACTTCTATGGGGAAACTCGCTTTAATATGCGAGTGCTTTGGATTACAAGCATTCTCCTGGAACGGATTATGCTTGTAATCCAAGGTTCCACTGTATAGGGTTTAGGAGAAGTTGCTCTCTACACCTATTGCTTGTTTTTACAGTATATTTTTTCTACTGTTCATCTATTTGCAATATATTCCTTGCCATAGTTGAACTGTTTGCAGTATCATTGCTGTTGTGTCATATCCCTTTTGCATATACATCTGCAATAAATTGTCCCCACCCAGCCAGGTGTGTCAGAGTGCATGGTGCTGTTTGCACAGGAACGACGAGCCCAACACATCAACACATCAGGGTAAAGTGCTACCCGTGTTCTTTTCTTAAATAAATATTTGTTCCCCATGTCAGTGCTGCTGATCTCCTGCAGCCTCTTTCAGTTACTTCCTGTGTAGGTGCACTTATTCCAATCAGCTGCATATCATTTGCACATGATTGAATTGCATCCCAATGCACCTATCCAATGCTGTGCAACGTGCTGTGGTAATACAATTATGCTGCATTATAACCCGCGTTGTCCTGTGCGAGCAGGCCATTTAAACCAGCAACGGGTGATGCTCATCTTCACTGTCTTGCAGAGCTACAATAGAAGAATTGTAGCATTCAACATAGTGTCAGCTCCTGTGTCTCCTCACTGGTTGCCATGGTTCCACCTGCTGCCCACTATTTCTTCACAGGTCCACAGGGACACAGCAGTGACTAGTGGCTGGCAGATCAAACAACAGTGCACAGCAGGGACACTCCAAGGAATGCAATCGGTCGAAAGCTAAACATTTCTTTAGTTGGTGTAGCACTGCAAGACGAGTCAGTAGCCAGGGCATTGATTAGTATTTTTTTTTAAATTTTTTTGGAGGTGACAGTACATTTACTGTGGGCGGGCAGCAGCGCAAGGCTAAGCGACATGCGGGTACGGCGTGGCTCACTTTCTGGATTTCGGGCGTGCTGTGCACGCCCCCTTCTGATCTGTGCTGTGAATGGCCACAGCACACTGTCAGCTGGTTACAGCCAATGATCTTGGCTGTATTCCTGCTGATCGGCTGTGGCCAATCACAGCAAAGACCTCAGTGTGTTTGTAAACAGAATACACAGGACCTGGCCGGTTTCTTCCTCCTGCTTTTTTTGTTCAGGGAAAGAAGCCAGACAGATTCTGTGTGAATACAAGCAGCGCATATAAACTTGTTAGGCACATTTAACCCCTTGATTGTCCTCCACAGTTAACCCTTTGATTGCCCTTTAAGCCAGCCAGTGTCATTAGTACAGTGACAGTGTGCAGTATTATCATTGATCACTGTATTAATGTCACTAGTGACATCAGTGCCAGTTACTGTCCCTCCCAGCCAGTGTCAGTTAGTGTCAGATTTCCCACCACACTAACACAGTCACACTATAAGTCGCTGATCACCATTACTAGTATAGTGTCTAGTACAACAAAAACAAATACTCTTGCACATGGGTGTGTTGGCTAGATGATCCAAAAGTTCAGAATGGACAATAAATTTCAGCCTTGCTGCCCTCCAGGATAGGGATATCCTAGTAGATGAACAAAAAAACTGAAAAAAAGAGAGAGGGCGCACCAGCCTAGTGCATTATCCTTTAGTACTTTTATTCAAAAAACATAATTAAAAACGACTCACAAAAGTAGAAAGAAAATCACGCTTATAGCAGTCATATGGCAGTCTATCCACTAAAAGTAGTTTCCATCCATGTCCTGGAGAGAGGAAGTACGAACCGCTGCTGGCTGAAGCGTTTTGAAGGTATCCCTTCTTCCTCAGAGCCTCTGTACTATAGGATAATGCACTAGGCTGGTGCGCCCTCCCCCTTTTTTTCTGTTTTTTTAGTATAGTGTCTATACAGATCAGTATCTTGATCACAATCAGAACTATACTAGTGTCCCCAATACTATACTGTCCCCAATAACGCAATGTTAGATGTGGGATTTTTTTTTACCAAAGACATGTAGAATACATTTTAGTCTAAATGTATGAAGAAATTTGATTTTATTGGACATGTTTTATAACAGAAAGTAGAAAAATTGTTTTTATTTTTTTTTTCAAAATTTTCAGTATACATTGATTTGGATTATTTTTACCAAAGAAATGTAACAGACTACATTTTGGCCTACATTTATGAAGAAAGAATATTTTTTTGCAAAACAGTATAACGATTACCATAAAAAACTGGGTTGTTTTTTTTTTCGAAATGTTTGGTCTTTTCATTTATATAATAAACAATAAAAAGCTCAGTGGTGATCAAATGCCACCAAAAAAAAGCTCTAATTGTGTGAAAAAAATTATACAAATTTAATTTGCGTACAGCGGTGCATGGTTGAGCAATTGCCAGTTAAAGTAGCACAATGCTGAATACCAAAATGCCCTAGTCATGAAGTGGGTAAAACCTTCCGGAGGTCAAGTGGTTAAAGGAAACATTTCACTCCTTTGCTGATATTTGCCAGGTTTCAGTAGTCATACACGCCCTGTGCTGAATTATTAGTAAAGGACCAGAGGCTTAGTTCTGCTGTGTCGTGCAATAGTTTATTGCTATGGAGTCTACAGAAGGGCGTTCTCAGGGACATAAGTTGCTTCCCTGGCTTGAACCGATGCCTCAGAGCCTTTTCACACTGAGGAGTTTTTCAAGCGCTTTTGAGTTAAACAAAGAGCCTGAAAAGCTCAAGAAAAATGGTTCCTATTAAAATCAATGAATGCTTTTACACTGAGGCGGTGTGGTGAAAAAAATTCTGCATGCAGCATCTTTGGAGCATGTTTGGAGAGCTAAAAAAAAAGCGCCCCTTTCCATTGAAGTGAATGGGAAGTGCCTCAAAAAAAACACTAAAACACCTCAAAAGTGCCTCAAAAATGCCCCACAGTGTTTTTGGAGCAATTTTTGAGTCACGTGTCCTTTAAAAAATGCACTGCAAACACCTCAGAACTGCTTAGCGATTTACTTGCAGTTTTGAAGTTAACCAGTGTGAACTTGGCCCAAAAATTACTTCAGGAAGTTTTCACAGGTGACCCTCAGCCTTACAGAGATAGTAGTCAATGAATCTGCTGCATTTAGTATATGCACAGGCAGTGCAGGTGCAGTTTGATACTTGTTTGGGGTCATTCAGTTGTAGGCCTAAACCTTTGCAAAAGAATACTTTGTTTTGTAGAGGATTGTAAGTAGCACAATTCTCCTTACTTTTTTCATGTTTTCTCTCTTTTGTGCTGTGCGCATCCTTAAGGGCTCTTTGTATGAACTACCTGTGAACATGGGCACAGTCCAACATTGGCTGTGTTGGAAGAACAACAACATATAATGTAAAGTACTGTGAACTGTATATAGTGTATGTAGTGTATGCATTATACCTATTTATCCAGCGGGTGGCACTGTGGTGTGTATCTATGGTAATGTATATAGAGGAAGTGTTATGTCTCTAAGTGTATGTAGTTGTATGCTTCTTCTTCCTGTTTCTGTCTGTAAAGCCATGATAAAGATATCCTCCATGAAAGTAAAGGCGTTCTGTTGTATACAAGAAGCTTCCAGCCATGATTTCAATGGTCTGCACAACAGGTTATGGGTCCAGGCATTGGAGAGGATACTACAAGCCCAGAGCACCCAGCGCACCCAGCAGGCACTGGAGAGAATACTGCAAGTCTGTGAGTACTGTATACAAGCAGCTGAAAGTTGGCAAGTGATTCAGATGTGAAGTCTGCAACAGCAAAGATAAACAATGCCAATTATCAGCTATGGAAGTTTAAACTGGAAGTGTTTCTCACCAAGGGTGACTTGTGGCAAGTGCTGAATACAGACAGACCCACAGACGGTGAGACAGAGGACTGGTATAGAAAGGACAGACAGGCAACAGCAATTATAAGCTTACTAGTGGAAGATGACCAGCTTATCCACATAAGAACAGATCAAACGGCCAAAGGTATGTGGACTTCATTACAAAAACTACATGAACATTCAAGTCTAAACAGCAAGCTGTTTTTCTAAGAAAGCCGTATAAGATGAGACTAGAAGAAGGCCAGCAAATGTGTGACCACATGAATACTATGCTAGAGATCATAGAGTAGCTACGTGCTATCGGAGAGGACATCAAATATAACCATATTGTTGCCCTGCTCCTCTGCAGCCTTCCAGAGACATACAGTAACTTACAAAAGTGAGTACACCGCTCAAATTTTTGTATATATTTTATTATGTATTTCATGTGACAACACTGAAGAAATGACACTTTGCTACAATGTCAAGTAGTGAGTGTACAGCTTGTATAACAGAGTAAATTTGCTGTCCCCTCAAAATAACTCAACACGCAGCCATTAATGTCTGAAGGAGTGGGGCATCCTCACTGGCCAAGCATGTCTCCAGACCTAAACCCTATTTAGCATCTGTGGGGCATCCTCAAACGGAAGGTGGAGGAGTGCAAGGTCTCTAACATCCACCAGCTCTTTGATGTTGCCATGGAGGAGTGGAAGAGGACTCCAGTGGCAAAATGTGAAGCTCTGGTGAACTCCATGCCCAAGAGGGTTAAGGCAGTGCTGGAAAATAATGGTGGCCACACAAAATATTGACACTTTGGGCCCAAATTGGACATTTTCACTTAGGGGTGTACTCACTTTTGTTGCCAGCGGTTTAGACATTAATGGCTGTGTTTTGAGTTATTTTGAGGGGACAGCAAATGTATACTGTTAAACAAGATGTACACTCATTAATTTACATTGAAGCAAAGTGGCATTTCTTCAGTGTTGTCATATGAAAAGACATAGTAAAATATTTACAAAAATGTGAGGGGTGTACTCACTTTTGTGAGATACTGTATACTGCTCTTATTAACGCTTTAGAAACCAGACTCGAGCAGGAGCAGACACTGGAATATGTCAAAGGGAAATTAATTGTTTACATTTGACAGAAGGAAAGAAAATACACACCATGATGACAAAGCTCTTAAGTTGTACAAAGGCACAAATCACAACAAAGAAAGCAGAGCCTGTTTTGTCAAAAGGACCAGTCACTTAAAAAAGGACTGTTCTATCTGGAAATCCGAGCAGTGAAAGCTAAAGCTATCCACACAAGAAAGAGTCAAAGTAATCATAAAGGAAACTGCAGACACATCATGGAGTGGCACCTTTAAAGTGACACAGAGTGGCAAGCCACGTTGCTGGTGCATAGACTCAGGTGCGACAAGCCACATGACTAGTGATGAGACATTCTTCACAAACATTGCAAAAGACAAAGTTTTCCTAGCAAATGGGAAAAGCATCACTACCAGGGCTTTCTGAACTGCATTACACCAAAAGGCAAGCATAATATCCTTGTAAACAAAGTGCTGTATGTTCCAGAACTAGAAGGCAGACTTCGATCAGTGAAAAGTCTTGCAAACAACGGTTAAGTTCAAGGGTGATGAATACACAATTCATAATAATAAGCGATTCCTCACAAAAGGAAAACTGGATGATCACCTATACAGGCTCATCACCACAGACCAACAAGCCAATATAGCCTCTAATGACCTACACAGCAAATGCATTCTCTTATGGCACAGGCAGCTAGGGCACAGAAATCCAGAAGCCAGATATCTCAAGTCTCCCGGAAGGTGCGGGAGACTCCCGCATTTCTGCGGCGGCTCCCGCACACCCGCATGCACCTCCCGATCTCCCGGGAATGATCGGTGCGGCGGGGATCAGCTGTGATCACGATCTCCTTTGTATAGATTTTTAGCTGACAGCTGCTTCTCCTTCTCTCCCTCCTGCGGCTGACGGCTAAAAAGCTATACAGGGAGATTGGCGATAACAGCTGTCCCTCCAGCTGCACCGATCATCCCCAGCTGCTCTGAGTACTCCTCCCCTGTCCCCCTCCGTGTCCTTCTCTGCCCCCCCTCGTCCCCTGCAGCTGGCTCCCCTCCTCTCCTCTCCCGCTAGCTGTAGGAGGAACTAGTAATAGGACAGAACAAGAAGACCTGGACAGCCGCACACCGGAATGGATAAATCCATCTTTTTATTCAAAATACAGGATAATGGGTACATAAAACACGACTGTGGGGTAGTACAAGAATAGCTGACGCGTTTCGCACTTACACCAAATGCTTACTCATAGCTAGCTAAAATGGGAATGAAAAGATATATATATATATATATATATATATATATATATATATATACACACACACACTAAAAATATTAGAACATGTGACCATGCAATGGTGAGAAAATACAGAACATCTGAGAAGCAGCCGTATGAGATCTCCGCACCTGCTGCTGGTTAGTAAATCTAAAATGGAAATCCCCATAGCAAGTAGGCATAGAAACAACTATTTGGAGATGTAATAAAATAAAGTGAAAAAATGAATGAGATAAAAATAAAAATAAGTGTTAAAATAATGTGATATCCATAAATGTATAGAATATACATATAATGAATGAGCACATGTGAAAAATAATATGAAAAAATAAAACAATTTATAACCCGGTTATCCAGGTTTTTTTTTTTCAAAATGTGAATGTGCGTAGTGACAAATGGATAGTGACATATATGTTATCTGAATAAAGACTGATCATGTATGAGAAAGATGTGTAGACACAGGGCAATCAATTCTGAAAATATATATGTATAATAAGATGAGGACTGAGGGTAAATGCATGTGAGTGAATATGTGCAAGACATGCACACAAAATTAATATGCAAAAAATCAACAACAGGTGCCGTGATCTCAAGACAGCATGATTGTTATGCCGCGTACACACGATCGGACTTTATGGCATACTTGGTCCGACATTCTTCCCGCCGGACTTTCCCGTGGACTACCGCCGGACTTTCTGAACGGACGGACTTGCCTACACACGACCAGACTTTCCGACAGGCTAAGTCCGCCCGTCTTTCCGACGGACTTTCGCCGGAGTTATGGCGGACTTTCAGAATGAACGGACTTGCCACACACACGGACAAGTCCGTTCATTTTGAACGTGGCTCGGGTACGACGGGACTAGAAAAGGAAGTCAATCCCGCCCCTTTTATTGGCGAGATTGACACCTTGCGAGCCCCGTCGCGGGGCATACCAGGCCCTTAGGTCTGGTATGGGTTTTAAGGGGAACCCTCTACGCTGAAAAGACGGGGTGGGGTCCCCCCTAAAATTCATACCAGACCCCGATCCGAGCACGCAGCCCGGCCTGTCAGGAAAGGGGGTGGGGACGAGCGAGCGCCCCCCCCTACTGAACCATACCAGGCCGCATGCCCTCAAAATAGGGGGGGTGGGTGCTTTGGGGGAGGGGGGCGCCCTGCGGGGCCCCCCCACCCCAAAGCACCTTGTCCCTATGTTGATGAGGACAAGGGCCTCTTCCCGACAACCCTGGCCGTTGGTTGTCGGGGTCTGCGGGCGGGGGACTTATCGGAATCCGGGAGCCCCCTATAATAAGAGGGCCCCCAGATCCTGGCCCCCCACCCTATGTGAATGAGTATGGGGTACAGGGTACCCCTACCCATTCACCTAGGGAAAAAGTGTCAATAATAAAACACACTACACAGGTTTTTTAAATAATTTATTACACAGCTCCGGGGGGGTCTTCCTCCGGCTTCGGGGGTCTTCTTCTGACTTTGGGGGTCGCTCCGGTTCCTCTTCTCCCCGTGTCCAGTTGGTTCTTCTCTGCTCTCTCTGGCCTCTTCTCCCGGTGTTCCAGTTTTTCTGCCGGCTCCTCCGCTGTCTTCATGCCGCTCTTTTGCCAGCGGAGGCCCGGACTTCTGGCTTCTTGTCTTCTTGGCTTCTTCCCTCTTCTCTTCTCCAGATGTTGACACGACGGTCTCTCTGGCTGGACTGCTCTCTGAGACCCCGCTCCCTTATGCCGTCACAGCGGAGAAGAATTATTATAGGGGGCTCCTGGATTCCGATAAGTCCCCCGCCCGCAGACCCCGACAACCAACGGCCAGGGTTGTCGGGAAGAGGCCCTTGTCCTCATCAAGATGGGGACAAGGTGCTTTGGAGTGGGGGGGCCCCGCAGGGTGCCCCCCTCCCCCAAAGCACCCACCCCTCATGTTGAGGACATGTGGCCTGGTACGGTTCAGGAGGGGGGGGTGCTCGCTCGTCCCCACCCCCTTTCCTGACCGGCCGAGCTGCGTGCTCGGATCGGGGTCTGGTATGGATTTTAGGGGGGCCCCACGCCGTTTTTTTTTGGCGTAGGGGGTTCCTCTTAAAACCCATGCCAGACCTAAGGGCCTGGTATGCCCCGCACTCGCCGCAATAGGAAAATTTGTTTTTCCTATTGCAGCGAGCGCGAGATGCAATACCATCCTTGCGTCGTATCTGGTCCGTCGGACCAACATACAGACAAACAGGCTTTCCGTGGGACCAGCATGCAGATGAACGGGCTTTCCGTCAGGAACTGAGTATGTTTCAAATCTATGTCCGGCAGATTTTTGGGAAAAAAAAGTCCGCCGAAGCCTACACACGATCGGATTGTCCAGCGGACTCTGGTCCGCCGGACCAAGTATGCCGGAAAGTCTGCTCGTGTGTACGCGGCATAAGATCTACATAGTCCATAATCATCAAGCCCATGATCTAAAAGATAAATATGGAACAGACAAACATTCAGAAACAAGTACAAAAAATATATTTAGAATATATAAAGATTTTTTTTTTTTTAGTTATGTGGTAAAGACGTACCTGTAACCATATAAAAACATCATATACAAGATTAATAATATGTTTCTAGAATGGTGATGAACCATAAACTTGGACTCATCTATGTGGATGTGTAATTAAACAAAGATATATATATCCATGTGTATGAATTGGTTCAAAACTAAATGAAATTGGGGTACTGGAATGGCGTCTAAATGAAAAACGCCAATCCAGATGCCCCTTAGCAGAACTATATTGAAACGCTCTCCAAAAACTTAAAAGTATATGTTTAATCATTCCTATTAGGCAGCTAGTTTTAGTTGTAAAAATATGGATATAAGTACAACGAAATATATGTGCGAGCTGCTAGTGAACAAAGAGGAACCTTTTGAAGAAAAAAATTCAAAAAATACGGCACTTCAAATAACAATTCAACAAAGAGAAGAGAGAAGGAAAAGGAATGGGACGGGAGTTGTAAAAACAAAAAATGTTGTTAAATATTGGAAAACAATTTAAGTCCGTCCTTAAGTATAACCATGTTTGGATTAGAAGGATAAGGCCTCTTTCACACTAGCGATCCGTATGTCCGTTTTTCATCCTTCCGTTTTCGGATGAAAAACGGACATACATGTATCTCTATGGAGCGTCGGATGTCAGCGGTGACATGTCCACTGACATCCGACCCGCTCCGATCTGAAAAGTGTAACGTTATCGGATCGGGTGACGACGGACACTACGGTCCGTCATCACCTGATCCCCCCATAGGGGAGAGCGGCGCTCTGACAGATCCGTTGCCGCACAGTGTTCAGCGATGGACCTGTCATCTTCCTGCTCAGCGGGGATCGACGGAGTGATCCCCGCTGAGCAAGCGGATATTCACGGGGCGGATCATCACTGATCCGCCCCGTGAGAAAGAGCCCTAAAGATCAATATTGATGTTCATTAAATAAAACTAAAGCCATAAATGTGAAAAAAAAAAAAATGGGTGAACCCAATCAAAACTAAAATAATTAGATATGACTAGCAATGTATAAATAAATAAACGTGTTCATGTCATATTGGAATCCTTAAATAAGAGCAGTATATATATAAATGATGGCGTAATATATATTAAGATGTGTAGCTCATAGTCAGGTATTTTTTAATCATAAAAATGGGAAACATCCCATTCATAATTCAAGCCTGACGGGATTCTGGTATTTAAAGAAAAAATCCAACATACTTCATGTTTACACAACAATTGAAATGTATCCCCTCCCCTAACAAGAGTCACAACCTTTTCGATGCCCTGAAAAGAAAGACTGGATGTATTTTTGTGATGTTCAAAAATCCAATGTTCGGCTACATTTGTTAATTTGTCTTTCTCTATGTCATGTAGATGGTTGTACAAACGGTCCCTAAAGCGACGTGTTGTACGACCCACATATTGAATTTTGCAACTTTCACATTTAGTGAGCGAGTTTGCTCCTGTGATTACTGAGCAGAGTAAACTGTGCTTACTCTGCTCAGTTTATGAATGGATAGGAGCCTCTGTCTCCTGTTCATTCATCTTTAGTGCTGAGAAAGGGACTGGGGAATGTGTCCTCAGTCCCTTTGTCTGTTTCAAAGGGGAGATGTCAGGGGTCTGTGTAGACCCCTGACATCTCACCAAAGCCTCCCAAAAATATAAAAAAATTCTAAAAGTGAAAAAGTGTAAAAAAATAAAATAAACTACTGACACCACTCTCTCCTGCCCTACCAACACTATCCACTGCCCCAACCCCCCTCCCCCCAAAAAGCATTGTGAAAAAAAAAGAAAAACAACAATTAAATTGTAAAGAAATCAATTATTAAAAATAAAAAAACTACTGATATCGTCCACTGCCACCCACCCCCACCCCCCACCACTGCGAAAAAATATTGAGGAAGTGATTTTAAAAATATTTTGCTGCGGGGGGTTGTTGTTTGCGGGTGCTTGTCTGGATGCTTGTCTGCTTAGATTTCCCTGATGATAGACTAACCTAATCTTCCGGTTAGGCCGGTTGCATCTGCTGATGATATTTTTCCCATCCTACAGCAGTTGGCACTGCAATCTTTGCATGCATCACTTTTGGATCTGTACAAATAGTTGGCATCTCCTTACACTCTTAAGTTTGGTACACACTATCAGTTTTTTTTCCCGTTCAACCCATTGGAAAAAATACTGTCAGCTCCGGTTGTTGCCGCTGTAAAAAGATCCCACGTTAGTACAGCGATCTCCTCCGCTGAGCTGCTGTGTTCTGACAGGGTTGGCTTCTGTCGTACCGGCTGCCATACACATGGGTCGAATATCGGATGGTTTTTATTGAACCAACCGATGTCCCCCGGCATTCGGCCCATGTGTACGGGGCTTTAGACTATTTATAGACAAAAATTCCAGCAAATTATAATAACATTTTATTTGATAATCACCCCTGTAATCCTTATAAGCACATCTACAGTTTTATAGTCATCTGAAACAGTTGGCATTGTCCATAACTAATGGTCTTTTCTGCCCTGTATAAGTGAAAATTTAGCCAGAGACAATAATGACTCATGTCTTACATTACGGTGCAATGAGCACAGTGGTGGCAATGGGGAAATCTCAGGCTCACCTTTGGCAACAGCAAGTTGTCATTCTGGAACAGCAAAACTTTGATCTCCTCCTCATTTAGTCCGCTCAGCTCATTGGCTTTTAACACCGCGCAGTTGTGGTCAGACAGGACATTGTGGGAGAATTTGCAGCGATACCTGGAAGACACCATTAATTGTGATTCTGGGTGGAGATGAGCTTAGAGAAAATGAATAATTGGAATTACTGAAACGCTGCAGGAAAATATAAGCTAAAAAGGGCAAATAACCCAATTTATAACTAGCTTTTAGAGTAAGGTGCACATGCAAGGGCGTTGCACCAAAGCTAACAAAACAAAATGAATTTTCCAGCACATTTACCAGCTAGCCAAAAAAAAATCAAAATAATTAAATGTCTAACAATGTCAGTTAAAAACAGAGGTTTTATTTGCACAGCATTTGAAAATATACAGTCAGGTCCATAAATATTGGGACATCGACACAATTCTAATGTTTTTGGCTCTATACACCACCACAATGGATTTGAAATGAAATGAACAAGATGTGCTTTAACTGCAGACTTTCAGCTTTAATTTGAGGGTATTTACATCCAAATCAGGTGAACAGTGTAGGAATTACAACAGTATGTGTTATTCCCTCATTATCCCATTTACAAGGAGCAGATAAAAGGTCCAGAGTTCATTTTAAGTGTGCTATTTGCATTTGGAATCTGTTGCTGTCTCAATCTCAATATGAGATCCAAAGAGCTGTCACTATCAGTGAAGCAAGCCATCATTAGGTTGAAAAAACAAAACAAACCTATCAGAGAGATAGCAAAAACATTAGATGTTGCCAAATCAACTGTTTGGAACATCCTTAAAAAGAAAGAACACACCGGTGAGCTCAGCAACACCAAAAGACCCGGAAGACCACGGAAAACAACTGTGGTGGATGACCGAAGAATTCTTTCCCTGTGAAGAAAACACCCTTCACAACAGTTGGCCAGATCTAGAATACTCTCCAGGAGGTAGGTGTATGTGTGTCAAAGTCAACAATCAAGAGAAGACTTCACCAGAGTGAATACAGAGGGTTCACCACAAAATGTAAACCATTGGTGAGCCTCAAAAACAGGAAGGCCAGATTAGAGTGCCAAACAACATCTAAAAAAGCCTTCACAGTTCTGGAACAACATCCTATGGGCAGATGAGACCAAGATCAACTTGTACCAGAGTGATGGGAAGAGAAGTGTATGGAGAAGGAAAGGAACTGCTCATGATCCAAAGCATACCACCTCATCAGTGAAGCAGGGTGGTGGTAGTGTCATGGCGTGGGCATGTATGGCTGTCAATGGAACTTGTTCTCTTGTATTTATTGATGATGTGACTGCTGACAAAAGCAGCAAGATGAATTCTGAAGTGTTTCGGGCAATATTATCTATTCAGCAAAATGCTTCAGAACTCATTGGACGGCGCTTCACAGTGCAGATGAACAATGACCCAAAGCATACTGCGAAAGCAACCAAAGAGTTTTTTAAGGGAAAGAAGTGGAATGTTATGCAATGGCCAAGTCAATCACCTGACCTGAATCCAATTGAGCATGCATTTCACTTGCTGAAGACAAAACTGAAGGAAAAATGCCCCATAACAAGCAGGAACTGAAGACAGTTGCAGCAGAGGCCTGGCAGAGCATCACCAGGGATGAAACCCAGAGTCTCGTGATGTCTATGCATTCCAGACTTCAGGCTGTAATTGACTGCAAAGGATTTGCAACCAAGTATTAAAAAGTGAAAGTTTGATAGATGATTGTTAATCTGTCCCATTACTTTTGGTCCCTTAAAAAGTGGGAGGCACATATACAAACTGTTGTAATTCCTACACCGTTCACCTAATTTGGATGTAAATACCCTCAAATTAAAGCTCAAAGTCTGCAGTTAAAGCACATCTTGTTCGTTTCATTTTAAATCCATTGTGGTGGTGTATAGAGCCAAAAAGATTAGAATTGTGTCGATGTCCCAATATTTATGGACCTGACTGTATGTGGAAGCCATACTGCCTCGTCAACGCCCTTCTGTTTAGGGCGTTCCTAACACTAACTTTGCCTGGAGGTAGCACATTACTCCATAAAGGTTCAGGGCCACACCAAAAGCCCAACAAAGGACAATGGCACCTAAAAGTGTCCATTTTTCAGTAAATGTACAGCGCCAAAGAGCAGGTTTTGTGGAGGTAAAGCGACGATTGAGGCAATTGGAACTGTCTTATGCTATGCTATTTCCAGCTAGGTTAAGAGTGAAGACACAGGACAATACTTTTTTTTTACAACACCAGACTCGGCGTCTAAATGGCTGGATAATTATATACACCCAAATTAACTTTTTAATGTGATATGGAAAGTTGGGAATAATCCTTTTTTTTTTGTTTTGTTTTTTTTGTTTTTGGTCAGGGTGGGCTCTACTTTTGGGACCTTTTGGATCATATAACCCCTATGATTGTATCTGTGTTTTTGTTTTTGTCTTTTATGTGTTTTGTCTTGTGTTTGTTTGTTTTTGTCTTATTTTTTTTGTCCTTCATGTGTCCTGGTCTTGGTTATTTGTTTGTCTTTGTCCTATTTGTTTTATATGTTAGTCTGGTTACACCTTTTACTAAACCTCTGCATATCAACTCTATCATTAGGCTCCTGTTTCAGATCTCATCTCTTCTCTCCCCCTCACCCTTCTCCTCCCTATCTCTGAGCTCCTGGGAATTAAGTGATGGATGGTACTATAAAAAATATGAAGATAGTTTGTAAACTTTTGATATCCCTTTTTCTTTCAGCCTCTCCCCTCTTATATGCCTATGCTGTTTGCCTTTCTACTCTATGGCCAAGTGGCTATCGAAGTATAAATATAGTCTGCAATATGTTTATAATTGAAGTTAAAATATATGATGTAATTGTTCTATGACCTCTCAGAAAGATGTAATAATATCATGGAATGTTAGAAGCCTGGGAACTGCATCAAAACGGCAGGCTATTTTTACTTTACTCATGAGATTCTCACCTTCTATAATTTGTCTTCAAGAAACCCACTTACTTCCTCATACGTTACAATACTTAAAGAAAAATCAGTTTAGAACTCAATTTCATTCAACATATACATCACACTCTAGAGGTGTATCCATTCTTATAGCCAACACATTTGATTTTTAATTTAGACAGGTTAGGAAGGATAGTAGGGGCCGATATATTTTTTTGGATTGTGTATTGGCAAATATTTATATTCCACCACCATATTCTCTTGAAATTTTGAAGGAATTTATCGTGTTTGTATCCGATAAACCAGATAGACTATGCATGATAACTGGTGATTTCAATAATTATATGCATCCATCAATGGATACATTTTCCTTATCGGAAAAACGATATCCACAGGGGACCACGGCCTTTGCCAAATACATAGCGAAAATGGGACTGCTTGACCTTTGGAGATTGCGAAATCCAACCAGTAGATAATTTTCATGTTTTTCAGGTACATACAATACCTTATCTAGAAAAGATTTAGCACTGGGGTCTGACTCCCTACTGCCATATCTTAGTGAAATTAAATATGAGGCCAGAGGTATATCCGATCACTCACCTTTGATATTATCCTTTTTATTTAGGATTAATGTGGGGAATAGATTGTGGACGGTAAACCCTTACTGGATTTAACTTTTTCCTCCAGACGAAATTAAATTAGAACTTACTACATTCCAGCAGATGAATAAATCTACTGTATCACCCTTAATATACTGGGACGCACAGAAAGCTTACCTTAGAGGCCTTCTTATTTCACGAATCTCAAAAAAAAGGTACAATCTAGAGTTTGGGAAAAAAATCTTGCTGATAGTATGTTACAAGCTGAAGCATTATATAAAACTAATCCTAGTAAAAGTACTCATACACAATGGATAAATAGTCAAGAAAAATATGCACAGGTAGCCATTAAAAAAGCAGAGGATAAAAGGTTCTTTTTTCAGCAACCTTATTTTGAGGAGGGAGAAGGAACAGGACGTATATTGTCCTCTATTGTGAAGGTACAGCGACCAACATCCCTTATTACGGAAATTCATACTTCTGAATACGGGAAGACCAACAATACTCTAGAGATCCTAAAGTGTTCCGGACTTTTTATCAGAAGCTATATACAAGTAGGACAAGAGATCACGAGGAGGATATGAAAAAGTTCTTTGAGTCTATTAATTTGCCATGGTTGACAGATGATGATAAGGAGATATTGGAGGAACCATTAACACTAGATGAATTGAGGGGTGCAGCGACCAATTTAGCCAATAATAAATCTCCTGGGTCAGATGGCCTTCCAGGAGAAATTTACAAAACATACAGAGAGGTATTATTACCTGATCTCCTAATGGTTTTTAATCATGCCTACGAGGTTGGATCTTTACCCCCCTCGATAAAAGAGGCTGTGATCATCTCTATTCTGAAACCAGGTAAAGATAAAACAAAGCCTGATGCATACCGCCCTATCTCCTTGTTAACATCGGACGTTAAACTTTTGGCAAAGATAATGGCAACTAGACTTTCAAAGTATATCGACAAATTAATACACCATGACCAGTCAGGTTTTATCCCAAATAGATCAGTAGCCAATAATATTAGACGTTTATTTTTAAACCTACAAGTACCCATAGATAATACTGGAAATAGAGCTATTATGTCGTTGGACGCCTCCAAAGCATTTGATAGTATTGAGTGGAATTGTCTATGGGCTTCCCTAAAAAATTTTGGAATAGGACCAAAATTCACTAGGTGGATACAATTGTTATATAACTCCCCGAGTGCAAGAGTACAGAGTAATGGATCAACTTCATTACCTTTTTTTTTTAAGAGAGGCACAAGACAGGGTTGTCCCCTGTCTCCTCTCCTTTTTGAACTGGCTGTGGAACCCCTGGTGGAGGCTATTCGGGAAAATCCAG
This sequence comes from Lithobates clamitans, assembly GCA_037952925.1. Lineage (NCBI taxonomy): Eukaryota > Metazoa > Chordata > Amphibia > Anura > Ranidae > Lithobates > Lithobates clamitans. The sequence goes on from JBBGZY010001263.1 coordinate 2,742,096, forward strand.
ACATTGTGAGATTCCAGAGAGGTGCGGGCGAAGAAAAAATAGAACTCTTTGCCGATGATGCTCTAGTTTTTCTGGGGGATACACATTACTCTATGTCTAAAGTTATCTCACTTATTGATCATTTTGGTACATTCTCAGGATTTAATATCAACTGGGATAAATAATGCCGAATGATCCGATGAACCTGACGTAATTGGAGCCTCCACATCAGAATCACCAGATTAAGTTACGTCATTTACGTACTTGGGGGTAATAATCACCTCAAATGTTAAAGATTATATAGATAAAAATGTATTACCTCTTTTAGGTAAATTCAGGCAACAAAGTAAAACTTGGAGCAAATTCCCATTAACTATGATAGGGAGAGCAAATCTGGTGAAGATGGTGTGGCTCCCCCAATTGCTATTTCTATTACATAATTCTCCAGTTTGGTTGACATCAAAATTATTTAGGACATTAGACTCTATATTTAGAGACCTTATTTGGAAACGTGGTAAACCAAGAATTAAACTTGAATAGCAAAGAAGGGACACAAAAGAGGGAGGAAGGAAGGAGTGCTGCTCACCCCTGGTAATAGAAACAAAAAAAGGAAAAGGATTTCCCCAAGTGGGGTTTTTAGGCAGCGGGGTTGAGATATTGAACCACTGTTTTATTGTACAAAAAATAATTTAACACAAAGGTTAAAAAATGAGCTCTGATATAGAGTGTTTACAGATCTAGTAAGATCAGACACGCATTATACAGACATATTTTCATAACAACATTGTACAGATATTGTCAATATCAGAAAAATGGACCTGACGCGTTTCAACCTATATATCCAAGGTCTTCTTCAGAGGTCAGTCTGTTAGGGAATATACAACGGGGATACACATATAAGGGCTTAATTAGATATGATAGAAATAATATACCATATTCTATATAACATAGTTACCCAATGATGCAGGTCACACTGAAAATCGCCCCCCCCACCCCTCCCGGCCGCACGATCGGTCGGGGAGAAGACAACACCTGCAGCAGAGACCCAAAGAAAACACATTTAGAGATCACACTCATAATGTATATCAAAGCAAAGGAATGTTTACTTAGTTAAGTAATCAAGTAAAAGGCATCAATCTGTATGCATACCTTATATGAAGATTGTGGCCTTGTAATATTGGATATATATATATATATATATATATATATATATATATATATATATATATATATATATATATATATATATAAAAATAAGTGGATAGTGCATGGAAGTGAATTAAGAACCAGGAGTTAGGAAATTAGGGTGAAAAAGGGGGAATCCCAGTGGTGTACATCAGCTCATTTAGATAGAATGATTGAATGTGAATTAAAGAAACATGGTATATAAATAGTAGTTAGTGCTTTAAACTATAGGAGTGAAAACATGTGCGTGCAGTGTATGCTGCACGTCCTATAAGGCAAACAAAAAATAAACGTGCAAAGGGTGTCAGTATGGTAAAAAAAGGAAGGAAAAAATTGAAAGTGCCCGCAATAAAAACGTGACAATTAGTCTTGAGTGTTTACCTTTGCGGAAGCAAGTGTGAGACTGCACTGTATCGCCCTATGTGCTCAGACTCAATTGTGACCTGACCCAGGATTGGCCACAGGATCTGTCAGGCTCAGTGGACACTTATCCAAACAGAGTCGACAAGTCTGAAAATATATATGTAAAAAAGATAATATTGTATAAAATGTAAAACATATATTGTATGTATATGATCAGTATGGTAAACCGATCGTAGTTGTATAGGGCTAAAGCAGTGCAGAAACACATTACAGGAAAGTGTACTTACATTGTGGGAGCTGCAGGGAGGTCAAACCAACCAAATAGAAAGATTACCAGTGTCAGTGCTTTTGAAATATATATATCCTTACTTGTAGGCGTGTATTTATCAAAAGCGGATTCACCGCAGGTGTGAACACCTCACCCCACTAAACTGATCCATGGGACCATCATGGAGGGCATGGCCGCCATTGAGGCAGCCTCGCGTGGCCTCCCCGGTGTTCGGGACAAGCCGAAGCCCCGCCCTGACGTCATCCTCATCGTAATTGCGCGACGCGCCGTGACCGGGAGCGTCCGAGGATGTCCCCGAACGCCGCCGGCAAGGGAGAAAGTATCCCCAATATAACAGCCTGGCTGTTACATTGGGGATACTTCCTCCCTTGCCGGCTGTTACATTGGGGATACTTCCTCCCTTGCCGGCCACAATCTGCATATAAGGTATGCATACAGATTGATGCCTTTTAGTTGATTATTTAACTAAGTAAATATTCCTTGATACAATGCTTTGATATACATTATGAGTGTGATCTCTAAATGTGTTTTCTTTGGGTCTCTGCTGCAGGTGTTGCCTTCTCCCCGACCAATCGTGCGGCCAGGTGGGGGGGGGGGGCGATTTTCAGTGTGACCTCTCGTAAGCCACATCGTTGGATTTTGCCCTGGTACCGGTGGCTATGCCAGTGGAGGTGTTTTGTGACCCCTTGGGGAAAGAGCAGGCATTTTGATTTTAAAAGGGGACTCTCTTATAGGAAGCTCTTTGCTCTTAGGACACGCATCATTGGGTAACTATGTTATATAGAATATGGTATATTATTTCTATCATATCTAATTAAGCCCTTATATGTGTATCCCCGTTGTATATTCCCTAACAGACTGACCTCTGAAGAAGACCTTGGATATATAGGTTGAATGCGTCAGGTCCATTTTTCTGATATTGACAATATCTGTACAATGTTGTTATGAAAATATGTCTGTATAATGCGTGTCTGATCTTACTAGATCTGTAAACACTCTATATCAGAGCTCATTTTTTAACCTTTGTGTTAAATTATTTTTTGTACAATAAAATATCGTTCTTTTTATACAACATTGGTTCAATATCTCAACCCCACTGCCTAAAAACCCCACCTGAGGAAATCCTTTTCCTTTTTAAGAATTAAACTTGAAACCCTCCAACAGGCACAAGATAGAGGTGGTATAGCGGTACCTAACTCTAGACTGTACTTTTTTGCAGCACTGGTGTGGTTGGGAGGAGATAAATGATCAAGACCCTATACAGAATATAATAATGACTCAGTTTAAACCTTTACCATTAGTTCAGCGAATAGTCTCCCACAGATTTTATGAGAAGAAAAAATGTCCAACTTTTTATTTTATCCGTAAACTGTGGGAGACAATACGCATTATTACGCAGCATAAGGGATATACAAGACATATGCCAATATGGGAGAATTCTTGTTTGCCCTAGATAAATAAAATACCAGAATTTTTAGAATGGAAAAGGGCTGGGATAAATTTCCTTTACCAGATATTTGAAAGGGATACTTTACTGTCTTTTAGTATATTGAAAGATCGCTTCCAACTATCAAAGTCTAACTTCTATCAGTACCTTCAGATCCTCCATGCTCTACAAAGCCAAGCTTTAACATTTCAATTACAATATAATCCATCAGAAATCCTACTGAAAGCAACTTCTGTTATGCCCCGTACACACAATCGGACATTGATCGGACATTCCAACAAAATCCATGGATTTTTTCCGATGGATGTTGGCTCAAACTTGTTTTGCGTACACACGGTCGCACAAAGTTGTCGGAATTTCCGATCGCCAAGAACGCGGTGACATACACCACGTACGACGGGACTAGAAAAGGCTAGTTCAGAACCAAGCGCGGCACCCTTTGGGCTCCTTTTACTAATCTCGTGTTAGTAAAAGTTTGGTGAGAGACGATTCTTCAGACTCGTGGTTTTCAGATCGTTTTCTGCTGTTCAGTTTGTGCTTGTGGGTTTGTATCTGCTCTTCAGTGTGTGCAGCGAGTACCATTGACTCTTGTCATTGTGTTCTTGTTCGTTCGTTACTGTTTTTCAGGTTGCTCTTCACAGGCCTTGCTGTTCTTCAGTGCGTTCTGTTACTTCGTTCTGAGCAGCCGACCGTTTTCTAGCCATGTTGCGTATACGTACTCCTCGTAGAGTTCGTGCTATGCGGGGGCTTGATGTTGGGGTCCTGACCTTGACACAAGTCCAGTCCATGAACAGGGTGGGGAGGAGTTCATGGACCAAGAATTGGTTGCTCCAGCGTGACCAGTTCTGTCATATGCCTTTGCTCCGTGAGAATAATCCTGATGATTTCAGGTACTTTCTCCGGATGACGGACCCCGTATTTCACCGTTTGTTGGCTTTTCTGACCCCTTATATTAGCAGGCAGGATACCTGCATGAGGCAAGCCATCACTCCAGAGCAGAGGCTCGTCGCCACCCTGCGGTACTTGGCGACGGGGAGCAGCCTGCAGGACTTGAAGTTCTCAACAGGCATCTCCCCCCAGGCTCTGGGGATCATTATCCCGGAGACCTGTTCTGCCATCATACAGGTCCTGCAGAAGGAGTATATTAAGGTAAGATTTTTATCCTTTAATATCACATTTTATTGTATTTAATGTTTGCTAATATATTGTATTTCTTTCCTCATTCCCTAATTACCATGATTAGAATATGCTGTAAATGTCCCCTTTGTCCTCATGCATGCTGAATTTTTATGTAATTATTTTTTTGTCCTTCATACATATTTGCCTTCACTTTCCTCCCCAGTATGGTCTCCTGGCCCTATATTCACCTCGTGTAGTCACTTAAAAATGTATTTTATCAGCTCCATAGTAGTGCTTTACCCCAAACACCCCCTAAAATGTTTTTAAATGTGATTTGTTTTTTAAATTCAGGCAGAGTGCCAGAGGCTTTTTTGGGGGGGTCCCCAAAACATTTGGAATCCTCCCTCCCCCCAACTGCTAAGTCAGCTGATAACAATTCTCTATCTATCCTCAATCATCTATCTGGTGACTTTGCCAAACTCATACACACTATACCCATCTCTTTTGTGCTTTTGTGGTCAGATGTTTGGATGAATTCCCCAAAGCATGTAGTGCAAGGGCCTGCCTGTATACTTTCAAATGGTACTGTTTAAAGTTTTTGTATCCGATTATTATCTTGATAGGTAATAGTAGAATTTCCAAATGTGCTCAAATGTGTATTTATATCTTTGTATTATGACACTTCTTACCTGTCCAGTGGGCTGCCAATAGTGTAACTAAGGAGGGGCTGACCAAAGTAATACCCATTATTTAGGCATTCATCTCTCAATGAAGTGGAGAGGGTTACCTGTCCAAGAGCTCCCCCCCCTAAAATGTTAGAAATGGCCCATGAGGGGGGGGGGGGGATCTGATAGGTGTACCTTATACTTTGGTCTTTAAAAACTCCCTCAAATAAATGTTATCTTGATGTTGACCAAGAATGTTTGTGTCTAATCTGCTTTCCCTGTTTATGTGCAAAATGACTAATTTGTTGTTGTTGTTTGACTCCACAGTTTCCTTCCTCGCCACAGGAATGGCAGACTGTGGCCTCCCACTTTGCCCAGCGGTGGGACTTTCCTAACTGCGGAGGGGCAATTGATGGGAAACACGTCCACATCGTCCCACCACCCAACTCGGGGTCATACTATTTCAACTATAAGGGGTTCAATAGTATTGTGATGTTGGCGGTGGTGTCGGCTACTTACGAGTTCTTGTATGTGGACGTGGGGAAGAATGGCCGGATGTCTGATGGTGGAGTCATCACCCAGACGGAGTTCTACAGGCGTCTCCAGAATGGCAGCTTGGACTTGCCACCTCCAGAAGACAATGTGGAAGGACTCCCATTCGTCTTCGTTGCAGATGAAGCGTTTGCGCTGAGGGACCATCTTATGCGGCCATTCCTGAAGAGGACCCTCACCCCGGACCAGAGGGTTTTTAATTACCGGCTATTTCTTACACCCATACACATGGCGGAGTACAAACTGAATCATATCATCCTGGCGTGCTGTGTTCTACACAACTTTTTACAGCAACATTCTGCCAACTATGCTGGCTCAGTTGGGCCTGAGGCTGGAATTCAAAATGAACCAACCCTGACGGCGCTTGAAAGTGGCCGTCCTGGCTTGCCCCACCTGAGTGCCCGTGATGTCCGTCTAAGATACTTTGAATACTTTGCAGGTAGGGGGGCTATTAATATGCCAAACAATGTCTGAAACCTTTTTCAAATAAAAAAAAAATTAACTACTAAAATCTTTGGTGACATTTACTGCTTGTGTTTCTTTTAGCTGACCCTGACAGAAATGTGGTGAGTCCTGAAAATGGCGTGATTGTGTAACATTACAAATCATTGTTGGGTGTTATTTACTAAAGGCAAAGACACTTTGCACTACAAGTGCACTTGAAACTGCACTTGTAGTGCAAAGTGGATTTTCCCTTAGGAAATAACCCCCATTGTCACTGAAAACACCAATTAGAGCACAACAAAAGTTTTGGAGCGTTGAGACAATAATCCACACATTCTTGATTAACAATCTTTTTATTACCAGCACAATCACATGTGCATTTAGAAAAGGTTTTTAAAACGAACCAACATGTTTGTTGTATAACAATTTTTGGGGTCACATTAGAAAAAGTAGAAATGTCCATTTAAGATAAAACAGGGATGTTTAAAACCAACAAGAAAGACACAAATCTTGAACTTACAAAGTTCACATTTGGTAGAACTTGAAGGCAATATCAGACATGAGTATTTACAAACTGTGTTTGATATTGCGTTCAGATGGGGTGAAGTCACCCCTAGAAAAGCCAAATTTTGAAGATGCACACCAATTGCCGAATGTCAACATGTGCTACCTGCCATCGTGGGAGATCAAGGGACGTGTTTTTGGGGTGCAACCCCTTCCTCACAGCTACTTTATTATTGAGGAAGGGTTTGCACCCCCAAAATGCGTCCATTTATCTCCCGTGATGGCAGATAGCACATGTTGACACACTGTGTGCCTCTTCAAAATTTGGCTTTTCGTAAATATGTCAAAAAATGGTAAAAAATTTTAGCTCACAAAAAGCGCAAAAAAAAAAAAAGGGATTTTGAGGGGTTTTAAACTCTCCCTAAAACATCAGTGATGTTCTTCATTTTTTGTTGAACATCATTGATGTTTTTAAGGATGTTTTCCAAGTCCCTATTACACCCCATGATTTCCCCAATTAGGATCTGTACACTTTCCGAGGTGAAATGCCCTGGATCCACAACATCACGATCACCTAAAAAGATAGAAACAAAAACACACCATGTATTATAAATATGCTGGCATCCATCTCTTACCTGAGCCTGTGGTCGCAGACACTCACCTGTTGTGGTGCCAATTTCCACCACGTCTTCCTCCTCCTGCTCTGCTTGGCTTGGGTGGATTTTCCCTTCTTCCAGAGGTGGGGGGTCTGTGGTCTCCTCAGATTTCATTCTAGTTACAAACCCATCTACCCAACCAAATTATTTGCAGACAAGTAGGCCATAAAAAATGTGGGCAAATGCATATGGCCAAAACAATGGTGTTTTCTAGGCCGAACGAACAATGTTTTATACGAACGAATAATGTGCCCATGAACATGAAAGTTGCCATTTTAAACTGGATAACAGTTAAGAAAAGCACATGGAGCAGCAAGAACATAATAAACATAAAGAATAGGAACACAGCACAACTACTTACTTTTTTGCAGCACTCTCCGGATCTTTCTGTACTGCTCGTGCTCTCTTAATTTTAGGTCCGACCACCATTTCCTGAGCTGATCTTTCGATCGTCGTACCCCAAAATTCCAGTGCAGACTCTTGACCACTTTCGCCATGATCTTGGCCTTTCAGACATTGGGGTTGGGGTAAGGTCCATACTTCCCTTCATAGTCGGCCTTCTTCAGGATGTCCACCATCTCCAACATCTCCCCAAAGGACATATTCGATGCCTTAAATCGTCTCCTTCTGGATGGGGACGTTTCAGGCTCCGGGCTTTCCTCCCCTCCTCCTTGTTGCTGTAATTATCTGACACCTGCTGTGTCTCCGCCATGTGCTCTTCCCCCACTGCGCCGAACGAAAAGGGGCGGGGAATAGAATAGAAATAACGTCAGGGGTGGGCGGAGTTTCACGCATGCGCAGTGTGTATAAAGCGTAACACACGTGCGTAGTATGTACGATCTGTGAGCGGAGGAAGGAGTATCGGAGGCGCCGATCGTAATAACGAAGGTAAGATCTAAACTTGGGCCTATACTGCTTCTAGATTGTGGCCTATATTGTAACAAGATTAGGAGAGTTTTGCCTGACATGTCTTCTATTGTGTCTTGCAGAGAAAATGGATGGCTTCAATGACCACAACTTCCTCCCCCTGTTCGTAGACAAGTACAGGGAGCTGCCCTGTCTGTGGCAGGTGAAACATCCACATTATAATCATAAACAAAAGAGGCAGACAGCGCTGGAGAAACTGCTGGAGTTGGTGAAGCTGGTGGTCCCCACAGCAACCATCACTTATTTAAAAGCCAAAATTGGTGGCCTGAGGAGCACATATCTTAGGGAGCGTAAGAAGGTCACAGGTTCCCAGAGATCCGGAGCTGCAGCAGATGATGTTTATGTCCCCAGGCTGTGGTACTATGAGAGACTGCGATTTCTGTCAGACTAGACTGAAGTCAGGGAATCCCTCTCAACCCTTCCTTCCACTCTTCCCTTCACCCCAGCTGAGGCTTCTGATGTCCAACCTGGGACTTCCAGCCAGGAAGAAGTGGAGGAGCCCAGCTTGAGCCAGGTATAGCATTCTTCTACAGATTTCTGGTCAATAAAGAAATGATCTTTACTAGATGTTATTGTTGATCACTAATTGCTGATTTAATAAAGGCGTTTACATATCAATAGACTGTAGTGGGCAAAAATAATTGGGACAAGAATGAAAAATGCTGGCCTCAGAATGATAGTCTTTTATATTTGTTAACATTCAATTTGCAACAGTCATGATATGAAAATTGTGAGTGATTGATGAAGTAAAAACTAAAACTATGTCCCTTTTTCATACACAGGAAGACCTCAGCCAGGACGAGGCTCTAGAATGTGGCACACAAGAGGAGGCTGTGGAATGTGGCAGCCAGGAGAAGGCGGGGGTTAGTGGCAGCCAGGAGAAGGCGGGGCTAAGTGCAAGCCAGGAGAAGCCTGGGACCAGTAGGAGCCTGACCGAATTGCAGGTTCCTCCCCTCCGTCTTCCAAACAAAAGACCCAGGAAGGGGAGTCACGTGCTGGATTCAGCACTCAGGCTCATTCAGGAGGCTTCTGCGTCCCTCAGAGCCACCCCCACTCCTGAAGAGGCCTTTGCCTACATGGCTACCACCAAACTGCAGGGCATGCAGGAGGGCCAACACCAACTGTGTGAGGACCTTCTTTATAAAGTCTTAACTAAGGGGGTGAGGGGCGAAATCACACCCAATACCCACGTGATTGATTTGGAACATCCTCCTCCTGCCACAACTACACCACCACAGCCACAGCGTGGAAGGAAGTGTGGAAAGAAGACCAGAGAGTGATGACCCTGGGTTCAGTCTGGTCTGACAAAAGATGCAGGCTCTTGTATGACCACAGCCTGGGGACACAGATGTCATCTGCTGCTTTCATGATCTCAGGGACTTCTGGACCAGACTGCACTCCCTTATATATGGACTCCTCAGGCCACCAATTTTGCAGTAAAATAATTGATGTGTGCCCTGGGGGTCAAAGGCTTCACCAATTTCTGCTGTTTCTCAAGCGTTGCCTCCCTCTTTGTTTGGTTCTGAACCCTTAATAAAGGTTTTTTGGTTTCAATTAGACTCGCCTATGTGTGTTTTCATTCAAAAAGGACAGTTTGTTTGTGAGGATTCAGGTACATTTCAAAATACAATGTGAAATTAACAAGAGACACCAACACCAAGCAACCTCCTTGAGATTAAATAATACAAGATAATAATGGTGTTGTTGTAACTTGACACACAAAACACACACACAAAAATATTCTGGATGTTAAATAACTAAAAAAAATAAAAAAAAACAAAAAAAAAAACCCAACAAGATCAGCCTTGAAAAAAATACAAACCAAAAAAAAAAATCACATCAGGCTTTAAGAAAAAAAAACACAAAAAAAAAATATAGATTTTTGGTCAGATGTGACAAATCATAATATATTGAGGGAATCACGATAAATAATAAAGAAAGAAGTTTGTGAGAACTCTGTGTGAATATCAGCAGCGAAACGAAAAGTGCTCTATCCATTCCGAACGCTAATTTTACCAGACCAAGCTGTTCCGTTTCGGAATTTCTTCTGAGCATGCGTGGCACTTTGTGCGTTGGAATTGTCCACACACGGTCGAAATTGACGCGATCGGATTTTGTTGTCGGAAAATTTTATAGCCTGCTCTCAAACTTTGTGTGTCGGAAATTCCGATGGAAAATGTGTGATGGAGTCCACACACGGTCGGATTTTCCGACAAGGTCCTATCACACATTTTCGGAAAATCCGACCGTGTGTACAGGGCATTAGAGTTTTATTAGTTGGGAAAAAGATCTGATAGATCTTAATGAAGATGAATGGACTCGTGCCATGGAGATCCTTCCTGAGGTATCTATTTCACCATCTCAGCAATTGACTCAGCTTTTTATTTTACACAGAACCCACTATACCCTACAAAAATTGTTTGTGTGGGGAAAAAACTCTTCACCTTTATGTCCACGATGCTTAGTTTCGAATGGTTCCCTTATCCACATGCTTTAGCGATGTCCCAAACTCCGTAGATATTGGAAAAAAAGTCTTTATGACCCTAAATACAATTTTGCGAACATAAATAATAGATACTCCTAAATTGTCACTACTGGGAATAATTCCAGATGGAATTTTACCTGTGGATATGCACATAATGTGGACTAGATCTCTCTATCTAGCCCGTAAACTTATCCTACAAAAATGGACAATTAAGATCCCTCCAACTGACGAAGATGGGAGGGGGGGGCTCGGGAAGGGAGAGACCTATATACACAGCATTGTCCCCCGCTTCTTAAAACCGCAAGGATATGTGCAGCCTTTATCGTGACACAAACAATAAGATGACAGGAATAAATTTAATTTCATATAATGTAAGGGGTCTCAACTCGCCCATAAAATGTACGAACATAATGGGCGAATTGAAATTCCTCAAAGCAGAGGTGGTCTTCTTACAGGAGACGCACCTGTATTTGGGTAAGAGACAGAGAATTATATCTAGAGACTATCCGAAGTGGGTGTACGGGGACTCCCCAACTAGGGGTGCAAAAGGTGTTGCTATCGGTTTCGCTAGAGACGTTAGGTTCACCCTGGAAGAGAGAATGACAGACCCAGAGGGACGTTTTTTGTTTATAAAGGGTGAACTCAACGGGGTCGACTGCACACTAGTAAATATTTATAGCCCAAATATCAATCCAGGTAGGTTCTTATTGGGTATTCTATCAAAGTTGGAGGGCTTTAAGAAGGGAAGGGTCATTATAGCAGGGGATTTTAATATATGCCTAGAGCCAGGTAAAGATAGTACGTCTTGTGCACGAGGGACTGGAGGGGTATGGCTGAATAAACTTAAAAAGAAGCTTCGCCACTGCCAGTTGGTAGACATCTGGAGGATGCAGCATCCGAATGTAGGAGATTATTCCTTCTATTCCCCCGTGCACGCGATGTACTCCAGATTGGATCTCTTTCTGGTAGAACACCGGTACATCGAGGAAGTGGAGAGTACAAAAATTGGGCCAATAACGCTATCGGATCATGCACCCGTTAGCCTACAGTGGAAACTAGGTAAACGAAAACACCTTTGTAATAGTTGGAGATTAAATGAGGACCTACTACATGACAGAGATATTGACAAACGCATTAAAGAAGAACTAGAATTCTATTTTAAAACTAACAGCGTTGGAGAGACATCAGAAGCCGTAATATGGGAGGCCCATAAAGTTTACATCAGAGGTATTATAATGAAGGCGGGTATAGAAAGAAAAAGAAGGCAGGTCAGAGATAAGCTAGCCCTGCAGGGGAAACTTCAGGATTTAGAACAACAGCATAAGATAACAGGGGACAGAGAGACACTGGCGTGCCTGTATAGGAGTAGAGAGGTGATGCGAGAGTTAATTGAACTGGAAAACCGCACGGTATATAACCGCTTAAAAAAGGAAAGATATATAGGAGGTAATAGACCCGGTAAATTCCTGGCAAAGGCCCTAAGCAAAAAGAAAAGTAATAATTATATTAATAAAATAAAAACTAAAACAGGTGAAATAGCCTATGAAGATATGGATATTGCGAAGACTTTTCAGGAATATTACGGGGGACTATATGCGATTAACAAAAACGATACTGTCGAAGAGAAGGAGTTAAAACGTGAGAAAATTAAATATTACGTAAAAGACTGCGGTATGGCCAAAATATCAGGAAATGAACAAACCTCCTTAGAAGCCCCGTTTACCAAAGTGGAAGTGAGAAAGGCGCTTAAAGAGATGCAAGTTGGTAAAAGCCCAGGCTCGGATGGGCTGACGGTGTTGTATTATAAGAAATACCAGGACTGTCTGATACCAAAAATGTGCTCACTTATGAACAATACCGGGGACATAGGGGAAATGAGGAAAGAGGCTTTGGCAGCAAATATAGTTATTATTCCCAAAGAAGGCAAATACAGTACACTGTGCTCCAGCTATAGGCCTATTTCTCTTTTAAATGTGGATACAAAATTATTCGCAAAAGTGATCGCGGAAAGACTGAAACCCATAATCAGTAGGATTATACATCCAGATCAGGTTGGGTTTGTTCCGTGCCGACAAAGACGCGATAATAGCATCAAAACTCTCCTAGCGGTACAACAAATCAAACAGAGTGGAGTCCCAGGTCTACTCTTGTCAATAGACGCGGAAAAAGCAATTGACAGAGTAGACTGGGACTTCATGATGAGCACACTAGATGATATTGGCCTCGGGAACAGGATGCGTAAATGGATAGGAGCATTATATTCCGGACCGACAGCGAGAGTGAGGATAAACGGTGTCCTGTCGGAGCCGTTTGATATGTACAATGGTACAAGACAGGGGTGCCCACTTTCCCCGATGTTGTTCGTACTATCCCTGGAACCCCTTCTATCTAAGATTAGACTGAACCTGGACATAAGTGGGGTAACTATAGGTAAAGACGAATAAAAGCTTGCCGCATTCGTGGACGATATTTTGCTTTACATAACTCGCCCAAGGATCTCCCTCCCGAATATCATGGCCACCCTATTAGAATATGGGAAGTTATCCAACTTCAAAGTTAACCCAAATAAATCAAAATTTGGCACTACTGGATTGACTCGAGCAATATACTATATGATGGCTTAAGTGGAGGGGTTGGTGAGGGGGAGAGGGGGGAGGGGAGGATGGGGATGGGGAGATTGATCTATAAAATATTAAAATGATGGGAGTTGAACAAAGCAAAATAAACTATTGTGAGGTGTATGTTTATTGTTGGTGTGTGTGGCTAATTCTATATGAGTTTTTGACTTTTTCTGTATTTGTTTATGTTTTTCTTTGTGAATATGTGTATAATATGAAATGAAATGATGATAAGACCCTCACGTTGTTTATTTGTATAAAAATGTATCTTTCTTTTTATCATTTTGTATGAAATAAGCATTATAAAAATAAAAAAAAGATTTGATACAAAAAAAAAGTGTCCATTGAGGTTCATACTTGCCAACATACTAGCAGCATCACTCACTCACCTCTCCTGTACTTAATAGCCGGCATCATACACTCTGCATTCCTCTCCTGCATATACTGCCGGCCGCCATACACTCTGCACTCCTCTTGTACATACCAGCTAGTGTCATACCCTCCACACGTCTCTCTTTACATACTACTTATCATCATACAGTCAGCACTCCTGTCCTGCATATATTACCCAGAATACCCCATCTTCACTCCTCTCCAGCACACATCACACACCATCACAACCTCTGCACTACTCTGTTGTTGCACATACTAACCACTATCAAATACTCTGCACTCCTTTCCTGCACACCCACCATCATACACTCTGCACTTACTTCCTACAAATATCGTCATACACTGCATGCTCAGATTACATTGTCTAACAAGGAACATATGTGGGAAGGAAAACATGAGCCATCCAAAAAAGGCAACAGATCCCCAATTATAATCCAAAAATAGTGAACACATTTTGAGCAAATCCTGTAGCAAAGGTCATATAGAAAACATGCATTACAAGTTCGTTCAGGATACTCATGCTTCCCTTCCTCTAGTAAAAACTTTTTTTCACCTATTTCTTACCATTTACCCCCTCACCCAAACCTGAGTAAAGCACCTAAAAATCGAATTTGTCTCTTGCCCGAGAGGACTGAGATATAGCTATTTGTTTCCCTATCACCCTCAAACTCACCCCTCACTTATTGCAATACCCCCAGACTTACCCTCTGTTTGTCCATAGAAGTCCTATTCTAACCACTTACCCCGATATCTCTAGATAAACCCTCATCTTATTGTTAATAGCCTATACTCATCATACATTCCCCAATATACCTAGTCACCCTCCACCTGTACTGAGTAGCTATAAACTCAGTGTACTAATCCCATATCCCTAAAGTGACTCTTGTCACTTTATATAGCCCTATATTAACCCTACTTACCCTAATATTTTTAGTAGTTCATAGTAACTCTATTCTCACCACTTACCCCAATATCTCTAGTGTCACCCTGCATTAGTTCTCAGTAGCCCTATACTCACCATACTTACCCCAATTTCCCTACAGTCACCCTCCACCTGTCCATAGGAGCTCTATACTCATCGTACTGCTCTATTTCTAGAGTCACCCTTCACTTGTGCTTAGTAGACCTTTACTCACTGTATTTACTCCAATATCCTAAGAGTCGCCCTCCACCTGTCTATAGAAGACCCATAGTAGCCCTATGGTCCCTGTACATAGCACGATATCCATAGAATCACCATTCACATGTCCATAGCAGCCCTATATTCATTTTACACACCACATCCCATAGTTCTCCCTCCACTTGTCTATAGTAGACCCACACTGACTGCAATTTTGCCTCTACCGCACACTCAGTCTGTTCTTTTCTGTAGTAGCTTATACCAATACCCATAGAGTCACCCTTGCCATAACAATCACTTTTTCACTTCTAATATCCCAATACTTCAGAAGATATCCTCCATTTGCCCAATACATTCAGGGCCACCCTCCATTGCCCCTAGACTCTGCCTTTACTTTCCCCCTTACCTACCTTGAATTGGGATGACACTGGTCTTTCAGGTATTTACAGCATAGGTGAAGTTTTTTGCACTCTTTCTTACATCCCTCTGAGTCATTTGGGTACAGGTATTGGGCACAGATCCTCAGGGGGCTCCGAGCCAGAACCAGCTGGGAGCTCTGTGGGAAACTGGATGACTCATCCTGCAGAAATTGTTCTATTTGCTCTGCTGAGAGATCCAGAAACTCAGCTAATCGATTCTTTTCCAGCCGACCACCATGGGAGCACAGCAGCTTGAACAGATAGATGGTGAGTGAGGGGTCCCACATAGTCTCAGTTTCCTGATACAACTCTATGAGCTACCCAGACAGAGAGGAGCAGAGGGACAATCATCCGCGTCACAGTGGAGAATTGGAAACTCCAACTGATCAGAACTGACACCAGGAAGTTTGTTATAACTATGTAAATATACAGTGTATACACACCTCAAACTCTTTTTTAACCACTTCAAGACCGGACTGCTTCACCCCCTTCCTGCCCAGGCCATTTTTGAGTTTTCAGCGCGGGCTCACTTTTTTTTTTGTCTCAAAAGTTTTATTGAAGTAAACAAAAATATATACAGTCCAACAATTCAGGTTCCAAAAAAAGCGTTGACATGCATAAACCGACATGCGACATTCCACAAGCATGAATGAAATAGCGTATACAGTACAGCATTTTTGCGGCTTCTTTCCCTGATTCTCCCCGCTGTACCCAAATAAAATTGTTATCATTTTGTTCACACAAATAGAGCTTTCTTTTGGTGGTATTTGATCACCACAGGGTTTTTTTATTTCATGCTAAATAAACAAAAAAAAGACCAAACATTTTGGGGAAAAAGCATATCTTCATTTCTGTCATAACATTTTGAAAATAAATAATCTTTCTTCATAAATTTAGGCCAAAATGTATTCTGCTATATTTCCTTAGTAAACATAACCCAAATCAGTGTATATTATTTAGTCTAGAAAGTTATAGAGTCTACAAACTATGGTATATATTTGAAAATTGATTAATTAATTCTGATGTGCTGATGGCAGGGGTGTACCTAGAGCATTTGGCACCCGGGCGGATCCTATATCTGGCACCCCCCAGTTAAAATATAAAAATACCCCCAATATCTCTTTGTCACTACTTTGTACCCCCACTCCACAACTGCACCTCTGGACCCCTTTACATTACACAGCACCCTGCATCTCTGGACCCCTTTACATTACATAGACCCCCTCGCAGCTCTGTAACCTTTTACATTACACAGCACCCTGCACCTCTGGACCCCTTTACACTACACATCACCCTGCACCTCTGGACCCCTTTACACAGAACCCTGCACCTCTGGACCCCCTTGCACAGCACCCTGCACCTCTGGACCCCTTTACATTACACAGCACCCTGCAGATCTGGACCGCTTTACATTACACAGCACCCTGCACCTCTGAACTCCTTTACATTACACATCACCCTGCACCTCTGGACCCCTTTACACAGCACCCTGCACCTCTGGACCCCTTTACATTACACAATACCCTTCACCTCTGGACCCCTTTACATTACACAGCACCTGAAACTCTGGACCCCTGCATGTTATAAAGACCCCCCCCCATACACACAGCTCTGGACCCCTGCATGTTACACAGATCCCCCCCAGCCCCTTCATACCTAAATCATGCAGCCAAAGGGAGAGACACAGCAGTGCTGAAAAGAGGGCTGGAACTGCTGGAGTTAATTTTTAATATTAAACAGGCTAATGACTGGTTGCTAGGGCCACCTAGCAACCAATCACTAACTTAACTTAAAAAGTTAACTCCAGCAGTTCCTCTATTAAGCACTGCTCACTGTCTCTCTCTCCTTCTACGGTATAGGAGGAGAGAGAGTGTCTTCTTTATCCTGCACTGCTTGGCACCTGGGTAGTGGTACGTTCCACACCCGGCCCGGGCACCCCCGCACCCTGTCACAGGCTCTCACTGGCTGCCCTATCACTGCACCCCTGCACTGCCTGAGCCCGCCCCACTGTCACCACTTCCCTTGCAGGGGGGTGTCTGATGGCCTAATTTCATGTGGCCCAAAGGCCAGGACAGTACAAATACCCCCCAAATGACCCCTTTTTGGAAAATAGACAGTACAAGGTGTTTAGTAAGAGTAAGAGGCATGATGAGTTTTTGGAAGTTGCAATTTTTTTTGTCACAATTTTTTGTAAAATTAAAGGGGTTGTAAAGGTTTGTGTTTGAAAAACACCTGGCAGTGACGGGCCCCCAGTTTTACTTACCTAAGCCCGTTTACCTGCTCGGCTAGTCCCCGGCGTCCTCTTCTCCACGGAGTCTCAGTGTTGATTGGATAGATTAATAGCAGCGCAGCCATTGGCTCCCAAAGCTGTCAATCAAATGCAATGACACGCCCGCCGGGGGGGCGGGACCTAGACATATACTCTGTGTCTTTGGATGCAGAGTGTATGAGACGGGAGCACGGCCGCAAGGTAACCCCCTCCGGAGAGAGCTTCCCGAGGTGGTTAGCTATAGCGGGGA
This sequence comes from Lithobates clamitans, assembly GCA_037952925.1. Lineage (NCBI taxonomy): Eukaryota > Metazoa > Chordata > Amphibia > Anura > Ranidae > Lithobates > Lithobates clamitans. Next base: position 2,759,780 of record JBBGZY010001263.1, read on the forward strand.
GGAGCCGAGAGAGCCGCCATGGGACCCCAGAACAGGAGGATCGGGGCCACTCTGTGCAAAACTAGCTGCACAGTGGAGGTAAGTATGACATGTTTGTTATTTTAAAAAAATTTAAAAATGAACCTTTACAACCCCTTTAAGTGATCAGGGACACTGACTGATGACAGCATGTCAAAAAAAATAATTCTAATTTTCAAATTAAATAATAATAATTTTTATAACTTTTTTTAATTTGTTTTTACTTTTTTTTTTTTTTTACATAATGACCAGGGCAGTACAGTATTACCATAGTAACACTGCACTTCTCTAGGGAGGTGATCAGGAGTTGATCAATCCTGATGTACTGACTGCCTATCTCATTTTTTGAGACCATACGTAATTAAGATTCGTGGGGTTCAATGAGAGCTTTTTAAGCATGGGGGTGACAACTCTCTGTTCCCTGTGACAATGTACACCTTCTCTGTATTGCTGAGCCTTGTCCACATCCACCTATCCAGCGTTTTCCAATACTATTCCCCAGTAGTAGAGTGGGCCCTGCCTTACACTCTGCGCATGCTCCACAAGTGCACGTAATTTAACTCTTGAACTCCCGTACCTCTGCACGGGATGGGAACATCTGTAGCACAAATCCACTTCCGTTGCTTTGGGAGACAGACCACTGGGGAAAGGAGAGCTGACAACATTTCCCTCGCTGCTAGAGGCCACTCAACCTATAACAGGTACACACTATTGACAGGCTGCTATAAAACGTCCGTTACTCCAGGTAACCACTTCTCTCTTCACACTATATCTTATTACCCCAATGTATTAAGACCCACTTGGTGAACTATGTGTCCCGATTATTTGCAATACACCCCTTTCAGTAACTTCAGGCCACGCAAGAACAAAGTTTCAATACTTTACTTAGAAAAGTGCAAAATGAACATCTCAAATTCCAACATACAAGAACAGGATTTTTCCTACGTTCCTACTCCTAACTACAGGCTTGTGCTGCCCTGGCATACCCGCAAAGGTCAATCTCAGCAAACAGTGGAAGGGAGTTAAGGAAGAACTTCATTAAAAAAGTAAGGAACTGCATAGTGTGCACCAATGGCATTCTGAGAGGGGCAGGGGTAACAGGTCAACTTCTTCGGCAGCCATCTTGGGTGCTGGCATGCCTTTCCTGACAGGCAGAGGTAACAGGACGTCTTCTTCGGCAGCCATCTTGGGTGCTGGCATACCCTTCCTGACACTGCCCACCCCCAAAGGGCAGCCTCCGGATGCCCAACTTGGCCCACTTGTCAGGATGGGAGTTCTTAAAAGCTTGAACCAAATTTCGGGCATGGATATTACCTTTAGGTTCCCAGGAGTTGTCCTCTGGTCCTATACCCTTTCCATTTTATCAGGAACTGGATCTGATTTCTTCTCTTCCTGCAGTCTAAGATTGTTTCCACCTCAAACTCTTCCTCCCCGTCAATAATTACAGGTTCAGGCGGGCCGGAACTTCGTCCTGGGAAGGGGTCAGGAATGGTAGGTTTCAACAAGGTTATGTGGAACACAGGGTGGATTCTAAATGACTCAGGCAACTCTAATTCATACGCAACCTCATTGATCCGTTTCTTCACCGGAAATGGTCCTATAAATTTAGGGCCCAGTTTCTTCGAGGGACAAGCCAGTTTCAAATTAGTAGTTGCGAGCCACACTTGGTCACCAGGGTTCAAGATCAATTCTCCCCTTCTTTTCCTGTCAAAAACTTCCTTATTGCATGCCTGTGTCTTGGCCATTGTTTCCTGTAGCAGTTTGTTATTGGCGTTGAAGAAATGTATAGTTTCGGAAACAGCTGGTACAGGGGAATCTGGAATTGTATTAGACAAAAAAGAAGGGTGGAAACCGTAGTTTGCAAAAAAATGGAGATTGCTTTGTAGCAGAGTGTACTGAATTGTTATAAGAAAAGGGGGAAGGGGAAGCAGAGAAGCCCAATCGTCTTGAGAAAATGAGGAGAAACATCTCAGGTACTGTTCGAGGGTTTGATTAGTCCTTTCTGTCTGCCCATTCATTTTTGTGGGTGATATGCAGAAGAAAATGAAAGTTCAATCCTGAGTAAATCACATAAGGCTCTCCAGAATCTGGATGTAAACTGCACCCCACGGTTGGACACAATATTATCCGGAATCCCGTGAAGCCTTACGATCTCCTTAAAAAAGGTTTGAGCTGTTTCTCGAGCAGATGGTGTGCCCTTCATGGGCAGGAAGTGTGCCATCTTAGATAGTCTATCGACAACTACAAAAATGGTGTTGTGGCCCTCAGATGGGGGAAGTTCTACAATAAAATCTATTGAGATCATCTTCCAAGGTCTACTGGGGACAGGTAAGGGTTTTAGCAGACCCCAGGCTCTGGATCTGCTGGTTTTATTTCGGATACAAGTGGTGCAAGATTCCACATATTTCCTACAATCCTTTTCCACCCCAGGCCACCAAAATGTCCGTTGTACTAATTCAGTTATCTTGCCAATGCCAAAATGACCTGCCAGCACATGATCATGGCATCGCACCAGGATGGTCATTCGGAGGTCTTCCGGCACAAAGACCTTGTCTTCATGCCAAATTAGCCCATCCTTTGCCAGTAGAGAGACCCCGGCTGGTGAAAGGTTCCTTACTAGAGTTTGTTTGATTTGTTTTATTAACTCTCCTTGAAGTAACAGGAAGTTCCCAGGGGATAGAATGGTATCTGGAGGTGAGATTTCTTCAGATTTGCTGAACATGCGTGATAACGCATCGGGTTTTGCATACTTGGATCCGGGCCTGAACGTTAAGTGAAAAGTGAATCTAGAAAAGAATAGTGCCCACCTGGCTTGTCGGGGTTTCAATTTTTTTGCTGTTCTTAAATACTCAAGGTTCTTATGATCGGTATGGATCAAGATTGGGTGTGTGGCCCCCTCTAGAAGGTACCTCCATTCCTCCAGGGCGGCTTTGATGGCCAAAAGTTCATGGTCCCCGACATCGTAGTTCCTTTTGGCATTTGACAGCTTGCGGGAAAAAAAAGCAACTGGATGCAGTAGCGCCTTAACTCCCTGCCTCTGAGACAATATTGCTCTGACCGCTGTTTCTGAGGCGTCTACTTCCAAGACGTAGGGCAAGGCTGGGTCAGGGTGTTTCAGGACAGATGCAGATGTGAAAAGTCTTTTTAGGGTATCAAAAGCTTTCTGAGCTTCCAGAGACCAAGAGAATCTTGTACCTTGTTTGGTTAAACTTGTAATGGGGAATATAATTGCAGAAAAATTTCTGATGAATTTTCGATAAAAATTTGCAAACCCCACGAAACATTGAACACCCTTCTTATCACTGGGAGCAGGCCAATCCAGGATGGCTGTAACCTTCTGGGGATCCATCTGGATGCCTTCGGTGGAAATGATTAAACCCAAGAATTGGATGCTTTGGCGTTCAGATACACATTTCTCTGGTTTTACATAAAGTCTGTGTTGTCGAAGGCGACTCAATACATTCTTGACGTGACTACGGTGGTGATCTAGAGAGGGAGAGAAGATTAGTATATCATCAAGATAAACAACAACAAATAGATCCAGGAAATCTCGGAAGACGTTGTTGATGAAGTACTGAAAGTTAGCTGGGGCATTGCAAAGTCCAAAGGGCATCACAAGGTATTCGAAATGCCCAAACCGTGTGCGGAACAACGTCTTCCATTCACCCCCCTCTCATGCGAACCAGGTTATAAGCAACCCGAAGATCCAATTTTGTGAAAATGGTGGCCGTACCGAGTCGCTGGAATAATTCAGGCACAAGTGGAAGAGGGTAACGTTTTTTACAGTAACCTTATTTTTTTTTTAAATTCCTTTATTTTGTTATACAAAAGGCATAGATACATAGTCCAGAATACGACAGGTCATACATTTTTATACATGAACACGTTTTGAGTCATATAGATTGCATCCGTAGACCCAGATCAAGTTATCCACCAAACAAGTGTGGTATTGTAAGTATGTTCTAGCCAAACATATAACTTTTCCATACATAGTAAATCAAGGTTGCCTACAAATGTAGCCTCCTTGTATAAACCTTAAACTGGTCTTAAACAATTCTGATATGTAATGCAATATTTAAACCTTTGAAGACAAGTATGTCTTGTGCTATACAGGTGGATATTCCCTGCTCACCTTGAATAATATCTTCTGATTAAATTCGTTATCGCCGTCACCACGGCTGCTTGGTGAGGTGGTCAGTACAAAAGATCCTATAGAGGAGGAAAGAATGGAAAATAGAAGGGGAAGCGGGGTAGAAGAAAGGCAGGGAAGACTTGTAGGGAGGGAGGAGAAGAGGGCAAGAAAGAGGAGGTTGGGAGGGAATGTCTGCCACACAGCCCCCCCATCAGCCCCATCTGCCAGACCCCAGAGGGGTGTGTACATGTATCTGTTTTGATAGGATCTTCGGGGTTTTTCGTCTCAGGTAGAGGGGGATTGTGCTTGAGCCAATTCCTGTAGATATGTGTTAGTACCAACAAAATATCTCCAGGGTCTCCATTTGTCATTAAATTGTTCCTCCTTGTTTTGTAGAGTTGCAGTCAGTTCCTCCATACGCAGGATACAGTTTACTTTTGAATACCACAGGACCCTGGTTGGTGGGTGGGGATCTCGCCATAGCGCTGGGATACATGCTCTCGCTGCATTCAGGAATTGCATTGTCAGTGTTTTCTTGTACTTTCGGATCGGTCTTGCGGTTAGGTGTAGAAGGCATGCAGCTGGGTTATCTTTGAGTTCGACCGAGGTCAAACTTTGAATAGTCGAAGTCACCTCCTCCCAAAAGGGTCTCAGGACCGGACACGACCAAAAGACGTGTAGCATACTTCCCACTTCCCTGTCACATCTCCAACACCTATCCGACAGCGAAGGGTTCATTTTATGTAACAAATATGGGACTCTGTACCACCTGGTCAGGATTCTGTATCCCGATTCTTGATAATGGCTCGCAATCGAGGACTTGTGTGCTAAAACCAGGACCTTCTCCCTTTGTTGTGTGGAAAACTGAATCTCCAGGTCCCTTTCCCATTTCAGTAGGAACTCTGGAGTCGTGTCCTCCCCCTGACTAGTGAGGAGGCTGTATAAAAATGAGAGTGTGTGCCTTATAGGTTCCCCGGATTTACAAAGAGATTCCAGAGGAGTGTGACCACGAGGGACATAGGGGACCTTCTGAAAAGTCTTCAGAAAGTGTCTGAGCTGAAGAGTGCTGAGACTGTCTAACGGAGGTTCAATGAGTCTAGAGATAGTGGAGGCAGATGGAAACTCTCCCCGGGGCCAAATCTCACCTAGGGACTGCTTCTCAAAACTAATCAATTGTCTCAATCTACGACTCGTAAGTCGGGGGGTGAAATCCGGGTTACCTATGATAGGTGTCATGGGAGAGGGTAACGGTGATAGGTCCGTGGTACGGAATATTTTCCTCGCCACCAGGAGGGTGGCTCCTATCAGCAGGTGGGTTTTCAAGTCCGCCGGGAGTGAGGACATGAGCCACGGGGACGAGAGCAAGGGGATAGAGGAATCCTCAATTCCCATTCCCACCCATTGTTTGGAGTCCCTGTTGCAGTGCAATCCTAGCCAGGTGAACAGCTTGGTAGTACCGGAAGACGTCTGGGAGACCAATGCCCCCCTTCTCCTTGGCTCTGGTCAGTGTTTGCATTTTTGTTCTGGGAGATTTATGAGACCAGATAAACTCCCTCACAGTAGACTGAATTTGCTTATAGAAGGTCGTTGGTAACTTGATCGGTAATGTTTGGATTATATATAAAACTCGGGGTAAGGCCATCATTTTCAGGGCGTTACACCGCCCAAACCAGGTCAGAGTGAGTTTGTGCCACGTCTGGAGGTCTATCTTAAGTCTCTGAAGTAAGGGTAGGAAGTTACTGGTATACAGGTGTGCCAGGTCTGAAGTGATGTCCACCCCCAGGTAGCGGATAGATTTCTCCGCCCATCGGAAGGGGAAAGATTTACTCATATTTGCTGCTTCCGCGGCTGGTATTGTGATATTCAACATTGCGGACTTGGCACAATTGACTTTAAAATTTGAAACTTCCCCATATAACTTTAGAGCTGACAAGATGTTGGGCAAAGTGATCCGTGGGTTGGAGACAAAAAAAATCAGATCGTCGGCGAAGGCCACGATTTTGTGATGTCCAGAGGACTTCGTGATCCCGGTTATATTGGGATTCCCACGGACACTACACATGAACGGCTCAAGGGTCAGAATAAAAACTAGTGGGGAAAGGGGGCACCCCTGCCTCGTCCCGTTAGAAATGTCAAAAAATTCCGAACGCCATTCGTTAACCCGTACCGCCGCCGAGGGAGCCGAGTAGAGAGACGATATCCAGCCTCTCATGTTTGGGCCAACACCGATATGTTCTAGAGTGGCCCGCATAAAATGCCAGGCCACTCTGTCGAAAGCCTTTTCTGCGTCCGTAGAGAGTAGCAGAAAAGGCCTCTTGAGCGACCTTGCTTCATGTATAAGGTTTAGGACCCTAATGGTATTGTCTCTCGACTCCCTCAGGAGTCCAGGTGGATCAAGTGTGGGATATGCGGTAGAATTCTGTTGGCAAGAATTTTGGAAAACAATTTAAGATCTACGTTTAACAACGCAATCGGGCGGTAATTACTGCAGTAGTTAAAATCTTTCCCTTCTTTTGGGATCAGGGATATAAATGCCCGTAGAGAGTCTACAATGTTGGTATTGCCCCCCTTTAATGTGTTGTATGCTTTCAGAAAGTGTGGCGATAAGTTAGACCCAAAGGTCTGGTAGCAGGTCAGGGTGAAGCCACCTGGCCCCGGCGCCTTCCTAGGCTTCGTTTGTGCCAAGGCTAGCGAGAGTTCTTCAGGTGTGATATCCGCCTCCAGGGAGTCACCTACATCAGCTGGCAAAGTAGGCATACCCGAAGACCTGATGTATTCACCCGCTGCTACCTCCTTCTCCTTCAGAGACCCGACAGGTTCCCCCCTGTGTAGATTATATAATTGTTGATAGTAAGCAGCAAATTCGTTGGCTATATCCCTGGAGGTATGGACTTTTGACCCCTGAGCGGTCACTATAGAGGGAATGTAGGTGCGTTGTCTCGGGCCACGCAGAAGTCTGGCCAGCATGGTGCCCGGCTTATTGGAGAATTCGAACATGGACCTTCTGGCCCAGGCCAGTTTCTGTACCATTTTATGGTACAAAAGGTCTTTCAATTCACCCCTAGCCTTCAATAAGGTCTTGAGGTGTGCTTCCGCTAAAGACATCTTGTGTAGCACCTCGAGAGTCCGCACCTGGGATATCAAAAGATCAATCTGTTTGGTTCTTTCTCTTTTTTTTGCAGCCCCAATCCTAATTAATTCCCCTCTTATTACACATTTATGGGCCTCCCATACTGTCATTGGAGACAACGAGGGGTCTATGTTTTCTGAGAAATAATTAGTGAGCGACCTACTTATCTCTTCACGTATCTCCGGGATTTGTAACAATGACTCGTTTAGTTTCCAAGTTGGGGGGGACCTGAGTTCTGTATCCCAGCATAGGGTTACATGGGTGGGAGCATGGTCAGATAGGGACATGTAATCAATTTGGGATGAGATGACATATGGGAAATCTTTATGCTGGATCTGAAAGAAGTCTATCCTGGAGTATGTACCATGCACCGCAGAGAAGTAGGTATAGTCCCTCTCCTCAGGGTGCATGATCCTCCAGGGGTCAACCAACTGTAAGTTGGCCAATTCTACTTTGAGTTTTTTCAGGTATGAGAAGGACAAATGGGACGCCCCTCTCGAGACGTCTACTAGTGGTTCTGGGGCAAAATTAAAATCTCCGCCCATCAGGAACAGACCCTCCTGGAAATCTAGGATTAAGGGAATGAGTGATCGCATGAAAGACAGGTGGTCAGAATTAGGGAAATAAACGTTAACTGTGGTATTTCTGATTTTGCCTTTTAAGAGCAAATATCGCCCAAGTGGGTCTGCTCTCTCCTCCAGCAGCGTCCATGGTAGAGATCTGGCTATCAATATGCTGACCCCCTTTGATTTTGACAGAGGGGAGGAAGCATGGTATACATTGGGAAAGTCCCTATTACAAAGTCTGGGGACTGCCAACTGCTTAAAATGCGTTTCCTGAATGAACGCCACCTGTGAGCGCGTTTTTTTGAGATCTGAGAGCAATCTGGAGAGTTTTTCCGGTGTAGCCAGACCCCTAACATTGAGGGAGGTGAATTTTATCTCCCCTCGGGAATGTGAACCCGGGGATACTCCCGGGGGGGCCATGTCGCGCGCCAATATTAGATCGGGGAGGATAAGAGTAGGTCAGAGGGGTGTAAAGCAAGGGATAAGGGGAGGGGGGATAAAGTCGAGAAAGAGGAGGGGTGGGAAAGAAGGAGAAAAAGGGGGATGAATGCTAGGTACAGTGGGAAGGACTGGAAGTGAGAAAAAGGAGAAAGTGAGGCTGAAAAAAGGAAGAAGGATAATACTAAGAAGGACAAATAAATTATCCAACTGCTGCTATATTAAGCCTTGCGCAAGTATGCGCTATCTATTAGTGGGTGTGGAAGACTAGACTCTGCGACACAACGGGAGACGTGTCGACAGGAGAGAACCGGTATGATAAGAGATACCAGACTATTACCGCTATAAACAGAAAACATAATAAAATAAAAGTCCAAAATCAACTCAGTTTCTATGTTGTAGAACCTTTAGGCTTTGTGTATGCAACCCCCTGCAGTGAAGTGGGTATGATCAGAGAGAGCTATATTTACCACCTTCCTAATACAATATAAGTATTACAGCTATCTCTGGTAACTAGTAGCAAGAAAAAAAGTACTAAACTATATGCGACTCCGTGCCTTTTAAATTAGGACTCTCCCAGCACCGCCACCTCATGTCCCCAACAAAAAAAAAATGAAAGGAAAAAGATAACGAAGGGTTACAAAAATGCCCTTAGGAGAACTGTGGAACAATGAGGGGGAGATGCAACGAGACGGGTCCTGCATCATTTGAGCCTAAACATCCATTTTAGGCACTGCATCCCTTCACTGAGGGGTAAGAAGTTCCAGCTACATACAAACAGTAAGCCCCTTAAACATTTTATGCCCCACTCACGGAACTGTGTGGGTATGTTGTGGGTTCAAAAAAGGATATCAGTGTGGTCTATAACTCTGGGGTCTTCTAGAGTCCCCCTCTCGCTTCTCGATAAGTACCATTCTACTCCGGTAAGTTCGATCAAGACTCCGGCGAGGTGGGGTTGTCTCTTGGAGATATCCTGGATCTTGAGCGCCATTGTCGTCTGCTGGATCTTTGGGGTCTTGGTGATGCCGAACGCGAGCTGTTGGAGGTGATCGGGAAGTCCAGCCAGTTGGGTACAGAAAACCCGGGGATCGCCAGGAATCTAAACAAATCCGGAAGTTGGTCCGGCCAATGCAGCACAAAAGAGTTGTTCCCTTTCAGCACAATCAAATGCAAGGGGTGACCCCATCTGTAGGTGGCTCCTGTCGTTCTCATTGCTTCGAGTAGTGGTCGTAGTTGGCCTCTCATGCGTAGGGTGAGCCGCGATAAATCTGGGAAAAGTTGCACCGATGCACCATCAAAGTCCAAAGGGCCCTGAGTCCATGCCCTTCGCAGTATTTCTTCCTTGATTGTGTAGTAGTGTACTCTCGCCAGTACGTCTCTCGGTGTAAGATCATTTCCTCCCCTAGGACCCTGCACACGGTGCACGCGATCCAATTCCAACTCGTCTGTAGGTGGTTTGTCCAATAATTGATTGAATATGGCCACTATCGTAGCTCTAAGGTCACCTCCTGATGTGGCTTCAGGCAGGCCGCGCACTCTGATGTTATTTCTCCTGTTGCGATTTTCGCCATCATCTATGGAAAGTTGCATCAGCATTAGGCGCCTTTTATAATCTACATGAGCCTTTTCCATGTCTGACATTCTTGATTCTAGCAGAGAAGTTTATGTTTCCACCTCAGATACCCGAGAGTCTACCGTATCTATCCTCTGCTTAAGATCATGGATTTCTTTAGATAGGGTATTCACAATAGAAGCTGCAGATTCACTAATGTCTTTTTTAGTGGGGAGGAGGGCGATTAACTCTTTCCAGCCTTCAGGGAATGATTGCCCCTGAGAGCTGACAGACTGTACAGATGAGCAGCTATCCATCCCTGGGATTTCTGGGGATAGGATCGGGGAGTCTGGTCTGTTAGGGAGAGACCCGTTACCTTGAGAGGCACTGGGGAGCCCTTTGCCTGTCTTCTTAAACGATGCTGTGCCTGTGTAATTCATGCGTGGCGGCGCCATCTTGGATTCCGGGGCCTGTGACGGAGTGGCCGAATTCCGTAGGAAATAAGCTGCAATGTCCGCGGTTCTGTTGGCTGCGGGAGATCCCGGAGGTCTGTCCGTCATGGACATGTAGTTGTTTCTGCGGTATGTGCGCTAGATCCGGTTCTCAGCCTGAACGAGGCACGGAGCTCCCAGGAGAAGCAGCCCCACAGCGCCATTGCCAAGCCACGCCCCCACAGTAACCTTATTAAGTTCACGGTAGTCCACACAGGGCCGTAATGAGCGGTCCTTTTTTTCTACAAAGAAGATCCCCGCACCGGCAGGAGATGTGGAGGGGCGAATGAACCCCTTTTTAAGGTTGTCATCAATATAGTCTTTCAAAGCAACAAGTTCAGATTCAGATAGAGGAAAGATCCTGCCAAAAGGAACTTCAACCCCAGGAAGGAGCTCAATTGGACAGTCATAAGCCCTATGAGGAGGAAGCGTTTCTGCCCCTTTTTTGCTAAAAACATCCAGAAAGTCGTGATATGTTACTGGAACAACTTGGCGGGCTTCGGACTCCAAATCGATGCACAGCAGGGAAAATTGGTCCTGATGATTCCCTTGCCAACAATGCTGAAGGCAATAGGGGGAAAGAAACTTGATTTCTTCTGTAACCCAGTTAATGTGAGGGTTATGAGCTTTTAACCAAGGCATACCCAGAATGATTGGGAACAGAGGGGAAGCGATTACATCTAGGCGTAGAAGCTCTTGATGGTTCTCAGCAATGGTGGTAGATAACGGGATGGTTTCATGAGTAACCAATCCAGATTTGTCAGATGTACAGAAAGATGTACAGAAAGTCTCTGAGCCTTGGGTAGTAGAGGAATGTGATGTTTGGCAGCATCTATACTGGACGGGACTGATTGGTAGCTCGTTCCGACCTACGTTCCCTTAAGCGACGGTCAATCTGGATTGACAAATTTATAAGTGTGTCCAAGGTGGAGGGGACACCTGTTCGTGCTAGCTCGTCCTTGAGACTATCAGAAAGGCCCATGCGGAACTGGTAACGCAGGGAAGCATCATTCCAGCTGGTGTCGGAACTCCAGCACCTGAATTCTGAAACATAGTCCTCCACGGCCCTGTGATCCTGCTGAAGCGTGTGAAGGGCGGCTTCCGCAGTAGCGGCATGCTGGGGGTCTTCATATAACTGAGTCATGGCTCCAAAAAAGGAGGCTAAGTCTGTCAGAGATGTGGCCTTTTGTTCAAGGAGTCGGTGAGCCCAGGCCTGTGGTTCCCCCTGAAGCAAGAAAATGACAAATAGACATGTGCACAGCCAAAAAACTTGTTCATTTTAGTTTTCGTTTCATTAGTTTATTATTTTTTTCGTTTTTCGGGTCATTCGTTATGAAAGCGATTCCTAAATTCGTTCATTCGTAAGTGCGTTCATTAGTACATTCGTACATTCGTAAATTCGAACATTCGTTCATTCGTACATTCGTTCATTCGTACATTCGTACATTTTTACATTTGTACATTTGTAAATTCGTACATTCGTAAATTCGTAAAATCGTACATTTGTAAATGAGAAAATTCGGAAATTTGTAAATTCGAAGTTTGAAAATCCAAAAACCCGAAAATTCAAAAATCTGAAATAGTAACTAAGTATTAAATTATAGGTATTGTAATTTCCTTTCAAATTTGACTGTCAGTGAACATAACAAATACGAATTTATCCGAAGTTACGAATTATCCAAAACGAATGCTGCATCTAATCAAATGGAACGGAACAAATTAATAATAAATAATAATAATAAAACGTTGTTATTATTATTATTATTTATTATTATTAATTCATTACGTTCCATTCCGTTTTTTCGGATCATTCATAACTTTGGATAAATTTGTATGTTTTACGTTCACTAACAGCCAAATTTGAAAGGAAATTACAATACCTATAATTTAAAAGTTACTAGTAATTACTAATAGTTAAGTTATTATTAGTTAACTATTATTTCAGATTTACGAATTTTCGAATTAAAAAATTTGCAAATTCACTAATTTACTCATGTACGAATGTACATTCGTAAATTGCGACTGTACGAATGTACGAATGCCCGAATTTACGAATGTCCAATTTTATCGAATTTCCGAATATTCGGAAAAAATTCGTTAAACGGGTTTTCGTTAATTCGGATATTCCTGAATTTACGAATTTTATGAAATTCATTAAAAAACGAATTCGGAACGAAACGAATTGCACATGCCTAATGACAAACCCGACCTTGGTGGCTTCCAGGGAGAAGGTTCGTGGTTGTAGCGAAAAATAGAGTTTGCATGCGTTGCGGAAGGCTCTGAACTCGTTGCGTTCTCCGTGGAACTTTTCAGGAGTTGGGACTCTGGGTTCAGGTGGTAGCATAACGACTGCGGGAGCTGCTGGCATCCCAGAAGTGGAAGGTGCTTGAGCAGGAGCAGAGGCAGACAAGGTCTGTATTTAGCCTTCCAGCTGGGTATAACCCTGTTGTAAGTCTTTTACAGCTTGTGTTAATCCGGCTAGGTGTTGGCAGAGTTCCTCCATAGGAGAGGGTCCTTGCACAGGCTCAGACATGGCTGTCTGCTACTGTCACGTACCTGGTGATGGAGCCTGATATGCAGAGGACGGCCTCTCTTACAACTCTGACTTGGAGCCCCTGATAGAGCTGACAGGAAGCACCGAGATGCAGAGTCGTACGAGTGGGATCGCTGAACCTGGAGCTGGGTCTGAGCACTCGGCCGGGCTGTAGAGGTGTGTGTAGGAATCCCAGAGCAGTGGTAGGCAGGTAGCTGGAGCGAGTAGACAACCGGTCCCCACAGGCAGAAGTGCAGGTGCAGCAGAAGGGATGGTGGCACACTTGAGGCTGAAGAGAAGGCAGGTACAAGCAGGCACGAGGAGGAACAGAGGCTGAAGCAGAAGCAGAATCAGATTACAGGCCGGGTCGTTAGCAGACTGGCAGCGAAGTGGCAGAAGGAGCAGGCAGGTGCGGAGTAGAGGACGAGCCGGGGTCGGATGCAGGCAGGAAACAGGAACGTCAGGAAGCAAGCCGGGTCACAACAGGAGCGGAAGTCAGATAGGTAATTGCAGGATACACAGGGAACGCTGTAGAGGAGACAGCACTGAGTCTGGAAACTGACTGAGTTTAAGTAGCCTGTTTGGGTGTCAAAAGCTGTCACAGGGTGCGTGTGCACCAATGACATTCTGACAGGGACAGGGGTAACAGCTCATCATCTTCAGCAGCCATCTTGGGTGCTGGCATGCCCTTCCTGACAGGCAGAGGTAACAGGTCGTCTTCTTCGGCAGTCATCTTGGGTGCTGGCATGCCCTTCCTGACAGTCCGCTAAATGATTCAGAGACCTCCAGAACAGCTGGTGGTAACGGAACAAGCGGTTGATCCAACGCGTTTCAAATGGTAATAATTATACAATCTTCATCAGGGATATTGTATCACTATCTATAATAAATAAAAAAAAATTCATTCAATTCATACAGCATTTAGAAGTTCCATTTGGAAGTCATATTTCATACACATTGATATAATTCATAAGTGTATAATAACTTACTTTTCAATTCATAATTATTCAACTAGCAGGTGCATTCCCCATGGTATTAGGAGGGAAGATTCCCAAAATCACAACACATGCACCTCATATATCCTCTACAGGAAGGCCGGATAAAACAAATAAAAAAAATGGTGCTTGAAAAACAAGGTTTCCTGGGTGCTACATAGAAAATTGCAAGATGACAATTAAAACCGAGTATTAGATTCTAAAAGTAAACCCACTCCCATGAATGAAAGTGGAAAAGACTTACCCTATACAAGAAGAGGGGTTCAAGTATTCAGAGAGGTCAGCGAGCAAGCGCTCCCCCATGATTAAGCTCCTTCAGCTGTCAAGCTGAGGAGAAGAATGGCGCCATTTGCCGTCCTTGGCATCCTTTTGAATGCTGTTCCGAGCATCATAATGACGCACCACGTGATAAACGGTGACGTGGCATTCAATAACATACCGCGTCATCATTGGCACGCCTTTGGATTGGTGCAGCACGTCTGGCTGCAACTAATGCGGTCCCGAAGTGTTACAGTGCCTGGGTCACATTACTTCCTGTCTCCCTGATGAACACATACAGGGCCACTGGTGGGCAATAACATTGGATGAAACAAAACCGATTGCGTCATCAGGAGAGCATCATGTAATAGACGCAGCATGTCCAGTTGTGACAACCATGACTTAAGGATATGACGCGATGCCTGTGCCTCCTAACTTCCTATCTCCCGGATGTAAACATTCTGGAGTATAGGCGGGCAGCCATGATGGACAGTCAAGAATAGATACAACACGATGCACTACCTGGGCCACATACTTGCCCGCCTCCTGATAATAAAATCCTGGAAAGTGGGAGAGCGGCCATATAGAGTGGAAAAAACAAATTGGAATGTCAAAAGAACCGCAATAAAGAGACACGTCGCTTTATAGTGCAGGAGTGTGTAAGGCAGAGCACAGGGGTTGGGGAGTGCCACAGTCAGTGTTGGGTTTAGGATTACGGATGAGCTCGATGTTCGAGTCGAACGTAAGTTCGACTTGTGAAAAAAGGCCTTCGCACTACTACAAAAAAAGTCACAGAAAGGCAGTAAAATGAACACAGAAATAAACAAGTGATAATAAAAGTGAAGTATACACAGAAATAAACACAAAAACTATATGTGTATTCCAAGTGTATGAACTACAAATAAAAGGTGCTAATGTAAATAGACCTGCTGCAAAACCTATTCGTGTTCACAATACACAAAACAAACATAAAAAATAAATAAACAGTGATCTTGCGCAATGGTGTATTAGCATTCAGCCTAAAAAACAGGCTGACAATAATGTGAAAATATATAAATGAATAAATAATGAAGTCCAGGAAAATGGTCAAAAACTAGGAAACGATGAGTTTCCAAAGACTAGACAGTTGAAAAAATGAAATATATAAATGACAGGAGTCCATACACAGATGTAGGTTAATATATCAATAAGGTGACCACTTGTCCAATATGTCAAATCCTAAACTCCAATCCCATCTGTAATGTATATCCAGTAGAAAATGAACTCACAGAACTCTCACCTCAAATCTGTATATAACCAGCGTCAACACCATATCGGCAGCCTTTGACCTTCTATTCCTCCATCCTCCACTAGGGCGTCTCCGTCTTTAAGTAATTCCCCAAGTATCATGCACCGAATATTGAGATTAGGTGATGGACACGCCGTGATCGGCCCTATGTGCTCCAATTGTGATAAAAATTACCAAAGGAGGGAAGGAAAGGAATGCCTCCAATAGTGTAGTATGTTAAATAACTGATAATAATTTAATAAATGCAAAAATTTGGACTCTTACATCAAAAACGAAATATAAAAGCATAAAAATACAAAGTGTGGTGTTCTGTTCGCCTTCTCACTTCACTTCCGGTATCCGGTCTACGTCCACTTCCGGCCACTCCCTACGCGTTACATCACCACGTAAATTCCTCAGGGAAACTGGATTGGCTGTTGTGGACTTCCTTATAAATTGTAAAACCGGAAATGCTCAGGCGGCCATTTTCTTGTAGCCCCCTGTACTAATACTAGCGGGCCATTTTAATGGTGGTCTATGGCTGAAAACATGTGTGGCGAATGAATACACTCATCAGCCATTACTAGGCTGGTTCCACAGAAAAATATATAATGTTACTGCTCCATCAAAATAAACCAGCGGTCATAATGGATCGTAAAACCGTAAACGCTCATGCAGCCATTTTCTGGTAGCCTGCTGTTCAAATACTAGCGCAGCCATTTTAATGGTGGTATATGACTAAAAACATCAATGGCGGCCATTTTCATATACTCGGAACTAATAACACACGTCAGCCATTACTAGGCTGTCTCCGCAAGTGAAACATATGGTATTTC
This sequence comes from Lithobates clamitans, assembly GCA_037952925.1. NCBI lineage: Eukaryota > Metazoa > Chordata > Amphibia > Anura > Ranidae > Lithobates > Lithobates clamitans. The sequence goes on from JBBGZY010001263.1 coordinate 2,775,996, forward strand.
CGCTAAATTACAATAGCCTAACGATCCTAATATAGAAAACCTATCTGTAAAAATAGGCAAAAACAACTACCAAAAATTACATGATAATGTCCTAGCCAAAAAAAATGTTTGGTAATAAATTCGATAATTATAATATTAACATGATCATAAAGAATTATTAAAAATCAATATAGTATATCCCTTGGTCGCATAAAATTAGTATATGATAAAAAATGGATTAAAAAATACTTAAAAAACAATTAAGATCAAACTCTATGTTTAAGCCTTCAGGTGTAAGAGTTCTCATAGTGTGTATCCATCTCGACTCTTTTTGGCTAATAGTCCTAATCTTATGACTGCCTCTCCATGACCTATTGTATCTTTCAATACCCCAAAATTGTAGTTCTCCTGAATCTTTATTATGTACTGCTGTCTTGATACACTATGCTTCGGGAAGCCGTTTATGATATTCTGGACATGTTCTTGTACTCTAATTTTTAATGCCCTTTTTGTCCTCCCTACGTATTGTAGATTACAACTACATTGGAGGACATACACTTCTCCCTCTGTATGGCAGCCAATAAAATCTCTAATTTCATAAGACTGTCCTGTGGTAGTGGCCATAAAATCTAATCTTTTATTTAGAAATTTCTTAGAATGTCTACATGCATAGCAATTCTTGCATGGGAAGAATCCTTTCCCAGTAAAAAATGTATAGCCGGTTTTGGGGGGTGGTTCAACTACTGATTTCACAATCATATCCCTTAAAGTGGGTGCTCTTTTATAAATAATATTCGGTCTATCTGGCAAAATTGTTCCCAAATCTTTATCATTTCTTAAAACATGCCAGTGACGTTGAATCAATTTCTCTACTTTTTTGTGCTGGACATTTTAGTCTAATATCAGACAAGGAACTTCTTGTTGATGTGTTTTTTTTTAGGTTTTTCTTTGTAACATAGCTGTTCTATCCATTTCATGAACATGTTGAATTTGTTTTTCAATCCAACTGTCATTATATCCCTTCACTTTAAAGATTTGCTCCAATCAACTCAGCCTGCATCTTGTAGTCAGCTTCTTTTGTGCAATTTCTTTTTATCCTGATTAATTGTCCCTTGGGAATATTGTATAGCCAAGGCTTAAAGTGACAGCTATCCAGAGATAGATAGCTGTTAGTGTCAACATTTTTGAAATTAGTTTTTGTAACAACCTTATCTTTCTCCAAGACATTATTCAAATCCAGAAAATCAACAGATTTATCATCTTTTTTCCATACCAAGCTTATATTCTTATAATTTTCATTCAATTTTTTCAGAAAATTTTCCAGTGACCCCCGACTGCCATTCCATACGATAATAAAATCGTCAATGTACCTTTTGTACAGAGTCAACTCAGCAGGTGCATCTTTATACACAGCGCCCTCTTCCCAGTGTGCCATGAAAGCATTGGCAACACTGGGTGCAAATTTCGCTCCCGTTGCAATCCCGATGGCTTGTTTGTAATAAACTTGATTATGCCAAAAATAGCTATACTTCAAACAAAAATCTAAACATTTGTAGTGGACTTTTAGGTAGGTGACCTTTTTGGTAGTTTACTATGTCAGGTAAATTTAGACAGGCTTGTGCTATTACAGCAGGCCTGTTTTTGTTCATTTCTTATTTGAGTGGCATATAGTTTGTATGCTAGTCTCGGCCAATCATTAATTTGCTTGGTAATGCCTGGGACTCTCATATAAAAGCGGGGTCACATGGTTGAGAGAAGTCTTCCTGTTCGAGCGTGGAGAAGCCAGCCTGGTTCCCGGAGGGGAGAGGTTTCCCCCTTCGTGGAGCCAACGGAGCTCCCCCCTTGCGAGAAGGGGGGGGAACCGGTCTCCATGGAGGAAGAGACGACATCTTACAGCATGTAGTCGCTGGTGTCGTTGGCCGCCCCTGCGGGGAGGGAAGCGGGCCATAAAGGAGAAAAAGGAACTAAGAATCATTGCGGGAGAAATAGCAACAAAGTGGAAGGAAACTGGGCTATCGATCGTTAATGAGTGGCACATGGACTATTGATCACGTGAGTGAAAGCCCAAAGGAAGGGTACTGCCAGAGGCTGAGGGATGTTGGTATGCAAGTCAGTGAGACAGGCGGTGATGGCCTGTGACTTTGGGTTCAGCAATGCCCCGGAATTCCAATCAGTCGGGCGGGAGAAGTTATTCAGAGTGACTCTTTCTCGGCTCAACTTGGAAGTACCATGCAGATAGGAAGTAGTGGTAAAAAGGTAGCGGTGAAGCTGCAAGCACATATATAGAGATACGGACTGTTCTTGAAAAGTCATGCAGATGAAGACGTTATTCAGAGTGACTCTTTCTCAATTATTCTCTATCAAATCTACTTCCATCTTCCCTGATTGAAGAAATCACACAAAGTGATTTCCTAATTATCCGCAAATGATTCTAGTTTTCCCGTAAGAGACAGTGAAAAGATGATAATGTAACAAAAGAGCATCTCAAAAGAAGTGCTTCTCCCATCCCAGTTCATATTAATTAATAAAGCAAGAGAAAAAGCATTATGGACTGTGTTTGGATTTTATGGGCTGCAATGGGTTAGGTGGTAAGCGTGAATTACGGATATACCATTTATTTAGCCGCTCCTTCAGGGGTAAGGGCTCCACATTTAATTAGGAACTTTCTTTGTTTGTGTTAGAGAAATTATACTTTAAATGTCAGTTATGAAAGACGCCATTTTGTTTATCATGGCTTAGAAATAAACTATAGACTAGTGATAATATGGAGTCAGCAATATATAGACTCAGCAATATAAAAAGCTTAGATCTGCAGTTTTTTGCATATATCCTGTATTTTTGTGTTGGCTTGGGGAGTTTTCAAGTCAGTATCCTGTAACCATTGTTAGATGAAGATAACAGTCTGTAACAGACACTTCCACCTTTCCTGTTGCGTCCAGAATAAAGTTGAAAATACATGAGACTGGGCATGTTTTAAGACAGGAAAGGGGGTGTCCAGGGCTTATAAAAAAGACATGTACCACAGTATTCTCTTCAGAAATGACGATGACAGCATGAACATGTATTTCATTTCTCTTGCATATGCAATAAAATATTACCTTGTTTCCTGAGGACGGTCTGAGACAGTGATTTCTGTAACAATTTGGTCCTCCGAGCCGGGAGTCCAATTTCCCCGAGACATACTGGCCAACTCAGTGACCGATGATCGTACGGCAAAACTGTAAGTCCTCCATCTCAAATTAGATGTTAAAAAGAGGCCGGTCCGCTGAACTAGTGCCTCCCGGGCAGCGACTTACCGGATCATCACAAGAGACCACTCTCGGGACAAGGTAAGATTTTTATTTTAATTTTATTATTAACCTTTTGTGTTAAACTTGATTAGGAATTTGATGAATAAGGGATTTGAATATATACATACAATATAGAGATTGATCGAATGTTTATCTGTTTCTGTCCTATCTGCTTTACTCTTGTTGAGGGGAAATAAGTGGTCATGTATTCCCCGTATAGATCCGTCTGTGGCCATCCTGGATGGGCAGACCTAGTGACTAGCCCGCGTTTTGGGAAGACGCGCTCAGGGCGATCTGGCGGCAGTCGAGCACTGCGGGTGTTCTCTCTTGTGTGTTCTTGTTTGTTTCTTCTGGTTAATTGTCATTTGATATAGGGGTATGGTCCCATACTAATATCCGGGTACAGATAAAGGAAATTTGTCGATTGGATCTTAGATCCAGACTGCCTTGTAAACTGCAGAAAATCCCTTGGGGACACATAAATACTCCTAGATCAAAACCTAAAGAACCCCCTGTTGATACAAGGGTGTGGCCTGATAGAATTCTAGGCATATAAATACCCTTGGATCAAAAATACTTCCAGATAAAGAACCCCCCGTTGATACAAGGGTGTGGCCTGATAGCTTTCCAGGCATATAAATACCCTTGGATCAAAAATACTTCCAGATAAAGAACCTCCCCCCCGATACAAGGGTGTGGCCTGATAGATTTCCAAGTAACAAACAGAGGACATTTGGCGGACCGCAGTGTTCATGCCAGCCTCATATGTTGTATTAATCCTGAGCAGGCACATAAATACCCTTGGATCAAGGACTGAAATATTAAATGTTTTGATAGGATGAAAGAACAGTCGGGAGAACTTAGTCTCCTTGTAATTCTGTAAATGCTCTCTACAAGTTAGTGAAGTATTAAGTAATGATGAAAGAACAGTCGGGAGAACTCAGTCTCCTTGTAATTCTGTAATTCTCTAAGACACCAGTGTTTTAGCAATACACAAGATCAGTAATCTAGAATTGATATATCATGACTAGAAAGTCTGTGAGTGATTGCAAGTGATAAGATACTGCTGTGTGCGTGTGTTGTGTCATTGTGAGAAGATATTAACAAAAAAAGAGCTCCATGTGCACGATAAACAAAGTAGGTATGATCCATGGAAAATCTGTTGGTGTGAATGAAGATGTTAAGTATATGTGTAGTCTAGACAAAGAGAATGTGACACTTCTTAAAATGTGGAAAACAAAGTATGATTTCAATGCGTTTTTAAATAAGGATTATTGTGTAATACTGTGTAGAAAGCTTAAAAATGATGCCGGCACGAAAATAAGAAAATAAGAAATTAGGCCTTCCCCAGGCAAAGAAACGGCTTGAGGAGGCTAACCATAGGTTAAATTCAGAAAACCATAAAAAAGACTATGTTTTTGAACAAAGAGGAGGACAATAATATGACCGTCCTCTGAAGTTTAGTTCAGCAAGTATTGACTGAACAAAACGTAACAAACCAAATGCAACCTGACTCTCCACTGTTTGTTGATCTCCCGTGGTCACCTGGGTCACCCGCAGATGCAACCAATTCTCCTATGGCTGCAGCTAAAGACGACTCTTGCTGTCCAGAGGAGTCCACAAGGGACCCCCTTTACAGCAACTGTTACAAAATTTTTCGGGGACCTGGTGAACAAATTGATATCCCCCTCAGCTGGGGAACAAACAGAATGTGGAGAGGAAGAATTCCACTAATTGAAGTTCCCAACCCTAGGGCAGGACGAAATGTAGGAGGTATAGTAGTCCCCAACACTATGATGGTATATCGCCCCTGGACCCCCGAGGATGTTAAAAAAAAAACTACTGAAGGGGTACCACATCCCAAGGTCAACATAGCTCAAATCAGGGATGGTATCATGGGAATGATTGCTAACTATCATCTTAATGGGAGGGAAATAGAGCAGGTCATCAGACAGATCCTGAATCCCGACTGGCATCATGTAGTGGGAGATTGGAGTGGATTAAACAACCAGGGAGTTGTGTTGCCTCATGATGATGCAGCACTAGAAAACAGGAGAAATGCTCTTATAGCAAGGATAGAAAATAGATGGATACGTCGAGCCGACTGGTCCATTATAAATCAGTGTGTGCAGGGAGAAGAGGAAACAGTGGACAATTTCATTTTTAAGATGAGGGAGATTTTCAATAATCACTCAGGAATAGAAGTCGCAGTAAATCAAGTAAACGATAGCCCTTATGAGCAACAGTTAAAGAATGCAATCTTGAAGGGGCTGCTTGCCCCTATATCAAGTTTTGTTACCAAACACATGATCAACCATAGGATCTGCAGACTTCAGGAGCTGATTGAGTATGCGAGGCATGCTGAGCGGCACTTCCAATCAAAAAAGAGAGTAAAGAAAGGGAAAGTGCTTATGGCAGGTGAAGGTAATGATGTGTATGTAATTGAGAAGGAGAACAGAAGGATAGGAAACACCTGAACAAGGCCCCGCATTCAGGATTATGAGGGGAAAAAGAAGAGGGGGGAGTGTTTTATGTGAGGTAAAAGAGGTCACTTGGCAAAAGAATGTAGGTCAAACAGAGAGGAAGAAGCATGACTAGATGTTGGTATGTCTGCAGAGAGAGATACAGAAGAAAATGATGAGAAAGAATCTGAAATTTTGGATGTGTGCACTGTTGAAACTTGTTTGCATGCTGAAGTCAAACCAGAAATAACCTTGGTTTTGAAGGGTAGATGGGTAACATTTCTTTGTGACACTGGGGCTTGTAGGACCCTAATACACCCACTGGATATGCCCCCAGGGGTAAAGAAAAAAGGTGTAGTATATGTGAAATCTGCAAATGGGTTGATGCACCAGGAGGCCGTGTCTGAAGGGCTTACTGTGGAAGATCCACAGACAGGTAAGGCTCAGTGTAAAATTGTAATTTCAACTAAATGTCCTGTTAATTTGTTGGGTAGAGACATGTTGCACGCTCTTGATATTTCTGTCGTACCAGTGGAGGAAGGTCTCAAAGCCCATCGGCTGTGTGAAAAACAAATCACAGCCGTGGATTATGAGCCCTGATACTGGTACAGCCTGGATTTGCAAACTGAGAGCTTAAATATACCCAAAACCCTGACAGAAATAATTGAAGAAGAGCCTGAGATGAAAGGGTATAAGGTTCAGACAAACCTCTATTGCACCATGTATTACAAAAAGACCTCTGGGCCCGATAAGTCCTATGAGAAACAGTTAATGAGTCTCACTAACACTGAAGTTCTCTTAAAATACTTGTACTGTGATAAGGAAGGAAATAGCGTGGCTACTTGTCTCCTACCACAGCCTATTCTGCAAATATACAGACAGGATACTGTACCTCATGTTTCGGTCACCCGGAACCCCAAGGTATCATGGCATGAGCTAGAATCTAGAGGGATTTGGAGGTACAAATTGACGTGGTTTGTTAAGTGTATACCCAGAACTCACATGATTAAAATTTGTGACAAAAGACAGTGACTGACACTTTTGACTCAAGAGGAAGAGGATGCCCTAAAAGACGTCCCCGATATCTTGTGGTCAAGAGGAAAGACGGACGTGGGCCTAATTAAAACAGCCAGTGAAGTCCAAATAACCCCTAAGAGAACAATGAGGCCTCACCAAAAACAATATCCACTGAGGAAAGACGCTGAAGAGGGTGTAGATCCCTTGATAAAGGAATTATTAGCAAAAGGTGTCATCATTGAATGCCCAGATTCACCATGCAATACGCCCTTGTTCCCAGTTAGGAAGCAGAAGGGAGGGGAAGATGGGTGGAGAATCGTGCAGGATTTACAGGCGGTCAATAGGGTCGTATTACCGAGGGCCCCGGTGGTCCCAGACTCGCATGTCCTCCTGAACGACCTCCACCCAGAGAATAAGGTATTTTCTGTCATCGATAACAGTAATCCTTCTTTTCCATTCCCTTACACAAAGACAGTCAGTTCTGGGTTGCATTTATGTACACGGGAAAAAAAAAAAAAAGGAGGTACACATACACTAGGTTATCCCAGGGATATTGTAAAAGTCCAACTACCTTCTCACAAAGAATGTCCAATAATTTGTCTCGGTTTGTACCTCCCAGTGTGAGTTAAATTCTCTTGTATGTGGATGACATTCTGGTAGTAATGTATCTAAAATTACCATGGTTCTGATGCATTTCCTCGCAGACCAAGGTCAAAAGGTCAGCAAAGACAAATTACAACCGTGGAAAGAAAAGGTGAAATACCTGGGTTACATTTTATCTCAAGAAGGTAGACTTTTGCATGAGATCCAAAAAGAGGCCATCCTTCAAGTCCCCAAATCACATACCAAAAAAGAAATGATGTCATTTCTTGGGAAGGCAAATTTCTGTAGAGCATGGATAGCAAATTATGCTACGGAGGTGGCGCCTCTTTCTGATCTCATCTATGGTTCACTAATGGCTGCAAAAGATTCCATTCAGTGGAATTTGCAAGCAGAGGATGCATTTACGAAGGTAAAGCACCTCATTATGGGTTCCTCTATGCTTAGCCTTCCTAAATACAGTAAAACCTTTTATCAGACTGTAGATTGTAAGGAAGGATCTCACTGATGTTCCCTTTCTAGATGCTGACATTACCTTTTGTGTTAATGGGTCTTGTAAAAAGGACGATAAAGGGGTAAATCAAACGGCATACGCTATAGTAATGCATGACCAGCTCATTGAAGCCAGACCCCTTCCCAATTCCTACTCTACACAACAAGCTGAAATTATTGCCCTATTCAGGGCCTGTAGTCTAGGGGAAGGGAAGAAAATAAATATTTATACAGACAGCCAATACGCTTTTTCTACTATACACATATTTGCCCAGCAATGGAAAAATAGGGGTATGATTACGTCCACAGGTAAACCAATCTCACATAGAGATCTTATCCTGGCCCTTCTAGAAAATGTACAGAAACCAACACAAGTGGCTATTTGTAAATGTACAGCACACAGAAAGGGAACAGATCCAATTACTCTAGGGAATGCACTAACAGACAAAGACCGCAAGGGAAGCTGCTACAGGACCGCAAAAAAAACACATATACTATACAGGTCCCCAAGAAAATGATGAGGTACGGAAAGCTATTGATAAAACATGGTTATCAGAAATGCAGAAAACATCACCGGCAGGTGAAAAACAAAAGTGGTTATCTAAAGGGGCAACGCTGGTCAATGGTATATACACAAGTACAGAAGGTAAACCCATCTTACCTACATCACTGTTTAGATATGCTGCATTATTGAGCCATGGGCAAGCCCATATCTCAAAAGGAGGGATGGTGCAGGTGATCAACAAGGTGTTCACAACATATGGGTTTACGAACGGCTCTAGAAATTTTTGCCTCACATGTCCGCTTTGTACCAGATACCATGCTCAAGGTGCCCTAAGACCCTTAAGAGGTCATTTCCCACAACCCTCTTATCCCTTTCACACGATATGCATGGATTTTATGATTATTATTGTTTATAAAGTGGGTGGAAGCTTTTCCTATGACACACCCAAATGGGCAGTCAGTAGCCAAAGTACTTATTAAAGATGTGATTCCATTTCATGGGATCCCCTCTGTGATTTACAGTGACAACGGCTCCCATTTTGTAAACCGAACAATACAACAAATTGGTAAATGATACAATATTGACCTAAAAAAAACACTGTGTCTACTACCCACAATCTGTGGGCACAGCGGAGAGACACAATGGTACCTTAAAGTGTAAACTAAGAAAATTGTTGGAGGAAACAGGGAAAAATAAATGGGTTTAGTGTTTGCCAATGGCATTGTTGAGTATAAGAATTACCCCTACTGCTAAAGGACTAACACCGTATGAAATGTTGTATTGTAAACCTTATTATATTCCACAACTAGCCACCGTTCCTCTCCCTAAAGAGGAAATAGACTTGACTTGTATAATAAGAATGTTTTCATAAAATATAACTGGGTCAGAATGTGTAAATGAGAAAAGGAGCTACCCTAAGACTAAAACGCAAAGTATACCCCCATCAGTACAAGCATTACCAGGGAATTTTACTCGTTTCTCTAACAATGACAGTAATGGTACAAATGTTGGCACCCTATCCCCTGAATACTGTGCAATTACAACCCTTACTACAGACATTAAGTACCAACTAAAATGGTTTCAGGAACAAAAACGGCAAATGGCCGATGTTTGGTGTTTGTGTGGAGATAAGAGACTAAGGCCCAGACTACCACCTAGATGGGAGGGTAGTTGTGCCCTTACCCGATTGCTGCTTCCCTTTTATATAGTTCATATAAGTAATAAATCAATGAAATTACCAGGTAAATACTTTTTTAAACAAATTAAGCGAGAAACACCACAAGGCTCATTTGACAACCGAGTGTATATAGACAAAATAGGTGTTCCACGAGGAGTTCCAGACTCACCTCACTCTTCATATGAGTCCAGCCCAACAAGAATGTCGACTGGATAAACTACATCTACTACAACCAGCAGAGGTTTGTGAATTACACCAGAGATGCTATCAAAGGTATAGCAGCACAATTGGACGCCACCTCTTTGACAGCGTGGCAGAACTGTATAGCGTTGGATATGTTGCTGGCAGAAAGGGGCGGGGTATGCAAAATGTTCGGCACCTTCTCCTGCACTTTTATTCCGAACAATATGGCACTTGATGGAAGTATCCTCAAAGCCTTACAAGGCCTATAAATGCTATCCGAAGAATTAGCTGAGAACTCTGGTGTAGAGAACCCCCTGACGAGACTGTTTTAAAAATGGTTTGGTAAATGGGGTGATCTTGCAAAAAGTTTGCTTATCTCTATTGTCATGGCAGTCACAGTTCTTACATTGTGTGGATGTTGCTGCATTCCCTGTATTAGGGGAATTCTTCAAAGACTGATTGACACATCTTTAACAAAAACTATGCAACTCCAGAGTGACACGGAACTATACTCGGAACCTGATGATGAATTTACAACTCTCGCTAAGGACTTATCTGTCTGAATGATAATACCTGGTAAAAAAATAAAAGAACCTGGATATTTGAAGTATTGACCTTATTAGTATAAAAGGAGGGAGATGTTAGAGAAATTATACTTTAAATGTCAGTTATGAAAGACGCCATTTTGTTTATCATGGCTTAGAAATAAACTATAGACTAGTGATAATATGGAGTCAGCAATATATAGACTCAGCAATATAAAAAGCTTAGATCTGCAGTTTTTTGCATATATCCTGTATTTTTGTGTTGGCTTGGGGAGTTTTCAAGTCAGTATCCTGTAACCATTGTTAGATGAAGATAACAGTCTGTAACAGACACTTCCACCTTTCCTGTTGCGTCCAGAATAAAGTTGAAAATACATGAGACTGAGCATGTTTTAAGACAGGAAAGGGGGGTGTCCAGGGCTTATAAAAAAGACATGTACCACAGTATTCTCTTCAGAAATGACGATGACAGCATGAACATGTAATTCATTTCTCTTGCATATGCAATAAAAATATTACCTTGTTTCCTGAAGACGGTCTGAGACAGTGATTTCTGTAACAGTTTGCACACGAGTGTGCTATATTTCCTAAGAAGCCGTTTAGTTGCAGCACATGCTTCATAATGTTTTACAATCGTGTACAACGAAGAGACGTCTGCAGTGGCTAAGAGTTCTACTCTCTAATACAGGCAGCATATCTAACAGTTGAAGAACATGCTTAGTATCTTTGAGGTATGTGGATGTATTATGTACCACCGGTTGGATGAAATGGTCAATATATTGACCCAACCTTGATGTCAATGAGTCTATCCCATTGACAATGGGTCTGCCTGGTGGATGTTCTCTATTCTTATGGATCTTCGGGATCGTATATATCACCGGAATTCTGCATGCCTCTGCTATAAGATATTTAGACTCCTTCCTGTTTATTATTTCTTTCTTAATCCCTAGATTGCTAGGAACTACTGGTGAATCTAGGGAGCATCTGTGGGGCATCCTTAAACGAAAGGTGGAGGAGCGCAAGGTGTCTAACATCCACCAGTCTTATAAAATTAGAGATTTTATTGGCTGCCATACAGAGGGAGTAGTGTATGTCCTCAAATGTAGTTGTAATCTACAATACGGAGGGAGGACAAAAAAGGCATTAAAGATTAGAGTACAAGAACACGTCCAGAATATCATAAACGACTTCCCAAAGCATAGTGTATAAAGACACTTTTCAGCAGTACATAATAAAGGAGAACTACAATTTTGGGGTATTGAAAGATACAATAGGTCATGGAGAGGCAGTCATAAGGTTAGGACTATTAGCCAAAAAGAGTCGAGATGCATACACACTATGAGAACTCTTACACCTGAAGGCTTAAACGTAGAGTTTGATCTTAATTGTTTTTTACGTAATTTTTAATCAATTTTTCATCATATATTCATTTTATATATATATATATATTTATTGTATTTATTTACCGTTGATGCACTCTATTATTTCATTTCTGGTATGCGACCAAGGGATATACTATATCGATTTTTACAAATTTTTTTATGATCATGTTAATATCGTTCGCTGTTCGGTAACTTGCGAACAGCCGATGTTCGAGCCGAACATGAGTTCGACTTGAACTCGAAGCTCATACCTAGTCCTAAGTATTCAGACCCTTTGCTGTGACACTCATATATTTAACTCAGGTGCTGTCCATTTCTTCTGATCATCCTTGAGATGGTTCTACACCTTCATTTGAGTCCAGCTGTGTTTGATTATACTGATTGGACTTGATTAGGAAAGCCACACACCTGTCTATATAAGACCGTACAGCTCACAGTGCATGTCAGAGCAAATGAGAATCATGAGGTCAAAGGAACTGCCTGAAGAGCTTAGAGACAGAATTGTGGCAAGGCACAGATCTGGCCAAGGTTACAAAAAAATTCTGCTGCACTTAAGGTTCCTAAGAGCACAGTGGCCGCCATAATCCTTAAATGGAAAACGTTTGGGATGACCAGAACACTTCCTAGAGCTGGCCGTCTGCCCAAACTGAGCTATCGGGGGAGAAGAGCCTTGGTGAGAGAGGTAAAGAAGAAACCAAAGATTACTGTGGCTGAGCTCCAGAGATGCAGTTGGGAGATATGAGAAAGTTGTAGAAAGTCAACCATCACTGTAGCCCTCCACCAGCTGGGGCTTTATGGCAGAGTGGCCCGACGGAAGCCTCTCCTCAGTGCAAGACACATGAAAGCCCACATGGAGTTTGCTTAAAAACACCTGAAGGACTCCAAGATGGTGAGAAATAAGATTCTTTGGTCTGATGAGACCAAGATAGACGTTTTTGGCCTTAATTCTAAGCGGTATGTGTGGAGAAAACCAGGCACTGCTCATCACCTGTCCAATACAGTCCCAACAGTGAAGCATGGTGGTGGTAGCATCATGCTGTGGGGGTGTTTTTCAGATGCAGGGACAGGACGACTGGTTGCAATCGAGGGAAAGATGAATGTGGCCAAGTACAGGGATATCCTGGACGAAAACCTTCTCCAGAGTGCTCAGGACCTCAGACTTGGTCGAAGGTTTACCTTCCAACAAGACAATGACCCTAAGCACACAGCTAAAATAACGAAGGAGTGGCTTCACAACAACTCCGTGACTGTTCTTGAATGGCCCAGCCAGAGCCCTGACTTAAACCCAATTGAGCATCTCTGGAGAGACCTAAAAATGGCTGTCCACCAACGTTTACCATCCAACCTGACAGAACTGGAGAGGATCTGCAAGGAGGAATGGCAGAGGATCCCCAAATCCAAGTGTGAAAAACTTGTTGCATCTTTCCCAAAAAGACTCATGGCTGTATTAGATCAAAAGGGTGCTTCTACTAAATACTGAGCAAAGGGTCTGAATACTTAGGACCATGTGATATTTAAGTTTTTCTTTTTTAATAAATCTGCAAAAATGTCAACAATTCTGTGTTTTTCTGTCAATATGGGGTGCTGTGTGTACATTAATGAGGAAAAAAATGAACTTAAATGATTTTAGCAAATGGCTGCAATATAACAAAGAGTGAAAAATTTAAGGGGGGTCTGAATACTTTCCGTCCCCACTGTACATTACAGATGGGATTGGAGTTTAGGATTTGACATATAGGACAATTGGTCACCTTATTGATATATTAATCTACATCTGTGTATGGACTCCTGTCATTTATATATTTCATTTTTTCAACCGTCTAGTCTTCGGAGACTCACCGTTTCCTAGTTTTTGACCATTTTCCTGGACTTCATTAATTAATTATTTATTTATTTTCACATTATTGTCAGTCTGTTTTTTAGGCTGAGTGCTAATACACCATTGCGCAAGATCACTGTTTATTTATTTTGTAAGTTCGCCTTGAACATCAGGTGTTCGCCCGTTTGCCGAACAGCAAATATTATGGGATTGCAGTGCATTGATGTCTGATGTTTGGCCAAAGCATGCACCTGACCTGTGTGCTTTGGCCAATCACAGCATGCTCTGCTGCGAGAGCCATAATTGGCCAAAGGCAGGGTGCCTTTGGCCAATCATGGCTCAGGGGCACTAAGTCCACGCCCCACAATAAGGCTGCTTACATAGCGGCCGTGTATAGTGTGTGACTGTGGACAGAGATAGATTGAGCTAGGTTAGGCAGGTAAGTTAGTTATTTAGTGGCAGTGTATTTAATTAATTATATATATATATATATATATATATATATATATATATATATATATATATATATATACACACACACAGTGTCGCACAAAAGTGAGTAAACCCCTCACATTTTTGTAAATATTTTATTATATCTTTTCATGTGACAACACTGAAGAAATTACACACATCTCAACACACAGCCATTAATGTCTGAACCACTGGCAACAAAAGTTAGTACACCCCTAAGTGAAAATGTCCAAATTGGGCACAAAGTGTCAATATTTAGTGTGGCCACCATTATTTTCTAGCACTGCCTTAACTTTCTTGGGCATGGAGTTCACCAGAGCTTTGCAGGTTGCCACTGGATTCCTCTTCCACTCCTCCATGATAACATCACTGAGCTGGTGGATGTTAGAGATCTTGCGCTCCTCCACCTTTCGTTTGAGGATGCCCCACAGATGCTCAATAGGGTTTAGGTCTGGAGACATGCTTGGCCAGTCCATCACCTTTACCCTCAGCTTATTTTGCAAGGCAGTGGTCATCTTGGAGATGTGTTTGGTGTTGTTATCATGTTGGAATACTGCCCTGCGGCCCAGTCTCCGAAGGAAGTGGATCATGCTCTGCCTCAGTATGTCACAGTACATGTTGGCATTCATGGTTCCCTTAATGAACTGTAGCTCCCCAGTGCCAGCAGCATTCATGCAGTCCCAGACCATGACATCCCACCACCATGCTTGACTGTAGGCAAGACACACTTGTCTTTGTACTTCTGACCTGGTTGCGGCCACACACACTTGACACCATCTGAACCAAATAAGTTTATCTTGGTCTCATCAGACCACAGGACATGGTTCCGGTAATCCATGTCCTTAGTCTGCTTGTCTTCATCAAACTATCTGCGGGCTTTCCTGTGCATCATCTTTAGAAGAGGCTTCCTTCTGGGACGACAGCCATGCAGACCAATTTGATGCAGCGTGCTGCCAATGGTCTGACCACTGACAGATTGACCCCCCATCCCTTCAACCTCTGCAGCAATGCTGGCAGCACTCATACATCTATTTCTCAAAGACAACCTCTGGATATGATGCTGACCATGTGCACTCAACTTCTTAGGTCGACCATGGTGTGGCCTGTTCTGAGAGGAACCTGTCCTGTTAAACCACTGTATGGTCTTGGCCACCGTGCTGCAGCGTCCTGGGCCATCTTTATGTAGAGCAACAATTCTTTTTTTCAGATCCTCACAGAGTTTTTGCCATGAGGTGCCATGTTGAACTTCCAGTGACCAGTATGAGAGAGTGAGAGCAATAACACATGACATCGGGGAGAGAAAATTGCTAATGGGCCCAATTTGGACATTTTCCTTTAGTGGTGTACAGTACTCACTTTTGTTGCCAGCGGTTTAGACATCAGAGGGTGTGTGTTGAGTTATTTCAACCAACATTTTAAAAACATTGCAATGTTTAAAACGCATACATATGTCTAAAACAAATGCATACAAAAACAGTAAAAGTCATAATAAAAAAATATATATGTAAGCTTGCTGTCATTTATCCAAAATTCAGTCACAAGCAAATCATGAAAAAGAAGAAAAGTAAAGAAAAGGACAATAAGGCCTAGAAAACAAAACAGTGTCCAAATCCAGGCTTATGAATGCCCAAAAAGGATTAACCCAAAACACACCTGTTCATTGAATACATGAATGCAAAATGTCTATATACACATGATAAACATTCATAGGCGTGTATGTAAATAGATGTATAAAGCAAAATCTCATTGGGTATTAAAGGTTCAGAACCAAAACTTTGTTCAGCTAAACTCAACCTCAATGTAATCGGACTATTTATGTTAAAAACGCATGGAGCTGACTGGTGATAAAAAAGTAGCCATCAAAAGTCAAATCTACGAATGACATAAGGACAAAAGGAGCATAGTAACAAAAAGCAATGGATTCCGGTGTAAAATATAAACACCAGAATGTACAAATCACAACAGTGACAAAATAATGGGAAAAGATATGGAATTGATATACATATATACATGCATGTCTGAAATGATTCGCATGCACTGCATGCATACAATAAAGGTGTGAGGCTGAGAGACAGTTGTCTGATTAGGTCATCAATTAAACTATTCTATTGCTACATAGATGACCTTATCTTTATTACGGATGGAGAACTTAGAGCTCCCTAGAGCTGTTTCTACAACACCTGAATTAGAATGACAGAAATTTACAGTTTCCAGGACAGTGTAATTCAAGGGATATTGATTTTTTGGACATACATCTGTGTGGCTTTGATAATAGCATTCACACCAGTTTGTTCAGGAAACCCATGTCTGGCAATACTTTGCTCATGGCTCGGTCGGGCCACCCCAGACATACCGTCAGGGGTATCCCTGTTGGCCAGTTTTTGAGAATCCGCAGATTGTGCAGCGACCAATCATCTTATGAGAAAGAAGCGAGAGCTCTTTACTCACGGTTTTTACAGAGGGAAAATCCCAAATATATGTTAGATAGAAAAGAGAATAATTAACGAGTTAATTACAAACCGTGCTCCCTTTAGAGTGAAAGTGCAAATATATAAATAACAATCACAAAAATGCAAATAAAAATGCAAGTGAAAAGTAATTATCACAAAGACGTAGGAAATATTGTGCCAATAGTGACAACCATAAATAGCTTTCGGCTAGAGTCCAATCAAAAAGCATCAAAGTGCTGAAATATCAAACAGTGAAAGCAAAAAATCAAAAAATTCAAAAACAAATAGTGTTCAAAAATTGATGTAAATTCTCAAAACTTCTGGATAAATCCTCCTAGTATTCGGCAAACATCAAGGGAACAGTAATCCACCATCATCACCGGCCACACAGCCTACTCACCAGATTGTGGTGACTCCCATTACAAGACTCAAAAGCGCTTCATAGACATGCCAGAAAGGTTTGCACGATCACGACTTGGTCCAGGTGCTGGAAATCAGGAATGCTTTGACTGCATGGACACTGGATGTATTTAGATGAACCCTCAGATGAAGATTGGTCATTGATGACCATAAGTGCCATAGATGGGAAGAAAATGAATGGAAGGCTCCCATCGTGAAATAAGCCAAAAATGTATTAAAACAGGCTAAAAAACCTCATGAGCCACATGTGGGTCTATTCGGACAATCAAACAACGAACGCAGCTGCGAGGCTGCGTGACAAGCGGAAGTGGCGTGTCACGTTCGGTAAATCCGGTTTTGTGAGTACGTTCTGACGTCATCAGGGATCTACGTATGAACACATCGCTTCCTTAAAATACAACCACCATTTGCGAGTATCCAATCTGGTGCCATCCCACCTGATTATGAAGTTTACCATGATTAGGATAAGCTGGAAGAAAACCATTAAATAAATAAAGGCTGCCATCTTGTGGCCAAAAGCCAAAATACAGTTACAAAAATATAATGAAACATCTAGACTGTCATCTTGTGGATAAATACCAAATTACGCGACTTGATAAAATAATTGAAAACTTTTTTGTGAAGAAAGAAGATGAATTAAATAAAAATAAAAATTATAAAAATTTGGAAAATAAAAATTAAAATTAAGATTTTGAGATGGAATTAAATTCTCAATCTTAAAAAATATTGAATTAAAATTATGAAAAACAATAAAATAAGGGATGAGACTTAAATGTATTACCCTTTCACAGTATAAATCAATAATTGGACAAATAACAATTCAAGTCGATGTCAATATTAATACCTGCCGGAGTAAGTGTATTCAATCTATATATCTATTCAGTTTTGTTTTTTGATATCCTCTGGACCATATTTCCTCCCCTGCAGTCAACATCCAGCTTGTCTATCCCAAAAAATTGGGCCAAGCTGGGATCCTGATGGTGGTGGATTCTGAAATGGTTAGAGAGACTGTTTCAGAAAACCAATTTTTATATTTGTAAGTTGTTCATTAATACGTGTGCAGAGATTTCCCACACGGGCAAGTGATAAGGTATGTAACATGGGTGGATTTACATGTAATAAAATTTGTAATCTTTGCCCGTGCTAAAGGATGTAAAGTTTTCCACTTTTCTCATGTTGTTCCTAGTTAATCTGCAGGCCTTACACTTCCTACAATAAAAGAACCCTTTAAGGTCCAAGAAAGTGGTGACTTTCTTGGGGGGGTTGAGTACATTCGGGGCCAATTTGTTTCTCAAATTTGGTGCACGCCGATAAATTCAATCTGGACAAGGTCACCTAATCTGGAAAAAATGGAGTTTATGCCATTGATAATAGGTCTTCCGGGTGGGCATTGGGAATTCTTATGTATCTTGGGCAATTGATAAATTATGGGGAGTCTAGGTGCATCAGGGACAAGATATCTGGCTTCTTTCTTATTTAGGATCACTACTTCTTTAGCTTTACGTACACTATCCTTCACTAGGGTTTTGAGTTTTTTGGTGGGATCACCCTTGATTTTTTTATATGTCATAGTGTCACCTACCAACCTATTAAGTTCTTTTGTGTAGTCATCTCTATTTAAGACTACGATTCCCCCCCCCCCCCCTTTATCCGCTTTTATCCACTTCCTAGCAATGTTCTTCCTTTTCTCAAGTGCCTCTATACCTTTTTGTATGTTACCCTTCTTTTTCCCTTTTTTGGTTTTGATGAGCCTAATATATTGCTCAACCATACTTTTAAACGTCTCCAGGAAATGATTCAATGACTTCTTGGGGTTGAAAACTGACTGATTTCTCAATCCGCTATGTTGGTACTCTGATTCCATGGACTGGGTATTAGGAGCTTGTTTCTCTGCATAGTGTTTTTGTGTTTTTTAATGTTTAGTTTACGTATAAATTTCTCAGTATCAATGAACGCCTCAAATGTATTTAATCCTTTGTCCGGGGCATATTTAAGACCTAACTCAAGTACTTTAAGTTCGTTAAGGGTAAAAGTCTCATCACTCAGATTAAAAATTCCTTGGCCAACTATTCTCTCTTTCTTTTTGCTCTTCCTTCCTCCTCTCGTACCTCTTCGTTGTTTCTTTGGGGGTCCCGGGTAGGCCAGATGGGTGGTTCCCATTGTTGCCAATGGGGGTTCCCCTGGTCCCCATATTGGGGCTCTCTGTGGGTCATTGCCTTGATAGAGAGGTTGGAACCTATTATATGTGGGGATATCATAACCTCCATAATAACCATTGTCATAATGGCTAGAACTAGGCGTAGGGACGGGGTAGGTTGGGTAACCAGAATTGCTAGTAGCACCTCTGAAGCTACCACCTCCCGATTGTTCTTGATACCTCGGGTGGGGGGACCAGGCGTACGCCCCTGGTTACCACCACCCGGTGTTGAACATAGAGGGGCCCTGGAAGGTTGGATAGACTCCAATCTCTCTGAGGAAGAATCCTTGGATTGGTTTGGAACCAATCCTACCAACTCATCCTCCATTTGTAAACTCTGTTTTCCCTGTAGTCTTTAAGGTCACGTTGGTACTTTTTAATTTTCTTTGCTTTGGTGTCCTTATCTAATTTCTCCACATTTTTCTTTGTACCTGTATGTTTTTTTCTTTGTATTCTACAGTATCTTTAAAAGGTGTAATGGGTTCCTTAAGTTCAGTATTTTGGTCTCTAATATTTGTAGTTTGGCTTGTCTCCTACAAATAATTAGATCCAGCAATTTCCGTTCGCTGTCATTAAAAAAGTTGTACAATCGGGCATCCAAATCAGAATACTCAAGACCATCATTTGGACCGATGTCCCAATGTAAACGCCTGGGTGTCATTTTGTTTAATACATATTGTTCTAATGTGGCAATATCCCACCAAGCCCGGATTTTCTTATCCAGAATGTTTTTTAAAGATTTGAAATTGTGTTCCAAATTTCTAAGTGCTAAATTTTCAGCAGAGGCAAAACATCATTTGTGTCAGTGGGTCTGCTACTCATATAGTCAAAAATATCCATTGCTGCCAAAAAAAGATAATATATTATAAATGGTGAAAAAAACCACCAACCCGCGCAGGTGGAAACTGGTGAATTTAAATTATTTTAGTATTATTTTAATGTTTTTCATAATTTTAACTCAATATTTTTTAAGATTGAGAATTTAATTCCATCTCAAAATCTTATTTTTAATTTTAATTTTCCAAATTTTTATAATTTTTATTTTTATTTAATGTATCTTCTTTCTTCACAAAAAAATGTTCAACTATTTTATCAAGTCGCGTAATTTGGTATTTATCCATAAGATGTCAGTCTTTATTTATTTATTTAATGGTTTTCTTCCAGCTTATCCTAATCATGGTAAATTTCCTAATCAGGTGGGATTGCACCGGATTGGATACTCTCGAATGGCGGTTGTATTTTAAGGAAGCGACGTGTCCGTAGGTATGATCCCTGATGACGTCAGAACATACTGACGAAACCGGTCGGATTTACCGAATGTGACACGCCACTTCCGCTTGCCATGCAGCCTCGCAGCTGCGTTCCTTGTTTGATTGTCCGCATAGACCCAGATGTGGCTCATGCATTTTTTTTAGCCTGTGTTTTAGCCTGTTTTGATACATTTTTGGCTTATTTCACGATGGAAGCCTTCCATTCATTTTCTTTACATTTATGGCAATAATGGTCTTCAATGACCAATCTTCATCTGAGGGTTCATCTAAATACATCCAGTGTCCATGCAGTCACAGCGTTCCTGATTTCCAGCACCTGGACCAAGCCGTGATCGTGCAAACCTTTCTGACATGTCTATGAAGCGCTTTTGACTCCTGTAACGGGAGTCACCACAATCTGGTGAGTAGGCTGTGTGGCCGGGGTGGTGGTGGTGGATTACTGTTCCCTTGATGTTTGCGAATACTAGGAGGATTTATCCAGAAGTTTTAAGAATTTATATCAATTTTTTAACACTATTTGTTTTTCAATTTTTTGCTTTCACTGTTTGATATTTCAACACTTTGATGCTTTCCAATGCTTTTTGATTGGACTCTAGCCGAAAGCTATTTATGGTTGTCACTATTGACACAGTATTTCCTACATCTTTGTGATTATTACTTTTCACTTGCATTTTTATTTGCATTTTTGTGATTGTTACAGTCAAGTCCATAAATATTGGGACATCGACACAATTCTAATCTTTTTGGCTCTATACAACACCACAATGGATTTGAAATGAAACTAACAAGATGTGTTTTAACTGCAGACTTTCAGCTTTAATTTGAGGGTATTTACATCAAAATCAGGTGAATGATGTAGGAATTACAAAAGTTTGTATATGTGCCTCCCACTTTTTAAGGGACTAAAGGTAATGGGACAGATTAACAATCATCCATCAAACTTTCACTTTTTAATACTTGGTTGCAAATCCTTTGCAGTCAATTACAGTCTGAAGTCTGGAACGCATAGACATCACCAGACACTGGGTTTCATCCCTGGTGATGCTCTGCCAGGCCTCTACTGCAACTGTCTTCAGTTCCTGCTTGTTCTTGGGGCATTTTCCCTTCAGTTTTGTCTTCAGCAAGTGAAATGCATGCTCAATCAGATTCAGGTCAGGTGATTGACTTGGCCATTGCATAACATTCCACTTCTTTCCCTTAAAAAACTCTTTGGTTGCTTTCGCAGTATGCTTCGGGTCATTGTCCATCTGCACTGTGAAGCATTGTCCAATGAGTTCTGAAGCATTTTGCTGAATATGAGCAGATAATATTGCCCAAAACACTTCAGAATTCATCCTGCTGCTTTTGTCAGCAGTCACATCATCAATAAATACAAGAGAACCAGTTCCATTGGCAGCCATACATGCCCACGCCATGACACTACCACCACCATGCTTCACTGATGAGGTGGTATGGTTTGGATCATGAGCCATTCCTTTCCTTCTCCATACTCTTCTCTTCCCATCACTCTGGTACAAGTTGATCTTGGTCTCATCTGTCCATAGGATGTTGTTCCAGAACTGTGAAGGCTTTTTTAGATGATGTTTGGCAAATTCTAATCTGGTCTTCCTGTTTTTGAGGCTTACCAATGGTTTACATCTTGTGGTGAACCCTCTGTATTCACTCTGGTGAAGTCTTCTCTTGATTGTTGACATTAACACATACACCTACTGTAACGATATCACGTACGGGACATGAAAAGCTGTAGCTAGCTGCCATCTTGTGTGGAAGTAGCCATGACAGTTTGGCTAACCATGTAACCTTACAGAAAACTCTGAACTCCCTCCTTCCTCGTCTTAGGAATTCAAAGCTTTTTAAGTTCAACAGAAAAGGTTATCTCAACAGAGAAAACAGAACCAGGTTAGGTCAGTAGAAAACATTTGTTGTAAGGGCAGTGTTCAGGCCTGTCGTAAAACTGTCACCCTCCCCATTCAGAGACCTAACAGGCCTCGGCTGTAAATTGTCTGAATACACCTCAGTAGAATAAGTATGAAATTTCAGCATGTTTCATAACTTCTGACTTAGTAATAGCACAGCCATAATCTGGACATATTTAGTTTCCTCAGATAATATGGAACGTTTCAAGTCCAGACACCCCTATGTCAGGTCATATGGGAAACCCCTGGGACCACTTATTCCTCCAAAGCAGGCTATACGTTATAGAGATGGCATGTTTAGACTTGTTTTGAAGGAAATCTCAAGTTGAATAATAATATGGATATTTGGAGTCTGTAAACACTATAGATGCAGATATATCAATATGTATTGCAAAATCTACCTGGGACGTGGTAGTGAGTGTAGACACCTCCCAGCAACCAAACCCTAAAACAAGATGACCAGACAATTGGTTACTGGTCACTGTCAACACCCCCTTTGATTTGACAGAAAAGAGGTGAGATGCCAAGATAATGGGCAGTTCTCCTTTTACCATCCAAGAAGAAACATCTGCCAAGTCGAGAACCGATTAACTAGCTCATCGATCGAACTCTGATCAACCATTGGACATTAATTGCAAGTATTCTTCCTTCCCAATTCTACCTTATTGCTTTGTGGCTGTATATTGTCTTTATCTTTTGAAACATCTTTTTTCTGTAAATATTTTATTTGCATCAACTTTGACCTTTTCATAATAAACCCTTATGTTGAAAAGTGTTAACCTTGTCTCTAAAGCTCTTAATACAAGCTATAAATGAACCTGCCTCTTGAAGTGCGCTACTGTTGTAGAGTAAGACTCTGAGCAGACCTGTCTGTGGTGGCAGTGTGTGTGGCAGACGCTTATTCTAAAATTATAATTGGTATTGCTAAAATTACGAGTCTCCCCCGGCTCGGTCTTTTAAACGGGGGTGGTGGCAGTTAAAGGGTTAATTGTGTAATTAGCCCAGTGACAATCACTCTCAGGTTGCTCGCACCTAGATTGTGGTCCTGCAAGCTGGAAAATCTTTGTGCTGGGCGCAGCTGAGAGTGGCATTGTTACGTAAGTGACAGCGTGGTGTGAGGTTGGCCGGTCCTTCGTTGCAAGTTAGCGAGGAGGGCAGGGATCTGACACCCGCGTTCGTCACATATTGGCTGGCAGCGTAGCGGGATAGTTTTGCATTAAGAGCATTCAGTGCATTGTTAGGAATTAGCTCTGCACTGAAGGATTGTAACCTTTGTGGAAACAGTCCTTAGAGACAAGCTGGTGCATTTTTTTTGATTTTTTTTTTAAGAGAGACATACAGCAACAGCTCCTTTCTACACCTTCTTCCTATCTCTTCTTTCTGTTCTATCTTTTCTGCTTGCAAAATGTCTGGGTTATCAGCATATAAAAAGATGAGCAAGAATGAACTGGCTGTTGAGTGCGCAGAAAGAGGAATTGACGTCGGTGGCAAAAATCGTGAAGGCTTGATACATGCCTTACAGGAGTTTGATATCCGTGCAGACCAGAACCTGGGGGAAACTGGACCAGAAAGGGTTTCTGCTATTCCAGAGCCCAGTGGTTCAGAGGCGGCCTCACCAGATGGGCAAGCAGAGACTGACACTGGAATACCACGGATTGTTACCTCCAAGCCACCACAAGAGCAGGCCAGCATCAGATTGCCTGAAACCATCATAGACTCTCTTCAAATGCAAGAAACTCTACAACACCTCAGGGAGACGGATCCTGTGGTGTACCTGCAGTTTCTGGAACGCCAGGCTGAGAGAGAGGCTGCGGAACGCAGGGCTGAGCGAGAGGCGGCAGAACGCCAGGCTGAGAGGGAGGCTGATCGTCGGCACAAACTGGAGATGGCTAGGCTCCAGCAGCAGCGACAGGCTCAGAACCTCGGATCCCTAGAGCACAGGGATGCCTCTCTGCCAGTGACCCTGGCAGCCAAGTTTCCAGTTATGGAAAAGGACAGTGACATTGACGTGTATCTACTGTCGTTAGAAATACTTGCCGTCAGTACCATCTGCCCCCAGCACAATGGGCCCGGTACCTGACGCCAGGGCTACGAGGCAAGGCCCTGGATGCTTATGTCGAACTATCAGAAGAGCAGTGCGACGATTATGAGGCCCTAAAAGCTGCAATCATCCAAAAGTTTCAGCTAACCCCGGAAGTGTACCGGAAGCGTTTTAGGTCCTTGCAAAAGGGGCCTGGGGACTCATACATGGATGTGGTAGGTCGCTTACGCACCACATTCCGGCAGTGGACTAAAGGCTTGAAAGCCGATTCTTTTGAATCCCTGGAAGATCTTATGATTGAAGATCAACTTTTGCACATCTGTCCTACAGACGTCAGACAGTTTGTGCTGGAGCGAAAGCCAGCCTCTGCCAAAGCAGCAGCAGAACTAGCAGATACCTATATCCACTCTCGGGTATCTGACCATCGCAAGGCTCCTCTGAATGGCTGGAAAGGAGTGAAATCGCACACGGCAACCCCTCCTCTGCCTACCAAACAACTTCCTCAGCAGCCGGAACCTGCAACTCCTGGAGCCAAGGCCTTCCTAACTGACAAACGCAAATGCTACAACTGTGGGGAAGCCGGACATCTCAGGACGCAGTGCCCTGAGCAGAAGAAGACGACATCACCTGGCCATCCGGCTAGCAACCCTTCCGCTGTGCTGCTCGTCAGTGGGAAACCTCCCGGAACCAATGCCAACTTGCAGACAGTCATCGTAGGCCACCGGACTGTAACAGGCTTTCGTGACACCGGAGCCGAAGTCACATTGGTCAGACCAGAGGTTATAGAAGAAACAGACATCATCCCAGAGAAGTTCCTTCTCCTCACCGGAGTTGGGGGGACCCGTTCCCGTGTACCCAGTGCCTATGTTTTCATTGATTGGGGTGCCGGAAGTGGGATGAGAGAGGTGGGTGTCTCGGAGGAGATCCCCACTGCGGTGTTGTTGGGTGCTGATTTAGGTACCCTTGTTTCATACTATGCCCCTGCTAAGAGCACCCAGGATGCTCCCGCGGATCTCTCTGGACCTACCAAGGTACTGTTTACAGATGTTGGGGTAATATCTGGGCAACCTGTAGATGGACAGAGGGAGGGGGAGGGTGGAGTGGACGTGCAAGGTCCTCCTTCTTCAGAGACAGGGGAGGAGGCCCCCTTGCTAGTGAAGGTAACTGATGTATGTTCCAATGATGCTGAACTGATAAAGGTTAAATGTGATGATAATGATGATGATGATAATGATGATGATGCATTGCCAGTATTGGTGGTCACTCGCAGTGCTGCAAAGGCAGCCGAGGTGCAGGCCCTGGTCGCAGAACAGCAGGAAGAGGTCTCTGGGCCCTCTCCCTGTTCTGACCCAGTGGACTCCACCTCTGTTGAGCCTCAGCAGCCGTCCATGTTTGCCACAGGACTGCTGGCTGGGACCTGTTGTTCCGCCTTTGAAACAGCACTGCAGACAGACCAAACACTAGCACAGCTCAGGAGTCTAGCTGATCGCCCCCCTGCAGAGAATGACAAACAAAAGGTCAATTGGGACAAAGGTAAACTGTACAGAGAAAATATGCCTGCAGAGGGGAATGAGGCTGACCTAGGTAGCAGGCAGCTGGTTGTACCCAGTCAATTTAGGGGACAGCTGCTAAAAGTGGCTCATGAGATTCCCCTCGCAGGGCACTTGGGGATCACTAAGACCCAAGGGCGGTTGATACATAACTTTTATTGGCCTACGATGCTCGCTGACATAGCTGACTACTGTCGGTCCTGTGTTACCTGCCAGCGAGTTGGCAAGGCAGGGGATGTACACAGGGCTCCGCTAAAACCTTTGCCTGTGATTGACGAACCTTTTAAGAGGATGGCAGTGGATATCATTGGGCCTTTGGCCATCCCTAGCAGTTCAGGCAAATGTTATATCCTTACAGTTGTCGACTATGCCACGCGTTATCCAGAGGCGGTGGCTCTCTCCTGCGTCCAGGCAGACAAGGTCGCTGATGCTCTGCTGGGAATCTTCACAAGAGTGGGATTCCCGGCTAAGCTCATTAGCGATCAAGGCCCTCAGTTTGTGTCCGACTTGATGCAAGCTCTCTGTCGGAAAATACAGATGACGCATATCATTGCCAGTCCTTATCACCCACAAACGAACGGTTTGTGCGAGCGTTTCAATGGAACCTTGAAACAAATGTTGTGCACCTTTGTGCACTCCCAGGGTAAGGACTGGGAACGATATCTGCCTCATCTGCTATTTGCTTACAGAGAGGTGCCTCAGGAGTCCACAGGCTTTTCGCCATTTGAACTTTTGTACGGACGGAGGGTAAGAGGACCCCTGGACCTAATCCGTGAGACCTGGGAGGGCAAGATTGCCGACTCAAAGGTCTCTGTTGTGGATTATGTCCTAAAATTCAGAGATAAAATGGAGACGCTGGTGGAAATTGTGCGGGAGAACATGACCCAGGCCCAGACTAGGCAGAAAGAGTCGTATGACCGTAATGCTAGGGAGCGGACCTATGACATTGGTCAGAAGGTGTATGTTCTGCTTCCCCTGCGGCAGAACAAACTCCAAGCAGCATGGGAAGGCCCGTACACCATCACCCAGCGTCTGAATGATGTCACCTACTTGGTCAGGTTGGGAGAAGGGCGTAGACGGCAGAAGGCCATTCATGTTAACATGATCAAAGCCCATCATGAGCGCACGGCCTATGTCATGCCGGTCTGCAGCAGGCCAGAGCCTGAGGAGGCTGATCCACTTCTAGACCTGCTAGCAGACACCAGGGAGGTAGACTCAGAACTCCTGATAAACTCCAATCTTACCCCCACCCAGGTACCTGGACTGAAGCGAGTGCTGGCAGTACATGGTAGCAGGTTTACGGGAAAACCTGGAAGGACACACCTCGCTGTCCACCAGGTGGACACCGGGGCACATCCCCCCATTAAACAGTCGGCCTATCGCGTCTCCCTGGAGGTGCTGGCCGACATGAAAGGGGAGGTGGAGGAAATGCTGCAGCTGGGGGGTGATTCAGAAGTCCCACAGTGCCTGGGCGTCCCCAGTAGTCTTGGTCCCCAAAAAGGACCAGACGACCAGGTTCTGTGTGGACTACCGGAAGCTGAATGCCATCACTACTGCAGATGCCTACCCCATGCCCCGGATTGATGAGTTGTTAGATAGGCTGGCGGCCGCCTGTTATATAACAATCATGGATCTGAGCAGGGGGTACTGGCAAATTCCTCTGGCCCCTGAGGCTCGGGAAAAGTCGGCCTTCATCACCCCATTCGGATTGTTCGAGTTTACCGTCATGCCGTTTGGGATGAAGAATGCCCCAGCTACCTTCCAGAGAGTCATGAATGACTTACTGGAGGGGCTGGAAACCTTTGCCGTAGCCTACCTGGATGACATGAAGAATGCCCCAGCTACCTTCCAGAGAGTCATGAATGACCTACTGGAGGGGCTGGAAACCTTTGCCGTAGCCTACCTGGATGACATCGCCGTGTTCAGCCCTACCTGGGAAGAACACCTGGTGCACCTGTCACAGGTCCTGGACCAACTGATGTCTGCCAATCTGACTGTAAAACCCAGTAAGTGTCAGATTGGCATGACTGATGTGCAGTACTTGGGACACCAGGTAGGAGGAGGTACCCTGAAACCCGAGACAGGGAAGGTTGAGGCCATCCTGGCCTGGCCTACCCCTCAAACCAAAAAGCAGGTTATGTCTTTCTTGGGGACCGCTGGCTACTATAGGAAATTTGTATGTAACTATAGTAGCCTGGCCAAACCTCTGACTGACCTAACCAAAAAGAAACTGCCCAAGGTGGTGTCTTGGACACCAGAATGTGAGCAGGCATTTCAGGCCTTGAAGGAGGTGCTGGCCAGCGCACCTGTGCTGCAGGCTCCAGACTTCACCCGCCGTTTCCTTGTGCAGACGGATGCCTCTGCCTTTGGATTAGGTGCAGTCCTGAGCCAGGTGGACGAGGCCGGAGAGGAGCATCCCATCCTCTACCTGAGCAGGAAGCTGCTTCCCAGGGAAGTAGCATATGCCACGATCGAAAAGGAGTGTCTTGCGATCGTGTGGGCTCTCCAGAAGTTACAAACGTACCTTTATGGACGGCACTTCACTGTGATCACGGATCACAATCCCTTGAGCTGGCTAAATCGTGTTGCTGGGGAGAATGGACCTCCAAGGACCTCGACTATGGAATGCTCTTCCAACTAACATCCGCATGGAAGAAAACCACCAGGCCTTCAGGAAAAAACTAAAGACCTTCCTCTTCTGAGAAAGCTGACATCAGAGAATGCATCCAGCGCCTTGAGGCGATTCAGTTCGCATTTGCAGCGCTTTACAAATCATTCATTCATTCATTCAATGGCAAACTACTTTGGTGGAGCCTAATTCTTCAGCAATACGATTTCACCATCCAGCATAAGAAAGGCAGCGCCCATGGCAATGCTGATGGGCTGTCACGACAAGCCGAGCCCGCAGGAGTCGGTTGCGTCAGGAGGGAAATTGTAGTTCCCTCCCATGCAACCACCTAAGGGGGGAGTTGTAACGATATCACGTACCGGACATGAAAAGCTGTAGCTAGCTACCATCTTGTGTGGAATTAGCCATGACAGTTTGGCTAACCATGTAACCTTACAGAAAACTCTGAACTCCCTCCTTCCTCGTCTTAGGAATTCAAAGCTTTTTAAGTTCAACAGAAAAGGTTATCTCAACAGAGAAAACAGAACCAGGTTAGGTCAGTAGAAAACATTTGTTGTAAGGGCAGTGTTCAGGCCTGTCATAAAACTGTCACCCTCCCCATTCAGAGACCTAACAGGCCTCAGCTGTAAATTGTCTGAATACACCTCAGTAGAATAAGTATGAAATTTCAGCATGTTTCATAACTTCTGACTTAGTAATAGCACAGCCATAATCTGGACATATTTAGTTTCCTCAGATAATATGGAACGTTTCAAGTCCAGACACCCCTATGTCAGGTCATATGGGAAACCCCTGGGACCACTTATTCCTCCAAAGCAGGCTATACGTCATAGAGATGGCATGTTTAGACTTGTTTTGAAGGAAATCTCAAGTTGAATAATAATATGGATATTTGGAGTCTGTAAACACTATAGATGCAGATATATGAATATGTATTGCAAAATCTACCTGGGACGTGGTCGTGAGTGTAGACACCTCCCAGCAACCAAACCCTAAAACAAGATGACCAGACAATTGGTTACTGGTCACTGTCAACACCCCCTTTGATTTGACAGAAAAGAGGTGAGATGCCAAGACAATGGGCAGTTCTCCTTTTACCATCCAAGAAGAAACATCTGCCAAGTCGAGAACCGATTACCTAGCTCATCGATCGAACTCTGATCAACCATTGGACATTAATTGCAAGTATTCTTCCTTCCCAATTCTACCTTATTGCTTTGTGGCTGTATATTGTCTTTATCTTTTGAAACATCTTTTTTCTGTAAATATTTTATTTGCATCAACTTTGACCTTTTCATAATAAACCCTTATGTTGAAAAGTGTTAACCTTGTCTCTAAAGCTCTTAATACAAGCTATAAATGAACCTGCCTCTTGAAGTGCGCTACTGTTGTAGAGTAAGACTCTGAGCAGACCTGTCTGTGGTGGCAGTGTGTGTGGCAGACGCTTATTCTAAAATTATAATTGGTATTGCTAAAATTACGAGTCTCCCCCGGCTTGGTCTTTTAAACGGGGGTGGTGGCAGTTAAAGGGTTAATTGTGTAATTAGCCCAGTGACAATCACTCTCAGGTTGCTCGCACCTAGATTGTGGTCCTGCAAGCTGGAAAATCTTTGTGCTGGGCGCAGCTGAGAGTGGCATTGTTACGTAAGTGACAGCGTGGTGTGAGGTTGGCCGGTCCTTCGTTGCAAGTTAGCGAGGAGGGCAGGGATCTGACACCCGCGTTCATCACACCTACCTCCTGGAGAGTGTTCTTGATCTGGCCAACTGTTGTGAAGGGTGTTTTCTTCACAGGTAAAGAATTCTTCAGTCATCCACCACAGTTGTTTTCCGTGGTCTTCTGGGTCTTTTGGTGTTGTTGAGCTCAGCGGTGTGTTCTTTCTTTTTAAGGATGTTCCAAACAGTTGATTTGGCCACACCTAATGTTTTTGCTATCTCTCTGATGGGTTTGTTTTGTTTTTTCAGCCTAATGATGGCTTGCTTCACTGATAGTGACAGCTCTTTGGATCTCATATTGAGAGTTGACAGCAACAGATTCCAAATCCAAATAGCACACTTGAAATGAACTCTGGACCTTTTATCTGCTCCTTGTAAATGGGATAATGAGGGAATAACATGCACCTGGCCATGGAACAGCTGAGCAGCCAATTGTCCCATTACTTTTGGTCCCTTAAAAAGTGGGAGGCACATATACAAACTGTTGTAATTCCTACACCGTTCACCTGATTTGAATGTAAATACCCTCAAGTTAAAGCTGAAAGTCTGCAGTTAAAGCACATCTTGTTTGTTTTATTTCAAATCCATTGTGGTGGTGTATAGTGTGGATGTCCCAATATTTATGGACCTGACTGTATTTATATATTTGCACTTTCACTCTAAAGGGAGTGGGGTTTGCAATTAACTCGTTAATTATTCTCTTTTCACTTACCCTTATAACGTGCTGCTCCTAAAATAATTTAAATTCACCAGTTTCCACCTGCACGGGTTGGTGGTTTTTTTCACCATTTATAATATATGTTAGAGCCTGCACAATTTCGGATTCCAAAGACAGGTCAGAACTTTTGAGCCAATCCAAATATGGAACAAAAAACAAACAGAAAAAACTATTTTTCAACAAAGAGAGACCCACTTTGAGCTCATCCTTCAGTAGGGAATTTAATGAGATCAAAACCATTGTACATCGATATTTGCCTATACTTTTTGAAGATAGTGTATGCGCAGACCTCTTGAAGGATGGAATCAATTTCATTCCCAGACGTGCACCTACTTTGGGCAACTCTTTGTCCCCTAGTTTGTTTGATCCTGCCACCTTGAGGTCCACCACTTGGTTGCACTTGAAAGAAAATTATGGTTGCAGTGTGA
The DNA here is from genome assembly GCA_037952925.1 of Lithobates clamitans. Classification (NCBI taxonomy): domain Eukaryota; kingdom Metazoa; phylum Chordata; class Amphibia; order Anura; family Ranidae; genus Lithobates; species Lithobates clamitans. The sequence continues at coordinate 2,807,251 of JBBGZY010001263.1, forward strand.
CTGGATGTTCGTGTTGCAAGCACATCATTAAGGGGGATTTAATACGATCCTTCTCTAATGAAAAAACGCATCAGATCAAATCCTTCTTTAACTGCAACACATGGTATGTCATTTATGTTGTTACATGCAAGTCGTGCAATGTGCAATACGTCGGACGTGCCACTAGGAGACTCAGGGATAGATTTCAAGATCATTTGTACAGCTTGGAGAAAAATTTATCCACAAATGTTGCTAGACACTTCAACCAAAACCATAATGGCAGCAGTACCTTTGCAGGTGTACAGATTCTAGAAAAAGTCTTGACACCTACTAGAGGAGGAGATGTTTTCAAACTTCTCTGCAAAAGGGAGGTTTTTTGGATTTTTTATTTTAATACCAGAAGACCTTTTGGAATGAACCATGAATGGGACATCACACATTTTTCTTGTTAAATATATTTTTATTGAGTTTTCACAGAAGAAGAAATAAAATGATACAATACATGGATACATATCAATCGTCAGAAGATCTTTGCAGTATGATAAAAAAGATAAATAAATAAGTTAATAAAATAAAGTAATTTTAGAGATATCTTACAACCATATTTACTATACACTAGTTGGGATTCTAGATGTAAGATTAGAGAAATAGATGAAGTTATTAGACTAAGTATCCACAGGAATATTTTAGGAAATAATAAAAGAAAAGGAGAGGGAGGAGAGATAAAGATGGAAAGAAGGAAAGAAGAGAAAAAAAAAAGAGAGTTTCCTGGGATGATGATCCAGCTCTCATTAGGTATACAAATATAATATATATTTCAGTAATAATATGATATATATCTTAGTGTGGTAACAACAGAGATTGGTCAAAATCTGTAGGGAGGTAGTTTTTAACCCATGGTTGCCAAATTTTGCGAAATTTATTTATTTTGTTTTCTTCAATAGCTGTCATCTTGGCGTATAAAAGTGCTCTGTTCATTCTGTGTTTAGCTTCAGCAAGAATTAGATTTTGGGACTTCCACGCCTTGGCAATCGTTTGTTTAGCTGCAGTGCTAAGTTGGATAAACAATTGGAATTGAGTATGGGTGAGTATTGTAGGTTTAAGGTTTAGGAGTGCCGTTGCAGGATCTGGAGGAATCGTGATTTCCAGGGCTTTAGAAGCCATAAGAAATATATTCTTCCAGAATTCTTCAACTACGGGGCATTGCCACCATATGTGAAAATGTGTTCCTGCTGTGTCACATTCTCTAAAGCAATTAGGTGAATATGTGGGGACAAATTTAGCTATTCTAGCTGGTACAAGGTACCAGCGTGCTAGAACCTTGTAATTAGTTTCTACAGCAAAACAATTTGGAGAGGAAGTTTTGGTGGCTGACCATATATTCGACCAATCTTGTTTATTAAACACTCGATTCATATCTTGTGCCCATTTAGTTGTGTATGAGGGTAGAAACTCACTAGATATCATATTAAGTTGGAAATATAATATTGAGATAAGTCCTCTAATGTGTGGATCACTTATACAAATCCGCTCAAATTGAGTCATTTGATTAAGAGTTGAGCCTGTACTAAGAAGTGGTTCATAAAAATTTTTAATTTGTAAATATCGAAATATTTCAGTTTTAGGTAAGCCAAAGGTTTCACATAGTACAGGAAATGTATAAATAGCTTTAGTCGAGGAAAGATTGTATAAACGAGTCAGGTTCGTAGAGGTCCATACAGAGAATAATTTTGTGAATTTCCAGGCAGGATAAAAGGCTGGATTATTAAGAAATGAAAGCAAGGGATTATGTGTTGATTGAAGATTATGTGCAAATTTACATTTCTCCCATACTGCTAGGGTCTGTTTCGTGATAGGATTAGAAAGATGTATTCTATCAGCAGGACAGAGCCAAAACATATTTGCCACTGAGATAGGGTCACTTTCCACTGATTCAATAGCTACCCATAGGGGAGCTTCTACAGAAGTATGATACTTGGGTATAAGTGCTTGCTGTGCAGCGTAGAAATAGGAGGAAAAGTTGGGCAATCCCAAACCACCACTCAATTTATTAAGGTAAAGCGTAGATTTAGGTATACAAGGTTTGGTGGTACCCCAAATGAAGGACACAACTCTACGTTAAGTAAGTCTAAGAAAGTAAGATGGTAAAGAAATAGGGAGTACCCTAAATAAATATAAGAATTTTGGCAGGATTGACATCCTTACCGCATTAATCCTTCCCAACCATGACAATGATAGAAGAGCCCATTGTTTCAGGAAGCCGGAAGTTTGTTTAAGGAGGGGTAAGTAATTTGCCGCAAAAAGGTCTTTAAGAGAGATTGTGAGTTTTATTCCTAAGTATGGAAGCTGCTTTGGAACCCAAGTAAAGGGTAAGGAAGTTTGTGCCTGCTGAAGTTCTAATTGAGATAAGGAAATATTTAATGCATTTGATTTTGTTGGATTAACATGTAGTCCTGATATTTGGGCGAAATCATGTAGTGTTTTTAGTAGATTAGGGGTGGATATATGGGGATGAGACAAAAGTATGAGAATATCATCCGCAAAGAGACATAGTTTATGGTGATAACCACCTAGTTCGATACCTTTAATGTCAGGATTGGTTCTAATAAGGTGTGCCAGGGGTTCTATTATTAGGGCAAAAAGTAGAGGGGAAAGAGGGCATCCTTGTCTAGTGCCTCTTTGATATCAATCATTGTTGACTTATAGCCTGCATATTTGATATATGCTCTAGGATTATTGTATAAGGATGAGACCCAGGTTAAAAAATTGTTTCCAAATCCCCATTTACCAAGGACATATTCCATATAAGGCCACGTAACCGAATCGAATGCTTTTCTTATGTCTAAGGATACAAGGCAAGCTGGGATTCGTCTAGTTTTAGCCGCATTAATAAGTAAGAGTGCTCTCCTGATATTATCTCCAGCTTGGCGTTTAGGCATGAAGCCTGTTTGGTCTTTATGGATTAGTAGGCCAATAATATTATTCAGTCTAGTGGCCAAAATTTTAGCAATTAATTTTATATCGAGATTTAGGAGCGATATAGGATGATAATTAGTCCAGGAGGTGGAGTCAGAATGTGGTTTGGGGATCATTGCTATTATAGAGGTGAGAGTCTCTGTTCTAAATGAGTTACCTTTAAGGATCGAATTGAAGGCTTTAGTTAAGACAGGTGTTAAGATTGATGCAAATTGTTTATAATATGTTGCGAAAATCCATCTGGGCCTGGTCTTTTACGTAATTTTAGGGATTTTATTGCGTTAAGGACTTCAGTATCTGTAATTGGACATTCAAGAAAATCTTTCTGTTGTTGATCAAGGTTAGGAAGCGTGATATTGGAGAACAGTGTGTCTGCTTTAGTTTTATCAAAATTTGAGGCAGAAGAATATAGTTTAGATAACTTAGAGCGAAAAATTTCAAGTATTTTCACTGGGTTACTAGTGTAAGATTCCTGGGATACTTTCAATCTGATAGGCGTATGTATGTATGTTGTGAATTTTTTAAAATTCTGGCCATAGGTGTATCAGGTTTATTTGCCCTGCAATATTGATAATGCTGGCGTTTACTTATAAGTTTATCTGCGGTATCAGTAAGAAAAAGATCTAGATCCAGGCGGGCTTTTTCTAGTTTGGTACTGTTGGTAGCATTCGGGGAGGTTTGAAAAGTTTGATGACAGTCATTAAAGGTAGATTCAAGTTTTGCAAACAACAGTTTGCGTTCTCTTTTAAGGTTAGTTGCTTGTTGTATCAGTCTACCCCTAATGACTACCTTGTGCGCCTCCCATAATGTAATAGCAGAGACATTGTCTGTATCATTGGATTTTAGGTAATCAGAAAGTGCTTTTTCAATCTCAACACGATGAGAAGGGTGGGTCAGAATTGAATCGTTTATACACCAAGTGGTATCGTGTGATCTAGGAATTGTGGAAGCAATGGTAATGAATACTGCGCAGTGATCTGTCCATGGAAAAGGAATGATTTTGGATGATATGATTTCTGGTAGCATACTTGACGGAATTAGAATATGATCTATTCGTGAAAAAGAGTTATGCGGATAAGAATAATGAGTGAAGCGCCTAATAATAGGGTTCATCTCTCGCCAAGTATCTACCAGGCTATGAGTGGTGAGTAGATGTTGAAAAGTTAGGTTTATTGAGTTTGTGGTAGGTCCAGGGGGAGATTTATCTAAGAACGGGAAAATAGTAGCATTAGAATCCCCACAAATAACAACAGTACCAAACTTATATACTTCTATAAGTTGAAAAAGGTGGGATAAGAAAGCAGTTGGGCGTTTGTTAGGGGCATAATAAGACACAATAGTAATAGGATTATCAGAAATAAATCCTGTTAGGAGAACATATCGTCCTTCAGGGTCTGTTATTTTGGATACAAGGTTAAACGGAGTGGAACGGTGAAAACCAATGAGAGTTCCGCGCTGTTTAACCGTAGCTGAAGCAGTATAGAATTGTGGATATGATGATGAAAGAAATTTGGGATAAACTTTGTCAGTAAAATGCGTTTCCTGCAAACATATAATATTAGCTTTTTTCATAGCAAAAGAGCGTAAAGCCTTGGTTCGCTTATGTGGAGTATTAAACCCCTGTACATTTAATGACAAGATATTTATAGGAGCCATAAAACAACAAATGCGAATATTATAGCATAACAAGCAGAGTACTCACCAAGAGCCAGGATCACCAACCCGAGAGTCAGGAGGGAATAGCGAAGAATAAAGAAAGAAGCAATAGAATAGAAAAAGAAAAAAGGAGAGGAGAATCGAACAAACCCAATATGAAGACAATTTAGCAGTATATAAAGGCTAAATAATAGGGTGTAGGAGCATCTCAGGAGAGTTTTTAGAACTCTCTGAGAGGGTCCGAGACCACCAATAGAGACTATCATGGAAAAATGTTGCTTAAATTGTTACAAAAAAAGAAAAAATAAAGTTCAAAAACTTGAGAGGAAAAAAAAAACAGAAAAAAGTTAATATAAAAAAATAAAAAATATTAAAAAATATATATTTTTGTAACATAACAGTAGTATGTAGCCATAACTCATTTTAGTCATGAATATGGCCAGTTTATTAACTCTGTCAGCATACTGTGCTGGAAAAAAGTAGCAAGGACAAATAACTAGTCTGGCTTAGATTGTCAGTCCATTGAATCCTCATTGTTTGGTGGTGAATGTTCATATCGACCTCGCTTGTTAAGATTTTGATGGGAAGATGTGGAATAGCTGGGTTTTGGGTCTTTGTTTTGCTGTGTAAAACGAAAAGCTGAGCGCCTATGAGACTGGTCATTTGGTAAGATTGCTTCAGCTAGGCCCATATCAAATAGGGCTGACTTCAAGTCCTCTGAAGAGCGACAAACATATTTTGTTTCCAAATGAGTAAATCTGGAACAAAAAGGAAATCCCCATTGATAGGAAATTTGATTTCTCTGGAGTACCTGGAGTTGAGGTTTAAGTGCACGTCTTTTTGCAACCGTTAGTGGGGACAAATCTGTGAAGAGTTGATAGGTATTGCCCTGGAAGCTAAGAGATTCTCTCCCTCTGGCAGCTGTTAGTATCTGTTCTTTCGTTCTGTAAAAGTGCAATTTAGCTATAATATCCCTCGGGTGACCATTTATTTTGCGTGGGGCTAACGCTCTATGCACTCTATCCATTTCGAACCTGTCAATAGGGGTTCCAGGTAATAATTCTTGAAAGAGCGCCGTGATATTAGCCTGCAGGTCTAGAACAGATTTAGGGATTCCACTGATTCGCACATTCGATCGACGATCTTTGTTCTCTTGGTCCTCTAAACGATTTTGTAATGTAAGGTTTTCCTCTTTTAGTACCTTCATCTCAGACATGTAGTTCTGTGTAAAATTATCAATTTCATCAACCCTCAGTTCTAAGTCAGCTGTTCTCTGACCTAGTGCTCTAATTTCTTTAGTCAGTTTGTCAGTTATATAAATCAGAAGTCTGTTTGAGGGCTTTCTGAAGCATACATTCACATTTTTTGAAGATGTCAGACTGTGTAGCAGCTTGTAATTCACAGTATTCATATTCAGACTCAGACTCACCGTTAGCAGCCTGTGTCTTCTGACTGTGAGGTAAAGATTTTTCAGTGTATTCACCGCTGTGCTGACTGTGAGGTAAAGATTTTCCAGTGTATTCACCGCTGTGCTGACTGTGAGGTAAAGATTTTTTAGTGTATTCACCGTGTGCTGTGGGGGAGAGGATGTCGCTGCCATACCAGCCGCCAGCCCGAGTGCTGTTTCCCTTGTTTTTCCTGCTTTAATTTTCGTTTTAGGAGCTCTCAAGACCATTGTCAGTGAGGCTGACAGTATTAGGTAGGATTTTCTGCAGTTTTGGGATACTTGCTGGTTCACTGGGACCTGTAGTCCTCCGATGAAAACTCCCGAGGAGCGGAGCTCTAAGGTAACATTACCTTCACCTCAGGCTGCCGCACATGTGCCCGACATCACACATTTAACAAGATTAGTTTTTCTTCCATCCAGGTCTATATGCATGCAGTGCATGCGAATAATCTCAGACATGCATGTATATATGTATATCAATTCCATATCTTTTCCCATTATTTTGTCACTGTTGTGATTTGTACATTCTGGTGTTTATATTTTACACTGGAATCCATTGCTTTTTGTTACTATGTTCCTTTTGTCCTTATGTCCTTCGTAGATTTGACTTTTGATGGCTACTTTTGCATCACCAGTCAGCTCCATGCGTTTTTCACATCAATAGTCTGATTTCATTGAGGTTTAGTTTAGCTGAACAAAGTTCTGGTTCTGAATCTTTAATACCCAATGAGATTTTGCTTTGCACATCTATTTACATACACACCTATGAATGTTTATCATGTGTATATAGACATTTTGCATTCATGTATTCAATGAACAGGTGTATTTTGGGTTAATCCTTTTTGGGCATTCATAAGCTTGGATTTGGACACTGTTGTGTCTTTTTTTCTAGGCCTTATTGTCCTTTTTCTTTACTTTTCTTCTTTTTCATGGTTTACTTGTGACTGAATTTCGGATAAATGACAGCAAGCTTACATATATATTTTTTTATTATGACTTTTACTGTTTTTGTGTGCATTTTGACAATAAAGATGACATCAAGATAATTTGGAGTTCCAGTGTGTGACCAATTCCTTGTTTTGTTCGTCTTCCACAGTGGTGAGCCGAGGTCTGCACCTGTGATCTGTGATCCATCCTGCACCTGATTTTGCCTGGAGCAGTGGGCTTCTCTTTATAGTTCAGGAGGGGGGGGGGGGCTCACTCCCCCCCCCTTTCCTGGCCTGCCATGGCTGCTTGCTCGGATAAGGGTTGGGTATGGATTTTTGGGGGGACCCCATGCCTTTTTTTTTTTTTTTTTGGCGTGGAGTTCCCCTTAAAATCTATACCAGACCCAAAGGGCCTGTTATGGATTTTGGGGCCTCACCTTTTTTTTTTTTACATTTTGGTGTGGAGTTCCCCTTAACCACTTCAGCCCTGGACCATTTGGCTGGCCAAAGACCAGAGCACTTTTTGTGATTCGGCACTGTGTCGCTTTAACTGACAATTGCGCGGTTGTGCGACGTGGCTCCCAAACAAAATTGATGTCCTTTTTCCTCACAAATAGAGCTTTCTTTTGGTGGTATTTGATCACCTCTGCAGTTTTTATTTTTTGCATTATAAACAAAAAAAGAGCGACAATTTTGAAAAAACGCATTATTTTTTGCTATAATAAATATCCCCAAAAAATATATAAAAAAACAAAGAAAAGGGAAAGTGGTCAGCGGGACTTTAAATGAGACCAATCACTATATTAAGTAAACATGTGGGATATAGAACACAGTGTTGCTTTTATGGGTTCCAACAAAAAAGGGGGAGTTTTTGAATGAGAGATGTATACCAAAAAGCAATCTTACCAAAAAACATTTTATTATACCGTGTGAGATCTTGTATAACATACTGAATAACACAAAAATGCATACACAGAATCGCATACATGCAGGGCATGCTGAAAACCACATATAAATATTGACGCCATAGTACTCGGCATATCATAAAGTAAAAACAAGTCCTGCACAACATGGGCCACTGGAAGGGCTGAATGATGTTGGAAAGTCTAGATGTGAATGTGTTATTCAGTATGTTATACATGCTCTCACACGGTATAATAAAATGTTCTTTGCTAAGACTGCTTTTTGGTATACATCTCTCATTCAAAAACTCCCCCTTTTTGTTGGAACCCATAACAGCAAGACTGTGTTCCATATCCTGCATGTTTACTTTATATAGTGATTAGCCTCATTTAAAGTCCCGCTGACCACTTTCCCTTTTCTTTGTGTAAAATTTGGGATGGAGGCCAATTACTTTTGGTGCCTTGGACCACATCAATCTTTATATATAAAAAAAACATTTTTTTTCCTCAGTTCAGGCCGATACATTGATTATTGATTGGTTTGCACAAAAGTTATAGCGTCTACAAAATAGGGGATAGTTTTATGGCATTTTTATTAATATTTTTTTTTTTTACTAGTAATGGCAGTGATCTGCGATTCTTATCGTGACTGCAACATTATAGCGGGCAGATCGGAATTTTTGGCGCTATTTTGGGACCATTCACATTTATACAGCGATCAGTGCAATTAAAAATGCACTGATTACTGTGTAAATGTGACTGGCAGTGAAGGGGTTAACCAGTAGGGGGCGCTGCAGGGGTTAAGTGTGTCCTAGGGATGTGTTCTAACTGGGGGGGGGGGCTACGTGTGTCACGACACTGATCACCGCTCCCAATCATAGGGAGCTGTAATCAGTGTCCTGTCACTAGGAAGAATGGGCAAATGCTTGTTTACATCAGCATTTCCCCCGTTCTTGCTCTCCATGAGACGATCGCGGGTATCCCCGTGGACATCAAGTCCTCGGGACCTGCGATTCAACTCATGGATCATACGGCGGGCGCGTGCCCACAATGCCGCATTTTAAAGGGCAACATACAGGTACGTTAATACCATTCTGCCAACGTATATCGGCGTGAGCCGGTCGGCTAGTGGTTAATATCCAAACCAGACCCGAATGGGGGGGGGGGGGACCCATACCAAATTTTTTCATTGATTTTTATCTATATTACTGGGAGCTAGCAATACGTTACAGCCGCGAGCAATTTTAAATTACATTTTTTCCTTTGGAAATGTCATTTGGCTGCGGCACAGTAAAACACATGAGAAAGTTAAACCTAAACACTTTCAATTTTTATGCATTCAGGCAGGCCCTTGCACTACATAGTTGAAGGAAATTGAACAAGAAAATGGTATAATGTATGGCCAGCCTAAGGTGAACTTTACAGAACCCAGGGTGCACTTATCCTGTTTGCAATACTACAGCTCTATCCACATAGGCTGTTATCTCATCTCTCATTTGCTGCACACTTCAAAATGCCAAATGAACAATCTATGCAAGATTAACGTTAAGTAGGAAAAAAAAATAGATGCCTGTGTATATAGTAGAGAACGGTGATCAATGATTGATTGCATTTCATTTAAAAAACATGTGTCTGGAAGTGGGTGGGTAGGTAGAAGGTTAGATGATGCAGGGTGTGTGCTAAGGAGGTCAGCTGGTCAACTCCTTCCTGTGTCATGACCTATAGTCTGTCCAGGAAATAAGGCAGAAGTAATGGTTACGTGTTTTGAAAAAGCCATGGGAAGAGTGAAGTAAGCGTGTGCAGAATAAATGAAATTTTGAAAAAAAATAGTTACAGCAACAGGTTTTTTTTTTTGGCATAAAAGTTTAACATAAAAAAATAAAAGCTGATCATTGTAAGAACCCCCGTCAATAGTAAATGTTTGTCTCAAAATGTTTTACCATACAGTGACTTCCCTGGCAGGGAGCAGTGTGATGTATGTTTCAACACATAGTACTGCTTGTTTTTTTTTTTCTGACATTTATTTTAAGTGCCACAAATGCATGCTGCATTTTTCCACACTGCACATTAAACCAGCGTTGTGGTGTGAATGGGGCACATAGAAAACAATTGTTTTCATTGTGTCCTAGCAGTGTCCTGCGTTTATGCACTGTGGAAAAACGTAGGCCACCACACACAGTGTGAATAAGCTCTTGATCAACACCTGGGACTGGGTTGTAGGCAAAGAGGTAAGGGTAATATGTCTGCCAATATTGTTGTATGATAAACTTTAATCATGTATACCAATAAAAAGAATAATTTTAAGCTGATATGAAACTTAAAGAGACAAGTTCTTTACTTTAAAAGTCCCTCAGTCTTTCCTGTTTTGTCTTGTTTAGGTAATTGCTATAAAGTGTGAGATGCTACAGTGAAAGTGAGCTTGCAAACAAGTAATATTGTTTACCTAAAATGTATTCTCCCACCATGCTTCACAGATTGAATAGTTGATATTGATATTAAATAATTTCACTCTTTCCAAAGGCTCTACTTGTTTCACCTGTGTCCAGGTTGAACATTGAACAGATTACCTCCCATTAACATCAGACCTGACCTGTGTTTTTCTTATAGTATAGAGTGCCTTGCAAAAGTATTTACCCCCCCTTGGCATCTTTCGTGTTTTGTTGCCTCACAACCTGGAATTAACATGGATTGTTGGGTTTGCGCCAGACATAGCGTTTTCTTTGATGGCCAAAAAGTTCAATTCCAGTCTCATCAGACCAGAGCACCTTCCTCCATACATTTTGGGAGTCTCCCACATGCCTTTTTGCAAACTCAAAACGTGCCATTTTGTTTTTTGCTGAAAGTAATGGCTTTCTTCTGGCCACTCTGCCACAAAGCCCAACTCTATGGAGTGTACGGCTTATCGTCGTCCTATGTACAGATACTCCAGTCTCTGCTGTGGAACTCTGCAGCTCCTCCAGGGTTACCTTAGGTCTCTGTGCTGCCTCTCTGGTTAATGCCCTCCTTGCCTGGTCCATGAGTTTTGGTGTGCGGCCGTCTCTTGGCAGGTTTGCTGTTGTGCCATGTTCTTTCCATTTGGTTATGATAGATTTGATGGTGCTCCTAGGGATCATCAAAGCTTTGGATATTTTTTTTATAACCTAACCCTGACTTGTACTTCTCAACAACATTGTCCCTTACTTGTTTGGAGAGTTCCTTGGTCTTCATGGCAGTGTTTGGTTAGTGGTGCCTCTTGCTTAGGTGTTGCAGCTTTTAGGGCCTTTCAAAAAAGGTGTGTATATGTAATGACAGATCATGTGACACTTAGATTGCACACAGGTGGACATCATTTCACTAATTATGTGACTTCTGAAGGTAATTGGTTGCACCAGAGCTTTTTATGGGCTTCATAACAAAGGGGGTGAATACATACGCACATGCAAATTATCATTTTTTTATTTCTGAAAAATAGTTGTATGTATATATTTTTCTAATTTTACTTCACCAACTTAGACTATTGTGTTCTGATCCATGACATATATAATTCAGATTAAAAAAAAACATTGAACTAAAGGCTGTAATGTAACAAAATAGGTAAAAAGCCAAGGGGGCTGAATACTTTTGCAAGGCAATGTACTTGTAAATACAGCATAATCAACTGACAGGGATGCCTGCTGATTCATAGCTGTAACCTCAAAGAGCCCCATAGTGAAAAGTAGTGTATCCTGGTAGCTATATTGGGTTAATACCTGCAATGATAGTATTCAGTATATGGATTTGTCTTTTTAATTCCACATGCTTCGATTTGTTTTGTTTTTTTGTCCTGCACTTTCATGCAGATCAAGCCTTCCAGAAAAAAAGAGACAGTTACAGGGCTTTGGACAAACCATAAAACAGTGCTGGGGATGCTTGCAAAAGTCAGTTTTTATTAATGTAGTTTAAATTTTTTCCAAAATAAAGAAAAAACTGTTGTTGTAACTGCCTAAAGTGAAACGAAACCCTCTTTTCCTTTACAGCCAAGGAAGCTAGGAAGCTGCCATCTTAGCCTCTGTTTGATCTTCAGCTGCCATGGTGCTGCATATGTGATGATCAGTTATGACACCCCCCATTTGATGGTTTGCCAGTTTGATTGAGAGAACAAGCAACTGTGACAGTTATTATTCACAGCATGCCTTGAATGTACCTGCTTTTGGAAACCATTAAATTGATGGGTTTAATACTGTTTTAATAGGTCTAAGGTGGAGTTAGGTTTTTATTTGTTTTTCTTAAGACCATTTAAAACTTCACTTCCATCTAAGGGTGCACTCACACTGTGCATGGTTGAACTGAACCCTGTCCAGTTTCAAATGCCCCCCTCCCTACTCCTGTGCTGGTCTGCACTTACACTGGGCACTCAGAAAGTGTTCCCATACACAATTACACCATCACCTCTGCCAACCACAGTGGGCTAGGAGCGTGGCACAATATAGCAAAGGGCTACAACTACCAGCAGGTGGGTAGCTGTCCTATCCAAGAAGATGCGGGGCAGAGAACTGCACCATTTGGCAAAAACACACAGCCAGCAATGAGCCCCCTTACATACAGATGAAGGCATTGTCGGGAGGAGTACTGTGATTTCTGTGAGAGAAAATAAATACCTGGAAGTGTTAGAATGACACATTACTAACTGACCTGAAAGTAGTATGAAGCCCATAAAATCAGAACTTGTTTGGGGTCAGTGACAGAAAAGTATTTGAACTCCTAGACACAGTCCAATAATTTGAATTTAGGAGACAATTTAAAGTATCAAATGGAAAAGTCTTTATTGAATAAACAATATAACATTTCATACATTTAGCTTTCCTCCAATCACGGAGTTGCTACAGTGAATGTAGTGCCAAATAAAATTAGTGATACAGTAATACTAAAGCCGGCCATAGATGGATCGAAATTCAGTCAGTTCAGCAGGGATCGAACAAATTTTGATCCATCTATCGGCAGGCTGGTTGTACAGAAGTTGATCTCTTGACCGACTTTTGTACAACTAGCCTTCTGGAAAATCTTTGTTCAATCAGTGCTTTTGGCAATAGCCAGCAGCCACAGGGAAAATACAAGGACCAGCTATAAAATATACATTGAAGTATATCAGAAAGTGTCGTAAAGGAAAATACTTTCCCAAATTGAAAAAAGGCGATATAAAAAGATAAACTTACAAATATAGATTCTGCAATGAGCTTAGTTCCAAGGGATTTAACGTGCTGTCAGTAAACTCTAATATAGATCTCCAGAGCTGATTACAAACCATAAAAGAAGAAAAAATTTAATGGACAAGCAATTAGCTCTCAAAAAGATAAAGCAACCGATGAGTAAGAAGAAAAAAGCAACCGATTTTACAGAAAAATATATACCGGTATATATAATGCAGCAAAACTGCTTGCTAGAGATACCAATAGTGCCTTTAAACTGCCGATTACAAGACAGCCAAAAGCTAGGTCACAACATATAAGAAATTTCCCCAGTATAGTTCAGAGTTTTTAAAAGGTTACCTGATATTAACTGACAGCATAGCATATCCCAGGGGCTCCAGCAGCATCTAATCGCCGGAGCTGGCGGCATTTTATACCCCCCATCCGGTCTAAAAGACCGGAAGCGGACGTGTAGACTGTGCCGCGCATGTAACGTCACTCCGCCCGGGTCCTAAGATTTGGATGTGGAGACAGAGGGGGTGGTTTCCTCTAGTGGTGAAAAGGAGGAATTCACCTATGTTAAAACAGGGAGAAATCCATGGAGGGAAAAAGGAGTGATACAGAGGGCACAATAGCAACGCAGTAGATCGGGAGCCATGCCTAACAAGCTAAGACGCCCTGGGCATCCACGTGGCCACTACATTGCACAAAAGGGACCAAGGCAGCGAGCAGTCCGATTTATGTGGATCTACATGGATATCAAATCAGGACAAAGATGGTTATAGGGTGAAGCAAGGCCATGAGCGTAGAGAAACAAGTGCATTTACAATAAACTTTATTAAACACAAGTTATACACAAAAGAAATTTTATACAAAGAATAAACTCTAATAATGACAATGTTGATATATATTGAAGATCATTCTAACATACACTGAAAGATCAAATTTTATCCAGCAGCAGGGGATGCTCTAAATCATGGGTCTCCAAACTTTCTAAAGAAAGGACCAGTTTACTGTCCTTCAGGCTTTGGGGGAGTCGGACTGTGCCCAGTGGGATTAACCCATGCCCAATCTTTGGTATAAGGGGGAGAAATAGTTGGTGTCAGTGGGAGGAACAGTTACCCTGTTTTTGTTGTCAGTGGAGGAAATAGTGCCCCAGAGTTGGTGTCAGTGGCAGGAATTACATCCCATTGTTGGTGTCAGTGGCAGGAACAATGCTTCGAGGGCTGGACAAAGGGCCGCAGTTTGAAGACCACCTCTAAATTAATGGAGCATGAGCGTCACAGCACACGTTTTTTATAGGTCATACTTTAGGTACTCAGCTGCTTCATAAATGTTTTTTTCTTTAGAAAAAAATCAGTAGTCTTTTATACTTGTACATGGGGGCAGCCATATTTTCTCATATGCAGATTCTGCTGTGGGAGGAAACCTCCTCTCAGTTTCCAATGATCACACAGGTAGCAAAAAATAAATACCTGAGAAGATAAGCCTTCTCCACTCAATCCAGAATCACAAAACATAGAAATCCCCCTTAAAGTGAATGTGCATTCCCATGAATTAAATATTTTCACAGTGCAGACCCAAACCCCATACATTGTCCGAAAGGGGTATAACAAATTATATACCAGTAACCCATCCATCCCATTGCCTTCTTAATCTGCCCCAAGTTTCTTCTTATGTCCAGCAGCAAGATATGCTCTAAACTGGGGAAAGAGCTCACATAGCAATAACCAAACAAATTAAGTAATTTGTTTCCAAGCAACTGTAAAAACTCTTTGGAAGCTGAAAGAGGTGGTGATGTAAACAGCCACCTTCTGTTATGTGTCAGGCTCATCAGGGCCGGACTTTCCATAGGGCTTGACTGGGCTCAAGCCCATGGGCCCCGCCTTTTTCCATTTTAAATACCGTGTCCCGGTGTCCGTATCTTCTTTACACTAGGTGTCCGCGCTATAGCCGAAAGACGGCTACAGCGCGGACTCCAATTGCCGGGAGGGCGTCCCTGGACGTCCTCCTGTTTACTTCCCCAATGCGCGCCGCCGCGGGCGCGCATCAAGGAAGTTCTGTGTTCGACCTGTCCCTTGGACACAGCCAATCACAGATCATGCGTGCTAAATGGCCAATCACAGCGGCCATTTAGCACTCAATCCAATGAGTGATGATCTCATATGTGACAGCGTGTGAGGAGGGAGAGCAAATGGCTGCAGCTTGTGAGTAAAAAAAAAAGGGGGGGAAATAAAGTGCTCACAGTGCCATCTGGCCCCAGTACCATCTGTCAGTGCCATCTGTCAGTGCCACCTGTCCCCAGTGCCATCTGTCCCCAGTGCCACCTGTCAGTGCCATATGTTCCCAGTGCCACGTATAAGTGCCATCTGTCATCAGTGCCACTGCCACGTTTAAGTGCCATCTGTCATCATCAGTGTCACGTGTCATCAGTGCCACCTATTAGTGTCATCTGTCAGTGCCACATATTAGTGCCATCTGTCATCAGTGCCACATCAGTGTCACGTGTCATCAGTGCCACATATTATTGCCATCTGTCATCAGTGTCATGTGTCATCAGTGCCACGTATCATTGCCATCTGTCATCAGTGTCACCTGTCAGTGTCACGTGCATCTGTTATCAGTGTCATGTGTCACCAGTGCCATGTATCAGTACCATCTGTCATTAGTGCCACGTATTAGTGTCATCTGTCCTCAGTACCACGTATTAGTGTCATCTGTCATCAGTGCCACATAGTAGTGTCATCTGTCATCAGGGTCACGTATTAGTGCCATCTGTCATCAGTGCCACGTATTAGTGCCACGTGTCATCAGTGCAACGTGTCAGTGCCACATAATAATGCCATCTGTCATCAGTGTCACGTGTCATCAGTGCCATGTATCAGTGCCATCTGACATCAGTGTCACGTGTCAGTTACGTAAAATATGTAATTTTGTTCAGTTGTTTGTTCAGAATCGTGATCTATATTTTTATTCTCAGTTTATCCTGAATTGTGTAGCTCTAATACATAGCTTGTGTATGTATCATTTTGTTCTATTTAAAGTAATGTATAGAAGGTAGGGCCCGAAAGTGACTTAAGCCCAGGGGCCCCCACCAAGTCCTGCCCTGAGGCTCACGTATTGGTCCAGCACTGGAAGCCATAAGAAAAAGCTGGCGGCTCATTTAGCTGAAAAAATAACTTGAGAACCTGAACACCTTAACAACCAAAGCCTTTTACATGTACTTACATGTTCTGAAGTTCAGGATGGAGTTGACAAAGTCATAGAGTAGAGCAGAAAATTCTGTTAACTTAAAGATGTCTAAAATAAAATAAGTGGCCAAGGGGATACACAGTAACATTGGACTGATTTTACTTTGGAACTTGATAGTGAAGATATGGTTCCCTCTCAGCTAATGACACAGGAAGATTTTTTCTCCTCCTCATACTCCAAGATGTACTCTGGGTAGACCTGGAATTTCTCGAACACCACGAAGATGGACGGAGCATGGGTGGTGTCCACGCAGGAGTCATAACTCTCGGTTTTGTTGTATTTCTGAGGTGGACGTCTCGTCTTGGAATCCCCTACAATAAAGTCACCGACCAGCACATGAGCCACAAACATGGTTCGTGTTCCTGCAGAGGTGGGCACAGAGTAATTGTGGGAGTAGGATGCATCTCTTGCAAAGTAACTTCCTGTTGGGAAAAAGTTTACAAGTTATATGTGTTGCAGTAAAAAAAAAAAAAAAACTGTGTCCCCTCATTTACAGACTAGGCTCCTACTGAATTCTGAGAAAAAAACTTACTAAAGTCTATCTAGAGCAAAACTTTTTTTTTTTGCATGAAGTGGGACAAGATGAGTGCCACCTTTTATTATCAAAAACCCAGCCTCATGCTGAAGTCAGTAAGGTGCACTACAGCTTACGGCTTCACACCTGGGTGCCCACTGCGCATGAGCGAGCAGCGCTGCGCTCTGTGATTGGTCCCGAAGTCTTCTAGGACCTGTCCTGTGTCCCAGAAGACTTCGGGAGGGAGGGGGAAGGATAATTCCACTTCCGATTGCCTTTGGCAACCCAAACCGAAGTGACTGCGGGGACCGGTCAAAATCGGGTATCCGCTCCCCCACTCCTCCCCAAAAGCTCCATTTCCCCATCAGGAGCTGGGAAGGAGGTCTTAAAGTGGAAGTTCCACTTTTGGGTGGAACTCAGCTTTAACATCCCTTAACTACATATACCCAGCAAATGCCTCATCAATGGGACTTTAAAGGCAACCATAGGGGAGAATGTAGAACCTTAAACAGTGTTATATAAAAATAATACAATCTATATTGGTACAATCAATGTAAAAATACCCAGAGTATTATAGTGGCTAATTGGCATGTACATATACTATATAAATCACAGTGCAATATTCCCACAGTTGTTAGTCACCAATTGGATAATTGCCATGATGGTGAAATGGTACTACTCTGAACATTTTTTACATTGTTTGTACCAATAAAGATTGTATAATTTTTTACAAGAACATTTTTTATGACTGACCTTGTCCATACAGGGTTCCATTAGTGCCGCAGACACGCCAATCAAAGTTGTCCCTGCAAATGGCTTCGACATTGGCTCCGTCCGTTCCGTGGAACAACTGACGTTCATCCACGTTTATACCCATATTCTTCTTCTTCTTCATCTGATCCTTCTGCCTAAGAAGAAAAAAGCAACAAGGTCTGAGTTACAGAAAAGTATGTGGGTGGGGCCTACTCATCCTGCACGCAGGGGTAACGTTTTCATGTGTGCCACCTCACCCCCAGTTACAGAATAGGTTCCCACTGTGCACTAGCGTGGACCTCATGCATGCACTTCCTTAACTCCTTCTCTCTTCTGTACCATGCGACTGGATACATGTGGTCTCTGTACTGCAGGTTTGGTCCCAGTTACTTTTGGGAGAGCCGACTGCAGAATACCAACCCCCTCACTAACGGAGGACCTGTCACATTTGCCAGGTACCACGCTTATTGACCGGCTTTTTTTTCACTTCTCGCCAGTTCTTGGTTACTCATGGCAGCTGCTCTCATCATCTAACTCTTCTGCTGAGTTAACCCTTGTAAAGGCCTTGCTTTCATACCCTATGTGTGCTTTACAGGCCCTGTTCTTATGATACGCCATGTACTACCAGGCACCCCTTGAATATCTTCAGACCAAGCTCAAAAACAGTTCAAAAACTTTACTTAAAACATTTCAGGAGCATTACAACAGTAAGTGCATCTCAGTCCAACTTCTAGCTTGCAATTCTGTGACTGCATAGGCCTACCTGTAATGGTGTGAGTCCATCTTGGTAGTTTTCATGGCTGGTGAGTTCCCTTGGGGTGGCAGGTGAGGGCTATATTCTTGTGGCTGACTCAGACCCACCTGCTCCCGTGTGAACACAACAAAGAAAAGCGCAAGAGCCCCAAAAAACCTCTCGAGCCCAGCCCCCCCACCCTTTATTTATATACTGAGCAGGAAGGCAGGACCCAAAAAAGCCTGTGAAAACGGTGATCAGAACTTAACCCTTCCCTAACCTGGGCAAACTAATCTAGCTTGCTACACAGAACAATCCCTTTGTAGGCACCTGCCTACATGTAACTCTATGGTTGTTGGTCTGTTTTGCCATTGATATTTTAGTGATTTTGAAAGCAGAATTATACCATCCGGTGAAAAAAGGCTAAATAAAATAAGTTATTTAGGTTTGAGAGCAGCTGGGCTTCTTCAATTTAAATACTGATTAACTTAAAGTGGAGTTCCAGCCATAATTTTTATTTTTTTTTAAGACACCCAAGATGTTCATCTTACTCAGTGTTACAAAAGCTAAATCTATGAAAGGTCGCAGTAGTATTGCATGTTTTTTTATAAAACTAACCTTTATATTAGTTCGGCAGCACGCTCCCATCTTAATTGTGGGCATGTGAAGCACACTAGTGTTTTCTTCCGGGAATAGGTGCTGCTGGTTACCCAGCATGCACCTCTGGATATCAAATGCGCATAAGACACAAGGTGCGGCGCATGATTGTGTCTCTGGTTGCCATCACAATGGTGGCGTCATAGGAAGGTCCCGCCCCATTGATATGGCAACCAAATGTAACCTAGACAATAGAGTAATGTAGCCTGGCACACAGATGAAGCTGCTGCTGTGCTGGGCTGAGGTGAGATTTGAAATCTCCCCCATCACATCACAATGCTCACAATGTCTTATATGGTCTGAGGTCCTCCTGGATAATTAAACGTCAAAGTGCAGTAATCCTCTTCTAAATATTAACAGATCGCTGCTCTAGTTGCCTCTGCCAACACCGCTGTCTCTTCTATGGACAAAACACTAACAATGGCAACAAGCACCGGATTGCCCTTTTAAAAAATGTCGCTTAGCACTGTCGTGCATCGCATTATTTCCTGTTTGGAAATAAGGTGATGCTAACAGGCGGCAATGCCCACTGACTCTTGGGAATGATGACACACATCTTCCAGGAGCCAAGGCCCCTAGGATATGACGTACCTCGCTGCGGCACCGAAAGAGGAAGAAAGAAGCATGTACCCTAGCAACAAGGTAAACAGAGCTAGGAAAAAAAACTCCCAATGTTTTTTTAACTTGCGGGATTGAATTGAAGCGATTCATGGAATTATGAAAATGTGGGTGGAACTCCGCTTTAACTGGTTGAAAAAGACAGGAAGTGATGTTGGCAGTAAATAAGAAGGGGAGGCAGTAAATGAGATCACACAGCCATGTGTTGGACGCACAGAGCTGGAGACTGGAAGAAAAGGATCAGCTATGTCTGTGCTCTTTGACCAGCCAAGGACATTTTGATCATCACAGAAGCATGTACCAACCATCAGAATGGATTGAAATCCCTAATTTGAAACTAACAATTGTGTATATTTGTGTTAGAAATTAAAACTGGGGTAAATAGATAGGGCTGATTGCTTATGTATTCATATACACAGTGTGACAGTTCTAAGCCCTGCAATTGGGTTGAAAGAGGTACACACAGTGTTCTTAAGGATACAGTTTAAAGTGGTTGTATACCTTTATTTGTCATTTTTACCTACAGGTAAGCCTATAATAAGGTCAATAGACATCCACAGTGCGGCTCGGCCCCATTCACCTCCCTGCTCCCTCCTCACAGGCTTTGATTGCCAATGGCTCCAGCTGCTAACACTGCAGCCTGTGAGGAGAGGAACACAGACAAGCATCACTGCAGATGGCCACATCACTGGATCAAGATAGGAAATTATAAGGGGGGTGAGAGGGTGATAAAACTACTGAGCGAGCCAACAGGTGTGCCCCCATAGCAGATGGCTTACCATTGGGGCACACAAAGAAGAGGAGGAGCCAAGAGCGCCTGCGGGGGACCACAGAAGAGGAGGTTTGTGGCCACTATGTGGCCAGGTAAATATAACATGTTATTTATTTATTTTTTAATGTTTACTTTACCAACGCTGTGACTTTATATGCATAAATAATCAAGTAAAGGTACCCCTTTGACACCATATTTTGTTTTAATGCCTATATTTACTTGAAGATTTCTGTACTACTCGGGACATATACAGTATTTAACCAAAGTAAAACATGGTCACATGGAGTAAAAAGTTGCTGACATATAATAATGCCAATAATAGCTACAGAAGGGGAAATGCAGAATGACATACAGAGTATGCCCATGGTACTTTGTTGACATTTTTTGGTCGTATCTCATACACCCAGGGACCTCAACTGGTTAGTTAATGGGTTTTTTTATATAGTTATTTTCTAACTATCAATGTGAATGTGATCAGTTTATATGCAGTATATGTACTGTACATGGGGGCAACCATATTTTCTCATTATATAGGCAAGACTTCTTCCCGGGTAGTGCTGAGTACAACACAGTGATTATTATTATTATTGCTCCTCTCTCTCAGCAATGACTATGAGTCAAGTGTAACTGTCTGAAAAGAGCAGACAGAGACATTATAAGGCAGAGACATTATTTCAACAGTGTGAGATGCTCATAACATTTAAAAAATGCAGCCAATCGATAAATGTAAAACTTTTAAGTCTTCGTTTCACTATTTTGTAGCAGTAGCCAACGTACCACTGATAGACCTGCCAGAGGGAGGGGTTCTGAACACGCCACAGTTTCTTCACCACATGCCCGGAGACAGTTGTGGTAAACATTTTGACAATGTTAGAGAACTCTCCAGAATTCTCCGGTACAAGGACTTTCTGCAAAGCAAAAATGAGGATGCTTTTAATGTATTGCAAACATACTTTACAGAAGTTACAGAAGTGTACCTGTCATTGGTAGACAGTGTCAAACATTTTGTACCACTATCTGACATCACTGTAGCATGATAATGTGGTTACACAGTATTATCTGCAAAATGTTACATACAAATAGTGTGTCTTTATTAAATGAGTTGTAGAATTTTTTTTCTGTCATACCTGATACCCGATCTCTGGCAAGGACTTCATGCACCAAAGCGGTGGGTAATTTACCGTCTTGAGAAGGGGGTTCTGTATTAAATTGTCTGCAGCAGATTTGGTGCTACAATATAAAAACCAAAGAAAAAAATGACCTATTGGTTATTCAACAATGATAACTACTCTATCATCTCAGCACTGGTGATGAACAAAATTTAGTTTTACCAAATTTTTTAAATTTCCAAAATCGAAAGGAAGATCATTTTTCATGTTTATGCTTCTTGCTTTATGCTAGGAAAGCTATTATCACCCCAATGGAATGGGAAACACACATACACTCTCCTGCAGTGCAATGTCTCTTTCTCAAGGTGCTATTTTAACACCATTTCAAACTTATTGGCTGAAAAAAATGTATTAACTAAAAGTAAATAAAAACTATACCTAACACTTGAACATGCATTACGAGCTCCCCATGCCATCAGGTGACAGAATGTCTATTGGCCCTTCAAAGGGCCAAGAGTGACCATTAAAAATGTTTCTGTTAAAAATTCCAGTAAGAAAATTTTGATCTCTGGAAATGTGAATTTCAACACCTCTTAGTACACACAGTCAGTGTGATTTTTCTGGTCCTTTTACCTTCCTTTCAACATCTTGACTTTCTCAAAATCCAGGAACTTTGGTCTGCGGCGAACTTCCTTCTCAGTCTGATAATAAACATTCCTTTGCTTCATCTCTGGAAGTAAAAAATAAGAAACTTCTAAGCTCAAGTACGATTAGGTAATGAGCAGAAATGGTGAATGTTTGGAGGCTGATAGGGGAAGCTTTGCTGAAGCTGGGAAACACATCAGTAGTGAGTGCACTATGAAGAGGAATAGGAAGAGGAATACTGTGGCACATTGACCTTGATACACCAAAATTGCATATTCCAAAAGTTTGCACATTTAAAAAAATTGCTAAACCTTAATTAAAGAAAGTTTGTACATGGAATAGTATGACATAAAGTCATGCATGTTCCTCTGATGAATATTTGCCCATGCAGGGGTAAGGGGAAATGGGGACACATGTTCTGGTAATAAATGTCTTAATAGGGATAACCCCTCACTTTGGAGAGATCTCCTTTACTTTTGTTGTGTCTCTGTATCAGGAAGTGAAGGTAGATCTCCCCCTTCAGTAACACAGACCAAAAAAAAACTGACAGGGTTTTTAAAGATAAAAACATTTTAACACGCAGGAATTTGCCAGCATATTTTTCTGCACATTCTTTTTTCACAACCTCAAATTCACCTATAATGTCTTCATCGTGCTGAAAGTTTGCTGAAAAAAGTTAGCATGCGAAAACAGGTCAAAAAAGGCCTGGAATTAAAACAACTATACTCATTTTCTTGGTCTACATCAATGGACCTGTGAATATAAATGGCTCTATTAATCTATAGCTATGAGATTTTATTTCAGCAGTCTGTGGGTGACCACACAATTTACTCTTCAATGTCCCTAAGATATTATTTTCTGTTCAACACATGGGTACATTGTTGTTGCTCTGGTCTAATGAAGTTGGTGCTCACCTTGACAGTTGATGATGTAATTCTGGCCTCCAGCAGTGAATTTAATGATCCCGGCCGGGTCAGAGAGGTATATGGTCTCCAGGTCCGATGAGCAAATGGAGGAACTCACTTTCTTTATGTTCTAGAACAACAGGCCATCAAGGGTTTCATTATCTTTTATTGCATGACCTCAAATTCAGTGTAACATAGAAGTATTTATTTTGTAAGGTGAGCTAGAAGTGACATAAGATAATTCAGCTGCAACTAATTAAACATTGGCTGAAAAATGATACTGCAATATTGGTGGGTTCTGAAGAGTCAGGTCACTCAGCAACTTCTTACGTTGAACAGGGACTCTGGTGTCCAAATCTTTCTACTGTAGTTTTTCGTCTCTGGTCCCTACAGCCTCTGGTATCTCAGAAACCTTTGCCACAATTCCAAGTACCGTATATACTCGAGTATAAGTCGTTCCGAGTATAAGTCGAGGCCCTAATTTACCACAAAAAATGGGAAAAACGTATTGACCCGAGTATAAGACGAGGGTGAGAAATGCACAGCTACTGTAAGTGGAAAAGAGGGTCAACAATGCCCATTTGCAGCATCACTGTGCCCATTTGCATGCCTCACTGTGCCCATTTGCAGCCAAAGGGTCCCCTGAACTTCAAACTTTGTAGTTAAGGGTTCCTAGATGCCCCCTAGCTGCAGCCAAAATTTGGGGTCTCTGAACCCAAAGGGTCCCGAAATGACATTGCTGCAGATGGACACAGTTGACCGAATTTGGGGCCCGTATCTCGGGGCCACTTAGTGCTAAGAACCCCAAATTTGGTGTGCAAACCCAGTAGAACTAGCACCATAAAATTTCCAAAGCTTGGGTTTCTATATCACTAAGTGGCCCCGAGATACAGGGCCCCAAAAATCAGTTCAGAAAATGTCAAGCACTTTTCTGCAGCAGAGAATGACATTTTCCGAACCGATTTTGGGGCCCCGTATCCCGGGGCCACTTAGTGCTAGGAACTTTAGCTTTGGATATGTTGTGGTACCAGTTCCACTGGGTTTGCAAACCAAATTTGGGGTTCCTATCACCAAGTGGCCCTGAGATACGGGGCCCCAAAGTTGGTTCGGAAAATGAAATTTTTTGCTGCAGAAAAGTGCTTGACTCGAGTATAAGTCGAGGGGGGCACTTTCAGCACAAAAAAATGTGCTGAAAAACTCGACTTATACTCGAGTATATACGGTATATGAAAAGTTGAGTAGGGAGGGGAGCCCCTCATAATATGCATAGAAGATGTGGGATCTCACCAACACAGTCCCTGAGAGATAGAAGAGACTAGGCAGGTGCAATTCGTTTTGTTCTCGAATTCGTTTAACAAATTTCGACAAATTCGTTAATTCGGGAATATCCGAATTAACGAAAATCCGTTTAACAAATTTTTTCCGAATATTCGTAAATTCTATAAAATTGGACATTCGTATATTCGGGCATTCGTACATTCGTACATTCGCAATTTATAAATGTACATTCGTAAATTAGTGAATTCGTAAATTTGTAAATTCGAAAATTCGGAAATCTGAAATAATAGTTAACTAATAATAACTTAACTATTAGTAATTACTAGTAACTTTTAAATTATAGGTATTGTAATTTCCTTTCAAATTTGGCTGTTAGTGAACGTAACACATACAAATTTATCCGAAGTTATGAATGATCCGAAAAAACGGAATGGAACGTAATAAATTAATAATAATAAATAACAATAATAATAATAACAACGTTTTATTATTATTATTTATTATTAATTTGTTCCGTTCCATTTGTTTACATGCAGCATTAATTTTGGATAATTCGTAACTTCGGATAAATTCGTATTTGTTACGTTCACTGACAGTCAAATTTGAAAGGAAATTACAATACCTATAATTTAATAGTTAGATACTATTTCAGATTTTTGAATTTTCGGGTTTTTGGATTTTCAAACTTCGAATTTACAAATTTCCGGATTTTCTAATTTACAAATGTACGATTTTACGAATGTACAAATTTACGAATGTACGAACTTACAAATGTAAAAATGTACGAATGTACGAATGAACGAATGTACGAATGAACGAATGTTCGAATTTACGAATGTACGAATGAACGCATTTACGAATCGCGATCATAACGAATGACCCGAAAAATGAAAAAAAATAAACTAATGAAAGGAAAGTGAACAAATTTTTTGGCTGTGCACATGTCTAGAAGAGACTGTCAAGGAATGCAGCATGCCAGAACCAACCTTTATCTGAAATATCAGTTTTGTTTGAACTGAACCTTTATATCTAATAATACAATTTATTCTGGAGACTTTACTTACCATTTGGCCATACTTGGTCCAGGTGCCTAACTCATCCTTCCAGTACCAAATCCACTCAGTGGTTAGTACGTACTCAGAGGGCTTTGTGACAGATGATGGGGTGGTGAGTCTGCGGACACGTCTGGTACCTGCTTTCATGGTTTGGAAATCAACTGACTGGTACCTGCAGTACAAGGCAGGAGGTGGAGATACATCATTTCTTTTTTAGGATACCAGCCTGAAATTTCAAGGGCATCATTGTATTGCTACAATTACTACTGCAATGGTTATGGAAAGCGTTAACCCTGTAAAGAGCTATGAATTGAATAATACAGTAGCTGAAACATTAAAGGAAAACTAGAATAGTTTGATGTCAATTTAATGAAATTTTTTTTTAGTTACAACTTTTTAACCCAATGTTGCATGTAATTTTGTTTGTAATTTATATAACTTCTTTATATCAAAATTTAAGGAACAGTATATTGAAAGCTATTTTGGCTACACTTCTCTTATGGATCACACGAGTGCAGTTTGTTCTGCAATCCTGTGACCTAATTCTAGCCAACAGCGGGTCGGCCTACCAGATGTCTGGACCGGCAGCTGGCTCAGCCTCTCAACATGCTGCTGAGAGGCTGAGCCAGCCCCTCTGGCCGACTCCACAGCCCAGCGCTCCATTGAGCATTAAAGGAGCAGAGCAGAGAGCCGGTGACTGAAAGTCACTACTCTCTGCTCAGAGTCAGAGCGGGGAGGGGGAGAACTGAGCAATTAGTGGTGTTTAATTGCTCAGTTCTCGGGGGACAGCTGGTGGGGGACAGCTGCAGCTGGGATCAGTGCTGTTGTAGCGATCTAGGTGAGTATGTTTTTTTTTTGTTTAATATTCCCGTTCCTCACTGTATACAATATAAAATGGTACATCATGTAGTTTTGTACAGTTTCAAAGTAAACTGGCGTATTCTGCAATTTGTTTCTGTTAGGCACCTACCTGAGTACGTTTGGGTCACAATAAAACTTCTCTATATACTCCATATTTGGCAGGTCCTCCCAATCTGTTCTATTGAACTCCTGCCAGCGGTACGGTAGGTAGTAGTGCATTTTGGGGCAACAACCTGTCAGTCAAGAAAAACGCTGTTATGTTTGGTGCAATAATATTCTCAAATATCATCTTTTTAGACACAGTTCACTTTGTGCACCTACCTACCTTGTGCACCTACATTTCTATTTTTTTAGTTATGTCTCTGAATTGACTAAGGAGTTTAAAATAAATCTTATCAGAATTTGGTGCACATTTACCTCCAAGCCTGCAGAACTTCCAAATATTAGACAGGCAAATTTCTGGGGTTATGTCCACCGATGCTAAAATGAAAGGGAACAGAAAAAAAAAATCATGTGCAGAACTTGTGGTTTTATTTCTTTAACGAAAGTATTAAGATGACTGGTATTAACTTATAGTAGGTTTAGTTATGACAAGTTTTGTACCTCATTTAGAATAATTGTATCTAAGGATAACTTTGGAGCTGAGATCTGACAGTTAATTGCCCTGTTAATTTCCTGACCTTGTGCTGGTGACATAAGCTGTACCCCAATGCCTGAATGTGCATAACAATTGCAGATAATAGAATTCCAGTTACTGTATTAATGTAAAGCCCAAATCTGGCCAAAGTTAGTTTTGAACAAAGCAGAAAATGGTTAGAGCCTGTGTAAGGATGTATTGCTTTCTGTGCCCCTATTAGGATGACTTACCCATCAGTTATGTACTGATATATTTTTATCCCCAAAAAAATAAAAATGCCTGGTATTAGGCTTAACAGTTGGACATTGTTATTTCATTCTGTCATGGCAAAAGTCTTCAAAGTCATACAGTCCACACTCTTCTCTATCTCCTCATCATGCTGCTGATTCTGAAGGACTGTTTTGTAACCAGTTGGCCCGGTTTTCTCATTAAATATGAGGATCTGATCCATCATGGGATCTCACACCTTTAACCCTGAAAGTATCTCTGATGTGATTGTCCTCTACCACACAATCATGGAAGCGGCCCTTCATCCATCATTAAAGCAAGACTAAACCCAATGATTTAACGGTTTTCCAAAACAGTTACATTCAAGGCATGCCATGAATGATAACTGTCAGTGGCTTTATGCCCTCAACCGAACTGTGAAGCAATCAAATGGTTGGTATCATAACTGATCATATATGCAGTGACAATTACAGAACAAACAGAGGCTACAATAGCAGCTTCCGTGGCTGTAAGGCTGGCCATACATGATTTGCTTTTTTCATTCAATAAGCAGGTTAAATGAAAAATAATGAACTGATTCCCCCCATCCACAAATTTGATGTGGATTGGGGAATCACTGCCACTATGCTATTGTATTCTGCCTGGCGGGGAGCCTTCCACACCGCCAGAACACTATGATCAGTGTTGCTGGCTACAGTTGGCGGCACTGATAATTAGGAAATAACCCAACAGGCTAGTTGTACACAAGTCGATCAATAGATCGATTTGTGTATAAGCACCTAACCCATACATGGACTGAACTTCGTCCAGTCCCTGCTGAACCAACTGAATTTTGGTCCATGCATGGCCATCTTAAAGGAGAGGAAGGTTTAGTTCTGCTTTAACTGCCACTTACCACTTATCACAATGTGAGGTAGGGATAGAAATTACTCAACTGTTAGTGGCCTCCTCATATATAGGTCTTGCTGTGATCGGTTGTTGGGCAGAGTGCTGCAAGTCTTTGCTGTTGCATGTTTAGGAAGGGTTTAAAAGTGTATTCCCAGCTGAAACTTTTTTTTCTAGATTTGAATAGAGTGAAAAAAGCTAGAACCCCCTGTTGGGTTTATATATATCTTTCCATATATATTTTAAATAGATCCAATGAGGTTAATTTACTAAAACTGGAGAGTACAAAATCTGGTGCAGCTCTTCATAGAAACCAATCAGCTTTCAGGTTTTTGTTTTGTCAAAGCTTAATTGAACAAGCTGAAGTTAAAAGCTGATTGGTTACAATGCACAGCTGCACCAGATTTTGACCTCTCCAGTTTTAGTAAATCAACCCCAATACATTACTGAAAGCTACTGTACCCACCTTTTAGCCTTAGGCCCCATTCACACCTCAGCGTTTTGTAGCTTGAAGCCTGATGCTCCAAAACGCTGGAAGAGAAAAAATCAATTATTCTCTATGGCTTCAGGCGACACTCCATGTTTTTTTTTTTGCTTTTTTTTTTTTTTGTAGCTCAATTCTGGCAGATTTGGGCATTTTTCTGCTTTTTACATTGGTGACCTTTTGACCTTTTTGATACTAAATTGTGGCAAAAACACAGCAAAATCACTGTAAAACCGTGTGAATGTCTGCCTGAAAACGAAATGCTCAGGTGTGAATGTAGCCTCAATGCTGGTTTTAAAAAATATATATTCTTAATTCGTGGCTGTGATTTTGATGCAATTTTGATGCAATTTCAGGGAATGCCTGTGAAAACTTGAGGTCTATGGACCTCAACTCGCATCAAAGTCGGACCAAAGTAGTACAGGGACTACTTTGAAGTAGCACAGAAATGAATGGTAGTCACTGGAAATCATGGGGTATGACTTGTCATGCAACTTTGCAGTCCCAAGTCGCAGAACAGGTCACACAAGTGTGAAAGGGGACTAAGGGAGGGTTATAATTATATATGAAAATCAAAAAAAGACTGCGCTAAAACTAGAACACATATTAAACAACATATATGATTATGTGAATATTATGAAATTCAATCAATCAAGTAATCGGAAATAAATATGCTTAAGTATAGACCATATAGTAGGAATATATGGAAAATGTAGTGAACCAGAAATAACACAAAATTACAATATTGGAATTGTATGTGTCAAATGGCAAAAGTATATCCAAAGGTGTGGTAGAAATGTTCAAAGGAAATAAGTCCTTGGAGCCAAAGCAGATGGAATAGGTGATCAAATGGTTAAACACTCAACACCCAGTGAGAAATCCTCCACCTTAATAGATATAGCTTACCAGAGGTAAGCTAGATAACAGCTTATCAATGGATATCCACACAGGGGACACAACTCCTTGGATCTCCTCACAAGGAAGGGGTGGGCAGGAACTTTCTTGCAGCGAACCTCAGACAGCATGCCAGGGGAACCTTCCATAAAATTGCATTCCGGCTGGATCTCCAATCTGCTCAGGTCCCCTCTCTCTGATAAAATCAGATCTCATTTTATCAGAGAGAGGGGACCTGAGCAGATTGGAGATCCAGCCGGAATGCAATTTTATGGAAGGTTCCCCTGGCATGCTGTCTGAGGTTCGCTGCAAGAAAGTTCCTGCCCACCCCTTCCTTGTGAGGAGATCCAAGGAGTTGTGTCCCGTGTGGATATCCATTGATAAGCTGTTATCTAGCTTACCTCTGGTAAGCATATATCTATTAAGGTGGAGGATTTCTCACTGGGTGTTGAGTGTTTAACCGTTTGATCACCTATTCCATCTGCTTTGGCTCCAAGGACTTATTTCCTTTGAACATTTCTACCACACCTTTGGATATACTTTTGCCATTTGACACATACAATTCCAATATTGTAATTTTGTGTTATTTCTGGTTCACTACATTTTCCATATATTCCTACTATATGGTCTATACTTAAGCATATTTATTTCCGATTTCTTGATTGATTGAATTTCATAATATTCACATAATCATATATGTTGTTTAATATGTGTTCTAGTTTTAGCGCAGTCTTTTTTTGATTTTCCTTTGTATATATGTGTGCACGCCTCACTTTAGGACTGCAGCTTGCAATATTCTACTAATTATTAGTAGCACACCTTTTTATGGTAGCGCGGTATTTTTTGTGGTTTATTTTATAATTATATATATTTTTGAAAAATAGGGATATGGTTTAGTGCCACTTTATTGTAGCCAGGGCTAAAAGAGCCACTGTCACTTCAGGGCAAAGTTACAGTGTCTGCCGATAGGCCACAACGCAGACTGATAAACAGAGGAAAAAATCTTCCTGAGGTCACCATACATTTTCTCCATAGCACCATCTCCATTAAGTGTCCAGTTTTACATTAAAGTGGTTGTATACCCCAGACATGAAATCTGAACAAAGCATATATTTTTATAACATTTACTTCCTTCTCTCCAAAGCACTATGTGTAATTTATCTGTGCTGTCTAGTTCCTCTGTAATCATCATGAGTCAAAGGGTGACAGGGTAGGGAGCTCCAGTACACAGAGTGTGATTGACAGCCTCAGCTCTGTAAATGTGTGCTGGTTAGTGTTGCCAACCGCCCGTAGCTTTACGGGCAGCCCGTAAATTCAAGCCCATTTTCGGGGTGTCCGTAAATGTCTGTTACGGGCAACGGTGCCCGTAAAAAAGATGGCCGCGAGCCGACCATTCAACTGCGCATGCGCACTCTGAAGCCCGGGCTTCAGGCTCGGGAAAGCTCGTACACACTCGGCCGGGTGGCGCATGCGCAGTAATGCAATGACGCCGACTGGCGCCATTCTTAAAAGGAAAGTAGTGGCTGCGGCACTCGTTCTCTGCGTGGGGGGCCTCCAAGTGTGTAGGGCTTCAGGACGAGGCAGGCGGCTTACACAAGACATGCCTCATTCCAGCCTCTGTCCACCTCCTGTGTCATGTCTGCAGCCTCTGTCTACCTCCTGTGTCATGTCTGCAGCCTCTGTCCACCTCCTGTGTCATGTCTGCAGCCTCTGTCCACCTCCTGTGTCATGTCCGCAGCCACTGTCCACCTTCTGTGTCAGTCTGGAGAAGAGTCAAGAGTGGGAACACCGCCGGGATGGATAGGATAAAACCCAGAGCCGCCAACCTGGAGCTGTCTGACTGAGTCCTGCACGATGCACCTGAGAGGAGGTCAGTGACAGCGCTGCAAGGCCAGTCTGAGTGGGGAACGGGTTGCTGATGTAAGGTAAAAGTGAATACAATATTGTAAGGGGGCACTGATACAATGGTTCCCCCCTATATTAGTAACCCCCTCCCCCCTTACCTTAGTGTATTCACTCTGCGAAAGGTGGTCTCTAGTCACCAGAGTGCCCCCACATCGGAATTCCTGCCATTCCCCTTTATATAAGAGTCTGC
The DNA here is from genome assembly GCA_037952925.1 of Lithobates clamitans. NCBI lineage: Eukaryota > Metazoa > Chordata > Amphibia > Anura > Ranidae > Lithobates > Lithobates clamitans. Next base: position 2,838,656 of record JBBGZY010001263.1, read on the forward strand.
AGTATTCCCTCCTTTCAGTGCAAGGGCAATGCTGCAGACTCTGATGTAAAGGGAATGCAGTGGACTCTGATATAAGGTGGTCTCTGGTCAACAGAGCCCCCCTCAAACCGTGATCTGCAACATTCCCCCTTTACATAAGAGTTCCCTTTCACTGTAAGGGGGGATCCTGCAGACTCTGATGTAAGGGGGGACTCTGGGCTGGCTGGGTTATAGTAACCTGACTTTCATGGAAATGGAGAAATATGTTTTTTGATTTTTGTTTAGCTTAAACACATTGCTAATCACACTAGCTATATGTTTATAATTTAAACATCAATATTTGCACTGTTTAGCACTGAAAAGGGGCATTTTAGGTACTTTTTAGCAGCGCCAGTAAAAAATGTGGCTCTGTCAGTAAATTTCATGGTTTTTTTGCCAGTAAAAAATTGGTGCTGTTTGTAAAGTTTGGCGTCCTGCCAGTAAATTTCACTTTGGGGGTTGGCAACACTGGTGCTGGTGGTGTGTCTTCCACTCAGCTCTCATTGCTCTTGTACAGTGTATGATTGCAGCTCCTCGCCCCCTGCTTTGTAAGGCTGTGAAAAATCTTTTTCATCTCTGAGGTTTTCAAAGACATACAGGACAAATTGTTGCAAATTAACAGGTACAACTTATGTAGGAGGATTTGTTTAATCTCTGTGTATCACTTTGAGGCCAGTCACTTCACTGGGCAAGGGTTTACAACCACTTTAAAAATGCCAACTGCTTTTTTATAATTACCAGTCCCCTCTACTTACCTTTCCTAGGTACTGGCAAAGGGAAAGTGGTGGCTGATAGAGGTTGAGAAGCTGTAGAGTTGGTAGACTTTGGTGGCAGGTTAAAAGCTTTATTTTCACTACTAATTATGGTATATTGGTTGCCACTTGGTAGATTAGATTTTGTCATTGGTTCTACACTGGCATGCGGTTTGTTGGAAGGTGCATCAGTTCTGAAAGAGCCACTAGATGAACTAGAAGGATTTGATGGACTTGAAAGTGAATTACGCTGAACAGTAACTGTAGAACTAACTGGTTTTGGTCGAGCAGTATATGAATCTTCTCTAGTTGGTGATGTTTGTAGTGTTGGTGAAGATGTTTGGAAAACTTTACTTGGGCCGGTCACTGAAGAGCTTGTCATTTTACCAAATTCTATAATCTGTTTTTGGTCAGGAATAGATGAACTTTTTGTTGACAAATTCTCTGTTATATTGGAAGTTGCTGAAGTTTTTGGTGAAGCATTATAAGTACTAATACTTGTTTCGGTCTTAGGGGAAGCCCTCATAGGGGAGGTTACCAATTTTGTTGAAGGTGTTGCTTGAACCTTGGATGCTCCTGCCTCTGGAGGATTCAGTGATCTACCAGATACACTAACTTGTTTTGGTTGAGCAGCATATGAAGTTTCTCCAGTAGAATACAATGATGTTTTTGATATTGAAGAATGTCCTGGAGAAATATTACCTGGTCCAGGCAATAAAGAACTCGCCATCCCACCAAGTTCCATACATTTTTGGTAAGGGATAAATGAACTTTTTACAGAAGAGTTCCCTGTCACGTTGGAAGCTGCTGAAAGTGTTGGTGAAACATTATCTGTACTAAGTCTAGTTTCAGCCCTAGGTAAAGTCCCCATAGGTGAGGTTACTGGTGCTGTTGAAGGTGTTGATGGAACCTTGGATCTTCCTGCCTCTGGAGGGTTCAATGGTCTGCCAGATACACTAACTTGTTTTGGTTGAGCAGCATATGAAATTTCTCCAGTAGAATACAATGATGTTTTTGATATTGATAAATATCGTGGAGAAGTATTGCCTGGTACAGGCAGTAAAGGACTTGTCATCTTACCAAGTTCCATATTACAATTTTGGTCAGGGATTATTGAACTTTTTACAGAAGAGTTCTCTGTTACGTTGGAAGCTGCTGAAAATTTTGGTGAAACATTATCTGTACTAAGTGCTGTTTCAGCCTTAAGTGAAGCCCCCATAGGTAAGGTTGCAAGTGTTGTTGAAGGTGTTCCTGGAACCTTGGATGGTCCTGCCACTGATTTACCAGATTTACTGTCTACCAGTTTTGGCTGAGGTGTTATTTGAGCGGTTGTTGGGCATGTCTTTTTACTAATTGGCCTAGATTGCCTTGTGGTATGGCAAGGTTTTTTTATGTTGTCATCGCTCTTTTCTGAATGTGTGCCATGATCACTATCACTGGAGCTGTCATTATCTTCATCTCCAGAAAATTGACCATTACTGCACTGAGAGGATGGGCGACTGGTAGATCGAAACGGTAAGCCGGGTCCTAAAGTAAGTGGAAAAAACATACACATTTTAAAAATAATGGGGACAGACGTGGTTTTACATCTACAAAGAAATAGTAAGGCCTCATGCACACTGGATGTTTTGCTAACTCTCCTAGATGCCTCTCCTCCTGTCAGAGGTGTTTTTGGCATGCTTGACGCTTGAAAACATGTGTAACATATTTAGCAACAATTAGTTGTGTCAAGCGCTTGGGCATTGATTTAATTGGCCTGGAATAATAATTTACTCTGGCAATTGAAATTAAGTAAAGCTCAAGCGTTAAACACGCCTAGCATTAACACATGTTTAGACACATGTACATGCGTTTAGGCACATCAAACATTTTTTCTGCCAAAACGCCACTGCTCCTGGACGCACTGGCAGTGGGGTTTTTTCTGCCTCTAAAAATCTCTGCCTATAAACTCCTCTAAAAGCCTATGTGTGAATGGACACATAGGCTAACGTACAGGGGTGTTTATAGGCAGAATAAAATGCCAGATGCTATTAAAAGCAGTAGAAAAAACGTCCAGTGTGCATGAGGCCTAAAATACATGCAGTTATTGCTAAACTCTTGTTTATATTGGGTCATAGAATTGATCTAAATTCATATAGTGTAATTTATACAGAAAAATTTAGAATGCTTAGTCAGTCATTTGTAAGTAGCCCCGTTGTGGGGGTCTAATAAAATACACTGTCTTACTGCACTTAGAGACACTTCTCTGCTTTTGTTTTTGACTTGGTCAGTCATTTGGTCTCTGGCTTACTAATGTTCTTTGATATTTCATATCTTGTTGAAAACTGAAAGTTGAAAATTAACAACTAAATGTTAAAGGTAAATGTAAGGAAAGATTTTCATGCCATGTGAATATGCACAGACTTACACATGGCAGTGGAAATTATGCAATCATTTTTTGTTTGTCCAGATAAGGTTTTGGTATCCTTTTAGAAAGTTATATAAACTTGTAAGCAAGTTCTTCTAAGGCTCCATTCACACTAGCGCGTTTTTTGATGCATTTTGCAGAAATGCACGGGAATTTTTTAACATGGGTTCCTATGGAACATGTTCACATCAATGCCTTTTTGTATCTCTGCATTTTTGGAAAGGGTCAGGGACTTTTTTTCATGCAAAATGCAGCGTTTTGCATGTAATAGAATTCAATGGACAAGCATCAAAAACGCAAGTGCACCGTTTTTGCAGCGTTTTTGATGCGTTTTTGATGCGTTTTTGCCGTTTTTATTTTTTTATTTTTTGTTAAGACTGTAAAAAAACAGTAAAAAAAAAAAAAAAAAAAAACGCAAAATGCAAATCGCGGCAAAATCGCTGCAAAAACGCCGCAAAAACGCTGCTCAAAAACGTGTCAAGCATGAAAAAAAAACCTCCAAAAACGCTCAAAAGCAACATGCATAGGTGTGAATCGAGCCTAATGCTGGCCATACACTATACGAAAAATCGGCCGAAAAATCGTTCGTATAGACACTTCGTTCGTTTTTCGGCAAGTTAATGGGCACAAATCGATAATCGTTTGTGACGTTTTTGTGGGAAAAAAACGAACGGGAAGTTTGGAAAATTTCTGCCGAATGTACGATAAATTGCAAGGTTAATGTGTTTCCCGTCCGAACTGTCTGCACTAGGTATATGTAAAAAAACGAACAAAAAATAATTTATTCATGTCCACTGAACAATTTATCGGTCATTATATGATGGCACGATCGTTTGCGGTCACGGTCGAACGTTCGTTTTTCGAAAATGGGTTCGGCCGATTTTCTGTATAGTGTATGGCCAGCATTAGGCTCGATTCACACCTATGCATGTTGCTTTTGAGCGTTTTTGGAGGTTATTTTTTCATGCTTGCCACGTTTTTGAGCAGCGTTTTTGCCGCGATTTTGCAGCGATTTGCGTTTTGCGTGTTTTTTTTTTTACAGTTTTTTTTTTACAGTTTTTTTTTACAGTCTTAAAAAAAATAAAATAAAAAAATAAAAAATAAAAAAAAACGGCAAAAACGCATCAAAAACGCACCAAAAACGCTGCAAAAACGGTGCACTTGCGTTTTTGATGCTTGTCCATTGAATTCTATTAGGCTCCATTCACACTAGCGCGTTTTTTGATGCATTTTGCAGAAATGCACAGGAATTTTTTAACATGGGTTCCTATGGAACATGTTCACATCAATGCTTTTTTGTTTCTCTGCATTTTTGGAAAGGGTCAGGGACTTTTTTTCATGCAAAATGCAGCGTTTTGCATGTAATAGAATTCAATGGACAAGCATCAAAAACGCAAGTGCACCGTTTTTGCAGCGTTTTTGATGCGTTTTTGCCGTTTTTTTGTTTTGTTTTTTTTTTAATTTTTTTTTTTTTTTTTTATTTTTTTAGACTGTAAAAAAAAAATGTAAAAAAAAAAAAAAAAACGCAAAACGCAAATCGTGGCAAAAACGCGGCAAAAACGCGGCTCAAAAACGTGGCAAGCATGAAAAAAAACCTCCAAAAACGCTCAAAAGCAACATGCATAGGTGTGAATCGAGCCTAACATGCAAAACGCTGCATTTTGCATGAAAAAAAGTCCCTGACCCTTTCCAAAAATGCAGAGAAACAAAAAGGCATTGATGTGAACATGTTCCATAGGAACCCATGTTAAAAAATTCCCGTGCATTTCTGCAAAATGCAAAATGCATCAAAAAACGCGCTAGTGTGAATGGAGCCTTAGGCTGGATTCACACCTATGCATTTTTAGTGCTTTTTGCATTTTGCAGATTTGCACTACAGATCCTGTTCCATAGGAAACCATGCTAGATGGACTGTAGTGCAAATCTGCAAAATGCAAAAAGCACTAAAACTGCATAGGTGTGAATCCACCCTAAGAGGTTCTGTGCATTAAAAGTATTTATTCTACTATGTTCATGTTCTGGGGTTAATCAGGTCAACTGTGTTTATGTATGAAAGCTATTTGCTACAATGTAAGTTTATTGGCCTGCTGAGCTGGTGGTTCCTGAGAAGGAAGGGTTACCACTTGTGCTACCTTAAGCTAGACCATGTTATGAATTATTGCTACCTCTTGTGGAATTACTGCCTATTATGGACTCTTACTTTGAACCCATAGCAATGACTACAATTATGGAATGGGATGTCAAGGTTTGAACTATACTAAGGCAGGTCACATGACATGCAGGGTTCTCTTTCTCTTTTTTTTCAGTTGTGGGGGCCCTTAGTGATGGAGAGAGAGCCGCTGATGTGATGACATCAGTGCCAACCTTTCCAACATTACACTATGCAGTATGCTGTGGTGTTCTCCCTGCAAGGGGGTTGGAATCACTACAAATAGTAGTTTTACCATTGGTTGACCATGCACTGTGCTCCCCCTCTCGGGCATTGTGAGTAGTGGTAGTATCAATCTCCAATATCATACTGAGTGGATGAATATACATTCTTTCCTGTTCGTGGCTTTGACCATGTATCCATGTTTTCATGTATTGTATTTATGAAACCTTTTTAAAAAAATTTAAGATATTTTCTATACTAATAAAATACTTTTTCTATATTATTTCAGTGTTTTGTACATTCCTCAGAGCCTTTAAAGTCCCATATGTGAGGGGATTTTCTTTCTCCCCGCAAGGGGCTGGTCCATTCTGCTGCATTCACAAGATCTTCTTGGTCTTCCAGAATGAATGACGCTGGCCATTCAAAACAAACAGAAGATTGAGGACATCTAGTGGTGGAAAATAATTACTGTGAGGGACAGTGACAAAACAGTTGACTATTGATGTTAGTTTTATTTTCAAACTTTCTAAGGAACCAGAGTAAAGCTAGCCATAGATAGATTGCTTTTCATCTGGTTTAGCAGGGACCAGCCAACTTTTGAGAATGATCGACTTCACACAAACTGACTTGTTGGAAAATAATTGTTCAATCTGCGCTACAGCCAATCAGCTGAGGCACTGATCCATATATTCTGACAGAGGAGTCCCTGCTGACAGAATACAATGACTGTTTGTGTGGATGGAGGAAGCCATTTAGTTGTTTCAATCGCCCCCCTGGCTAATTGAAAAAACTGACCCATGTACTGAATGCCCAACTTTACACTATAAGGCCATTTTCAGACGCAGCAGATTCTGCTCTGATAAGCAGGGGATCAGCTCACAGAAGAGGATAACATTCTTTTTTTTTTTCACACTGGAGGTAGACGGGTGTTAATAAACACAAGTCCATTACACCTGCCTGTCCATAGGGATGCATGGACCATCCGATCAGGTCCAACTGACAAGCTGACAGGCGAATCTGATCAGATCAGTTAAAGAGCAACAACAAAATGATTAGGTTATCACTAGTCTCTCAGTTCACACTTTTATCTCATCTGTATGCAATGATTCGCCTTCCAGGACCCAGCACAATGAAAATGTTGTGTCTGTTCCCTATCCCTTCCAAATACTCAAGCAGTTGAACAGCACAGCTGATAGAAACATTACTTTAATTGCATCATGGGATCAGAGGATTTTTCATATACATAAGAAGAGATAATCCTCAGTGAAAACCTGCACATCAAAGACATGCAAAATTGTGACTTTTCCTATAAATGTCAATTTTGGCTCCACCCCCTTCTGCCTCATAATAGGAGTATTGGCTTTATACTGTAATATAATGACTGTCATCAGGGACCAACAGGGAGTCTTGAGAGGCAGAAGTGGGTGGGGCAAATTCTGTCTCTTTCAGGTAAAAGCTAGAAATAAATTCAGCTGGATTTTTGGTAGTTTCCAATGAAGATGACCTTTGCTTATGTATTTTCCCATTATAGGCTCAGTTTAAACTGCCTAAGTTTGTGACAGGTTTATTTCAAACACTTATTAACAGGATACTGGTACCGTCAAATTTTCTTTCTCTGTTCTTTCCTTCCAACAAGTCCTGGGAGCCATCTTTTTTTCTATGCCTTGGTCTTCCTCTTCCTCTGCCTCTCCCTCTTCCTCTTCCTCTGCCTCTTGCTGGCCGTTGAGCCTTCCTGGCCTCTTCACAATTAGTCTCCTCCTGTAGCTGCTGGAGTCTCTCGTTGTGTTTCAGCACACAGAGCATCTGGAAGTTCTCAACAGTCGTCTGGTTCAGCCAGGCACAGGTGAGTATTATTTTCGATTCCAGAAGATTGTGTGATTTTTTACATAAGCGATATTTGCATGCTCCTCGTGTAAAAAATCTGCACATGTGGAGGAGCGTACAGTCATCTCCTTTGTCACAGCTGCCTGTCTTGTAACTTGAACAATCCTGCAAGAAAAAAGGATTACATTGGAACAAGCAGTGCAATTGCGTTAAATATTGGACAGGTGCCACTCTTCTATTAACAGATCAAAAATACACAACTTAATACAACTCTGTATTCATAAATATGTACTTCAATTTTTTTTATCTGATACAATGTTTTTTTTGTGATATAAGGAAAATTACAACCATAATGTTCCCACTCAGGGGCTATAAGCAGTAGCCACATTGTAGAACTGCATGAAAAACACAAACAGGATGTGCCTAATGCCCCGTACACACGGTCGGACATTGATCGGACATTCCGACAACAAAATCCTCTGATTTTTTCCTACGGATGTTGGCTCAAACTTGTTTTGCCTACACACGGTCGCACAAAGTTGTCGCAATTTCCGATCGCCAAGAACGCGGTGACGTCAAGCACGTATGACGAGACTAGAAAAGGCCGGTTCAGAACCAAGCGCAGCACCCTTTGGGCTCCTTTTGCTAATCTCGTGTTAGTAAAAGTTTGGTGAGAGACGATTCGCGCTTTTTCAGACTCGTGGCTTTCAGATCGTTTTCTGCCGTTCAGTTTGTGCTTGTGGGTTTGTATCTGCTCTTCAGTGCGTGCAAGCAAGTTCCGCGTGACTTTAGTCACTGTATTCTTGTTCGTTCGTTACTGGTTTTCAGGTCGCTCTTCACAGGCCTTGCTGTTCTTCAGTGCGTTCTGTTACTTCGTTCTGAGCAGCCGACCGTTTTCTAGCCATGTTTCGTATGCGTACTCCTCGTAGAGTTCGTGCTGTGCGGGGGCTTGGTGTTGGGGTCCTGACCTTGACACAAGTCCAGTCCATGAACAGGGTGGGGAGAAGTTCATGGACCAAGAATTGGTTGCTTCAGCGTGACCAGTTCTGTCATATGCCTTTGCTCCGTGAGATCCGTGAGAATAATCCTGATGATTTCAGGAACTTTCTCCGGATGACAGACCCCGTATTTCACCGTTTGTTGGCTTCGCTGACCCCCTATATCAGCAGGCAGGATACCTGCATGAGGCAAGCCATCACTCCGGAGCAGAGGTTGGTCGCTACCTTGCGGTATTTGGCCAAAGGGAGAAGCCTGCAGGACCTCAAGTTCTCGACAGGCATCTCCCCCCAGGCTCTGGGGATCATTATCCCAGAGACCTGTTCTGCCATCAGAACATCATATTCACCTCATGTATTCACTTAACAATGTATTTTATCAGCTCCATAGTAGTGCTTTACCCCAAACACCCCCTAAAATGTTTGGAAATGTTATTTTTGATGTAAATTCAGGCAGAGGGCCAGAGGCTTTTTTTTGTGGTGTCCCCAAATTTTTTGGAACCCTCCCTCCCCCAACTGCTAAGTCAGCTGATCCCAATTCTCTATCCTCAATCATCTATCTGCTGACTTTGCCAAACCCATACACACTATACCCATCTCTTTACTGGTCAGATTTATGGATGAATTCCCCAAAGCATGTAGTGCAAGGGCCTGCCTGTATACTTTCCAATGGTACTGTTTAAAGTTCTTGTATCCTATTATGATCTTGATAGGTAATAGCAGAATGTCCAAATGTGCTCAAATGTGTACAGTGAGTATTAATATCTTTGTATTATGACACTTCTTACCTGTCCAGTGGGCTGCCAATAGGGTAACTAAGGAGGGGCTGTTCCAAGTAATACCCTGTATTTAGGCATTCATCTCTCAATGAAGTGAAGAGGGTTACCTGTCCAAGAGTTCCTCCCCCCTCTAATGTTAGAAATGGCCCATGAGAGGGGGGGGTGGTGAATATGATAGGTGTACCTTATACTTTGTTGTTGTTAAATTCCCCTTAATAAATGCTATCTGGAGGTTACCCCAGAATGTTTGTGTCTAATCTGCTTGCCATGTTTCTGTGCAAAAATAGTAATGTTTATTGTTTTTTCCTCAACAGTTTCCTTCCACGCCACAGGAATGGCAGACTGTGGCCTCCCACTTTGCCCAGCGGTGGGACTTTCCTAACTGCGGAGGGGCAATTGATGGGAAACACGTCCACATCGTCCCACCACCCAACTCGGGGTCGTACTATTATAATTACAAGGGGTTTAATAGTATAGTGATGTTGGCGGTGGTGTCGGCTAATTACGAGTTCCTGTATGTGGACGTGGGGAAGAATGGCCGGATGTCCGATGGTGGAGTGATCGCCCAGACGGAGTTCTACAGGCGTCTCCAGAATGGCAGCTTGGACTTGCCACCTCCAGAGGACAATGTTGAAGGTCTCCCATTTGTGTTCGTTGCTGATGAAGCATTTGCGCTGGGGGACCACCTGATGCGGCCATTCCCGATGAGGACCCTCACCCCGGAACAGAGGGTTTTTAATTACCGGCTGGCCAGAGCCCGAAGAGTGGTGGAGAACACATTTGGAATCCTGGCCAGCCGGTTCCGATTATTTATGACACCCATCCATATGGCGGAGTATAAACTGAACCATATAATACTTGCCTGCTGTGTTCTCCATAATTTTCTACGAAAACATTCAGCCAACTATGCTGGCTCAGTTGGGCCTGAGGCCGGAATCCCAAATACTTCAACAATGACGGCACTTGAAAGCGGCCGTCCTGGCTTGCCCTCCCTGAATGCCCGTGATGTCCGGTTACGATACCTGGAGTTCTTTGCGGGTAGGGGGGCTATCAATATGCCAGACAATATGTGACACCTTTTTCAAATAAAAAACAACCAAAAGAAATTCTTGGTGGACATTTACTGCTTGTGTTTGTTTTAGCTGACCCTGACAGAAATGTGTTGAGTGCAGAAAATGTCGTGATTGGGTAACCTTAGAAAAAACAGTGTTGGCTGGTACTTCCTAAATGCAAAAACACATTTCACTACAATTACACTTGCAACTGCACTGAACCTGCACTTGTAGTGCAAAGAGGATTTGCCCTTAGGAAATAACCCCCATTTGTGCATAAAACAACAATTACATCACCCCAAAAGTGTTGTAGTGTTGAGACAATAATCCAAACATTCTTGAGTAAGGCACTTTTTTATACCTGCACAATCACGTGCATTTACCAAAGGTTTTTAAAACAAACCAACATGTTTGTTGTATAAAATGTTTGCAGTAGCATTATGAAAAATCTAAATATCCATTTCAGATAAAACAGGCCTGTGTAAAACCAACAAGAAAGCCAAAAAACTAGAACTTACAAAGTTCACATTAGGAAAAACCTGAAGACTATATCAGACATCAGTATTTAGGAACTGGGTTTGATATAGCGTTCAGATGGGGGGAAATCACCCCTGGAAAAGCCAAATTTGGAAGATGCACAACAATTTCCAAATGTCCACATGTGCTATCTGCCATCAGGGGGGATCAAGGGACGTGTTTGGGGGGAGCAAGCCCTTCCTCAACGCTACTTTATAATTGAGGAAGGGGTTGCCCCCCCAAAACGCGTCCATTGATCTCCCGTGATGGCAGATAGCACATATTGGCACACTGTGTGCATCCTCCAAATTTGGCTTTTATAACTAAACATAGAAAAAAGTTTGGGACCATAAAACAGGTGATTTTGTGGGGTTTAAATTCGCCCCAAAACATCAATGATGTTATTATTTTTTTTAATAACATCAGTGATTTGTTGCTGGATGTTTTGCAATTGGAGATTGCATCCCATGATCTCCCCAATCAGTATCTGGGCACTTTCAGAAGTAAAGCGTTCTGGATCCCTCACATCACGATCACCTAAAAAGAGATAAAGAACAAACAAAAAGGTCTCAAAAATCTGCCACCAGCCATCTCTTACCTGAGCCTGTGGTTGCAGACACTCACCTGTTGTGGTGCCAATCTCCACCACGTCTTCTTCTTCCTCCTGCTCAGCTTCTTGTGTTGGTGGTATTTCCCCTTCTTCCAGAGGGGGGGGGGGGCTCTGGTCTCCTGGGATGAGGAGTGACCTCCGAGTCTTTTCTCCCCTATGTAAAACAAAAATGGTATACTTAGCACACAGATATTTGATGGCAGAACTAAAGAAATAGGAAACATTGCTTGGAAGTGGGGTACAATTGTCTATTTTAGCCGAGTTCCAAGATGTATATTTTTTATTGCCCTTTGTCAAGCTGCAATACTTTACCTGTTTGGTACAAGCTTCACAGATGTAGCCCCCCCTATAGTATACACTGGAGCACCTGTGTGGCCCCCTAATAAAAATGGTGTTCTTGTGTCCCACACTAGTGCTCCAGTGTCCAGATGTGAAAACAGCTGCTCAGTGTCCTCTCCTTACACACAATCTAGTTTGCATTTCATTCTAGTAACAAACCCATCTACACAAACAAATATTTGGCATCCAAGTAGGCCCCCAAAAATGTGTGAAAATGCATATGGCCTAAACAATGGTGTTCTAGAGGCCGAAAGAAAAATGTTTGATACGAACGAATAATGTGCCCATGAACATTAAAGTTGACCTTTGGAAACGTTACAACTAATCAAAGCATATGGAGCAGAACGAACGTAATAAAGACAGAAAGAATAGGAACACAGCACAACTACTTACTTTTTTGCAGCACTCTCCGGATCTTTCGGTACTGCTCTGGCTCTCTCAACTTCAGGTCCAACCACCGCTTCCTGAGCTGATCTTTAGACCTTCGTACCCCGAAATTCCGCTCGAGACTCCTGACCACTTTCGCCATGATTTTGGCCTTTCGGATGTTGGGGTGGGGGTAAGGCCCATATTTTCCGTCATAGTCGGACTTCTTCATGATGTCTACCATCTCCAACATCTCCCCAAACGACATATTTGTGGCCTTAAAACGTCTCCTTCTGGATCGGGACGTGCCTGGATCCGCCCTTTCCTCCTCCTCCTCCTCCTCGTTGCTACAATTAGCCCGCACCTGCTGTATGTCCGCCATCATGCTCTTCCCCCACTGCGCCGAACGAAAAGGGGCGGGGAATACACTAGAAAGAACGTCAGGGGTGGGCGGAGTTACACACATGCGCAGTGTATATAAAGCGTAACACGCGTGCGTATTACGTTTGATCTGTGAGCGGAGGAAGGAGCATTGAACGCGGCGATCGTAAGAACGAAGGTAAGAGACAAACTTGGGCCTATACTGCTTCTATAGATTGAGGCCTATATTGTAACAAGATTAGGAGAGTTTGGTGTGACATTAGGCTTTGTCTTGTGTTGTGTCTTGCAGTGAACATGGATATGGTACTGGAAGATCAGGACTTCATTTCAGTCTTCATTGATATGCTAAGGGAGCTGCCCTGTCTGTGGGAGATTAAACACCCCCATTACAAGAACCAAATAAAGAGGAAGGCAGCACTGGAGCAATTGTGTGAAATTATGAAGCAGGTGATCCCCACGGCAGACATCCTCTATTTAAAGATTTTCATTGGTGGCCTGAGGAGCACATATCTGAGGGAGCGCCAGAAAGTCCTTGATTCGCAGAGATCCGGAGCAGCAGGTGACATCTATGTCCCCAGGATGTTGTACTACGACAGGCTGCACTTTCTGGCAGGCCAGACTAAACCCAGGCCATCCCTCTCCAGTCTTCCTTCCACGCTTCCTTCCCCCCCGGCTGAGACTTCTGACGCCCAACCTGGGCCTTCCAGGCCACATGTGGAGGAGCCCAGATTGAGCCAGGTATAGCATTCCTCTAAATATTTCTGCTTGTCCAATCAATGATGTTAACTAGATGTTAGTTGGGAGTAATAATTTAGGATTGTGATTGATGATGCAAAAACTAAAACCATGTCCCTTTTTCATACACAGGGAAGTCTCAGCCAGGAGGTGGCTGATCTGCAGGTCCCTCCACCCCCCTGGAAAGAGAAAGTGGCAGCAGGAGGAGTAGCCTAGAGGAGGCGGCTATCAGATTTTTTTGTAGGGCTACAGAGGTCCTGGGAGCACCACACACCAGGCAGGAGAACCTTGCGGCATTCATTGCCTATAAAATGCAGAGGATGGAGGAGGGCCAAAAAGCCATGTGTGAGGCCCTCATATCAGAGGCTCTGGCGAAAGGTGTGAGGGGCCAACTTACACCTCACACACAGCTTTGGGATGGTCCTCCTCCTCCTCCTGCAGGTCCTACTCCTCCTCCAGGTCCTACTCCTCCTCCTGCCACATCTCCTACTGCACAGCTACAGCCCGGAAGGAAGTGTGAAAGGAAGACCAGAGAGTGAGGACCCTGGATCCAGTCTGGTCGGCCAAAAGATGCAGCCTCTTGTGGTACCACAGCCTGGGGACACTGATGTCATCTGCTGCTATCCAAGTCTCTGTGAATCCCGGACCAGACTGCCCTCCCTTATATATGGACTCCTCAGGCCACCAATTTTGAGGTTTAAGAATTGATGTCTGCCGTGGGGGTCCAAGGCTTCACTAATTTCTCCTGTTGATCCAGTGTTGCCTTCCTCCTTGTTTGGTTCTGATACCTTAATAAAGGATTTTTGTTTGGAATTATACTCTCCTATGTGTTTTACTTAAAAAATGACAGTTTGTTTGTGAGGATTCAGGTACATTTCTAATATACAATGTGAAATGAACAAGGGACACCAACAACAAAAAATCTCATGGAGATTAAATAATAAAAGATATCAATGGTGTTGGGGTAACTTGACACACAAAACACACACAAAAATATTCTGGAGTAAAAATAAAAATAACATTGAACAAAGATCAGCCTTGGAAAAAATCCAAACATTAACGAAAAAAAAAGGCTAAAAAAAAAAAAAAATATATAAAACTGTCAGATGTGACAACTAATAACAATATTGAGGGGATCCCACTAAAAAAACACAAATCAAACTTTGTGAGAAGTGTGTGTGAATATGAGCAGCAAAACGACTTAATTCTTGTCACATTATAAAGAAGAAGAGAGTGCGCTGTATTAAACCATTTTTTACATTGCAGCGTGACGAAAGTGCTTTATCCATTACGAACGCTAAGTTTACCAGAACGAGCTGTCCCGTGTCGGAATTTCTTCTGAGCATGCGTGGGCACTTTGTGCGTCGGAACAGGCCACACACGGTCGGAATTGACGCGATCGGATTTTGTTGTCGGAAAATTTTATCTCCTGCTGTCCAACTTTGTGTGTCGGAAAATCCGATGGAAAATGTCCGATGGCGCCCACACACGGTCGGAATTTCCGACAACATGCTCCGATCGGACATTTTCCATCGGAAAATCCGACCGTGTGTACGGGGCATAAGAGTGTAAACTACGAAACAACAATAACCTTCTGACCTAGGCCGGGGGTCAACACAGGGTGCCTGAGCCCTAGGAAAAAAACACAAGTAAAGGCGCAAAAAACTTAGAACCATTAATAGCCCAATAGCAAAACAGTCTGTTATAAAATACACAGTCTATATTAGTCCATGTAGGTAATCAATAACATATGGAAAATAAAAAGTCCAGAGCACTCAAGGCTGCCATCATATAGGAACAGAAACCAGGTTCCAAAAGCACTGCAAGAGACAAGGAAAGAGGCGCCTCTGAGTGTAGACATTTTTTAAAACTTTAATGATACATAAGGTTATCAACTCACATTTAAGTGGTAAGTAAAGTGGTAAGGAAGTCTGTTTGAAAAAGAAGCGCGACTTGCCATAATATCACAGCGCGCATGCTCACGAAACGCGCCGCATAACGTGTGACGTCATCCTCTGTTGCCATCCTTCCCATTGCGCCTCACGCTTCGCTCTGAGTCTTCTCACTGCAGTCGGCCTTTCTTCTACAGCGGTGGATTCCTATGCAGACAGCGCCTGTGCGTGAAGGACCGAGGAAGCAGGATCGTCATCACCAGGACTCACCCTTGTTGGGACCCACATGCTTATACTTACCACTTAAATGTGAGTTGATAACCTTATGTATCATTAAAGTTTTAAAAAACGTCTACACTCAGAGGCCCCTCTTTCCTTGTGGACTAGTCCACTTAAAAATAGGATGAACAAAACATAAGCAAAGAAGCAAAAAAAAAGAAAAAAGCAGTTTTGGGGACAGGGGAGGGAAAGGAGGAGAGGTCAGGATGATTAGATGAAAAGTGGAAAAAAGGAAATAAGGCAAGAGAGGAAAAAAGGAGAAAAAGGAAATAAGGCAAGAGAGGAAAAAAGGAGAAAAAGTTCTCCCAGGCTGGGAGGTGGAAGAGATTAATTAGGGAGGCCCAAACTGGTCAGGTGCGAGGTTGGAAGAGTGTAAGACCACCATGGGGCCCACACCTTAAAGCATTTGTCAACCCCAAAAAAAAGAAAAAAAAATGAATCCTGCTCATTTAAAGCATTTTATACAGCACAGTGCTTGTGCTGTGTCATTTGGCCCCCTGTAACACCTGAAATACCTGGCCGATCCTGCCAGTTCCTGCCCTCCCCTTTGTAAACTGACCATGGCTTCTTATGGCTGCTGAGCCCTGACACCGTGGTCAGTTTACGTGCCTCGGTCATCCGCAGCCCTCCTGTCCTCCTCCCCTCCCTGCCTGTCTGCCCCTGTGTCAGTGCCAGCCCCCTCCGCTCCTGCTGCTCCCATAGCTTTTTAAAATGCATATAATCCTGCTGGTTCCCTAATGACAGGCGCTCCTGTCTCTGTGTTTAATTAAAAAAATGCCTCGTTTACTGTCTCCTCGCTGTTTCCTACAGAGAGGAGACACGGCCGGTAATGTGTCTCCTCTCTGTAGGAACAGCCTTAGTGGCTGTGAGTAGATGTTTCAGCAATTCTTTTTTGTATTTAATAGACATAGGGGTATCTACTGCACTGTTCTTATGCCAATGCAGAACATGCTGATAGGAGGGGAAAGCAGAGTAGAAAGACAGAAAGATTAGCTCATCAGTCTGCTGCTTCTCCTTTTAACTCCAGTCACAGGCTGGGGCAAAGACAAGACCTATACATTTTGCTGGACTGAAGTAGAGAAAAATCAGATCTCTTGCCCTGCCATTTAGGGCAGTGCTGTGTGGCAGAGCTAAATCCCAAAATGACCATGACCGCAGACTCGATTCCCTGGTAGAAAGGTCCAGCATGCAGATTAAGGATAATCCCAGGCCTCCAGCTAGCAACAGCCAAGGTCTAGCAGGACAATAACTCAGTCCAAAGTGCCTCAGAGGTAAGTAGCCCCCTGAAGCTAATGGAACCATCCCTGATGGAGAAAAGAACAGTCTCCTCTGGGCTATAGGCTATTTATATTTACCACCTTCCTGACCACCTTCTGGGCACGCTTACCCAGGGATTGACCAGGGCATAGTAAATATTCAGGTCAGTCATTTGCATTTTCCCACCCTAAGCTCTGATCGCTTCTTTGAGAGACAGGGGGAAACAATCAAATCCCCAGCCTGTGGAATCATGAGCAGACAAAAACAACCCAATCAATGCTCCTCTGATTACAGAGTGAGCCAAACAAACTAAATTTACTTAGTATCCTATGCTGGGAGGGTGCTACACCAGTAAAAGTAAATCCTGCAAAGTTAGTATGACAAACTGCCGCCACATTTCTCCTTTTTATTGAAAGATTACTCCCAATATATACAGTATGTCCTGCCTACAGTGCATAAAAAATGCAATTTTGGCTGTCCGGTCAAGCAGATTTCACTTCACTTCCTGTTCCAAAGATACAACAGGAAGTGGGAGGAAATCTTTCTAAACTAAGGGAAATCCCCTTTTTAGCTGTTGCTAGAGCAGGTATCTCCATCGGAAGATTTCTCCTCCAGTTCTGAAAATTAGAATTTAAAGTTAGAGAGTATCCCCAGTGAGGACACAAAAAACAATAAAAACTGCCACAGCTCCTAACCCTGAAAAAAGTTTTAGTTTTACATACACTTAAATCTGACCCCAGGCAGACAAATAAACAAGCATAATACATACTGTACTGTATATGGGAGCCGTTTGTCTGCCAAATAATCTATTGTTATGCCCAATTAGTCTTGTACCTTCTCATACCTCAGTCCCTCTTGTCATTCTTATCTTGCCTCAATACCCCTACTCACCCCCTCGTACCTTAGCACCCTTGTCATTCTCTTCTTAACCCAACTCCCCAACTCACCCCCTCACACCTTAGTACCCTAGTCATTCTGTCATTCTCTTCTTATCTCAACTTCCCAACTCACCCCCACATATAATAGTACCTTTGTCATTCTCCTCTTATCTCAACACCTCAACTCACCCCCTCATACATTAGTACCCTTGTAATTCTCTTATCTCAATAACTCAACTTACCCCCTCAAGAACAATTGTGTACTGTCCATGATAATTTTTTATTTGCACTAAAATCAAAATTTTCAGGACAAGCTTTTGGGGTGTACCCCCTTCTTCAAGGTCCAAGCAGTACTCATTACCGCAAGCAACTCATCCCATCATAACTTAATACCCTTGAATTCTTTTATTATTTCAATTCCCTAACTCACCCCCTAGTACCCTTATCACTCTCTACTTATCTTGATTGCCCAACTTACCTCCTCCTACCCTAATACCCCTGTCATTCTCTCCTTATCTCAATTCCTCCACTCGCCACTCATACTATAGTACCCTTATCATTCTCATCCTATCTCAATACTGTGATATTGGGGGTGTTCAGCTCTAGCGATAGATGCATTTTTGTGCAGTGAGTCCACGTCAGACAGACATTATAATTAAGGGCCTGGTAGCCCACATTTATTAAAGGGAAAAAAACCAAACAAAAGTCCATCCAGGAATTCCACGCAGGGGTTTAAACTTCATTCAAACATAAATGAAAACATACAGAGCCACCTGGCTCTCTCTTGTCAGCAGTTCCTCTGCTTGCTCCCAACAGACTTCATAATTATTTCCAGCCCTCTGGACTCATTGGCTTCCTTAGTCTCCCAGGCTCTCAAAGCTGGCCAGCCTTTCCCAGTCTATGGGCATAGAATCCCCCTTACACTGGCTGCAGTCTCCCACAGGGCAGACAGCTTTCTTGACACAGGTCTATCTTCAAACAGCAGCAGCAATCTGCTCACACTCCACCTTCCAGCTCCTACTGCTCTCACCATCCCCTCGTTATATTAGCTGTATCCACCTGGGCAGTGGGCACACACCCTGATGGCTGTCCACAAGACCCGCACACAGGGTTGGAGATCCCATCCCACCCGAGACTCTTAGGGATCTCCAAACTACAGAGCCCCATCCAGAAATGGCAAACTCCAGAGAAAGCTGCCAGAGCAGTTTTCTTTATTTAAAATCTATCCTCTGTAGCTTTGCAGTCAGCAGACATACAAACTCTGCGTACTTTTTAACCCCATTTTCCCAGAGACAGGGACTCTCACTATTACAATACCTTAAAGCGGAGTTCCACACAAAAATGGAACTTCCGTTTTTCATAACCCTCCCTGGCACCTTTCAGGGGGGTGCAGATACCTGTCTAAGACAGGTATTTGCACCCACTTCCGGCATAGACTCCCACGGGAGTCTATGTCTTTTCCTGTCCCTCCGCGCTGTCTCCTGGGAAACACACAGGTCCCAGAAGATAGCAGGGACCAGTTACGACACGCAGCGCGACTCGCGCATGCGCAGTAGGGAACCGGGAAGTGAAGCCGCAACGCTTCACTTCCTGATTCCCTCACCTAGGATGGCAGCAGCAGCTGCCGAGACCTGAGCGGGTTCTCAGCGTCGGCTGCCGACATCGCTGGACCCTGGGACAGGTAAGTGGCCATTTATTAAAAGTCAGCAGCTGCAGTATTTGTAGCTGCTGGCTTTTAATATTTTTTTTTTTAGGTGGTTTAGGTGGACTCCCTCTTTAACTCAGTCCCTCATACCATAGTACCCTAGTCATTCTCTTCTTACCTCAATACCCCAATTCACCTCCTCATACATTAGTTCCCTTGTAACTCTCTTCCTATCTCAATTCCCCAACTCACACCTAGTACCTCTGTACCCTTGTCTCTCTCTCCTTATCTCAATACCCTGCCTCCTGACTCACACCTTTTTACTACAGTATCCACTTCCATTTCTCTTCTTATCTATGTAGCAAGGCCCCGGGCCTCCAGAAGCCTAATAGTACCATCCAGCATTAGGGAGAGCTGATATCCTTCCTTGTAAAGTGGGTTAACAGGCATGGTGAGTGTAATTATAGTAAAAAGTGGATTGCGCTAACTTTTGTGTATAATAACCACCAAAATTGTGCAAAATGAAAAATATTTCTATATTGATCCTATGATGAAGTGTTTTTCTCTGCCATCTATATTGGTATATTCATATTTTTCTCTTTTTTTTTCCCCTTTATATCAAAAAACGTATCTTTCTCATATATTATTTCTGATCAAAATGATCTAGGTAAAATATCTTATCGTGTTACCAACCACTGTGTAAAGTGCTAGTGCTAACAAAATATATAGGTATATATAAGTGAGAAATAAACTGAAAACTAAAATCCTACAATGTGCCAATATTACTTCATAGAATTCCCATATAAATGTATATATGTGCTGCACAGTGCAAGAAAATCTGCAGAAATTTTTTTGAAAAATGTCCCCAACATGGAAGCTTCCTGATGACGCAAACCCTATTGCGAAACGCGTAGAGGCTGCTGGGGACTTTCCTACCGCGTCCGATCATATGGGTGTGAGGCTTGGAACACACACCGCTGTGAGGAGACACTAGGACAGATTGAGACTCCGCTCTCCAAATACACTGCTGTATTAGCTTGTGAGTTTGACTCTGTTTTTCAAATTTTTTAAAAAAATGAGAGTTACATACTACACCATGATGGCTATCCACATGTTTTTGTGAGCACTATATAGAGCAAGAGACACTATTGTACTGCTTGAACAGGCTGCGATTGGACCCATCATAAACGGAGTGGTTATCCTAAATGAACCAAAGGCGCATATTTTTACCGTATCTGGTGAGTGGCCATTGCAACAGGTGGTGGTGAAATCACAATAAGTGGTGAATTTGGAGCACTTTATATTGAAGAAAAACGTTATTACTGCACAGGAGTGATCACTCACTGAGGACATCTAGTGTACTGTGGTGCACATGTTGGGGACATTTTTCAAAAAATGTTCTGCAGATTTTCTTGCACTGTGCAGCACATATATACATTGATATGGGAATTCTATGAAGTAATATTGGCACATTGTAGGATTTTAGTTTTCAGTTTATTTCTCACTTATATATACCTATATATTTTGTTAGCACTAGCACTTTACAAAGTGGTTGGTAACACTATAAGATATTTTACCTAGATACATTTTGATCAGAAATAATATATGGGAAAGATAAGTTTTTTGATATAAAGGGAAAAGAAAAAAAAAAAAAGAGAAAAATATCAATATACCAATATAGATGGCAGAGAAAATCCATTCATAATTTGACCTTGCAAAGCCCTTCTCAATCTAATGTCACCATCCACAGTGCCACCCAGTGACAAAAAAGAATAGGTGCAGCAATTCCAGAATTAGAGAGCAAACAGTGGATCTACTAAGGATTAACCAGGACAATTATTACCTTGCAAACTCATTTTGTTAGCAACCCTGTCTAAACTCCAGGGTGCTACATCTAAATACTAGAGATGGTCGAAAAGTTTGAGCTAAGCAAAAGTTTGGCCGAACTTCGCATGTGTGGGGAACATCCAGATTTGCAGATAGCTCGACAGGATGTTCACCCGTTGAGTGCCCCACAATGCAATGCGCGCTTCACAATGCATTATAGAGCCCTAATTTTATGAAGCACTGCCAATTAGCACTGTCAGAGCCCTGATTGGAGAAAGCGATGATTACGGTTCAGTGCTTATAGTCCCACCCCGCACTATAAAAGGCCAGCTCTTGTAGTCTGTTGGAGTAGAGGGCTCAGTTTGCTACTAGTAGTTAGTGTCTTCACTAACTGTGATTTTTGAATGTAGAGTGTTAGCTTTTGTTAGTATAATGTGTAAGAATAGTGTTTCAGTATAGTCACAGTGTGTTAGGCCCCTTTCACACTGAAGTGCTTCTAAACTGCCAGTAAAACACTGAGCGCTTTTGAAAAGCTTTCCATTCATTTCAATGGAAAGAGGCGTTTTTTTCACTGCCGTTCCAGCGCAATGCCCCAGTGTGAAAGCATTCATTGGTTTAAATGGAAATAGGTTTTCGTGACTTTTTCAGGCGCTTTTTTTGGCAAGAAAGCGCCTGAAAAGTACCTCAGTGTGAAAAGGGTCTAAGTGTAGTGCAGTGTTTTACACAGCATTACATAACATTTGAGTCTAAGGGCCCTTTCACACTGGGGCGGTTTGCAGGCGCTATTGCGCTAATAATAGCGCCTGCAAACCGACCCGAAAGTGCCGCTACTTTCATTCCAGTGTGAAAGCCCCGAGGGCTTTCACACTGGAGCGATGCGCTGGCAGGACAGTAAAAAAAGTCCTGCCAGCAGCATTTTCGGAGCGGTGAAGGAGCGGAGTGTATACCGCTCCTTTACCGCTCCTGCCCATTGAAATCAATCGGACGGCGCGGCTATACCGCCGGCAAAGCGCCTCTGCAGAGGCGCTTTGCGGTGGTTTTAACCCTTTCTCGCCCGCTAGCAGGGGGGTAAAACCACCCCCCTAGCGGGCGCATACCGACGGTAAAGCGCCGCTTACAATAGCGGCGCTTTACCGCCAACAACGCCCCAGCCCCAGTGTGAAAGGGGCCTTAGTGTAGAGTGTTGGTGTAGTTTTAGTATAGTGTGTAAGAATAGTGGGTCAGTTAGGGTGCTCACCTGTCCCGGATTGCCTGGGATTATCCCGTAATTTACATCTTTGTCCCCGGTCCCAGGCACCTTCATTCCGGGACAATACAGTGTCCCGGAATGAAACTGACAATCTGGGAACAGGGGCGGACCGCTGGCTTTGGCTCCGCCTCCACCTCCTCCTGATCACTGGTTGCTATAGCTGCCTGGCAACCAGTGACCTCACTGCCCAGCGTTGAAAGCGGAGGAGGATTTCACTTTCTCCTCCTCTGCGCTAGTGCTGCTGGGAGTCACTGCTGGTTCTTTCATCTCCACACTTGGCTCCAGTGACTAGCTTGCAGCTTGTGTGTACGGCATCTTTCCCTCTCCCTTCCTCCCCCCTCCTGCCCACCTCACACTAACACACGGACTGAAATCCCCTCCACCTTTTCCTCGGCTCGGATGTCACAGACAGGAGAAGGAGGGGGAGGAGAATGGACACAGCACTCGACAGGACGGGACGTGCTGATCTGAGGTTTGTACAGAATATAACGGTTTTGCAGTTGTATAGTCAAATTTTTATCTTTTACCTACAGGTAAGCCTATAATAAGGCTTACCTGTAGGTAACAAAAATATCTCCTAAACCTGTACGGTTTAGGAGATATTTCCCTTGCAATGAGCCGCTGACTGCAGTGGCTCATGCACACAGGGGATTCTCGACTGAAAGCCCAGCAGATGCCGGACCTTGCCAGAAAGAAGTCTCCCGCGCGCATGCGCACATGATGACATCGCGGCTCCAGCCACTCACAGCACTGGAGCCGCGATACCCGGAAGACACGCCGAGGCAACATGTCAGCTACTTCAGCATGGACCAGGTGAGATACTGATGCCTCCTCGTTCTAAGGTAAGTATTTCATAATGAGCTAGTATGCAGTGCATACTAGCTCATTTTGCCTTTTTCCTTACAGGTGTATAAAAAACAAAAAAAGTGTCAGCGGGTTTACTACCGCTTTAATGCTTGGCACTTGCCGGAGAAGGAGACACAGAGACAGGGGGCAAGTTGTCAAATAAGAATACTTGCAGTGATTGTGGGGGATCAGAGCATGCTGTATGTGCTAGGGGGAACTTTAGGAGGGGAGAGAAATTGTGCTGGGGGGGGGGGTCAGATTTTTTATTCAACCCCCCCTTCCAGCACAATTTCTCTCCCCTCCCAAAGTGTGCCCCCTAGCACATACAGCATGCTCTTATCCCCCCCAAATCACTGCAAGTATTCTTCTTTGACAACTTGCCCCCTTCCCCATCTTCAAAGACAAACTGGCTGCTATTGAGGGGGCAATTGTACTGTCTGGAATCCTGGGAACTTTGCTAGAGATTCAGGGCAATTGCTCCAGGTGCCAGTGCTCCCCTGTCAGGCAAGTTAGTGAAGCCAAGTGCCTGACCTTTTTTCAGCACTGAGCTCCAAGACTCAGGGCTGGTTCACACCACAAATCACATAGGAACATGCTGTGCGTTCCTTTGCAATTCACATGCCTTCCAGGTGCTCTGCGATTTCAGCCCTTTCATTTGAATGGACTGAAACCTTGTCGGTCTGCACCAAGAGCTGTGCATGCGCTACTTTACAAAACGCACAGCAACTGGATCGCGTGGTACTGCTGATCATACATTCTGGTGCAGGCAAACACTGCATTTGCTACCTGCATTTGGGTAGTCATTAACCCCTTGGCACCGGTCACACACAAATATGCGGCTTTGCGGTGCCTGGGCCTTGGCACAGAGAGGTCACATATTTGCATGAATTGCGATCAATAGCGATGTGCCGAGAGCGCACGCCCTGAGCACCCCCTTCACAGTTACCAGCGTCTAACCGAAAGCTTGCGATCGCTGCAAGCGATCAGGAGTTTTCGGGTCACGTGTGCCAGGAGGCAATGTGTAAAGAGGTTAAGTTGACACCCACTACAGATCGCTATGGGAGTGCATTTGGAAATGCACACAAAACACAGGATTCCCTCACAGCATTCTGGTATAAACAGACCCTTAGTCCGGATACACAGGATTTCATTTGTATCTCAGGAAGGTCCCACCAAAACCAGGACAGTTGTGAAATATGGATTTGTATTAGAAGGGGAGATGATTTGTGTTTTAGGGGGGTTTGTACTGAGAAGGGGGATTTGGGTAGTAGGATTTGTGACATAACTGGGGAGAGTACTTATGCTGGAATAGAGGAAAGAGGATTTTACTGGGGAGGATGGGGGGGGGGGGAAATTTGACCCAGGATGGGGGGGGGGGGGGGTTCTGCTGGAAGGGAGAACCTGGAGGAGAGGATCTGTGCTAGAGGTGGAGAGAGGATTTTTGCTGAGAGGGGGATTGGGTGGGGATGGATTTGTCCTGGGGGGATTTGAAGAGACGTCCTTCACGTTGCACCCCATCACAAACACGCCATGGCGTGAAGGAGGTCCCAGTGTGGCTGTGGACAGTAGGGGTGGGGGGTTGCATTTTGGAGGTGAGTGGGGTGGCAGCTGAACGGTGGAGTGGAAGAGCATCAAAAATCAAAATGCATCTTCACCTGTGTAGACAAAATTCTTGCACCGGCTCTTCTGTTACTGATAACCGCCCCCTGACTTGGCCCCCCACCACTCCCCACCGCTGCTAGCCCAATGCTGCCAGTCTGACCTGCCAACCTCCATTAGTACCCCCAATGTGAGCCTCTTGCTGTCAGAGCTCTCCTCCTGCACCACTGCAGCTCATATTCCAGGGGTCAGCAACAGGTATGTTGGTTCTCCTGTCATGGATGATCTGCTCAGGGTCCGCTCACTGAGCCTGTCAGTAACATCGTGTTTAAAAGCCTTTTGGATGTTGGCAGTGCAGGTCTTACATGCTGGTAAAATCTATAACATTTATGGCAGTACCTAAATGCATGTGGAACACAGTGGCGGAAATGCCAGGGTCACAAAGGTTGCACTTGCGACTGGACCCTGGAGTTTTACCACTGTGTGGAGGCCCAAAAATGGCAGGAAGGAGGCAGCTGTGGGACCCTAATAAAGGGCCCAGCGACAAGAGTAAAGGGGCCTGGGACCAGAAGTCAGGGGGCCCTTCATGGTTTCCTTCACCGGGGCCCTATAGGTTGTAATTTCGCCTCTGGCTGGGACCAAAGCAGCTGCCCTTTGAGCTGAGCCCTGCCGCCACCCCCGTTATGCTATAAACCTGAGTGACAGTCCCCCACTTGTCTAGTGGCGGCGGGGTGAAGGGCAGCGGAAGCGGAGCTAAAGCAGCAGCATCCTGAAACAGCAAACGGCGGCCCCGATGTGCAGCATGAGGCTGGCTAGAACAAACAGCCCAGGAGGGAGTGAGAGAAGACCTCTCCACCGGCCACCCTGACCTGAGCAGCAGGGGGTGCAGCATCCCCTGGAGGAACTGCAGTAATTCAGGTACAGATAACATGGGGACATAGACCACAGGCTGGACCGGGCTTATGTCAGGGCTGTGGCAGGGAGAGAGCAAGCAGTAGTGGAATAGGGCAGCCATGAGGTGGGTGGTGTGCTCTGCTTTTCCTAACATTCACCTGGCATTGGTTGATGGCCATCTCCTCAGGACTCTATGCAGGGGGCACTCTGGAGGTACTATCTGTGTGCCTCCCGAGTGCTCCCTTACTTCCTCCCCTTACTTTCTTCAGAGTGCCCCTTTACTTTCTCCAGAGTGCCCCTTAGTACAGTAGTACTAAGGGGCACTCTGGAGGGGGATGTAAGGGGGCACTCTGGAGGAGGATGTAAGGGGGCACTCTGGAGGAGAATGTAAGGCACACTCCAGAGGATGTTATGAGGCACTAAGGGGGCACTCAGTACCGCCAGAGTGCCCCCTTACATCCCCTCTTACAACCACCAGGGTACCCCCTTAGTGCCTCAAGAGTGCCCCTTACATCCTTCGGAGTGCCCCACCACCAAGGTGGTATAGCAGTGACTGACAGACTATCAGGAGGTGTTATTGCACTCCTCTTCCTCCTCTCTCCACTAACTACCCCCCACCATACACTCTGCACTCCTCTCCTGTACATATTACCCCCCCCGCCATACACTCCGAATTCCTCTCCTGTACTTATTACCCCCCCCCCCACCATACACTCCGCATTCCTCTCCTGTACATATTACCCCCCGCCATACACTCTGCATTCCTCTCCTGTACATATTACCCACCGCCATACATTCCGCACTCCTCTCCTGTGCATACGTCTCACCACCATACACTCTGCATTCCCTATTTAACATTACCACATTCCACACTATATAAGTCATACTCAGACTCTCTTTAACAACATCCCCCTTTAAGCCAATATTGGTACGCACTTCTGGTTCCGGTTTCCAGGCATCGCTGATATAGTACTCCATACTATCTACTATATATATTTGCCTGATTCTCACTTCTATTATGTGAGTAGCCATTAGGCTATTTACCTTTGAATAAACTGTTTAACACATGCTGCACTTAGTCTGGTGCACCTTGTCTCTCCTTTACCTGCCTTTCCAGAGTTTGCTTCAACTCCCAAGGGAGCTGCCGCTGGTGCATTGAACTGACCACTCTCATTTATGGCTGCGACTTTTAGTTCTACAATTATTTTGTATTTATTGCTGCTATCACTGACATATTGCTTGGTTGGTCTTTGCGCCATCTTTTCCTTTTTTGTTTGTATAGGAGGTGGTGGACTTGCTTACTTAACCATCCTCATTCTCCTCATTCTCTATGACCCAAGCTGGCACTAGTGCACGGTCTACTGCAGCTGCCAGAGCGGCTTATTCTGCCTCCTTGCCCATAGCTACTCCTGCCATAGCTCCAGCATCATGCATGGAGGAGTCAGCTGAATTATTATTTGAACACAGCTTCAGCCACTTGCTTCTTGAAGATGCACAGACTTTACTTGATTCTGATGTTGGTTGTGAGGTAGAGGAAGGCACTAACATGAGCCTACTAAGAGGGGAGAACACTGATAAACAAATTGACAGTCATGTTCCCCCAGCCGCAGCGTATTGCCAAGCTGGCTCCAGTGATGATGAGGATGGAGGGATGCTGATGATGAGGTCACTGATGATGAGGTCATCGACACAACTTGGGTGCTGGATAGAGCAGAGGAGGAAAGTGAGGGGGAGAAACAACCCTAACAAGGCAGGATGTCCTCCAGAGGCAGGCATCATGGAAGAGTAGAGAGCAGCCACCCTATGGCATCAGATTGTGGAGCTGTTATCTCAGTGCATTGATTATCAGCTCAGAGCCCATAAGAGGTGCCACCACAGCTGCCAATAAGTGCCCATCAGCTGCCAATCAGTGCCCACCAAAGTGCCAATCAGTGCCCCTCAATAACGCCTGTCAGTTCCCATGTCAGATGCCAACCAGTGCCCTTGTCAGATGCCAATCAGTACCTCATAATAAGTGCTGCCTATCAGTGCCATCTATTAGTGCCCATCAGTGCCACCTGTCAGTGCTAATCAGTGCCGCCTGCCAGTGCCCATCAGTGCCGTCCATCAGAGCCCATCAGTGCCGCCTATTAGTGCCCGTCAGTGCTGCCTATCAGTGCCCATTAGTGCCACCTATCAGTGCCTGTCAGTGCCAACTCATCAGTTCCCATCAGTGCTGCCTCATCAGTGCCGCCTCATCAGTGCCGCCTCATCAGTGCCGCCTCATCAGTGCCGCCTCATCAGTGCCCATCAGTGCAGCCTCAGCAGTGCCCGTCAATGAAGGAGAAAACAACATTTTATAACAGAAACAAAGAAAAAAATATTTTTTTTCCAAAATTTTGGTCTTTTTTAGTTTGTTTAGCAAAAAATAAAAACCCCAGTGGTGATCAAATATCACCAATTAAAGCTCTATTTTTGGGAAGAAAATGATAAAAATTTAGTTTATCTACAGTGTTGCACGACCGTGCAATTGTCATTCAAAGTGTGACAGCGCTGAAAGCTGAAAATTGTCCTGGGCAGGAAGGGGGGAAAGTGCCCTGTATTAAAGTGGTTAAATACAATCTTTTTTAAAAGTTTTTTTGCATTGGTACATGTCCCCCGGGGCAGTACCCCCGCCCCCATATCCTTTTTATGGCCAAACACTTGCATGTAAGCCTTCAAAATGGGGACTTGATTTTTCACGTTCGGGTCCCATAGACTTCAATGGGTTTCAGAGTTCGGGTCCGAACTTTTGCGGTTTGAGAGTTCTGGTGCAAACCGAACTGGGGGGTGTTTGGCCCATCTCTAGCCAATACCCTAACTCACCCCCTCATACTTTAGTACTCTTGTCATTTTCTTCTTATCCCACTACTCCTATACTCATTCATTTTTTTTGCCCCAGTAACACCAAGATTCACACTTTCCTTTCCCGCAGTCAGCTAAGGGTCACAATATACATGCTCTAAAACTCCCAAAATAATTTTTCTTGGTTGCCATTGCCTCTAGAGTCATCTTCCTCTTGCCACAACCACCCACATTTTTGCTCTCTATACCCAAAACCCCAGCAGTCTCAGAGACAGTGGCGCCCCCCCCCCCCCCCCAAGGCTAGTCATCATAAAAATTAAAAAAAAAGTCCTTTAAAAAAAAAAAGGCCTTTAAGTGCACTGTGTATGGGCGCCGGAAACAGTGCACTATGGGTAGCATGACGTCTATGCAATCACGTGATTGCATGTAAGATGCTTCATTTGCAGGGTTTTGTGAGTCAAGAGACACTTTGTGAGACACTTCTCTCCTTCAGGCATTCCCCTTGCTGTGGGGTTTTCTATTGGCAGGTGGGCTGTGCTTTCCCCAGGCAGCAGCGTCACTTCCGGTTTCTGTGCCAGTGAGAAATCGTAACCCTGACCCCGCAGCTCAATGGATGGAGAAGCCACGCTGCCAAAGATACTATCTATCTGCCTGTAATGTGATGATCTGACACCCTGTCCGCAGCAGTATCCTGTGACTGGACAAAAAAAAATGGAGCACCTCCTAACACCTCAATACCCTAAAATCACCCTCCTCTATGCCTCAGAACCCCCTTCTCTTAACCCTTTTATTTGCCTCTGGTTGAGGGGATTCTGGGCGCTAGAGGAGTGTCAGCACAAGTGCACCTTACTAATGACATAGGGGCCAATTCACTGATTCATTATAACAAGACTTCATATACATTGCATTTTCAATGGCATATTGTTTTTATTAAAATGTATATGAAGTCAAAAACATTTTTTTTAGTTTCAGAGCAGGAAAAGCTACTTTATTTCTTATGTGTCATGTTGGAGAAAATGCACTTCCTGCTTCAGAGACACAATGGAAAGTAAGGAGGGATCTATGCAAAGTGAAGAGAAATCACCTCTTAGATTGATATCACTGGGGCAGATGTCCCATTTGGAAGATTTCCCCTCATCTCATGTTCCTATGACAACTCAGAAATTTTGGACTTTCCATCACTTTTGGTTTTAATGATCCTCAGGACAAAGAGAGAGGGTCAATGTTCCCAGGGGAGGCACAGATGGAGGTTATACACTACATCCATAAAATGCAAAAAAGTTGAGAAAAAAATAGTTTGTGCAAGTAACGAGCAACTTGGAGATACTGACACATTTGATTACCTCTTTTCTAATCTGTTAATCCCTCTGTACAATGTCCTATAAAAATGATGAACCAAAATATCTAGCTAACTGTTGTAGCACCCTCTAGTAGTGTGCCAGAGAGGACAGGTAAATTTAAGTAGGCCTGGCTGGTTGCTAGGCCTGTTTGTTTTTTATTCTGGGCTGGGAGTGGCTTAGGTTATGGCTGGGTGACTCACAGGTGGTGTCATCAGGACCTCCCATTTCTTTCCAGAGGCTTCTAGTGCTTTTTGGAAGGAGAGGTGGGAGGGTAGGTGGAGCCACCTGGGGAGTTTGAGGAGCCCTGACCAATACCCAGTCTGGATTGGTAGGGGCAGGCCTCCTTAAATATCCAGGGTTAGCCCAGTTGGGGATGGGTTGTCAGGTGAAAGAGCTGGAGTTGTAGGGTGCGGAGGCTGTCTGGGCCTTATGTGGGAGCTCCCCAGTCTGGGGGTGTCACTTTGGGCCTGGGCTCGGGTGCATTCGAGATCTAGTTATAGGGAAGGGAGATCCCCAGAAAGAGGACCCTAACCTTCTAGGTCAAATTATGAAAGAACCCCTGGAAATAATCAAGTTAAACCTTATGGATACAACCCGAGGGATTATAATCAACATACACCAAACTATTCTTCTTATCGGAACCCATCACAGAATGACCAAAATTCACATAATGGAGGCCTACATGTCTGAATTGGGGAAGAGGAGGTAATCAGGATGGGAGAGGGCAGGGTCATCAGCCCCCCTTCACCACCCTTCTCCACCCCTTCTGAGAGACCGCCAGTACCCCGGGGATACGTATGAACCCCTTATGATAGACATGTATCTACATATAATGCCGCGTACACACGGTCGGACTTTTCGACGGGACTGGACGCCGACGGACCAAATCCGGCGGAAACCAGAAGTCCGCAAATCTGACGGACTTTAGATTTGGAACTTGCTTCAAATCTTTACGTCATAACTCCGCCAGGCCCAGAAATCTGCTCGTCTGTATGCTAGTCCGACGGACAAAAAACAACACTAGGGCAGCTATTGGCTACTGGCTATCAACTTCCTTATTTTAGTCCGATGTATGTCATCACGCACAAATCCGTCGGACTTTGGTGTGATCGTGTGTAGGCAAGTTCGTTCGTTAGAAAGTCCGTCGGAAGTCTGTCAAAAGTCCGTCAAAAGTACGTTGGAAAGTCTGTCGGACCCGTTCGGTCAAAAAGTCCAACCGCATGTACGTGGCATAACAGATATTCTCCTCTAAGCAGTGGCAGCCCGTCCATAGGCGGCGCCGCCCTTCCCCCCCCCCCTCCAGGCAGTCAAAAAAAAATATGTCAAAAAAATTTTTTTTTAAAGCTGGCCCTAAAAAAAACGGTCCTTAAGTGTACTGTGTTCGGACGCCGGACACAGTGCGACGCCGGACACAGTGAACTTATGGGAAGCTCCACGTCTATGCAATCACGAGATTGCAGACATGGCGCTGCATTTGTGGGCGTTTAGCCCACCTTGCGGCGCTTTGTGAGCGCCGAATAGCTTCCGTCCGGTGCTAGTATCTATTACTATCGCCAGGCGGTTTGATTGACATCTGAGTATGATGTCACTTCCTGTTTTTCTCTCTCTATCTCTCTCTCTCTCTCTCTCTCTCTCGAGAGAGAGAGAGGAAACATTAAGTATGAGAAGAACGGAGCTCTCCACAGGAGACACCGCTGGAGAGGATAACACATAGCAAGGTAAGTAACGGGCGGAGGGGGGTTTGGTGGTGACACACACTGCTGCAATTTGGTGACACTGCTGCAATTTGGTGACACTGCTGAAATTTGGGGACACATACTGCTGCAATTTGGGGACACTGCTGCAAATTGGGGACACATACTGCTGCAATTTGGGGACACTGCTGCAATTTGGGGACACATACTGCTGCAATTTTGTGAAACTGCTGCGATTTGGGGACACATACTGCTGCAATTTGGGGACACATACTGCTGCAATTTGGTGACACTGCTGCAATTTGGGGACACATACTGCTGCAATTTGGGGACACTGCTGCAATTTGGGGACACATACTGCTGCAATTTGGGGACACTGCTGCAATTTGGGGACACATACTGCTGCAGTTTGGGGACACATACTGCTGCAGTTTGGGGACACATACTGCTGCAGTTTGGGGACACATACTGCTGCAGTTTGGGGACACATACTGCTGCAGTTTGGGGACACATACTGCTGCAATTTGGTGACACTGCTGCAATTTGGTGACACTGCTGCAATTTTGTGACACATGCTGCTGCAATTTGGTGACACTGCTGCAATTTGGTGACACTGCTGTAATTTGGTGACATATACTGCTGCAATTTGGGGTCACTGCTGCAATTTGGGGACACATACTGTTGCAATTTGGGGACACATACTGCTGCAATTTGGTGACACTGCTGCAATTTGGGGACACATACTGCTGCAATTTGGGGACACATACTGCTGCAATTTAGGGGCACATACTGCTGCAATTTAGGGGCACATACTGCTGCAATTTAGGGGCACATACTCCTGCAATTTGGTGATACTACTGCAATTTGGGGACACATACTGCTGAAATTTGGTGACACTGCTACAATTTGGTGACACATGCTGCTGCAATTTGGTGACACATACTGCTGCAATTTGGTGACACATACTGCTGCAATTTGGTGACACATGCTGCTGCAATTTGGTGGTGACACGTGCTGCTGCAATTTGGTGGTGACAAGTGCTGCTGCAATCTGGTGGTGACACATGCTGCTGCAATTTGGTGGTGACACAGGCTGCTGCAATTTGGTGGTGACACAGGCTGCTGCAATTTGGTGGTGACACATGCTGCTGCAATTTGGTGGTGACACATGCTGCTGCAATTTAGTGGTGACACAGGCTGCATTTTATGTGACACAGGCTGCATGTAAGGAGGGACTCTGCTGGGGGCACCTAATGTAAGGAGGGACTCCGCTGGGAACACCTGATGGCATCTGGTGGCAGGCGACGTGGCTAGTGACACGCTCGGGGCTCCCACTGATTCATTATGGTGAGTTGAATGATTTAATTTTATATTACAATGTAATAATAGAAATAATGCGCTTCAATCATCCTGACACCATAACAACCATGGTGCCGGGATGATTGAAGTGCTAACACCAGGTGTTTGGAGTATCTTTATCTGCTGATTGTTAAACTTTCTAGAATAAGAATACACATATTTCTATTGTTGTGTAGGATCTGGGCCTGCTGTCCCTCCATCCCTCTCCCTCTCCCTCCATCCCTTGTTCAACTCAGACACTAACCACACCATCTTAGAGCCACGCCCACTATTCAGCTGAAACCACGCCCATTTTCACCAAGTGGCAGGGGTCAAAAAGGAAGGGCGGGGCCTGGCGCCCCCCATCCTAAAACTTCACCAGCTGCCACAGCCTCTAAGGGATGACAATCCGGGACATGGTCCCTATCCCTACATGACTCACAACAGAGACTCATATAATGAACCCCCTTACAATTACAACCAGGATTTCCCTCCACAAAATGGGTGGGGTTTTTCCAAGGACCAAAGAGAAAGAAAAAGGAGTTCCAAGCAAGGAGAGGCACTAGGGGGGGGAGGTTATGGAGGAAAAAGGACAAGGACATAAAAGCGTAGGGTATCTTCAATCTAAGTAAAACCATTCTTACACCAGAGGAAACTTTAATGTTAGATAAAGGCTTAAAGTTTGTACCTACCTAAACAGATGAATCGTTTCAATACTTTCTCGATGTCCATAAATGTATTTGTAAAATCAATTTACAAAGGTACATCTTGTCCAACCCTATTCCTGTCAAAATGGCCATTGAGGTAGGACACATAAAACATTCTGAGCTTTCCAATGCCTCCACTTTTAACCCCCCAGGAGCTTTACCTCCCTCAATTAATATTTTTAGGGACCTTGTCCTTAGTGATCTAGAGAAATTGAACGTGAGCAAACCTCCCCCTAACCCAGCCTTTGACATAGGTTTAAAGAGACTTTGTGAGAACAAAAATCTCATTATCCGTCCAGCTGACAAAGGTTATTTTGGACAAGGCCGATTATCACCAAGGGATGCCCAGGATCCTTGGTGACCGGGAAACGTAAGGGTTGCTCAGAAATAATCCCAATTGTACATACAAAAAGGAATTGATCACTCTTCTTGATAAGGGTGTTAAAGCACGCATTACAAAGGAGAAAGCATTTTTGATACCAGCGACCCCTCGTATTCCTACGATGTACTATCTGCCTAAAATACACAAAGATGTTAACCATCTTCCGAGTCGTCCCATTGTTAGTGGGATTATTTCCATTACAGCTAGGATCGGAAAGTACATCTATTTTTATCTACAACCAATAGTCAAAAAGGTAACTTCCTATTTAAAAGACACTAAGGACACCATACGACTTTTAGACAACATCACATGGGATGGTGAGGGTCTATTAGTCATGGCGGACGTTGCATCACTTTACACATGCATATCCCACGAATTAGGTTTTGAAGCGGTCAAACATTTGTTATTCAGGGAGTCTGATATGTTAGGCCTCCGAAAGAATTTTATCCTTGATTTACTCGCTTTTACTACCACACAAAATAATTTCTGGTTCAACCATTAGGTTTTATACAAGAAAGGGGTGTGGCCATGGGGGCTAATTTTGCCCCCAGTTTGGCCAATTTATTTCTGATCAAATGGGAGGATGCCTATGCCCAACCTGAGCTTATCCTCTGTGCCGAGTACATAGACAACGTCCTCTTTCTATGGAAGGGGAACCATGAATCATTGGAGCAATTTATGAGATATTTGAATTCCAATGATTGAGGTATAGTCCTCACACATGAGGCTCATGCTGACAGGATTCACTTTGTGGACTTGGAGATTCGGGCTGTGGATGACAGACTAATCACCAGCACTTTTTTCAAGGCAACTGACCAGAATTAGTATATACCTACTGACAGTTGCCATCATAAAACTCATAAGGCTGAAATCTGTACCTTGCAGTCAGTTTGTTAAACGGAACTGTACTCTGACCAGTGATTTTGAAGAACAGGTGTCTCTTTTAAAAAAATTAAAAAATAGATTTATTGAGAAGGGCTATAATGTAGATGTTTTAGATGAGGAAATTAATCATGTGAGAGGTCTGGACAGGTACTCCCTGCTAACCAATAAAATCTCTTCTAACGTATCTCAGAAATTTAAGTAGTCCTTCTTTACGACTTTTTCCGGACAACATTATAAAATTAAAAAGATTTTTAAAAAACATTGGTCTATACTGAAAAATGACCGAGTCTTGGGGCTCATACTTCCTGATAGAACAGGGGTTATTTTTAGGGGGTTACCCTCTGTGCAGACCAGTGTGGCACCTAATATACTATACCCTCCCAAACGGGACACTTTTTTCAACAGCTAGTGGGCTTTTACCCTTGCAAAAGATGTGCCATGTGTCGAATCAATAAAAGGTTTGAAAAGGAGGCTTGGTCTCTCCCTCCGGTTCGAACTGAGGCTTGGCTTTTCATTTGACTTCTGCGGCCATATTAATTTGAAAGGGAGGCTTGGCTAATCCTCCTGTTTCCTGTATGGTGGCCATGTTACTTCCTCTCTTTTCAGAATGAGACTTGGCAATTTGTTTTTCATAATGTGGCAGCCAATCTGAGCAAATTATTTTGTTTTAAACAGCTGTGTTCTTTCCATTAAGGACCTATAAATAGCGTGGTTTTGGACATGGACCCCATGCCCCTGATGACATCATGTATGATGAAGCTAGTAGGGTGGAGTTTATGTCCAGTGATACCACGTTACTCTGATCTGCAGATTTTTATGTGAGAAACTTTTTATCCATTTGTTATATTGTATTGGACCTATGGTCATTTTTATGGCATTTTTTCAATAAAACCTCCCTGGTTTTACGCCATGTGGTGACTTTTTGCCTTTTTTACATAAACTTCCATGAGAAAGAGTGATTAACCAGCATCAACGGCTGTGACACTATCCTTCTCTACCTCCAGTGGATGGATGTTTTATGATATGTGATTCCATGCGTGATTAGACTCCCATAATGTGGAATCTATCTGGTAAGGGCACATCTTGTATCTATATGGTGGAAGGCGCACTTGGGTGTACGGTCGCTCACTATCATTTGGACATGTGTTGCAACAATATATCACTTTATTTCTGTATGGACCTATATGGGAATCTTATGGACTGACTACTGTCACTTTATTTCATTTCATTTCACACGTTATATTATTATTTTTGTATTTAACGCGGCAATTATTATTTATATGTATTTTGACACAATTTGTTCTGTTGTGTAATTGCCAGCAGCTTGTTTCTTCGTGCTTTTAGTTTTTCATTTTTCCACTTTCACCTGTGCAATTACAACCCCTCCCTGTTTCTTATTACACTTTCAGGAAGACATGAAGAGGTCCTGGACCAGTGGCCAGTGGGAGAGAGCACTGTTAAGAGACTCCAGGGACGACAACTGGTCGCAGCCAGGAGGGCTGGTGAGTGTGGCACAGTCAGGAGGACTGGAGAGGCAGGCCTGAGAGGACTGGGAGCTTGCAGTCTGAGATTGGTGCAGAACCAGAAGTGTGGACTGTAGTGGAAGGGGCAGCGGAAAGAGGCAACTGCAGCCAGGATGGCTGGCAGGGCCTGCAGAGGGCTAACTGGGATCAGTAGCCATAGTTAGGGCAACTAACACAAGGACTTTTCTGCTACACCATTAGGGCCCACGGTCCCAGCCTGCAAAGGGCATTTGCTGAGGCCTGGCTGAGTTAGTGTCAGGCCTAACCAAAACAAATAGTGCTAGCTGTTCCTGGGGAACCAAGTAATGCGCTAGAGGTGACCAGGAGTAACAGTCTGCAGCAAGTGATGTGCTGGTGGAATGAGGAGTGATGAGCTTCAAGCAAGTTTGTGCAGGAGGAAGTTGAAGGAGTATGTACAGGGAGTGTACATAGTTGTTCCAAAACGATGTGCTGTTTCTATTTATCCATGCTGGACATCCCATAGCTCCCATCCCTATCCAAGTTCTACCCCTCAATAAAACAAAAAAAAAACAAAGTTCACTGACTGCTTTATGTCTCTGAGTGCCTGAGAGTGAATGCAGGGCTGGGCACACACACACACAGTTATGTAGTCATTGGCTTTCATTATCTGTATCCTATGATCTTTTGTGACCTATTCAGACACACAAGATGACTTACACAAGATGACTTACCCTCCTACATCATGGGACACATTTGGACATTGGTGGCAGTAAGTGAACCTCAGACTCACCTCAGGCAGCAGTTGGTTGTCATTCTGTAACAGCAGAACTTTGATCTCATCCTCACTCAGTCCGCTCAGCGTATTGGCCTTTAACACAGCGCGGTTGTGGTCAGAAAAGACATCATGGGAGAATCTGCAGTAATACCTGGAATAGGAAAAAAACAGTCATTTCTGATTCTGCAGTAGATAAGTTTATAGAAAACTATGAAATTTAATTTCTGGTAAGCAATAGTAAAATATGTAGGAAGTGCCATCCAGTGGGGCAACACATCCTGACCTGCACTGTAATTCACACTGATAAATCTAATTTTGGACAGATTTCAGCAGGCCATTGGACACTGACAATGACAAAGACAATGGAAGCATTAAAAATCTAATGCCGCGTACACACAAGCGGACTTTTCGACCGGACTATCCGATGGACTTTCGGCGGACTTCCAACGGACTTTCCCAACGAACAGACTTGCCTACACACGATCACACCAAAGTCCGACGGATTCGTACGTGATAACCTACGACCAGACTAAAATAAGGAAGTTGATAGCCAGTAGCCAATAGCTGCCCTAGTCGGACTAGCATACAGACGAGCGGAATTTTCCATAGGAACTGGGTCCGGTAGAGTTCCGAGGTAAAGATTTGAAACATGTTCCAAATCTAAAGTCTGTCAGATTTTCGACCGAAAAAGTCCGCTGCAGGTCCGATGAAGCCCACACACGGTCGAATTGTCCGCCGGACACGGTCCGTCGGACCAGTCCGGTCGAAAAGTCCGCTCGTGTGTACGCGGCATAAGACTTAGATCCTTGTAAAACCTATTCCAAATCTTATAGCCTCCTGCTCAGATATCACAGAGACTCAACCCAGTTACCATTCTGCTACCCAACTCACCCCTTGTACCCTAGGACCCCTTGCCATTCTCTTCTTATCCCAATAGCTCCAACTTACCTCTCTAACCCAAGTACACCTTTTTATTCTCCTCTGGTTGCAAAAACTCTGGCTTTCCCATTGTTTCCCCAGTACCCTTTGTTATTCTTTTCTTTTCCTAATACCTCCAACCTACCCCCGCTTACCCTTGTCATTCTCTACTTATTCCAGTACCCCACAACTCATTTAACTCTTGCCCCAGTACAACTTATGGCCACGATTTTCTTGCCCTACAACCCCCAAACTCAGTTTCCTCTTTCACCAATACTTTGCCACCATCCCCCACATTTTCCTACCTCAGATCCAAGTTCCCTCCTCAATACCCCAAAAATTACCCTCCTTTATCTCTTAGAACTTCCATTACCCACTCCCTTTACCTACCTACACTGTCCTCTCAGGTAGTGGCGGCACAGGTGCAATCTGGGGCACTTCTCTTCCTCCTCCTTTTCCCCATCTGGGTCATTTGGCAACAGGTATCGAGCACAGATCCTCAGGGGGCTCTGGGCCAGGACTATCTGGGAGCTCTGGGGGAACCTGAGAACCTCATCCTGCAGGATCTGCTCGATTTGCTCCGCTGGAAGATCCAGGAGTTCTTTCAACTGATTCCTCTCCAGTCGACCACCGTGTGAGCATAACAGTTTGGTCAGGTAGGCAGTGACTGCGGGGTCCGACATGGTCCCTGGACCCCTGATACAGCCTGAAGTCTAAGGTCCTTGTAATAGCCTGATGCCAAGTCTTAATATATGTATAAGTTTACTGAAGTGAGGTAAGGAAGCAACAGAGGGCGGTTCATCCACATCACAACTGAGAATAGAAACTAACTGCTCAGCACAGAAACACAGAGTCAGAGATCTGTACTGTACTGACCTTTAGGACTGAAACTCAGAGAACTGTGTATTATTGACAACTGGGACATAATGACAGCCTCCAGCAAATTGGGTGTAGACAGAAATTGCACAGCAGTTTTACTGATGACTCATACAGACTGTAAAACTTTAATTTATCTCCTGTATGTCCTTTTCAATGAATCTGACATTCACCAAACTTTCACTGCATGTGAATCTTCCTGGTGCATGTGTTTTAACCCATTTGATGCATGGCCGGATCCAGGGGTGCTTGGGAATGCCCCCCCCCAGATTTCAGTTGTGCCCCTCC
Organism: Lithobates clamitans; assembly: GCA_037952925.1. Lineage (NCBI taxonomy): Eukaryota > Metazoa > Chordata > Amphibia > Anura > Ranidae > Lithobates > Lithobates clamitans. Next base: position 2,877,676 of record JBBGZY010001263.1, read on the forward strand.
AAAGCCAAGGAATATCCTTTGTTGCCATTCCGAAACACAGGTTCCAATCACCGCTGTCAGTGCTAGCTACATCCATTTGTGAATACAATAAACAACTGTGGTTGGTTGATAGGACCTCTTGGAGTCATAGCGACCAACCCACATGCTTGTTCCACCCCCAGCATTCAGAGGAGGTTCTCCTCTGGACCTGCTACCAGTGCCCCACCTCCCAGCTTTCCCCTGTAGCTGATGACTGCACTATGACAGAACAAAGTGAACTCTGATGCAAAGAGGGTAAGGGGACTCTTCAGACCCTGATTCAATGTTGGGGGAGGTTAGCAGCTCTGGGGACCCTAAAGTTAAGAGGGATGACTCTCGGGACCCTGATGTAAGGGGGGTGGCTCTGGGAACCCTGATGTAAGGGGCTAGCTCTGGGGACCCTGATGTAAGAAGGGAGCTCTGGGGACCCTGATATAAGGAGAGGGTCTGGGAACTATGATGCAAGAGAGTGATTCTGGACACCCTGATGTAAGGAAGGGGTGGCTCTGAGGACCCTGATGTAAGAGGGGTAGCTCTAAAGACTATAATGTAAAGTGGCAACACTGAAGACCCTGATGTAAGGAGGGGGCTCCGGGAAATCTGATGTAGGAGAGGGTGCTGGGAATTCTGATGTAAGGAAGGGGACTCTAAGCCCCTGATGTAAAGGAAGGTGACTCTGGGAACCCTGACGAAAAGGAGAGTGACTCTGGGGACCCTGATGTAAGGGAGTTCACTAATGTAAAAGGGGGTGTGGCTTTGGGGACCCTGATGTAAGAGGGGTAACTCTTGGGACTCTGATATAAAGAGGGTGGCTCTGGGGACCCTGAGGTAAGGGGGTAGCTCTGGGGACCCTGATGTAAGAAAGGGGCTCTGAGAACCCTGATGTAAGGAGGGGGGCTCTGGTAATCCTAATATAAGAGGAGTGGCTCTGGGGACCCTGATGTAAGGAGGGGGGCTCTGGGAACCCTGATGCAAGAGGGGTGACTTTGGGGACCCTGATGTAAAAGGGATAGCTCTGTGGACCCTGGTGCAAGGAGGGGGGCTCTGGGAACCCTGATGCCAGAGGGGTGACTCTGGGGACACTGATGTAAAAGAGGAAGCTCAGGGGACCCTGATGTAAGAGGGTGACTCTGGGGTCCTTGATGTAAGGAGGAGTGATCCAGGAACACTGATGTAAAGGGGGATCATGGATGTAGAAGGGGGTGGCACTAGAGTCCCTGTTGTATGGGGGGTTACTTTGGGGACCTTGATGTAAGAGGGAGAGGGACCCTAATGTAAGGGGGGACTCTGGGGACCTGGATTTTAGTGAATGACTCTGGGGACCCTTATGTAAGAGATGTTGACTCTAGGGGACCCTGTCATAAGGGGGTTACTAGGGGGTTATTCTGGGAACCCTGATGTTGGGGAGGACTCTGAGGTCCCTGATCTATGGCAGTGACTGTAGGGACCCTAATGTAAGAGGGTGGCTCTGAGCACTCTGATGTAAGGCTGAGGGCTGTTGGGACCCCGAAGTAAAGAGGAGGAACTCTGGGGCCCCTGATGTAAGGGGAGGGATTTTAGGGACCCTGATGTTGGGGGGAGACTCTGGGATCCCTAATGAAAAGGGGGAACTGGGAACCCTGATATAAAAGGGGTGACTCTTAGGACCATGATGTAAGGAGGGGGGCTCTGGGAACCCTGATGCAAGAGTGGTGACTCTGGGGACCCTGATGTAAGGGGGGTCTGGGGATCCTGATGTATGGAAGGGGTGGTTCTGGGGGTCCTAATGTAAGGGGTGACTCTGGGGACCCTGAGGAAGGAGGGGGCTCCAGTTACACTGATGTAAGGAGGGGGGCTCTGGGGACCCTGATGTACGGGAGGGTGTCTCTGGGGACCCTGATGTAAAGGGGTGACTCTGGAACATATTTTTATGTCACACAATATTTGTCACACAATATAATACACAATTTTTGGAAAAATATAAAAGATGATTTAGATTTTGTAGGAATTACAGAGACATGGTTCGACAGCTCTCATGATTGGCTTGCAACCATTCAAGGGTATTCTATATATCGCAGGGATAGAGAGAATAAAAATGGGGTATGCCTGTATATCAAAAATGATGTACAAGTGAATGTGAGAGATGACATCACTAAGGGAGCAAGGGGGAGGTGGAATCCTTATGGGTAGAGCTAAAAAGGGAGGAAACTAAGGGAAACGTAAGACTGGGAGTATGCTATTGGCCCCCTAACCAGAGGGAGGGGGCGGAGGCAGACCTCTTATCACAATTTGGATTAGCAGCAAGAATGGGAAGTGTCATTATAATGGGGGATTTTAATTATCCAGACATAGACTTGTGGAAGATCCCGCGCATTCATCTAAGGCTCGCTAGTTCCTAAATGTCTTCCAGGACAATTTCTTGGGTCAGATGGTAAATGCACCAACTAGAAACAAAGCTAGACCTACTGATTACCAACAATATAGACCTGATTACGGATGTGGAAATACGGGGCAACTTAGGAAACAGCGATCACAGGTCAATTCGTTTTAGTATAAATCACACAAATAGCAAACATAAGGGGAATACAAAGACTGAATTTCAAAAGAGCCAACTTCCCTAAACTACGATCCTTGCTAGAAGATAATAATTGGGATAAAATCTTAGGAACAAAGAACACAAAGGAAAAATTGGTATGCTTTATGAGCATATTAAGCAAGGGCATTAGCCACTGCATCCCAATGGGAAATACATTTAAAAGAGCTAATAAAAGTCCTGGGTGGCTTAACTCCAATGTAAAAATTCATTTAAAAGCAAAGGAGAAAGCCAAAAAATACAAGGCCGAGGAATCATCATCAGCTTTACAAAGAATGCAACAAGAAATGTAAGGTTGCAATCAGGGAGACTAAGATAGAACACGAAAGGCACACAGCAGAGGAGAGTAAGAAAATACAAAGATATACTTTAAGTACATAAATAGTAAGAAAGGGAGGTCAGATCATATTGGTCCCATAGAGAATGATGAAGGGAATCTGGTTACTAAGGATGGAGAGATGGCAAAGGTCATAGGTGTGCAAAGCCTATTGCATTAGGATGTGTACCCCAAAGCTTAAACATATTTGTGTGTGTATATATCCTGACGGGGTCAGCAGAGCAATGGACGGTGCAGTATCAGTAGGGCAGAGATTCATGTCAGTAGGGCAGTGGATGGTGTCAGTAGTTTTAAATTTTATTATTTTTTTACAATTTTTTTTAGAATCCCCGTTAGGGGACATTGGTGAAATATCAGGGGTCTAAATCGGGGGAATCTGTACCACACAAGGTGATTAGGGTATGCCCAGGCACACCTGGCACACCCTGTGCACATGCCTATGGCGAAGGTATTGCATTTATTCTTCTCCTCAGTCTTCACGAGGGAATCGGGGGGCTTCAGTAACCAAAACTGCAATTTTTATCCTCATGACATGTCACAGGAAGCACCCTCATCGCTAACAGAGGACAGAGATAGAATTAGACTTGAAAAAATTAACATAAATAAGTCACCGGGACCAGATGGCTTACACCCGAGGGTCCTTAAGGAACTCAGTCAAGTATTTGCCAGACCATTGTTCCTAATTTTTATAAACAGTCTACTGACTGGAATGGTACCAGCTGATTAGAGTAAAGCCAATGTAGCACCAATATTTAAAAAAGGGCCAAGATACATCCCTGGGAATTACAGACCAGTTAGCCGAACATCAATTGTATGCAAGCTCTTGGAGAGAATGGTAAGGGACTATATACAAGATTTTAGTAATGACAACGGTATCATTAGCAGTAATCAGCATGGATTCCTGAAGAATCGTTCTTGCCAAACCAATCTATTAACCTTCTATGAGGAGGTGAGTTGCCATCTAGATAAAGGAAGGGAAGAAAAAAGTCTGGACAGCCGCACACCAGGAGAATATAATCCAACGAAATTTCTTTATTGTAAAATCAGGAACAAATCATGTACAAAGCACCATGGATAGAATGTACAGATAATCAGCTAACGCGTTTCACGCTCTGCGGAGCGCTTACTCATAGCTAACAATAATAAAAATGAAACCACATATATACCATTTATCATGAATCATGTGACCAAGTGGTAAATCTAAAATGCAGAACAGCTGAGATCTGATTGTGAAGGGTGTGAACGTTGGTCAGTGGTTTAATGAGCACAGGGGTGAAAATCCCTGTGAGTGCAGAGTGTATATGTGTAAGCAGCTGCAAAATATAGAAAATAGGAACCAATTATATAAAATGCTATATAAGCATGTAAGACACGTAAAGTACATATGAAGAATGATAAAAAAAATGAAGAAAGGGGCTATATTTGGATTAACGTGAAAAATAAATGATGAAAAGTGAATGAAAAGATTGAGAAATCTTAATGGGTAGTGAATGCTGGTGTAAAAATAAAAATAAAAATAAATTACACCAGAAAAGAAAAAAGGAACAATGTGTGTGAAGTGTGTTTAGGGGGTGAAGGAAAAAGAAAAATATGGGGTTTCTGTGTATGCAAACCATATCGCAATAACGTGATATTAATGCTGTGTATGGATATTGTGAAACCAAAAAAAAAAAATATTATGTGTATATATATATATACCGTATAACAAATAATTTCAAATCTTGTGACGTGCTAGTGGTGTACTACACCCACGTGAAGAATCAAAAATTGTGGCGCTATCCTAAACACACTTGTGTTAACACTGTATCCAGTGTAAAAAACTAATCTAGTGAACCAATTATTTCAGGTGTAAATCTAAAAAAATCAAAAAATGAATACTAAATAAATCAAATAAATGCATCAAATAACTACCATACCAACAGTGGCTTAGTGCTGATAATAACAAATTATATCTGTGACACCTTCATTAGATGATAAAAAATATATATATATAGATAACTTAATATAAATAATTAGCACCCTGCACATTAACAACGTGACTAATGAATAAAGTCTGTGGAAGATACACACATATGTGTGAGAAAAAGTCTGTGATAGTGGTTTAGTAAAAAGCAACAACTGTGCCACAGCAAGTCCTTAGTGTATCTTGATGTTAGATGGAACCTTCCACCACACCTCTGTGTTCAGTGCTCCCTCTCCCAATAGACAGTCTCTCACCAGCTCTCTCTGCCTCCACTCTCGTATGAGGCTATAAAGCATAGGAGTATCCAGGCTACCAGCAGGGGTTAGGTCTATTCCATCCAGGGATATGAGTTCGTGGATGGGTCTTCACCCCAAGGTTTTAACAGTCCTTGTCGAATATTTTAGCAGACTCCCAGCTCTCCAAAACAGGTCTTCTCCACACAACTCCTCCTCACCACCCCAGGGTGGTGAGGAGGAGTTGTGTGGAGAAGACCTGTTTTGGAGAGCTGGGAGTCTGCTAAAATATTCGACAAGGACTGTTAAAACCTTGGGGTGAAGACCCATCCACGAACTCATATCCCTGGATGGAATAGACCTAACCCCTGCTGGTAGCCTGGATACTCCTATGCTTTATAGCCTCATACGAGAGTGGAGGCAGAGAGAGCTGGTGAGAGACTGTCTATTGGGAGAGGGAGCACTGAACACAGAGGTGTGGTGGAAGGTTCCATCTAACATCAAGATACACTAAGGACTTGCTGTGGCACAGTTGTTGCTTTTTACTAAACCACTATCACAGACTTTTTCTCACACATATGTGTGTATCTTCCACAGACTTTATTCATTAGTCACGTTGTTAATGTGCAGGGTGCTAATTATTTATATTAAGTTATCTATATATATATATATTTTTTATCATCTAATGAAGGTGTCACAGATATAATTTGTTATTATCAGCACTAAGCCACTGTTGGTATGGTAGTTATTTGATGCATTTATTTGATTTATTTAGTATTCATTTTTTGATTTTTTTAGATTTACACCTGAAATAATTGGTTCACTAGATTAGTTTTTTACACTGGATACAGTGTTAACACAAGTGTGTTTAGGATAGCGCCACAATTTTTGATTCTTCACGTGGGTGTAGTACACCACTAGCACGTCACAAGATTTGAAATTATTTGTTATACAGTTTATATTCACTAAAGTGGCAGCTATAGGTAGAAAGTACCACTGAAGATAGTCATCATCTAGGTTGATTTCCAGAGGCGCAGTGGTGGTCTACTAAGTATAGGGAGGGTATCATACCTAGAAGGACCGCACGTTAATTAATATATATATATATAACAGTGGTTATCTGATAGTAAAAAAGTGATGTGGTATTGTGGAAAGTGAAAGTCCCATAAGAAATGTTTGCTTAATGTGTCAAAAGACCATGTATATGTGTGTGTGTTTCATGTGTGTGAATGAACTCTATGACCAGGATGTATGTGAATATAATAAACATGTGTTTTAATTCTGTTTATAAAATACATGGTCATATAGAAAAAGGGGAGGGGGGAAAAACACATACATGCACACTTCCTCTGTTCCCAATAAAAACAATACTAATATATCAGAATTGAATACATTTGTGTCCACATGTGAATTATTCTGGTGCGTAGCATCAATTTTCTGTAAATTGTGAAAATGAAGCACCTTTCCTAAAGAAACGAAAAAGGAGGGGGAAACCTTAATTGACATGTGAAGACATATATTAGTACTGTAAATAACATATTATAAATACTATCATGATAAAAATTATTATAGTGAGCATGGAAACCATGCTTATAACAAAAACAACTCCATATTTTTCAGTGTGTACATAAAAAACCTATAAGCTAGGCACTTACATGCACAAACCAATGTTCATATATTTGTGTATCTGTGTGTGCACAGGTGAAGGTCGCAATTAACGGGAGAAAAACTTTCCATGTCAATAACCTTGTGCACGCACATTCACACAGAGACCGTGCTTGTTAGGACTCTAATTTTCTATAAATTGTGAAAAAAACTTTTATTATAAAAATTACGTATACATATACTGATTAGGGTAAAAAACCATATAGAAAAATTTATATTTGTCCTAAACCTGAATCAACAAATCATGGGAATACTAAAGAATATTTATTTGTTAATTACATTAATCTTGTTTAAAACTTGGATTTCCAGAGATCAGGATAAAAGGAAGAACTCTCACGAAGTGACTTATCTTTTTGAAGAGAAAAGAGTAATGGACATATTTATGTGAAAGCCTCGAGAGTTGTTAATCAAAATAATTACCGGATGTATTGGGTTAAACCCTGCCGAGTATTAAGGTTGTCTAGGTATTCAAATATATCAAAATATATTAAGTAGTATTTAAACATAAACTTGACAACCCCAACAAACGATTATGTGACTGGATGAGACTATGTCGGTGCTAGTGGAGAATATAGTAAAAAATGTGTTGCCTTGGTTACGATTTGTGTCTAGCCTTTAATCCAGGTGTGGAAAAACATCAGAGGGCTTTAACCACTTGCCGACCGCCTACCGCATATATACTGCGGCAGAATGGCACGGGCAGGCAAAATCACGTACCCATACGTGATCTGCCTCCCGCGGGTGGGGGGTCCGATCGGACCCCCCCCGGTGCCATAGACGGTCGGCTCTCGTTCGCGGGCGATGGGAGGTGAGGGGGAGGCCATCCATTGATGGCCACCCCCTCCCGATCGCTCCCGGCGGATGAAAACGCTTCCTTTCCCTCTGTAATGTAAACAGAGGGAAAGGAAGTGATGTCATCTCTCCTCGAGCCGGTCTTTTCGTCCCGGCGCAGAGGAGAGAAGACATCCAAGTAAGTGCACCAACACTAAACTTACAGTAGAACACGCAGGCACACTTTTCACCCCCCTGTCACCCCCCGATCACCCCCCGATCACCCCCCTGTACCCACTGTCACTCTGACACCAATAGCAGTGTTTTGTTTTTTTTTGCATTGGTGTCAGTTTGTCAGTTATAAGTGTTAGGGCAGTTAGGTTAGCCCCCTTTAGGTCTAGGGTACCCCCCCCTTAGGTCCAGGGTACCCCCTAACCCACCCTAATAAAAGTTAACCCCTTGATTACCCCCCGTCACCAGTGTCGCTAAGCGATCGTTTTTCTGATTGCTGTATTAGTGACACAGGTGACGCTAGTTAGGGAGGTGAGTATATAGGTTTGCTGTCAGTGTTTTATAGCGACAGGGACCCCCATATACTACCTGCTAAAGGTTTTAACCCCCTGATTGCCCCCTAGTTAACCCTTTCACCAGCGATCACCGTATAAGTGTTACGGGTGACGCTGGTTAGATAGTTTGTTTTTTGTAGTTTATTATAGTTTATTACAGTTTATTATAGTTTATTATAGTTTTAGGGCACCCGCCGTTTATTACCTTATAAAGGTTTAACCCCCTAATTGCCCGGCGGTGATAGAAGTTAAGTTTTTAGGATCTGATAAGGTCTGCGTCGCCCCAGGCAGCGTCAGGTTAGCGCCAGTACCGCTAACACCCACGCACGCAGCATACACCTCCCTTAGTGCTATAGTATCTGAACGGATCGATATCTGATCCGATCAGATCTATACTCCCCAGCAGTTTAGGGTTCCCTGAAACACAGTGTTAGCGGGATCAGCCCAGATACCTGCTAGCACCTGCGTTTTGCCCCTGCGCCCAGCCCAGCCCAGCCCACCCAAGTGCAGTATCGTTCGATAACTGACACTTACAAAACACTAAGCACACATAACTGCAGCGGTCGCAGAGTCAGGCCTGATCCCTGCGATCGCTAACAGTTTTTTGGTAGCGTTTTGAATCAGTCGCTAACAGTCAGGAGCTTTTTTGCCTGTGAGTCTCACTAGTGTACCCCTAAATTTAGAGGCCAAAATGGCAAATCCAAGGTACACTAGTGAAGAGGCCTACACGTTTCTGAGTATGACAGATAGTGAAGAGGAAGTCACTCATCTGTCAAGTTCAGGCTCAGAATACGAACCTGTAGAGGACAGCGGCTCCATGACAGATAGCTCTGACGACGGAGTTGTGGTCCCTGCTAGGGTCAGGCGTACCAGACCCCGAACTTCTTCTGTCCTTGAAGTGCAAGAACCGCAGGGCTCTCGTATGGAGCAGAGAAGTACTAGTGACGCTACTCCTTCTGGTGAACTGGCAAGCACCAGCGGCCTAGTACACCCTGGTCGTACATCCAGCACTGCAGTATCACGTGGTGACGTGGCGAGTCCCAGTTCAAGCTGGCGAGGTGGCAAGCACAAGTAGTGTCCCACTGCCACCAAGAAGAAGACGAACACAGGCCCGTTGTGCCCATAGTGCCCTTCCTGCTGCATTCGCCAATCCGAATTGGGAACCTTCCACTTCTGCAGCACCCGTACTTCCCCCTTTCACTGGCCAACCCAGAATTCAGGTGGAAACAGTTGACTTTACGCCACTGGATTTTTATTCGCTGTTTTTCACCAAAGATCTCTATAGATCTATTGTGGACCAAAGCAATTTGTACGCTGGTCAACACATCGCCACTATTCCCCAGTCCTCCCTTGCCAGAGATTGGAGACCAATTACGGTCTCCGAATTTAAGATCTTTCTGGGCCTTTCCCTCCTCATGGGCATAACCAAAAAGAGTGAGTTGCGGTCATATTGGTCCACTGACCCAATTCACCATATGCCCGTGTTCTCTGCCTCCATGACCAGGGCACGATACGAGCAGATTTTGCGGTTCATGCACTTCAACGACAATGAACTCTGTCATCCTCGTGGAGACCCTGCATACGATCGGCTCTACAAAATTCGGCCCCTCGTAAACCACTTCAACCAACGTTTTGCAGACTTGTTTACCCCCCATCAAGTTGTCTGCGTTGATGAGTCCCTGATTAAGTTTTCTGGCCGCTTGTCATTCAAACAGTACCTTCCCAGCAAGCGTGCCAGATACGGGGTCAAGATGTATAAGCTCTGTGACAGGGCCACAGGCTATACATGTAGATTTATGGTTGACGAGGGAAAAGATAGTCACGTAGAGCCGATAAACTGCCCTGACTACATAGGAAGCGCTGGCAAGATAGTGTGGGACTTGGTGTCACCCTTATTCGGAAAGGGGTACCACTTGTACGTGGACAATTATTATACGAGCGTGCCACTTTTTAGTCACTTGTTTGATCATCAGATTGGAGCATGTGGCACCGTGCGACCTAATCGCCGGGGCTTTCCCCAGCGGCTTGTAGAGTCCCGTCTTAGGCTGGGGGAGAGAGCCTGCTTGCAGTATAATAATTTGCTCGCTATGAAGTGGAGGGACAATAAGAATGTTTTCGTTCTTACCTCCCTTCATGCAGACACGACGACCCAAATTACTACGGCGACTGGTGTTGTGGAGAAACCCCTCTGTGTCCACGAATACAACCTTAATATGGGAGGGGTGGACCTCAACGACCAGTTGTTGGCGCCGTACCTAGTTGCCCGTAAGGCCAGACGCTGGTACAAAAAAGTGTCTGTTTACTTATTTCAATTGGCTTTGCTGAATGCTCATGTGCTATACAGAGCTTCAGGACGGACTGGATCCTTCCTTAAATTCCAGGAAGAGATCGTCAGAGCCCTTCTGTTTCCAGATGGTGCTCCACCTCACCTTCCCAATCCAAATGCAGTAAGCCGGCTGCATGGGAGGCATTTTCCTTATGTCCTCCAGAGTACCCCTACCCAACGAGCCCCCCAAAAAAGATGTCGTGTCTGCAGCAAGCGCGGATTTAGGCGTGACACCCGGTATTGTTGTCCCTCCTGTCCTGACAATCCTGGTCTATGCATTGGTGAATGTTTTGAACGCTACCATACACTAGTGGAGTATTAGCGTAGGGTTCAGCACGGCACAGACTAGGAACACTAACACAGGGTCTCCCAAGATGCCATCGCATTTTGAGAGACCCAAACCTGGTACAGTTACAGTTAAAAGTTAAAGTTACTAAAAAAAGTGTTAAAAAAAAAATACAAAAAAAATATAAAATAAAAAAACCAAAAATAGCTGTCGTTTTATTGTTCTCTCTCTCTATTCTCTCTCTATTGTTCTGCTCTTTTTTATTGTATTCTATACTGCAATGTTTTATTGTTATGTTTTTATCATGTTTGCTTTATAGGTATGCAATTTTTTTATACTTTTTTATTGTTAACCACTTTTTTGTTTTCAGGTACGCCATTCAGCTGCAGAGCGGATTTATTTATCTTGACAGCAACAGCGTTTGCTCCCACGATATATAAAGCCGTGACTCCAGCGCTGTCGGAGGTGATTTCACCACCACAGTTACATACTTCAGCATATATGCCGAAGCGTGGGGGCAGTAGTGGGTGGAGGAGCAATTTGCTCCTGCCTTTTGCGGGAGGATGCCCCCATGCTTCGGCATATATATATTTTAGGTAGGCACAGGTTGCGTTAAATGTTTTATTTTTTACTATGTTTTTTTTGTATTTGCTTTGCAGGTATGGTAAGTATTACTGTTATACTGTAATGTTACTTTGTTTTTTTGTTAACCATCATTTGCTTAGCAGGTACGCCATTCAGTTGCAGCGCGGATTTATTTATCTTGACAGCAACAGCGTTTGCTCCCACGATATATAAAGCCGTGACTCCAGCGCTGTCGGAGGTGATTTCACCACCACAGTTACATACTTCAGCATATATGCCGAAGCGTGGGGGCAGTAGTGGGTGGAGGAGCAATTTGCTCCTGCCTTTTGCGGGAGGATGCCCCCATGCTTCGGCATATATAAATGGTGCATGTATGCCCATCATTAGAAGTGGGCGGATGAAGGGAGGTATTCTAATGGTGGGCATACCCACCGATCAATATCTTTTTTTCGTTTAGCCCACAGGCTGCATGAAAAAAAAGTTTACAATACAAGGACCAGCAACGTACTGGTATGTTGCTGGACTTTGAGTGGTTATACCAGAATGATGCCTGCAGGTTTAGGTATCATCTTGGTATCATTCTTTTCAGCCAGCGGTCGGCTTTCATGTAAAAGCAATCCTAGCGGCTAATTAGCCTCTAGACTGCTTTTACAAGCAGTGGGAGGGATTCCCCCCCACCGTCTTCCATGTTTTTCTCTGGCTCTCCTGTCCCAACAGGGAACCTGAGAATGCAGCCGGTGATTCGGCCAGCTGACCATAGAGCTGATCAGAGACCAGAATGGCTCCAATCATCTCTATGGCCTAAGAAACCGGAAGCTACGAGCATTTCATGACTTAGATTTCGCCGGATGTAAACAGCGCCATTGGGAAATTGGGAAAGCATTTTATCACACCGATCTTGGTGTGGTCAGATACTTTGAGGGCAGAGGAGAGATCTAGGGTCTAATAGACCCCAATTTTTTCAAAAAAGAGTACCTGTCACTACCTATTGCTATCATAGGGGATATTTACATTCCCTGAGATAACAATAAAAATGATTAAAAAAAAATTAAAATGAAAGGAACAGTTTAAAAATAAGATAAAAAATCAAATTAAAGAAAAAAAAAAAAAAAAAAAAGCACCCCTGTCCCCCCCTGCTCTCGCGCAAAGGCGAACGCAAGCGTCGGTCTGGCGTCAAATGTAAACAGCAATTGCCCCATGCATGTGAGGTATCACCGCGAAGGTCAGATCGAGGGCAGTAATTTTAGCAGTAGACCTCCTCTGTAAATCTAAAGTAGTAACCTGTAAAGGCTTTTAAAGGCTTTTTAAAATGTATTTAGTTTGTCGCCACTGCACGTTTGTGCGCAATTTAAAAGCCTGTCATGTTTGGTATCCATGTACTCGGCCTAAGATCATCTTTTTTATTTCATCAAACATTTGGGCAATATAGTGTGTTTTAGTGCATTAAAATTTTAAAAAGTGTGTTTTTTCCCCAAAAAATGCGTTTGAAAAATCGCTGCGCAAATACTGTGTGAAAAAAAAAAAATGAAACACCCACCATTTTAATCTGTAGGGCATTTGCTTTAAAAAAATATATAATGTTTGGGGGTTCAAAGTAATTTTCTTGCAAAAAAAAAAAACTTTCATGTAAACAATAAGTGTCAGAAAGGGCTTTGTCTTCAAGTGCTTAGAAGAGTGGGTGATGTGTGACATAAGCTTCTAAATGTTGTGCATAAAATGCCAGGACAGTTCAAAACCCCCCCAAATGACCCCATTTTGGAAAGTAGACACCCCAAGCTATTTGCTGAGAATTATGTCGAGTCCATGGAATATTTTATATTGTGACACAAGTTGCGGGAAAAAGACAATTTTTTTTTTTTTTTTTGCACAAAGTTGTCACTAAATGATATATTGCTCAAACATGCCATGGGAATATGTGAAATTACACCCTAAAATACATTCTGCTGCTTCTCCTGAGTACGGGGATACCACATGTGTGAGACTTTTTGGGAGCCTAGCCGCGCACGGGACCCCGAAAACCAAGCACCGCCTTCAGGCTTTCTAAGGGCGTAAATTTTTGATTTCACTCTTCACTGCCTATCACAGTTTCGGAGGCCATGGAATGCCCAGGTGGCACAAACCCCCCCCCCCAAATGACCCCATTTTGGAAAGTAGACACCCCAAGCTATTTGCTGAGAGGTATAGTGAGTATTTTGCAGACCTCACTTTTTGTCACAAAGTTTTGAAAATTTAAAAAAGAAAAAAAATATATGTTTTTATTGTCTTTCTTCATTTTCAAAAACAAATGAGAGCTGCAAAATACTCACCATGCCTCTCAGCAAATAGCTTGGGGTGTCTACTTTCCAAAATGGGGTCATTTTGGGGGGTTTTGTGCTATCTTGGCATTTTATGGCCTTCAAAACTGTGATGGGTAGTGAGGAGTGAAATCAAAAATTAACGCTCTTAGAAATCCTGAAGGCGGTGATTGGATTTTGGGGCCCGTATGAAGCTAGGCTCCCAAAAAGTGCCACTCATGTGGTATCCCCATACTCAGGAGAAGTAGCAGAATGTATTTTGGGGTGTAATTCCACATATGCCCATGTCATGTTTGAGCAATATATCATTTAGTGACAACTTTGTGCAAAAAAAAAAAAAAAAAAAAATTGTCACTTTCCCGCAACTTGTGTCAAAATATAAAATATTCCATGGACTCAACATGCCTCTCAGCAAATAGCTTGGGGTGTCTACTTTCCAAAATGGGGTCATTTGGGGGAGGGTTTGTGCCATCTTGGGATTTTATGGCCTTCAAAACTGTGATAGGTAGTAAGGAGTGAAATCAAGAATTTATGCCCTTAGAAATCCTGAAGGCGGTGCTTGGTTTTCGGGGCCCCGTACGCGGCTAGGCTCCCAAAAAGTCCCACACATGTGGTATCCCCGTACTCAGGAGAAGCAGCTAAATGTATTTTGGGGTGCAATTCCACATATGCGCATGGCCTGTGTGAGCAATATATCATTTAGTGACAACTTTTTGTAATTTTTTTTTTTTTTTTGTCATTATTCAATCACTTGGGACAAAAAAAAAAAATATTCAATGGGTTCAACATGCCTCTCAGCAATTTCCTTGGGGTGTCTACTTTCCAAAATGGGGTCATTTGTGGGGGTTTTGTACTGCCCTGCCATTTTAGCACCTCATGAAATGACATAGGCAGTCATAAAATAAAAGCTGTGTAAATTCCAGAAAATGTACCCTAGTTTGTAGACGCTATAACTTTTGCGCAAACCAATAAATATACGCTTATTGACATTTTTTTTACCAAAGACATGTGGCCGAATACATTTTGGCCTAAATGTATGACTAAAATTGAATTTATTGGATTTTTTTTATAACAAAAAGTAGAAAATATCATTTTTTTTCAAAATTTTCGGTCTTTTTCCGTTTATAGCGCAAAAAATAAAAACGGCAGAGGTGATCAAATACCATCAAAAGAAAGCTCTATTTGTGGGAAGAAAAGGACGCAAATTTCGTTTGGGTACACCATTGCATGACCGCGCAATTAACAGTTAAAGCGACGCAGTGCCGAATTGTAAAAAGTGCTCTGGTCAGGAAGGGGGTAAAACCTTCCGGGGCTGAAGTGGTTAAGATGTTACAAACATTGTGTCACTATTTTGTAAGATAACAAAATGTCTAAATAAATACCATCGATCAATAAACGCAAAATATATTAAGTAGTATTTAAACATAAACTTGACAACCCCAACAAACGATTAAGTGACTGGATGAGACTATGTCGGTGCTGGTGGAGAATATAGTAAAAAACTTCGCTGTAAGCATAGCGGCATATGAATGATTTTAAAAACCATTTTAGATGTTAATAGGTTTTCCCGGAATCTCACCCTTAGAAAACATTATTTTTCATCTACAGAAGAAATAGATGTCTCTCCAGCCACTTGCGTTTCAGGTGAGTCTCCCCCTTCACCTCTATTGTTTATGGATGTTTGTGCTCTTAATGATCTGACTGATTTGGCTATAGAATCGGATCCTTTCCCCAGGAATCCCCCTGACACATGTAATAAAAGTTTACCTAAATCTAGATCAGATTTTTATCCGGTGGCATCTAGGGGAAAGGATCTGGATCTGTTCCAAAAAATGGTGGAGGGTGAATTGACTCATCTGGCTCACAATTGTCATAAAAAATCCATGCAGGACAACTTAACTATGAATGAACGAACAGCTCTTAAAGCACTGACAACAGATGATAGTATTGTGATTAAAAATGCGGATAAAGGGGTCATTGTGGTAGTGTTAGATGCAGAAACATACAGACAGGAAGCTCTACGCCAACTGTCAGACACACACACATACCAAAAACTTTCATGTAACCCCACGTCCACATTTAAGACCAAACTGTCTGCTCTCCTTGACAGGGCAATACAGGTTGGCCTTTTTTCACCCACGGATAAAGAATTATTCATTCCTGAACATTCCATCACACCAATATTTCATCATCTACCTAAAGTTCATAAAGGTCTTAACCCCCTCACAGGCAGACCAATTGTAGCTGGCATAGGCTCATTAAACGAAAAATTGGGAGAATGGGTAGATTCTCAGTTACAACCTTTAACCATTGATTTACCAGGCTATTTGAGAGACACTAAACAGCTCTTAGGTAAACTCCAAGGTTTTAAGTGGAAAGACAACTACAGATGGATCATTTGCGATGTCACTAGCTTGTATTCTAGCATCCCGCACCATTTGGGTCTTCAAGCGGTTGCTTGGTTTTTGAAAAGATCTGGCAGGTTTTCTTTAGTATTACAAGATTTCATTTTACAAGCTTTGGAATACCTCCTGACCAGGGCCAGATTAAGAGCAACATGGGCCTGGTGCTAAGGATTTTGGTGGGCCTTTTTATGAAAATAAATAAAATGAAAACGCAAACAATTCTTTGTTGAATTAAATTAAAGAGAGAGATTGGTGTGAGAGAGTGGTTGAGAGAGAGAGAGAGGGGGGGGGTTATAGCGAGATAGGGGGGCTGAAAGAGAGGGGATGAGAGGGAGGGGAAAAGAGAGAGAAAGGTGTTGAATGAGAGAGAGGGGACGAGAGAGAGGGTGAAAGAGAGAGAGGGTGGTAGGAAAGAGGGGGTTGAAGGGGGCAAGAGAGAGAACAGGGTGAAAGAGAGGGGATGAGAGAGAGAGAGAGAGGGGGGGTGCCAGTGAGGGGGTGAGTCTGTGGCATAGTACATTACACGGGGGGGGGGGGGAATAGCACAGTACATTACATGGTTGGCACTACACATTACATGGTGGATACATGGATACAGCACATTTAATGGTGGGCGAATCACAGCACATTACATGGCGGGCACAGCACATTACACTGTTGGCACTGCCCAATACAGCACATTACAAGGTAGGCACAGTACATTATATGGTGGGCACAGCACATGACATGGTTGGTACTGCACAACACAGCACATTGCATGGTGGGCACAACACAGCACATGCACACGGTGGGCACAGGACCTTATATGGTGGGCACAGCACATGACATGGCGGGCACAGCTGAGCAAATTACATGGTGGGCACTGCACATTACAAGTGGGCACTGCACAGCACATTATATGGTGGGCACAGCATACGATATGGTGGGTACTGCACATGGCATGGTGGGCACTGCACAGCACATGACAAGGTGGGCACTGCATGACACCACATGATATGGTGGGCACTGCATGACACAGCACATTACATTGTGAGCACAGCACATTAATTGGTGGACACCGCACATGACATGGTGAGCCCTGCATAGGGCATTCTATTGTGGGTACTGCACAGCACATGCCATGGTGGACAATGTACAGCACATTACATGGTAAGCACTGCATGGTGCAGCACATGACATGGTGGGCACAACACAGCACGACAGGGTGGGCACTGCACAGTAATTTACATGGTGGCCACTGCACATGACATGGTTGGCACTGCATGGCACAGCACATTACATTGTGGGTACAGTGCATTACATGGTGGGCACTGCATGGCACAGCACATGATGTGGTGGGCACAGCGCATTACATGGTGGGCCCTGAATGGCACAACACATTACATGGTGGGCACTGCATGGCATAGCACATTTCATGGTGGGCAATGCAACTGCACATTACATGTTAGAAACTGCACATGACATGGTGGGCACTGCTGAACAGCACAGTACATTACACAGTGGTCACAACACACTACATGCTGGGCACAACACATGGCAGGGTGGGCACAACACATGACATGGTGGGAACTGCACATGACATGGTGGGATGACTGCATGGCACATCACATTACATGGTGGGCACTGTACATTACTTGGTGGGATCACTGCATGGCACAGCACATTACATGGTGGGCACAGCACATGACATGGTGGGCACTGCACATGACATGGTGGGCACTGCAATGTACAGCACATGACATGGTGGGCACTGCAATGTACAGCACATTACATGGTGGGCACTGCACATTACATGGGGGGCACTGCAATACACAGCACATGACATAGTTGGCACAGCACATTACATGGGGGGCACTGCAATGCACAGCACATGACATAGTTGGCACAGCACATTACATGGGGGGCACTGCAATGCACAGCACATGACATAGTTGGCACAGCACATTACATGGGGGCACTGCAATGTACAGCACATTACATGGGGGGCACAGCACATTACATGGGGGCACTGCAATGCACAGCACATGACATAGTTGGCACAGCACATTACATGGGGGCACTGCAATGTACAGCACATTACATGGGGGGCACAGCACATTACATGGGGGCACTGCAATGTACAGCACATTACATGGGGGGCACAGCACATTACATGGGGGCACTGCAATGCACAGCACATGACATAGTTGGCACAGCACATTACATGGGGGCACTGCAATGCACAGCACATTACATGGGGGGCACAGCACATTACATGGGGGCACTGCAATGCACAGCACATGACATAGTTGGCACAGCACATTACATGGGGGCACTGCAATGCACAGCACATGACATAGTTGGCACAGCACATTACATGGGGGCACTGCAATGTACAGCACATTACATGGGGGGCACAGCACATTACATGGGGGCACTGCAATGCACAGCACATTACATGGGGGGCACAGCACATTACATGGGGGCACTGCAATGCACAGCACATGACATAGTTGGCACAGCACATTACATGGGGGGCACTGCAATGCACAGCACATGACATAGTTGGCACAGCACATTACATGGGGGCACTGCAATGTACAGCACATTACATGGGGGGCACAGCACATTACATGGGGGCACTGCAATGCACAGCACATGACATAGTTGGCACAGCACATTACATGGGGGCACTGCAATGTACAGCACATTACATGGGGGGCACAGCACATTACATGGGGGCACTGCAATGTACAGCACATTACATGGGGGGCACAGCACATTACATGGGGGCACTGCAATGCACAGCACATGACATAGTTGGCACAGCACATTACATGGGGGCACTGCAATGCACAGCACATTACATGGGGGGCACAGCACATTACATGGGGGCACTGCAATGCACAGCACATGACATAGTTGGCACAGCACATTACATGGGGGCACTGCAATGCACAGCACATGACATAGTTGGCACAGCACATTACATGGGGGCACTGCAATGTACAGCACATTACATGGGGGGCACAGCACATTACATGGGGGCACTGCAATGCACAGCACATTACATGGGGGGCACAGCACATTACATGGGGGCACTGCAATGCACAGCACATGACATAGTTGGCACAGCACATTACATGGGGGGCACTGCAATGCACAGCACATGACATAGTTGGCACAGCACATTACATGGGGGCACTGCAATGCACAGCACATGACATAGTTGGCACAGCACATTACATGGAGGGCACTGCAATGTACAGCACATTACATGGGGGGCACAGCACATTACATGGGGGCACTGCAATGCACAGCACATGACATAGTTGGCACAGCACATTACATGGGGGGCACTGCAATGCACAGCACATGACATAGTTGGCACAGCACATTACATGGGGGCACTGCAATGTACAGCACATTACATGGGGGGCACAGCACATTACATGGGGGCACTGCAATGCACAGCACATGACATAGTTGGCACAGCACATTACATGGGGGCACTGCAATGCACAGCACATGACATAGTTGGCACAGCACATTACATGGGGGCACTGCAATGCACAGCACATGACATAGTTGGCACAGCACATTACATGGGGGGCACTGCAATGCACAGCACATGACATAGTTGGCACAGCACATTACATGGGGGCACTGCAATGTACAGCACATTACATGGGGGGCACAGCACATTACATGGGGGGCACTGCAATGCACAGCACATGACATAGTTGGCACAGCACATTACATGGGGGCACTGCAATGTACAGCACATTACATGGGGGGCACAGCACATTACATGGGGGGCACTGCAATGTACAGCACATTACATGGGGGGCACTGCAATGCACAGCACATGACATGGTGGGCACAGCACATTACATGGGGGCACTGCAAGGCACATGACATGGTGGGTACAGCACATTACATGGGGGCACTGCAAGGCACATGACATGGTGGGTACAGCACATTACATGGGGGGCACTGCAATGCACAGCACATGCCATGGTGGGCACAGCACATTATATGGGGCACTGCAATGCACATGACATGCTGGGCACTGGGCACAAGAGCACATTACATGGGGGGAAGCAGCAGTCTTTCCCCTAGCGCAATAAAACCCCTCCCTAACAAATGTACTAACCTTATCTCCCGGGCTCCTGCTGGTTAGGACATCAGCGCCCCTCCCCCAGACAGCTCCCAGACACTGAGGACGATCTGTGTGAATGAACAGATCATGTGATAGGAGTCAGGAGGCATCGACAGAGACAGGACTCGGCTGCACTGACTCTTGTCTCCTCCATGTGTGCACAGAGGGCTCCTCCTCTTCCTTCAGGAAGGCACACAGATATCGATAAGCCACTGCCATGGGCCTATATTGAGGGAGGGGCCTGGAGCTGCAGCTCCACCAGCCCCTATGTTAATCCGGCCCTGCTCCTGACCCATAACTTCTTTATGTTTGACGGGGGCTATTATCTCCAGAAATGCGGGGCCTCCATGGGAGCGAAATTCTCGCCCTCACTGGCCAACCTTTTTATGGGTTGGTGGGAGAGGTCTCGCATCTTTGGATGTAATAGCCCCCGCCGACTAGACACAGTATTCTTCTGTCGTTTCATTGATGATCTTTTATTCATCACGTCTGATGCCAATGCTGACATCAATGTTTGGCTTTCCTATTTTAATGACAATGATCTCAATCTAAAATTCACGGGAACTCTGGAAACCAACAGTATAGTGTTTCTTGATGTAAGATTAACAGGGATGGAAGATGCGATTCACACTAGTCTTTTCAGAAAGCCCACAGCGGGAAAGACCATCCTTAGAGCTGATTCTGCACACCCTAAACACACCATCAGAGGGGTACCATACATCCAGTTTTGGAGGCTAAAACGTTTGTGCAGTACACCTGAAAGTTTTCACGCAGAATCTCATGACATGGCACAACACTTCAAAGACCGTGAATCCCTAATTACAAAATCTCTCAATACTGTCAGTAAAATTTCTAGACATGTTCTTTTAGAAGAGAGCACACAAAAAAGAAATAAAAAGGAACCCTCCAGCAAAATTCCAGAGTCCCAATTTTTTCTACACCCTTTAGCTCAGAATTTAACAAGAATATCATAAACAGATATCTCCCTATCTTACACAATGACCCAGTTTACAGTAAGGTCCTGTCCAAGGGCATTAAAGTGGTCTCCCGGAGGGCACCCACTCTAGGAAATTCCCTATCACCGAGTTTATTCCCAAGGAAACAAGATAAAACTAGTTGGTTGAATTTAACGGGGAATTACAGATGTGGAAAAAGGTGTTGTAATTACTGTCGTCATATCAAAGTAGAGAGAAATATACATTCATGTACAAATGGCAAAATGTTTAAAGTCCCCTCTTTCATTAACTGCAACACACAGTTTTTG
The DNA here is from genome assembly GCA_037952925.1 of Lithobates clamitans. NCBI lineage: Eukaryota > Metazoa > Chordata > Amphibia > Anura > Ranidae > Lithobates > Lithobates clamitans. The sequence continues at coordinate 2,899,102 of JBBGZY010001263.1, forward strand.
GTGTACGTCATCACTTGTGACATATGTCAAATCCAGTATGTTGGCTGCACTACACGGCGTCTAAAAGATCGATTACATGACCATTTATATGACATAGCAAAAGATAAATTAACAAATGTGGCCAAGCACTGGATTTTCGTACACCAAAAAGATGTCTCCAGCTTGTTTATTCAAGGAGTAGAAAAAATAGTTATGCCTATTAGAGGAGGAGATAAGTTCCATCTTTTATGCAAACGTGAAGTTTTTTGGATTTTTTCTTTAAATACTAGAATTCCTTTTGGCTTAAACTTCGAATAGGATGTTTCTTATTACTATGATTAAAATATCTTGGCTCTATATACCTGATCTCATAGACCGCAATGTCCATAGACGTGGCGACACAGCGATCCATATTCACTTTGAGTCCGCTTTTACACACACATGTTTATCCTCTAGTTTCACTTTTTCCTCTACTACATATTATTATAAATAATATTATTTATGTTTAGATTTTTGGAAATTGACCTTTATATTAGGTCTAGTAGATTCTTAATTTTTAATTTTTGAAAAAATAAAGACACACAGACCATCTAACTCAGTAATAGGGCTAACAGAGTGAAACTCATATGAAAATGCTGAGCAAACACCTCGGCTTCACTCTTTCTTATAGCCCATGGTGTCTATGGACGTGGTGACACCGCGATCTATTTCTATTATTAAATCTATTCCTATTTTTGTTGTGTGGCTATGTTTAGTTCAGAGCCTTTTTCTAGCTACATACAACTTTCATAGTTGGCTACACACATAGACACAGTAATACCCTTGTTTAATGGTTTCTATATTTTACATAGCTTGACACATATGACATGGATTTTCGCTCAGCTCTATGAGGTCTGTCACACTCTTCATTCCTTAGTGTAACCATGGATCTCCTTACTCATAGACATAGCCATCTAGTTACATTTTCACTGAATTATTTTAGCTACATTTTTTAGCTGCATGCTTTTGCATACACCTTTATTGCGTTTATTGGTCGATGGTATTTACTTAGACATCTTGTTATCTTCCAAAATAGTGACACAATGTTTGTAACATCTTAAAGCCCTCTGATGTTTTTCCACACCTGGATTAAAGGCTAGACACGAATGGTAATCAAGGCAACACATTTACTGATCGCTAAGGCTGGATTCACACCTATGCATTTTTAGTGCTTTTTGCATTTTGCAGATTTGCTCTACAGAACGTGTTCCATAGGAAACCATGTTAAATGGACTGTAGTGTAGATCTGCAGAATGCAAAAAGCACTAAAAATGCATAGGTGTGAATCCAGCCTAAGAGACCATTGACATAGCGATATTCACTCACAGCTTTGTGGAGAAATAGTATCCCTTTTTAAAATCATTCATATGCCGCTATGCTTACAGCGAAGTTTTACTATATTCTCCACTAGCACCGACATAGTCTCATCCAGTCACATAATCGTTTGTTGGGGTTGTCAAGTTTATGTTTAAATACTACTTAATATATTTTGATATATTTGAATACCTAGACAACCTTAATACTCGGCAGGATTTAACCCAATAGATCCGGTAATTATTTTGATTAACACCTCTCGAGGCTTTCACATAAATATGTCCATTACTCTTTTCTCTTCAAAAAGATAAGTCACTTCGTGAGAGTTCTTCCTTTTATCCTGATCTCTGGGAATCTAAGTTTTAAACAAGACTAACGTAATTTTTTTTTTAATCAAGAACAAAGTTTATTGAGCATAATATTCAGTACATATTGCAGGTGATAATTAACAATATACAGCATTTTCTGGATTCAGAGGCATTGACTTCCGCATGTACAATTTTTACAAACGATTATTAGCCGGTATCGAGGTTCACAGCTTAGTTAAGCTACAAGGAATTCGATTATAAGTAGAGATGGATGACACTGTACCACCAACCATGGTAATGTTATAAATTGCTAGTCTGTGCATGTTGAGGCTTCATTTAACCAACCATCCCATATTTTGTGGTACTTGGTGGGACAGCCACGGTGAGAGTACAAAACTTTTTTATATGGCAGGGTGAGGTTCACCGCCCTTTTCCACTGCTGTACTGTTGGGGGGTTAGGCCGAAGCCACAGTTGGGCGATCTGCAATCTGGCTATGAACAGGGTCTCCTGCATAAATATAGATAGGTATTTCTCTTCCTCCGAGACTGTGAGCAGACCCAGTAAACACTGGCGGGGGCACAGCGTCAGAGGGGAGCCCATTTGATCATGGAGAAATTTGACTATTTGTAGCCAGTAAGTTTGAATGATTGGACAAGACCATATTAGGTGGTAGAAGGTGCTTGAGGTGTCACCGCAGCATGGACAGGCCGAAGGGGCGTCCGGCCTGTACTTGAGGACGCGTGCAGGGGTGAGATAAGATCTGTGGAGAATGTATAAGTGGGTGAGGCGGTCTGATAGTTTCAGGGATACTTTAGTACTAGTCCCAAGTATGTCCCCCCACTGGTCGTCATCCAAGGCCCCGGTGTCAGCCTCCCATTTAACCCTTAGGTTTTGTGTGTGGTTAGTGGCAGTAGGTAGAATAAGAAAATTATATAGGGTGGAGATCAGCTTTTTTGGGTCGTCGCCTAAGAGAAGGTCTGTGACAGTCACCACCTCTAGGGCGGGGATATTATTGTTGAATTGGGACTGAAGGGCATGGCGGATCTGAAGATATCTAAAAAACATGTGGTTGGGAAGGGCGAACTCATCTTTTAAGGTCTGAAAGGACTTGACCTCCCCCCCCCCGCTATGACCTGGTAGAGGTATATAACCTTATAGATGATCCATAGTTTAAAGTCTGGGATAGTCAATAGTTCAGGGAGCTGAGGATTATCCCATAATGGAGTATGAGCGTGAACAGGAGGGGCGTCTATGATAGTAAGTGCGCGATGCCAGACCTTGCTATGGTGCTGCATCAGCCGGTTCTCACCCGCAGAGCCAGACACACCCGTGTCTACAAAGAAGTATCTGGAAGGGGTGAGCCACCACGTCAGAGGCGTGTGTGCATATCAAGGTGGTGTATCGGAGTCTGTCGTGCTTGTTGAGATAGTAGAAATGGGACAGCTGTGAAGCTAAGTAGTAAAATGTGAGGTGGGGGGTGGACGTGCCCCCCAGGTGGGTGGGGCATTTAAGGGTTTGCCATGAGAGCTTATGTCTGGATGTGCCCCATATAAACGTGTTTAGTATAGACTCAAGGGATCTGAAAATGTGGGCCGGGACACACAGCGGGGCCTGCCAAAATAGGTATAGCAGCTTGGGAAGAAGAATCATCTTCACCAAGCTAATACGACCCATCACCCCCAGTGGGAGTCTGGACCAGATTTGTTTTTAAGGTATGCAAACATTGGTTCGATGTTCAAGTGTATGTAGTCGCTTAAGGAACGCGAGCACTGAATGCCCAGGTATTTAAGCTGGCTAGTCCAAACCAGTGGGAGGGACATCTGAGTGTGCGTTGGAACAGAGATATCTATGGGGAGTATTTGAGACTTAGACCAATTAATTTGTAGCCCCGAGAAGGTCCCATGTTGCTGGATAAGCTGCAGAGCCGAGGCCAGTGAGGGGCCAGCGTCTGATAAATAAAGTAGCATGTCATCAGCGTATAAACTGAGCACCTCAGTCAACTGCCCCCGACGGAGGCCCCTTATACCCGAGTGCGCTCTAATGGTTATGGCCAGCGGCTCGACAGCCAAGGCATACAACATGGGAGATATTGGGCAGCCCTGGCGCGTTTCCCTGGACAGTGAGAATGGGTTGGACAGTTTGCCATTGACCTGGATCCGAGCAGTGGGAGCCTGGTAGAGAAGCTGGAGCCACTTGATGAACCTGGGGCCAAACCCGAATCTATGGAGGCACTCCCTGAGGTAGCCCCACTCCACAGAATCAAACGCCTTGGCGGCGTCCAGGCTGACCACCACTCTGGACCCAGTCTCGTCATGTGTAGCTTGTAAATTCGTGAATAGCCTTCTCAAGTTAAACGCTGTGTTTTTATTGGGCATGAAGCCTGTTTGGTCAGGGTGGATGATGCTGAGGATGACCTTGTTGAGTCTCATGGCAAGGATTTTGGCGAGAATTTTCACATCCAATTGAAGGAGGGAGATCGGGCGGTAGGACTCAGGTTGGAGGGGGTCTTTGCCGGGTTTAGGAATAAGGACAATCAGTGCCTCACTCATGGTGCGTGGGAGTGTCCCTGACGTATATATGTGTGAATATAAGGCCTCTAGTCTAGGAATGAGGACCTCTTGGAATTGAGAGTAAAACTCCAGGGGGAGGCCATCCGAGCCCGGGGCCTTTGACAATGGGAGGTTTGCCATTGCCTCTTTAATGCACTCTTTGGTTATAGGTGCCTCCAAAAGCTCTACCTGGGTATTTGAGAGGGAGGGGAAATCCACACTATCTAGGAGGAGGTGCAGCTCGTCCGCAGGCCGGCCGGCCCTGGAGGTGTACAGATCAGCGTAGAATCTTCTGAATTCGTGGGCTACCTGTTCAGGGTCCGTGAGCATGGTGCCATCCTGCGAGCAGAGCCGAACCACCACCGGAGGAGTGTGGTCCAAGTGAGCCATATAGGCCAAGAGTTTCCCAGCCCTCTCACCATGCTCAAAGACCCTTTGTTTTCTAAAGAAGATCCCTTTCTTTGCTTTCTCGAAGTGTAAGCTATCAGTGAGCCTAGATTGCAGGCATAATTGGGCAGAGTTGGAGGGTGTTGGGTTTGACAGGAAAGCCTGTTTGAGGGAGCCCAGATGTTCCTCGGCCTGTAACAAAATGTTGTTAGAGGAGGCTTTGTGTCTGTTGATGTGTGTGGATAGGATCAGGCGGGCATGGGCCTTGAAGGCCTCCCACACTGTTCCGGGTGAGGCCGACCCCTGGTTGGTCTGGAAATAATATGCGACTGTGTTGGGATATTTGAGTCTCCAGCTGTCGGAAAGGGCGAACTCCGAGAGGAATCTGCCAAACCTTGTAAGAGCTGGTCTGTTCTGTGGTGTGCCTAATGGGTGGAGCCTGTCCAGTTTGGGGTCAATCACCATGTTGAAATCCCCTATCCAGATCGCTGGTGTCGTGGGATGCTCAGACATGAAAGCCAATCCCTCTCTGAGGGCAGTAAATTGAAAAGGTGGGGTTATATAGAAAGCTAGCAAGAGGGTTTCGAGGCCCCCCACTGTTACATGTAAGAATAGGAATCTCCCCTGCCGGTCCGACCTTAAGTTGTGCAGTTGAAAATTAACCGTTTTAGCTATGAGTATAGCTATACCTCTAGAATTGTTGGTGAATGGGGCTTGATAGGTCCAGCCCACCCACGGCTTTTTAAGAGCCATTTGAAGCTGCCCCGTCATATGGGTCTCCACCAGCACAGATACATCTGCGCGCATGCGCTTGAGGTGAGACAGCACAGCAAGACGTTTGGATCTATCACGAAGCCCTCTCACATTCCATGTCACTATTTTTAAAGAGGCCATCATTTATGTGAAAGGAATGTGATGGCTGACTGGACCAGCAGGAGGAGACCCCCCACCCTCCGCATCCGTGGGGGTTGCTGCTGGCCAGGGAAACATTTCTTTGTGCGGTTGCGGGGGAGCACCCGAAACAGGTAGTAATTTAAGCAGGATTCTTAGATGCGTGTTTGTGGTTAGGACGGGTGTCACCTCGCAATCCGCTGAGGGCGAACAAAAGTTAACTGAAGAACAACATGGCGATGCTAAACAATTCAGCATTCGAGCGTCTGAGGGGGGTGTTGCAGAGTGCTTGAGCCCGGCTGGGCATGTGTTTCAGCAGAGGGGGGGCTAAGAAGATGAAGTGACGGGGTAACAGAGGTGAATGGCCATAAGCCGGATATATGGGATGGGAGAGGAGGACAGGTAGTCAAGCGGTATAGGCATCCACCAGGTTAGCAGGGAGTTCGGGTTGAATATGGGGGAAGGGGAATGAAGAGAGTAACTCACTGTTTGTGCGGTGAATAGCTCCGAGGTGGAGGACTTCTGCATACCGCGGGATAAAGGAGCGATGATTACGGTGTTCAGCTCTAGGTGTCATCATTGTGAACGCGACTTAGCCCTCCAGCCAGGAGATCACCGCCGAGGGATCCTCAAAGAAGTGCGCCTTGCCGTCCCGGACCACTCGGAGGCGCGCTGGAAACAACATGGCGTAGGCTAGGTGGCGGTTACGCAGTTGACGTTTGGCCTCTGAGAATTGCGCCCTCTTCTTCTGCACCTCGGCGGAGAAGTCGGGATAGACCGCCACGTGTGCATCTCCAAGCGGGATGTTACCCTTTTCCCGAGTGAGGCGCAGGATGGTGTCCCTGTCGCGAAAGTTTAACAATTTCGCGATGAAAGTTCGCGGGGGGGGCTCCAGGAGCGGGTGGTCGCGCCGCCAGCCGGTGTGCGCGCTCCACTACGAAGGTGGAGGAGAAGGCCTCCCTACCAAAGGTAGTGATCAGGAGATTCTCCAGGAACGTTGGGGGGTTTGAGCCCTCCGCTTTTTCTGGAAGTCCCACGAAGCGGAGATTACAACGGCGCAGTCTGTTCTCCATTTCGTCCTGCTTACTGAGGACTGTATTTAGCTGGTATTGTAATCTCTCCACACTGATCTGCAGTGGCGGGATTTCATCCTCAGCCTGGCCGATCCTGCGCTCCGTCTCAGACACTCTCTCCCTGAGTTTGTGGATGTCTTGTCGGATAAGCGATATATCCACCTTAACCTCTTCTATCTTGGAGGTGAGGGTAGTTTGACAGACCGAGACCGCCTCTAGGATCCGAGCAGTGTCTCCGGATGTCTGGGCCTCTTCCCCTGATGTCGAGGGGGCGCCATCTTCAGTCACCGTCTCCCGCTCCTCGTGACGGTACTTGTCAAGTTTCCCGAGGGTCCCGGTATTGCGTTTGGGTGGTGACATGGTCTCGGGAGACGACTGAGTGATTTGTGGTATCTGGAGCCAAGTTTAAGGGTGATTTAGCCCCTCAGGATGAGTTTTTAGGATGTTTGTAGCCGGAGCTCTCACGCCGCACACCTTACTCCATGAAGCTTCAGGCCACGCCCCCAAGACTAATGTAATTAACAAATAAATATTCTTTAGTATTCCCATGATTTGTTGATTCAGGTTTAGGACAAATATACATTTTTCTATATGTTTACGTAATTTTTATAATAAAAGTTTTTTCACCATTTATAGAAAATTAGAGTCCTAACAAGCACGGTCTCTGTGTGAATGTGCGTGCGCAAGGTTATTGACATGGAAAGTTTTTCTCCCGTTAATTGCGACCTTCACCTGTGCACACACAGATACACAAATATATGAACATTGGTTTGTGCATGTAAGTGCCTAGCTTATAGGTTTTTTATGTACACACTGAAAAATATGGAGTTGTTTTTGTTATAAGCATGGTTTTCATGCTTACTATAATAATTTTTATCATGATAGTATTTATAATATGTTATTTACGGTACTAATATATGTCTTCACATGTCAATTGATGAAGGTTTCCCCCCTCCTTTTTCGTTTCTTTAGGAAAGGTGCTTAATTTTCACAATTTACAGAAAATTGATGTTACGCACCAGAATAATTCACATGTGGACACAAATGTATTCAATTCTGATATATTAGTATTGTTTTTATTGGGAACAGAGGAAGTGTGCATGTATGTGTTTTTTCCCCCTCCCCTTTTTCTATATGACCATGTATTTTATAAACAGAATAAAAAAAACATGTTTATTATATTCACATGCATCCTGGTCATAGAGTTCATTCACACACATGAAACACACACATATTCATGGTCTTTTGACACATTAAGCAAACATTCCTTATGGGACTTCCACTTTCCACAATATCACATCACTTTTTTACTATCAGATAACCACTGTTATATATATATAATTTTTTTTTTTTTTGGTTTCGCAATATCCATACACAGCATTAATATCACGTTATTGCGATATTGTTTGCATACACAGAAACCCCATATTTTTCTTTTTCCTTCACCCCCCAAACACACTTCACACGCATTGTTCCTTTTTTCTTTTCTGGTGTAATTTATATTTATTTTTATTTTTACACCAGCATTCACTACCCATTAGGATTTCTCAATCTTTTCATTCACTTTTCATCATTTATTTTTCACGTTATTCCAAATATAGCCCCTTTCTTCATTTTTTTTTTATCATTCTTCATATGTACTTTACGTGTCTTACATGCTTATATAGCATTTTATATAATTGGTTCCTATTTTCTATATTTTGCTGCTGCTTACACATATACACCCTGCACTCACAGGGATTTTCACCCCTGTGCTCATCAACCACTGACCAACGTTCACACCCTTCACAATCATATTTAAGCTGTTCTGCATTTTAGATTTACCACTTGGTCACATGATTCATGATAAATGGTATATATGTGGTTTTATTTTTATTATTGTTAGCTATGAGTAAGCGCTCCGCAGAGCGTGAAACGCGTTAGCTGATTATCTGTACATTCTATCCATGGTGCTTTGTACATGATTTGTTCCTGATTTTACAATAAAGAAATTTCGTTGGATTATATTCTCCTGGTGTGCGGCTGTCCGGACTTTTTTCTTCCCTCACAACATGGATTAGCATTAGCCAGCACCTAGGGCTTTTCAACTCTGGAGAGCAACATTCAGTTTATACCTGGTTTGGATACAACCTGGTGCGGGGAAAACGCTTGTGCTGCAGTTGCATTCTAGATAAAGGAAGGCCCGTAGATGTGGTGCATCTGGATTTTGCAAAAGCATTTGATACAGTTCCCCATAAACGTTTACTGTACAAAGTAAGACCTTTTGGCATGGACCATAGGATAAGTACATGGATTGAAAACTGACTACAGGGGCGAGTTCAGAGGGTAGTGATAAATGGGGAGTATGCAGAATGGTCCGGAGTGGAAAGTGGGGTCCCCCAGGGCTCTTTCCTGGGACCAATCCTATTTAATTTATTCATAAACGACCTGGAGGATGGGATAAACAGCTCAATCTCTGTATTTGCGGATGATACTAAGCTACGCAGGGCAATAACTTCTCCGCAGAATGTGGAAACCTTGCAAGAAGATCTGAACAAATTAATGGGATGGGAAACTACATGGCAAATGAGGTTTAATGAAGTAAAATGTAAAATAATGCATTTGGGTAGCAAAAATATGAATGCAATCTATTCACTAGGGGGAGAACCTCAGGGGGATTCTAGGATGGAAAAGGACCTGGGGGTCCTAGTAGATGACAGGCTCAGCAATGGCATGCAATGCCAAGTTGCTGCAAGCAAAGCAAACAGAATATTGGCAAGCATTAAAAAGGGAATTAACTCCAGAGATAAAACAAGAATTCTCCCAATCTACAAGACTCTGGTCCAGCCGCACCTGGAGTATGATGTCCAGTTCTGGGCACCAGTCCTCAGGAAGGATGTGCTGGAACTGGAGAGAGTCCAGTGAAGGGCAAAAGAACGAATAAAGGGACCTGAGGACCTTAGTTATGAGGAAACCAAAAAGGAGGAAACCTGCCATCCAACTAGATCATAAATGTTGCCAACATCCCCAGGGTCAAATTATATAAACAATTACCCCCAACAAGGGATTAATGGGACGTGGTTGCTGTTAAAGTACCATTAATCCCTTGTTGGGGGTAATTGTTTATATAGTTATAAGGAAAGGTTACAAGCACTGAACTTGTTCTCTCTAGAGAGGAGACGCTTGAGAGGGGATATGATTTCAATGTACAAATACCGTACTGGTGACCCCACAATAAGGATAAAACTTTTCAGTGGACGGGAATTTATTAAGACACGTGGCCATTCACTAAAACTAGAAGAAAAGCGGTTTAACCTTAAACTGCGTAGAGGGTTCTTTATTGTAAGAGTGGTTAGGATGTGGAATTCTCTTCCATAGGCGGTGTTTTCCGTGGAGAGCATCAATAATAATTAAAAAACTATTAGATAAGCACCTGAACGACCACAGCATACAGGGATATACAAGGTAATACTGACATAAAATCACACACATCAGTTGGACTTGATGGACTTGTGTCTTTTTTCAACCTCTCCTACTATGTAATTACGTAACTATGATGTTACCCTGAGTAAATAGAAACCAAACACGTCATTATTGAAAACTGTGTACACCTGTGGAACTGCTGCAAACTACAGTACCTAAAAATCACCCTAGGTGATGCCTTAGAAGCCTTTACAGGTAGTTGCTATTTTCATACATAATTCTTTCCCATTGGAAGTTCAAAATGTGTATCGTGGTGAAGATAGCAGATTCGTGATCATTAAAGGCTTGATATTGGGTCGTGAAATTACAATAGAAAAATATATATGCTCCAAATGACTCTTCTGCTTCTTTCTTTAACTAATTTTTCAAAATATTGGATAGATTCTACTCTCCTCATACTGTCTGATAATTGGAGGTGATTTTAACATGGTTGCGAATCCCTTCTTCCAGAAGCAATCCGACACCTCATTTCAAGGCTGGTTCACACTAGTGCGAATCGGATGTGGGTTTCTCCACATCCAGTTCGCATGACAGGAGATTATGACCGGCTCCCTATGGAGCCGGTTCACATATCTCCAGGGTGCGGCTGCGGAGTGGCTTGCACAGGAGTCCTGTGCTTCTTTGGCTCCATTTCAGGGCCGAATTCAGGCAAAAATTTGGTGCTGATTCGTCTCTGTAACAGAGAACAGGTGCATACCGGACCCCTGCTGCGAGACGCATCCATCTGTAGTGTGAACCAAGCCTTAAGCTTTCCCTAAATCCCTAACCAAAAATGATATAACTATCAATTGATTGATTGGAGAGCTCTTAATGTGGGAGCTAGAGAATATACCTTTTATTCGAATCCTCACAATAGTTCAGCTAGACTGGACTATATATTCCGTACTCCAATAATTTTAGCAAACTCTGAATCCTCCAATATCTATAGTTGTGTCTAGTCGTATCATCACATTATGTCATTCACCACAAAATGTATTGGTCTCTCTAATACCTCCTATACTTGGAGATTAAATGATTCTCTTCTTCCAGGACCGATTATTGAAGCAAAACTGTCTAAAGACATAGAGGAATATTTATCTATTAACTCTTCCCCAGAAATTAAGATTACTACATCCTGGGTAGCATAAAGCAACCATACGTGGAAAACGTATTAGTTTAGCATCTGCCCGTAACAGAGAGCGTCAGGGGAAAATTATTCTTCTAACAAAAGATCTAGAGATCAACTGTATAAAAACTCAAGTACTATCCATACCACAGGCACTAGACGTTTCATCAGAAGCATTTAGAATTGCACTCAATATTATCTTTCAAAGTAGAAAAAGCAATTTGATGGTTGAAAACAACATTAGTTATTATATAACAATTATTCTTCTACAATGTTTGTGAGAAAGCTAAATCAGTCCTTAAAGTGGTTGTAAACCCACTTTGGAAAAAAAAAATTAACACCTGCAAGACAAAGGCATAATGAGCTAGTATGCATAGCATACTAGCTCATTATGTAATACTCACCTGAGATTGAAGCCCTCGCTGCGGTGCCCGTACACAGCACCGGCCGGTGACATCACTCCCGGGGGTTACTTACGGTATCGCGGCTCCGGCGCTGTGATTGGCCAGAGCCGCGATGACGTCACTCCCGTGCATACACACGGTAACGGCACAATTACTGAAGCAATGGCACGTACCTGCCATTGCTTCAGTTTGTGTCAGTGCACATGTGCCGATGACGTCGGCACATGCAAATACAGGGGATATCTCCTAAACCATGCAGGCTTAGGTGATATCCTGGGTAGCTACAGGTAAGACTTATTATAGGCTTACCTGTAGCACAAAGTGGTCTGTAAGGATTTACAACCACTTTAAAGCCTTCTCATATTTATAAAAACGTAACACCTCTTCTGGTCTCAACTTTGCATTGCAAAGAAGTATTACAAATATTTGAAAAAATGTATTCAACCCTACTTTCACCTCCCCAAAATTCAATTACATCTGAAGCTATCTCACGGTTTAAAAACTATCATGAATGTCACATCTACCCCAATGCAGGTGGTCAGACACTATAGCTAGCTACTGTGTGCTTCACCTATAGCAGCCCCCTTTCCCTTAAGGCAAGCAGGCCTACTGGTACTTGGTTGCCCCCAGGACTTATACACAATGCTATAGTGCCTGGCCACCACACCAGGGCAGATGCGAAAAGAGCAAACAGAGCTTAGCAGACACATAGTGTGGTTCTATGACAGTCCAGGTAAAAGGCAGGCTGAGTTCAGGGAATAGTCCAATATCCGATCCAATGACAGTCTAGGGAAAAAGACAGGCTGAGTTCAGAGAATAGTCCAATATCCAAACCAGGTCATACACAGGGAAATCCAACAGCAAAGCAGGGCAGGCAAACGGGAGGCTTGATCAGGAACAATGCAGGTATACTGTCTCTATCACAAGCAAGGGATAGAGTGTTCGGTTTGCTTATATCAGGTGACTGACCAGATCAACCACCTTGCAGGTGAACACAGAGGGGGGAATGCAACAGCCAACACCCGGATACTGGAAAGAATAGCAGGAGCACTAAGTGATACTGACAAAAACATTCTGATACTACATTTATCACCTACCCAACTTGATATACTTTACAGAATCTGAGGTTACAGAGGTCATAAAATCTCTTAAAAAGGTATCTACACCTGTTCCTTAAGAGATGTTGCTTGCAAATATGTCTCTACTTCCAAAACTGACCAGGTACCTTTCTTTATCTCAGAACTTCAGCCCTATATCAGTAATCAAGAATGACTTACATATATTTAGTAGGATCCTTTCTGATGGATTAGCATCTATAATTTCTACATTAATCTTCCCTTTCCAATCAGGTTTTATCTCTAATCGTCAAATTACTGACAACATCCGTCTGGCCTTAAATATAATACAAGATGCAAACCTTTTTTCACAAAAGATTTATTATCTGGTCTTGACATCCATAATGCTTTAGATAGCGTATCCTGGCAATAGCCATCATTTTTATTACAATGCTATTGCTTTAATGGTGCATTTTTAAACGGTTTCCAAGCATTGTATCATAATCCCCAAAATCGCATCAAAATACTGTAATTTTTGTTTTTTTCTTATCGGAAGAGGTACCAGACAAGGATGTCCTTCATCACCACTCCCTTTTGTATTATCTATAAAACCTTTGGCCACAGTTATAATTCAACATCATGATATATCTGGTTACTCTAAAGATCAATCCACTTTCAAATTATGCATTTATGTGAATGATGTTCTTATGTTTTTATCAAATCCCACAATATCTTTAACTAATCTTTTGGACAACGTTTTAACCAAAATTTGCCTAATGATAAACATATCAAAATCTTCAGCTTTACCTATTAATTTCCCCCCCTCAGAGCTAGATAACCCTAAAGTTATTTTTCCATTTGTGTGGTCCTCTAACACAATATCATACCTGGGAATTTTTCTCCCTTCCAATTTTCAATCCTTATAACAATATAATTACCCTCCCTTAGATATTGAAATTTGGCAAACACTAAAGACCTGGGCATCTTTTCATTTATTGGCAGAATTACTGCTATAAAGATTAATATATTACCTAAATTATTATATATTTTTAAAGCTCTTCCTATTTTCCTCTCTAAAACATTTATAAATAAATTACAATGAGCAATTATTACATTTTAGTGGAATGATAAACCTCCTAGATACTCCAAAAAGGTTTTATATTGTTCTCATAGATCTGGAGGCAATCTTTTTGACTATGAAACTGAAAAAAAAATCATTTTCTTTGATTTTTCCCTCTCCTGGAACATCATTCTTGTGTGATCCTAGATTCAAATTTGCCTAATTGATAACCATATGACAGACCTAGATAATTTTTATAAATATTCTGTTTTTATGTCCCTATCCCAACTTCAGGAATTAAAGTCATCCCTTCTATAGAATTTCATTATTATTTGCACATACACCTTTTCTATAACACTCATTGCACTCCACCTCAAACAATCACTTATACTCAGGGCTTTTTTTCAGCGGGAACGCGGGGGAACGCAGTTTCGGCACCTCCTGGACTGACTGTATGTAATGGCAAGGGGTGCTGGGGGGTGCTGCAGGGTATTGATGCTCACTGCTGGGGAATCTATTCTAGCTGGAGGGGGATCTATTTTTGCAGGGGGGGGGGGGGTCTATTGTTGCTGAGGAGGTTTATTGTTGCTGGTGGGGGACCTATTGTTGCTAGGGGTGAGTCTTATGTTGCTGGGGGGTCAGTTGTTGCCGAAGGAGATCTACTGTTGGGGGAGTGGTCTATTGTTGATGGCTGCCAGAGAGTCTATTAATGCTGGCTGTGCAGAGATCTGTTGATGCTTCCGGGAGTCTATTGTTGCTGGGGGGGGGAATTTTGTTGTGGGTGGTACATTGTTGTTAGGGGCATCTATTATTGCTGGCTGAAGGGGATCTATTTTACTGCTTTTCTTCTTATCATTACCAAATTCCATACAAATTACTTAGCACCACAAAATGATACTTGGTTCTGTATTGTCTAAAAGGGGCGGTACTGGGAGGTTGGTAGGGGAAAGAACCAAGGGACGGTGCTCGGAGGTGGGTAGGGGCGGGGAAAAGGGGTGACTCGGAAAAAGGGAGTTCCTGCACCTATTGTCTGAGAAAAAAAGCCCTGCTTATACTATATATGACTATATACAGTATGGTATAAATCTCCATGTGGAAGGTGTCTTATTTCTACTCTCTACAATAATATTAACTCCTTAACTAATATAGATAAATTACCTTATGGGACACTTTGGGAAATAATCCTGGGATTATTCTAGTGAATGCATAGGTTTCCTTATTAAAGCTGAAGGCAAGTTCATATTGATAACTCTTAGCTAACGGTACTGAAAAATGGCTGTTCGAGATTTCCAGTACAGAGAATACTTTGGTCTTGGCATCCAGGGCTTGACATTAAATTTAAATCAGGAACAACAGGTTTGTTATTTGTAATGCATTTATTCAGTGACCTTAAAGGAGAACTCCGGGCAAAAACTTTTTTACATGTTCTTTTTGCTAACTTCCTACCTTCACTGAATATGCCATCTATATTCTTCTTAGCTCAGTAGTTTCCTTGAAATAGCCTGGTAACTTTCAAATAACTTACTTTCCAGTGATTTCCTGTTTGTAAGACCGGTGACTGCTATTCCTTTTATTCCCCCAGCCACTGGTCTTGGCACTTCCCATTTGTAGTTCTATGCACAGCAAGCAGGAATGTATTTCCATCCCTGCTTGCTGTAGTGGGAGGCGATACAGACCTTGTCCTCGAAATGACAGCCCCACCTGGGCTGCTCTGAAAGGCTGCCTCTGAGTGTAACCTGCTGCCTGTGAAACAGTTTCACATGCAGCAGATGGCAAGGCTTGCAAGAGCCACTCATTGTGTGACATGGTCAGGTAATGTAACTGCTTCCAGGGAGAAAATCAGCTGTCAAAATGAAGCGGTAATGTCACGGATGGGCGGGACCGAGCAGCTATCAAACACCAGCCAATGGGATGATGAGAGGGCGGGCCGATATGTTATTGTGGCTCCCCCGGCTTTCGTAAGCAGCCCAATCATTGGCTAGTGTTTGATAGCTGCTCGTCCCGCCAACCCCCCGACATAGCCGCATCGAGTTTTGACTGTCGGTCTTCCTGCAAGCAGTTACATTATCTGACAGTTTCACACACTGAGTGGCTCTCACTGTCTGCTGCATGTAAACTCCCCTCCTCTGCAAGTGCCCACAACTGCTGGCAATCCGTGCCCATTAGTGTTGCCAATCAGTACCTATCAGTGTCCATCAGTGCTGCCTATCAGTGCCCTTCAAAGCTGCCAATCAGTACCAATCAGTGCTGCCAATCAGTGCTCATCAGTGCTTCCAATCAGTGCTGCCTATCAGTGCCACCTATCCGTGCTGCCAATCAGTGCCAATCCGTGCCCATCAGTGCTGCCTATCAGTGCCCATCAGTGCTGCCTATCAGCGCCAAGCAGTGGCCATCAGTGCTGCCTATCAGTGCCCAACAATGCCACCAATCAGTGCTGCCAATCAGTGCCCATCAATGCCACCAATCAGTGCCCATCAGTGCTGCCAATCAGTGCTGCCTATCAGTGCCCATTAGTGCCAATCAGTGCTGCCAATCAGTACCCATTAGTGCTGCCTATCAGTGCCACTGCTGATGCTGCCAATCAGTGCCCATCAGTGCTGCATTTCAGTGCCCATCAATGCTGCCAATCAGTGCGGCCAATCAGTGTCACCTATCAGTGCCAATCAGTGCTGCCAATTAGTGCTGCCTAGCAGTGCCAATCAGTACTGCCTATCAGTGCCCATCAATGCTGCCAATCAGTACCAATTAGTGCTGTCAATTAGTGCCAATCAGTGCTGCCAATCAGTGCCCATCAGTGCTGCCAATTAGTGGTGCCTACCAGTGCCAATCAGTACTGCCCATTAGTGCCCATCAGTGCTGCCTATCAGTGCCAATCATTAGATTCAAACAAGGAAGACGCCGCTCCAGGTGAGCAATCATTACAGTCCGGATGCACTGGGTGCAAGCCACGGCTCACCACCGATGATCAATAGGAAGAAAAAAAATGGCTGCACACCATCAATGCTGCCAATCAGTACCAATTAGTGCTGTCAATCAGTGCCACCTATCAGTACCAATCAGTGCTGCCAATCAGTGCCCATCAGTGCTGCCAATTAGTGCCGCCTAGCAGTGCCAACCAGTACTGCCTATCAGTGCCCATCTGTGCATTCTATCAGTGCTGCCAATCAGTACCTATCAGTGCTGCTAATCAGTGCCTCATCAGTGCTTCATCAGTGATGCCTATTAGTGCACTGAGTACATGGATTGTGAGAGGAGCTCAGCAGCCAGGCACATTGTCCTGGGGGAGTCTTGGTGGGGCACAACTGAAATCTGTCGATGTTTATTAATGTCACAAAAAAAAGTGCAGCACTACCTTACTAATCAAATAACTTAACAATAATGGTGGAACCTTCTAATGTATGGCAATCTCAGTAAACTTCATTATTACTACAATACTGGTCTTTGTAATATATAACTGCACATATAATACACATCAAACTGAAAATAAGACATAAAAAGTGAAACTTTGCAGGGATGGTGGAAACACCTCCTATAGATATTAGCCATACAGATTAACTTCAAGTGCAATAATTCCAGTGAAATGTGATTTGCCTTATAACGAGCACCTCTCAGACCAAATATAATAGATTAACCATCTGCGCAGGTAAGGGAAACTCCATTTACCCCACTTTTCTTATTTTTTTTTATTACCACTTATCCACCACCTTTTCTTTGGAGGATATTACTTGCAGCAATGGATTTTTTTTTTTTTTTTTTTGTCGGAAAGTCCTAAAGGATGTACCAATTCATAATAACACATTGTAACCTCTCAGACTACTTATGTCAGTCAGAAATTGTGGTCAATAAGTTTAAAGAAAAAGGTTATTATGATCAAAGTCTGAGACCTATACAAAAACAGGTTATGGAAATGGATAGGAAAAAAATTACTGGAAGACAAACCAAAAAAGGAAGAAGGACGAGAACATCTGGCTTTTCTAACTACGGTAATTTTAGTCAAGGCTATAAAACTTTAGAGCGAATTGTTAAAAAACATTGATTGATATTATTAAGGGACAAGACATTACAAAAAAAATACAAAGTTGTAAAAAGAAGTCCATCTACCGTCGAGCACCCAATCTAAGGAATAAATTAGCTCCTAATGTTTATGACCCCCCTAAAAAGAGAACACCTTTCTTGGACGTTACAGGGTTTTACTATTGCAGAAAATGCTATGTAAAATGCATGTAAAATTACTAGATAGGACTAAAGGAAAATAGATACATTTTGATTGTTCAGCTTGGGAAAGGAGTACAACATAGATACATTTATAACATGTAAATCAACTCATGTAACTTACTTAATAACTTTCACCTGTAGGTTACAATACGTAGGGCGTACCATAAGGCCCTTTACACTGGGGCGCTTTGCAGGCGGTACATCGCTAAAAATAGTGCCTGCAAAGTGCCCTGAAAGCACCCTGTCTCTCCAATGTAAAAGCCCCGAGGGCTTCCACACTGGAGAGGTGCACTGGCAGGACCCTAAAAAAAGTCCTGCTAGCAGCATCTTTGGAGCGGTGAAGGAGCGGTGCGCTCCTAAACCGCTCCTGCCCATTGAAATCAATTGGGCAGCGCGGCTATACCGCCTGCTGCAGCAGCACTTTGCGGTGGTTTTAACCCTTTCTCGGCCACTAGCGGGGGGTAAATGCGCCCGCTAGCGGCCGAATAGTGCAGTGAAATTTATGATAAAGCACCGCTAAAAATAGCGGCGCTTTACCGCCGACACACCCACTGCCCCAGTGTGAAAGGGGCCTTAGAAATTTGAGTACCCGAATAAATGAATATCTTAATAACATTACAAAAAGGTTCCCAAAACACAGTCTTTCAAACTATTTTAGGTTACATTATAATAAAGGCCCCAGTTTGGCAACTTTCTTAGGGATAGATAAAATAGAACCCCATCGGAGAGGAGGAAATATGACCCAGAGAATATCTAAGAATGAAACAAGATGGATCTATAAATTAAATACATGGGTATTGATGTGGATATAGATTTGAATTGTTATTTATCTAATTACTAGAATATTTTTAATTCATTATGTTTGAGATGTTTCAATTGGATTTGATCTGAGCTGGTATCTGTGTATTATCACAGATTACCACAAGATGGCATAAGGTGTATATTCAAATCTCTACACCCACCTCAGTTTTCCAAATCATAGAGTATCTGGGAAAAAATATTGAGTAATATAGATTATTTTTAGTTTAAAGAGTTCACATAACAACGAAACACGTTGGTTGTGGTTGAACGTGATACGTCACTTCCGCCTTTAGTGGAACGCAGGTGGAGCGCAAACGGCATCCCCGCTTCCTGCATTGCATGCTTGCTTTTACATTAATTATTACGATGGAATTTTTAAACCTTTTTTAACCACTTCAGCCCCGGAAGGATTTACGCCCTTCCTGACCAGAGCACTTTTTACAATTTGGCACTGCGTCGCTTTAACTGCTAATTGCGCGGTCATGCAATGCTGTACCCAAACGAAATTTGCGTCCTTTTCTTCCCACAAATAGAGCTTTCTTTTGATGGTATTTGATCACCTCTGCCGTTTTTATTTTTTGTGCTATAAACAGAAAAAGACCGAAAATTTTGAAAAAAAATTATATTTTCTACTTTTTGTTATAAAAAAATCCAATAAACTCAACTTTAGTGATACATTTAGGCCAAAATGTATTCGGCCACATGTCTTTGGTAAAAAAAAACGTCAATAAGTGTATATTTATTGGTTTGCACAAAAGTTATAGCGCCTACAAACTAGGGTACATTTTATGTCATTCCTTGAGGTGCTAAAATGGCAGGGCAGTACAACCCCCCCCCCCCTGACCCCATTTTGGAAAGTAGACACCCCAAGGAAATTGCTGAGAGGAATGTTGAGCCCATTGAATATACATTTTTTTTTGTCCCAAGTGATTAAATAATGATTAAAAAAAAAAAAATTTACGAACAGTTGTCACTAAATGATATATTGCTCACACAGGCCATGGGCATATGTGGAATTATACCCCAAAATACATTCAGCTGCTTCTCCTGAGTATGGGGATACCACATGTGTGGGACTTTTTGGGAGCCTAACCGCGTACGGGGCCCCCGAAAACCAATCACCGCCTTCAGGATTTCTAAGGGCGTAAATTTTTTATTTCACTCCTCACTATCTATCACAGTTTTTAAGGCCATAAAATGCCCAGATGGCACAAAACCCCCCAAATGACCCCATTTTGGAAAGTATACACCCCAAGCTATTTGCTGAGGGGCATGTTGAGTCCATGGAATATTTTATATTTTGACACAAGTTGCGGGAAAGTGACAATTTTTTTTTTTTTTTGCACAATGTTGTCACTAAATGAAATGATATATTACTCACAAAGGCCATGGGCATATGTGGAATTGCACCCCAAAATACATTTAGCTGCTTCTTCTGAGTATGGGGATACCACATGTGTGGGACTTTTCGGGAGCCTAGCCACGTACGTAATTTTTTTTCTTTTTTCAATTTTCAAAACTTTGTGATAAAAAGTGAGGTCTGCAAAATACTCACTATACCTCTCAGCAAATAGCTTGGGGTGTCTACTTACCAAAATAGGGTAATTTGGGGGGGTTTGTGCCACCTGGGCATTCCATGGCCTCCGAAACTGTGATAGGCAGTGAAGAGTGAAAACAAAAATTTACGCCCTTAGAAAGCCTGAAGGCGGTGCTTGGTTTTCGGGGCCCCGTACACGGCTAGGCTCCCAAAAAGTCTCACACATGTGGTATCCCCATACTCAGGAGAAGCAACAGAATGTATTTTGGGGTGTAACTTCACATATTCCCATGGTATGTTTGAGCAATATATCATTTAGTGACAACTTTGTGCAAAAAAAAATTGTCTTTTTCCCGCAACTTGTGTCACAATATAAAATATTCCATGGACTCAACATGCTTCTCAGCAAATAGCTTGGGGTGTCTACTTTCCAAAATGGGGTCATTTGGGGGGGTTTTGAACTGTCCTGGCATTTTATGCACAGCATTTAGAAGCTTATGTCACACATCACCCACTCTTCTAACCACTTGAAGACAAAGCCCTTTCTGACACTTTTTGTTTACATGAAAAAAAATTTTTTTTTGCAAGAAAATTACTTTGAACTCCCAAACATTATATATATTTTTAAAGCAAATGCCCTACAGATTAAAATGGTGGGTGTTTCATTTTTTTTTCACACAGTATTTGCGCAGAGATTTTTCAAACGCTTTTTTTGGGAAAAAACACACTTTGTTCAATTTTAATGCACTAAAACACACTATATTGCCCAAATGTTTGATGAAATACAAAAGATGATCTTAGGCCGAGTACATGGGTACCAAACATGACATGCTTTAATTTTGCGCACAAACGTTCAGTGGTGACAAACTAAATACATTTTTAAAAGCCTTTAAAAGCCTTTACAGGTTACCACTTTAGATTTACAGAGGAGGTCTACTGCTAAAATTACTGCCCTCTATCTGACCTTCGCGGTGATACCTCACATGCATGGTGCAATTGCTGTTTACATTTGACGCCAGACCGACGCTTGCGAGAGCAGGGGGGGGACAGGGGTGCTTTTTTTTTTTTTTTTTTTCTTTATTATTTTTTTGCTTTTTTATCTTATTTTTAAACTGTTCCTTTTATTTATTTATTTTTTATCATTTTTATTGTTATCTCAGGGAATGTAAATATCCCCTATGATAGCAATAGGTAGTGACAGGTACTCTTTTTTTGAAAAAAATGGGGTCTATTAGACCCTAGATCTCTCCTCTGCCCTCAAAGCATCTGACCACACCAAGATTGGTGTGATAAAATGCCTTCCCAATTTCCCAATGACGCTGTTTATATCCGGTGAAATCTAAGTCATGAAATGCTCGTAGCTTCCGGTTTCTTAGGCCATAGAGATGTTTGGAGCCACTCTGGTCTCTGATCAGCTCTATGGTCAGCTGTCTGAATCACCGGCTGCATTCTCAGGTTCCCTGTTGGGACAGGAGAGCCAGAGAAAAACATAGAAGACGGTGGGGGGGGGGGCATTCCCTCCCACTGCTTGTAAAAGCAGTCTAGAGGCTAATTAGCTGCTAGGATTGCTTTTACATGAAAGCCGACCACTGGCTTAAAAAAATGATACCAAGATGATACCTAAACCTGCAGGCATCATTCTGGTATAACCACTCAAAGTCCAGCAACATACCAGTACGTTGCTGGTCCTTGTTGGGCATATATTGTAATCTTTTTTTTTCATGCAGCCTGTGGGCTGAATGAAAAATGAGATTGATCGGTGGGTATGCCCATCATTAGAATACCCACTTCTAATGATGGGCATACATGCACCATTAATATATGTCGAAGCAGGGGATGCATCCTCCCGCAAAAGTTAGGAGCAAATCGCTCCTCCACCCCTGCTGCCCCCATGCTTCGGCATATATCACCTGTAACTTTTGTAACTGTAATCGGTTCCAGGTTTGGGTCTCTCAAAATGCGATGGCTTCTTGGGAGACCCTGTGAAAGTGTGCCTAGTCTGTGCAATGCTGTACCCTACGCTAATACTCAACTAGCGTATGGTAGGTTCAAAACATTCACCAATGAAAAGTGGGTACAAGAAGGAGCCCACAACATGGGATTGTGGCCGCCAGGGGGTTTAAAGTTTTATTTAATAAAAAAAAAAAAATGATGAGTCATGTGGTAGTGAGTGGGAGAAATGTTTTCTCCTCAGGTGTAGGAGGTTATATAAGCTCCCCCTGTGACAGACCCGCTCACTTTTGCCCTGAGGTGGCTTAGGATTGAGCTCTGCGGTATTACTGCGAGCTCTCATAGCAGTGACAGGACATGAAGTCTCTTGTCAGACAAGTGCTTGAAAGGGCTGAAGCGGAGGGCGGTAGTGAGTATCTCCAGCGGTGTCTGGCACTCACTGAAGAGGACTCTCATTCGGGCACAGCGTCAGCAGAGCTCCAGCCAACAAGGGATAGAACGAAGCTTTCCATCCTATCTCGTCCGGCGGTGCCTGCCTCAGCTCAGAACTCTCCAGCTCGCTCTATTCAGAGGAGTTTACCGGCGGAGGGCCCAGCCACAGAAACAGCAGCGGTGAGTGTGGAGCGGTCTCACTTTGCAGCGGAGCGGGAGGATTCGCTGCCTGGGGCTCAAAGAGTGGGTCGGCGCGGCAAGAGGAACAGACAGGTTCTTTCCCCTTCTCCTACCTGCAGCAGAAGGGGTAGAGGCCAGACTCACCGCTCGTCAGTATCGCTCGGGGAAACCCCCTGCAGGGAGGAGTTGTCGCCGCCCAGCTTAACCAATGCTCCTCCTGCTTCTCTACATACGGGTATGGCTATGCCCAGAGCAGTGTTGTCTCCTGGCTCTGCTGGGAGGCATCCCAGGCAGGTACCTCAGGTCGAATCTTTGGCATCACTGGCATCCAGGCCGTCCAGGCTGGATGAGGTGAGGGCCCCTATGTCTCTTTCATCCCGTACAGGTCTGGATGTCAGCACAGCACAAGGATCAAATATTCCAGTTATTTGTAATCAACCAGAGTCCCAATATGCGGGTGAGTCTACTCAAGCTGTTTTAATTAACCAGTTGCTTATTTCTTTAAACAGATTTAATGAAAATGTATCTGTTAACCATCCCACACCTGTAGCTCCTTCCCCAGTGAACGTCTGGTCAGGTAATTCTGTTGGTAATATTACTCCTGTTTCTACGCATACGAATATGCCGGTTTGTATGCCTGCTTCTGTTTCTGAGACCTGCTTTAAAGAGGTTCTTCCTTGTGAGATGTTGCCATTAGGTTTTCACCTGCCTTTATCAGGTAAAGAAAAAATTTGGAAAGGCGAATTTTTAGATTTATTGTCTTTATTACCTATTGTAAAAGATTTCCTTACAAAATCTGATAAGAGGTCCGAGGACGGTGCTGATGACAGGCGCCGTCCTTTTTCTAGATCTTTTTTTAATTGGTTGCAGGCTTTCTACATATTTTCTGCAATAATGGGTGAGAAGCATCCAGAGAAATGCACTGGGCTGTTTCAGCACCTGGAACATATTATAGAAGCATATAAGAGCTTTGGCGGTATGGGATGGTTTAATTATGACGAATCATTTCGTCAAAAAATTGCGATATATCCCAATCTGAAATGGGGTAATAAGGATGTGGGGTTGTGGTTAAACCGTATCATTCCTTTTAAAGCCTGTCTTTGCAAGGCCACAGCCTCAGTCCAGTGGCGTAGCGTGGGTTGTCAGCACCCGGGGCAAGGCAAGTAATTTGCGCCCCAACCTGTGGACTTTTAGCTATCCCTGAGTCCCTTCAAATACAATAGTACTGACCTACCTGATTCCTATACTGACCACTACACTGATAACTACACTGTCCACTACACTACATTGTCCACTACACTGACCACTATACTATACTGACCACTATACTATACTGACCACTATATTACACTGACCACTACACTGACCACCATACTACACTGTCCACTATACTGACCACTATACTACACTACACTGTCCACTATACTACACTACACTGTCCACTATACTACACTACACTGTCCACTATACTACACTACACTTGACCACCATACTACACTGACCACTATACTACACTATACTGACCACCATACTACACTGTCCACTATACTGACCACCATACTACACTGACCACTATACTACACTGTCCACTATACTACATTATACTGACCACCATACTACACTGACCACCATACTACACTGACCACCATACTACACTGACCACTATACTACACTGACCACCATACTACACTGACCACCATACTACACTGACCACCATACTACACTGACCACCATACTACACTGACCACTATACTACACTATACTGACCACCATACTACACTGACCACTATACTACACTGACCACTATACTACACTGACCACCATACTACACTGACCACTATACTGACCACTATACTACACTGTCCACTATACTACATTACACTGTCCAATATACTACACTACACTTGACCACCATACTACACTGACCACTATACTACACTGACCACCATACTGCACTGTCCACTATACTGACCACTATACTACACTGTCCACTATACTACAATACACTGTCCACTATACTACACTACACTTGACCACCATACTACACTGTCCACTATACTGACCACCATACTACACTGACCACTATACTACACTGTCCACTATACTACATTATACTGACCACCATACTACACTGACCACTATACTACACTGACCACCATACTACACTGACCACTATACTACACTGACCACCATACTACATTATACTGACCACCATACTACACTGACCACTATACTACACTGACCACCATACTACACTGACCACCATACTACACTGACCACCATACTACAGTGACCACCATACTACACTGACCACTATACTACACTATACTGACCACCATACTACACTGACCACTATACTACGCTGACCACCATACTACGCTGACCACCATATTACACTGTCCACCATACTACACTATACTGACCACCATACTACACTGACCACTATACTACACTGTCCTCCATACTACACTGACCACTACACTACACTGACCACTACACTACACTGACCACTATACTACACTATACTGACCAAGATACTACACTGTCCACTATACTACACTACACTGACCACTATACTACACTATACTGACCACCATACTACACTGACCACTATACTACACTAAACTGACCACCATACTACACTGTCCACCATACTACACTGACCACCATACTACACTGACCACCATACTACACTGACCACCATACTACACTGACCACCATACTACACTGACCACCATACTACACTGTCCACTACACTAACCACTACACTACACTGTCCACTATACTACACTATACTGACCAGCATACTACACTGTCCACTATACTACACTGACCACCATACTACACTGACCACCATACTACACTGACCACCATACTACACTGACCACCATACTACACTGACCACTATACTACACTGTCCACTACACTAACCACTACACTGACCACTATACTACACTACACTGTCCACTATACTACACTACACTGACCACTACACTGACCACTACACTAACCACTACACTGACCACTATACTACACTACACTGTCCACTATACTACACTACACTGTCCACTATACTACACTGACCACCATACTACACTGTCCACCATACTACACTGTCCACCATACTACACTGTCCACCATACTACACTGTCCACCATACTACACTGTCCACCATACTACACTGACCACCATACTACACTGACCACCATACTACACTGACCACCATACTACACTGACCACCATACTACACTGTCCACTATACTACACTGTCCACTATACTACACTGACCACCATACTACACTGTCCACTATACTACACTGTCCACTATACTACACTGACCACCATACTACACTGTCCGCTATACTACACTACACTGACCACTATACTACACTGACCACCATACTACACTGTCCACTATACTACACTATACTACACTATACTGACCACCATACTACACTGACCACTATACTACACTACACTAACCACTATACTACACTGACCACCATACTACACTGTCCACTATACTACACTATACTGACCACCATACACTGTCCACTATACTACACTGTCCACTATACTACACTGTCCACTATACTACACTATACTACACTGTCCACTACACTACACTGACCTCCATACTAAACTACACTATACTGACCACTATGCTAACCACTATACTATACTAACCACTATACTGACCACTATACTACACTATACTGTCCACTACACTGCCCCCCATAGTGACACTACACTGACCTCCATACTATACTACACTACATTGTCCTGCCTACAGTCTCTCTCTCGCCCCCCTCCCTCCCCCTCCCAGTAACAAGACTCTCACTTACCTTCTTATGCTGGCTGCATCGATCCGGATGAGGAGGAGAACACAGCGGCGGCTCACTTTCTTCTCTCCCCTGCGCTCTGCTTGCTGCCATGTTCAGTATCCAGCGCCCTGTGATTGGGTGTATGGGGGTCATGTGCGGAGGCGGGGCGCCTCACATGACCCTCATACACCCAATCACAGGGCGCCGGACACTTAACATGGCGGCCGGAGCCCGGGGACACAAAATTAGAAATTAGGAGGAGGCAGCCAGTGACACATACTGGCGCCCCCCTAAATATCGCGCCCGGGGCCACGGCACCCCCCACTCTACGCCACTGCCTCAGTCTTCATTGGATACGAATACTACAAATCCAGTGTGTAAAAAAGGTATATGTTATGCATTTAATGAGTCTCAATGCAGGTGGTTAAATTCATGACGTTATCGACATGAATGTTTCTTTTGCTTCGGTAGTCATCCAGTCTCAAAATGCTTTAAAAGGTCGTCCGATACTCAGGTCCACAGGGATCATTCAAGGTGATAGCACAATTAATAATCGATGGTCTTTCTACAGGTTTTAAACTTAATATTTTACAGGTTCAGATTGCAATAAAAAAAAATAAAAAATTAAATCAGCATTTCTCCATACTGTTAACCTTTTTCTAAGTCGGAGCGACTTGCCTGACAAGTGGTCCCTGTGTGAACCGAGCCTTATAGTAAAGGATAAGTTGCTGAAAGTAATTTCAGCAAATAGAATGGCTTGTTTATATCCCCTGTCTTTCTGTTTGGTTTAGTCCCTATAAAAGAACCTAACGCTATCCTCTCAATGATATATTTGACCCAACATCTGCTTCTGTTAGGTTTGCAACATTTATGCATGCTATTCAAATTATAAAACGTTGTCGGAGTGCGTTTAGAAAAGCTGTTCAGTCAGTTTTCAGATTATTACCTCTTCCTTTGGCTCAAACACATCCAGAGCCACCCTCCAATTTCCCTTAGACTCCACCTTTACTTTTCCATTTACCTACTTTGAATTGGGATGGCACTGGTCTTTCAGTTAGTTACAGCATAGGTGAAAATTTTGGCACTCTTCCTTACATTCCATCGAGTAATTTGGGTAGAGGTATTGGACGCAGATCCTCAGGGAGCTCTGAGCTAGAACTAGCTGGGAGCTCTGTGGGAATCTGAGAATCCTTCAGAAGCTGTTCAATTTGCTCTGCTGAGAGATCCAGAAACTCAGCTAATCGATTTCTCTCCAGACGACCACCATGGGAGCACAGCAGCTTGATAAGATGGATAGTGAGTGAGTGGTCCAACATGGTCCCAGGGGTCCTGATACATCCTTATGGAGAATTGAAACTGCAACTTTTAAGCACTGACACTGGGGAGTGTGACACTAAGATCTGCAAAGCACTGATAATTAGGACTGAGAGTTTCACAGGGTGGGGTTGGCAGTGCTCCATGTTTGCTAGTTCTGGAATGGCTCCAAAAGTTGAGCTTCAGCTCCAGGCTTACCCTGGAGTCTAATCAAACCCTCAGTTCCAGGTAGCTCCAAGCCCCCCCAGCTCTAGCGGTGCCAAGAAAAAAAAATTGTTAGAGGCTGCTCTGCACAGCAATACTTGCCAAAGAAATACAAAGAAAAATATTACTTCTTTCTTTTTTCAAAAATCCAAACATATGCAACTCCATTTAAAAGTAAAGGTGTATCATGGTCCCATATGGCTCTTGCTGTTCTGTAATGCCCCGTACACACGGTCGGATTTTCCGACGGAAAATGTGTGATAGGACCTTGTTGTCGGAAATTCCGACCGTGTGTAGGCTCCATCACACATTTTCCATCGGATTTTCCTACACACAAAGTTTGAGAGCAGGCTATAAAATTTTCCGACAACAAAATCCGTTGTCGGAAATTCCGATCGTGTGTACACAAATCCGACGGACAAAGTGCCACGCATGCTCAGAATAAATAAACTGATGAAAGCTATTGGCCACTGCCCTGTTTATAGTCCCGACGTACGAGTTTTACGTCACCGCGTTTAGAATGATCGGATTTTCCGACAACGTTGTGTGACCGTGTGTATGCAAGACAAGTTTGAGCCAACATCCGTCGGAAAAAATCCGACCGTGTAAACGGGGCATAACAATTTACACCCATTTGAAAAAAACGGTTTTTTTTGGTTATAGAAAAAAGGAGTAGCTGATCAAAGCATGGCTTGTAGGAGAGGTTTTCCTGTATGATCAAAATTTGTGGTCCCAGCGAATTTATGTGTATATTCACCGAGAATATTTTTTTTAAACCACAATGCACCAATAAGAACCAATAAGGACTAACTGTCCTGCTACCAGTCAGTGTTACACTGCTTTATGCTTGGAAGTCATAGAAACACAGAAAGGAATGCCAGACCAAATCTGCATGAAGTCCAAGATCATTTTAATTGTTGGTAAAGAAGTCATATAAAAATATCCAACGTGTTTTGGGGACAACACTGCTCCACCTTCATCAGGGCTCAACACAGGATGAAACCTGAATGGACTCCATTATTAGAACCAGTATTGAAAGCTCCTCCTAGTGCAACAGCTTAATGTGGTTCCAAAGGCAGAAGGCTTTTAATCTTAAAGTGGTTGTGAACCTCAGACATTAAATATGCACCAAGCATATGTCTCTATTGTGTGTACTTGTGTCACTTGCTGACCACCCTATAGCAGTTTTACGCATTTCCGCATGCAGGGGGGCGTGCAGAAGCCGATCTGCGAGTGCCAGGCACGCTATGTCCTCCAACACCCGTTGATCCTCAGTAAACAACACATAATGGGGATCTGCCAATGTAAACAAGGCAGATTGCTGTTCTGACAGTGGGGAAGGGATGGATTCTATGTTCCTGCAAAGCAGGGAATAAAATGCATCTCTTCCCCTAGTAAAAGCAGCAGATACAGTACACATAAACACTGGTTAGGCACACAATTAACCCTTTGATTGCCCCTAGATGTTTAACCCCTTCCCAGCCAGTATCATTAGTACAGTGACAGTGCATATTTTTAGCACTGATCACTGTATTAGTGTCACTGGTTCCCACAAAGTGTCAGTTAGTGTCCGATTGTTCCACCACAATATCGCAGTCCCAAAATAAGTCGCCGATGACCGCCATTACTAGTATTTAAAAAAAAATATTCCATAGTTTGTGGAAGAGCAACGTTCGCGTAAACTAATCAAAATACGTTTATTGGGATTTCTTTACCGAAACTATGTAGCAAAAAACATATTGGCCTAAATTTATGAAGAAATTAGATTTTTTTTTTTTTTAATTTATTGCATATGTTTTATAGCAGAAAGTAAAAAATATTGTTTTTTTTTTTTTAAATTGTTGATCTTTTTTGTTTATAGCGCTAAAAAAAAAAAAAAAAAAAAAAAAAAAAAAAGGTGATCAAATACCACCAAAAAAGCTCTATTTGTGAGGGAAAATGGCATAAAACGTATTTGTGTACAGCATTGCATGACTGCGCAATTGTCAGTTAAAGTAACGCAGTGCCCTATTGCAAAAAGTGGCCTGGTCATGAAGGGGGGTAAATCTTCCAAAGGTCAAGTGGTTAAGGGCACTGAGGGTTATTTCCGTCTGCTGCTTTGTTCCTCTGCTATCAGCATGAATCAATTCTGACAACTTTTCCTGACACTAAGAGAAAAATGGTGACGGGGGGGAGATCTCCTTGACAACCTCATCTCTGTTCCTGTGTGCTGTGTGAAGGGGGGGGGGGGTCCCTTCCCCCCCAATCAGCTCTCAGACCTCTCCTCACTGAGCTCTGCAGAGTGTAACTCAGATCTCTGCCCCCTTTTTTCTGACAGCTCAGACAAGCTATTAATTCTGGACTTTGAAAGGATGGAGAGTAGAGAAGTGAAGACTGTAGATAAAAAGGTACAACTTATGTAGGAGCATCTCTGTGCATGACCTGAGCCAAGTCACTTCATTGGGCATATGTAAGGGTTTAAAACCACTTTAATGCATTAAGGAGTAAAAGCTCCCACTTTCTGTGCCTCCCCTCCCACTCCCCAAACACTTACCTGACACCAGTCTCAATCCAGTGCTGTCCCCGCCAGCAGCCCTGTTCTGTTCTCTTCCTGCATTCTCGGGCTATACTGAGAGCAGCTAGAGCCATTGGCTCATAATGCTGTCAATCAAATCCAGTGAGGAGGGAGAAGGGGGTGGGGCCAAGCTGTGCTGTGTGTGTATGGATACACATTGCCCGGTTCAGAAAAGCGCTCGCACGAGTGCCCCTATAGCAAGAGGGGGCATTCGAATAAGAGCAGGAGCCTGGAGCGCCAGTGGGGAACCCAAGAAGAGGAGGTTTGGGGCAGCTCTGTGCACTACTATTGCACAGAGCTGGTAAGTATAACATGTTTGTTATTTTAATTAAAAGGAAATTAAACATTTCCAATTACTTTCATAGCAGTTGTTGAGCAGCAATGGAGCTCCTGAAGTGTCTTTATTCTTGTAGTAAAACTCCTGCCTGCGCTCGTTGTCTTTGGGTCTAGCTTTGCCGACCGGTCACAGTAAATATACTGATGGCAGGTGCAGACTCAGCAACATACAGGTATGTTGCAAGCTTGCTTCCGGTTTTAGGGCACGCATGCGCCCCCTGCCAACCCAAACTGTGATTGGACACGAGTTTGGCAGTAGATTTCAGCCAATAATTTCTGTTTAAACCTGCTGATCAGCTGTCTTTAATCACACACAAAGTTCTGTGTTTACAAACACATGAACAGCGATGTGGCTGAAAAGCAGGGAGAAAAAACAGCCAGATCAGTAAGTAAAATCAGTACATATTACACACATTACACTTTTTAGGGCACACAGTTAACCCCTTGATTGCCCCTTTATGTTAACCCCTTCCCAACCAGGGTAATTAGTACAGTGTCAGTGTACAGTATTATCACTGATCATTGCACTTGTGTCATTAGCGACGTCAGTGTCAGTTAGTGGCGCTCCCAGCCAGCGTCTGTTAGTGCCATATTGTCCGCCACCCTATCAGAGTCACACTTTAAGTCGCTGATCACCGCCATTACAGTATAGCATCTATAGCTGCATAAGTTCCAGTATATACAGTATACCATAGTTTGTAGACGTCATAACTTTCACACAAACCAATTAATATACACTTATTGTTTTGTTTTTGTTTTCCAAAGACATGTAGCAGAATACATTTTGGCCTAAATTTATGAAGAAATTTTGTTTTTGTATTTCCTTTATTGTATATGTTTTATAACAAAGTAGCAAATATCAGGAGGGGAGTTGGGTTGTTTTTTTAAATTTTCAGTCTTTTTTCATTTTTATATAAAAAAATAAATAAAAAAAACTTGGTGGTGATCAAATGCCACCAAAAGAAAACTATTTGTGTGAAAAAATTATATAAATTAAATTTGCAGACAGTATTGCATGACCACCTAATTGCTAGTTAAAGCAGCACAGTGCTGAATAGCAAAAAATGCCCTGGTCATGAAGAGGGTAAAACCTTCTGGAGGTAAAGTAGTTGAAATTGCCTTTTTGCCCAGTTTTATTCTACTTAACCACTACTTTACACTACTTTGGTTTTACACAACTGTATCTTCTGTATCACCTGTCGGTATTTCTTTTGTAGTCTAGGAATTCAGGGGACTTGATAAACCGAAACTTGCTTAAACCTGTAATATTCCTTATGATTAATGTACACTGCTGCTGGTAAACGGATGTTTAGGAGCAGTTGGGAATTTTTTTCAACTGCTCCTGAACTCTCCTCTGTTATCTGATCAGTACATATACACAGGGTCATTTATAGTCATTTCTAGGCAGTTGAATTTAGAGGCTTTTTTTGGAACGCAAAGAAATGGTTCAGAAGCGGAGTTTAGAGGCATTTCAAGCGCCAAATGGTAACTCGCGTTTAGCCGCATTTCATTTACAGGCGTTTTTCATTTTTGGCTATTTTGAAAAAAACGAAAAAAAAAATTTCTTTAAAAAACGCTTCTAAACACTAAACGCGACATGTAAACGCGGAAAAACGTGGGTTACTCTCTGTCAAGTTAAATCGTTCAGGAGAGGTTGTAAAAAGCGTAGTGTAGTATTCCTTAATAGAGCTTACATTAATATGGTTAATACCTGAAAGCTAATGCAGAAGTAAAGCTGCATTGGATGTTAAAGATTTATACTAGCAGAAAAGGAATCAGCACAAGGGACCAGAGGCACAGCCCCCCCCCCCCCCCCCACAGCTGCCCTAGTGCCAATGCAGCGTGACCTGTGCCACATACAGCGTGACCTGTGCCCAATGCAGCGTGACCTGTGCCCAATGCAGCGTGACCTGTGCCCCATGCAGCGTGACCTGTGCCCAATACAGCCTGGTCTGCCTGTGCCCCATACAGCCCCACCTATGCAGAGGAAGAGGCAAGCCACCCGGATCAGCAGAGAGTGGGATTGCCCGCTGTAATAGCTTTCATTTGAATTTCCTGTCTTCCCGGGGCTCATCGTCACATAGCCCCACCTCTTGGCCCGACGCCTTTGATGACGTCACATGTCCCGCATTGGATCGGCGTTCTGTCTATCAAAGGCACCGGGCCAAAAGGTGGAGCTATGTGACGTGAGCCCCGGGAACACTGGAAGTTCTAATGAAAGCTCTTACATCGGGCAATTCAGCTCTCTGCTGATACGGACAGCTCGCCTCTTCCTTTTCTTTCTCTTGACCTGGCTGGGAGACTGTGCCAGCGGTGCTCTTATCCTCACTGGGCCCCACTCGGCTGCGGGCCCCATAGCGCCCACATGGGTCGCTATGGTGGTAGTTACGCCCCTGTAAAGGAATGTGATTTCAGCCCTGCGGAGCAGTATAGAGTGCCATAATGGGAAAGGTGGGGGGGGGCGCAAAGCCATGTGACACAAAATCTGGAGCCTGCAGCCCCTCAGGAGGTTTTAAAGGGATTTGTTTTGGAAATTTCTGAAGGTTTCTTTGTCAGTGTTGGCAGGTGTTGGGGGAAGGTCACCTCCCAGAGGTGTGTGTCTTTTCCCCAGTTGCCAGGAAAGTGGGGTAAGCAGACAACTCCCGGTGGGGGGTACAAAGAATCCCAGCTAGTGACTAGGAGACACTGAGCAGTGTCTTACCTCACCAGTAACATCCGTCCCATTGTGGCTACAGGACGGCACTCTTCTCCTCTTAATTCGCTGAGCTTGGTTACCATTCCATGTTGCCAGCACACGTCACAGACACTTCCCCATCCTGGGCTGTTCTCACTTCGTGCTCCTCTCCATTCAGGAAATGGCTCACAGCTTCTCCCCAGCCAATGAGAACAGAGGGGTGTGGACTGTGAAAGGCAAAGTGGAAGCCCAGTATTGGAACGTGGCTGTGGGGCCCTAGGGCAGATCGGAGCTGGACTTTGTGGAGGATATGATAATATGACAGGGAGGCTGCAGGGGCCCCCTGGAGCTAGGGGCGGGGTTGCGATTGTGACCCCTGCAACCCCTTATGCTAAGCCCATGCAAGGGACACATCATACCGACTGTAAGTTATGTCCCTTGTGCTAATTTTTATGTTTGTGATTTTGGCTGCACTTAGGCTTCATGTACACGGGACGTTGTTTAACCTCTCCTGAACAATTTAACTAGACAGCTAGGAACCGGCATCTTAAAAACGTCTGTTTAGCTGCTTTTACATGCGTTTGCATCTAGAAGCGTTTGTAAAAAATAAAAAACATTTTTTTTTTTTTAAATGAAAAACGACTGTAAACGAAATGCTGCTAAATGCAAATTACCGCGTTTAGCAGCGTTTACAAGCTGTTACAGGCCTTTGGCATTTCAAATGCCTCTGAACATTCGTCTGAACCCATTTTTTTGCGTTCCAAATAAGGCTTCTAACTCAACTGCCTAGAAACGACTATAAACGACCCTGTGTACATGTACTGATAAGATAATATAGAGGAGAGTTCAGGGGAAGCTGAAAAAACTGCCCAACTGCTCCTAAACGTCCGTTTACCAGCAGAAGTGTACATGAGGCCTTAGGTTTTAAAGCAAAATGCTGTAAGGTAAAAAAATCATAGCACGTGCTCGCCCAGCTGATGAAAGGTTTCTGCAATTTTTTTTCAAGGGGATCATCTAAAAGAGGTAAATGTTTTTACTCCATGGTTATGCAACAGCCAGTGTTGCAATCCTCTATTGTCCCTTACTAGAATGTGGGCATGCACACAGGTCATCACAAAAAATGTAGGACCAATAGTTGCTGGTCCTGCATTGTACAAGATGATGTCAGTAAAGGAGGTGTCTACATTGACGTGGAGATTTCACTATACGCTATACGTAATCAATCTCTTCCCTTCTCTTCTTTTTTTTCATATTTAATATTTTCATTACTAGTTTAAGAGGAAGAAAGGCATACACTTTACCAACATCAAATATTACATATTATGCGTGTCTATATGCTAATCTAATATACAAATAAATTAATTTTCTTCTAAAGCCAAGACCATGCAAAGTCAAAACCTCATTACCATCCCCCAAATGCATTAAGGCAGAGATCCTCTCCCGTCCTTAATCAAAGTATATCTCCAACTATGTCGTGGGGGGTTCTATCTATATTTTCCTTAAGTGTCTAACTCTCTCTTACCTCTATATTTACAAAAAAAAAAACCAAAAAAAACAAAAAAAAAACCCCACACAAAACAAAAAAAACAAACAAAAAAAACCCCAAAAGAAAATAAATAAATAAAACCCTAAGGGGGGGGCAGAGCCCATCTCCCGCCTCCCCCCTCCAGCCTCCCCATCCCCTCCTCCCCCACATCTACGTAATCAATCTCACCTGCGCTAATACGCGCCCTTTCAGCTTTTCAGTATAATACATCTTTAAATAACCCATGTCTCCCGCACTTCCCCAGTAAACAGACATAATCACCATCTTATGTTCTCATCTCAGCACGACTGCCCTCCACTGAGCACCGCACTGGCTCTTTTATTCGAAGACAACAAAAGCAATGACCAACAGGATGTCCTGGCACCAACAGCCAATCGCTTCCTCCATGGGAAATGATCTCACAGGATATGACCTCACAGGATATGAATGTCAACACAGGAAATCCTTCCAACAGGATGAGTTTTTACAACAGCCAATAATTAATGACTACTGTCCAGTGTCGATGGGAGATTATCTGCAGGTGTACGCCACATCACCCCAAATATGTTGAGCAAGCATACAGGGGTGACACGAGCGCACATCTGCTAAACGTCTCTGCAGTGCGAACACCCCCCCCCCCCAGATGAGCAGGGGCCCTTAGCTGGCGGACATATCCCCACTCTGCAAACACTTCTCTACATCCCCAAGAAGCTTTTCACTACTAAACGGATCTAAACCAGAGCCAGTCTGCCCCAGTCAGCTCTTTAGAGCAGGTTGCGGGAGAACTAACACTGGGAGACACTATGACAATACATATTAAAATACATCTTCATAACATTTCCACAACAACATGCATGGTTCCAGGGTCAATCACAGCAGCTTTATACCATGAGATAGCTGTTGCCAATCATAGCATCACAGTAGTAAACAAGGTTTCATAAATGAAACCTTTGAATAGGCTTACCGATTGCTAATTACAGTAATCATCACTGTAAGAAGCAATTATAGTTAAAAAAAAAATCCTGATCACTTCCCTAGAGCACTACAGTGGTAACACTGCACTGCTCTGGTGATAGTATGTAAAAAAAAATAAATAAATAAAAAAAAAACAAAAAAAAAACGCGTAAACAAAAAAAAAAAGATACTTTTTATTCAGCGTCCCTAATCACCACCACACAAGTCATATTGTCCCCAATCACTGCCAGACCAGTTACAGTGTCCCTGACCCCCACTAGGGATAAGCCGAACACCCTCCTGTTCGGTTCGCAGCAGAACATACGAACAGGCAAAAAATTTGGCAGAACACACGAACACCATTAAAGTCTATTGCCCCGTACACACGGTTGGATTTTCCAACGGAAAATGTGTCATAGGACCTTGTTGTCGGAAATTCCGACCGTGTGTGGGCTCCATCACACATTTTCCATCGGATTTTCCGACACACAAAGTTTGAGAGCTTGCTATAAAATTTTCCGACAACAAAATCCGTTGTCGGAATTTCCGATCGTGTGTACACAAATCCGACGCACAAAGTGCCACGCATGCTCAGAATAAATTAAGAGAGGAAAGCTATTGGCTACTGCCCCGTTTATAGTCCCGACGTACGTGTTTTATGTCACCGAGGTTCAGAATGATCGGATTTTCCGACAACTTTGTGTGACTGTGTGTATGCAAGACAAGTTTGAGCCAACATCCGTCGGAAAAAAACCTAGGATTTTGTTGTCGGAATGTCCGATCAATGTCCGACCGTGTGTACAGGGCATTAGAGACACGAATATGAATAATCAAAAGTGCTCATTTTAAAGGCTTATATGCAAGTTATTGTCATAAAAAGTGTTTGGGGACCCGGGGCCTGCCCCAGGGGACATGTATCAATGCAAAAAAAAATTTTTTAAACGGCCGTTTTTTCGGGAGCAGTGATTTTTTTAATGCTTAAAGTGAAACAATAAAAATGAAATATTCCTTTAAATATTGTGCCTGGGGGGTGTCTATAGTGGCGCATTTTTCCCATGTTTAAAACAGTACCAGAGCAAAATGACATTTCTAAAGGAAAAATTGTCATTGAAAACTGATCGCTTCTGTAATGAATTGTCGGGTCTCGGCAATATAGATAAAACTCATTGAAAAAAGAGCATGGGATCCCCCCCCCCCCCCCAGTACACTACCAGGCCCTTTGGGTCTGGTATGAATATTTAGGGGAACACCGAACCAAAATTTTAAAAATAAATTGCGTGGGGGTCCGCCTAAAATCCATACCAGGCCCTTCGGGTCTGATATGGAAACTAAGGGGAACCCTGTGCCAAATTTTAAAAAAATGGTGTAGGGCCCCCCAAAATCCATACCAGACCCTTATCCGAGCACGCAACCTGGCAGGCTGCAGGAAAAGAGGGGGGATGAGAGAGCCCCCCCTTCCTAAACCGTACCAGGCCACATGCCCTCAACATGGGGAGGGTGCTTTGGGGTAGCCTCATCCCCATGTTGATGGGGACAAGGGCCTCATCCCCACAACCCCTGCCCAGTGGTTGTGGTGGTCTGCGGGCGGGGGGCTTATCGGAATCTTGAAGCCCCCTTTAACAAGGGGACCTCCAGATCCCAGCCTCCCCCCGTGTGAAATGGTAACGGGGTACAAATGTACCCCTACCATTTCACAAAAAAGTGTCCAAATGTTAAAAATGACAAGACACAGCTTGGGGACAAGTCCTTTATTAAAAAATAAAAATGTCCCACGATGTCCATTCACCTTCTACTATCTCGCCGCGACGGACCGAAAAAGAAAAAACACCACAACTGACCCGCCTCCATGGGAGGCTCCCGCCGTGTGACGCTTCTTCACCTTTGACAGTTCTTATATAACTGGGGACGGGGCCACCCGGTGACGTACCTGGGTGACCCCGCCCCCTCTGACGTCACGGGAACTTCCCCATGGCTTCCCTGTGGCGTCAGAGGGGGCGAGATAGAAGAAGATGAATGGACATCACGGGACATTTTTATTTTTTAATAAAGGACTTGTCCCCAAGCTGTGTATTGTCGTTTTTAACATTTTGACACTTTTTTTGTAAAATGGTAGGGGTACATTTGTACCCCATTACCATGTCACACAGGGGGGAGGCTGGGATCTGGGGGTCCCCTTGTTAAAGGGGGCTTCCAGATTCCGATAAGCCCCCCACAACCACTGGGCAAAGGTTGTGGGGATGAGGCCCTTGTCCCCATCAACATGGGGACAAGGTGCTTTGGGGGGCTACCCCAAAGCACCCTCCCCATGTTGAGGGCATGTGGCCTGGTATGGTTCAGGAGGGGCACTCTCTCATCACTCCCTCCTTTCCTGCAGCCTGCCAGGTTGCGTGCTCGGATAAGGGCTGGTATGGGTATGGATTTCGGGGGGAACCATATGCCATTTTTTTTTTAAATGTGGCGCAGGGTTCCCCTTAATTTTCATATCAGACCCGAAGGGCCTGGTATGGATTTTAGGGGGGCCCCCCACGCAATTTTTTTTTAAATTTTGGTTTGGGGTTTCCCTTAATATTCATACCAGACCCAAAGGGCATGGTAATGGACTAGGGGGGATCCCATGCTCTTTTTTCAGTGAGTTTTATCTATATTGCCGAGACCCGACAATTCAACAATTCGACAATTACAGCCGCGATCAGTTTTAAATGACAATTTTTTTTTTTTAGAAATGTGATTTTGCTGTGGTACTATTCTAAACACGGGAAAAATGTGCCACTTTACAGGCATACTATAGACACCCCCCCAGGCACAATATTTAAAGGAATATTTCATTTTTATTGCTTCACTTTAAGCATTAAAAAAATCACTGCTCCCGAAAAGATGGACGTTTAAAAAAAAAACTTTTTCATTCATACATGTCACCTGGGACAGAACCTCTTGTCCCCAAACACTTTTTATGACAATAACTTGCATATAAGCCTTTAAAATTAACACTTTTGATTTTTCATGTTAGTGTCCCATAGATTTTAACGGTGTTATTGTTCGGTGTTTGCAGAATTTGCACTGTGTTTGTACTGTAAGAAATTAGATAGACAGTCAGTACATCAGGATTGATCAATTTTCAAATCTTTATATCATGGTTTGTAAACTTTCACACAGACTAAATATTATACAATGATTTGGGTTATTTTTACCAAAGAAATGTAGCAGAGTACACTATTGCCTACATTTATGAAAAAATTAAAAATATATTATTTATTTGCAAAATGTTACAACAGAAACTAGGAAAAAAATGTTCTTAAAAATTTTCGTTATTTTTTGTTTTGTTTATATAGCAAAAAACAAAAAACCCAGTTGTGATTAAATATCACCAAAACAAAGCTCTATTTTTCTAAGAAAATAATGATAAAAATGTAATTTGGGTACTGCATTGTATACACAGGAGGTCAGCCAATTGGAATGAGCTCCATTCAGAGAATGGATGTGGTGGAGAATGTAACATCACCGCCCAGCATCCCCTGTCCATCACCGTCTCCCCTATCCATGCATTCGGCCCCTTTCAGGATGCCGGGTGCATGGAATCCAATGCAGTGTGGGTGTTTTTTTGAAGCACTAATTAGAGCCAGAGGCTCTAATAGGCTTCAAAATAGAGTGGGCTTGGGGGACACAGCACTACGCTATGAGCCAACCCAGGAGTGTTACAACAGTGAATGAAAATTCGCTATTGAAACACTGATCCTCCCCCCGGCCAATCAGGAACTGTTTTTTGACACCCGTAACCCAGTTGGCTGAAAGGACAGGCGATCCTATTGGATGCCAAGGAGGAGGGGAGGAGCCGCACGCTGGAAGCTGCCATGGAGGAGAGCACACGAAGACGCTGCCCGCTACCCGCCTAGATGGGGTAAGCGCTGGCCGGCAAACAGTGGGGGTGTAGGGGTGAGGTGCCCCCGACCGCTCGGGGAGGGGAGGGTTGTTTGCCCCCCCCCAAAAAAAACACCAGCCGCCACTGCCACCCCATCTCTCCCCCTTGTCCAATCAGGCAGCATGGACTCAAGAAACTAGGTAAGATCAATATAGTAGCTGGGTCTACTATAGTGATTTCTAGTTTGTAGGGGGATTCTACAGTTATGGTATTTACATACTGGTTATATTTACATATTGGTTATATTGTTCTTTTTTACAACAGTTTGC
Source organism: Lithobates clamitans (assembly GCA_037952925.1). Taxonomy (NCBI): domain Eukaryota; kingdom Metazoa; phylum Chordata; class Amphibia; order Anura; family Ranidae; genus Lithobates; species Lithobates clamitans. The sequence continues at coordinate 2,939,414 of JBBGZY010001263.1, forward strand.
CTATTAGCCCTAAAAATAGCCAGAACAAGATTTACCTCCTATATACTTCAGTGATGTTCACTGTTAAGTTAAGGCTTGTCTGATTTTAAATAGGAATTGTTGAATCCTCTGTGAATCGAACCCAGGCAGATTCAATAATCCTTGTGGAATTGGGGTCCTAAATAAGTATGGCTCTGGTAGGGCTTTTTGACCTTGGGCTTACTCCAGTCTTTTGAAAAAATTCCAACTGCCTTTTTCAATAATTGTCATATTTTTTTTCATATCCAAGGATGTTACTACAGTACATGACATCAAATACCCTCATAGCAATCAACTGACAGTAGCAAAATGCTGATTACATAATGAAGTTGCATTCCATTCATATTCTAACAAGGCAAACCTTAACGCAAGTTATGCAAGCTGTACCTTCTCACCTGGTACAGATAATAATATGTCAGATTGTGCTTAAAATAGAATCTGCACGAAAATGTCAATATAGTATTGAATGTATGATGGCCGTGTGTTTATCTGTATAAGCCTTGTCCAAAATAAAGAATAAAAAAAAAACTGCAGCCTTGCCCATTTCAGCATAATTGTTTTTTGAGTCTATAATAGGGTAAGCCTTAAGGCTCCATTCACACTTTGTACATTTTTTCAAATGATACCCATTCATATATGTGCGACTGACTAAAAGTTGCAGCAACTTCAAAGTAGTTCATGCACTACTTTGGTCGGACTTCAATGTTAACCCTAAGAAGTTGCACAAAAGTCGTACCTGAATGCTACACAGTGCAACTTGTGTGCAACTTCTTAAGAGGAGATAAAAAAAAACGATCAAGGGGTTAATATGGCGCACAATGGAGGTAGCCGAGTACATATAACTAAAAATGGTGGGGGGAAGGGGGTGGGTTGGGGGTTCCTGAGAGGGGGAACTTGATGGTGGTAGTTAATGTTTCACAACAAGTTCGGGTATTAGTCCATGTAAGGATAAAATGATGCTGAAAAAATGGAAGGCAGCCAGTCTATAAAAGGTAGAAGAAGCTCTGGAACAAATAAAAAAGAAAGAAGGACGGCGCCCTCTAAGTGCAGCATGTATGTTAAAAATATTTATTACAATAGATAAAAACACTCACATTTGAGTTGCTAAAAACCAGCATGTAAAGTAGTTTCATCCGCGTGCTCTCGGGGGATGTGGGTGTCACGGCCCAGTGGAGGGGTTCCTGGGATGTGAGTCCTGTAACCTGGGTCCTGGTAGCTGTTCATTGTACATGTTTTATCCTTTTTCCATCACTGCGTCATTTCTTCTCATATATACCACCAATCTCTCCCTATAATTATATACCTATTTAATTTTATACCATTTTCTGCATTTTTGTATTCCCTTCCCATATATGTTGACGTGTATGTATATATGTAGATATGTGTGTATGTATGTGTATGTATATGTATGTGAGTGTTTTTATCTATTGTAATAAATATTTTTAACATACATGCTGCACTTAGGGGGCGCCGCCCTTCTTTCTTTTTTCAACTTGTGTGCAACAGTTGTCCATTATCACTAGTCAAAGCCAAAGTCGTATCCAAGTTGCACCAATCCAAAGTTGCGTCACAGTTGCACTCCAAAGTTGGCGCAACATTGGAGTCGTACAAATATGAATGGAGCCTTAATGGTTCTATTATATTATAATTCATACCTATGCCTTTGAGCAATCAGGAAATCTGCCCATTAAGGAGATTTCACCCCAATTTCTACTAAGGACAAGAAATCAGCATACCTGGGAACTTTGAGAGGTCCAAAACGTATTTTCGGGGCAGGAGCTAATATCAATGTGCTACATACACTGCAGCAATTAGGCTAAGATCGCAATAGCCTGTACCATAAAATGCAGTGTTTTACTGGGTAGGATAGCACAGAGCCGGCTCAACTTTATTTGTAGTGTCGCATAGTGCTGCATGTTGCATTTTTCCACACTTCCACATTATGCCAGCATTGCTGTGTGAATGGGGTACATTTCTTTGAGGGATTAAAAATACCCTGAACAATGATACATTACCTACTGATCCGAAACTAGCGTGAAGTCGTTGAAATCAGAATCTGTTTTGGGTCAATAACTGAAAGTATTGAAGTATTGAAGCTATTGGATCAGCATTTAATAATGTCTGTATGTAAGAAATCTTTCATGTGAAGCAGCGTTATTATTTTAGGTTACTGTCCATCAGACGCTCCATTAATTTGAATTTAGGAGACAATTTAAAATGAACAGAAAAGTCTTTATTGAGTAAACAATATAACATTTCATTCGTTTGGCTTTCCTCCAATCATGGAGGTAATGCAGTGTCAGATAAAATTAAAAGAACAGTATTACAAAGAGTGCAGGAAGGCTTCTGTGTTGCTGGCAGCAGCCAACAAGATTTCCACCTAGTTTCCATGCTGCACATTTAAAGAAAATTAAGGAAGAATCTTAACGGTTGCCGTGGAATCACGCTTCCTTTTTTCTGTGGAATGATAGAAAGTGACAAGTGCAAATGTTTAGATAAAAAAAAAACAAAAAAAAAAAACAGCAAGGATAATTTACTAAAGGAATAGAAGATGGCCACTTTGCAAAGTGTGTTTTCAATTTCTGAAAAGGTAAGGTGAAGCTGTGTTCACTTTGATATGAAAAGGTAAATATAAAAACGGGTGATTAGACGATTATCATGTCAGCAATTCATTCAATAAGTAAAGTAAAAATTCCCTTTGCTAGGTAAACAGCCTCCACTCCTTATTTAGTAAATCATCCCCACTAAAAATTTAAATGTTAGCAACCACTGGTCAATAGCTCAGAATGATCAGCCCTCTTAATGCCTGAGGCCTGTAGGGTGACAATACAACCATAGTAAGGGATATGTAACTAGTAAAGATAACAAAGAAATCAAGTATTTTAAATGTAGTTTTTTCATTTCCATAAACGATTTTTTAATTCATTTACAATGCACCTATGAATTGCTAAAAAATCTGACCATTCCAAGAAGGGTCAATTACTTAGCACAGCCCCCCTCCCTGATATATCATAGACCTCTCCTCTTCTGTCTGAGTGTCTAATTGTTGCCTGTGTTGGCCCAGTTCCTCTGCCCCTCACCCTCCTGACTTACTTTTTATGTAGCTGCTAGGGGAGACTCGAGGGGGAATACTACAGTGTCACTTGAGTAACAGCTCTGAGTCTGCTGGGGCTATTTTTTTTTTTAATATTAAGTACTGCTGGGGCTATTTACATCTCATCCAAGATGGCGGCACCCAAGGCTTTTTGATGTCTACACAAGCAAGGCTTTTACGGTTAGATAACATGCATAAAATACATTAAATGCACATAGAAATGTATGATCTAGTCTCTTTAAACCCATTGTCAGTCACATCTATCTCTTAGTTACATTGTTGTGAAATCTCTACACTTATGCATCCCTTCTGTAAACATTTTGTGGGTCTACCGTTATCTCTATGATACGATTTTGCCGTAATTGTCACGTGGCAAGATCGTGCGGCAAACTACTCCAAAAATTGCGCATAGCTTGTCACGCAAAAAGGAGCAGGAACGCACAAAAGGCAGCCCATTCAAGTGAATGGGCTACCCTATACAACATGCAGAATCCTGTGAAAATCATGCTGTCAAAATTGTGCAGTGGGAACTCTCGTTCCTGCTACATAATAGTGTGAATAAGGCCTTAGACTACCTCTAGTATCTTGTGGAATTATTCACAAAAAATTCTGTCTTCCCTCCTCCTGGCCATTACAGTCTGTGGCTCCATTTATTTTCATGGCAACCCCATCCCTCCAGACTGCACTAACCCTAATTCCTTGAAGTGAATCATCCAGGAGGGAGGGAGGAGCACCGTGCTCTGCCGCTACCGGGGGAGAGATGGGAGGAGGAAGCAGACATGCATGCTGTGCTCTGTGTCCCCTATACAGTGGTAGGAGCAAGAGAGAGCAGACACTGGAGCTCAGCCTGCTTCACAATAACACAGCCGGGGGGGGGGGGGTTGTACAGCCCGCCCCTGTTACAACCTGCCCTGACATAACCCACAATAGCTACTCTGCAGAGCATTGGCTCCAGCGGCAGGTTGCAAGGAATCTGCAAACCTGGTGCGGAGAGTTGCACCTGGCTCGACTACACTAATGCGCACGGGGTAAGTAGAGTGTGCCCAGGCACACCCAATACACCCTGTGCGCATGCCTATGCATCGGCTCCAGTGGCAGGGTGGAGGAAATCTGCACACCAGGTGCAGAGAGTTGCACCCGGCTCACCTACACTAATGTGCACGCCAATGCAAGGGACCTCCATTAGTAAATTTAAGCACTGACTCAAATGAGTCTCAGTGAGTTCTGTGCTGCTGAACACACTATACGTATATTTATATTTCTTAGCATTATGAGAATGTAAACTGTCCATGGCAATCAAAAAAGATTCCTATAGACAAGCCCCTGCTTCCCAAGCTATTGCCTAGTATATACCTGGTCAATGTTTACACTGCAATTAGTGATTCCATATAAGCCAAGCGCTTAGTTCATAATATCTTTCTTGCTTCTTTTTTTTGTGAATCTGTGTTTTGCCCACACATTCTCATAAAGACAGCATGGAAGTGAACTCCCAACATATTATGAAGGGGATATAACATAAACTGTACACCAAGGACACATTCAGTCCTTGGCTGCTGCCTTCCTAATCTGACCCAGGTCTGTCAAGCAGCAAGAGATGCTCTAAATTAAATAGAGTTCACATCAGAAGAGTAACAGGGCATATAAAGTACACCCATAGAGCTTTGTTTTAGGTCAGAACTTAGGTCCTCCACTAGTTAATAGTTTTTTTTTTTGTTTTTCTTTTAAAAGAATCAATAGTCATTTATATTTGTACTGTACATGGGAGCAGCCATATTTTCTCATTATAAAGTATTTGCAGGTTCTGATGTATCGAGAAACCTCATCTTGGTTTACAGTGATCACACAAGAAGCGAAGAAGAAAAACCTGAGGTTATATCCCTTCTTGACTCCATACAGAACCACACAAAAAAATAAATTAAATATTTTCACAGTATAGAAGCAAACCGCATACACTGTATGAAAGGGTTATAACAAATTATACACATGAAACTCATCTATCACATTGCCTACTTAATCTGCCACAATTTTCTTCTTTTGTCCAGCAGCAAGCGATGCTCTATGGAGAGAGCTCACAGACCAGTATCCAAAAGAATAGAGTAACTTTGCTACCTAGCAATGGTAAGAACTCTTTAAAAGCTTAAAGAGTGCGGTGCTCTAAACAGTTCTGTCATTCTGTCAGGCTCATGTATTGGTTCAGCACCAGAAGCCATAAAGAAAAACCGGGGGCTCATTTAGCTGAAAAATAACATGAAAACCTGAACACCTTAGCAGCCAAAACCTTTCACACTTACATAATCTGAAGTTCAAGATGGAATTGACAAAGACATAAAGTAAAACAGAAAGTCCTGTTAACTCAGAGATGGCTAACTAAAATATTGGCCATGGAGATAAGATTGTCATTGGACTGTTTTTCCTTTGGAATTAGATAGTCAGTTGAAGTTACGGCTCCCTCTCAGCTAATGACACAGGAAGATTTCTTCTCTTCCTCATACTCCAAGATGTACTCTGGGTAGATTTGGAATTTCTCGAACACCACGAAGATGGACGGAGCATGGATGTTGTCCACGCAGGAGTCATAACTCTCGGTCTTGTTGTGTTTCTGAGGTGGACGTCTCATCTTGGAATCTCCTACAGCAAAGTCGCCAACCAGCACACGAGCTACAAACATGATTCGTGTTCCTGCAGGGGTGGGCACGGAGTAGTTGTGGGAGTAGGATGCGTCTCTTGCAAAATAACTTCCTGTTAGAAAAAAGTTATATTTGTTGTGATTAAAAAAAAATTGAGAGTCCTACTGCATTATGAGAACAAAGCTTATTAACCTCCCTGGTGGTATTATTATGTCAGGTTTTTGTGTCTCAAAGCGGTACATTGTTTTGCATAGAAATTTGGCGTTTTATATTGTAGGCCTGTAATTCTTAGCAATAACACATTTAAATCTGTCCAAACAAGAATCTAGTAGACATCCTGGGTATGATAAAGTTTGAAACACAAAATCATAAATTATAATATAATAAATAACTATAAATAATTATAAAAAATAATAATATAATAATAATAAAATTAATTTCACTATCACTCAATTCTGCAAGTGTTCTAATTTACTGTCGCTGTTTTCTAGCTGGTCTAAAACCACTTTTGACGTAAAGGGACACTTTTTGGTTGCTATGGACAATCTCCAATTTCCAGGCAGAAGGAACAGTATTTATAATATAAAACTGCATGCAGGGCACTGGACAAAGCACTAGGGACAAAAGGGATGTGAAATGATTTCATACAGTAATGTAATCTGTAAGGTAACAGATTTTTCTATTTTTTGAATTTGCTGCCAGGCTCCGCCCCCGTGCGTTGCGATGCTCGCAGGGAACGGAGCCCGGCACACAGAGGCATTGGATGGAGGACAGAGACCACAGACACAGGGGGGGGGGGCATCGCAGGATCCTGGGGACAAGGTAAGTATACCCCACCAGGATCCTGCAATGCAATCCGGAGTGTGACTCAGCTGCAGGAAGAATAGGGCGGGCGAGGGGGAGGGAGCAGGTGAAAAGTTCCAAAAGGAAGGCCGAAGCCAATGCTGAGGTTAGTCCAGATGACAGTCCTCTGCCTCGCCAGCCCACCCTATTCTTCCCGCACCTCAGTCAGTCTTTATGAGCTGGGATATACGATCTGAGTTCCAATAGCTCCATTTGGTATCTTTGGATGTTTAATGACCACCCATGAATCTTGAATCTGAGTCCACTTGTTAAGCTCCGGAGGGCTATCTCTGTACAGGCTTCCCCTGATCCTTTGTAGTGGGGGATCATGGGGTTCTGGTAAGCGGCAATTTTTATCATTGGTGGTGGATTGAACACAAGATTTCCCACGTCATGGAAGACTCCATAAAATGTATAATTTGATGGACTTTTTCCAATATTTTGCATTTTATTCATCTGTTCACGAGTGTTTGGTCATTTTAGTGTTTGGACATCACACTATATGTCATATATATTTTGATTTTATTAACATTTTTTGTTTTCTCTTTTGGCCTCCATTTTTGGCACTATATTATTTTGTGGCAATCTGTTCATGATACATATGCTTATGTTTCATGGGCAGTAATATTGATTGATTATACATTATTAATCTAATGCTGTAGTGAGATGATGTCATGTCTGTCATGTACATAAACACATGCATACATACTTATACAGTACATTTTCTTAAACTGGACCTGTCCGTAGCACTGCTACTGGACCTGTCAGTATTCTGCATGAATAAATTCCTGACATGTCCAAATACACAGCAACAGTGTCATTTTATCCACCCTTTATCATTAAAAAACCTTCCTGATCTCAGTCAGTGACTTTGAGATGATGTCATCAGTCTGCCACAGGCAGGAATAAGCATTTCCTCAGTCTCCTCTCTCTCTCTCTGATCAGACTGCAATGTGATAACCCAGTAACCATTCACAAGGTGAGAGGCTGCAGCAGGGGCTCATCTGTGTCAGATTTTTGTGAACACAGTCAAGAAATACACAGGCTCTCGGATTAACATGAATGTGTCATTTCTGAGCCAGCATCATAGTTCAGGAAGTAGAGAGTGACACTGGGGGATGCCCGATTTTGCCTTTTGGAGAGAAAATCAGATTAAGGCATTGCCAAGGGGAGTACTGTACTCTCTATGAGAAGTAATAAATATGCCCAACCCATAACTTATCAAGAATACACTTAAAGTGATATTAAAGTCTTGAGTTTTTTTTGTTTAAAAATAACAAACATGTTATACTTACCTGCTCTGTGCACTGGTTTTGCACAGCGCAGCACGGATCCTCCTCTTCTCAGGTCCCTTGTCTGTGCTCCTGGTCCTTACCTCCTGCCGAGTGCCCCCACAGCAAGCAGCTTGCTATGGGGGCATCTGAGCCGAGCCGCTGCTCTGTATCTCCATTCAGACACAGAGCTATGGCTCGACCCCATACCCTCTCTCTCCTCATTGGCTCACTGACTTTGATTGACAGCAGTGGGAGCCAATGGTGCCCCACTGTTGTCTCAACCAATGAAGACACAGAGTCACGGCCAGCCGGGACTCTCCTGCAACATCGCTGGATCAACATGGGGCTCAGATAAATATTGGGGGGGGGGGGGGGGCTGCTGCACACAGACTGACCTTCTGACTTTAGAACCACTTTAATGTAAAAAAAAATTGGTGATGGCAAGTTCACTTTAAGTCTCAGTCTGTCTTTGTTTGAGCCCCCAAACTATTGGTTTCATTACAGGGACGCAGTAAATGCTCTCCTTTTTTTTTTTTACAGAACAGGTTCTTGCTTTTCTGAAAGAGCATTTTTTATGGCTGACCTTGTCCATACACGGTGCCATTAGTGCCACAGACACGCCAGTCAAAGTTCTCCCTGCAAATGGCTTCATTATTGGCCCCGTTCGTTCCGTGGAACAACTGCCGTTCATCCACATTGATATCCAAATTCTTCTTCTTTTTCATCTGATCCTTCTGCCTAAGACAGAATAAGCAACAGGTCAACAAGCCTGTCTGTGTTATCATTGCTATTTAAGTTATTCTTATATATACAGGGTTCAAAATTTCAAGTCCTGAGCTACTAGCCAGGACTTAAGAGTTACTCGCCACCAGTTGCCCCACCCAACCCCTACCCTGCCCCGCCCCTAATCCCAACCCTAAACACACCCTCATAAATTATCTCATGAAATTACACTGTTAAATGTTTTATGCAGAATTAAGTTACAAAAATAAATATTAACAACAACTTTAACAATATTAACTTAAAGCATATTTCATTGATCTGACTGTGATAAATAAAATAAGGATAAAATATGATTGGCTAGTATAGACACTGTACACATCATTACTGCTTTGTTAACTAAATATGTGCTATGTACAGAGTGCAGGGTTGAGGGGTACACTACGTACAGAGTGCAGGGTTGAGAGGTGCGCTACGTATCAAGTGCAGGGTTGAGAGGTGCGCTACATACCGAGTGCAGGGTTGAGAGGTGCGCAACGTACAGAATGCAGGGTTGAAAGGTGCACTATGTGCAGACTGCAGGATTGAGAGGTGTGCTATGTACTGAATACAGGGTTGAGAGGTGCACCACGTACAGAGTGCAGGGTTGAGAGGTGCGCTATGTACCAAGTGCAGGTTTGAGAGGTTCGCTATGTACAGAGTGCAGGGTTGAGAGGTGCGCTACGTACAGAGTGCAGGGTTGAGGGGTGATGTTAACATTTATTTCTGTAACTTAAGTCTGCATAAAACATCACCCCTCAACCCTGCACTCTGTACATAGCGCACCTCTCAACCCTGCACTTGGTACATAGCACACCTATGTACAGAGTGCAGGGTTGAGAGGTGCGCTACATACAGAATGCAGGGTTGAGAGGTGCGCTATGTACAGACTACAGGGTTGAGAGGTGTGCTACATACCAAATACAGTGTTGAGAGGTGCGCTACCTAAAAAGTGCAGGGTTGAGAGGTATGCTACGTACCGAGTGCAGGGTTGAGAGGTGCGCTACGTACCGAGTGCATGGTTGAAAGGTGCGCTACGTACCGAGTGCATGGTTGAAAGGTGCGCTATCTACTGAGTGAAGGGTTGAGGGGTGCGCTACGTACTGAGTGCAGGGTTGTTAGAGATGTGCTGTGTACGTCCAAGTACTCCCTCAGTAAAAAGCTCACCCCCCTTCCCCCATTCCAGTATTATTGTTATAAACTTCACAAGGTAAATAGATAGGGTTAAGTGCTTATGTATTCATGTCCCTTCAAAATGCGCCCACTTCATACCCAATGGTTTTGCATCTGGTGGTGATTTGTTCTTTGTAACGCCTGTGTTATTTCTCCTTTTGTGAGCATAATAGATTTATTTCTATAATTTATTAAAGAGTTATACAGTAGTGCACTAGGCTTGTGCACCTTCTTCTTATGTTTCCTTTTAGCCCTGGTTTTCCCTGAATTGAAGAGGGCAGCAAGGCTTCAGTGCACACATTGGTGGTTCTAGTTGGTGGAAACCTACAGTGGTCCATTTAGGTTGTCCAAGGCGGAAGACATGTTCATTTGGGTTCCATGAAGATTGGACTTCCAGGAAGATTATCATACTTGTAGCGCAGGCTTTTTTGCATATTTATTTGTGCTTATGTATTCATGTATATGGATAGATTCACTGGTTTCCTGTATGACCTTGAAACTGTTTAACTTTCTATAAATCGTTATCCAGTAAAGATACCCTTTTTACATTATATTTTGTTTAAATGCCTATACTTTGTTTAAGATTGCTGTACAACCGAAGACATATATTTATTTAACCAAAGTAAAACATGGAGTCACATGGATTGAAAAGCAGCTGACATATGACAACCAATAATAATGCCAATAATATGCCCAAGTTACTTTGTTGATGTTTTTTAGGTTGTATCCTATACACCCAGGGGCCTCAACTGATTAACAAATAGGGTTTTTTATAAAGTTATTGTTTTTAGCTATCTATGTGAATGTGATCAGTTTAAATATATGTACATTGGGACAGACATATTTTGTCATTAAATGTGCAAGACTTCCTGCTTGGTAGTAGTAAGTACAGCATAGTGATTGTTGCTGCTTCTCTCTCTCTCAGCAATGTCCATGATTATAAAAGAAAACACATTGGGGGATATTTACGGAAGGCAAATCCACTTTGCACTACAAGTGCAAACTACAAGTGCAAAGTGCACTTGAAATTGCACTGCAAGCGCACTTGGAAGTGCAGTCGCTGTAAATCTGAGGGGTAGATCTGAAATGAGGGGAAGCTCTGCTGATTTTATTATCCAATCATGTGCAAGCTAAAATGCTGTTTTTTATTTTCCTTGCATGTCCCCCTCGGATCTACAGTGACTGCACTTCCAAGTGCACTTTCAGTGCAATTTCAAGTGCACTTTGCACTTAAAGTTTGCATTTGTAGTGCAAAGTGGATTTGCCTTTAGTAAAAAACCCTCATTATCTCAACAGTAACTTAAGAAGGAACTCTCATGACATAAAAAAACTGCTATTTGGTAGCAGTAGCCAACATACCACTGATAGACCTGCCAGAGGGAGGGGTTCTGAACACGCCACAGTTTCTTCACCACATGCCCGGAGACCGTTTTGCTAAACATTTTGACAATGTTAGAGAACTCTCCAGAATTCTCCAGTACAAAGACTTTCTGCAAAGCAAAATTGAGGATGTTTTTAATGTAAGACAAACTTGTTTCACAGAGTTTACAGAAGAGCACCTGTCAATGGTAGATAGTGGCAGACATTTTAACATCTTAACATTTGACATAAACTAGGTTTAGCCTATCACTACCTGACATCACTGTGGCATGATATTGTGGTAATATAGTATTTGAAATCATATATAATACAATTAGTGTGTCTTTAGTTAAATGAGTTGTAGAGTTTTCTTTCTGTCATACCTGATACCCGATCTCTGGCATGGACTTCATGCACCAAAGCGGTGGGTAATTTACCGTCTTGAGAAGGGGGTTCGATGACTTCTGCATTAAACTGTCTGCAGCAGATTTGGTGCTACAAGAAAAAAACAAAAAAATTCCAGTCTAGTGGTTACTCAACAACAATAACTACTCCATCATTTCAGCACTGGTGATGAGCAAAATTCAGTTTGACCAAATTCAGAAAAATACATTTCCAAACTTGAATGATAATAAAGTCAATGAAAGACCATTTTTAACATTCATGTTTATTTTGCTCCTCTGAGGGCTGCTAGGGTAGCTATTACCCACCACAATCCCGAAAGTGCATTGTCCCTTTCTCAAGATGCCCTTTGTACACATTTTTCAAACCTATTGACTTAAACACCTGAACACTAATGCCCTGTACACACGGTCGGACATTGGTCGGACTATCCGACAACAAAATCCGTGGACTTTTTCCGACGGATGTTGGTTCAAACTTGTCTTGCATACACACGGTCACACAAAGTTGTCAGAAAATCCGATCGTTCTGAACGTGGTGACGTAAAACACGTACGTTGGGACTATAAATGGGGCAGTAGCCAATAGCTTTCGTCTCTTAATTTATTCTGAGCATGCGTGGCACTTTGTGCATTGGATTTGTGTACACACGATCGGAATTTCCGACAACGGATTTTGTTGTCGGAAAATTTTATAGCAAGCTCTCAAATTTTGTGTGTCGGAAATTCTGATGGAAAATGTGTGATGGAGCCCACACACGGTCGGAATTTCCGACAGCAAGGCCCTTTCACACATTTTCCGTCGGAAAATCCAACCGTGTGTACGGGGCATTACAATAGAACATTCATTGGGGGCTTTTCATCCCATTTGGGTGACATAGGTGATGATTTACTTAAGGCAGGCCTTTTTTTCTCAAACAATAGGTGCTGGAACTCAACCACGACCCCCCAAAACCCCAACCCCCCCACACACACACCATGCAAATCACATCAAATAGTGGTTGTGGTCATATTTCACAAACAGTAGAAGGGTCTTAAAGGGGCATTAAATATCAGGATTGCTTTACATACAGAGTGCAGAGTTCATGGAGGTTACAGAGCAGTTACAGAGTGCAGGGCTGTCACTTGTAAACACAGAAACCAGACTTCTGTGTTTACAAGTCATTGTGGTGAGCAGGCACCAAAGGGTCTGAGCCAGAGGTGGTGGAACTGAGTTCCACAAAGTTCCCCCTGAAAAAAAGCCCTGACTAAAGGCAAATAGACTGTGCAGTTGCAGTTGCTCCAGAGCTTAGTAAATTAAGCAAAGCTTCACTCTGCAAAGAATACCCAATCACATGCAAGGAAAAAAAAAAAAAAAAGTTTTTGCTTTCACAATGACTTCAATGAAATTTAAAATTAAAGTTAGAAAAAATTGAACCACGGAAATTTGAATCTTGACACTTCTTACTACATATAGTCAGTGTGATATTTCAGTTCTTATTACCTTCCTTTCAACATCTTCACTTTCTCAAAATCCAGGAACTTGGGTCTGCGGCATACTTCCTTCTCAGTCTGATAAAGAATGTTCCTCTGCCTCATCTCTGGAGGTAAAAAAATAAGAAACTTCTAAGCTTAAAGTAGAACTATAGGCAAAACTCTTTCTTTCATTTTGGATAGAGCAAGGGAGGTTTATAGCCCCCGTCAAATTTTTTCCTCCATCTGTGTCCCATTGCAGAGATTTCCCCTTCACTTCCTGTCCCAAAGCCAAACAGAAAGTGAGAGGAAATCCCTGCAAATGAAGGGAACCCCCAGGAAGTGTCCACATGGGAAGATTTCCCCTTTATTACTTTTCTGAAGACAACCCAAAAATTAGATTTTCTTCCACCCTAAAACTAAAATCCTTGCATCTATAGACATCCATGATCTAACACCAACCTATCTAGCCCTGTAAAGAAGAAATCCGTATACATACCTTTTTTGAAGTCACTCCGACCCGATCTCCAGCGGTGGAAGCTCTGCAGAGGACACAGCCGACAATGGCTGTGAAATTAATGGGGAGTGACGTCACCCATAGAGTTACTATGGAGCTTCCATTGTCGGACGTGTCCTCTGCATCCACCTCCACAGCGAAGCCATGGCAGACAGCTCAGGGTGGGATCGGGTCGGATCGGCTTTAGAAAAGGTATGTATACTGATTTTTTTCTTTACAGGGCTAGATAAGTTAGTGTTGGATGGTGGATGTCTTTAGATGCAGGGATTTTAGTTTTAGGCTGGGTTCACACTAGAACACGCAGCAGCTCACAGCAGGAGTCCGGGGCGTCTCCATTCACCGTTTCAGGTCTGATTTCAGCCCAAAATTTTGGGCTGAATTCGGTCCTGAAACAGACCAAAAGACACACAGGGCTCCTGTGCATTTTACACCGGAGCCGCTGCTGAGATGTGTGTGCCGGCTCTCTATAGGTATTTTATTGAGGTAATGAGCAAAAGAGGTGAAGGTTTGGGTTCTGGTATGGGGAGCTTTGCTGGAGTTCAGAAACACATAGGTGGCGAGTGCATTATGAAAATGACTGGGAATACATACTGTGGCACACTGGCCAGGATTCACCAAACTGTAAAACACTAGACCTCATTTCAAGAAAGTATTTACATGCATTAATATGACATAAAGCCATGCATGTTCCTCTGAATAATATCAGAGGGGACATCTTGAAATGGGGACACGTGTTCTGGTAATAAATGTCTAAATAGGGATAACCCCTCACTTTGGAGAGATCTGCCTCCTCATTTCTGTTGTGTCTCTGGAGTAGGAGGTTAAGGGAGATCTTCCCCCAAAGGACACAGACATAAAAAAAACAACTGACAGGGTTCTTTACGATTTCCTTAACTAAAGAATTAAAGAACTATAGATTAATAGAGGTTTGGCTTTACATACATTTTACGCAACCCCAGATTCACCTACAATGTCATTAGAGTGCTGAAAGTTTGGTGATAAAAAAGTTAGCATGGGGAAAAAAGCCAAAATAAGACTTGCAAACTCATTTGACCTTTTAGTGATTTAGATCAAATATACTGCTTCTCTCGGTCTACATAAATATACCAGTAAATATGTATGGCTCTATTATTGTATAGCTATGAGCTTTTAACACAGAAGTCTTACTCTTCATTGTCCCTGAAAATTATTTTCTGTTCAGCACACAGGTACATTGTTGTTGCTCTGGTCTAATGAAGTTGGTGCTTACCTTGGCAGTTGATGATGTAATTCTGGCCTGCAGCAGAGAAGTTAATGGTCCCGGCCGGGTCAGAGAGGTAGACAGTCTCCAGGTCTGATGAGCAAATGGAGGAACTCACTTTCTTTGTGTTCTAGAAAAACAAGCCATCATGGGTTTCATTATCTTTTATCACATGACTTTAAATTCAGCATAACATAGCAGTAGCTATTTTTTAAGGTGAGCTAGAACTGACAAAAACGAAATTCAACTGCAACTAATTAAACATTTTCTTAAAAATGATACTGCAATATTGTTGGGTGACAAAGTCAGGTTACCCAGCAACCTCTGAACTTGGACTCCGATGCCCAAATCTTTCTATTGTAATTCTGGTCCCCACAGCCTCTGGTAACTCAAAATCTTTGCCACAATTCAAAGCATATGAAAAGTCCAGTAGGGATGATGGGAGCCCCTCATTATATGCATAGAAGATGCGGGAACTCAGCACAAAGATCTCACCAAGAAATAGCATAGACTTTCAAGTGACGCCACATGCCAGAACCAACCTATATCTGAAATATCAGTTTTGGTTGAACTGAACTTTTTTTTTTTTTTGCAAATATAGTTTTATTAAACTTCAAGAAAGGGCAGAGCCCCAGTAAAAAAATAATAACATTCAAAAAGACGAGGTCACAGCCTCGTGTCAACATATCACATCAAACAAGGGTGTATACAAGAGTGATTATTACATGTGCTAACAATCTTCCGTGTAAGTTCTTAGTCATCTTGTATTTTTATATATCTTCTTGTATCATTAGTAACTTGCGAAATGTGATCCTTCTAGAAATAGGGCTGCCCGTTTTTATTTTCCAGTTTTCTCTTAACTAACGGTAATTGTAAGTGGGGGAAAGGGGGTGTAGAGTATGGCAGCTAGAGGAGAGAGAGGAAGATAAAAGAAGGAGAAGGGTAGGGGAAAGGGGGAGATGGGAATAAGGGGTTAGGTATAGCTATGGCCCTGGACAGCGGGGCTATTCTGTCCTTTATGTTTATTTGGGGGGCTCATGTTCCATATAGGGCTTTTTCTTCTTCTGAGAATATAAACATATTCCATAGATTCCAGGTTTTTGTATAAGCCTTGTGTTTGTTTTGTGCTGACAGGATCAGATCTTCCATTTTTTTTATATCTTCAACTTTCCTCAGCCAAGTCGCAGTGGTCGGAGGGCTTTGTTGTTTCCAGAACAAGGAAATGCAGGATTTAGCGGCATTTAAAAGGTGTTGCAAAATTGACTTTTTATAAACTCTAGTGGATATTGTCGATATGTGCAGTAGGAAGAATGCCGGATCATTGGGAATTGGATAGTTTGTACATTTTTGGGAGATAGTGCGGACAGCCGTCCAAAACTCTGTCAATTTAGGGTAAGCCCAGAATATGTGTAAAATTGTCCCTATTTTATCTTTGGCATCTCCAGCAGAGCTCTGATGTGTCAGGGAAGATGGCATGTAAACGACTGGGCGTCAGATACCATCTTGTTAGTATTTTAAAATTGGTCTCTTGAATTTTGGTGCACAATGATGATCTGAGGGAGAATCTTAGCATATTTTGTTTTTGGGGTGCTGTGAAGGTACGTTGGATATCTATTTCCCATTTCACTTGGCAAGATAGCTTTGGTGTTTCGGGGGGGTGTTCAGGAGTGCGTATGTTTTGGAAAGGACTTGAGGTAGTTGGTCTGTGCCAGATCAATATCCCTCAAAAGTGGTCATCTGTCGAGTGATGTTCAGGGGATTGGGTATAGAATGAAAGAAGTGGTGTATCTGCGATGCACCATCTTCCCTCAATCACAAACTTGGAGGCATGCTCACAAGTGTTGTCTCGTAGTGTTTTAAATGATGTTGGTGATAGTCCTGAGGGAAAATGGGGGTGTCCAAGTATCAGGGTCAAAGGCGAGTCTTTTGTTGTCCGAGATGCTGAGGAAGTAGCCTGAGAGCATTGTGTTGCCGATCAGTGGGTGAGATTTCATTTCTAAAGGTAGTGAGTCGTATGCACCATAGCACCCCTTTCAAGGGAATATCAGATTGATTCTGTTCTATCTGTACCCAGAGTTTTATGGCAGAGTGGCGTCCCCAATCTATGACTCTGCCTAGATGGATTGCTTGATAGTATTTACAGATTGAACTGAACTTTTATATCTAATAATAACATTTATTCTGAAGACTACACTTACCATTTGGCCATACTTGGTCCAGGTGCCAAACTCATCCTTCCAGTACCAAATCCACTCAGTGGTCAGTACGTATTCAGAGGGCCTTGTGACAGATGATGGGGTGGTGAGTCTGCGGACACGTCTGGTACCCGCTTTCATAGTCTGGAAATAAACCGACTGGTACCTGAATTACAAAGCGGGAAGTGGAAATATATTCATGAAATTTCAAGGACTTTATTGTGTTGCAACAATTACTGCTGTATTGGATATGGACAGCATTAATCGTGTAAAGAACTTTGAAATGAATAATGCAGTAGTTGATACGATAAAGGAAAACTATAATGGTTTTGTGTCAATCCTATTTTATTTATTTTTTTAGTTTACAAATTTTTAACATGATTTTAAATATTAATTGGTTTGTAATTTATATAAATTATTTATTTTACAAATTAAGTACAAAGTGCTCCCATGACATTTTTTTTGCAGAGCACCAAAGGGTTTTTCAACAGAGAACACAGTAGTTGCTTTTTCCTTTCAGACTGTCTCTCTTGAATTGAAACTCTGTAAGTAGATGTTAAGAGTGGTGAGTGAGGAGAATAAAGTCACTGCTTTGATGTATTCAACTGTGTGTGATATGAGCTTCAGCTCTCTAGTGCTATAAATAACAACTTCCACAATGGTGAGATTTTCATGCAGTAGTTTGTGTCTCTGTCCCTCATGCAATGTTAGGATTTCCCTGCAGTAGGTTTGTCTCCACAACCCCACAATGCAAGATTTCGCTGAAGTAGTTTGTGTCTCTGCTCCTCCCACAATGGTGACGTTTCCTTACAGTTTTTTGTCAGTGATCATACCGTCTTCTATATACCAGCAATAACAATAACTGTTTTGCCGATTTATGAGTGACTCTTGTAACTATAGAAAGGCTAATGCAACAGTAGCACCCTGGATCAATTCATGCCCTTGTATAACAATAACAAACGTCATATCATTCCATTTATATTTCCCAATAACTTAGTCATGCTATCACTGTATAACAACATTAAGTGGTACACAATGTAGTTTTGCACTGATTTAAAGTAAGCTGGCAATTCTGCAATTTGTTTCTATTTTGACCCCTGGCATGAAAAAGCACCTACCTGACAATGTTTGGATCACTATAAGCCTTCTCTATGTATTCCATATTTAGCAGGTCCTCCCAATCTGTTCCATTGAACTCCTGCCAGCGGTATGGTAGGTAGTAGTGCATATCGGTGCACCTACCTGTCAGTCAAAAAAAAAACACTGGCTGTTATCCCTGGCAGAATAACAGTTTTAATTTTTTAAGTTATGTCTCTTTATTGACAAAGTAATTTAAAATAAATTTAATCGGAATTACTCTTACCTCCAAGCTTGCAGAACTTCCAAATATTAGACAGACAAATTTCTGGAGTTTTGTCAGCCGATGCTAAAATTAAATAGAAAGGAAAAAAAAATCATGTGCAGAACTTGTGATTTTCCATGACTTATCTCTTTTACCGATGTTTAAATATGACTGGTGTGAATTTATTGTAGTTTTAGTTATGATGGTTTTTTTACGCATTTAGAATGACCGTATCTAAGGATAAATTTGGAGCTGCAGTCTGACAGTTAGTTTCCCTGTTGACTGTCTGACCTTGTGCTGGTACCCCAGCACCTGAATGTGCATAACAATTGCAGGTAACAGAATCCTCTGGTTACAGTATTAAATTAAAATCCAAATTCAGCCAAAACTTAGTTTTGAACAAAACAGAGACGGGATAGCGCCTCTGTAAGGCTGTGTTGCTTTACGTGGCCCCATTTGGGTGATTTGCTCATCAGTTCCTGTCCTGATATATTTTTATCCACAAACTAAAAAATAAAAATTGCCAGGCATTGGGCTTAACCTTTATGGCACACAGTCCATGTTCTTCTTTCTCATGCTGCTGATTATTATTATTATTATTATTATTCAGGATTTATATAGCGCCAACAGTTTACGCAGCGCTTTACAATATAAAAGGGAGACAATACAGTTATAATACAATACAATACAATAGGATTAAGAGGGCCCTGCTCAGAAGAGCTTACAATCTAATAGGGTGGGGCAGGTGGTACAAAAGGTTGTAACTGTGGGGAATGAGCTGGTGGAAGTGGTAGGAGATTAGTTGGAGACGTGATAGGCTTTCCTGAAGAGATGAGTTTTCAGGGATTGCCTGAAGGTAGCAAGAGTAGGGGATAGCCGGATAGATGGAGGTAGTGAGTTCCAGAGGATGGGAGAGGCTCTGGAGAAATCCTGGAGACGAGCATGGGAGGAGGAGATGAGAGAGCTTGAAAGCAGGAGGTCTTGAGAAGAGCGGAGAGGTCGATTTGGGTGACATTTGGAGACAAGATTAGTGATGTAGCTTGGGGCAGAGTTGTGAATGGCTTTGTAAGTTGTGGTTAGAATTTTGAATTTAATTTGCTGGGTGATTGGGAGCCAGTGTAGGGATTGAAGTAGAGGGTTGGCAGACACTGAGCGGTTGGTAAGGTGGATAAGTCTGGCAGCAGCAATCATGATAGACTGAAGAGGGGATAGCCTATGGAGCGGTAGGCCAATGAGAAGGGAGTTGCAATAGTTGAGGCGAGAGATAACAAGGGAGTGAATGAGGAGCTTGGTGGTTTCATTTGTTAAAAAAAGGCGAATTTTAGCGATGTTGTTACGGAGGTGAATTCTACAAACTTTTGACAGCGATTGGATTTGAGGCTGAAATGACAAGTCAGAGTCTAGGATTACACCTAGTACCCTGGCGTGAGGGGAGGGACTGATGGTTGCATTGTTGATTTTGATGGAAAAGTCATGGAGGGGGGCACGGGCGGGGGGGAATATTAATAGCTCAGTTTTAGAGAGATTTAGTTTAAGGAAGTGGTGCGACATCCATGCTGATATGTCAGTTAGTAAGTTAGTAATGCGAGAGAAGACTGAAGGAGTGAGGTGAGGAGTAGACAGATAGATTTGGGTGTCATCAGCGTATAAGTGGTATTGGAAGCCGTGGGCAGTTATTAAGTGACCAAGGGAGGAGGTGTAGATAGAGAAGAGAAGGGGTCCAAGAACCGAGCCTTGGGGGACCCCCACAGAAAGGGGCAATGGAGAGGAGGAGACAGAGTTGTAGGTGACACTGAAGGAGCGCTGTGATAAATAGCCAGAGAACCAGGATAGAGCAGAATCTCGGAGGCCAAGGGAATGTAGTTTATTGAGAAGGAGCGGGTGGTCAACAGTATCAAAGGCCGCAGAGAGGTCAAGTAGTAGGAGTATGGAGTACTGGCTGTTGGTTTTAGCAGTTAGTAAATCGTTAGTGAGTTTTAGTAAGGTAGTTTCCGTGGAGTGCTGCGAGCGAAAGCCAGACTGTAAGGGGTCAAGAAGGTTATTTTCATTGAGGTAGGAGCTAAGACGGTTGTAGATTAAGCGTTCTAGAAGTTTAGAGGTGAATGGGAGTAATGAGATGGGTCTTAAGTTGTTCAGGTCGGTAGGGTCCAGTGAGGGCTTTTTAAGAATGGGAGTGATCTGTGCATGTTTTAGAGGGGAGGGAAAAATGCCACTAGAAAGGGAGAGATTGAAGATGTGGGTGAGGAAGCATAGGATAGAAGAAGAGGGTGACCGTAGTAGTTGTGAGGGAACAGGATCCAAGGGACAATTGGTTAGGTGGGCATCCGAGAAAATTTTTGAAACCTCTTCCGCTGATTTTGAGGAATTGTTCTGTACCCTGTTTGCACTATTCTCTAACTAAATTTGAGCATCTGATCCATATGGGATCTCACACCTTTCACCCCCTACCCAACTGTCACAATTTGAGGTGGGGTATTTTTTTTCCTAATTTTATACGGCCAAAATGAGAAATGACCCAACTACTAATGGGGCTCCTCATATAAAGCACTTGCCATACTTGGTTGTTGGGCAACAAGTGCTGCAATCTCTGCTGTTGCTTGATTAGGTTGGGTTTTAAAGTGTATTCCCAGCTGAAACTTTGGTTTTTTGGAATAGAGTGGGAAAGAGTTAGAACCCCCTGTCAGGTTTTTACTGCTTTCCATATATACTGCAAATAAATTTAATGTATTACTGAACGCTGCTGTACCCAACCTTTAGTACCGGTATTAACTCGAATTTAAAAAATAATATTCTATTCAAGTATGGATGTTACAAGGAGGTGGAAAAACGCAGTAAGAAATTATTTGATGAAAAATAGATTACAGGGCCAATAAATAGTGAATTTGTATGGAGTATTTTTGAAAAATAGGGCTATTGTTTAGTGTCACTTTAGCTTACCCATGGGTGCTCAACCTTTGGCCCTCCAGCTGTTGAGGAACTACAAGTCCCATGAGGCATTGCAAGGCTGACAGTTACAAGCAAGACTCCAAAAGGCGGAGGCATGACGGGACTTGCAGTTTTGCAACGGCTGGAGAGCCACAGGTTAAGCATTCATGGCTTAGCCTGTCACTTTGATCAATCAGGGCAAGGTAACAGTGTCTGCTGATAGGCTGCAAATTAGACTCTTCCTGACAAGCAAAGAGGAGGAAATCTTGGTGAGGTCACCATACATTTTCTCCAAAGGGACATCTCTATTAAGGGTCAACTTTTACATTATAAAAGGCTAATTGCTTTTCTATATTAACCAATCCCATCAGCTTACCTTTACTAGGAGCTGGCAAAGGAATAGTGATGGCTGATTGAGGTTGAGAAGCTGTAGAGTTGGTGGACTTTGGTGACAGATTCAAAGCTTTATATTCACCACTAGTTACAGTATATTGGTTTCCACTTGGTAGAATAGATTTTGTCATTGGTTCTACACTGGCATATGGTTTGTTGGAAGATGTATCAGTTCTGAATGAACCACTAGAGGAACTGAGAGGATGTGAAGAACTTGAAGGTGAAATAAGCTGAACAGTACCTGGAGAAGTCATTGGTTTTGGTCGAGCAGTATATGAATCTTCTCTAATAGGTGATGTTTGTGTTGGTGAAGGAGTTTTGAAAACATTAGCTGGACCAGTCACTGGAGAGCTTGCCATTTTACCAAATTCCCTATTCGTTTTTTGGTCAGGAATAGGTGAACTTTTTGTTGACAATTTCTCTGTTATATTGGAAGTTGCCGAAGTCTTTGAAGCATTATAAGTATTAATACTTGTTGTAGCCCCTATAGGAGAGTTTACAGATGTTGTTGAAGGTATTGCTTGAACCTTGGATGCTCCTGCTTCTGGCGGATTCAATGATCTACCAGATACACTAACTTGTTTTGGCTGAGCAGCATACGAAACTTCTCCAGTAAAGTACAATGATGTTTTTGATGTTGAAGAGGATGACAGAGAAATATTGCCTGGTCCAGGCAATAAAGAACCCGCCATCTTACCAAGTTCTGTATTACGTTTTTGGTCAAGAACAAATGATCTTTTTACAGAAGAGTCCTGTTTTATGTTGAAAGCTGTGGAAAGTTTTGGTGAAACATTATCTGTACTAAGTCTTGTTTCAGCCTTAAGTGAAGCCCCCATAGCAGAGGTTACAGGTGTTGTTAAAGGTGTTGCTGGAACTTTGAATGCTTCTGTCACTGCCGGACTTGGTTGTGTACCAGATCCACTAACTGGTTTTGGCTGAGGCCTTATCTGAGGCAGAGGCATTGTGATATGGCAAGGTTTTTTTATGTTGTCATCGCTCTTTTCTGAATGTATGCCATGATCACTATCATTGGAGCTATCATCATTATCTTCATCTCCAGAAAGTTGACCATTACTGCACTGAGATGATGGGCGACTGGTAGATCGAAACGGAAATCGGGGCCCTAAAGAAAGTGGAAAAACAATTTAAAAGCTAGGAGAGATAGATCTGGTTTTACATCTACAAAGGAAGAACGAAAGACACACAGTTATTGCTAAACATATATTTATATTGGGTCATGTAATATGTTTATTACCATCATCCCCTGTACAGTGGCTATAAATTCAGATAGGGCTAACAATAGGTATGTCTGCATTGGATTAGATGAGAGGGAAGGTAAAAAGCACAGATGCCATAGTACATTTGCTCCAGAAGAATGGCTCCATCATTGTTTGTTCATCATTCTGGATGTGATAGACTGTGATACACACTCAGAGATGTCACAATCATGTGAATCCTGGTGTCTGTGCAGTTCATGGATGTGTTCACAAATGTCTGACTGCCCCTGCTGCAGCCTCTCATTTTGTGATTTGCTACAAAGTTACATTGCTGTATTGATGGCATCATCTCAGCCTAATGGCCTGTACACACGATCCGAAAATTGTATGAAAAATACTGCTTTCGTCGCGATCGTATGATAATCGGATCGTTAGTTCAGAGCTTTCAAGAGCCGATCATGAAAGTCCCTCAGATATTTTTCAATCGGACATGCAGGAAAATTTTCCTTGTATGATACCAGATTGTACGATTTTCGTTTAGTCGGTACAGTTTTCGTCCGAAAATACAATACATTACAACACATGACATCACTTACGATTTTTTTTTTCTGAATTTTTGTGACTTTAGTAACCTATTCAATCTCCACTTGCGTACACACAGTATCTCACAAAAGTGAGTACACCCCTTACATTTTTGAAAACATTTTATTCTATCTTTTCATGTGACAACACTGAAGAAATTACACTTCGCTACAATGTAAAGTAGTGAGTGTACAGCTTGTATAACAGTGTAAATTTGCTGTCACCTCAAAATAACTCAACACACAGCCATTAATGTCTAAACCGCTGGCAACAAAAGTGAGTACACCCCCAAGAGAAAATGTCCTAATTGGGCCCAATTAGCCATTTTCCCTCCCCGGTGTCATATGACTCGTTAGTGTTACAAGGTCTCAGGTTTGAATGGGGAGCAGGTGTGTTAAATTTTGTGTTATTGCTCTCACTCTCTTATACTGGTCACTGGAAGCTCAACATGGCACCCCATGGAAAAGAACTCTCTGAGGATCTGATAAAAGAATTGTTGCTCTACATAAAGATGGCCTAGGCTATAAGAAGATTGCTAAGACCCTGAAACTGAGCCGCAGCACAGTGGCCAAGACCATACAGCGGTTTAACAGGGCAGGTTCCACTCAGAACAGGCCTCGCCATGGTCGACCAAAGAAGTTGAGTGCGCATGCTCAGCGTCATATCCAGAGGTTTGTTTTGGGATATAGACATATGAGTGCTGCCAGCATTGCTGCAGAGGTTGAAGGGGTGGGGGGTCAGCCTGTCAGTGCTCGGGCCATACGCCACACTCTGCATCAATTTAGTCTGCATGGCTTGTCGTCCCAGAAGTAAGCCTCTTCTAAAGATGATGCACAAGAAAGCCCTCAAACAGTTTGCTGTAAACAAGCAGACTAAGGACATGGATTACTGGAACCATGTCCTGTGGTCTGATGAGACCAAGATAAACTTATTTGGTTCAGATGGTGTCAAGCGTGTGTGGCAGCAACCAGGTGAGGAATACAAAGACAAGTGTGACTTGCCTACAGTCAAGCATGGTGGTGGGGGTGTCATGGTCTGGGGCATGAGTGCTACTGGCACTGGGGAGATACAGTTCATTGAGGGAACCATGAATGCCAAGATGTATCGTGACATACTGAAGCAGAGAATGATCCCCTTCCTTCGGAGATTGGGCCGCAGGGCAGTATTCCAACATGATAAAGACGCCAAACACACCTCCAAGATGCCTTACTAAAGAAGCTGAGGGTAAAGGTGATGGACTGGCCAAGCATGTCTCCAGACCTAAACCCCATTGAGCATCTGTGGGGTATCCTCAAATGGAAGGTGGAGGTATCTAAATTCCACCAGTTCTGTGACGTCATCACGGAGGAATGGAAGAGGACTCCAGTGGCAACCTGTGAAGCTCTGGTGAACTCCATGCCCAAGAGGGTTAAGGCAGTGCTGGAAAGTAAAGCTGGCCTCACAAAATATTGACACTTTGTTCCCAATTTGGACATTTTTACTTAGGGGTGTACTCACTTTTGTTGCCAGTGGTTTAGACATTAATGACTGTGTGTTGAGCTATTTTGAGGGGACAGTAAATTTACACTGTTATACAAGCTGTACACTCACTATTTTACATTGTAGCAAAGTGTCATTTCTTCAGTGTTGTCACATGAAAAGGTATAATAAAATATTTACAAAAATGTGAGGGGTGTACTCGCTTTTGTGAGATACTGTATATATCTAGATCTAGATAGATAGATAGATAGATAGATAGATAGATAGATAGATAGATAGATAGATAGATAGATAGATAGATAGATAGATAGATAGATAGATAGATAGATAGATAGATAGATAGATAGATAGATAGATAGATAGATATAGAGTTAATTAGTATGTTATAGAGATACAAATCATATAGTATGATGAGCACAGAAAACTTTAGGATGTTTCGTCAGTCATTTTGTTTCTGGCTAACTAATGTGCATTGATGTTTTATATCTTGTTTAAAATTGAAAGTTGAAATTTAACAGTTAAAGAGTTCAAAATAAGGAAAGAATATCATGCCATCTGGAGACATATACATGAGGAAATTATGCAATCATTTTTTTGCTTGTCCAGATAAGGTTTTGGTATCCTTTTAGAATGTTATAAAAATGAATTTTTAAATCACCCCATACGGTTACATTTACAGGGAATACCCCTTCCAATGATGCAGATTAGGTGTTTCTTGTGAAGAGTACTGTGAATACTACACCATACCAAGCCATTTTAGACAATATTTCCCTTCCAACCTTGCGCTTGTTTGGGGAAGGCACTTTTCTGTTTCAGCATGACACAAATCCAGTTCCACAGAGACATGGTGTGACCAGTTTGGTGTGGAGGAACTCAAGTGACTTAGACGGAGCCCTAACCTCAACCCTACTGAACACCTTTGGGATGAATTGGAACACTGATTATAAGCAAAAACTTTTCATTTAACATTAGTACTTGACCTCACAAATGGGCATAACTTCCCAAAGTCAAACTCCAAAATCTTGTGGAAAACCCTCCCAGAATAGTAGAGGCTGGTATAGCCACAAAGGTGGAAGGGGGGGGGGGGTGTATGTGAGGGGGGGAAACATATTAAACCCTACAGTTATGGAATGGGATGTCCAGGAAACTCAAGAGGCATCTTTATGGTGATGTAATTGCTTGATAAGGGTTTATTTTCATTTCTCAAAAAATAAATAAATTAGTACAAAAAACTGGGTTAAAGTTTGAAATAATTTATACTAAGGCAGGCCATATGACATGAAGGGTTGTCTTTCCCTCTTTTTTCAGTTGTGGGCAGCCCCCAATGATGGATTGAGAGCCGCTGATGACATCAGTGCTGCCCTTTCTATCACTACGCTATGCAGGGTGCTGTGGTGATCCCCCCTCAAGGGGCAGGTCCATTATGCTGCATTAACAAGATCTCCTTGGTCTTCAAGGATGAATGACACTGGGCATCGTTCAAAACAGAAGGCATCTAGTGGTAGAAGATAATAATGTGAGGGACGTTGACAGCAAAAATGTGAGTATTGCAGTTAGATACTGGTTTTCTTTTCAAACTTTCTAAGGGACCATGAAAAAAGCTAGACCTACATGGATCACAATTTGGCTGGTTCAGCAGGGACCGAACGATTTTTGATTCATCTATGACCTATTGATCCATCTATGGCCATTCCTGTTCATGAAATCTAATGATGATAATGGGCATGTTGGAAAACGTTGGTTTTATTAGCACTGCAACAGTGATCCGCGTATTCTGACATCATTCCTGTTGTCAGAATACAGTAGCACAGCGGTGAGGATTCCTCCATCTACCTTTGTGAGTTTTTGCCAAAAAAACAGACTCATGTATGCCAAGCTTTAGACTATAAGGGATACAGTTTTCAGCTCCATTCACCACAGCCAGCTAACTGGACAGTGAAAGAGCAACAACAGAATGATTAGGTTGTCACTCATTTCACACTTATCTCATCTCCAATCAATGATTCTCCTTCCAGGACCCAGCACCCTGAAAATGTTGTGTCTGTTCCCTATCCCTTTCAGTTACTCAAGCAGTTGAACAGCAAAGCATATAGAAAACATATACTTATTTTGCATAATGGGATCAGAGGATTTTTCAAATACATAAGAAGAGATCATCCTCAGTGAAAACCTGCACATCAAAGACATGCAAATCTTGACTTTTCCTATAAATGTCAACCTTGGCTCCAACCCCCTCTGCCTCAGGCTTTATAATAAAGGAAATCAACAGAGGGTCTTGAGGGGCAAAAGTGGGTGGGACAAATTCTGTCTCTTACAGGAAAAGGCTAGAAATTATTTCAACTGGCTATATCTCAGGATTTCTGGAGCTTTCCACAAAAGATGACTGCTTATGTATTTTCCCATCATAGGCTCAGTTTAAGCTGCCCACGTTTGTGACAGGTTCACTTCAAACGTTTATTAACAGTATACCAGTACCATCAAATTTTCTTTCTCTGCTCCTTCCCTCCAAGAAGTCCTGGGAGCCATCTTTTCTACTATGTCTTGGCCTTCCTCTCCCTCTCCCTCTGCCTCTGCCTCTTCCTCTGCCTCTTGCTGGCCATTGAGCCTTCCTGGCCTCTTCACGATTAGTCTCCTCCCGTAGCTGCTGATGTCTCTCATTGTGTTTCAGGTCACAGAGTATCTGAAAGTTCTGAACAGTCTTCTGGCTCAGCCAGCTACAGGTAAGTATAACTTTTGATTCCAGGAGATTGTGCGATCTTTTACAAAAGTGGGTGTTGCATTCACCTCGTGTAAAATATCTGCATGTGTGGAGGCGCGTACAATCATCTCCTTTGTCACAGCTGAAATGCATGTATTTTGAACAGTCCTGCGGGGAAATGGATCACAATGTAACAAGCAGTGCAATCATGTTAAAAAAATATTGGACAGGTGTCACCGTTCTAGTAACACTGAAAGCACAGATATAAAAGACACAACTGTGTAACTCTGTATTTCTTAATATGTCATTACATTTTTTTTTAATTAAATGTAAGCTTTGTAAGTACCTGACCTGGTACCAGCCTCTTGCAGTTCCTGTCCAGCAGAGCTCAGAGTGGGAGAGGAAGAAACAGCACAAGCAGATATTCCGTTGTACTGCAGTGCTCCAATGGCGTCACTGGGGGGGGGGGGCAGAGGGGGCCCTGACCCCCCCCAACATTATGCTGTGCCCCACCATGTGCCCCCCCAATTAAAAAAAAACATTTGTATTTATTATTTTTTTACAAAAAGGCAATGTCTAAGAGGGAGAGCATCCCCAGTCAGCTCCTGCGGGTGATTCTGCTCGCTGACACTGCATAATGCGAGCGCACACACAACCACGGCCGCCCGATCTGCTCCTTCCCCTGCATCCTCATTGGCAGGGAGAAGAGCGAGTTGCAGGAAGGGCTCCACCAGGACTCTCAGTTACTGTGAAAAACAGACTGATTTCTCCCATCATTAGGACAGAAGAACCAGCCTGTAAATTCCAAGAGATGCCAGACCAGTGCTGTCAATAGCAGGGGCAGGACAGCAAGAGGAGGCTGGGGAACCCCACAGTGGCAGAACACCAGGGCCCAGTGGCAAGACAACCTTTGCAACCCTGATAGATCTCCCACTGCTGTGGACCCTTATATTTTCTTGGTATGCTGGTGATATATTTCTCTTATTTTCTGCCACCCTGGGGGGGCCCAATACAGTAGGAAGGGAGCTCACTGCAGAACATGTGAAAGGGCTGTTGTGGGATCGTAGTAAAGGGCCCCAGGATATATATATATATAATTGCATTTTATAGTTGCCCCCCTACTTTTGTCCCTGTCCACCCATGTGCCCCCCCTAAATACGAAAGCTGGAGATGGCACTGCAGTGCTCTTGTGCTAATATGGTACATGCTGATTGGGGGGAACAGCAGAGTGACAAAAATAAATCAGCTAAGCAGTCTGCTGCTTCTCCTTTCACCGTCCAGTCACAAGCTGGGGGAAAGACAAAGACTGGATAAAAAATAAGTCTCTTGCACTGCAGTATAGGACAGTGCTGTGTGGCAGAGCTGTGTAAATCTCTTGACAGGATGGACAGAAATATAAATATTTTGACAGGTAAAACAGACCCAATATATGTATTTCATTTGAGTATTTAGCTGTTTTGCTTGGAATTCAGCATTAATGGATAGCTGTTTTATTGGTCCCATTTGCGACTGGGCCCTAAGGGAGCAACAAGGCCCCTTCCAATTAAAAGCTCTCACTCACTGACTCATACAGTAAGTAAATAGAAAAATAGAAAACGTCATGATATAAAAGTAAAAGTAAATCCTGCATAGTTAGTATTACAAATTGCTGCCACATTTCTCCTTTGTAATGAAAGATTACTCAGCGGCAGCCGGTCCATAAGGGGCACAGCCCCCCTAATTTCCATGTGGGGTACCGGACTCATAGGTTTCTTTGATTATTTTATTTTTTTTAGCACATGATGAGAACCTAAGGCTCTAATTGGCTTCAAAAGGGTTGGGCTCAACCCACCCACTTATGACATTAGCGAATCAATATTCGCTATTGTCTTCCTGCTTCTCCCCCTGGCCATCAGGACAGGAGGCGGATCTCAAGACCGGATTAACTGGGAGGAGAAACCGGGTAAGCTGCGATCGTGGATGAGGTGAGTGTGGAGACCTGGCGGGGGGGGGGGGGGGGGGGTTGGGGGTTTGTTTGACACTCCCAATATATACAATATTGCCTACCTACAGTTCATAAAAAGTGTATTTTTGGTTTTCAGGTCGAACAGATTTCACTTCACTTCCTGTCCCAAAGACATAACAGGAAGTGAGAGGAAATCTTTCCAAACTGCAGGAAATCCCCCTCTTGGACAGCTGTTACTAGAGCAGCTGTCCCCATTGGAAGTTTTCTCCTCACCTCCAGTTCTGTTGACAAGTAAAAAATTTGTATTTCTATCGCTTGCTGAACCAGTTTTGGTTCTACATATACTTAAAGGCTGAACACCAGGCAGACAAATAAACACACAAACAAGTATAACACATATATGGGAACTGTTTTAACTACCAAATAATTTATTGTTCTGCCCAGCTAGTCCAGTATTCCAGACACCCTTACGAGAAACATAGCCAGGTTTAAGCTGACCATATATTCTGCTTTTATATCAATACCCCAGAATCACTGGTACCTCACTACCCCTTTTAATTTCTTCTTTAAAGCGGGGTTCCACCCAAATTTTGAACAATATCTGTATGTATTCTCTTCCTTGCCTAGATGCTGACATGCCGTTTAAAAAAATTTAAATCGCCGTAATTACCTTTTATTTTTCTATTCTTCTTTGCACTTCCTGGTTCTCCTCCCATGGGAGTAGGCGTGTTTCTAGCCTCTCCCAGACTCCGCACAGTCTCCTGGGAGCTAGTCTCAGGCTTCCCAGGATGCCACTGAGCATGTGCGGGAACGAGCAGTGAATGCTGGGAGCACAGCATTCACCGCATCCAGGAAATAAATGCTTGTGGGCTTCAAATGCCCACAATGAAGATGGAAACCGCCTACAGTGAATAATATAAGTTATTCTTTCCGACGAAATCTGACACAGGCGGACATATTACACACAATATGTGAGTATGTAATGCTGAGAAGAAAAGTTTGTGAATGAAGTAAAAAAAAAAAAAAAACGATAGATAGGTGGACCCCCGCTTTATCTCAAGCCCCAACTCACCTTCTCATACCTCAGTCCCCCTTGTCAATCTTATCTTATCTCAATACCCCTACTCACCCCCTCGTACCTTAGTATTATTGTCACTCTAGTCTTGTCTCAACTGTCCAAATCACTCCATCGTACCTTAGTACCCTTGTCATTCTCTTATTATCTCAATTACCCAACTCACCATTCATACAGTAGTACTCTTGTAACTCTCTTCTTATTTCAACTCCCCAAATCACCTCTTCGCAGTACCTTGTCATTGTCTTCTTATCTCAACTCCTCAACCCACTCCTCATACTATAGTATCCTTGTTATTCTCTTATCTCAATGCCCCAACTCAACCCCTCATACATTAGTACTCCTGTAATTCTCTTCTTATCTCAGTTTCCCAATTTACTCCCTAGTCAGGGCCGCTGATAAGGCAGTACAACTGGTCCTGTTGTACTGGGCCCAGGTCCCATCAGCTAAGCATTGGGACCCAGGGCAGCTTTATTGCTCATTTTCATTTTAGTAGACCACATTCCCACTCCTTCTTAAATTACATTTCCCTGGGCCCCATCAAGTCAACAGAGAGGCCGAGGAGGTGGGAACTGAAGACGGACTTTTTTCATTTTTGGGGTGTAGGTGGATAAAGTCAGTGCCCCTGTTCCGCTGCACCCCGAGAGAGGGGGGTGTAGGCATGGTTGGGGGGCCCTGTCATGAAGGCTGTACGTGGCCCCATGATTTCTAATAGCAGCCCTAGTACTTATACATTTTTGTCATTCTCTTCTTTTCTCAATAATTCAACTGCCCCCGTCATAACAGCACCCTTGTAATTCTCTTCTTATCTCAATACTCTTGCCTCCTGACACCTTCTCACTACAGTACCGCTTGTCATTCTCTTCTTATCTCAATACTCCAACTCATCCCCCCATACTTCAGTACTCTTGTCATTCTTATCCCAACACTTCTATACCCATTCACATTTTGCCCCTATAATACCACAACAGACACCTAACGTTCACAAAATTCTTGCCCTAAAACTCCCAAAATCATTTTCCTTTGTCCCAAATACCTCTAGCATCATCTTCCTCTTGCCACAAGCACCCACACTTTTACCCTCCATACTCCAAACCCCAGCAGCCTAATGCTGCGTACACACGATCGCACATTCCGACAACAAAATCCATGTTTTTTTTCCGACAGATGCTGGCTCAAACTTGTCTTGCATACACACGGTCACACAAATCTTGTCGGAAATTCCGGACGTCAAGAACGCGGTGTACGATGAGCCGAGAAAAATGAAGTTCAATAGCCAGTGCCGCTCTTCTGCATGATTCCGAGCATGCGTGGAACTTTGTGCGTTGGAATTGTGAACACACTATATGAATTTACGAGAACGGATTTTGTTGTCGGAAAATTTGAGATCCAGAGCTCAAATTTTGTTTGTCGGAAATTCCGACTGAAAATATCCGATGAAGCCTACACACAGTCGGCATTTCCGACAACAAGCTCCCATCAAACATTTCCCGTCGGAAAATCTGACCGTGTGTACGGGGCATTAGAGTTAAACTCCTCAATTCTCAATACCACAAAATCCGAACCTCCTTCTCTCACTCCTTTTACTTACCTCTGGCCCCTTGAGGAGTGGTGGCACAGGTACAGTTTACTAATGATGTAGAGGCCTATTCACTGATCCATTATGACAGAGAATTCATATACATTCCATTTTTAGTGGCATTTTTTTAAAATTAAAGTATATATGAAGTCAAAGCTTTTTTTTAAATGATAGTAAGTATGGTATTCCTGCGCTACCATGCAAAATAAGAAAAACTATAAGAGGAGGGGGGGGGGGTGGACAAGCAGCTTGCACCGAAAAGGGTCCAACCTGGCCCTAAAGGGTAACTCGAATAGAACAAAGGGGGGTGGTGCTGCGCTAGTCCTAATATAAGGTATCGAAAAATTGCCAAGTATTAATGGAGTGGCATATTGCCTAATGAAGAAGATGAGTAATAAAAATGAGTCATGTGTTGTAAAGAAATCAGCTGCATACGTGGGTAAATAAGGAGTGAAGGCTCCAGGTGGATGGAGAACTTTACAACTAATTCCAAATGCAGACCCTACACCTACGGTGTGAAAAATCATGAAAATGCATGTGCAAAACGCACGCAGATGAACCAACTTGACTATAACACATAAAGTGAGCCGTACTGTAGTACAGAATACCTCTGAATGTTAGAAGTAATCCCGGTAGGGTGATAAATATGCAGAGTGACAACACATTCGAATAAAATAATCACATAAGTAAACATAAACCACACTTTTAGTGCAAGGTTACTGTGAGTGTCTTGAGGGATAAAGTTAAGGGTGATGAAATAAAATCAGGAAAGTGGAAGGTAAAAACTGTGCATAAATAATCCAAATGAAAGGATAAGGTGTAACTGAACCTTCAGCTGTGATGCAAACCTATATATACATACATTTAGGCATAAACGTGTATAGATAAAAATAAGAATAACATGGACCACACTCCAGTGCAGTAAAAATAATTATCATATAAAAAACCTATACAGGGTGATAATATAGTGTCCAGTGTCAGCAATCCGTGCTCACAGAAATAATACAGCGTCCAACAAGCAAAGTGACTGTGTGCAGCAAAAATAAATTCAAACAACTTCTTAAACGTGCTTGGTAAGGAACGTGAAGGTAGCAGCTAGATTCTAGCGTTGCTTTCCTCAGATGAGTGAGAGGTGTGAAGTGCAAACACCAGTCCTCTTCATGCAGCAATCCTATAATGGAGGGCAATGGCCCCTTACCTCACTATGCTGAGGTTACAGCATGAATCAATGTGTATGATGTCTCCTATGGGGGTCAGTCCTGGGTCTCAAACTGTCCTTCAATATGCCTCAGATCATGCAGGGGCACAGCGGCCAGAAGGAAAACGAAAATGCCACATAGTGTAGTAATTTTTTAAAATTGAAGGCTTTATTCAAAAAGTAAGGTACTCACACAGCGGTTCAACAGGGGATGAAGTGTATCCTGACGAGCAGCGAGTTCGACATCCCCTGAAGAAGCCACGTGACCCGTGACGCCATGCGTAGGGACTGGCACCCTCCACTGTAGCAACATACGAGCTCGCTGCTCGTCAGGATACACTTCATCCCCTGTTGAACCGCTGTGTGAGTACCTTACTTTTCTTTGAATAAAGCCTTTAATTTTAAAAAATTACTACACTATGTGGCATTTTCGTTTTCCTTCTGGCCGCTGTGCCCCTGCATGATCTGAGGCATATTGAAGGACAGTTTGAGACCCAGGACTGACCCCCATAGGAGACATCATACACATTGATTCATGCTGTAACCTCAGCATAGTGAGGTAAGGGGCCATTGCCCTCCATTATAGGACTGCTGCATGAAGAGGACTGGTGTTTGCACTTCACACCTCTCACTCATCTGAGGAAAGCAACGCTAGAATCTAGCTGCTACCTTCACGTTCCTTACCAAGCACGTTTAAGAACTTGTTTGAAGTTATTTTTGCTGCACACAGTCACTTTGCTTGTTGGACGCTGTATTATTTCTGTGAGCACGGATTGCTGACACTGGACACTATATTATCACCCTGTATAGGTTTTTTATATGATAATTATTTTTACTGCACTGAAGTGTGGTCCATGTTATTCTTATTTTTATCTATACACGTTTATGCCTAAATGTATGTATATATAGGTTTGCATCACAGCTGAAGGTTCAGTTACACCTTATCCTTTAATTTGGATTATTTATGCACAGTTTTTACCTTCCACTTTCCTGATTTTATTTCATCACCCTTAACTTTATCCCTCAAGACACTCACAGTAACCTTGCACTAAAAGTGTGGTTTATGTTTACTTATGTGATTATTTTATTCGAATGTGTTGTCACTCTGCATATTTATCACCCTACCGGGATTACTTCTAACATTCAGAGGTATTCTGTACTACAGTACGGCTCACTTTATGTGTTATAGTCAAGTTGGTTCATCTGCGTGCGTTTTGCACATGCATTTTCATGATTTTTCACACCGTAGGTGTAGGGTCTGCATTTGGAATTAGTTGTAAAGTTACTCCATCCACCTGGAGCCTTCACTCCTTATTTACCCACGTATACAGCTGATTTCTTTACAACACATGACTCATTTTTATTACTCATCTTCTTCATTAGGCAATATGCCACTCCATTAATACTTGGCAATTTTTAGATACCTTATATTAGGACTAGCGCAGCACCACCCCCCTTTGTTCTATTCAAAGCTTTTTTTTGTTTTAGTAGACAACTTAGAAATTTTGGACTTCCCATCACTTTTGATCTCAATGACAACGATCATCAGGACAAAGAGAGAGGGTCAATGTTTCCAGTGGGTTTTAACCCTTACACACTACATCTACAAAATGCAAAAAATGTGCAAGTCACCAGCAACCTGCAGATACTGACACATTTGATTTAAAGTATAACTAAAAGCATAAAACTTTTATTTTTGTTTTGGCTAGAATAGAGAGGGATTATCATAACTGTCAGGTTTTTATTGCTGTCTGTGCCCCGTTAGGGAGTTTCACCCTCTCTATTTGTCCTGTTTACCCTTATAATTGAAAGGCAAAGTAAAAGAAAATCACACATTTTGGGTTGTCCCCAGAAAAGTAATAGAGGGGAAATCTTCCAATGGGGACACTAGTTCTAGTGACCTGGGGATCCCCAAAAAATTCCCTTGATTTGCACGGATGTCCTCTCACTTACTGTTTGACTATGGGACAGGAAGTTAAGGGAAATCTCCCAAATGGAACACAGATGGCAAAAAACAAATCTGACAAGGTTTATAACCTTCCCTTACTCTATCAAAAAAACAAAACAAAAAAAAAGTTTTGCCTATAGTTCTACTTTAAAATTATGCCCTGATCTTTGTAAACACATACACAGTCATGTATTCATTGGCTGTTGTCTGTATCGTATGATCATTTGTGACCTGTATATCCAGAAAAACAAGACAACTCATCTCTTCTACTTCATGGTACACGTGATCATTAATGGCAGTAATACCCCGTACACACGGTCGGACTTTGTTCGGACATTCCGACAACAAAATCCTAGGATTTTTTATGAAGGATGTTGGCTCAAACTTGTCTTGCATACACACGGTCACAAAAGTTGTCGGAAAATCCGATCATTCTGAACGCGGTGACGTAAAACACGTACGTCGGGACTATAAACGGGGCAGTGGCCAATAGCTTTCATCTCTTTATTTATTCTGAGCATGCGTGGCACTTTGTGCGTCGGATTTGTGTATACACGATCTGAATTTCTGACAACGTATTTTGTTGTCGGAAAATTTTATAGCCTGATCTCAAACTTTGTGTGTCGGAAAATCCGATGGAAAATGTGTGATGGAGCCTAAACACGGTCGGAATTTCCGACAACAAGGTCCTATCATCTGAAAATCCGACCGTGTGTACGGGGCATAAGAGAACCTTGGATTTACCTCTGGCAGCAGTAGGTTGTCATTCTGGAACAGCAGAACTGTGATTTCATCCTCATTCAGTCCGCTTAGCTCATTGGCTTTTAGCACGGCGCGGTTGTGGTCAGACAGGACGTCGTGGGAGAATCTGCAACGAGGCCTGGAATGGGAAGAAAGCAGTAAAATCAGATTCGGGGTGGAAAGGAGTTTATAGACAATTATGAGTTGAAAGTTCTGGGTTGCAAAAATAAAATATACAGTATGTTTATTTCATGCCACTCAGCAGGGCAACACATCCTGACCTGCTAAGTAATTCACGAGAGAAATCTTATTTTGGACAAATTCCAGCAGGCTGGTGGACACTTCATTCAGAAGAGTTTCAGTTCATGGTCTTTTACAATAACCTTGTACAACTTACTCCAAGCCTCACAGCCTCCTACCTCAGTACTCCTTGTCATTCTCCTCTTTTCCCATTATGCCTAGCTTCAGGCACCGCCCCCCCCCAATCCCTGTCACCGCCTCCGGATCCATGCGCCTGGCCTCTTTCAGGACGTTGGACGCATGAACTCCTATGGCAGCGTGGGCAGGGGTGTTTTTTTTTTTTAGTCACCTGATTAGAGCCTGAGGCTCTAATAGGCTTCAAAAAAGGGTGGGCTCGGGGCTCAGAGAGTGCGCCCTGATCCCGTCCTGTTGTGTGACCATAGCGAACGAATTTTCGCTATTTTTACACCACAGTGCCTCCCCGCCAATCAGGAGGCAGGTGAGACCTGTTTCCCGATTAGCCAAAGTGCCGGGCATCCTATTGGATGCCTGGTGCTTTGGCGGAAG
Source organism: Lithobates clamitans (assembly GCA_037952925.1). Taxonomy (NCBI): domain Eukaryota; kingdom Metazoa; phylum Chordata; class Amphibia; order Anura; family Ranidae; genus Lithobates; species Lithobates clamitans. The sequence continues at coordinate 2,976,294 of JBBGZY010001263.1, forward strand.
AGACACACAGGGGAGGAAGCTGGAGAAGTGGACTCCCCTGGACACAGGAGGAGAGGACCCAACAGCTCGAATAGAGGACGAGACGCAGCGGATGCAGGAGACGTCGCCTGCCCATCCCCCAGCTCGCTGCCGTCACCCGGATGGGGTAAGTGCCAGTCTGATGGCAAGGGGGGGAGTCATATGTTGGCCACAGGCTGTATATGATGGGCAGAAGCTGCATATGACGGGCACAGGCTGCATATGACGGGCACATGCTGCATATGATGGGCACAGAAGCTGCATAAGATGGGCACAGAAGCTGCATATGATGGGCGCAGAGGCTGCATATGATGGGCACAGGCTGCATAAGATGGGCACCGAAGCTGCATAAGATGGGCACAGAAGCTGCATAAGATGGGCGCAGAGGCTGCATATGATGGACACAGAGGCTGCATATGATGGGCACAGAGGCTGCATATGATGGGCACAAGCTGCATATGATGGGCACATACTGCAAATTATGGTCACAGGCTGCATATCATGGGCACAGAGGCTGTATGATGGGCACAGAGGCTGTATAGGATGGGCACAGAGGCTGCATATGATGGGCACAGAGGCTGCATATTTTAGGCACAAGCTGCATAAGATGGGCACAGAAGCTGCATATGATGGGCACATGCTGCATATGATGGGCACAGAGGCTGCATATGTTGGGCACAGAGGCTGCATATGTTGGGCACAGGCTAGTATCAATATCTAGTCTTACCATACATTCCCAACTTGTGTCCTGTGTCTTGGGGAGCCTCCGGATGTACGCCCTGTCAGCACGCTGCTCCATTACCTCAGCTCCCGGCAAAGACTGGTTGACCTCGGTTCCATACCTACCATACCTCACTACAGCGAGTTCTTGTAAGCGTTTTGATTATACTTACCCACTTTCTTCTCGATAGGTTCCAATACATCCCACTAATTCTATTTTATCATATTTTGTAGACACACTACTAGCACCCGCCCCTGATGAGTGTAATATACACGAAACGCGTCGGGCATTGTTTGGGATGCACATACCAGCCCCTACTCAATCATCCACTCTGGGCATTTTGGGATGTTTCCTTACACTTCGATCATTTTGACTTTTTTCTGTTTTAACTTGATTTTGTATTTTACTGTGGTCTCATTGTCTCTTTTGCAAGTGTTGTTATATACTTTATGTACCATTATGAACTCATTGAAATGCATTGACTGACCAATCCAGACCACTGCGGGGCACTTGGCTACCAGACCCAGATGTACCCTAGTTGCCTGTATTGCATGCACACTTTTAATAGTGTATGTGAACAAACATGAAATTACATTTTTATAATGTTGTCTCACCCATGTGGTTCCTGTTATTGACATGTTTTATGACTCTTATGACAATAAATGTGTACTTTTACTTTATCTATTTCCACCATGTCTATGGCCTCACTCAAAGTCCCAAACTTCTTATTTTCCTTGACTGCATAAGATGGGCACAGAGGCTGCATATGATGGGCACAGGCAGCATATGATGGGCACAGAGGCTGCATATGATGGGCACAGAGGCTGCATATGATGGGCACAGAAGCTGCATATGATGGGCACAAACTGCATATGATGGGCACAAACTGCATAAGATGGGCACAGGCTGCATATGATGGGCAGAAACTGCATATGACGGGCACAGGCTGCATATCACGGGCACAGACTGCATAAGATGGCCACAGAGGCTGCATATGATGGGCACAGAGGCTGCATATGATGGGCACAAGCTGCATATGATGGGCACAGAGGCTGCATATGTTGGGCACAGGCTGCATAAGATGGGCACAGAAGCTGCATATGATGGACACAGAGGCTGCATATGTGGGGCACAGGCTGCATAAGATGGGCACAGGCTGCATATGATGGGTAGAAGCTGCATATCAGGGGCACAGGCTGCATATCACGGGCACAGGGGCTGCATATGATGGGCACAGAGGCTGCATATGATGGGCACAGAGGCTGCATATGATGGGCACAGAGGCTGCAATCAATGGCACAGTGGCTGCATTTTATGGGGCACAGTGACTGCAAATGATGGGCACAGTGAGGCTACAATTGATGTTTTTTAGAATTTTTCAGTTTGCTTGCGCCCCCCCAAAAAAAATTTCAGCACCAGCCGCCACTGCCTAGCTTACCCCTCTAAGCCCCTTACCCCTGTGATTGAACTAGATGGATTTGTGTCTTTTTTCAACCTGACTAACTATGTAACCCCAAGTAGCCCTTATTATTTTCTTCTTATCACAATACGCCAACTCACTCCCTTGTACCTTAGCACCCCTTGTCATTCTCTTTTTATCCCAAAATGTCTAGCTTACCCCTCTAACCCCTGTAACCCCTTTTATCTTTTTATCACAATATCCTAACTCACCACATCAGTACCCCTTGTGATTCGCTTCTTATCCCAATAATATGCCCAACCTACTCTTCTAACATCAGTACCCCTTATTGTTCTCTTCTTATTTCAATAGCCCAACTCACCCCTTGTACCTTAGCACCCATTGCCATTCTCTTCTTATCTGAATAGTTCCAACTTACCTCTAACCCCAGTTCCCCTTATCATTGTCCTCTAATTCCAATAGCCCTGACTTACCCCGGTTACCTCAGTACCCTTTGTTACTATACTCTTTTCCCAATACCTCCAACTTACCCTACTCGGCCTTGCCTTTCTCTTCTTATCCCAGTACGCCCAAAACCCATTCACCGTGGGTGCTAATTTCTAACCCTACAACCTCCAAACTTAATTTCCTCTTTCACCAATTCTTTGAGAGTCATCCTCTTCGTGTTACAATCCCCCACATATCTGTTCCCTCAGAATTAGCCTCAATACCCCAAGAATTACCCACCTCTGTCTCTTAGAACTCCCTTTACCCCCCCCCCCTTTACCTACCTCCGGTAGGGAGGACACTGGCCTCTCAGGTAGTGGCGGCACAGGTGCAATTTGGAGCAGTTCTCATCCTCCTCTTCCCCCTTTGGGAACAGGTATCGATCACAGATCCTCAGGGGGCTCTGGGCCAGGACCATCTGGGAGCTCTGCGGGAACCTGAGAACCTCATCCTGCAGGATCTGCTCAATTTGCTCCACTGGAAGATCCAGGAGTTCTCTCAACTGATCCCTCTCCAGCCGACCACCGTGTGAGCACAACAGTTTGGTCAAGTAGGCGGTGACTGCGGGGTCCGACATGGTCCCTGGGCCCCTGATACAGCCTGAAGTCTAAGGTCTTTGTAATAGCCTGATGCCTACTCCCCTGTATATGTCACAGATTTCTGAAGTGAGGTAAGGAAACAGCAGAGGGCGGTTCATCCACATCACAACTGAGAATAGAAACTAAAACTGCTCAGCACAGCAAGAGTCACAGTAATCGGAGCTGTTGAGGACTGACACAAGGAAAACTGAGCAGTGTTGACAAAGGGGACACAGAGACAACCTCCAGCATAGAGGGCGTGGACAGAAATTGTGCAGCAGTTTAACCACTTAAGGACCAAGCCTCTTTTTTAGATGTGTTGTTTACAAGTTAAAAACTGTTTGTTTGTTTTTGCTAGAAAATTACTTAGAACCCCAAACATTATATCATTATATATATATTTTTTTTCTAACACCCTAGAGAATAAAATGGCTGCTGCAATACCTTCTGTCACACTGTATTTGTGCAGCGGTCTTACAAGCAGAAAAAATACACTTTTTTAAATTAAAAAATAGGACAACAATAAAGTTAGCCCATTTTATTTTTATATTGTGAAAGATACTGTTACGTCGAGTAAATTGATACCCAGCATGTCATGCTTTAAAATTGCGCTCGCTCGTGGAATGGCGACAAACTTTTACTTTTAAAGATCTCCATAGGCGATGTTTAAAAAATTCTACAGGTTGCATGTTACAGAGGAGGTCTAGGGCTAGAATTATTGCTCTCGCTCTACCGATCTCGGCGATACCTCACATGTGTGGTTTGAACACCGTTTTCATATGCGGGCGCTACTCACGTATGCGTTCGCTTGTGCACGCGAGCTCGGCGGGACGGGGCGCATTTGAAAAAAAAAATGTTTCTATTAATTTTACCTTTTATTTTTACACTGTTTAAAAAAAAACATGTTGTCACTTTTATTCCTATCACAAGGAATGTAAACATCCCTTGTAATAGAAAAAAAGCATGACAGGACCTCTTAAATATGAGATCTGGGGTCAAAAAGACCTCAGATCTCATATTTACACTAAAATGCAATAAAAAAAATAAAATTGTCATTTAAAAAAAGAATTTTAAAAAAATGGTCCTTTAAGAGCTATAGGCGGAAGTAACGTTTTGACGTTGCTTCCGCGCTGCAATGTTATGGAGACTGGTGGGGGCCATCTTCCCCTTACTCATCTCTATGCCCAGCCAGAGAGAAGACCCGATCGCCTCCGCCGCTGCCGACGGCTCCGGTAAGACGCGGAGGGAGGGCCCTCTCCCACCGCCATTAAAAGTGATCTTGCGTCGAATCCGCCGCAGAGACCACTTTTATCTTGTAGCAGGCCGCCGGCCGAAAAAGAGGATGCTGGGGTTATGGCAACTAGTTTCTGCCATAACAACGATATTCCTCCTCAAATTTAGGACGTATATCGGCGTGCGGCGGTCCAGGAGTGGTTAATTGGTGACTCAGGCAGACTGCAGATTGTACACCTTCCATTAGTAATACTGCGTTTATCACCTCTATGTCCTTCCCCATGAATCTGACATTCACCAAACATTCACTGCAGGTGAATCTTCCTGATGCATGTACTTTAACACCTTTGCTGTCACCAACATGATGATAGCAACATTTTTGGGGTAGAGGCGCAAACAAACCCCTCCAGGTTCTTACCTGCAAATGGAGCCTCCAGCTGTCACGACTCCCCTGATACCCGGCGGCTTCCGGGTTTCAAATCTTCAGCCTCCTGATTGGCTGGGACGAGAAGCCAGAAATCGGAAGTGACGCGATTGGCGAATTTTGATTCGCTAAAATCAAAAGTGGGAGAATTAAGGGCGCAGTGCTCTGTGCCCGAGGACAATGTAAAACAAGCCAATTAGAGCCCCAGGCTCTAATCAAGTGCTTGTTAAAAATTGACGGAGCTAATGGACATCTATTAGTCCGGCGCCCTGCACAGTGGAATGACTTATTTTTAAATAAATCATAAAATGACTAACATTTTTGAACTTTAAGATGTTAAAAAATGTTATATATTATCATTTATTTAAAAATAAATTGTTGAATGAACTTTGAGGGGGCGGCGCCCCTTATGGAACGGCAGAGACTTTTACACACACACAACTGTCTGCTTACACCTGGAAATAGTTCTGGTGCCTGTGGAAGTGGGGGGCCTGCATGGCAATCCTGGGACCAAAAAAAGCAAGTATCACTAGATAAAGTAGAGGAAGCTCAGTGAATATGCGTTTGTTTATCCTTCCTGCAATGAGTGAACCAGGAAATGCCGGGTATTATTTGACTTCCGGGTTCAGAGCTATCATTCCCCAGGAGGGCCTAGGGGTAAGCATGAATGGATCCCTGATATCTCAATAAAGAGAACCTCTCACTGTAAAAATGATATCACAAAGGGGGGTGTTGGTCCCCTATGTAATAGCAGTTAAGTAATGTGAAAAAAAAGTTGTAAAAAATGAAAGTGCCAAAACTAGACATTTTTACAGCCCCTCCCCCAGATACATAAACATCAGGAACAGCTACATACGGAAACAACAATTGCACTACACGTGTTATATATCAGCATGCACATCAGAGTGAGAGAAATAATTCCAAGGGCATTTGTTCATGATTAACTCTAAACTCATAACCTGTAAGGGCTTTTAAAACGTCGCCTAATGGATAATTTTGGGTACCAACATTTGTTGCAGTTTCCCATGCCGATGCAATTTACACCACTTAAAGCGGAGCTCCGTGTGAAAAAAAATAAAAAATAATATAAAGACACTTACCTGTCCAGAGATCTCGTGATGTCGGCACCCCAATTTGTCCATCGGCTTCAGTTGCAGGTGCCGGCATTTCAAGTAAGGAAAACCAACAGTGAAGCCTATTGCACATGCGTGAGTCGCGCTGCGCTTTCTGAATGGTCCTGCTGTCTTCTGGGACACACACAGAGGTCTCACAAGACAGCAGCGGGGAGGGAGGAGGGGCCGGATATGTCGTAGATCACCATGTGGCGATCTTACCCCGAAGTGGGGTCGGGTACCTGTCAAAACCAGTTACCCGCTCCCCCCAAAAAGTGCCAAATGTGCCAGTGGAGGAGGGGGGGGGTACGAACAAGCGGAGCTTCCCCTTTTGGGTGGAGCTCCGCTTTAAATACTTGATACTTTCACCCTCTTCCTGCCCAGGCCAATTTTCAGCTTTCAGCGCTGTCGCACTTACTGACAATTGTGCAGTCGTGCAACACTGTTCCCATATGAAATTTTTATAATATTTTTCCCCACAAATAGAGCTTTCTTTTGGTGGTATTTAATCACCACTGGAGTTTTTATTTTTTTTGCTAAACAAACAAAAAAAAGACCGAAAATTTTGAAAAAATAAAAGTTTTTCTTAGTTTCTGTTATAAAATTTTGCAATTAAAGTTCCTTCTACCTGCGAAAAAAACACATTTTAAGTCAGCAGGTACAAATACTGTAGTTGCTGACTTTTAATATATGGACACTCGCCTCATCCAAAGCCGACCCGTCCCTTGGCTCTGGGTGGAGGCACTGGCATCTTAAAGCGGTTGTATACCCGCGTTTTTTTTCCTATACCTGCAAGGGAAAAGGCATAATGAGCTAGTATGCACAGCATACTAGCTCATTATGAGATACTTACCTTAGAATGAGGCGCCGGCATCTCATCCTGTCCATGCCGAGGGAGCTGACATCTCCCCTCAGCGTGTCTTCCGGGTATCGCAGCTCTGGCGCTGTGAGTGTCCGGAGCCGCGATGGCGTCACTCTCGCGCGTGCGCGCGGGAGACTTCAGTCCGGCAAACTCCGGAGCTTGCCGGACTGAAGTCTCCCGCGCGCACGCGCGGTAGTGACGTCATCGCGGCTCCGGCCACTCACAGCTGAGAGACTTCAGTCCGGCAAGCTCCGGAGTTTGCCGGGCTGTCAGCCGAGAATCCCCTGTGCGCATGCGCCGCTGCATTCTGCGGCTCATTGCGAGGGGAATATCTCCTAAACCGTACAGGTTTAGGAGATATTTTTTTTACCTACAGGTAAGCCTTATTATAGGCTTACCTGTAGGTAAAAGTTAACAAAAAAGGTATACAACCACTTTAAGTAAGGGAATCAGGAAGTGAAGCCTTGTGGCTTCACAGCCTGGTTCCCTACTGCGCATGCGTGAGCCCCACTGCACATTCTGACTGGTCCCTGCTGTCTTCGTGGACCTGTGTGTCTCCCAGAAGACAGCGGGGGGGGGATGGAGGTGGGGCCGGACATGGCGTAGATCTCCGCGGATACTTCAGCGATCTTTCGCCGGAAGTGGGAGCAAATACCTGTATTAGACAGGTATCTGCTCCCCCCTCCCCCCTCAAGGTGCCAAATGTGACACCAGAGGGGGGGAGGAACTGGATAAGCGGAAGTTCCATTTCTGGGTGGAACGCCACTTTAAGTAATTTTTCTCCTTCACTGATGTGCGCTGATGGGCACTGATGAGGCAGCACTGATGGGCATTGATAGGCAGCCTGGATGATGATCAGTGACCTGATTATTTGTGTGAATATCCCGTCACACTTGCCGATTACTGGCTCTCCTCTCCTCCCACGCTGTGAGGAGAGGAATGCCGATAAGCGGCAAGTCTGTTTACATGTATTCAGCTGTGACTGGACATGATCACATGATAAAGGGCAGCTGATATCGCCCCCTTTACCACAATCTGTGATCAGCTATAACATTGTGTGCGGGCGGGCGGTTCTGGGAGGACGTCCATGGATGCCCTCCCAGAATGAGAGAGCTGTGCTGTAGCCATCTTTCAGCTATAGCATGGTAATGAAGTGGTTATGACTGGATGGGTTGGGTATGCATTTACTGACTGCAACCTTAACTTTTATATTTTACCAAAAAAAGGGTAATATATTGCATTTGTAGGCACTGAAATATATGTTAGTGTATTTTTTTTAATGATAATATGCATTTGATAAACTATTGCGCTAATACTGATCTACGACCATTTTATCTTACAAGGTCTGTGGTTTCAGAAAACAAATAATGTTTTGGGGTTTTAATGGATAAGTTCACCTTTAGGAACAAGTTACATGTTACACCCATATTTAGGATACACCTCCCGCAGCCAACGCTCCCCTCTCACTGACAGCAGGCGGGGGATCCTTTCCCGGCACCCACTGTCACTTTTTTGAAAAAAAAAGCACAGCTGTGCAGGGCTCCACCCTCATCATTCATTCACAGATTCCTGTGAATTAAAATACTACCACCGCAGCAGGTGTACTTGTAGTTCGAATGGACTGCAAGCTTGCTGCTCAGCATGATCAAAGTTCATTTAGTCTTCTATTAGCTTTATAACTGAATGCCCGTATCGGGATATGGGCACTAAGCTAGAGGAAGACTGTGCAGGAGCGTGATATTGCATTGCACTTGCTATCTGCTGCATTTTAACTCATGCCAAAAAAAAAAATCGGCTCTGGCAGCGAAAAATTAAATGACAGCAGTAAGGCCTGGTTCACACCTATGCATTTTTTAGTGCATTTTCAGTTTTGCAGAAACACACTACAGTCCATTTAACATGGTTTCCTATGGGTCAAGTTCACATGTGTGCATTTTATGGAAAGAGCCAGGGACTTTTTTTTGGTTTCTGGTTCCATAGACAATGGATCAAAAATGTGTATTGAAAAATGAAAAATGCACCTGGAATATGCAAACTGCAACCTGCATAGGTGTGAATCAGGCCTTAATGCACCACCAGTGAATCACCACCAGCCACTAACTTTCAAGGGTCCGCAGTGGCGGTGCGTCCATAAGGGCCCCCTCTCTCCTGCCACCCCCTCTAGCACCAATAGATAGATTCTTGCATTTCATGAATCTATCTATCTATGGCCACCGCTGCCACCCCCTATTCCTTTTTAGGCGCCGGGCGCCTGAATTACAGCGACAGGGTTTTTTTAAGCACCTGATTAGAGCCATAGGCTCTAATATGTGTCAAAAAAGGTGACCTGCGAGCGCCATGCTGGGAACTCAGCTGTGTTAGAAAAGTGAATTAATATTCGTTTTCTAAACACTAAACCGCCTCTCCGCCAATCAGGTGCTCAGATTTGTTACCCGTCACCTGATTGGCTGAAACGACAGGCGCTGTGATTGGACGCCTATCAGGCGTCCAATCATAGCAGAGGACGGGAAGAGAGGATGGGAGAAAACATTGAGGAGCTATCCCACCACCACTGAGACAGGGCAAGTACAGATGGCGGGCGGGGGGCACACTGACAGCATTTGATATGGCACAGTTGCTGCATTTGATGGGGCACAGTGGGAGCATTTGATGGGGCACAGTGAGGCTGCATTTGATGGGCACAGTGAGGCTGTATTTGATGGGCACAGTGAGGCAGCATTTGATGGGCACAGTGGCAGCATTTGATGGGCATAGTGGCTGCATTTGATGGGCACAGTGGCTGCATTTGATGTTGTACACAGGCTGCATTTGATGGGGCACAGTGGCTGCATAGGATGGGCACAGTGAGGCTGTATTTGATATGGCACAGTGGCAGCACTTGATATGGCACAGTGGCAGAATTTGATATGGCACAGTGGCAGCATTTGATATGGCACAGTGGCAGCATTTGATATGGCACAGTGGTAGCATTTGATATGTCACAGTGGTAGCATTTGATGGCACAGTGGCAGCATTTGATTTGGCACAGTGGTAGCATTTGATATGTCACAGTGGCAGCATTTGATGGCACAGTGGCAGAATTTGATATGGCACAGTGGCTGCGTTTGATGGGAACAGTGGCTGCGTTTGATGGTACAATTGCGGCAACTGATGGGCACAGTGGCTGCGTTTGATGGTACAGTGGCTGCGTTTGATGACACAGTGGCTGCGTTTGATTGTACAGTGGCGGCAATTGATGGGTACAGTGGCTGCGTTTGATGGTACAGTGGCTGCGTTTGATGGCACGGTGGCTGCGTTTGATGGTACAGTGGCTGCGTTTGATGGTACAGTGGCTGCGTTTGATGGTACAGTGGCTGAGTTTGATGGCACGGTGGCTGCGTTTGATGGTACAGTGGCGGCAATTGATGGGCACAGTGGCTGCGATTGATGGTGCAGTGAAGCTGCAATTGATGGGGGTTTTTTTCAGAATTTTTCAGTTTGTTTGCGCCCCCCAAAAAATTTTGAGCACCAGCCGCCACTGAGGATTGGTAAAAGTTGTCTTTAGGCTATATAAATGAGGCATTTCAGTGATGAATGTCTGTAATTAAGATGTTTTTACAGCAGTTTTCCCTGATCGGCCATGCTAAAACTTTAATCACAACCAAAGCACACCACGTGTTGGATTCTCAGTTGTGACCTTGTGAAGATTTGTAAAACATGAACTTGGCCACAGGAGATTATAATCACGCAGAAGAACTTTTTCAGCACAGAAATAGAGCTTTCTTTTGGTGGTATTTGATCACCTCTGCGTTTTTTTTAATTCTCTTGCGCTATAAACAAAAAAATACCGACAATTTTGAAAAAAAAATTTTTTTTTTACTTTTTGCTGTAAAACATTCCCTATAAAAAAATGTAAATTCTTCATCAGTTTAGGCCAATATGTATTCTGCTACATATTTTTGGTAAAAAAAAATCCCAATACGTGTATATTGATTGGTTTGCACAAAAGTTACAGCATCTACAAACTATGATATGTTTTTATTTATTTTTATTTTTTACTAGTGATGGCGGAGATCAGCGTCTTATAGCGGGACTGCCAAATTGCTGCAGACAAATCAGACACCTAATGACACTTTTTGGGGAACAGTGACACTAATACTAGTGATCAGTGCTAAAAAATATGCACTGTTACTGTAATAATGACACTGGCAGGGAAGGGGTTAACATCAGGGGCGATCAAAGGGTTAAATGTGTTCCCTAGGTGTGCTTGCTAACTGTGGGGGAGGTTCTTTGACTGAGGGAATGTAAAGATCCGTGTTCCTGCTTAGCAGGAACACAGGATCAGCACATTTCCCTCTAACAGAATGGCGGTCTGCCTTGTTCACATAGGGCAGACCGCCATTCTGCCTTTCTCCTTAATGATCGGCGGGTCCCGGCGTGCACGCGCCCCAGACACAGAACTGTCAGATGACGTACCAGGTACCCTAGAGGAAGCGGAGCCCTCCTGGGAGGAGGCGTCCTTACTGGCATGGGCCTCTGACTCCCTAGACTTAAAGGAGGATTGAAAAGCCTTTAGAATGGACAGCATCTCAGTTTGAACTGTGAACTAAGTTTGAACTAAAGCAGCCCTTTAGAGAACAGTCCAGCTGGAGAGAGCGTCGTGTCAACATCTGGAGAAGACAAGACAAGACAAGAAGCCCAGAAGTCCGGACCTCTGCTGGCAAGAGAGCTACCTGAAGACAACGGAGGAGCCGGCCGAAGGACTGGAACACCGGGAGAAGAGAGCGGAGAAGAACCAACCGAACGCCGGGAGAAGATGAACCGGTAGGACCCCCGAAGCCAGAAGAAGACCCCCGAAGACAGAGCTGTTTAATAAAATATTTTAAAAACCTGTGTAGTGTTTTATTATTTACACTTTTTCCCTAGGTGAATGGGTAGGGGTACCATGTACCCCATACTCATTCACATAGGGTGGGGGGCCCGGGATCTGGGGACCCTCTTATTATAGGGGGCTCCCGGATTCTGATAAGCCCCCCGCCCGCAGACCCCGACAACCAACGGCCAAGGTTGTCGGGAAGAGGCCCTTGTCCTCATCAACATGGGGACAAGGTGCTTTGGGGTGGGGGGGCCCGCAGGGCGCCCCCCTTCCCCAAAGCACCCACCCCCCCATGTTGAGGGCATGCGGCCTGGTACGGTTCAGGAGGGGGGGGCGCTCACTCGTCCCCACCCCCTTTCCTGACCGGCCAGGCTGCGTGCTCGGATCGGGGTCTGGTATGGATTTTAGGGGGGACCCCACGCCGTTTTTTCGGCGTAGGGGGGTTCCCCTTTATAATCCATACCAGACCTAAGGGCTTGGCATGCCCCACGCTCGCCGCAATAGGAAAATTTGTTTTTCCTATTGCAGCGCGCGAGATGCAATACCCTGCCCTCGCGTCGCATCTGGTCCGTTGGACCAGCATACACACGAGCGGGCTTTCCGTCGGACCAGCACACAGACGAGCGGACTGTCCGCCAGAAACTGAGTCCGACGGAAAGATTTAAAACTTGTTTCAAATCTAGGTCCGGCGGGCTTTTGGGAAAAAGTCCGCCGGAAAAGTCCGCCGGCGCCTACACACGGGCGGATTGTCCGGCACACTCTGGTCCGCTGGACCAAGTATGCCGGAAAGTCCGACCGTGTGTACGCGGCATAAGCCTACAGTCTGAAGTTGCCGAGCGGACATCTTTGTACACCCACCGAAATCTTGCATTTCACACTTATTTTTACCACTAAACTGAGGTTATATCGTCAAATACAGTATTTAGAACTCCATGACACTGTTTTGATGTTGATTTTTAAAAGCAGCGGCAAGCCTGCTGATCTCACAGGCTTGCTAATCTGACAGAATACCGCTGCTTTTAAAATTCAACATCAAAACAGTGTCATGAACTTCTAAACACTGTATTTCACGATATAAGCTCAGTTTAGTGGTAAAAATAAGTGTAAAATGCAAAACTTTGGTGGGTGTAAAAAGATGTCCGCTTGGCGACGCATAGTTGCCAACATTGTAAAAAAAAATTTCGGGACACTTTTTTGGCTGTAGGCGGAGTCAGACTATAATTAGGGGGCGGAGCATGCATTTGTCGGCATGGCATGGGGAAAATGTGGCGCTACAAAAAAGGGTGTGGTTTACGTAAAATAGTGGGCGTGGCTTATACGGGCGTGGTTCAAATGGGGTGTAGTTAGAGTCTGAGATGAATGAAGGATGGAGAGGGAAAGGGGGGTAGAGGGAGAGGGATAGAGGGACAGCAGACCCAGATCCTGCACCACAATAGCAATGTGTATTCCAGAGTTTAACCATCAGCAGATAAAGATACTCCAAACACCTGGTTTGGCGCTTCAATCTTCCCGGCACATGGTTGTTATGGTGTCAGGATGATTGAAGCGCATTATTTATATTATTACATTGTAATATAAAATGAAATCATTCAACTCACCATAATGCAGAATCAGTGGGACCACTGTCACCTGCTACGTCGCCTGCCACCAGATGCCATCAGGTTCCCCCAGCAGAGTCTGTCCTTACATCAGGTGCCCCTACCAGAGTCCATCCTTACATCAGGTGCCCCCACCAGAGTCCATCCTTACATCAGGTGCCCTCAGCAGAGTCCGTCCTGACATCAGGTGCCGCAGCAGAATGCCTCCTTCCTTCAGGAATTCCCAGCGAAGTGCCTCCTTACATCATGTGTCCCCAGTGGAGTGCCTCTTACATCAGGTGTCCCCCAGTACAGTACCTCTTACATCAGGTGTCCCCAGCGGAGTGCCTCTTACATCAGGTGTCCTTAGTGGAGTGCCTCTTAAATCAGGTGTCCTCAGCGGAGTGCCTCTTACATCAGGTGTCCCAGCGGAGTGCCTCTTACATCAGGTGTCCCCAGCGGAGTGCCTCTTACATCAGGTGTCCCCAGCGGAGTGCCTCTTACATCAGGTGTCCCCAGCGGAGTGCCTCTTACATCAGGTGTCCCCAGCGGAGTGCCTCTTACATCAGGTGTCCCCAGCGGAGTGCCTCACATCAGTGCCCCCAGCGGAGTGTTGGCTGCAGATGGAGTGTTGGCTGCAGTCTAGCTACATCTCCTCAAGAGTGGTGACAAGGGGAGAGAGGTGTGTGGGTGGAGGCATGGTGACTTGGGGTGTTACAGGCTGACTTGGGGAAAGGTGGAGGCACGGTGGTGATTTTGGGGTGCAGGCATGATGGTGACTAGGCCGGAGGGGATGCAGGCATGGTGGTGACTTGGGGGAGGGGGTGCAGGAATGGTGATGACTTGGGGGAGGGGGTGCAGGCATGGGGGGAGGGGGGTGCAGGCATGGTGTTGTCATGGGGGGGAGGCGGGTGTAGGCATGGTTTTGACATGGGGGAGGGGATGCAGGTATGGTGGTGACATGGGGGGGAACAAGTATGGTGATGACATGGGGGAGGGAGCCAGGTATAGTGGTGACATGGGGGGAGGGGGCTGCAGGTATGGTGGTGATATGGGGGGAGGGGGTTGCAGGTTTTGGTGGTGACATGGAGGGGAGGGGGGTGCAGGTAAGGTGGTGACATGGGGGGAGGGGGGAAGCAGGTATGGTGGTGACACGGGGGGAGGGGGGGAAGCAGGTATGGTGGTGACACGGGGTAAACAGGTATGGTGGTGACATGGGGGAGGGGGTGTAGGTATGGTGGTAACACGGGGGAGGGGGGTGCAGGTATTGTGGTGACACGGGGGGGAGGGGGTTGCAGGTATGGTGGTGACACTGGGGGAGGGGGTTGCAGGTATGGTGGTGACACAGGGGGATGGGGTGCAGGCATGGGGGGAGGGGGGTGCAGGCATGGTGTTGTCATGGGGGGGAGGCCGGTGTAGGCATGGTGTTGACATGGGGGAGGGGATGCAGGTATGGTGGTGACATGGGGGGGAACAAGTATGGTGATGACATGGGGAGGGAGCCAGGTATAGTGGTGACATGGGGGGAGGGGGCTGCAGGTATGGTGGTGATATGGGGGGAGGGGGTTGCAGGTTTTGGTGGTGACATGGAGGGGAGGGGGGTGCAGGTAAGGTGGTGACATGGGGGGAGGGGGGAAGCAGGTATGGTGGTGACACGGGGGGAGGGGGGGAAGCAGGTATGGTGGTGACACGGGGTAAACAGGTATGGTGGTGACATGGGGGAGGGGGTGCAGGTATGGTGGTAACACGGGGGAGGGGGGGTACAGGTATTGTGGTGACACGGGGGGAGGGGGTTGCAGGTATGGTGGTGACACTGGGGGAGGGGGTTGCAAGTATGGTGGTGACACAGGGGGATGGGGGAAAACAGGTATGGTGGTGACACGGGGGGAGAGGGGGTGCAGGCATGGTGGTGACACAGAGGGAGGGGGGTGCAGGTATGGTGGTGACATGGGGGGAGGGGGGAGGCAGGTATGGTGGTGACACGAAGGGAGGGGGGAAGCAGGTATGGTGGTGACAGGGAGGGAGGGGGTTGCAGGTATGGTGGTGACATGGGGGGAGGGGGGTGCAGGTATGGTGGTGACATGGAGGGAGGGGGGAAGCAGGTAAGGTGCTGACACAGGGGGGAGAGGGGGGTGCAGGTATGGTGGTGACACAGGGGGAGGGGGGAAACAGGTATGGTAGTGACACGGAGGGAGTGAGGAAGCAGGTATGGTAGTGTCACGGAGGGAGGGGGTTGCAGGTATGGTGGTGACTTGGGGGGAGGGGGGTGCAGGTATGGTGGTGAACCGGGGGGAGAGGGGGTGCAGGTATGGTGGTGACGGGGGGAGAGGGGGTGCAGGTATGGTGGTGACACGGGGGGGGGGGGTTGCAGGTATGGTGGTGACACGAGGAGAGAGGGGGGTGCAGGTATGGTGGTGATACGGGGGGAGGGGGAAATCAGGTATGGTGGTGACATGGGGGGTGCAGGTATAGTGGTGACACAGGGGGAGGGGGGAAACAGGTATGGTGGTGACATGGGGGAGCGGGGTGCAGGTATGGTGGTGACATGGAGGGAGAGGGGAAGCAGGTAAGGTGCTGACATGGAGGGGGGGGGAGAGGGGGTGCAGGTATGGTGGTGACACAGGGGGAGGGGGGAAACAGGTATGGTAGTGACACGGAGGGAGTGAGGAAGCAGGTATGGTAGTGTCACGGAGGGAGGGGGTTGCAGGTATGGTGGTGACTTGGAGGGAGGGGGGTGCAGGTATGGTGGTGACACGGGGGAAAGGGGGTGCAGGTATGGTGGTGACGGGGGGAGAGGGGGTGCAGGTATGGTGGTGACACGGGGGGAGGGGGTTGCAGGTATGGTGGTGACACGGGGAGAGAGGGGGGTGCAGGTATGGTGGTGACACGGGGGGAGGGGGAAATCAGGTATGGTGGTGACATGGGGGGTGCAGGTATGGTGGTGACACAGGGGAGGAGGGAAACAGGTATGGTGGTGACATGGGGGGACGGGGTGCAAGGGGGAGCCAAGACCATCAGTGCACTGTCCACAGCAAGCGAGCCCCGCTCCTTCCATCAGTGGCGCTCGTCGGACACTGTCACACACGGGGCAGAGCGGAGGGTTGGCGGCGGCGGCGACTGAACATTTCCTTGTGTTCAGTGGAGAGTGGGGAGGGGTTGCCAATACCTGTAGCCAATAGGCTTCAGTGTACAATAAAATTTTCTATTTGTACACTGAAGAGAGAAGCTGATTGGCTGCCCCTCTCCCACAAGGGGAAACAACACTCGTGGAGGCGACGGCGGCCACTTTTGTGTAGCCGTTACCGTGTTTTGCCAAAAACATTCCCGATTTCTCTGGACAAACCCAAAATCCCGGGAAAACAATCGGGACAAGCTTAAATCGGGACGAGGGTCCCACAATCGGGATTGTCCCGGGAAAATCGGGACTGTTGGCAACTATGGCGACGTCAGGCTTACTGCGGCCGAGTGCGAGGTGTACCAAGATGGCCGTGATGGAAGGTCTCTTCTGTTACAAGTTTTGATGGGTCGCTTAATCTGACAGAACATCGGCACAGTATGCCAGACCTTCAGAGCGCATGCACTAGTGATGTCACCGGCTTCATCCAGGGACCAGGGTAAATATCTCCTGAACTGTGCACAATGGTGCATGCCATATTCATTTTACCTACAGGTAAGTATTATTACAGGTAAGTCTTATTATAGGTAAAAATCACAAAGTGGAGGGAAAGTACAGAGGAAAGTCCCCTCTGATGAGGTGTTCTAATGTACTGCCAAGGAAGGGATGTTTAGGGTATCAGCTTCTCTGATCATGTGATCGTATAACCTAATACAATTCCAGGACACGCCCATCCTGGAGAGCCACTACCAATCAGCAGATCGGAGGGCACAGTATGAGATACACGTTGTATCTTCCCTCATCACGTGAGCCGACGCAGCGGGACTGGAACGGGCATTGGGCAGTCAAGCGGGGGCGCGCATAGCTCGGAGCGGGGAAGGCGGCCTACCAATTAACATGGATAGGGGGCGCTCATAGCATGAAATCTTCGGAAAGGGCAAGGGGCGCGCATAGCTCGTAGAAGGCGGCGTACCTAGTAACACTATGGTGAGGGCTGGGTGCGCGCATAGCCCGAAGTGATGGGGCGGGGCCGGGAGCGCGCTCTGATTTTGCAGTTTCGGTTTCCTGGATGAGGCTGATGCCGGGAGGAGAAGAGGAAAGTCCGGGGTGGGGAAACAGATTTTGTTGGGGAAATCGATCCGGTCACTCCTGAGCTCTCCTTCTCCCAACTCCAGTCTGGATCGGACAGAAGCTCCACATCTGCAGATTAGATCGGTGGGGTTTCAGAGCTTCTACCAAATCCTAGGAGGGAGTCAGGAAAGCCACATCTGCAGATTTGTTAATCGGATTAGAAAGAATTCACATATATATTCGGGATATTGCACTGAAATCTTCGGGGGCCACATATCTGCCAATCATATTGGATAGATTGTGAGAATCGGATGATCGAAGGCTGTAGGGATCATATGAAGCGTAGAACAGAGGATCGTAGATTGTAAGGACGGTAGATTGCAAGGATCGGACAACCATAGATTGTAAGGATCAGATCAAAAGGTAATAGATTGTAAGGATCAGATCAAAAGGTAATAGATTGTAAGGATCAGGCGATCATGGTTTTGTAAGGATCAGATCGGGCGATTGTAGGAATGCAGATTAAATCATTGAGACTTGACTTGGATTGAGGGGGGATTTTGGGGGTCACCAATCTGCCTGGTAGACCAGCTAACCATTGTAGATTATTTTATATAGAACTAATTTCAAATGAAAGATTTAAGTATTGGATTCTCCTGATCTGCGGGGGCCGGACACTGAGTCACAAGGGTCCAGACTGATTGGTTGGCTCTTGCCAATCAAAAGACCCACCACTTAGATTGGAGGAATTTGAGAGAGTTGAATATTTGGTTGTGGCCATAGAGAGGCTGTAGTAAGTTGGGGTAGATAATTGTGGGAGGTCCATAGCTCGCAGGTAGACCTAATTTTAGGAGCAGACGCCCCGCCCTCTGAACATGTCTGTCTCCTCCCCCCTCTCGCTGCGGCTTTGCAAGGTGCTGTGCTCCAATTGGGGCAGTATGGAGCAGGGGCAGTTGGCCCAGTCCCTGCAGCTGAGTTCAGAGCAATTGTTCCAGTTGATGGAGTCGATGGAAGGTCAGAGTTTGGTGACCAGAAATCAAGATGGTGATCAGTTGGTGGTCTACGCCAGTCAGCTTCGCATGTGTCCTGATCGGAACCAGGAGTGTACGGGCGACTGCGGGAAACTTCACCTGTGCCGCTTTTTCATCCTGGGGGGCTGCAGCAGGTAAAGTGGATCTTTGGGGGGTTATGGCACGTCCTAAGGGTTCTCCTTGGAGTTTGTATTTGACAGCTTACAGTAAGGGAGCTGCTATTGTGGGCCCTTTGTGGATGCGTTTACCTTCCTTCCTCTCTCTCCCTTCCCTCCCTCCCTCCCTCTCCTCTTTTTATCACTTCTTTCCTTTCTCTTTCACCCCTCTCTTCATTGCCATCCTCCCATTATTTCACTTCCTCCCAGAAAAAAAACTAAAGTGCCTATCAGGTGTCCTTCACTGGCTACATGCTGGTACCAGGTTACTGACTTAGTACAAAAGAGAGGATGAAGGCCCAAGTCCCACCAGTGTGTTGTTTTGCCTTCTAGTGCAGCTGTAAAATACAGATCACCGGAAGGACATCTAAAAACCAATTATTTTCAATGTGTCCCATTCACACCATAACGCTGGGCATGTATGTCAAGGGATGTCAGCGTGCGTTACAACATGAGTAAAATGGACAGAAAGGTAAATACATTTTAGCGCAAGTCAGTGTGAATTTGCCCAAAGGCAGCTCCCGTATGTCTGTCCAGACGGGACCTACCTAGTTTGTATTAGATCCTATTCATTCAATGGAACCTGACAGGTCCTCTTATTGTCTGTAACTCAATTTTCATCACTGTCTCATGATGATGTTACTGAGACAGGAAGTGAGAGAAAGTCTCTCAAAGGGGCACAGGCAGCAATACCCTGACTGGTTCTAGCCCAGTGGTCTCCAAACTGCAGCCCGGGGGCCCTTTGCTTGCTTTCATCCACTACTGAAAGCAATAATAGAGCATAATTCCCACCACTGACACCAATGAACAGGCACAATTCCTCCCAATTACACAAACAATGGGACACAATTCCTCCCATTGATGGAACACAATTCTTTCCAATGACACCAATGATGGGGCCACAATTCCTCCCCAATGATGGGGGCACAATTCCTCCCAATGACACCAATGATGGGGGCACAATCCTCCCAATGACACCAATGATGGGGGCACAATTCCTCCCAATGACACCAATGATGGGGGCACAATTCCTCCAATGATGGGGGCACAATTCCTCCCAATGATGGGGGCACAATTCCTCCCAATGATGGGGGCACAATTCCTCCCCAATGATGGGGGCAAAATTCCTCCCAATGATGGGGGCACAATTCCTCCTAATGACACCAATGATGGGGGCACAATTCCTCCCAATGACACCAATGATGGGGGCACAATTCCTCCCAATGACACCAATGATGGGGGCACAATTCCTCCCAATGACACCAATGATGGGGGCACAATTCCACCCAATGATGGGCACAATTCCACCCAATGATGGGGGCACAATTCCACCCAATGATGGGGGCACAATTCCACCCAATGATGGGGGCACAATTCCACCCAATGATGGGAGCACAATTCCACCAATGATGGGAGCACAATTCCTCCCATGATGGGAGCACAATTCCTCCCAATGACACCAATGATGGGGGCACAATTCCTACCAATGATGGGAGCACAATTCCTCCCAATGACACCAATGATGGGGGCACAATTCCTCCCAATGACACCAATGATGGGGCACAATTCCTCCCAATGACACCAATGATGGGGGCACAATTGCACCCAATGATGGGGGCACAATTCCACCCAATGATGGGGGCACAATTCCACCCAATGATGGGGCACAATTCCACCCAATGATGGGGGCACAATTCCACCCAATGATGGGAGCACAATTCCTCCCAATGATGGGGGCACAATTCCTTCCAATGTCACCAATGATGGGGGCACAATTCCTACCAATGATGGGAGCACAATTCCTCCTAATGACACCAATGATGGGAGCACAATTCCTCCCAATGACACCAATGATGGGAGCACAATTCCTACCAATGATGGGGGCACAATTCCTACCAATGATGGGAGCACAATTCCTCCCAATGACACCAATGATGGGGACACAATTCCTCCCAATGAT
This sequence comes from Lithobates clamitans, assembly GCA_037952925.1. Taxonomy (NCBI): domain Eukaryota; kingdom Metazoa; phylum Chordata; class Amphibia; order Anura; family Ranidae; genus Lithobates; species Lithobates clamitans. Next base: position 2,996,912 of record JBBGZY010001263.1, read on the forward strand.
GGGGACACAATTCCTCCCAATGACACCAATGATGGGAGCACAATCCTCCCAATGACACCAATGATGGGAGCACAATTCCTCCCAATGATGGGGGGCACAATTCCTCCCAATGATGGGAGCACAATTCCTCCCAATGACACCAATGATGGGGGCACAATTCCTCCCAATGATGGGGGCACAATTCCTCCCAATGATGGGGGCACAATTCCTCCCAATGATGGGCACAATTTTCCCAATGACACAATTCCTCCCAATGACACCAAAAATGGAGCACTGTTTTTCCCACAGAAGTCGGGATGTTTTCTACTTCCAATGACCACAGTCCAGCCCTCCTAAATTCTGAGGGGCAGTAAACTGGCTCTTTGTTTAGAACGTTTTGAAGACCCTATTCTAGCCCCTCACCACTCTATCATCAATTGGCTGCAGTTTCAGTTACCTGAAAATGCTTATTCTTCTTTGCAACCATGACAACAGTATTCTTTCTCCATAAATCTAGTTGACTTTTTCCTTATGGGAGACACTGCTTTTTTTCAAGAAGTCTGCACAGAGCTTGGGGTGACATTTTTAGGCATCCCCACACAGTGTTATCATCTTTAGTAACATATTAAACAATGGTATTGTAAATCTGCGAGGATACAACAATGGAAGTTTTCTTGTAGAACAAACCTGGGAACGATCCTGTAATCGACTCAGACAGACCCTTCCGCTGAGCACCTCCTGAGTGTCAGGAGGTTACTGGTAGGACGCGTATCCACAGAAACAAATGCAGATATAGTCAGGTTGGTTGAAGCCTCATGTACGCAGGCAGGAAGAAAAAAAAGAAAGGACAAGGCCTTCCAAAGGGGTTGCAGTAACTGAATACTACGGTTGAATTTAATTACATTTTATTTAGAAAAAACACACCATAATAACAAATATGACAAAATACCAAAAATAGCGGTCTGAGTGTAACCTTCCAAAACATTAAAAAAGACAACGTTGTCATTTAAAAAGAGGAATCGCAGCTACACACACATCCACACAATCAGACTTACACACAGCTCAAAGGATGGGAGTTATTTGAGCCCGGGTTCACACCTATGCGAATTAGATGTGGGTTTCCCCACATCTAATTTGCATAGTAGGAGAATGTGACTGGCTCCCTGTGGAGCTGGTTCACATATGTCCGGGGCGGCTGCGGAGTGCACTGTGCGTCTTTGGCTCCGTTTCAGGGCCGAATTCCGGCATAGAATCGGCCCTGATTCGTCCCTGAAACGGAGAACAGGGATGCACAGCGCTCCTGTGCGATCCACAGCCCAGTATAGTGTGAACCCGGGCTGAAGTATTGTTGATCAATATATTGCATATACCAGTGTTTCTCAACTCCAGTCCTCATGGCGCCCCAAACAGGTCATATTTTAGGCTGTCAATTATTTTGCACAGGTGATTTGATCAGTTTTACTGCCTTAGTAATGACCACAGCTGTTTCATCTGAGGGTAATCCTGAAAACATGACCTGTTGGGGCACCTTGAGGACTGGAGATGAGAAACACTGGCATATACTATCGTCCTCCTTCTTAATTAAGCAGTGGATTATGGTCATCCCAAACAGGATATGTAGCTGTAAACTGATTGTAATGTGTAACAAGTGGATATATCATAGGCCGTCCTAAGTCATTAGTACACAAATTCAACTGTGGCACCTAGGATTAGGGGCTCTCATTTGTCTATTGGAGGCACAGATGGCTTAATTGTATAGGCTGCAGTGTCCAGTAAGCAAGGCTGCCGGGGGGGGGGGGGGGGTGGTAAAACTACTCATTTAAAAGTTCACTGATCCATCACAGGTAGGTTTGGGGAGGGAGGAACACAGCAGGGGGAGTTGGTGTTGTCAGTCCACAGCTAATCAGCAAGTTTAACTGAATAATAGCAATGTAAGATACTCTCGCCCATATCTGTGCCTCCTCATACCTCCACCCATCCTTTCTGAACGGTGCTCCACTCCTGAAGTCACTGGATTATCCCCTTGGGACGTTGATCAAGGTGTTGGATCCACTGTCATCCCAGCCAGCAACAAGCTCTCAGCTATTCCATCGCCACTTCTTCAATGCACTGTTTGTGTTAGTGCTACGACCCCTCTGTCGTCACGAACATGCTGACGTTATGCTGACAGGTTTCGTCAGCCGATGACAGCTAACTTCCTAATTCTTTCATGTACGCAGGCGCCTGTGGTCGCATGATGGAGCCACGGTTAATGTATACAACCACCCAGAGGAATCAATTTCTGTACGTGGATTTACGTCGGTATTTGCATTAACATGCCTGTGTATGGACCTACATACACAAGCAGACTGAGAGTCTGTGTCTAAGGTCATATTTCCACATGCATACACATGTTTACACAAGTACCAGCAAACATTTGCCTACAGCCTCTGATTTCTATGGGTCGCTGTACATGCCACCTGTGCTGCCCGGGCAGGGAAATACGCCCAAATTTTACATCATGTGGCCCCAGGTGCCTGTGTGCATCAGGCCTAAAACTCGAGCAATGTTTCTAATTGTCCTGAAAGTGAATTTGTTTTTGAAAAGTTTTGAAAATGAAAAAACATAAAAACTTTATTCTTTATAAAAAAAGTGCTGAAATTATGCTCTGTACTGTGTTTCACAGGCCACGCTGTAAGTTCGACCATCGCATTGATACAGATAAAGCTGTAAAGGTGTTGAAGAATTACCATCTGGACGGCTTGACCATAACAGAATTGCGTTATCTGCTCTTACAGAATGACCCCAACTTGCTGCCCGATGTAAGAATCAATATAATGATAGTAAAGTGTGTCTAAGGGCTTGTTTACACTTGTGTTGCCCTCTAAAGAATGACAAGCATTAAATTGCTCTTCAGAGTCTGATAGTCATTGAGGAGGCATCATGTCGCCTGTTTTAACCCTAAAAACCCTTACCACCGAGCTGCGGCTTTATTCAGTTGTACAGCCCATTGCGCAACAGTGGGGATAAATTCTGGTGTGTGTTCAATAATACATACATTCCACACAGAATGATATATTTCAAGCATTTCTTTTTTTAAATTTTGATGATTATGGCTTGCAGCTAGCGAAAACCTCAAATTCTGTATCTCAGAAAATTACAATATTACGTAAGACCAATTATAAAAAAAAAAAAAAAAAAAAAGGACTTTTAATACAGAAATGTTGGCTTACTGAAAAGTATGTCAATGTACAGTATAGTAAGCACTCAAAACTTGGTAGGGGTGCCTTTTGCATGAATTAATGCATCAATGCGGCCTGGCATGATCAGCCTGTGGCACTGCTGAGATGGTATGAAAGCCCCCAGGTTACTTTGATAGTGGCCTTCAGCTCATCTGCATTGTTGGGTCTGGTGTCTCTCATCTTCCTTCTGACAATACTCCACAGATTCTCTATGGAGTTTAGGTCAGGAGAGTTTGCTGGCCAATCAAGCACAGTGATACCATGATCATTAAACCAGCTTTTTGGTACTTTTTGGCAGTGTGGGTAGGTGCCAATTCCTGCTGGAAAATGAAATCAGCATCTCCATAAAGCTGGCCAGCAAAGGGAAGCATGAAGTGCTCTAGAATTTCCTGGTAGAGGGCTGTGCTGACTTTGGACTTGATAAAACACAGTGAATCAATACCAGCAGATGACTTTTCTCCCAAAAACGTCACATTGGACCTCATGCAACTTGGATTCTGTGCCTCTCCACTCTTCCTCCAGACTCTGGGACCTTGATTTCCAAATGAAATGCAAAATTTACTTTCATCCGAAAAGAGGACTTTGGATCACTCAGTCCAGTCCTTTTTCTCCTTAGCCCAGGTAAAATGCTTCTGAGATTGTCTCTGGTTCAGGAGTGGCTTGAAACGAGGAATGGGACAGTTGTAGCCCATGTCCTGGATATGTCTGTGTGTGGTGGCTGACACCAGCTGTAGTCCACTCCTTGTGAATCTCCTCTAAAATTCTTAAATGGCCTTTTGCTTCACAATCCTCTCAAGGCTGCGGTTATCCCTGTTGCCCTTTGCATCTTATTCTACCACACGTTTTCCTTCCACTCAACTTTCCATTAATATGTTTGGATACAGCACTCTATGAACAGCCAGTTTCTTTAGCAATGACCTTCTGTGATTTACCCTCCTTGTGGCGGATGTCAATCACTGTCTTCTGGACAACTGTCAAGTCAGCAGTCTTTCCATTGATTGTGTTACCTACTGAACCAGACTGAGATACCATTTAAAGGCTCAGGAAACCTTTACAGGTGTTTTGAATTAATTCACTGATTACAGTATGACACCATGAGTCTACAATATTGAACTTTTTCACAATATTCAAATTTTCTGAGATACTGAATTTTGGATTTTCACTAGCTGCAAGCCTTATCAAAATTTAAAAGAAAGGAATGTTTGAAATATATCACTCTGTGTGTAACGCATCTAAACAATATGAGTTTCTTTTTGAATTGAATTACTGAAATACATTTTTGATGATATTCAAATTTTTTTAGATGCACCTCTATAGCTTAAGGGGGAGTTGTTGCTGGGGGGCACGAAAATCCGGCAAATCAACAAGTTTTTTTACCACTGCAAATGTAAGCAAGGCTTAAGGCTAGAACATTTTTGTTATGTTTTGGCACTACTAAACTGACTACAGAAAAATTGCGAAGCAAGGTGCCCATGTCTCTTAAGATCTTACAGCATAAAAATCTGGTGTGTTTTGGCATCGGGAAGGCGGAGGCGTTGCATGCAGCCTGCTGCCAGCAGCCTATCAAAATCAATGATAGGCTGATATATGCTTTTGGCTGTACACACATCTGAGCAGTATTTGTGTACAGGGCTATATACGTACAGGGACATAAGCCCCAATTACCAAAGTATAAAATGTGAAGGGATGGGGAATTGGGGACGCTAGAGCAAGCCGTATATAGATGAATGGTCCATTAATTAATAGACCAATCACTCATCAAACACCTAGTATGGCGTTGTTGCTGTAACCAAAAGCAAATAATGGGAACAAGGGGGAGAGGGTACTCAGCATAGAGCATACCGGGTAAAAAGAGGTTACTATAGCAACAAAATTGATCAGAGTATTAATTTTATCAAAAAATATTAATTTATTAAATCAAACATATTGAGATAATTCATAAAAACAAACACATTATGGCTATTGAGGAGTAACCATATCCAAGGGTAGTTCTACAGACAGGGCAACATAAAAGGACAAAATACAAAACAACACTGAACACGGTCCGGACGTTTTATGGTGGTCAGCAGCAATATCAATTCAATTGGTGGAAAATTTTCCCAGTGCAGGATCACAATGGATCACCTAAATAATGAATGAATGAATTTGATGTAATTGGCTGCTGATCAACATAGATATGGGGGGACAGAATGGGTGAAAAAACAGGTTAGAGAGTAGACCGGTAACTAATGGATAACAGGGCCAGCTTTTGAGTGGCGGGGGGGGGGGGGGTGACCATGCACAGGAACTATGGCTGTAAGGTATTGGCAAATTTTGGGGACTATAGGGACAACCTCGGATTCTCAGGCAGTCTATAAAGTGCAATTGTCACGTATTAGTCAAGTCCACACAATAATAGATTGATGATGGTAATAATAATTGAATGTTCCTTGTTGCCAAGTTATAGAGCAGATCACAACTCCTGGTTCATTATGGCAACCACCTAATGCTGTCACTGGAAATGGCTAAATATTGTGAGCGTTGTTCAAGTAATACTTGCGGTGCTGAGTAACAAGACTTAATGCATCATACTTCAGAGTGCAAGCATGTAAGGTCATCAAATATAGACAGCATGGGGTTTATACGTACATTACCACCCGTATGTATAAAGGGGGCTGGTCTAATTCCTTTCGTATATAGCTGGTGGCGTAATCAAGATGTCCCTGATAGCAGCAAAAATCTCACGACCGATGATGGCAATCACATTGCATCTCCATGGCCACATATATGCGGCTCGTTGCTGTATTAATCCATCGCCGGTCTTACCAGTCTCCTGGGTGGCTATGGCTGTTTGCCGCACACTATACCGGGCGTCTTGTTTCTCACAGCTGTTCTGCTCCGATAGCACTGTGGAGCGTGACAGCGCTGTTGACGTCAACGCGTTTCGCTGGAGCTTAGTAGCGTAGCTTCATCGCGGACGTTTTTTCACCCATTCTATTCCCCCATATCTATGTTGATCAGCAGCCAATTACACCAAATTTATTAATTTTTTTTAGGTGATCCATTGTGATCCTGCACTGGGAAATTTTCCACCAATTGAATTGATATTGCTGCTGACCACCATAAAACATCTGGACCGTGTTCAAGCTGTACATACCATCTGTGCATCCAGGGTGCTGAAATGGCCATGTTTATTATACTGTACTGGAAAATGCTCCCTTGTGCATGAGGCCTTACGTGTAGAAGGCTTTAAAAAAGCTTAGGTTCTGTGTATGCCCTTTTCACTGCTGAGCATGTCTGAAACAGCAAAACCATCTAGGTGCTGACACCACATTTCTTAGGGTGTCAAGTACCGGACTGCCTTTTTGCTCCTCTGCCATGGAAAAGAGGTAATAGTGATATCAGTTTGTATTTGGCGATTCCAGCAGTTCTTTGTTATAAAATAATAGCCAGCTTTTTCCGTTAGAGCAGAGTTCATGGAAGCAGCAGTTAAACCGTTACAGCAGGGGGAGTAGCTGGGAGTTATCAGCTGTCCTTGAGCATGAGGGAGTGAATTCTCTGTACCTCCTGCTGTTACATATGGAATGTAAGGACTGATAACTAATAAGTATGGATACAGACAGACCCATGTCATTTAACTTTGCTTTTCTTATGCAGTTATTCTTGAATCTGTTTTTTTTCCGACAACTAAGATTTGAGAGCTGGTTCTGAAATTTTCCGACAACAAACCTTGTCGTCGGAAATTCTGAGTGTGTGTACACAATTCCGACGCACAAAATTCCACGCATGCTCGGAATCAAGCAGAAGAGCTATTGAACTTCATTTTTCTCAGCTCGTCGCACGTGTTGTACATCACCGCGTTCTTGATGTTCGGAATTTCCGACAACATTTGTATGACCGTGTGTATGCAAGACAAGTTTGAGCCAACATCCGTCGGAAAAAAATCCACGGTTTTGTTGTCGGAATGTCCCATTGTGTGTACGCGGCATAAAGCAAAAAGTATGTGGACACCTGACCATCACACCTACAGTATATGAACTTGGTGGAGATCCCATTCCTAAGACATGGCCATTATTTTGAAATTGCCCCCCTTTTTCCCTCATCCACTCTTCTGGAAAAGCTTCCTGTGAGATTTTGGAGGGTGTCTGTGGAAATTTGTGCCCATCTTTGAGGTTGGGTACTGATGTTGGATGAGAAGACCTGGTTGACTAGGTTTGAGGTCAGGGCTCTGTGCAGGTCAATCGAGTTTCTTCACACCAAACTGGTGTTTATAATTTTGCGCACAAGGTACATTCATGGTGATACCTCAATGGAACTTCCCCAAACTGTAGCCACGAAGTTGGAAGTGCACAGTAGTGTAAAATGACTTTGTGTGCTGTAGTATTAACAGTACTACAGAGAATCTTTGTCAAACCATATCTTTGATGTTTGTAGTGGAACTGGGGTTTGAGATGGGAGGTTAGATGGTAAAGGATTCCTTGAGGAAGGGTCCCCGCTAGGACCTGAAACGTTACTGAAATAAATATGAGGTGGTTTTGGATTTCCCCTATTTATTATACATACATATTATCTTGTCTATTCCTATACTGTAGTTTGCTAGTCTAGCAAAGCTCTGATAAGGTTTAATGGTGGTGATATAATAACAGTGTTCACTATATAAATAAACACAATGCTTAAATAATCAACTATCTAATTTATTTATAAAGAAAGTAGAAATTCTAACATCAAACATTAAAAGAATACTACAGAGCATATAAAGCATAGATGATACTTTTACCTATGGTTGTCCTCAAAATGCTGTCTCAGCTGAGCTCAATGGGAAAGAAAGAGAACTCTAGCTGGCCATTAACTTTTTGAAGTGCACTCAGACACACACACACACACACACACACACCCACCCTCTGCCCGCCAATGTAGTCCTCTGTCCAATGAAATGCCATAACGGGTCATCCTTCCTAATCACCAGGATAGTATTATATTTATGGGCGTAAAACACGCACCCTAATTATAAGAGGGAAGTTTCAGGGGAAAAAAATAAAAACACACAGACTCCTTTTACACTGCACAGTACACAGCCCCCTTGCACTCCCAAGAGACCCCCAGTCTCCTGGGACTGCACTGCCAGCATACTCTAAAGTTAAGAAAAAATCACTGCCAGCCCCTTCTCATACACTGCTCCTCTTGTGTCATTGTAAATCAAAGCTTCTAAATACCTTTTATTAACTCTGTTCTTTCACGCTACCCGGTCACGTGACCGCTCTCCTCCTCCAATCTAAAGCTACACACTGGGGAGGAGGAGATAGGCCGGAAAGAACAGCGTTAATGAGGTATTTAGAAGCTTCGATTATCAATGACAGTGACACAGGAGAAGCAGTGTATGAGAGAGAGCTGGTAGTGATTATTTAAGTATGTTGGCAATGCTGTCCCAGGGCCAGGAGAGTGGAGTTGCCCCCCTTTGGTAAAACAAAAAATATCGACGTATAGCACACATGCACTGTTTGCACTTTATGTTCAGGGGGAAAAAGTGCGTGTTATAAGCCGATTTAAATACGGTATATACGACCATCTCCCAGGAAGTATGTTGTAGTCTCCAGGTGGTGCCATTAGTCCCTGAACTACTGCTTTTGACCCAGGTCATCTTTTCAGCACCAGCTGGCCTTTTTGAAGCTTTGTTTGCAGTCATGGCAATCAGGCACTCTAATCTTCATTACACCAGGGGGTTTGAAGAAAAGCTCTCCTATCCCATTCTCCACCGCCAGGGGAATGCGTGACTCCTTTTTTTCCCCATATGAAGGTTCGGATATATATTCTTCAGTTACACACACTCTGCTGGGTAATCTTGCTCTGCTGACTTCCCATGCTAGGTGTAATCAGGTTGCAACTGTCCAGAAACATCTGATATTAAAAAAAAAAAAAAAAAACATGTTGCCTTCCAACAGTTACTTTGCTATGTGAATGAAGAGCTTTTGCACTTTGAAACAGGCTTGTCGGTGTGCTGGTGTCATATTTTATTCTTGGAGGGGGAAACGAGATTGTTGGTTTTATTTATATTTGAAAATTGTTCACTAAAAAAAAACACCTGTGTGTTTTTTAAGGTAGAACAACATTTTGGAGGTAAAAATTTAGAGCTCAGTTTTTTTCAGATTGTTCTCTTCTTGAGGGGGCTACGTACAGAAAGATGCAGCTATTATGTTGTTTAAAATGCATTTTAGCTTAGATGTTTTTTGTTTGGCTCTTTTTTTTTTCCTGGCAGGTCTGTTTGCACTACAACCGTGGTGAGGGTCCTCATGGCTCCTGCACCTTCAAAACCAGCTGCAACAAGTTGCATGTCTGCCAACACTTCTTGCAAGGTGACTGCAAGTTTGGAAGTCAATGCAAGAGGTCACATGACCTCAGTGGGGAGGAAACGTGCCGGAAGCTGATCAAATGGGGGCTGGCTGCCAGCCTCGTGCCTCAAATTCTGGAGTCATACTTGAACGCCAATGCCATTAAAAACAACGTTGCCCCAAAAGCAGAGTTTAAACCCCCTGCAAGCAAAGGTGAGGGCCTGTAGAATCATTTCTGTGTTTATGGATTCATTCCTCCAGTATATTACACACATATGTCTTCACTCACCCTGGTCTGGCCGCCGTAGTTGGTGGGCTCACAACCAGTGGGTTCAGGACCCTGCAGTGCCTTCCAGCCAGATGCCAACATTAGCCTGTCCTATTAACCTTGGAGTGTGACCATGTCATTTCTGGTCCTCTCACAGTTTTTAACATAGCAGAGTGACTATGCCCTGGAATGGGCTTTAGAAGAATTTAGTTAGGCTTTAGGGGTATATGGAATGTATTCATATTCCATGAAAACTTGTCAGGAGGTGGAGACTCGGCAAGAATAGGAGGACATTAGAAGATTGGTGACATTGGAGGGCAGGGGATATGTAGGACATGGTTCATTGGAGGACGGGGACTTTGTATGATATGGGATATTGGAAGGCATTTGTCATTGAAGGGCAGGGGACATTGTTGTTCAAGGGACAGTCCTAAACTGGGTACACTGGAGGGCAGGGGACAGTTATGGAAGGAAACATTGGAGGAAGGGAGTCTGTGTGGTAGATAGGTTGCACTGTTGAGCAAGGGGCAGCAGGTGTTGGGCAGGAGACGGGGTGAGTAGGTGATAAGTAGGAGACAGCAGTGGTAACAGGGCATCTATAGATATGTGAATAATAGGGAACAATGATGGTGATGCATTGTTGATCAATAGGGGGCAGTGGTGGTAATTGGTCAGTGTTGTGTAATAGGAGACAGTGGGAGCAATGGGGCAGTGATGCATATGTGATCAATAGGGAACAAAAGTGGTGGTAATAGGGCAGGATTGGTAGTTAACTATTAGGGGACAGCGGTGGTAATGGGTAGGAGATTTAGGTGATGGGGGAACAGTGGAGGTGATGTGTTTGTGATTAATAGGGGACAGTAGTGGTAATAGGACACTGATAGGTAGGTGATTAATAGGAGATAATGGGGCAGTGATGAGTAGGTGATTTTATAGGGGACAGTGGTGGTATTGGGCAGTGTTAATTTTGGCAGCAAATTTCGATTTAGTTTTAGTCTTAGGACTAAAATGGCATTTTAGTTTTAGTCCCATTTTAGTCTTGTGCAATTGTTTTAGTCGTATTTAGTCGACTAAATCTCCAGTACATTTTAGTCGACTAAAATGTCCTGTACATTTTAGTCGTCTAAAATCTAATAGGTGTAATTAAATTGTAATGCATTAGTTAACATTTCTCTACAATTTCCAAACTCATTATATACTGCTAGAGTGAAAAATCGATTATGTTATTATTTATGGTATTTCGGTATGAACATGCACTACAGACCAGTGTTCATTTTGAAGTCAAATTTCAATTGAGTTTTAGTCTTAGTCTTTTGACTAAAATGGCATTTTAGATTTAGTCGTATTTTAGTCATCTCTGTTGTTTTAGCCTTATTTTAGTCAACTAAAATAGTATTCATTTAGTCGACTAAAATGTTTTAGTCGACTAAATTAACACTGGTGATGGGTAGGTTATAAATAAAGGATAGTAGTGATAATTGGGCAGTGGTCAGCATAGGGCATTGATGGGGTAGGTGATGAATAGTGCTGGAAAAGAAAACATTTTGAGTCAGTGAAAAAAATTATTTCAAAAATGTTTGAATGTGGCTGCACTAATGGAATTGATTCTCAGACAGGCCAGCAATTCAGAGATCTGCCAGTTCTCAGCCCGTGGAAGAGATTTGTCTCTACTTCATCTTGAACAACTGCAGCTTCAAAGGTAAGACTAAAGCCCAATACACACTACAGTAAAACCATTTGCAAGCCAAGTAAATTTTTTAAAATAAATTTTGACTTGATATACAAGCTTTGTCTTGATATAAGAGTAGACACAGCTGAGTATAAAAGAGACAAGAGGCGCCTCTAAGTGTAGCAATAAGGTTACATTTAATGAAGGTACAACATTTATCAATATCACATGGTTGATGATTAAAAGAGGCACATCTATGTATGCAGGCATCCAGGATAAAGCTGTCCACATAGACCAGTGGGCTCCAAACTGCGACCCTGGGACCAGATGCGGCCCTTTGCTTGCCTTTACCCGGCCCTTGGGGCATTATTCTTCCTGCTGATACAAGACACTATTCTGCCAACTGACACTAAAATTGGGGCACTATTCATTCCCATTGATACCAGCGATTTGGCACTGCTCCTCCCCCTAATACCAAAAATGGCGATGTTTACTCCCACTGATGCCAAGAAAAATGTCCAGTCCCACTGTCCACTGTCCGGCCCCCCCTAAAGACTGAAGGACAATAAACTGGCCCTTTGTTTAGAAAGTCTTTTATATTCTATAGCTCCTGCTGGATTTTGCTTCTAATCCCCTTGTGGAGGCTTACGGTTACTGAAGGACTTATGAATAAATGGTTGTGGAACGAATCATTTTAGTTTCCATTATTTCTTATGGGGAAATTTGCTTTGATATACAAGTGCTTAGGATTACAAGCATGCTTCCGGAACAAATTATGCTCGCAATCCAAGGTTTTACTGTATTAGATTTTCTGCAGATTTTTGTCTTCAGATTTACCAAAACCATATAATATGAGGTCAAACCTTAAGAGTTTCAATTTGTATACAATCAGACAGGCTCTTGCACTATATGGTTTTAGTAAATCTGAAGACAAAAATCTGCAGAAAATCTAATAGCGTGTATGGGGTCTAAAAGTTCCCAAGAGATTTATTTTATAAATTATTTAAAATTTGTTTGCAAACATCAATTTTTAGTCATAGTCATTACCCAAAAATACATAAAAAAACAAACAATACATTGTGAGGTGTCATTTACAATTCTGCGTGCTGATTGCTTTGTCTGTCTGTGATTTGATTGTTCTCCAACTAAGTGGGCTAATCAGGAAAACTATGTTCTACATCTATAGGCACTTACTGCCTTCGGGTGGCCATACACGATACAATCCGATTGTACAGAGACTATACGATATCCTTTTACCAAAGTATGGAATATGAGCACAAACCTAAATGATCCATTCAAATCGTATCAAATTGGGCACAGTTAATGGTAGATCTAAAAGAGATTGTACAAAAAGATTGTACAGCATATGGTCAGCCTTATGGCCCGTACACACGATCCGAATATCGTACGACCGTTTTCGCTTAATAGTCGCAAGTAGAAATTGAATAGCTAAATAAAGTTATGAAAATTCTCGTACGACAGGAAAAAAAAATCGGAAGTGATGTCATGTGTTGTAATGTATTTGTGTTTGGTCTTTTGGACGACAACTATACTGACTAAGCTAAAAACGTACGATCTGGAATCGTACAAGGAAAATTTTCGTGCATGCCGGATCGGATGAACGGTTGTGTTCGGCTGTCAAAAGTAGTGTACACACGATCCGAATATCGTATGATCCTTCCTCGGACGACCATTTTCGTACGATATTCGGATCGTGTGTACGGGCACGGTTGTGTCCAACCAGGTCTGACTCAGACTCCCACTGAGAGAAGAGAAGCATAACAGTCACTGTATGGCTCTACTAGGAAGGAAGCAGAGTCTGCATTTGTAATAAATGCAGTTGCCCCTTGTGCATATATAATTGCAAACTATATACAGAGACACACTATTCAGAACATTGATGCAAATTAATAAGTGTAAATCAAGTGTATCTTATTTACACACACACTCACACTTTATATTTGGATTGTTCATTTGCATTTCTGTTTAGTGTAACTGTTACTTTGTATTCTTACAGAACGATGTGTGAGGGACCACTATCACCTCCCATATAGGTGGCAGGTGTGTCTTGGCGATACCTGGAAGGACTTTTCAACTATAGAAGAGATAGAGTGTATATACTGCGACCCTAACCGTGGGTATGTACCTGGCTCATGGGCACATGAAATCTCCCTCTCTTGATGTACATGGTCCAGCTTCGTGTGGGGGTCCTTTTTAATGTCAGTCCATCAAGAAGCAAAATGGCAAAAGCATCAGCTAAAGCTGCCTTCTCAGACTCGCAGGCTCCATCATGGATATCGTGGAGCTAAAAAGCTTCAGCTTCCCTGCCCTATATGCGGCTTGGAAGTCATCATTTCATTCATTGGAGTCCGTGTGGGATTTACAGTAGTGTATGTGAGACGTCCTTTAAATGTAGTATCTGTGTGGAAACATCTGATTTAGAAAGGGGTCACAAGGTGGTGAAGGGTACAGTTTCTGCTACAGAATGCAAGGACATTTTAGACAAGTGTGCTCTTCCAACTTTGTGGGAGCAGCTTGGGGAAGGTCCTTTTTCTGTTTCAGCATGACTGTGTCCGTGTGCATAAATCAAGCTCTATAAAGACATTATGTGACCAGTTTGTGTGAAGGAACTTGAGTAGTCTGCATAGAGCCCTGACCCAATCAAACACCTTTTGGGATGAATTGGAATACCGATTTGTGAGGCAGATCTTTTCATCCAACCTCCCAAATGCACACATAGTCCAAAATTCTATGGAAAGCCTTCCCACAAGAGTGGAGTTTAGTTAATGGCCATGGTTTTGGAATAGGAAATCCAACAAGCTCATATAGATGTGATGGTCAGGTGTCCACATACTTTTAGCTATATAGTGTATTTTGCTGTACTGTATACCACAGTGAGAATTTAGCAAGTTCCTAATTCAGTTTATTAATCTGTATGCATAAGTATTTTCCTTCCAGTGGATTTACTACAGGAAATCATGGTTGTGTAGGACAATGTCTCAACTAGGACATAAATATACAGTATGATGATACAGAATTCGTTCAATACAGTTAAAGATACATTCCTCTTACTAGGGAGATGGATGGCTTCTTCTTAGGAACAGATGTAGAGTGCAGGAAACCAGATGTGTTGTGCAGTACTTTATTATGGCCTGTGGGGGGTAATGTGGTAGAACAAGGAATTCATATAAAAACTATCTTGCAGGAATGCAGTGAGGGACCTGAATTTCAACACCATGATGTTTAAATCTCATAAAGTGAGACGACTCTCTACACCATCCTCTTCCTCCAAACCTCCCCACTTCGTCCTTACCACTGATTGGCTGTGGTACTGGAAGGACGAATATAACAGGTGGATAGAATATGGCCGAGAGGTAAGGATTTGGTGTTTAACCCCTTCCTGATTGGAGTTAGTTTGTGTCTGCGGTGGCCACAGATTGCTGGGATGTAACACACGGGATCCATTTGTCTCCACCCCAATGATAATGAGGGGGCTGTGGGAAATGGCTTTCTGTTATAAAGCATCATGTGGGCAACAGTGCAGTGTCAAGCAATCACTGTCATATTACAATGATCAGAAATTCCAAGATTTTGGTTATGCAAGTGAAACTAAAGGAAGAAGAATAAAGCTGAACTCCAGGAAAACGGCTAAATACACAGATGACTTGCATATATAGGAGCTGTTTTATTTATCAAAGGATTTCTGTCCATCCAATTTTGAGATTTTCACAGCTCTGCCACACAGCACCAGCCTGTCTGGCAAGACAGGAGACTTGATTTCTCTCTGCTGTAGTTTAGTAACATTATCATGGCTTGTTGCGTGACCCCCCCCCCCCCCCCCCCACATTGTCACTGGAAGACTGGGGAAGCAGCAGATTGATGAGGTCATCCCTATGTCACTCTGTTCTCTCTTCGAGTCAGTGTATCCCTTATCAGCACATGAGATCTGCAGTACAACATATTGCCTTCTTGTGCTAATTCTCACTCCACCTCCCAGAGTTTTGCTGTTCAGTGACTGCAGAGGCTGATGCCATTACAGATTCATTAACAAAGCTTTATAGTAGCCTTTAAATCTGCTTTAAAGTGTGACTGAAGACAGTGGTTTTTTTTTCTTTGTTTTTTTTTCTTTGTTTTTTTTTTATAGCAAGGAAAGGTTGAAATCCTTGTCAACTTCTTTTTGTTTTTGTTTTTTTTTGTTTTTTTTGCTGTCTGTGACCTATTGGGGAAATTTCCCTTCACTTCGGTCCTAAAGACACAACATGAAGTGAAAGTAAATAATACCAAAGTAAATGAAAATCCCCTCTTAGTTGTCACCAGAATGGGTATGCTGGTTAAAAGATTCCCCTTTTACCATTGTCTATTTCTATCCCAAAGACACCAGGACAGACAGAGGGTGAGTTTCCCCAGTGGGGGCACAATAACCATAATCAAGGTCATGAATGATTTATTCTGATCTGTTTTGTAGAACGATGGTCACACCTCCGCCACCATAACCAGCAGCGACATTGAGACAGTCTACCTGTCTGATGAGAGTGCCAGCGTCCAGTTCAAGGCCGGGAAACACAGCTATGTGCTTAGTTTCAAAGGTACGCTACTGTTATATCACAGCTGGGTTTAACACGTATGCAGGGATGGATGCATGGTCCAGAGCTTGGTTGGGTGCATGGATGCAGAGGTTGTGTGTCTGAGTTTTCACTCTGATTTCACTGCACACTGTGAACTTCTCACAAAGTGTTTGATTGAACCCAACTTATTTCCTGGTTAAAGGACATCCCCCATCCTGACTTTTCCTGGCTTACACTCATTCATTGGATTTCAGTTTTTTCAATCGTGGAGGCTTAGCATCATATGTGGCTGTTACCTAGAGTGGTCTACAATTAAATGAGGTGTGCCTAGGAATGCCCACTCCTCCAGAAAGACCTCCACCCACCCAAGGCATTTTGATCTTTGCATAACTCCTCCCAACAACCCCCTTTTTTCTTTTTTTTTTTTTTTTTTTTTTTTTAAATAAACATGTTTTACTTACCTGCTCTGTGCAGTGGTTTTGCAGAATCTTGGATTCCCAGCTCCGGGCCCCCCCCCCCCTGCTGAGTGCCCCCATAGCAAGCAGCATGTGCATGCTCACTCCTAAGCAGTCCATAAGACACAGAGCATGGTTTGGCCCCGCTCACTCCTCACTGGCTGTGATTGACAGCAGCCAATGGCTACCACTGCTGTGTCTCAGTCAATGAGAAGGGAGAGACGTTGCTTTCGTGCACATTGCTAGATCGAGATGAGGCCCGGGTAAGTATTTGGCGGGATGCTGCACACAGAAGGTTTTACCACCACTTTAAATATACATTATTGTGGACCTTTACATTGGCCCAGATATTACCAAGAAATCCTCAGTGACTCTTGAATAGTGATTAATGGTGGAGTAGTATTATACTCACAGGGAACATCTCTTGCTCCTTTAGCTCAATCCTCCCTTTTTGTTGTCTTTCCCCAGAGATGATGCAGAGGAACGTCAAGTATTGCACAGAGCGGGCCATTTGCCGGAGACCCAAGTTTGTGTCTGCAGAAGATGTGCCAAAACTGAAGAAGAGGTAAGAAAGGACCTTCCAGAAGCAAAGCAGTTTATTGTTACAAAGAAGGGAAATTTTAGTTTTAGCTCCTAAGCCTCCAGGAATGCTGCAGAAGAACTCTTGACGCAACATACACACACCCGGCATATGGAAATGATGAACTCTACCATCCTCAACTTTAGGTCTCATTCACATGGCAAAATCAGCCTTGGAACGACAAGCATCCTGCAGAAAAAAAATGTAGGCAGGAGCCAGGTGTGTTTTGATAGCTGTGACCAGCAAGCCTGTACAAAACAGTGATGGACTATCAGCATTTACAGCTGTCCACTGGTGTTTGCATGTAATCCTTTGTCTGGGAGAATGAGAACTTAAAGTGGTAATAAACCTAAAAACAAAAAAGTAATATATTGCAGCTTACGAATCCTTAGATTTGGTGGCTGCATTAGTATTTTTTTTTCCTTTGTTTCAATTGGTTATCCAGCCAGCAGCACATTTCTCTCTTAGGGTGTCTGCATTCTGGATAAATTAGGAAAGCAGACACCATTGGACAGCAGCATTGCCGATCTGGAGACATAGTGTTAGACTAGCAGTTTTAGATGGGCTTGACTAATAAATTGAAGCTGAACGCCAGCTAATACTTATTAAGCAGTTACAGCAAACAGTTTTTTTCCTTTTGGGATAAAGGTTTTGCATAACTAATATTCATTTAACTGGTAAACAGCAGACTATTCTTCTTTATTGAAATCAAGCAGCAAAGGGGTATAAAATCAAAATGACAGAGACACTGATGCGTTTAAGCCTCTTTGGGCCTTACTTGAGTAAGGCCCGTAAAGGCTAAACGCATCTGTCATTTTTATTTTATAAAGCATAGTCTGCAGTTCACCACGTTGCCGACTTTTTTGATTTTTCGATATAATGATGGCTTGCAGAGGTTGAGAGGTGGGGCACCAGTGTGGAGAATGACCTTTATTCGGACAAGTCTGCTGGGTTGTCGCGCTATTCTATTTGGTCTTACGTTATTGCTTAACCATAATAAGCACCCATGTCAGTGATAAATGGTTTGTCTCCACCCTCTAATTGCTTTGTCTGGACAGCTTGATCTGTTAAAGTGAGTTGAAAAAAATAAATTCACTGTCCGGATCACTAGGTGAAAATAAAGGAAAAAATCCTAAAAAGAAAACGAATGCAGCCACCACATCTAAGAATTGGTAAGCCGCAGTTTAACCACTTAAGGACCAGCCTCGTTTTGAGATTATGGTGTTTTACATGTTTAAAACAGTTTTTTTTTTGCTAGAAAATTACTTAGAACCCCCAAACATTATATATTGTTTTTTTTTTCTAACACCCTAGAGAATAAAATGGCAGTCATTGCAATACTTTTTTTCACACCGTATTTGCGCAGCGATCTTACAAGCGCACTTTTTTTGGAAAAAATTCATCTTTTTGAATAAAAAAATAAGACAACAGTAAAGTTAGCCCAATTTTTTTTTATATTGTGAAAGATAATGTTACGCCGAGTAAATTGATACCCAACATGTCACACTTCAAAATTGCGCCCGCTCGTGGAATGGCGTCAAACTTTTACCCTCAAAAATCCCCATAGGCAACGTTTTAAAAAATTCTACAGGTTGCATGTTTTGAGTTAGAGGCAGTCTAGGGCTAGAATTATTGGTCTCGCTCTAACGATTGCGGTGATACCTCACATGTGTGGTTTGAACACCGTTTTCATATGCGGGCGCTACTCACATATGCGTTCGCTTCTGCGCGCGAGCTTGTCGCTTATTTATTTTACTTGATTTTATTTATTTTTACACTGTTTTAAAAAAAAAAATAAAAAATTGGGTCACTTTTATTCCTATTACAAGGAATGTAAACATCCCTTGTAACAGAAAAAAAGCACGAGAGGTCCTCTTAAATATGAGATCTGAGGACTTTTTGACCCCAGATTTCATATTTGGACTTAAATGCAATAAAAAAAAAAAAAAAATTGTCATTTGAAAAAATGACAACAGGAAAATGTGCCTTTTAAGACGTATGGGTGGAAGTGACAATTTGACATCGCTTCTGCCCTGCTATAGTATGGAGACGGGTGGGGGCCAACTTCCCCTCACTCATCTCCATACCCAGCAAGGGGACAGACGCAATCGCCTCCGCCGCTGCCGACAGGTCCGGTAAGCGGCGGGAGGAGGGGGGGCCCTCTCCCGCCACCGATAAGTGATCTCGGGGCAGAAACCACTTTTATCTTGTACTCGACCGCCAGCCGAACACTGGGGTTATGGCAGAACAACGATATCCGTCCCAAAAGTAGGGACGTACATCGGCGTGCGACAGTCGGCAAGTGGTTGATGCAGGTTTGTTTTGGGTTTAATACCCAAGGTAATACGGTTCTTTGCTCATTAGGGTCAAAGCGACAGGTTCCCTTTTTAATAGTGGTTCCACCAGCTGCCCATACTTCGGTTTCCTTGTGCAGGTAAGTATTTGCAGCTGATGAGCTGCCAGTAAATGGTAGGTTCACTTCACTGTGATATTGGAAGGTAATGGGGAGGAAAATTCATTTATTTATTTTTTTTGCTTTTTAGAAAGTCGGATGCATCCAAAACCGGCGACAAGTCAACCCCGGAACAGTGGGACCAGGGACAGATACCCCAGGTCGGGTACAAGGTGAGAGCAACACAGCGGTAGGGCTTATTTCATGAAATAGGGCGCTAATGTGTGTTTTCACAGGGAAAACCTTTTTAATTATTACTGGAACTTACATTTGAAAGGAGGCTATTTCTGGTCTCCCTCTAGCTTATGCTTATATTTTAGGGACTGTGGTTGTCCAAAAGTCTGTAAACACCTGGCCATCACAGCTATGTGCTTGTTGGACATCCCATGCCAAGACCATGGTCATTAATTTGAAGTCCCCCTCCCTATGCCCCTCTTCTTTTATGGGTATAACATCCTCCATTCTTCTGGGAAAGATTTACACAAGAGTTTGGAGTGCGTCTGTAGGCATTTGTGCCAAATTGTGGATCAGAAGACTTTGCTTACAATCAGTGTTCCAATTCACCCCAAAGGTGTTCAGTAGGGTTGAGGTCAGGGATTTGTACAGGACTCTGAAGTCCTTCACACCAAACTGGTCACACCATGTCTTTATGGAGCTGGCCTTGTTCACAGGGACACAGTCCCCCAGTTCTCCAAACTGTTACCACAAGGTTGGCAGAACACAGGACAAGTTCCTTTAGCACCCCAGGTGAAATAACCAGAGTGCACTACATAGGTATGCAATGAAAAAAAAAAAAAAAAGAGAGATAAAGAGCATTTTATTTTTTCATTGCAGCATGTTGCGATGTACCTCATCTATGACAGTGCACACACACAAATGTAATGGACATCTGACCTGCAGTGATGTACATGTTGTGGTGTAAACCTGCTCTAAGATGTCTTTGTATGCTGTAGTATTACCAGTACACTACACTAGAAACACTTCAAAGAGCCATACAGTGGATATAAAAAGTCTACACACCCCTGTTAAAATGTCAGGTTTCTGTGATGTAAAAAAAATTAAACAAAGATAAATAATTGCAGTACTTTTTCCACCTTTTAATGTGACCTACTAACTCAGTTGAACAACAAACTGAAATCTTTTAGGTGGAGGGAAGTAAAAATAAACGAAAATAATATGGTTGCATAAGTGTGCACACTCTTAAACTAATACTTTGTTGAAGCACCTTTTTGATTTTATTACAGCACTCAGTCTTTTTGGGTATGAGTCTATCAGCATGGCACATCTTGACTTGGCAATATTTGCCCACTCTTCTATACAAAAACACTCCAAATCACTCCAAATTGCGAAGGCATCTCCTGTGCACAGCCATCTTCAGATCACCCCACAGATTTTCAATCGATTCAGGTCTGGGCTCTGGCTGGGCCATTCCAAAACTTTAATCTTCTTCTGGTGAAGCCATTCCTTTGTTGATTTGGATGTATGCTTTGAGTCATTGTCATGCTGAAAGATGTTCCTCTTCACGTTCAGCTTTCTAGCAGAAGCTTGAAGGTTTTGTGCCAATATTGACTGGTATTTGGAACTGTTCATAATTCCCTCTACCTTGACTAAGGCCGCGTACACACGGTCGGATTTTTCTACCAGACTTGTCCGACAGACTTTTCAGCGGACAGACTTCCGACTGACTTTTTAACGAACGGACTTGCCTACACAAGATCACACCAAAGTCCGACGGATTTGTACGTGATGACGTACACCGGACTAAAGTAAGGAAGTTGATAGCCAGTAGCCAATAGCTGCCCTAGCGTCGGTTTTTGTCCGTCGGACTAGTGGATTTCTGGGTCCGGCTGCGTTATGATGTAAAGATTTGAGCATGTCCCAAATCTAAAGTCCGTCAGATTTGCGACTGGAAAAGTCAGCTGAAGGTCTGGTAAAGCCCACACACGATCGGATTGTCCGCCGGATTTGTTCCGTCGGACAAGTCCAGCTGAAGAAAAACAGCCCCAAAGGATGATGCTGCCACCACCATGCGTCACTGTGGGTATGGTGTTCTTTTGGTGATGTGCAGTGTTGTTTTTGTGCTAAACATATCAACCTTGGTTTCATCAGACCCTAACACATTTTCCCACATGCTTTTGGGAGACTTCAGATGTGTTTTTGCAGAATTTAGCCAGGCTTGGATGTTTTTCTTCAAAAGAAAAGGCTTCCGTCTTGCACAGACATATGAAGAATACGGGAGATTGTTGTTGTATGTACCACTCAGCCAGTACTTGCAAGATATACCTGCAGCTCCTTTTAATGTTGCTGTGGCCTCTTGGCAGCCTCCCTGACCAGTTTGCTTCTTGTCTTTTCATCAATTTTGGAGGGACGTCCAGTTCTTGCTAATGTCACAGTTGCCATATTTTCTCCACTTGATGATGACTGTCTTCACTGTGTTCCATGGTATATCTAATGCCTTGGAAATTCTTTTGTACCCTTCTTCTGACTGATACCTTTTAACACTGAGATCCCTCTGATGCTTTGGAAGCTCTCTGCAGACCATGGCTTTTGCTGTAGGATGCGTCTAAGAAAATGTCAGGAAAGACCTACTGGAACAGCTAAACTTTATTTGGGGTTATTCAGAGGCACTTTAATCACTTCAGCCCTGAAATATTTGTCTGCTCAATGACCAGGCCATTTTTTGCGATACAGTACTGCGTCGCTTTTACTGACAAATGCGCGGTCGTGCAACACTGTACCCAAACAAAATTGACGTCCTTTTTTTTTTTTTCTCATAAATAGAGCTTTTGTTTTGGTGGTGATTGATCACCTCTGCAGTTTTTATTTTTTGCGCTATAAACAAAAGAAGAGCGACAATTTTGAAAAAAACACTATCTTTTTTTACTTTTTGCTATAATAAATATCCCACATTTAAAAAACAAAAAAAAAACAATTTTTAGCCGATATGTATTCTTCTACATATTTTTGGTAAAAAAAAATCGCAATAAACATATATTGATTGGTTTGCGCAAAAGTTATAGCGTCTACAAAATAAGGGATAGATTTTATGGCATTTTTATTATTACTAAAAATTATTATTTTTATTATTACACAGATCGCCGGTCCTCGCTCTGTCATGAGCGATTGCGGGTGCCCGGCGGTCATCGCGCCAGCTGGACACTCGCATCGGCTCCGGGCACGCACTGCAGGTGCGCGCCTAGTGGCTAAAAGGCGAAGTGACGTAAGGTAACGTCGATTTGCCCAGCCAACCTGCCGCAGTGAAATGGCTAGTCCGGAAGTGGTTAAATGATGTCAGGTGTGTACTGACTCCTATTTAACATTAGCTTGAATGTGGTTAATTCTGAATACAGCTACATCCCCAGTTATAAGAGGGTGTGCACACTTATGCAACCACATTATTTTTGTTTTATTTTTACCCCCCCCCCCCCCAAAAAAAAAAAAAAAAGATTTCAGTTTGTTTTTTTCTGTTTCAATTGGTTTTTATTGACATTTTTTTAAAGAGTAAAAGCAATATGAACATTGTGTAGAGCAGCGAACAATCCTTCAATCCTTGCATGCTCTGTATAGACAATAAGAGATGGTACATGAATAGGGGAAAACTGGGTTACAAGAATATCTCAGCAATTGAGTGAGGTCTTCTCTAAACTCACAGGTGAGCATTTAGTCACCAACATAAAAGAGCAGGAATAATATGTTTCATGCCATAACATGGATATAGAAATGACTAGAACCTTATAAACACAGAGGGTGGTCTCCACACAATCACCCTCTGAATCATAATGTGGGTCAATAAACCCAAGGTTTCGAGGTCGAGACCACCATAAAGCGTAATCTCCGGGAGTAGGCCCCTTAGGTAGAGAAGCCCACATCCAGCGATCACGGTCCACAAAGGATTACTCGTTACCAAGCATTATTACAGTCCTGCAAGATGAGTCCCCGAATGTAACCGCTAACTTGAAAATGATTAAAAAAAAGGGGGGGGGATACAATTTGGACTAAGAGAACATTAAGCCAAGGCTGGCAGGAGTCAAGGAAACAATGGAAGGAAGAAGAAAAGGGGTCCGTCCGAGGATCCTCCATCAGCTTGTTCAGACGACTAGATTCATGCATCCGGGTTATGCAGGTATGCTAGCCAACGGGGTCCATATTTTATCAAAAATGGATTGTTTATCTCGTAGGACACTCACAATCTTTTCATTCAACATGATCCATGTGAGTTTTCATTTAACTATTGCAATATCTATGACAGAACTTTTCCACACTGTTGCTATAGCGATTTTGGCAGATAGAAACATGAAGTAAATTAAGGTCTGTGTGTAGAACATTATCAACTGGCTTATTTAGTAGGGCAATACTTGCATCCTTAGTGATGTTAATCGTGACAAAAGAAATAAGTGAGTGTACCCTCATCCAAAAGCTGCAGACCTTAGGGCACGACCACCACACGTGTAACGGAGAGTTTATCTGGCCACAGACCCCTGGAACAGGTAGCCGAGGTGCCTAGGTACATTTTAAACAGGCGTTCTGGCACTAAATACCATCTGGTGTCTTCAGTTTTTGTTTTTCAATTGAATTGTACAGTTTATAGGTCACATTAAAGGTGGAAAAAGTTCTGAAATGATTTATCTTTGTCTCGTGTATTTTTTACATTACAGAAACCTGACATTTTACCAGGGGTGTGTAGACTTTTTATATCCACTGTATATGTCAGACTTTAATGGCACTAGAAGGGACGAGCACATAAAGTTTATGTATAAAATATGAAATTGTATTGCAAATGTTTAAAATAATATATTAAAACCTCATGGGAACAACTCCCTTTTTAAAGCAGTACAGGCCATATATATTCTTAATTCATGGTTGACTTTGCTGGATAACCAAGAGGTTGAATGCGTTTTCTCATCAATAGCTTCTTCAGGATCTTTAATATCTTGGGAGCAAAGAAAATTTGTACATTTGGCTATATACAGTAGTTTTGCTGCTAAAGATAAGATCAGATATCCACATTGCCCATTAGTTTCAGGCTATGGAAGCTGGTAAAGTGGCATTCTGAAAGTGGAACACTGAAGTGCAGTCACTATGCAACACTATTATACAGAAAGCTGAGCCTGAATATGTGTATGACTGACCCCATGTACCTATAAATGTACAAACACTGAAAAAGTTCTTTGCACATGCCATGGCGGTGGAGGAGATTCTGATCTTAATTGGTAATTTCTTTTCAGCTTGTTCCTCTTTCTGTGTCTTCAGAGGAGTATAAGACAATACAGAGCATGTTTCAGCGTACCGTTCCCGCAACCCAAATACAGAGCATCGAGCGGATCCAGAATCTGGCACTGTGGGAGGTCTATCAGTGGTGAGCTCCATTCTTACATGGCATTTGGTCGCTTCCTTTCACTTAAAATAAAACTCCAGGCGAATGGAAAAATCTACAAATGAAATGCCAATATGAGAGCCATTTTACTTGCCAAATTATTTTTATTTCTGGCTATCAAGTCTAAGTCCTGTCTGGCAGGGCATGGGACCTGATTTTTAGATTTTTATCTGCTGTAGTTAAGTGACACTTACAGGTCCTGTCCCTCCCCCAGCCTGTGATTGGACAGTGAAATAAGAAGCAGCAGACTGGTTAGCTGATCTCTCACTCTGCTGTCTTGGTATCAGCATGTTCTTTTTTTTTTTTTATCACAATAGCACTGAAGCACACCTAATTGGAAATGTGTGCTGCTTTTCCCTCTCCCAACCTGAGCTCTGCTGTACAGGACATACAAGAGGCTGATACTAAGTCAAATTGAGGCACTTATACTGCTTGTATTTAAAGCGGAGCTCCAGAACCCCCCCCCCCCCCCCCCCAAAAAAAAAAATCAGCTATAATTACTGTAGCTGCTGACTTTTAAAGTTAGGACACTTACCTGTCCAGAAATCCTGCGACCTCGGGGCACCCCGGCCGACTTTTTCAATCGACTCTCGGGTGCTGCCTTGCGGCTTTACTATGAGATCCCTGCTGCTCATGCATGTAGCGTGCTGTTCTTTTGTGAATAGCCTGGCGGTAGAAGGGGGCCTGGATGTCCCAGGGAACTAACCGCAGCGAGTTCTCCTGAAAGTGGGGATGGGTACCTGTTAAAAAAGGGGTACCTGCGCCCCCCCCCCCCCCCCCCCCCCCAAAAAAAAAGGTGCCGAATGTGACAGTGCAGAAGAGAGGAAGCAAACAAGCGGGGCTTCCCCTCTAGGGTGGAGCTCCGCTTTAAAAGTATTTCTCATTCGTTCATTGACAGACACAGCCTTCATAACGATAGGGTTATATCGCCTCTATTAGGAGTAGGACTAGGCAGATCAAAAAAGCAAACTAGCACCTGGCTACGCCCATGGGCCGTCCTAAGTCAGCATATAACCCCCTCCCTTCTCCAGGTATTCTAGGTATGGCTCCCTGCTGGGACCTGTGGTTCTTTGGATTTTATTTTTTTCTTTTATTTCTCTTTTTTCCTGTGATCTGCAATCAACAGCCGGGCTGGGTGACAGGCTGGATAATATGGATCCTAGTAGTCTCCCCAGCCTGGCCATTGAGCGCGCGCAGACCTTAGCTCCGCGCTAGGTCGGCCGCGACAGGCCCTATTCTGGACCGGGACGGCCGGCGAGGTACAGTCTCGCAGGGACACATATGACCGGGCTACTGCTGTCTGAGTCAGTGTCGCCATGGCCAACAGCCACTCCGTCTAGGCGGGAGATGAATCTGTCTGTGGAGTGCGTCCAGCAATCCCTGCAGGAGGGGTAAGTATGGGCTCCACCGGTCCAGGCACTGTGGAGCAGCTGGGCACTCCCTGGGGGGGGTCGGTTTGGGGAACCATGCTCTCCCTCTCTCCTATCCTTCCCGGGGACGCTGCCGTTTGCTGGGCACAGGGAGGGTGTGAGGCACCTACTTGCCTAAGAGGGGTCTCTTTCAGGTGGTCTCCTGGCGTCCTGGTGCAGGGGGGATACAGGGTTTAGGGTTGGCCCGGTTCCCCCGAGGGCTGGCGTCGGGTGTCCAGAAATTTAGCCCACGGCTTTTGCGGCCTACCGTGGTCCCCCATGGGCCACGTGCTCGGGGCGGGTGGCCAGAAATTTTAGCTTTTGCGGCCTACCGCTGTCCCTCCGCGGCCGCATGCTCGCGGCGGGTGGCCATAAATTTAGCCCGCGGCTTTTGTGGCTCAACAGGACTGTACCGAGGTTTCTGACAAGGTCACGGGAGCTTCTGGCGGCTCTAGTGACCCACGTTTGCTCTATGCCTTTCCTTCTCTCCACCCTTTGCGATATCTTTTTGGCAGGATCACGGCTGCGGTGATTACGGTCATTCTATTGGATCCGGTTGGGTCCCGGTGGTCTGGGTACACCGACCGGGTGCGCCCGGTCGCCAACATTTTCCTTGGCAACTGCCTCTCAGGAAGGACCTACTGTTTCAAGGACCGTTCTTCCAACCTGTTTTTAGAGTCGCTGGTTTTTAACGGCCTGGCTGTGATGAGCCAGGTGCTGCGGTTTCCAACACTGCTGTTGGGGGGTAGAAGAAATGGGACTTGAGTACCATCGAGGCCCAGATGTCAGCCTGGGTGGTCTTCAGCGTCTCCTGCTCTCGCACTACCTGGTGCGTACCTTTTTTTTATTCCAGGGGTTAGGCGTCTGTTTCCACCAGTGCAGTTCTTCTACTGCCGTGGGACCTGAACTTGGTAATTTCGGTTCTCCAAAAGCCTCTCTATTTCTCTTTCAAGATATTCGAGAGATTCCAATACTTACTCTGACGGAAGGTGGTCTCTTGGTGGCTATCACCTCCGCTCACAGGGTGTGAAAAAGGGGGGCTTTAACTTGTCGTCCACCTTACCCAAGTTAAGGTGGTGCTATGCCCTTTTTTACAGGGTTCCGTCCTTCGATTTTCATTTGAATAAGGACCTTGTGTTGCTTTTTTTTGTGTCCCTGGTCAGCACTTTCCAAGGAATTTTGCCTTATCTGCCCTGAAGGGGTATTGGCAGACGGGCCAAGAAAGGGGCGTTCTGTTTTGTTTTGTTTTTTTGCAACCCTTCTCTGGATGGAGGGCTATTCTGTCAAGAATCTGGTGCCTCCTTTCCTGTTAGGGCGCTTTCTTATCAGGCGCTTAGGGCTTCTTGGGCTTTTGGGCATCATGCATCCATTGTGCAGGTTTGCAAGGCGACCACTCGTCAATGTACATGTTCACAAGTCTACGAAGTGAATGGGTTGGCATCTGCGGATGCCTATTTTTGGCCGCAAGTTTTTTTGCAGGCCGCTGGTTAGAGGGTTTATTTCCTCCTTGAAGGGGTATCAGGTTGGGTTCCAGCGTGTCCTGGATGAAGTTCCTGTTACCTGGTTGGCTCTCGTATTAGCCTTGGAATTTTTCGTTCTCCCACCCCTCATGTTGGCACTGCTTTGGGACGTCCCTATCGTTATGAAGGCCGTGTCTGTCAATGAATGAATGAGAATATAGAATTTTTTTTCTTATCGTAAAATCCATTTCTCTGAGTTCATTGACAGACACAGCACCCACCACTCTATGGAGTTCTTTTGATACTTCTATTACTGCTTGTTACTAAACTGAATACCTAGAACAGGGAGGGGGTTATATACTGATTACGAACGGCCCATGGGCAAACAAGACTTGTTTGCTTGGGCAATAGGCAAACCAGGTGCTCGTTTGCTTTTTTTGTTTTTATTTATTTTTATTTATTTCAGGTACTTATATAGCGCCGTCAATTTACGCAGCACTTTACATATACATTGTACATTCACATCAGTCCCTACCCTCAAGGAGCTTACAAACTAAGGTCCCTAACTCACATTCATACATACTAGGGATCATTTTTAGACAGGATCCAATTAACTTACCAGCATGTCTTTGGAGTGTGGGAGGAAACCGGAGTACCCAGAGGAAACCCACGCAGGCACAGGGAGAACATGCAAACTCCAGGCAGGTAGTGTCGTGGTTGGGATTCGAACCAGCGACCCTTCTGTTCTGCCTAGTCCTACTCCTAATAGAGGTGATATAACCCTACCCTTATGAAGGCTGTGTCTGTCAATGAACTCCGAGAAATGGATTTTACGGTAAGTAAAAAATCCTGTTACCTCAAAATGTATTCTTGAATACAGAGCTGCATTGATGTGTGCCTTTTTATATCTGAATGGAGTTCAGCTTTAGCATGACATCTTTTTACCTACATAACTGAGATGCTATTAACTCAAAAGAACGAGTGATGGGAAAGGTAAAAGTGGGGGGAGGGGGGTGTCCAAACAAGAGGACTTTTCAATATGTTTTTAGTTAACAAACCGAGAGACAGATACACAGGTAACGGTAATTGGACAGGGTGTAAAGTACAACAGGACTATGAACTAACATAACACAATAAGGTACCAAACGGTCAATTCAGAGAAGAAGGTATAAGTCATTACATACAAACCTCACATATGTCAGTTAAAGTAATAGAAGAAACTAGAGTGTAACATTGTTACGTCTCGCTCATAGGAGGCTCAAGCAGATCTTTTTATATACATCTCTCGTCTCGTATTATGGGTCTGTTACTTCCCCAACCTTATGGCAGCAATTCCTAAGAACCAGTCACTTTACCCCTTCACAAAATTCTCTTCAAGTAGTAACTCTAAACATTTTTGTTGCAGGCAGAAGCAGCAGATGAAGAAGCGCAATGGTGGTCGGGAGGTGGATG
This sequence comes from Lithobates clamitans, assembly GCA_037952925.1. Classification (NCBI taxonomy): domain Eukaryota; kingdom Metazoa; phylum Chordata; class Amphibia; order Anura; family Ranidae; genus Lithobates; species Lithobates clamitans. Next base: position 3,026,101 of record JBBGZY010001263.1, read on the forward strand.
AGCGCAAAGTGTTTCATGGCACCAGCGCCGGTCTGGTTGATGCCATCTGTCAACAGAACTTTGACTGGCGTATGTGCGGGGTGCATGGCACGGCATATGGGAAAGGTGAGGAAATATTTGGGTTCTCAAACCTGCTTCAGCCTCGGAAGCTATGGCAAGTCTGAATGTGCTGGGGATAAATTCCTGCCGTTATAGTGAATAGATATTTGTGTATTTTTCTTACACAAAGAATTAGAGAGTTTGCTTATTGCTAGCTTTGTCTTGATCATCCTGATGCTTGCTTCACAACTTTGTGAATCATTATCTGGGGTTGTGCATACGGCTACCAAAATGTCAGGACCCTGCTGTAATCGTTATTACATCACTAAATATGTTTTTAATTTTATTACAGGTACTTGTATAGTGCCGTCAATGTATGCAGCGCTTTACATATTGCACATTAACATCAGTCCTTGTCCTCAAGGAGCTTACAATCTACGGTCCCTAACTCACATACACATACTAGGGCCAATTTAGACATGACTCAGTTGGCCTACCAGCATGTCTTTGGAGTGTGGGAGGAAACTAGAGTACTCGGAGGAAACCTACGCAGGCACAGGGAGAACATGCAAACTCCAGGCAGGTAGTGTTGTGGTTGGAATTCGAACCAACGATCCTAGTGCTGCTAGGCAGAAGTGCTAACCACTTAGCCACTGCGCTTAATAAGAATCCATACAAAAGAAAAGCCCCTTCAAATGAGCCATACCTAGATAAGGTTAAGGTTTTACATTTCATAAAAATGGTGCAAAATGTGGTAAAATGTAACAAAACAATATTTAAAATTGATTCTCTGCTGAGCCAGCATCCTAAGGGTAGATTTAGATATGCGTCTCAATCTCCCTCTCTTCTGAAGCCCGATCTGCTTTCAGACCGCACTCCAGAGGCTACTGACGTGCGGCAAGGAAGGGATGCGACACCTCACCACCTGTTTTAACCCCATTTTTGCAGACATTGGTAGCGTTCAGGGGCCGTCCGCTGATCACCGCATGTCGGGTGAACTTTGCTGCGGGCACAAAGCATTGCAGCCGTACAACGTAAACATCCTTTTCTGCTGTCTATTGCAGCTTAAGGGAGTCAGTTGATGGGTGGCAAAAACATGGCTCAACTGTGCATTTTTGCCACTCCCCAACTGCAAGTCTCAACGCCTAAATCTTTAATCAAATATCATTTGGTCTCCAGTGATTGTATCAAACCTAAAAAGCTGATACTTGTGAATAGGGCTTATAATCTTTCCATATAAAAAAGCCAATGTCAGCAACCAAGGTGTCTGTGTTCAGACTAAATTATCCACATAGATTATATGAACAGGTCACCAGGGTTCACCATTTAGTGGGTACATCACATCATTCAGTGCTTGTAATGCTGAGATATGCAGGTAGCGTTCTGTATAGAAAATCCATCAAGGCCTCCAGATGCTTGATCATCATGTATTATCATCCACATCATAGATTCCCAGGATATATATATATATATATATATATATATATATATATATATATATATATATATAATATATCATATATCCTGGGAATCTCTCAGAACAACAGAGCTGCGCTGTAGCTGTCTTTCGGCTATGGCGTGGTATTGAAGTGGTTAAATTGACAGTTGACGTGAACCTGAAGTTTTCCTGCATACTGATCTTGCTGCTTCATTTCTCTCACAGGCAGTTATTTTGCCAGAGATGCCGACTATTCACACCGGTACTGTAAGCATGCCGACTCTGGGCAGTATGCGATGTTCGTGGCCCGAGTGCTGGTGGGAGATTTCATCCACGGCTCTTCTTCGTACCTCCGCCCGCCTGCAAAATCTTCCTCACAATCCAGCTTCTATGACAGCTGTGTGGACAGTGTGAGCAATCCTTCCATATTTGTCATCTTTGAGAAGCACCAGATCTACCCTGAATACCTGATTCGGTACACAGACAAACCAACCAACTTGCGGTCAATGATGAGTGCACTTGGCCTTCGGTAGGAGGGGAGGCAGAGTCATAGGTGGACTTTTTTTTACTGTCGCTGACATCCTATCATAAATGCACACTTCTACTATAGAATAGGTTTTATGCCGCGGACACATGAGCGGACTTTACGGTAGACTTGGTCCGGTGGACTTTTCGACGGACTTTCTAAATGAACGGACTTGCCTACACACGATCAACCAAAGTCCGACGGATTTGTACGTGATGGCGTACGACCGGACTAAAAGAAGGAAGTTGGTAGCCAATAACTGCCCTAGCGTCGGTTTTTGTCCGTCGGACTAGCATACAGACGAGCGGACTTTTCGACCGGACTCGAGTCCGTCAGATAGATTTGAAACATGTTTCTAGGTCCGTCAAAATTTTTAGAAAAAAAAGTCAGCTGGAGCCCACACACGATCGAATTGTCCGACGGACTCCGGTCCGCCGGACCAAGTCTGCCGTAAAGTCCGCTCGTGTGTACGCGGCATTGGATTAAAGTAGATATAGATTCTAACTGGATTTAGTTTACCCTCTGCACTGTAATATTACAGTAAATATATATAATTTTATTTTTTTTTTTTTTTCATATAATCCTTTTTCCACCTTTTTTTTCTTGTTTCCTGCAGCCTTTTTCAGTCACTCCCTATCTACATGCACAAACCAACGCTGGCTGCACATCATTGCTCTGGACTGTCTTCCTGACAAAAATGTCGGGATCGGTCCAGATGCCTTAGCAGCAGCTGACTCTATTGGAAACAGCACTAGAAACCTGAAAAATGTCCCAAGCTAATGGGAAAAAAAGTGTTTGTACTGGAGCACCGCTGTAAGACCAGGTACATTTTTAATGGTAATTGTTTATACTTTGGGCCAGTGCTCTGTCCATTTTAGCCATAGTTTAGGGTTAAAATCCCTATTTTAACTACAGTTTATAGGTAGTCCTTCCTACATTTCAAAATTTTTATACACTAGAGAGACGTTGAATCGTTTTTAAAAATTTTACCAATTGCACGGAAGAGGCCCTGCCATCTTTTTGGATGAAATTCAGAAGCTCTGCATTGACTCTATGCTGGGAACAGAGTTGTAGAGCTGACATAAATCAGAAAATACAGACAGAGGTGACCTGTGCCTCTTTCTTCCTGAGCAGCCATGGATCCCCCAAAAGTATTGCAGCACAGGAAATGACCTGTCCCCACCCATTCCCCTGCAATGTATGCGTTTCTACTGAGGGTGGCACCGCACATTGCATGCAGAGATATGATGGGTGGGCATTGCTGAGCTCTGACTACAGCTGAAGGGGGGACATCAAATGATCTGCAATGGGATGCACAGGATAGCTAGTTTTCCACAGGCACCCAGGAGCCCTTTCCTATGCAAAAAAAAGTAAGCGAAGACGATCAGAAGGCTGCATTCCCCTGCTTAACCTGAAAAAAAATGGGATTTGCTTTTTTCTTTTTTTCTTGCTGCAGATATGAGCTCAAGCAAAAGATCTACTCCGTTAGCATAGCTTAGGCTGGACCCTTATCAGAAATGCATGCATCGCCTTGACATGCCTTGAGCTGTGTTCTTTTAGGAATTTCATTCTATTGACAAGAAGAACAATGCAGGTTAATGCTACCAAAAGGCAACAGACAGGACTTCTTCATTGGTGGGAACAGGTTCTAATGAAAACATCTTATTTTCACCTATTTCTGCCCTTTTCAACAAATGGCTACACGGCCGGTAGATTTTGTATATTGCTTTTTAGAAATGTCACAAACAAATCTGCATTGAAAGGCTTAAACATGTGCACACACTTTTCATCATGCTCTTATTTCTATTGTTCGTGTTCTAATTCTTCCAGATTCATCAGTTTGTCACATAGAGATCGCACAGTCCTCCATATCCACTAACCTTTGAATTATTTTGTTTTATTTGATTCAGAATTGTATGTTTGGGTGATCAATGTTTGAATAAGTTCAAAGGGGAAAAAATGCTAACTAAAGAAGTTTTTTTTTTTTGTAAAAATAAAAAATTAAAAAATGTATATATTTTCATTAATAAAGTAATTGTCCTAAAATTAGTAAGTTCTGTGTGTAAATGGTATATTGCAATTCATTAACCACTTCAGCCTCGGACCATTTGGCTGCCTAAAGACCAGAGGACTTTTTACAATTTTGTTCTGCGCTGCTTTAACTGGTAATTGCGCGGTCATGCAATGTTGTACCCAAGCAAAATTTGCGTCCTTTTTTTCCCACAAATGGAGCTTTCTTTTTATGGTATTTGATTGCCTCTGCGATTTTTATTTTTTGTGATATAAATGGAAACAAATTTTGAAAAAAAAATGATATTTTCTACTTTTTGTTATAAGAAAAATCCGATAAACTCAATATTAGTCATACATTTAGGCCAAAATGTATTCAGCCACATGTCTTTGGTAAAAAAAATGTCAATGAGCGTATATTTATTGGTTTACGCAAAAGTTATAGTGTCTACAAACTAGGGTACGTTTTCTGGAATTTACACAGCTTTTACTTTATGACTACCTATCTCATTTCTTGAGGTGCTAAAATGGCAGGGCAGTACAACCCCCCCCCCCCCCCCCAAATGACCCCATTTTGGAAAGTAGACAGCCCAAAGAGAGGCATGTTGAGCCCATTGAATATTAATTTTTTTGTCCCAAGTGATTGAAAAATGACAAAAAAAAATTTTTTTTTACAAAAAGTTGTCCCTAAATGATATATTGCTCACACATGCCATGGGCATATGTGGAATTGCACCCCAAAATACATTCTGCTGCTTCTCCTGAGTACGGGGATACCACATGTGAGACTTTTTGGGAGCCTAGCTGCATACGGGGCCCCGAAAACCAATCGCCGCCTTCAGGATTTCTAAGGTTGTAAATTTTTGATTGCACTCCTCACTACCTATCACAGTTTTGAAGGCTATAAAATGCCAAGATAGCACAACCCCCCCCCCCCCCCCAAATGAACCCATTTTGGAAAGTAGACACCCCAAGCTATTTGCTGAGCGGCATGGTGAGTATTTTGCATCGCTCATTTGTTTTTGAAAATGAAAAAAGAAAAGGAAAAAAATTTTTTTTTTTTTTTTTTTTTTTTCAAATTTCAAAACTTTGTGACAAAAAGCGAGATCTGCAAAATACTCACTATACCTCTCAGCAAAGCTTGGGGTGTCTACTTTCCAAAATGGGGTCATTGTGATATCTGGACATTCCATTGCCTCTGAAACTGTGATAGGTAGTGAGGAGTGAAATAAAACATTTACACCCTTAGAAATCCTGAAGGCGGTGCTTGGTTTTCGGAGTCCCGTACGCGGCTAGGCTCCCAAAAAGTCTCACACATGTGGTATCCCTGTACTCAGGAGAAGCAACAGAATGTATTTTGGGGTGAAATTTCACATATTCTCATGGCATGTTTGAGCAAAATGTCATTTAGTGACAACTTTCTGTAAAAAAAAAAAAAAGAAAACATTTTCCAGAAACTTGTGGCAAAAAATTCCATGGACTCAACATCCCTCTCAGCAAATAGCTTGAAGTGTCTTCTTTCCAAAATGGGGTCATTTTTTGTGCTATCTTGACATTTCATGGCCTCCATAGCTGTGATAGGTAGTGAGGAAGTGAAATCACCATTTTGTGCCCTTAGAAAGCCTGAATGCGGTACTTGGTTTTCGGGTCCCGTACGTGGCTAGGTTTCCAAAAAGTCTCACACATGTGGTATCCCCGTACTCTGGAGAAGCAGCAGAATGTATTTTGGGGTGTAGCTTCACATATGCCCATGGCATGTAGGAGCAATATATCATTTAGTGACAACTTTGTGCAAAAAAAAATTGTCTTTCCAGCAACTTGTGTCAAAATATAAAATATTCCATGGACTCGACATGCCTCTCAGCAAATAGCTTGGGGTGTCTACTTTCCAAAATGGGGTCATTTTGAACTGTCCTGGCATTTTATGCACAACATTTAGAAGCTTATGTCACACATCACCCACTCTTCTAACCACTTGAAGACAAAGCCCTTTCTGACACTTTTTGTTTACATTAGAAAATATATTTTTTTTGCAGGAAAATTACTTTGAACCCCCAAACATTATATATATTTTTTTTAAAGCAAAGGCCCTACAGATTAAAATGGTGGGTGTTGCATTTTTTTTTTTTTTCACGCGGTATTTGCGCAGCGATTTTCAAACGCATTTTTTGGGGGAAAAAACGCGCTTTTTTTAAATTATAATGCACTAAAACACACTATATTGCCCAAATGTTTGATGGAATAAAAAAGATGATCTTAGGCCAAGTACATGGATACCAAACACGACATGCTTTAAAATTGCGCACAAACGTGCAGCGGCAACAAACTACATACATTTTTAAAAGCCTTTACAGGTTACCACTTTGGATTTACAGAGGAGGTCTACTGATCAAATTACTGCCCTCGATCTGACCTTCGCGGTGATACCTCACATGCATGCTGAAATTGCTGTTTACATATGATCGTTCGCCTCTGTGCAAAAGCAGGGGGGACAGAGGTGCTTTTTTTTTTTTTTTTATTATTATTATTATTATTATTATTATTATTATTATTTATTTTGCGTTTTTATTTTATTTTTTAAACTGTACCTTTTCATTTTTATTTATTCTTTTTTTTATCATTTTTATTGTTCTCAGGGAATGTAAATACCCCCTATGATAGCAATAGGTAGTGACAGGTACTCTGTTTTTGAAAAAATTGGGGTCTATTAGACCCTAGATCTCTCCTCTGTCCTCAAAGCATCTGACCACACCAAGATCGGTGTGATAAAATGCTTTCCCAATTTCCCAACGGCGCTGTTTATATCCGGCGAAATCTAAGTCATGAAATGCTCGTAGCTTCCGCTTTCTTAGGCCATAAAGATGATTGGAGACATTCTGGTCTCTGAGCAGCGCTATGGTTAGCTGGCGGAACCACCGGCTGCATTCTCGGGTTCCCTTTTGGGACAGGAGAGCCAGAGAAAATCATGGAAGATGGTGGGAGGGGGGACGTTTCCTCCCGCTGCTTGTAAAAGCAGTCTAGAGGCTAGCCGCTAGGATTGCTTTTACATGATAGCCGACTGCTGGCTGAAAAGAATGATGCCAAGATGATACCTAAACCCACAGGCATAATTCTGGTATAACCACTCAAATTCCAGCAACATACCAGTACTTTGCGGGTCCTTGTTGGGCATATATTGTAAAAAAATTTTTCATGCAGCCTGTGGGTGAATGAAAGAAAGAGATTGATCGGTGGGTATGCCCACCATTAGAATACCTCCCTTCGTCCACCCACTTCTAATGATGGGCATACATGCACCATTTTGTTTTTAACTGTGGTGGTGAAATCACCTCCGACAGCGCTGGAGTCACGGGTTTATGTATCGTGGGAGAAAACGCTGTTGCTGTCAAGATAAATAAATCTGCGCTGCAATTGAATGGCGTACCTATGGTTAACCACTTAACAACCGGCCCATAGCCAAATGACGGCTACAGGGCGGTTGTTTTACTCTGGGAGGGCGTCCAGGGACGTCCTCCCAGAATTCTGCTCTCGCGCGCCCCCTAGGGCGCGCACTCGAGAGCATCCGTGACCGCCGGGTCAAGAGGACCCGGCGCATCACGGATCCCGGTAAATGGCCGCTGATCGCGGCCGTTTACCATGTGATCGCTCTGTCAAATGACGGAGCGATCACATGTCAACAAACCGGCGTCATCTGATGACGCCGGTTCCTCTCCTCCCCCTCTCCTCCCCTCCTGTGTACCGATCGGTACACAGTGACCGGAGAGGCGGATGGATGGATGGCTGCAGCGTTGTGGGCTGCATCTGTAGTGCCCACAGCGCTGCACAGAGACATCCAGCCATCCATCCATCCATGCTCAGCCATCCCCACTACTCTGCATGACCTGCAATGCCCCACAATACTCTGCAATTCCCTCTGCAATGCCCCACAATACTCTGCCATACCCCTGCAATACTCTGCCATGACCTGCAATGCCCCACAATACTCTGCCATACCCTGGAATACCCCACAATACTCTGCAATACCCCTGCAATACTCTGCCATATCCTGGAATACCCCGCAATACTCTGCCATACCCTGGAATACCCCGCAATACTCTGCCATATCCTGGAATACCCCGCAATACTCTGCCATATCCTGGAATACCCCGCAATACTCTGCCATACCCTGGAATACCCCGCAATACTCTGCCATACCCTGGAATACCCCGCAATACTCTGCCATACCCTGGAATACCCCGCAATACTCTGCCATACCCTGGAATACCCCGCAATACTCTGCCATACCCTGGAATACCCCGCAATACTCTGCCATACCCTGGAATACCCCGCAATACTCTTCCATACCCTGGAATACCCCGCAATACTCTGCCATATCCTGGAATACCCCGCAATACTCTGCCATACCCTGGAATACCCCGCAATACTCTGCCATACCCTGGAATACCCCGCAATACTCTTCCATACCCTGGAATACCCCGCAATACTCTGCCATACCCTGGAATACCCCGCAATACTCTGCCATATCCTGGAATACCCCGCAATACTCTGTCATACCCCGCAATACTCTGCCATACCCCGCAATACTCTGCCATACCCCGCAATACTCTGCCATACCCCGCAATACCCTGAAATACCCCGCAATACTCTGCCATACCCCGCAATACTCTGCCATACCCCGCAATACTCTGCCATACCCCGCAATACTCTGCCATACCCCGCAATACCCTGGAATACCCCGCAATACTCTGCCATACCCTGAATACCCCGCAATACTCTGCAATACCCTGAAATATCCCGCAATACCCAGCCATACTCTGCAATACTCAGTGATACCCAGCCATACTCTGCAATACTCAGTGATACCCAGCCATACTCTGCAATACTCAGTGATACCCAGCCATACTCTGCCATACCCAGCCATGCTCTGCAATACCCCGCAAAAATCTGCAATACTCTGCCATAACCCGCAATACTCTGCCATACCCAGCCATACCCCGCAATACCCAGCCATACTCTGCCATACCCAGTCATACTCGGCGATACTCTGCTATACCCAGCCATGCTCAGCCATACCCAGCCATGCTCAGCCATACCCAGCCTCTGTATGTGGCCAGGCTGTGGAAGTCTCACACATGTGGTATCGCCGTACTCAGGAGGAGTAGGAGAATCTATTTTGGGGGGTCATTTGTGGTATGTACATGCTATGTGTTAGAAATATTGTATAAATGGACAACTTTGTGTTAAAAAAAAAAAAGCGTTTTAACCACTTCCCGCCTTCCGTCATACGACGTCCTTGACTTTGTGCGGGGATATCTGAATGATGGGTGCAGCTACAGGCATCATTCAGATATCATATTTTTCAGCCGGCGATTCCCTATACCATGAGAACGATCATAGCGGCTGTTACACTGCTTGATCGTTCTTACGGGAGGCGAGAGGGGACGCCCCCCCTCCCGCCGCCCTCCGGTGCTTCTACCGACTCACCGCTACGATCGAAGCCAGGATCTTTTTTTTTTTTTTTTTTTTTTTAATTTCAGGAACAGCCTAGAGGTGAGATGTGGGGTCTTATTGACCCCATATCTCACTGTAAAGAGGACCTGTCATGCCATATTCCTATTACAAGGGATGTTTACATTCCTTGTAATAGGAATAAAAGTGATCAAAAAAATTTTTTTTTTGGAAAAAAGTGTCAAACTAAAATAATTAAAGTAAAATGAACAATAAAAAAAAAAAAAAAAATTTTTAAAGCGCCCCTGTCCGTGTGCTCGCATGCAGAAGCGAACGCATACGTAAGTCCCGCCCACATATGAAAACGGTGTTCAAACCACACATGTGAGGTATCGCTGCGATCGGTAGAGCGAGAGCAATAATTTTGGCCCTAGACCTCCTCTGTAACTCAAAATTTGTTACCAGTAAAAAATTTTAAAGCGTCGCCTATGGGGATTTTTAAGTGGCGAAGTTTGGCACCATTCTACAAGCGTGTGCAATTTTGAAAGGTGACATGTTAGGTATCTATTAACTCGGCGTAACTTCATCTTTCATATTATGCAAAAACATTGGGCTATCCTTACTGTTTTGTTTTTTTTTAAAGCAAAAAACTGTTTTTTTTCCAAAAAAAACGCGTTCGAAAAATTGCTGCGCAAATATCGTGCGAGATAAAAAGTTGCAATGACCGCCATTGTATTCTCTAGGGTCTTTGCTAAAAAAACATATATAATGTTTTGGGGTTCTATGTAATTTTCTAGCAAATAAATGATGATTTTTACATGTAGGAGAGAAATGTCAGAATTGGCCTGGGTGCTCCAGAACGCCTGAAGGTGCTCCCCTGCATGATGGGCCTCTGTATGTGGCCACGCTGTGTAAAAGTCTCACACATGTGGTATCGCCGTACTCGGGAGTAATAGCAGAATGTGTTTTGGGGTGTAATTTGTGGTATGCATATGCTGTGTGTGAGAAATAACCTGCTAATATGACAATTTTGTGAAAAAAAAAAAACGAAAAAAAAAAAACTTGATTTTGCAAAGAATTGTGGGAAAAAATGACAACTTCAAAAAACTCATCATGCATCTTTCTAAATACCTTGGAATGTCTTCTTTCCAAGAAGGGGTCATTTGGGGGGTATTTGTATTTTTCTGGCATGTTAGGGTCTCAAGAAATGAGATAGGCCGTCAGTACTTCAGGTGTGATCAATTTTCAGATATTGGTACCATAGCGTGTGGACGCTATAACTTTCACAAAGACCAAATAATATACACTAATTTGGGTTATTTTTACCAAAGATATGTAGCGGTATAAATTTTGGCCAAAATATATGAAGAAAAATTACTAATTTTCAAAATTTTATAACAGAAACGAAGAAAAATTAATTTTTTTACAGATTTTTCGGTCTTTTTTCTTTTATAGCGCAAAAAATAAAGAACCCAGTGGTGATTAAATACCACCAAAAGAAAGCTCTATTTGTGTGAAAAAAAGGACAAAAAATTCATATAGATACAGTGTTGCATGACTGAGTAATTGTCATTCAAAATGTGAGAGCACCAAAAGCTGAAAATTGGTCTGGTTATTAAGGGGGTTTAAGTGCCCAGTGGTCAAGTGGTTAACAATAAAGCAAAGTAACATTACAGTATAACAGTAAGACATACCATATCTGCAAAGCAAATACAAAAAAAATAGTAAAAAATAATAAAATATTTTTTAACACAATCTGTGCCTAAAATATATATATATATGCGCCGAAGCATGGGGGCATCCGCCCCAAAAATTAGGAGCAAATCGCTCCTCCACCCCTGCTGCCCCCATGCTTCGGCATATATGCTCTTTTTTTTAACTGGTGGTGAAATCACCTCCTACAGCGCTGGAGTCACGGCTTTGTGTATCGTGGGAACAAACGATGTTGCTGTCAAGATAAATAAATCTGTGCTGCAGCTGAATGGCGTACCTAAAAATAAAAAAATGGTTAACAATAAAACACAGTAAAGTATAAAAAAAATTACATGCCTGAAAAGCAAACATGATAAAACATAACAATAAAACATTGCAGAATAGAATACAGTAAAAAAGAGCAGAACAATAGAGAGAGAGAATAAAAGGACCTATTTTTTTTACACTTTTATTTGTAACTGTAACAGTCTCTAAAAATGCAACGGCATCTTGGGAGACCCTATGAAAGTGTGTCCTATTCTGTGCTGTACCCTACGCTAAAACTCCACTAGTGTATGGTAGCGTTCAAAACATTCACCAACGCAAAGACCAGGATTGTCAGGACAGGAGGGACAATAATAGCGGGTGTCACGCCTATATCCGCGCTTGCTACAGGCACGTCATCTTCTTTGGAGGGCTCATTGGGTGGGGGTTCTAGGGAGGTCATACGGAAAATGCCTCTCATGCAGCCGGCTTACTGCATTTGGATTGGGAAGTGAGGTGAAGCACCATCTGGAAACAGGGCTCTGACGATCTCTTCCTGGAATTTAAGGAAGGATCCAGTCCGTCCCGAAGCTCTGTTTAGCACATGAGCGTTCAGCAAAGCCAATTGAAATAAGTATACAGACACTTTTTGTACCAGCGTCTGGCCTTACGGGCAACTAGGTACAGCGCCAACAACTGGTCGCTGAGGTCCACCCCTCCCATATTTTGGTTATATTCATGGACACAGAGGGGTTTCTCCACTACACCCCGTAGGAATTTGGACTGCGTGAAGGGAGGACAGAACGAAAACATTCTTATTATCCCTCCACTTCACAGCGAGCAAATTATTACACTTTAAGCAGGCTCTCTCCCCCAGCCTTAGAAGGGAATCTACAAGCCTCTGGGGTAAGCCCCGGCGCCACCTGCGCCAATCTGATGATCAAACAAGTGACTAAAAAGTGGAACGCTTGTGTAATAATTGTCCACATACAAATGGTACCCCTTTCTGAATAGGGGTGACACCAAGTCCCACACAATCTTACCAGCGCTCCCTTTGTAGTCTGGGCAGTTCTCTGGCTCCACGTGACTATCTCTTCCCTCGTAAACCATAAAACTATATGTATAGCCTGTGGCTCTGTCACAGAGCTTATACATCTTGACCCCATATCTGGCACGCTTGCTGGGAAGATACTGTTTGAAATACAAGCGGCCAGAAAATTTAATCATGGACTCGTCAACGCAGACAACTTGACCAGGAGTAAACAAGGCTGCAAAACATTGGTTGAAGTGGTTTACGAGGGGCCGAATTTTATAGGCCCAGAAAGGTCTTAAATTTTGAAACCGTAATTGGTTTCCAATCTCTGGCAAGGGAGGACAACCGGGGATTAGCGGTGATGAGTTGATCAGCATACAAATTACTTTGGTCCACAATAGCTCTATAGAGATCTTCAGTGAAAAACAGCGAATAAAGATCAAGTGACGTAAAATAAACTGTTTTTGACCTGAATTCCGGGTTGCCCAGTGAATGTGAGAAGTACGGGTGCTGCAGAAGTGGTGGGCTCCCAATTAGGATTGGCAAATTCTGCAGGAAGGACACTATGGGCATGACGGGCCTGTCTTTGTCTTCTTGGTGGCAGCGGGAAACTACTTGTGCTTGCCACCTCGCCAGCTTAAACTGCGCTTATGGGACTCGCCACGTCACCACGTGATACTGCAGTGCTGGATGTACGATCAGGGTGTACTAGGCCGCTGGTGCTTGCCAGTTCACCAGAAGGATAAGCGGCACTAGTACTTCTCTGCTCCATACGAGAGCCCTGCGGTTCTTGCACCTCAACAACAGCAGAAGAACGGGGTCCGGTACGCCTGACCTTGGCAGGGAGCACAACTCCGTCGTCAGAGCTATCTGTCATGGAGCCGCTGTCGTCTACAGGATCGTATTCTGAGCCTGAATCTGACAGATGAGTGACTTCTTCACTATCTGTCATGCTCAGAAATGTGTAGGCCTCTTCACTAGTGTACCTTCAGTTTGCCATTTTGGGCTCTAAATATACTGGTACAGTAGTAAGATTCATAGGAAAAAAATCTCCTAGGCTGTCAGCAACTGTATCAAACGCTACCAAAAAAACTGTTATCGATCAATACTGCACTTGGGTGGGCTGGGCGGAGGGGCAAAACGCAGGTGCTACCAGGTATCTGGGCTGATCCCGCTAACACTGCGTTTTTGGGAACCCTAAACTGCTGGGGATGCTAGTCTAGATCTGATAAGATCAGATATCGATCCGTTCAGATACTATACCACTAAGGGAGGTGTATGTTGCGTGCATGTGTGTTAGTGCTACTGGCACTAATCTGATGCTGCCTGGGGTGACGCAGACCCTAACTGACCCTAAAACCTAACTGATATCCTTTATTGGGTAATAAACGGCGGGTGCCCTGACGCTATAAAAAACAAACTAACTAACCAGCGTCACCCGTAACACTTATATGGTGATCACTGGTGACAAGGGGTGAAAGGGTTAACTAGGGCGCGATCAGGGGGTTAAAACCTTTATTAGGTAATATATGGGGGTACCTGACGCTATAAAAAAGCCTGACGGTGAACCTAAATAACTAACAGGCTAACTAGCATCACCCGCGACACTAATACGGCGCTCAGAAAAAAAGATTACAGTTTCAGAAGCAGAGGAAGCTTCTCATTCGTCGGGAGCGATCGTGAGGGAGAGGCCATGAATCAGTGGCCTCCCCCTAAGGACGGATCGCTCCTGGAACGATGCCGACCGCCTCGGGCAACCCACCCACGGGAGGGGAGTAACGTACAGGTACGTTACGTTACTCTGCCTGCCCGTGCCATTCTGTTGGCGTGTGGCAGTTGGCAAGTGGTTAAGCTGGGCTTGTAATACTTGAGTCTGTACTGGAGACCAGGGACAACGATGAGACTGTATTCACACCTGAGCTTTTTCAGCTCATAAAATGCCCGAAAAATGGCCAACATCAAAATCCCATTCATTTAAATGGCCCCTGTTCACATCTGAGCATTTTGTAGTACATGGGCTTCTTTTTGAGCAAATTACAGGCGGTTTTCTGCTTTTTATATTGGTGTCCTTTTGACCTGGGCAAAAACATGCAACTTTCTGCCTGAAAACGAAATGCTCAGGTGTGAATGCAGCCTAAGAATCCAACCTATCCATTTAGTAGACACCATCAGTTTTTATTGAGAATGCAGCCTATCCATTCACTAGACATCACTGGTAATGCATCCTACCCATTCACTAGTGACAACAACAAGAATGCAACTTCTCAATCAGGGCTGGATGTAGCCTGTCTGATCTGGGGGTGCAGTAAAACAAAAGGCAGGGGGCATGCTGTCAACACACCTTCATTTTATCTTCACTATCTAGCACTCCCTGGGTTATTGTCTCTCCGGCTATTTATGCTGGCACTGCCTGTATGTGAGTCACTGACGGCCTGTCATGCAGCGTGACAGAGAGATGCAGGGAATCCATATTCTCTATTCAGTTGTAGCTCTTCTGTACCACAAGTTAGGCTTTAGTTCCAAGTCTTAACATCACTTATGTGTAGTGCAGGAGTGAACAGGAAAATGTAAAATTGAACCTAAAATACTTACCACAATTTTTCTTTCCTGAAAGCCATGTCAGCCACCTCCGGGTATGCCCCACTCACCCCTATCCTATCAGGACCAAACTTATAAATTTGACCCCTACTGCCCAGGATGGCGTTACGTAACTAGAAGTTTGTCCCAGGTTAGGAGTCTGCGCTGACACGGAGCTCGTCAGAAAAGGAAAATTACGATATTTTATGTTCAATTTTATGTTATCCAGACCGCTCCATGTCAGCCACCTCTGAGAACTGACGGCTAGATACCAGGGTGGGATGATGTTAAAATAATTTTAATTATGGCAGCTGGCCAAAGGAAATTGTAGCTTTTCCAAAATCCACAGTAGTTAATACAAACGGGTAAATATGGTAGTGAAAGACAAAAGTATGCATGGATGACCAGGTTGCTGCCTTGTATATTGTTTCTGGAGAAACTCTACAGGCAGCCGTCTACGATGTTGAAGCGCTCCTCATGGAGTGAGCTGTTATTCCCTTTTGAGTTGCCAACCCCTTATCTTTGCCAGATCGATCGTTTTTACAAGGCAGGAGACAATAACCCTGCTGGAGGTGCTGTAATATTTACATATTCCGTCAGGGATTACGAATAGGCAGTCGAGTGGGCTTAGTGCGCTGTTGGTATAACTCAGAGTGATGTCTTCTCTCCTCGGGCTCCGGAACGAAAAGGCTTCACAAGGAGAGATGGCATCACTTTCTCTGCTTCTGTTTACAGTTTCAGAAGCAGAGGAAGCTTCTCATTCTTCAGGAGCGATCATGAGGGAGAGGCCATGAACCAGTGGCCTCCCCCCTCAGGACGGATCGCTCCTGGAACGATGCCGACTGCCTTGGGCACGGGGGGGGGGGTACGCGATTGTTCCCCCCGCCCACGGGAGGGGAGTAACGTACAGGTACGTTACTCTGCCCGCTCGTGCCATTCTGCCGACTAGAGGTCCACTGAGTTTCCGTGAAGGCTGAGACAGCTTTTGAGTGTACTCGCGCTCAGGCCTATTTTTAAACCTCTCTGTAGAAACCTGAGGATGTGAGACACTCTAGGTTTTCCGGCTCAAATCCTTCCGATGCTGCATATTCTTGGAACCATCAGATTCTGCTATAAACGCTGTTCGTGCTACACTTGCAAGCTTTCATGAGGGTTTCCACAACTTCTGCGGAGCATCCCAGATTTAAGAATCCTCGCCTTTCAATATCCAGTCTGCTAGCCTGAGTCTCTCCAGAGGGTGGGTGCAGAACTGGGCCCTGGGATAAGAGAACTGGCCTCACTCACAAGAAACGGGTTGCCTTGGAACTCATGCACAGAAGCGGGAAATACCAAGGGCGTTTGAGCCCGTCTGGGATTACTGCCAGCACCGTGACGTCTTCCTGTTTCAGTCTGTTCAGAAAGGACAGGATCAGAGGTACTGGGGGTAAGGTGTAAGCTATCCAAAAACCCCACATTTCAAAGTCACAGCGTCCACCAGTGCTGCCTGTGGGTGATGACATTTTTCACAGAATTTGGGGAGTTTCACATTGTCCTGAGACACAAATGGCAATATCAAAATATGTCCCAAACGGGGGGACCAAGAAAAGATGGGGCTCACTGAAGAGCAATACACAGTGTGAATCAATTATCAAAAATGTATTGATGTGGTACAAAAATAAAACGTGGATAAAAGAGTATAAACCAAATACTATACTACCCTTGGTACAGATTGTCGGCTGGCCTCAAGGGGTCAGTCGAAGCAACCACAGACTGGGGGGACAAAACAACATATAACAAATGACAAACAACAGCGTCCGGACGCCAAGGAAATTGATGTCTGTCTAGCCGTCCATCAATGGGAGATGTCCAGCAATTGATGAGTGTGGTGGCTAGGCTGATATCAATCCCCCGGGGGGGGGGAGGGGGGAGGGGGGAGGGAGGGGGCCACGAGGAAGAGCGGGGATAGGGGCACTGATTATCCAATATGGACTGTGCTGAGGAGATAGTCCCATGTGTTGTCTATAAACAGCGCTAAGCAGGTTGAAGCAATCGATCACATATGAGTGAACAGGGAATGAAGGTACATTACTAGTACATTACCACTTCCGGGTCATGGGTAAATACCATCAGATACTTCCGAGGTGGTGTACGCCTTCCACTATGTTCTGCTTCCACTGGATGCTTGTAACATCGAGATAATGTTGCTCAAAAGAGCGCTGTATTGATGGGCAGATGAGAGTCCATGGATGTGCACCTATGATTCCTCCCTTGTAGTGACCCTGACCTACCGGTCATCTTCCATCCCTCGGTGTGCGGGCCCGCAAACCCCTTGTGGGGGATGACGTTGTGACATCCGGACGGAACTGACGTCAACGCGTTTCACATTACAAAGATGTGTAGCTTCATCTGGACGTATAGGTGGCGTGCGAGGGCTCCTTCTTATTGATGTCCGTTCCTTGTACACGCCCACCTAGCAGAAGCTTTTAAAGGAGCTACACCCAATCTGTATAGTAACCAGATTAGCATTTTCTTATTGGTTGCTGCTTATCCAAGAGGCTATTCATCTCTTGTTCTTCCGGGTTCCTGCTCTAAATAAGAGGCCTCTCAGATAGTGATTACTCGGGGAAGTTAAATGGAATATCTGGAACCAGTAAGATACTGGGATTCCGATAATAATACATACAGTTATCCCATGTTGGACCCCAAATGCAAAGAGCATTCCCTTAAATGGATTGTAATCATGATTACTTTATACATCATATTTAGGAATAACAAACCTAATAGGGTTGAAAATGGGGTGGAGGGGAAGGAAAAGGGTACATAGAACAGACCACAAATTGACACATAACTGTGTGTCAGCTATTTGCCAATACACACACAGAGCCACGGGTCAGAGGTATATAGTGCATTCCTCAGCATCTAATAATGGGGTGACCAGGAGTGTTGTAGAGGTTTTTCTTAGGAATGCCTGGAGATTTTATTAACCTAGGTTGCTAGAAAGGGCTGTAGATTTAATTCCGTGTTTAGGCCTATCAGAATGAGAGAGCCCAAACTGAAAATCCACCTCTTTTCCTTTTGCTGTAAAGCCTGGTCAAAGTCCCCTCTTCCAGAGGAAAAGTCGAGGGCATATATGCCCTTGACCTGCATGCCAGACAGTTTGCCCTGGTGGAATTGGGCAAAATGTCTGGCCACCGGCTTATCTGGATTCTTTTCCAGAATCTCCCTCATGTGTTCTCCCAAGCGCATTCTAAACTGGTGTTTTGTCTTGCCAATGTATATTTTTTTACATGGGCAAGTTAACATAAATAACCCTAGTTGTTGCACAGTTGATAAGACTTTTAATCTCAAAGCTGGTTTTATTTTGGGAGTCACTGAAGGTAACTGTCCAATGTGCATATGGACATACTTGGCAATGTCCACAGGGGGACATCCCCTTACTTCTCGGGAACTGGAACAACCAGGAAGAATCCGTACTTCTGATATGTTCGGATTGAATCAAACTGTCACCCAGATTTCTAGCTTTTCTTGCCACCATTTTTGGAACGGGCCCTACTACCTGGGGCTATACCGGGGGTACTTGTAAGGATGCCCCAATGTTTCTGAAAGATGGATCTAACCGTATCCCACTGGGTGCCTAATTGTGTGATGATTCTCACTGGGTCAGGGTCAGTAGTTAAGGGAAGAGTGGGGAGTGCTTTTTAGTTTTGTTCAAAAGGGCAGAACGATCAGCTGCCTTACGCTTCGCCCTTCTGATTTGTTTATGGGAATACCCGTGTTCCCGAAAACGCCTATACAGCTCATCACTTTCTCGTCTATAATCCTCAACACTGGAGCAATTGCACCTAATGCGGTGGAATTGGCCTACTGGGATACTATCCTTTAGCCATTGTGGATGGTGACTATCTGCTCGCAAAAGTGTATTAGCCGAGGTCTCCTTCCGATAGGTGTGAGTCACAAAGTACAGATCTTTTACACCAATTGAAAGGTCTAAAAAGGAAATCCTCTCATGATCCCATACATAAGTTAATTTAATGTTGCGATCGTTGGAATTCAAAATCTCAATAAATTGCATAAGCGAGCCCTCATCCCCCCTCCAGATGACAAACACGTCATCGATGTACCTGAGCCATTCTGATAGGCCTAAACACGGAATTAAATCTACATCCCTAAATGCTGAGGGATGCACTCTCTATACCTCTGATCCGTAGCTCTGTGTGTGTATTGGCAAATAGCTGACACACACAGTTACGTGTCAATTTGTGGTCTGTTCTATGTACCCTTTTCCTTCCCCTCCACCCCATTCTCATCCCTATTAGGTTTGTTATTCCTAAATATGATGTATAAAGTAATCATGATTACAATCCATTTAAAGGAATGCTCTTTGCATTTGGGGTCCAACACAGGATATCTTTATGTATTATTATCTGAATCCCAACATCTTACTGGTTCCAGATATTCCATTTAACTTCTCCAAGTATTCACTACCTGAGAGGACTCTTATTTAGAGCAGGAACCCGGAAGAACAAGAGATGACTAGCCTCTTGGATAAGCAGCAACCAATAAAAAAATGCTAATCTGGTTACTATACAGATTGGGTGTAGTTCCTTTCAAATCTTCTGCTAGGTGGGCATGTATGAGGAACGGACATCAATAAGAAGGAGCCCTCACACGCCACCTATATGTCTAGATGAAGCTACACACCTTGTAATGTGAAACGCGTTGACGTCAGTTCCGTCTGGACGTCACGACGTCATCCCCCACAGGGGGTTTGCGGGCCCGCACACCGAAGAATGGAACATGACCGGTAGGTCAGGGCCACTACAAGAGAGGAATCATAGGTGCACATCCATGGACTCTGATCTGCCCACCAATACAGCGCTCTTTTGAGCAACATTATCTCGATGTTACAAGCATCCAGTGGAAGCAGAACACAGTGGAAAGCGTGCACCACCTCGGAAGTATCTGATGGTATTTACCCATGACCCGGAAGTGGTAATGTACTAGGTTACCTTCATTTCCTGTTTACCACTAGCATGGTTATCTATGGTGCTTAATACTGATCTAACATCTACCAACCAGTATATATGTATAGTGTTATACACACACACCAATGAACTTTGCCATGTTGTGAATTCATGAACAAATATATTTTATATTTACTGGCAGAAACATGAGAGATGCTTAGGCCTCAAAAAGTAGATGAACTGTGATGTTGCAATAATTGAACTGTTGCCCTTTTGGAGACCTTTAGGACAAAATTGACGTTCTCATGTTTTCCAAGTTTTTCTATTACTTCAAATATTGAAGACTTTTACAAGCATGTATTGTGAGGAAAACTCGTTGGAACAATGACTGCTCTCGTCACAAAACAAGGAGATATTTACATGGTATTAGTGAATAAACGAAAAAATAGGAGACAAGGTTATACAGACTATTCTCACATAGAAATAACCTCACCTGGCCCAAACCTATTGTGTTCAAGTGAGGGACTGTTTAAATAGCTAACACCTTGGCTAACAAAACCCATTGTGTGAATTTTTAGGAACTGTTTAGACAAACAAGGCATCTCTAAACATCCAGTGGGAAAGATTTGAAGTTGGTGCAAGTCAAAAATATTTTAAAAGTATCCAAAAGTTTATTATAAGTCATTTCAAACTATCTATGACATTGTAGGTCATAGAGACATATAATTTTGGCATCTGCGGACCCAACAACTTTGGTATGAAGAAAATATATATGAAAGTGTGATTTTATAAGTAGAAGTGTTTTAAGAAACAAATTAGTATTAGGAAAAACATATAATTATGATTATAACTATATAAGACTGTAGCCTATGCTTAGATAAACGAATATTCATTGGAGATACCAAAATTATACAGGTATCAATATAGATAATTTGTTTTAGGTAGTATTGATTAATATATATAACAACGTGTGTATTTCATAGATAGACCAGTTTTTATAGACATACATTTATAGAGATATATATAACCAAGTTATGTAATGGTGACTAATCAAACTTATACTGAGTATATTTAACATTAGACCGATTACCAGAATATTTAAAGGTATATACTATCCTTACCATTATACACATTATGAAAATAGAACGTATTAACTTAAAAGGATAGACTCAAAACACATGTGAGACACCTGGTGGTTGAAGGTGGTATCATTTGAACTCACTAAATTTACGAGAAAGGTAAATGATTACGTTTATAACCAATAGGAAAGAAGGCCACGTCCTTTTGGGCAGAGCCATTATAATTTTTATGGTCTTATTATCTGAAATGGTATTTAGAGGAAAAAAAGAAAGGAGGAAAGGAGGAGAGCTCAGGGGGAGAGTTCAGGGATCCACTGGGAGATACACACACTCCCAGACTGACACTCATGCACCATGCATGAATACATATCTTTATATTCATGAAGATTCCTCGACACCTAATACTTAGAACTCGGAGGTCACAAGAAGTAAATCCTCTTTAAGAGTATCCATTTTGAAACTTATGCAGCAATCTTAACTCTGGTAACCAGCCAATAGGAACTGTAGCCATCCTGGAAAGGATAATTATGTCATGTTGATTTTATCTTGTATGTTCTCTCAAATATTGATATGTTCTCTCAAATATTGATGTATTGAATATTATACAATTGATAATCATTCTCCCGAATCAATAACCGCCTTGTAGATTTTTCTCTAAAGATTCAAATTTGTCATCATATTTTTCTTTTTGCATAGTTGCCACATTTATTGACAATACAAACATCTAATTTATTTCACATTTTTAACCCATTACTTACCTGCAGTATAGTAACGGTTGTACGTGTGAAATACAGACGTTCTGTTTAATTGTCAAGTTCACAAGGTTATTGATTCTACCGAGAAGTTATCATGGTGGTATTAGGTCAAAGGGACGGTACGCCCATTTTTGCAAGTGTCTTTATT
The DNA here is from genome assembly GCA_037952925.1 of Lithobates clamitans. Lineage (NCBI taxonomy): Eukaryota > Metazoa > Chordata > Amphibia > Anura > Ranidae > Lithobates > Lithobates clamitans. The sequence continues at coordinate 3,048,053 of JBBGZY010001263.1, forward strand.
GATTTTCAAGACGTTCATGTAATGCAATCGGTATCTTAATTTCATGTGATTATTTGTTTTTGTCAACCAATAAATAACTGTTTCGTATGCTCACACGTCTCCGTGAATAAGTTTCACATGCATAGACTGTGTCATATAGATTGATTGATAATTAAAATATCCTCGTTAAAAATTACTCAATGATAATTATTGTGCGGGAAACCTGTCCTTAAAAAGGCACAACTTATTCTGACTTATTATTCACGACAGCCATCACTCATAATTGATCGGTTTCTTCAACCTGCTTAGCGCTGTTTATAGACAACACACAGGACTATCTTCTCAGCACAGTCCATATTGGATAATCAGTGCCCCTATCCCCGCTCTTCCCCATTGCCCCCTCCCTCCCCCTCCTTTGGCTCGAGCCCCTTCCCCCCTCCGGGAATTGATGTCAGCCTAGCCACCACACTCATCAATTGCTGGACATCTCCCATTGATGGACGGCTAGGCAGACATCAATTTCCTTGGCGTCCGGACGCTGTTGTTTGTCATTTGTTATATGTTTTAGCCCCCCAGTCTGTGGTTGCTTTGACTGACCCCTTGAGGCCAGCCGACAATCTGTACCAAGGGTAGTATAGTATTTGGTTTATACACTTTTTATTTTTGTACCACATCAATACATTTTTGATAATTGATTCACACTGTGTATTGCTCTTCAGTGAGCCCCATCTTTTCTTGCCCCCCCCCCCCCCCTGTTTGGGACATATTTTGATATTGCAGTTTTTTTAGGGGCTGAAGAACAATCACGACTTCTCAGGTACACAAGAGATATATATATATACACACACACACACATGTCAAATCAAGCCTTTTTTGTCCATATTTGTTATGAGACACAAATAGGTCTATTTCTGGAACAAAAGACCAGGCTACAAGTTCCCTGAATACTTGCAGCAGCGGAGACCACTCCGTTTTGGCCCTGGGCAGGTAGTCCGACGGGAGATTAACGTGTGAGTAAATATACTGCCGAGAGGAGAAGCAGATTATTCTGGGCCCAGTTCATTTGAGGTTCTACCTCCTTCAGAAGGGACTGACTATGCGTGTCGCCCTCCAGCTACAGCCATTACATTGTCCATCTTCAGGAGGACCGGGCAAAGGCCAGGAGAGTCTGATATGCCACCCTCCATTCCAATTTGTTAGGAACTATTTTCTTCGGAGGGTGAGGCAACTGGCCTTGAGCCCAATGGCCCTCGCAAACAGCCTGCCATCCTGTCTCGCTGGCATCACTATCCAAGGCGTTGGAAGAAGAGATTGACACTGTAGTAGATTCCTTCTCTACCCATAAGGCAAAAATTAGTTTCATGGACTGTGTCAATGATATGTTTTGATACAGACACTGGGACTCCAGAGTTCCAGAGAAATCCATACTGGAATGAGTGAGAGTGCCACTGGGCCTATTTCACCATGGGGATTACAGTCATCATGCCCAGCAACTGGAGACAGGTTCTGGCTGGGAGACTGCTGGCCGACCTTGCAGAGTTTGAACACTCCAGGATGAGGGGAATCTTCCCTTCAGGGAGCTGTGCTACTACTGCCAGCAGAACTTTGGTAAAAACCCTGGGTGAAATGTGGTCAACCCGAAGGGCAGGCAGACAAGTTGGTAATGAAGGCCCACTGCAAACCTGAAGAACGTCTGGAAGTAGCTTCCTATGGGGACGCACAGAGAAGAGGGGCCGAGAGCACTGATGGGGGGACCCAGAAGAGGAGGTTTGGGGCCGCTCTGTGCAATACCACAGAGCAGGCAAGTAGAACATGTTTGCTATTTAGAAAATAAGTAAATGTATGTAGCCTTTAAAATCACTTTAGTAGGGCAGGGTTTATGGCCAGGTCTTGACCTGTAACATGATCTACCCACTGCCTCTTGGTCTGCCCATATTGCCAATTCAGCATTATTAGATAATGTTGCTGTCTGACAGTAGTTCTAAAAAATCTGGCAAGCCCAACCTTCTAGAAGCCTTTTTTTCCAAACAATATTTGGTAGCGTATTCTTGGTTTTCAGTCAGACCAGATGTAATCCTGTACTTTAACCTTTAGCGACCTTAAAAGGTTTTGTGGATAGGGCAGCAGCATTTGAATACGAATCAAATGTACTGTATATACTCGAGTATAAGTCGAGGACCTAATTTACCACAAAAAAAATGGGAAAAACTTATTGACCCGAGTATAAGACGAGGGTGAGAAATGCACAGCTACTGTAAGTGGAAAAGATGGTCAACAATGCCCATTTGCAGCATCACTGTGCCCATTTGCATGCCTCACTGTGCCCATTTGCAGCCATAGGTCCCCCGAACTTCAAACTCAGTAGTTAAGGGTTCCTAGATGCCTCCTAGCTGCAGCCAAAATTTGGGGTCTCTGAACCCAAAGGGTCCCAAAATGACATTGCTGCAGATAGACACAGTTGACCGAATTTGGGGCCCCGTATCTCGGGGCCACTTAGTGCTAAGAACCCCAAATGTGGTGTGCAAACCCAGGAGAACTAGCACCATAAAATTTCCTAAGCTGGGGTTTCTAGCACCAAGTGGCCCCGAGATACAGGGCCCCAAACATCAGTTCAGAAAATGTCAAGCACTTTTCTGCAGCAAAGAATGACATTTTCCGAACCAGTTTTGGGGCCCCGTATCTCAGGGCCACTTGGTGCTAGGAACCCCAGCTTTGGATATGTTATGGTACCAGTTCCACTGGGTTTGCACACCAAAGTTGGGGTTCCTAGCACCAAGTGGCCCTGAGATATGGGGCCCCAAATTCGGTTCAGAAAATGTCAAGCACTTCTGTAGCAGAGAATTACATTTTCCGAACCAATTTTGGGGCCCCGTATCTCGGGGCCACTTAGTGCTAGGAACTTCAGCTTTGGATATGTTGTGGTACCAAGTCCACTGGGTTTGCATACCCATATTGGGATTTCTAGCACCAAGTGGCCCTGAGATATGGGGCCCCAAAGTTGGTTCGGAAAATGAAATTTTTTGCTGCAGAAAAGTGCTTGACTCGAGTATAAGTCGAGGGGGGCACTTTCAGCACAAAAAAATGTGCTGAAAAATTCGACCTTTACTCGAGTATATACGGTATATGAACACAATCATATTTTTAACACCTTCCCCAATAAATTTGAAAAACACATTGACAGCATTACAACTGTAATGTTTTTATGTAACATGATCAATGAGTTTTCCAGATTTATTGCAGTGGTTTCTGAAAACCTGATATTGAATAAGGTGATCACATCGTTGGTATGTGGAATAGTTCCATTATAAAGCATGCAGATTATATTTATGTGTAATTGGGTAATATAACTTTGTTGTGTTTTTGAAACAGGAAGTTAAAAAAAAATACCCCCGGGGCCACAGACAGCAAAAATATAGCCAGAGGTTTTAATCCTTTCTTACACAATTCAAAACTAAAAAAAGGGCTTTACACTTGAACCTCTAAGTATTTTAAGAACATCCTGAATAGTTCTTATTAACTTTTTCTCTTAAATTCATGTTAATTTTTTAGAGTCATCTTTTATGAGAGCGTATATTTGAGATGACGGTGCATTAACCATGCTTACAACAATCCTACCTAAAGGTTTTTGTTTTTTTTAAGCATGTTATACAGCACAGTTCTTGTGCTGTGTAATTTGGCCCATTCTATCACCTTAAAAACCTGGCTGATCCTGCCTTGCTTTACTCTCCCCTCTGTAAACTGAACATGGTTTATCATGGCTGCTGAGCCCTGACACCATGGTCAGTTTATGTGCCTCTGTCATCCGCAGCTCTCCTGTCCTCTCCCCCCTGTCCTCTCCCCACTTGTCTGCTCTGTCAGTGCCCGCCCCCTCCCGCTGCTCTCATAACTACTATAAAATCCTCCCATCCCCTCTGTAACATAACAATATGTGTCCCTGTGCCAGATAAAAAAAATATACTGATTTGTACCTATATCAGAGCGGCTCATGTGGCTCCTCGGCTCTCTCCTCTTTACCCCTCCTCCCTGGCTGATGTAATTGGGAGTACTCGGCCCCACCCACTGGAGCTGTCAGCCGGGCAGAGGGGAGAGCCGAGGAATCATGTGAGCGATGGGAGCAGCTCTGATATACGTACAGATCAGCATTTTTCTACACACATGTCTCTTTCCAGCCTGAAAGAAAGATGTGGGGTCGTATAGACCCCCACATCTTTCCTTCAAGAGGACCTGTCATGCACTATTCCCATTACAAGACATGTTTACATTCCTTGTACTAGGAATAAAAGTCACAGTCAAATCATACATGCGAGGTATCACTGTGTGAGTTAGAGCAAGAGCAACAATTCCAAGACTCTCTCTGTAACTCTAAACAGGTACCAAAGTTTGGCGCCATTCCACAAGTGTGCGCAATTTTACAGCGTGACATATCATATTGGGTATCTATTTACTCGGTGCAACATCATCTTTCACATTATACAAAAGCATTGGCCTAACTTTACCGTTTGTTTTTTTCCCCAAAAAAAGCATTTGAAAAATCCATGTGCAAATACAGTGCGACATAAAAAGATGCAATGACCACCATTTTATTCCCTAAGGTCTCTTCTAAAAAAACATATACATTTGGGGGTTCTGAGTAATTTTCTACTAAAAAAAAAAGTTTTACACGTAGGAGCGAAGGACCGCCAACTGCATATATACTGTGGCAGGGCGGGCCTATTGCGTGAAACGACGTGCCTGTACATCGTCTCGTGCACGAGATACTGTGGCCGCACATGTGCCCGCTGCACAGCGGGTCCGCTGGCAACCCGCAATCGCTCCTCAGAGTGGCAGAACGGGGTTCTGCCAATGTAAACAAAGCAGATCCCTGTTCTGGCAGGAGAGTACAGTGTGATTGTCTGTTCCTAGTGATCAGGAACAGCGATCTCTCTGTACTCCCTGTCAGTACACTCCCCCCACAGTTAGAAACACCTCCCCAGGACACACTTAACCCTTTGATTGCCCCCTAGTGTTAACCCCTCTCCTGCCAGTGTCATTTATACAGCGATCAGTGGATATTTTTTAGCTCTGATCACTAATAATGTCATTGGTCCCAAAAAGTGTCAGAAATGTCCGCTACAATGTCAGTCCCACTAAAAATCACTGATCATTGCCATTACTAGTAAAAAATAAAAAAAACACTAAAAATGCCTTAAATCTATCCCCTATTTTGTAGACACTATAACTTTTGTGCAAACCAATCAATATACGCTTATTGCGAATTTTTTTATCTAAAAAAAAAAAAAATATGTAACCAAATACATATTGACCTAAACTGATGAATAAATTGATGGGTTTTTTTTTTGGAAAAGTATTATAGCAGAAAGTAAAAAATATTGTGTTTTTTTTTTTTTCAAAATGGTCAGTCTTTTTTTGTTTATAGCACAAAGAATAAAAAACGCAGAGGTGATCAAATACCACCAAGGGAAAGCTCTATTTGTGGGGGAAAAAAAAGGACATCAACTTTATTTGGGTACAGTATCACACCCCCACCCAATTGTCGGCTAAAGTAACGCAGTGCCGCATCGCAAAAAATGGCCTGGTGATGAAGGGGGTAAAACCTTCCGGTCCTTAAGTGGTTAAAGCAATGTACTGAGCTGGAGAACCAACTCTTGAGGGAATCTATTTCACAGGTCTTACTGTGAAGAAACCTTTCTGTATTTGGAGATTAAATCTCTTTTCCTCCAAATTTAAATAGTGACCCCTTGTCCTCTGTGATGACCTTAAAGTGAATAACTCATCACCAAGTTGACTATATGGACCATTTATGTAAACATGTTGATCATATACCCCCTTCATCTCCAGAGAGAATAAATTCAGTTCCTTTAATTTTTCCTCATAGCTGAGCTCCTCCATGCCCAAAACTGAACCGCATATTCCAGATGGGGTCTTACTAATGATTTGTACAGGGGCAAAATAATATCTCTCTCTCCAGAGTCCATACCTCTCCTAATACAAGAAAGGATTTTGCTCTCTTTGGAAACGGCAGCTTGGCATTGAATGCTATTATTAAGCTTATGATCTACCAAAACTCCCAGATCCTTCTCCACCATTAACTCCCCCAGCTGTTCTTCCCCTAGTATGCATGCATGTTTCTAGCCCCCCAGTGCATAACTTTACATTTATCAACTTTACACTTCTATATGGAAATGGATTCCCCAACATTCTATGAACCCTTAATAAAAAAAGAATGTCTCAACAGGCTCAGTGGTCACTCCTATTAGATAAAGCATCCACAGTATTTACATTTGGCTTTTACTCATAAAAACATCCATTAAAAAAGATTTGAATATCAAAATCCAGTTTTATTAGTACATACATTTTAAAAGTATAAAAAAAAAAAGCACAATTTAGTTCGCTCAGTGGGAAAACCATTTATCACCAACGAGAAGCCATTCCACCTTATGCCAGTGTCCGGAGGGAGTATTATTATTATTATTATTATTATATGAGATTTATATAGCGCCAACAGTTTACTCAGCGCTTTACAATGTATAAGGGGGACAACACAATTACAGTACAGTTCAATACAAAAGGTACAGGAGGGCCCTGCTCGTAGAGCTTACATTCTAAAGGGAGGGGGTGGTGGTACAAAAGGTAATAGCTGCAAAGAATGAGTATCCATGTGATATTATTTTTGTCCCACTATATACCTTTGCCCACAGTGCCGTCATCAGGGTCAATGTGGCCCCCATGCACCTGATGACATCCCTAGTGCACTCCGTTAAAGTACTCTAGCTACCCCAATTGAAAAATATTAAGTAAACTTGCTTTAGGACTTAGGCCTCATGCACACGGCGCGTTTTTACAGCTGCTGTTTTGGACATCAGGTGTTTTTTTCTACAGCCAGGAAACTCCCTAGCATGTTATCCTATGTGTCCATGCACACATACAGTGCATCCAGAAAGTATTCACAGAGCTTCACTGTTATGTTACAGCCTTATTCCAAAATGGATTAAATTCATTATTTTACCTCAAAATTGTACAAAACAATACCCCAAAATGAAAACCTGAAAGAAGTTTGAAATCCTTTGCAAATTTATTAAAAATAATAAAATCCCATGTACATAAGTATTTACAGCCTTTGCACACTACTTTGTTGAAGCACCTTTGGCACCAATTACAGCCTCAAGCCTTTTTGAGCGTAATGCTACAAGCTTGTCACACCTATTTTTTGGGCAGTTTCTCCCATTTCTTCTTTGCAGGACCTTTCAAGCTCCATCAGGCTGGATGGGGAGCCTTGGTGCACAGCTATTTTCAGATCTCTCCAGAGATGTTCAATGGGGTTCAAGTCTGGGCTCTGTCCTTACATTCACAGAGTTGTCCCATAGCCACTCCTTTGTTATCTTGGGTGTGTGCTTAGGGTCATTGTCCTGTTGGAAGAGGAACCTTTGCCCTAGTCTGAGGTCCAGAGCAGGTTTTTATCAAGGATGTCTCTGTACATTGCTGCATTCATCTTTCCCTCGACCCTGACTAGTCTCCCAGTGCCTGCCACTGAAAAACATCCCCACAGCATGATGCTGCCACCACCATGCTTCACTGTAGGGATGGTATTGGCCATGTGATGGGTGGTGACTGGTTTCCTCCAGACATGGTGCTTGCCATTCAGGCCAAAGAGTTCAATCTTTGTTTCATCAGACCAGAGAATTGTGTTTCTCTGGTCTGAGAGCCCTTCCAGTGCCTTTTGGCAAACCCCGGATGGGCTGTCCTGTGCTTTTTACAGAGGAGTGGCTTCCATCTGGCCACTCTACCATACAGAACAAAATAGATTACAGTGCACACATACAAAAAAGACATTTAAATCCAGGAGAGGAGGCCTGCTCTAGGAAGTGTCCTGGTGGTTCCAAACTTCTTCCGTTTATGGGTGATGAAGGCCACTGTGCTCATGGGACCTTCAATGCTGCAGAAATTTTTCTGCACCCTTCCCCACATCTGTGCTTCGATACAATCATGTCCCAGAGGTCTACAGACAATTCCTTGGACTTCATGGCTTGGTTTGTGCTGTGACATGCACTCTCAACTGTGGGACCTTAAAGAAACAGGTGTGTGCCTTTCCAAAGAATGTCCAATCAACTGAATTTTAATACAGGTGGCCTCCAATCAAGTTGTAGAAACATCTCAAAGATGATCAGTGGAAACAGGATGCACCTGAGCTCAATTTTGAGTGTCATGGCAAAGACTGTGAAGACTTCTGTACACGTGATTTGTTTTTGTTTTTTTATTTTTTATAAATTTCCAAACAAACTTCTTTGGCGTTGTCATTATGGGATATTGTTTGTAGAATTTTGAGGAAAATAATGAATTTAAGGGCCCTTTCACACTGGGGCGGGCGTCGGCGGTAAAGCGGTGCTATTGTAAGCGGCGCTTTACCGTCGGTATTTGGCCGCTAGCGGGACGGTTTTACCCCCCGCTAGCAGCCGAGAAATGGTTAAAAACCACCGCAAAGCGCCTCTGCAGTGGCGCTTTGCCGGCGGTATAGCCGCGCCCTCCCATTGATTTCAATGGGCAGGAGCGTTGAAGGAGCGGTATACACTCCGCTCCTTCACTGCTCCGAAGATGCTGCTAGCAGGACTTTTTTTACCGTCCTGCCAGCGCATCGCTCCAGTGTGAAAGCCCTTGGGGCTTTTACACTGGAATGAAAGCAGCGGCATTTTCGGGTCGATTTGCAGGCGCTATTATTAGTGCAATAGCGCCTGCAAACCGCCCCAGTGTGAAAGGACCCTAATATATTTTGGAATAAGGCTGTAACATAACAAAATGTGGAAAAAAGTGAATCGCTGTGAATACTTTCCGGATGCACTGTAGGCTTCTATCAGCATTTTTTGGCATGGGGCGTGTTTTTTGGCATGTTTATTTTCAGCCTCAAGCTTTTATGGGAGTTTAGCTTTGCTAAAAAAAATGCAAATGCAGCAAAACGCTAATGCAAAAACAGCAAAACTTGGGTTTTTGGGTTGTGCATTTGCATGGCTGCGAGTTGGGGTCTTTGGACTCTCACTGGGGCAGGGCCTGAGGTAAATGCATCTACCTACTCTGTTAAGTGCCCTGTGATAGGTTGGTACTTATGAAGTTGTGCTGTTGTTACAGTTGTGCTCATAAGTTTACATACCCTGGCAGAATTTATGATTTCTTGACCATTTTTCAGAGAATATGAATGATAACACAAGCTTTTCTTTCGCTCATGGTTAGTGTTTGACTGAAGCCATTTATTATCAATCGTGTTTACTCCTTTTAAAATCATAATGACAACAGAAACTAGCCAAATTACCCTGTTTAAAAGTTTACATACCCCAGTTCTTAATACCGTGTATTGCCCCCTTTAACATCAATGACAGCTTGAAGTCTTTTGTTGCATTTGTGGATGAGGCTCTTTATCTTCTCAGACGGTAAAGATGCCCATGTCTTATGCTAAAAAACCTCCAGTTCCTGTAAATTATTGGGCTGTCTTGCATGAACTGCATGTTTGAGATCTCCCCAGAGATGCTCAATAATATTGAGGTCAGGAGACTGAGATGGCCACTCCAGAACCTTCACCTTATTCTGCTGTAGCCAATGACAGGTCGATTTGTGTTTTGGATCATTGTCATGTTGGAATGTCCATGCACATCCCATGCGCAGCTTCCTGGCTGATGAATGCAAATGTTCCTCCAGTATTTTTTAATAACATACTGCATTCATCTTGCCATCAATTTTGACAAAATTTCCTGTGCCTTTGTAGCTCACACATCCCCAAAACCTCCGCGATCCACCTCCGTGTTTCACCTTTCATCATAGGCCTTGTTGACTCCTCCAAATGAAGCCTTTATGGTTGTGGCTTAAAAGCTCAATTTTGGTCTCATCACTCCAAATGACTTTTTACTAGAAGGTTTGAGGCTTGTCTCTGTGCTGTTTGGCATATTGTAAGTGGGATACTTTGTGGCATTTTCGTAGTAATGGCTTTCTTCAAGTGCCTCCTTATTGTACATCTTGAAACAGCCACACCACATGTTTTCAGAGAGTCCTGTATTTCACCTGAATTTATTTGTGGGCTTTTCTTTAAAACCCAAACAATTTTCATGGCAGTTGTGGCTGAAATTGTAGTTGGTCTACCTGACCGTGGTTTAGTTTCAACAGAACCCCTCATTTTCCACTTCTTGACCAGAGTTTGAACACTGCTGATAGGCATTCTAAATTCCTTGGATATCTTTTTATATCCCTTTCCTGTTTTATACAGTTCAACTACCTTTTCCCACAGATCCTTTGACATTTCTTTTGCTTTCCTCATGACTCAGAATGCAGAAATGCCAGTGCAGCACTGGATGAAAGATGCAAGGGTCTGTCAGGAATCCAGAAACTCATTGACCTTTTATACACACACACTAATTACAACCAAACAAATCATAGGTGAGGATGGTTACCTTTTAATAGCCATTCAAACCCCTTTGTGTCAACTTGTGTGCATGTTATCAGGCCAAAATCACCAGGGTATGTAAACTTTTGATCGGGGTCATTTGGGTAGGTTCTGTTGTCATTATGATCTAAAAAAAGTAAACACAAGTGATTGATAATAAATGGCTTCAGCCAAACACTAACCAGGAGTGAAAAAAGTTTTTGTGTTATTCCTATTCTCTGAAAAATGGCCAAGAAATCATAAATTCTGCCAGGGTATGTAAACTTATGAGCACAACTGTATGTGCTGACAAGAAACATGCTGATAGGATTTGAACTCTTTAGTCTGCTGCTTCTCCTTTCACTTCCCAGTTACAGGCTGAGGGAGGAACAAGTTTTCTAAATGTTATTTAACTGCAACACAGAGAAATTAGTTCTACTGACCTGGTAGGCAGGACTGTGCTTTGTGGCAAATCTATTTACATATTAGCACTGAATGGACAGAAATACAAATCTTCTGGCAGGTAAAAATTCAGCTTTAAGATCACTTTGACTTGTGTCGTTGGGACAGGGAGATACAGAAAAATGGGTTTTTAATAGTCCCTGCTCTAGCCACAAAAGTTTCTATCAAAAAGAGTTTGGGGCTCAAATAAACTGAACTATACAAAATTATTGTCCCCTGTCATGATTTAGAGAAAAAGAAAAATGATCTAGGACAAGCAGCATACCGTTTGTTCCAGTTTCTTTTGAAAATTGGGTAGCATAGTGATTCTAACTGCACTGTCAGAGAGAGCATTTGCTTATAATGTACTAAAAACTACAATTAGATGGGGGAGTAAGTCTCCTGTATGGAACAACCCACTCAAAATTTTTGCTTCCTGACCTGCAGGTTCAGAGCCTCATGTTGATGATAATGAATGAGTTTTAGGTGGGAAATGAAGGAAAACCATTTCGATGAAAGATCTGTACCATCCAGGGGTGTCACATCTGAGAAATTCAAGGGTCTGTTGAGCTATCATTCTACAAAGTCTGTTCTAGGGGATAGCACATATTCACTTTACGTTCAGTTTAATTTGCAGTTTGATAGGTTGGTGCCTTCTTCTCTTGCCATTATCTGGATCCCCTTGTTGCCTGCAGGAGATGTTAGCGACCCACAACCTTCACATACACCCCGTCTTTAGGCCGCAAAGTGGACAAGGTGGTGACCTGGAGGGGAATCTGCAGGAGAGGACAGAAAAATCTTCATTATTCCAGTCACATAAAAGGATAATGGAAGACACCACAAACCCAAATGCAGAATAGTCATAGGCCTTTAACTTCGGACAAAGTTTAAAGGAAAATTTTTGTTTAAAAAAAAAAAAAAAAAAAAAAACACCTGGATTAAACTGCTAACTACAGGTGGATTGTACACTGGAAAACCAAAAAACCCTACTCAGTTATCTAGTATGCCTTAGTTTGCATTAAGCAGTACCAATAATATGTGCAAGAAGAGGGGTGGGACCTGTGTCTCTTAATGACCTCTAAGAAAAGGATTTTATGAGAAGAACAAAAATTCTAATTTCTTTCTCGTCCAATGACAGACACAGGAAGTCATATAATGTGAGGACATACAAAATCAGTTCTACTGCAAAAGCAAGGACTGCCAACAGGCTTGACAAAAAACATAACTAGGGACTGCAGCTTAAGAGCCACCTTAGGCTCCAACACCTAGAAACCTGCCAACATTACCAGCGGGAGTAAATAGAGACTGATCAAATGGATGCCCAAGACCAAGAAAAAAAATGGCCACTCACCTGAGAGGAATAAGTTAACACAGAGGGAATCACCAAACCATGGACCAAGCAAGAGACTGGTCAAATGGAAGCAACCAAAAGGGGTAGAACAAACAAATTCCTATTTAGGGAAGAAAAATCCACAACCTGACAAAGTCAATAAGGAACAGATTAAGGAAAGGATCAAGGAAGCTAAGAAGATGTTCTTGTAAAAAAAAGAGTCAGTCCAATAGGAAGGCCCTAAGCCACCACTCACGGATCCCATAAGAGTGAAGAAATTAAAATTTCAGGCCTAGCGAAATTGTTGACACACAACCAACTCTTGCCAAAGTGTGACTTACCTGGTAAGAAGGATGAACCTCTCCTATAAGTCCAGAGGCTGGGAAGAACTGGCCTACAGGTGATCACCCTTAAGAGCATCAGGGAGGGAAGACCTAAACCCATGGTTGAGTCTACAACAGGAACCAAACTGCCTCTCCCGACACAGGAAGGACTCACGTTCCTTTTCAGTGGTGGAGACACACCAGTACAAGATAATGTCTGAACCAGGAGACCTGACAAAAGAGGAATCCCAGTATGTAAAATGAACTACCTGTTCTGCTAATCCAGAATGTAGCCCCAGAGACAATAGTTTTCCAATGAGAGCAGCTACTGCAAGGGTTGAGAGATGGGTAGACCCTTTGTTAATGGCGGGGGCATGAGGTCAAATACAAGGTGGCCTCCCCTACTGAAGAGCTATGCTGGTTAACGTTGCCTACAGGTGACAGACAGTCTCCAGCTCCAATATCTGGCTAGGCCAGGCCCAGCTGAATCTTTAAGGCAATCAGGGAAATGCCCATTGGGGAAATGGTGACTGGAGGTCATCTGAGTGTCCCACAGTAGGGATGCTTTGAGAACATACTAGGGCCGAAACTGGAGCCAGGGCAACACTAAGGCTTCAGAGCCTTGTAAAGTCAGAGAACAAACAGTGCTGTTCCCAGTCGACCAAGTGAGGCAGAGGGTCCCTCTAAAGAAAAAGAGTGGGATGATGACCCTGATGGGTACCAGGCACCACTAGTGGTCCTAGAAGTCTCAAGGAAAGAGAATTGCTCAGAGAGATGGTGGTAGCCAGGGTGGGGCTGAAGAGGCAGGGGAAGATCTGTTAATTTGTACAATGGCACGGGGAAGGGAGGGGGGGTAGAGGGTGAACAGCAGAAGAAAGCGAGCCAGAGGCAAGAGACTAGCCTGTAAGCCTGCACTTGAACGCCTGAACCACCCAAGGACACACAACGATTAGCAAGCAATCCCCTATTTAGAAAGTGGGAACGCAAATTCATACTGAAGACTCATCTAAAAGCTTATCAGGTTTCTTGCTTCCAGCCTTGTGGACTGCTCGGGAACCAGGCTTGGGGGATTAGGGAAAGTCTACTCCAGGTCTATGGCACAGAAAAATATATGATTTTTCAGAGCAATACTATTCATTTAGGTTGGAGAAAAGTCAATTCAGAAAGCTGCCATCCAGAGACCAGCTCAAGCAGAGATGTAGCAAAGAATCTTGAATTAAGAGAGAACTGAAGAAAATTAAGAAAAAAGCTAGTGAAAGAAAAAGTAGGACTTTTCCCAGAAGAACCGATGGCTCCAACAGTGTGACCACACACTTAAGTTTGGTCCACATAAGCAGTTGAACCACTTCCGGGCTCTAAGTGAAGTTGGCTCAGCAGGATCCCACAGGAAAATCCAAAGAAGTTGTCCTCAATTTTAAAACAATAAAGGACAATTTTAAAATTGAGGACAACTTCTTTGGATTTTCCTGTGGGATCCTGCTGAGCCAGCTTCACTTAGAGCCCGGGAGTGGTTCAACTGCTTATGTGGACCAAACTTAAGTTTGCGGTCACACTGTTGGAGCCATCGGTTCTTCTGGGAGCGTGCCATGGAAGGTGCTCTTCACTTGACGCCAGCCGGTCACCTGTGAGGAAATTCCGGGAGATCCTTAGCAGTGTTCCTGTTTCTGCTAAGCCTGTTTTGACCTCCCTGAATAAGGGCAGTCGCAGGCTTTCTGGTGGTTGTTCAGCACGCTGCCCGTTCCCCATTGAAAACGTCACCTTATGGCGAAATGCGTCTGGGAGGTACGTGCTGACGTCACCACGTCGCCCCATTGAGGAGGACGGGAGTTCATTTGTTGTCGGCCGGCATTGTTTTTATCTTCTTTGCTTTCCAATCCAGTACATTTTGTAAGTGTTATTCTCTTTTTTAATAAACTAGTTGTAATGGTATCACACTATTTTGCCATTATTTCATTTCTCTTGGGATTCCCCAAAAACATCATGTGAACCACGGAGCCTTTGATATGCTTGAGGGGTTGGATCTATATCGCTCTCCCCATTAGTTGGTCAATTCATCTGGTTGATAAGACAATTTACTCACCGAAAGTCTGACATCTGGTAAGAAGGCTTTTTATGCGGTTTTGGTGAACGCATTAACCCCTTCACTGGTAGATTTGGTTGACACTTCACGAGATTTCAAGATTCACTATTTGTTATCTATCATCTGGTAAGCAGGCCCCCCGTGTGGTGCTGGTGTATTCACTGTTTAACACGAGGATCCACATACCCGCATGGTTTGCACCTAATATTTGTCATTGGCAAAGAGGCCTTACTGTGTGCCATCTGCTGTCTTCAAACACTGGGTGTCTTATATGATATTTACTCCTCTCACTATGTGAGTGTCACTCTTTTTTATTTTTATAAATTGTATGTCAGTATTACGCTATGTTGTCATTATATTTTTTGGGTTAATTTTTCGTGGATTCCACGCGAGTGAAAATTGCCATACCCTACTGTGACCGATTGCATAAAGGCCCAGGCTGGGTTTAAGCCACCTGCTCGATCTGGCTTGCTATTCGGTAAGCATGCCATTCATCAGTTGGGAATATATTTGCTTCAATCAAACACTGAGTGTTAATAATTGGACAGTCGAATTGTTCTGAATTTTCTTTCTTTTTTTAGGACTTTTATTAGTTTCATATTATCGAAAAACTTTTTTTCACAGAGATTTTTTCACAGAGATATTATTTAATTATTCACCTAATAGGACATGTAGTTCTGCTACAGTTGTCGGGCTGAAGTTTAGAGATCCCTGCTTTAGAGCAAAGGATGGATTGAACTAAAACTGGGTGAACGGGTTTGGTGTAATATAACCCCATAAACAGTAGATGTCGCTCTTTCACACAACTACAGCCATCTATAAAGTATATGAATCTATTCTGTATATCCCATCAGGACAATGTAAGTACCTGAGTACGAGAAGAGGTCTCAAAGCGGAATTTCTGCAGGACACGGTAAAGAGTGATTTTGGCTTCCAGAATGGCGAGTCTCATCCCAATACAGCTGCGTGGCCCTGCTCCAAACGGGAGGTAGGAGAATGGGTGTTGCTTCTGCTTCTCTTCTGCTGCGAACCTGAAGGAAAGGATCAACATGATGTAAAGAATAAATCGCATCTACTAATGCAACACTGGGCAACTGGGTGTTCTATCATGCTATGTTCGGAATGCTGGAATCTGTAGTACCACCAGAGCTACAGTAACACAGACAGCCACACCTGACCTATCAATTTAGAAGAGCAACAGGAACCTTTAAAGCGATAGTAAAAAAAAAAAAAAAAAAAAAAAAAAAAAAAAAGGCATATTGCACCGCATTTAAGTATATGAAAGACTTACCATAAAACAAAGCCCTCCAGAGGTGTTGTCACTGCTGACAGGGCTTCCGCCTTCACCTGGTCTTCCTTCTGGGTTTGTGGGCGGGACCACAATCGTGATACAGCTCTCTTAATGGATGGCATATTCAGTATGTCACCAGCTGCAGAAAAGCGCCAGTAAAATGCTGCTAAAGCACCACAAAAATGTCCGACGCTTTAGCTGCACTTTAGTGTGAAAGGGGTCTAATAACCAGCACCATTTAACCCACTTCCTCTGAGCCCAGATCATCCTGGACTGCCTCCAGCCTGCAACTACACAGTAAAAGGGGAAGCAGCACTGTGATGGAGTTTATCTCTCATGTACCTTCATGGGGAGCCTAAGTTTACAATGATAACCTCTCTTACTGCTTCAGTCCAAGCACCATCTGGATAGTTAGACTGTGGGAAAGTGCCAGTGGATGGTGATGCCACTGATGTCACTAGACCTGGTGAGTGCTGCTGTCACCTGGCTAGAGGTGACTTAAGATGTGGGTCACTGAGGAGAAGGAGGACAGGAAAAAAAACAAGGTCAGCAACAAGTCGAGATGGTACCAGTCCAACAGGCAGGAAGGTATTCAGGGACAAGTTGGGTCAGCAGCTTGTTGGCAGGAAGAAACTGTAATCAGGTAACAAGTCAAGGTCAATACAGGAGCAGGTCGGCAGATAGAAAAGAACCACAGAAGAGTCAGGGAACAAGCCAGGTCAGTAATGGAGATCAAGATTGGGTGCAGGATTGCGAGTGACATAAGTACAGCTACATATCTCTCAGCACTGGAGTCTTGCAGGTCCCAGATGTAAATAGCCTGCTTGGTACCATTGTTCGCAATGACGTCCACGCGCAAACTGCAAGATGTCCACACAGATACGTAATAATGCACGATTCAGTGAGCTGAACTTTGCACATGCACGGGTGCTCACCCTGAAATCTGGATATGTGGGTTGACTTGATCTTCCTGACATTACTTTCTCCGTCAATCTGCTTTCTCCTCCTAGCTACATGCTTCTTGTCAACATATGAGCGGATTGGCTCCTTGTGCTTTTGATCCCTCTCCTAGTCTGAGTTTGGCTGTACAGGGACCTCAAGAGGCTGATACCAGGTCAAAGTCAGGTATGTACACTGCATGTATTTACAAATACATTTGATGATGTATTATTGATTACAGAGCTGCATGGCAAATTCACCATAGCACAATAAAAACATGTCATAGACGTGATGATCTCTCTGAAACAAGGTGCCTTGCCTGACTTGTATCATCACTCTGGATCATGACAACACTTTCTTATTCTTTCTTAAACAGGATAACAATCTATATGTTGGCATCTGCTACTTGCCTGATGGCTGGAACTTGGTCTCCACAGAGTTCTTGATGGGAACGGGTGAAGTACATCTGTACATCTTGATTTAGAACTGTTAATCTTTCCAAGAGCATTGAATTACATAGACTTTGCCATGCACTCGATTTATATTCTGAGAGTAAATGTCAAATTTCCTCAGGACACCCTATTTGTTCAAGACATATTATGGGATGGCTTCATATATATCGATCCAGCATCAGGACTTTAGTGAGTCTCAGGTCATTATTTATATGGACACAATGGGGGGGATTTACTAAAACTGGTGCACTCAGGATCTGGTGCAGCTGTGCATGGTAGCCAATCAGCTTCTAACTTCAGCTTGTTCAATCAAGCTTTGGAAAAAAAAACCTGGAAGCCGGTTTCTTTGTAGAGCTGCACCAGATTTTGCACTCTCTAGCTTCAGTAAATAACCCCCATTGTTAGACCAATAAACCACTGCTGCTTCCTGATAGGGATGGGCCAAACAGACCCCTGTTCGGTTCGCTCTTGATGAAAGCAAGAATTTGCCTTGCTGAAAAAATTGCAATGATATGCACCTGTCAAACGGGTGCAGAAAAATTACTCTTTGGGTGTGGGGGGTACCTTCCCACTGTAACCCTATAGAGCAGTGGTTCTCAACCTTTCTAGTGCCGTGACCCCTTGATAAAATTTCCCAAGTCTTAGGGACCCCTAACAGTAAAATTATTTTCGTAGCGTGGGTTGTCAGCACCCAAGGCAAGACAATTCATTTGCTCCCCTAACCCACGGACATTTAGCTCTCCTTGAGTCCCTTCCACTCGTACAGTATTAAATCCCCTTTATGGTATATTTTAGGATGTACCACTCTTTCTCTTTGTTCTCCTTTCTTTCCCTTTTATCTCTCTCTCTATCCTAATTTCTTGGGTTTTATTTTTATCCCCATCCCTCTCTCTAGCTGTCTTTCTTGTTCTTTCTCTCCCTTTTCCTTTGTTCCTCCCCTTCTTTTCCTCTCCCTTCCATGTATTCTCTATTTTTATTCCTTCTCTTACTCCTTGGTGGTGGGATGAGTGGCAGTGCTGGTGGGGAATTGGGATCAGTGGCAGTACTGGCCGGGAGTTGGGATCAGTGGCAGTACTGGCCGGGAGTTGGGATCAGTGCCAGTACTGGCCGGGAGTTCTGATCAGCCAACTTAGGTGCTCTTGATCAAGGTCAACTGTTGATCTGAGAACTGTAGTAGAGACTTTTAATGACAACTCTAATCACAGATAGTGTTATTCACTGTGTCTCCGACTTTGTGGTGTCTCGTAGCAGTGACATCTATGCCGAAATCAGGAGATAGGGTCTCCTCCAGCCCCTCCCACTTCACATTGCTCACCAGTCAGCTTACCTCTAGTCTCTGCCCCCCAGCCATGCCGTGAACTGAATGGGCGGCTGCGAAGAGGCTGAGTGGGCAGCCGTGAGCTCCAGGAACAGCCCTGCTGGGTGGCTGCAAAAAGGCTGGGAGAGTGGTGCTGGCTTCAGGAACAGCCCAGGATTTAGTGACCCCTGGCAAATCATCATTTGACCCCCAAGGGGGTCCCGACCCCCAGGTTGAGAACCACTGCTATAGAGGTACTCTTGATGAAAGTAAGAATTGGTCTTGCTGTAAAAAACTGCAATGATATGCACCTGTCAAACAGGTGCAGAAAAATTGGTCTTTGGGTGTTAATTGTGCCCATCAAACCTATACCAAAAACATACTTGATGATGTATGATTGTATTGTATTGAAATGATTGAACACCTTCAAAGCTAGGCAGCCTCCAAGTCCTGCAGAGATTCCACATCCCAAAAAGACCTAATCAGTGATATCGGCATCAGGGTCTTCATAGCTGGTAATCCAGGAATGATTCATTTTTATAAAAGTCAAACGGTCCACGGAGTCTGTGGACAGAAGCGTTTTTGTGATCAGTAACGAAAACTCCTGCAGCACTGAATGCCCATTCTGAAAGCATGGATGCAGGGCGCAAACAACTTAATAGCATACTGGGCAAGTTCTGACCAGTGGTCTATTCTCATGACCCAATAAGTCAGTGGATCGTCTGCTGGAAAGCTCTCCATCTCTGTTTTGGCCCCGAGGTAATCGTCCACCATGTAATGCAGACGCTGCCGATGGGATGTGGAAGCTGACAGCCCTGGGCGGCGAGGACTAAAAAAATTCCGAAATACCTCACTTAGGCGGACGCCTTCTCCAATGCACCTCTCTTGACCAACAGAAGACTCAAAACAACGTTTTCCACCACACTGTAACCTACTGGAGTCAGGAAAAATGCTCAATAAAATCCTCTTTAACGTGTCCTTAAGAGATTTTATCTTCTGCACTCTGTGGGGACGGGATGAGTTCTGAGATCTCCCCTTATAACGGTGGTCAAGGAGGGTTGCCAACCAGTAATCATCCTCCTTTATGCCACGTGTTCTTGGGTCCTTTTGCAGGCTTTGAAGCATGAGGTTGCCCATGCGCCTCAAATTTGCAGAGGCTTGAGAAGCAGACTCCTCGGGGTCACTCAGGATGACAGCATCTGGAATTCCTCCTCCCAGCCACATATAACTCCCAAGGGTCCTTCGGTTGAAAAGCCATCGCTTACAGATTGACGCATGTCTTCCTCTTCTTCGAAGCCTATGAAAGTGCGAGAATCCTCCTCCTGTGTGTTCTGTGACATAGGAATGATGGTGTCTGGATAAAGTGAGACTTGAGAGGAAAGGAAGTCCTCCTCTTCCTTCTGCTGCTCTGCCTCCAGTGCCCTGTCCATAATGCCATGCAGAGTCTGCTCCAGCAGGAACACAACAGGGATTGTGTCACTGATGCATGCACTGTCACTGCTCACCATCCTTGTGGCCTCCTCAAATGGTGACAATACAGTGCATGCATCCTTAATGATCAGCCATTGGTGTGGGGAAAAAAAGCTAAGGCGGCCTGAGCCTGTCGTCATGCCGTACTGGCACAGATACTCGTTGACGGCCCTCTTCTGCATGTATAGCCGCTGCAGCATTCCCAAAGTTGAGTTCCACCTAGTGGGCATGTCACAAATCAAACGGTTTATGGGCAGGTGGAATTCCTGCTGATTTTCAGCCAACCGAGCACTGGCTGTGTATGACCGCCTGGAATGGCTACAGACTCTTCTGGCCTGTTTTAGTACATCTTGCAACTCTGGGTACGTACTTAGAAAACGCTGCACCACCAAATTGAGGACATGTGTCAACTTTCCCTGTATAAGGGCGGACAGGAGGTTTGAGCTTTTATTTGCCATCACCATTCCTGGCTCCAGCTGGTGTGGTGTGAACCACCTCTGGGCCTGTCCCTGCAGAGCTGCAAAAATCTCTGCTCCGGTGTGGTTCCTGTCCCCTAAACACAGCAGCTGAAGCACTGCATGGCACCTTTTAGTTGGTTGGACGTGGTTAGACATTAAATGCCTTGTTAGGCATGATGTACCCAAATGGTTAGTGTTTTTGATATGTTTGAGACACAGTTTGCAGATAGCAACAGTGCAAGATGTGGTGAAAAAGGCCCAGACAGCTGAGCTTTGGGGAATGGGCCGGGAGATAACAGCTGCAGAATGTGATGGAATAGGGTGGCTGCTCTCTACTCTTTCTTGATGTCGGCCTCCTTGGGGTTGTGCCGCCTCACCTTCAGTTTTCTCCTCTGCTCTATCCGGCACCCAAGTCGCATCAGTGACCTCATCATCATCTCCATCTCCTCCATCTTCATCATTACCACTGGAGACAACTTGGCAATACGCTGAGGCTTGGGGAACATGAATGCCAATTTGTCTACCAGTGTTCCTCCCTCTTTCTAGGCTCATGTTCCTGTCATCCTCAACCTCAGAACCAACATCTAAATCCAGTAATGGCTGGGCATCATCAAGGAGCAAGTGGCTGACGCTGTGGTCAAATAACTCTGCTGATTCCTCAATGGCTGATGTTGGGGCTATGGCAGGAATAGATGTGGACAAGGAGGCAGGTTTATCCACTCTGGCAACTGCAGGGAACTGCACACTTGTCTCTACTTGCGTGACAGAGGATGAGGAGAATGAGGAATGTTTAGTAAGTCAGTCCACCACCTCCTCTGCATGCTGTGGCTGTATAGCACGGGCAAACTCACTAAACAGAGAAAATGATGCCCTGCCTGAGGACTGACCACCACGTCCACCTTTGCCTGTGGACACATTTGTTGCTGGCCCCCTTACAGTGCCAAGGGAATGTCTGCCTCTCCTTGTTGTCCTCTCAGACATTATTAGGAGGGAGGGGGCGGTGCTTATAAGCAAATGTGAAGAAGTTGAAATCTGTACATAGATGCACTTTAATCAATGTAAAGAGGTGTTTGGTGCACTTTAATTTGAGTAATCACACTACACAGACACACTCCACGGATACACTATAATATACTGCAATAAAATGCGCCAAATGTACAGTGACGCACAAAACTATATGGCGTTAAACTGGCAGCAAGGCACACAGAATGATATGGCGTTAAACTGGCAGTAACGCACACAAAACAATATGGCGTTAAACTGGCAGTAATGCACACAGAAGTAAATGGCGTTAATCTGCCAGTAACGCAATTAAATAGACGGTGTTCAACCATCACTACACTGACGCTATCTGAAGTGTCCCTACTCTAGCTATACACTAATGTCAAGATTACTGACACGGCCTCACTACACTACACTAAAACTATGTGAGCTGTCCCTACTCCACACTAATATATGTATGAATGACACGGTCTCACTACACTACAGTGAAACCATCTGAGCTGTCCCTACTCTAGCTGCACACTATGCAAAGTTGAATGATGGTCCTCCTCACTACACTCACACTATCCCTAGACTGACACTAAACTAATATTCTACACTGACAATTGAAGCAAAATAGCACAGTATAGCACACTAACTGATAGCACTGAAAATGGCTGCCATTGAAAGAATACTTTTATACTGTAGGGCGGGAATGAGCCATGATTGGATAAAGTCACGATGACAGTGTCTAATCATGACTCTGACAGTGCTCTGTGCCCCGATTGGCTGAAGCTCTCACTGCTTCAGCCAATCAGGGCTTGCAATGCACTGTGCAGCGCCGCAATGCATTGTGGTCGGTTCGGGGGGCTGAACAAACGGTCAAACGACCCGTTTGTTCGGCTGTTTGCCGAACAACCAAATAAAGAAAGTTCGGCCCGAACCGTTCACTTATCCCTACTTCCTGATACCATATTTCAGACATACAGTATCTCACAAAAGTGAGTACACCCCTCACATTTTTGTAAATATTTTATTATATCTTTTCATGTGACAACACTGGAGTAATGACACTTTGCTACAATGTAAAGTAGTGAGTGCACAGCTTGTATAACAGTGTAAATTTGCTGTCCCCTAAAATAACTCTACACACAGCCATTGATGTCTAAACCGCTGGCAACAAAAGTGAGTACACCCTTAAGTGAAAATGGCCAAGACCATACAGCGGCTTAACAGGACAGGTTCCACTCAGAACAGGCCTCGCCATGGTCAACCAAAGAAGGTGAGTGCACATGCTCAGCGTCATATCCAGAGGTTGTCGTTGGGAAATAGACTTATGAGTGCTGCCAGTAATGCTGCAGAGGTTGAAGGGGTGGGGGGTCAACCTGTCAGTGCTTAGACCATAAGGCGCACACTGCATCAAATTGGTCTGCATGGCTGTCATCCCAGAAGGAAGCCTCTTCTAAAGATAATGCACAAGAAAGCCCGCAAACAGTTTGCTAAAGACAAGCAGACTAAGGACATGGATTACTGGAACCATGTAATGATGTCTGATGAGACCAAGATAAGCTTATTTGGTTCAGATGGTGTCAAGCGTGTGTGGCGGCTACCAGGTGAGGAGTACAAAGTGCCTACAGTCAAGCATGTTGGTTGGGAGTGTCATGGTCTGGGGCTGCATGAGTGCTGCCGGCACTGGGGAGCTACAGTTCATTGAGGGAACCATGAATGCCAACATGTATTGTGACATACTGAAGCAGAGCATGATCCCCTCCCTTCGAAGACTGGGCCGCAGGTCAGTATTCCAACATGATAACGACCCCAAACACACCTCCAAGACGACCACTGCCTTGCAAAAGAAGCTGAGGGTAAAGGTGATGGACTGGCCAAGCATGCCTCCAGACCTAAACCCTATTAAGCATCTGTGGAGCATCCTCAAATGGAAGGTGGAGGAGTGCAAGGTGTCTAACATCTACCAGCTATGTGATGTCATCATGCAGGTGTGGAAGAGGACTCCAGTGGCAACCTGTGAAGCTCTGGTAAACTCCATGCCCAAGAGGGTTAAGGCAGTGCTGGAAAATAATGGTGGCCACACAAAAATATTGACACTTTGGGCCCAATTTGGACATTTTCACTTAGGGGTGTACTCACTTGTGTTGCCAGCTGTTTAGATATTAATGGATGTGTGTTGAGTTATTTTGAGGGGACAGCAAATTTACACTGTTATACAAGCTGTACACTCACTACTTTACATTGTAGCAAAGAGTCATTTCTTCAGTATTGTCACATGAAAAGATATAATAAAATATTTACAAAAATGTGCGGGGTGTACTCACTTTTGTGAGATACTCTATTTATGTTCTCATCTTTGAATCGAAGTCGGCCTTATTTTCAAGCTAAGACTGTTGAATAGTGTGCTGATGATTACATGTTTGCAGTTCAGAGAAAGATGAATATAAGATTTTGGGCAGTTTTACCGCTATCTAGCTCAGCTTGGGGAGGAATCCCTGAAATCATTTTGAGATCTTGAAGAACCCCTACTGCATTTATATCTGGAGAAGAATGTCATTTCTGGTGATTTATAAAGCTTTTTTCAGGTGTGTTATGGGCATATTAAAAGGTATTTTACTGTCTTTTTTTTTGCACATTTATCAAGCTTCAGGAGTTTGTTTCCTGGGCCGGGAAAGGGGGGGAGGAGCAGTTCTTTAGGAGGAGAGGAGTTCTTCAGGCGTAAAAAATGAGCATATCACATGTTTACAGGGGCTCTTATTGAAGTCTATGGGAGAAAAAAATGCCTAAATATGCTAAAAAAAAAGCTAATGTACTTTTTTAAATGTAGGGCGTAGCACATACGGCGACTGAGCATACAAGTGTTATCAGTGACAATTGGAAAGAATGGGATTCTGCATGTTGAGCATAGTTCATGCGTAGAGAAATTAGCAGAAGTGTGTGAATGGGGGCTTAAGGTAAGGTAAAAATACAGCGAGTCCTAAAATATGATATTTATTGCAATGGCTATAACTTTTGAAGCAACTGAGGTTCTCCATCCTTATAAGATTTGTGGTGTGAACTCTAGTGTTTCTTTAGACCCATTTGGAAAACCTCTTGTAGTATATTGTGAAAAATATTTGTAGAACAAGACATATATTTGGTATACTTACCAAATCTGACAAATCTTCATGGTCACCTCAATGAGAAAACACTAAAGGAACAAGATTTCCACATTTGATCACAAAGTTATATTTGGGCACTCCGCCCTTGTAAAAACAAAAAGTGGGGTAAGTGGCGCTACCCTAATAGCAAACGGGTAGGGAGGTAGTAATGACCCACCTTGGTGTGTAAACATGTGTGTTAAATAAACAATAGTGTAGCATATTGCACATCATTCCATCAGATATCATCTAATTATAAAGGTAACTGCACCTACAGGGTTAAGATGCAGCACCACATACACAGTGAATAAAGGTGAAATTACAACACCACATAAGCAAAGTGACTAAATATATCACTCGTGTGTATCAATAGATGCCAAGGGTAGGTTAATAAATATTGTATACCAGTGCTAGGAAAAAAATCCCTGTGTGTCATAGGTAACTACAAACAACTAGTGTTAATCATAAAAATGTGCTAAAAATTAATAAAGAGCATAATAAATTCCATGAGTATATTAATTAATAGTCCCATGTATATGATGTAGAAAAAAGGGGGTTGCCAAAGTCCCACAGGTATACTTTGAAAAAAAACATATAGTGAAAAAAAATACTGGAAAAAAGTGCTGTAAAGGATGTCAGAGTTCCAAAGTGACCACAGTGCTCAGCAGATCAGGTGACTCTTGTGCTCCCCCTCAAGGGTCCCCACTCAGCAGCTCCCTCCACCCCTGCAGGGGCAATGGGCATATAGAGGTAGCCAAAGGGTTCAGTATTCCCTGATGTGTCCTCCACCCGATTCACCTGGCAAGGTGTCTCCTCTGGTCTGTCCTCCAAATTGGGATCCCCCGTCACAGTTTCCCAGTCAGAGCTCTCCAATGTCAGTATCCAGGACAGAGAATTATAAAATATTACAAATAATTTTCCAGGGGTTAATCCTTTGTTTCCCTGTCCTTTAGGTCTCTTATACATAGGAAGGTCTGCCTATTCTTGAAGGGTGCTGCCAATCCTAATTTGGTTCAACACTTGGACAGTGAATAGATCTGAGCCACGCTTGTGGCAGACATTCTCCCACGGAGCGGCCTGTGCTTCGTACGATGTTGGTGTGTGTGGGGTGGGGGGTATTGCAGCGTCTATAGGCCTGAAGAGGGCTGATCGTTCATGTAGAGGGGGAACACACACATCCATAGTCTTTGTGGGGGCTCCTGGACACATCCCGGGTGCGGCGCCCTGACGGCTGTCTATGGGGAGGGGCTCCGCCTCCTGTCTCTGGCTCTCCTCGGCCCTGGCTCGGCTTCTTCACCTCCGGACAGGATCTCTCTTCTCCACAATGGCGGACGAGGCCTCACATTCTCACTTCCTCTCCCAGCCTCTCTGACCTTCCGCCGTGACTCCGCCCTTGTAACTCCCTAATCTTTTTTTTTACATTTTTTTTTTTTTTTTTCCCTATGAGCTTTTTTTTAGCTATAAATTTTTTATTTTTTTTTCATTTTTGTGCAATTTTGGTTTATACACTAGGCTTTTTTTTTTCTTATATTTCATATATATTTTTGAAGCCTGAGTATTTACAGTGATTTGCTTACAAAAGATAACTAAAAACAATGGTTTCTTTCACGTCTTTACTAGGCAGTAATAATCAAAAATGTGTCCACCTTTGCACTCCCTTTGTGTCTTATGCCTGCCTAGAGTTCAGCTTTGAACATGGATTTTAAAGGAGAAGTAGGTCCAAAGCCCTTTGGCCCTACTTCTTCTGTGAGTCACGGAAGTGCACTCAGTTCAGCACACCTGTGACCCATTTTAAGCCATCAGCGGGTTAAAGTCTGCTGTCACTGACATCACTCAGCCGGTCCAGGCTCTGGAGAGATCCCGACTTATGTCAGGATCCACCCAGATGCTTGACCGGTGTTCTGTCGAGAAGTGCCCCCCATCGAATAGTGCCCGCGCATGCGCAGGACGGAGCTGCACTTCAGCCGATTTGCTGATAGGCTGGAGTGACGTGATCAGGGCGCAAGCGCACATCGTAGGAGGCATCTCTCGATGGGAGATACCATTTCACGGCCACAATTGAAACCTCTACAAACTGCGGGGGGAGACCATAGGTCTGACATTGTGCCTCGCTGTTGCGGGGAGGCTTTACAGCATGCTGATGGTCCGGTTTTGTCTGTGTTGCAGGGTGGGTTTGCTGTGTTGAACGGCTGGTTTTGCCTGTGTGAATGGGCAGGTTGCAACACAGAAAAAAACAGCTCTTCAACACAGCCACTAGCTGCCCTCCAACAGCAGCGATGCACAATTTGAGAACTATGGTCTCCCCCGCTGTTTGTATAGGTTTAAATTGTGCCTGTGAAATGGTATCTCCTATTAAGAGATTCCTCCTACGATGTGCACATGCGCCCTGGTTACGTCAGCCCAGCGGATCGGCAAATCAGCTGTTGTGCTGTTTTGTACGGCACATGCGCAGTACATACCGGGCACTTCTAGATAGCGTGCACTTCTCGACAAAACACCGGCAACTGGTTCAGCCTCTCAGCACGCTGCTGAGAGCCTGGGCCAGCCGTTTGCACCCCCTCTACAACTTGGCACTCCAGTGAGCACTGAGGGGGCAGAGCAGAAAGCCGGTGACTCTTTCTGCTTACTGTCAAAATGACGATTATAGACAGAAGACCGAAAACCTGTTGAAACATGCTCTTAAAAAGTATACTTTTAGCTTTGCAAATGCTTTGAAAAATATGGTTGTACACACTGCTCTAATACAAGCTGAAGTCCATGTGTAGAAACTGACCATTGTAAGCACCCCTGTCAGGTTTAAATGGTTTGTCTCAACTTTGTAACTGCCACTTTTGCTGGACAGCTTGGTCTGTGCCAGAGCACCAGGTAAAAATAAAAAGGAAAAAATTCTAAAAAAAGGAAAACAAATGCAGTCATTACAATTGTTTTCAAGTTAATACTGCTTTAAATAATTGAAGCAGTAAACAGCAATTCAAGAATCCCATTACCTTTCCGGTCTGAATTTCTCTGGCTCTGGCCAGTACTGTGGATCATTTTGAATGCAGCCGATGGGAATTTCCACCACCGTTCCAGCTTGTATCTTACACCCCAACACCACGCAATCTCTACCAGCTTCACGAGCAAACCTGAGAGTAAGGGATTATAATAAATGATTATTATAAAGCTATACAGGGTGTATCATTACTGCTATATGCATCATCGGTCCAGGGAAAGAACAGTGTATCAATTGTATAGAAAGAGTAATACAATAGCTTTCAGGGGCCTTCAGATGACATCTGAAGTTAGTTTGAAATAATTCCATCTTTCTCCTGACCTGATGATTCTTCTTATCTGCTTGGAGCAAACTTTGAATTTCCATTGACTCGTATGGAGAGACGTGAAGAAATGTCAATTGCACAGGTCTTATCTCAGCTGGTACACATTTCAACCTAGTGCCCCTCATGGGTGTCACCTTATTTTACACAACCCCAAAGTGGGAAGGTTTACTGGTAAGATCCTTTAAACGTGTATACGGTATATGCTTTCCCAACATTTCACTTAATATTGATAAATAACGGAACTGAAGATATTTATACAAACCTTTATCATATTTACTAAACAACTAGGCTTCATTTAGATGGGGGGGGGTGTCTTTGTCCCCCAACAACCGCCCCCCCCCCAGCTGCAATAGGCATTGAATGGGGGTGTTTAAATGCTGCAATCGCGATGCTTCACTCCGTGGCAAAGTTTACTCGACATGTAGTGATCGGCAGGCAGCAAGCCAGCCGGACACTTCACACTCAAGTAAATATTAAGAGCCGCAAACTCGTCTGTTGGCAAAAATAGGGTTAAAACAGGTGGTGAGGTGATGTCACGTCGCCTACTCACCACTGGTTCAAATCATTTGGTGGAGGGGGGTTATGATGTGGGGTTGTTTTTTGGGTGTTGGGCTTGGCCCCTTAGTCTCAGTGAAGGGAACTCTTAAGGCGCCAGCATATCAAGACATTTTGGACAATTTCATGCTCCCGACTTTATGGGAACAGTTTGGGGATGGCCCCTTCCTGTTCCAACATGACTGAGCACCAGTGTACAAAGCAAGGTCCATAAAGACATGGATGAGAGAGTTTGAGGGGAAAGGAACTTGACTGGCCCGCACAGAGTCCTGACCTCCACCCGATAGAACACCTTTGGGATGAATTAGAGCAGACTGCAAGCCAGGCCTTCTCATCCGCATCAGTGCCCGACCTTACAAATGCACTTCTGGAAGAATGGCCAAACATTCTCATAGAAACACTCCTAAACCTTGTGGACAGTCTTCCCAGAAGAGTTGAAGCTGTTATAGCTGCAAAGGGTGGGCCAATTCAATATTGAACCCTACAGACTAAGACTGGGTTGTCATTAAAGTTCATGTACGTATCCCAATACTTTTGACAATATAGTGTCATGATCTGTAAAAAAAAATCCATATTAAAAAGGAAAAGTTAATTCAGAGATGCCAAAAACATCACCTTGCATGATAAGCTTTAACAGCCCTGCAACATTAATTCAAAATTCACCTTATTTTAGGTTTTACAAAAACTAGAACCTTCCTTGGGATTGGGAACATACCTGAATGCGGGAGGATACATGCGCAGGGATTCGGAAATCACCATGTCCATATATGGCAAATCGTGAACTGTGTTGTAGTCTGCGCCATCCTGTGGGGAAAACGGGAATGTCAAAGTTTTGCCATGGAAACCTCCCAACAGTGATACAGCAAGGGGAATACCACTAAAAGAAGAAAACCCCTTGTGTTGTGCTAGTTGTCATATTTTGCCCAAAAAACAGCTTTTTCCCAAGAGGCAAGTCATATCTTTGTTGTGGACCAACTCATGGCTGCATCTGTGCTTTAAACCAACAGCTCTGGATGAACACTTGGATAAATAGTTCTATATTGAAGGTGGAACTGAAGCTGCATGTGCAGCTCAGCTTACATTAGGGGTGCCTGTGTGCCAGGATGACTGAATTTCCCTGCATGCCTGGCACCGAAAGAAGCTGGGAAAAAGATAGGGGCGCTGGGGAGGGACATTGCGGGAGTCAATCCGTTGACAACTTTTTTATTGCAGACTTAACCACTTAACGACCGGCCCATAGCCAAATGACGGCTGCAGGGCGGTTGCTTAACTCTGGGAGGGCGTACAGTGACGTCCTCCCAGAATTCCGCTCTCGCACGCCCCCTTTAGTGCGCACCCGAGAACATCCGTGAACGCCGGGTACAGAGGACCCGGCCGATCACGGTAAATGCCCGCTGATCGCAGCCGTTTACCATGTGATCGCTCCGTCAAATGACGGACGATCACATGTAAACAAACCGGTGTCATGTCATGACGCCGGTTCCTCTCTCCCCTCTGTGTACCGATCGGTACAGTGGAGGGGGGGATCGGATGGCAGCAGCGCTGTCTGCTGCATCTGTAGTGCCCACAGCGCTGCTCTGTGACACAGAGCAACAATCCATCCATCCATGCTCAGCTATCCCTCCATGCTCAGAAATACCCTGTGCAATACCCTGCAATACCCTGTGCAATACCCTGCAGTATCCTGTGCAATAACCTGCAATGCCCTGTGCAATACCCTGCAGTATCCTGTGCAATACTCTGCAATTTCCCTGCATGCCTGGCACCGAAAGAAGCTGGGAAAAAGATAGGGGCGCTGGGGAGGGACATTGCGGGAGTCAATCCGTTGATAACTTTTTTATTGCAGACTTTAGTTCCGCTTTAACCACTTAACAACCGGCCCATAGCCGAATGACGGCTACAGGGCGGTTGCTTAACTCTGGGAGGGCGTACAGTGACATCCTCCCAGAATTCCGTTCTCGGGCGCGCACCCGAGAACATCCGCGACCGCCGGGTACAGAGGACCCAGCGTATCACGGTAAACGGCCGCTGGTCGCAGCCATTTACCATGTGATCGCTCCGTCAAATGACGGACGATCACATGTAAACAAACCGGCATCATGTCATGACGCCGGTTCCTCTCTCCCCTCTGTGTACCGATAGGTACAGTGGAGGGGAGGGATCGGATGGCAGCAGCGCTGTGGGCTGCATCTGTAGTGCCCACAGCGCTGCTCTGTGACACAGAGCCACAATCCATCCATCCATGCTCAGCCATCCCTCCATGCTCAGAAATACCCTGTGCAATACTCTGCAATACCCTGTGCAATACTCTGCAATACCCTGTGCAATACCCTGCAATAGCGTGCAATACTCTGCAATAGCCTGCAATGCTCTGCAGTGCCATGCAATACCCTGCAATGCTCTGCAATACTCTGCAATACCCCGCAATACTTCGCAATACCCAGCCATACTCTGCCATACTCTGCAATACCCTGCCATACTCGGCCATGCTCAGCCATGCTTGGCCATGCTCAGCCATGCTCGGCTGTACTCGACCTCTGTATGTGGCCAGGCTGTGGAAGTCTCACACATGTGGTATTGCCGTAATCAGGAGGAGTAGGAGAATCTATTTTGGGGTGTCATTTTTGGTATGTACATGCTATGTGTTAGAAATATTGTATAAATGTTGTAAGCATATGCGGTGTGTGAGAAATAACCTGCTAATATGACAATTTTGTGAAAAAAAAAAATCTTGATTTTGCAAAGAATTGTGGGAAAAAATGACAACTTCAAAAAACTTACCATGCATCTTTCTAAATACCTTGGAATGTCTTCTTTCAAAAAGGGGTCATTTGGGGGGTATTTGTACTTTTCTGGCATGTTAGGGTCTCAAGAAATTAGATAGGCTGTCAGTACTTCAGGTGTGATCAATTTTCAGATATTGACACCATAGCTTTTGGACACTATAACTTTCACAAAGACCAAATAATATACACCAATTTGTACTTTTTTTACCAAAGATATGTAGCAGTATAAATTTTGGCCAAAATTTATGAAGAAAAAATTACTAATTTGCTAAATTTTATAACAGAAAAAAGAAAAATTCATTTTTTAACCGAATTTTCAGTCTTTTTTTTCTTTTATAGCGCAAAAAATAAAAAAACCAGCGGTGATTAAATACCACCAAAAGAAAGCTCTATTTGTGTGAAAAAAAGGACAAAAATTTCATATAGGTACAATGTTGCATGACTGAGTAATTGGCATTCAAAATGTGAGAGCACTGAAAGCTGAAAATTGGTATGGTTATTAAGGGAGTTTAAGTGCCCAGTGGTCAAGTGGCTAATGCCGCGTACACACGGTCGGACTTTTCGTCTACAGAAGTCCGACGGATGCCGACGGACAAAATACGGCTGACAATCCGATCGTGTGTGGGCTTCCCTGGACTTCAGCGGACTTTTCCAGCCGCAAATCTGATGGACTTTAGATTTGAAACATGCTTCAAATCTTTACGTCGTAACTACGCCGGACCCAGAAATCCGCTCGTCTGTATGCTAGTCCGACGTACAAAAACCCACGCTAGGGCAGCTATTGGCTACTGGCTATGAACTTCCTTATTTTAGTCCGGTGTACGTCATCACGTACGAATCCGTCGAACTTTTGTGTGATCGTATGTAGGCAAGTCTGTTCGTTAGAAAATCTGCCAAAAGTCAGTTGAAAGTCTGTCGGACGGGCTGTCGGACTTTTGTAGACGAAAAGTCCGACCGTGTGTACGTGGCATAAGCCTTATCTGATCTACAAACCTTCAGCTCTGGGTGTACAGTTGGGTAAATGGCTCTATAATTAGTACCTGGGATATAAATGGCTCTGGATGCACAGTATGGTACAATGCATCCCGAAAGTATTCACAGCGCTTCACTTTTTCCACATTTTGTTATGTTACAGCCTTATTCCAAAATAGATTAAATTCATTATTTTCCTCAAAATTCTACAAACAATACCCCATAATGACAACGTGAAGTTTGTTTGAAATTTATTAAAAATAAAAAACGAAGAAAAAAAATCACGTATATAAAATATTCCCAGCCTTTGCTCAATACTTTGTTGAAGCACCTTTGGCACCAATTACAGCCTCAAGCCTTTTGGAGTATGATGCTACAAGCTTGGCACACCTATTTTTGGCCAGTTTCTCCTATTCTTCTTTGCGGGACCTCTCAAACTTCAACAGGTTGGATGGGGAGCATCGGTGCACAGTCATTTTCAGATCTCTCCAGAGATGTTCAATTGGGTTCAAGTCTGGGCTCTGGCTGGGCCTCTCAAGGACATTCACAGAGTTGTCCCATAGCCACTCCTTTGTTATCTTGGCTGTGTGCTTAGGGTCGTTGTCCTTATGGAAGATGCACTTTTGCCCCAGTCTGAAGTCCAGAGCGCTCTGGAGCAGGTTTTCATCAAGGATGTCTCTGTACATTGCTGCATTCATCTTTCCCTCAACCCTGACTAGTGTCCCAGTTCCTGCCGCTGAAAAACATCCCCACAGCATGATGCTGCCACCACCATGCTTCACTGTAGGGATGGTATTGGCCGGATGATGAGTGGTGCCTGGTTTCCTCCAGACATGATGCCTGCCTATTAGGCCAAACAGTTCAATCTTTGTTTCATCAGACCAGAGAATTTTGTTTCTCATGGTCTGAGAGTCCTTCAGGTGCCTTTTGGCAAACTCCAGGTGGGCTGTCTTGTTCCTTTTACTGAGGAGTGGCTTCTGTCTGGCCACTCTACCATACGGGCCTGATTGGTGGAGTGCTGCAGAGATGGTTGTTCTTCTGGAAGGTTCTCCCCTCTCCACAGAGAAACGCTGGAGCTCTGTCAGAGTGACAATCAGGTTTTTGGTCACCTCCCTGACTAAGGCCCTTCTCCCCCGATTGCTCAGTTTGGCCGGGCAGCCCGCTCTAGGCAGAGTGCTGGTGGCTCCAAACTTTTTCCATTTACGGATGATGGAGGCCACTGTGCTCATTAGGACCTTCAATGCTGCAGAAATCTTTTTGTACCCTTCCCCACATCTGTGCCTCTATACAATCCGGTCTATGGACAATTCCTTGGACTTCATGGCTTGGTTTGTGCTCTAGGTAATTTTGGAAACAGATACAGCACCGCAGGATGGTACTGTGGGTATATAAGAAGTGATAAAAAGTGCCATGTCCTATACAGAAATGCAATTTAATCAGAGAAAGTCATGGACTTTTTAGGCACCAATATATTAAAAAAAACATTTTTATTAGTAACCAATTAACAAAATGTATTTAAAAACATATAAAGTACAGACTTATAAACAGCACATCCAACTCCATCTGCTGGGCCTCGGTCAATGCATGTATGACCACTGGGAAGTTCCCTTGGTAGAGTGGGAGCAAAAAAACATGTTTAAAGATACAAGCTTGACTTATTTCGCGAATAACGCTTCTTCAGGAGCTTATCAATGTTTTTCACTAAACAGAAACATTATATTATAACATTCTAAAACAATAGTAAATATACAAACAAAACAAGAAAAAAAGGGTTGTCAAACAAAATACGTACATTTTGTTAATAGGAGAAAAAATTATATTCAAAATTACCAAGCCAGGAGCAGGCATGCAGCCATAGGGCGGCAACGGCTGTGAAATGAATGGGAAGTGACGTCACCCATAGAGTTACTATGGGGGTTCCTTTGTCGGACGTGCCCTCTGCACCCACCTACACAGCAAAGCTCCAGCTGACAGCTCAGCGTGGGATCAGAGCTTCCGCCGCTGGAGATCGGGTCGGATCTCCTGCAGAAAAGGTATGTATACTGATTATTTCTTTACAGGGCTAGATAGGTTAGTGTTAGAATGTTGGTGGCTATAGATTTTAGTTTTAGCATGGACTTCCACTTTAAGTTCCCCACAGATGTCCTGAATGTGATTAAGTACAAATCTCTCAGAGCAAGCAATCTAAAAAGAAAAATCATAGGAGTATTGATACTGTTTGTGACTGCACATACACAGTAAGTTGGCAGCATTTAGTATAGTAAGATAGTGAGACAGCTACTCAGTATATGTACCTACCCTGATCGTATGACAGAAAGCTCACGGCCAGATGATAAGATCTGCTGATGGAGGTGTCTGTCAGGAAATCAGGCTCACACATGAGCCTTTATATGTGTATCCCAGTCAGAATGGCCACGCCCAGCTGCGTCGCCGTCACCAGACTCGGCCAATTGGAGCCGTGCATGTCCTCAGAACTCCTGCGCACATGTGCAGATAACAGATTGAAGCCGGCCCATAGAGTGGGGGAGTAGGACAGAGCGTTCCAGCAGGATGCACAGGCAGATGAGACCGCCCTCTGGTGGTGTAGCATCCAAACATAGTAAGCCATAGCAGTCATGGCTCACACACAAGCCACGCACATTATCCTACAAAACCCAGCATACACTCGTCCTGGCTTGGAATCTCATTGCAGGTAACAAAAACCATATATACAGATTTAAAATTAATACAACAGACAGTTATAAACGAAGCGCATGTATGTGACCAAATATAGGCAATAATTCAAAGCATCAATAATTATAACAGGAGAGAGAGTATATTTATGGAAATATGCACACACATATATACATATACAGGTAAAACCTAGGCATAAAATGGCTTCAAATATATGTAATATAACAACAAACTGAGCTAACCTTAAAGAAGGTAAATTGAACGAGTATGTATCTAAATCCAGGCAGGTGCATATGTTTAATAGAAAGGGCTTATATGATTGCACCTCGTTTATGCCCGGTGGGTAGGTAGCATTCAAACGCTCTATCCATAGGGTCTTCTTTTTGTAATATTTGTCTGTCCCAGTCTCCACTGCTGGGATCCTGGAGAACAACCTTAAGGACCAGGAATGTGATAAACAGTATAGGTATAAATAGTATAGGTCAAGATGTCTGCTCACAGGAGTGAGCATTTTGCCATTGGCTGAATATTATATGTGGTCATTGAGCATCTGCTTTAATTGGCGAATAGTCTTTCCCACATAAAAGGCCCCGAATTTGCACAGCATCAGATATATCACCCCTTAGGTGTTACAGTCTGCCATAAGTTTGGGGTGAAAAACCTCTCGGTTTGGAAGTACAAAATGGGGGCCAGTGGCAATCCACGGCCAAAAGGTGCAATTACCACAATTAAAGATCCCTCTGGTGCGTGTCCCCCCTCTCGGGGCAGGAGCACAATGACTACATGTAAGCCTATCCTGGAGTGAGGCGGCACATCTGAAGGTGATCTCTGAGTATTCACAGATGTATTTCCTAAGCGTAGGGTCATCATATAGCTAGTGCATGGCCGCTGTATATACACATCCTTACTTTTTGGTAAGTTTGCTTATGTCACACATAGGATACACTCCTGATATTATGGGTGTGATGTTGGTGTCTGTATTCTCTATTGCATTCTATCTATGCACTACCTGTTTATAAGGTATCGGGTGAACCATTTTACCTTTGGATACTGGGTGCATCCCCACATCTTTCCACGCCCTATGACTGCATACCTGTTCTTGGCTTGGTGATTTTGAATATATTTTTTTCTCCTATTAACAAAATGTATGTATTATGTTTGACAACCCTTTTTTTTTCTTGTTTTGCTTGTATATTTACTATTGTTCTCTCTATCTGTTTAGCAAAAAACATTGATAAGCTCCTGAAGAAGCGTTATTCGCAAAACATGTCGAGCTTGTATCTTTAAAAAAAGTTTTTTTGCTCTCATTCTACCAAGGGAAGTTCCCAGTTGTGATACACACATTAAAGGTTATATTCACTTTCCAGATTTGAAATACAGGATCATCCTGCAGAGTGTGAGGGGAGGCATCAAAAGCTTCCTTGTTTTTTGCACTTCGTTATTTTGCTGCAGTTTGGACACTTCTTTGACACAATAATAATATAAATATTTGTGTGAATACTTTTTGATTTGGATTTTGGATTTTTATCCATTTTTGACCTTAAGTTATTCACGTTAATTATTAATACGTTGTAATATATATTTTTTCATATCAGAGATTAATTTATCAATGTGTTGCACCCTTTTCACATATTGTATCGCATCAGTTTGCGCAATCTTCTTTGTGTTTAAATATTTTGTCTGAACTAAGTATTTAATTTTGGCAGAAGATAGCAACATTGACTCAATTATTTTTGTTTAATTTTTCACCTTGTTTTTCACCTTTTTTGTTTAGGTATACATTATGGGTGGTTGGGCAAGCGCAGAATAATTAACATATACATACACTGACCCAGGACCAGCGGATAGAGTTTGCCACTTTTATAAGTCTGTACTTTATATGTCTTTAAATGTTTTTAAATGTTAATTTGTTACTAATAAAAAAATTTTTTTTTTTTAATATATTGGTGCCTAAAAAGTCTATAATTTCCTCTGATTAAATTGGTTTGTGCTCTGACATGCACTGTTAACTATGGGACTTTATATAGACAAGTGTGCCTTTGCAAATCATGTCCAATCAACTGAATTTACCACAGGTGGACTCCAATCAAGTTGTAGAAACATCTCAAGGATGATCAGTGGAAACAGGATGCACCTGAGCTCAACTTTGAGTGTCATGGCAAAGGCTGTGAATACTTATGTACATGGGATTTTTTCCTTTTTGTTATTTTTAATAAATTTGCAAAGATTTCAAACAAATTTCTTTCATGTTGTCATTATGGGGTATTGTTTGTAGAATTTTGAGTAAAATAATGAACTTAATCCATTTTTAAATAAGGCTGTAACATAACAAAATGTGGAAAAAGTGAAGTGCTGTGAATACTTTCCAGATGCACTGTAAATTATTATTATTATACAGGGTTTATATAGCGCCAACAGTTTGCGCAGCACTTTACAACATGGGGGCAAACAGTACAGTTACAATACAATTCAATACAGATTTGTAAGAGAAGTGTTGAAAGACAGGGTTCACCTCTTCGCTACTTACATGCAATTCAGAAAACTCGTCCACCTCTTTAAGCAGCTTCTCCTGGCACTGTGGGTGGGTGGCAAGTAGGTAGGTGGTAAAGGACAGAAGGCTGCAGGTAGTCTCGTATCCAGCGATTAGGAAGATGAAGGCTTGGCCCAGGATCTCATCCTCATCCAGCCTTTTCGTTGATTTCTTTGTAGTCTCCTCAATCCCCCTGTGTGGAGCTGACAGGTCAGCTTGGTTCACGATGTCAAAGTGATCTACAGAAATGAGTGCCGCCGCATCCCGGGCATCCAGCATGAGCTGCAGGAAATCACGGCGTCTCTAGGCAGATGGGGAACACAGTCGTCAGTTTAATGCTATAATATTACATGCAGGTAGTGTGAAACACTAAACCATTCATCAGGGCAAGAAGAAGCAAGACAAAATAAAGCATTCATTGAAGTGCAAAAATATAGTAAGGCTTGCTATAAATGGATGGTAAACTTTGGCGGGCAGTAGCTGCTCGGGTCCTGCCATGCACCCCCAAAATACACGGACTTGGATACGTGTTATGAATGCCTCAAAAAATGAGCACTAGTAAAACCTTTCTGTGGAATGAGATGCTTTGAAATTAACTTGTTATGGTCTGTTTAAAGGGATGGGGTCACATACCTCAATATCTTTAACATGCAGCCAATTATAGTATTTTAAATCAGAAAAAGTAAATTTTAAGTGTATGTGAGCCTTAAAAAAAAAACAAAAAAAAAAACCTTCGCTTTGTTCCTCTGTAAATTCAAAGTAATCTCTGTACTGTGTATGAGATCTAGGAAAGTCATAAAATATCTGGGAATCCTATTTCCCTTGGCAGAGAAACCTTTCCTCATTGTTAGTTGTGCATGCTAGGCATGGAAGCACATCTGTCCTTCTGTGGTCAGCTTGTGTCATTTCTTCTGACTTTAGGATGCTGTGCCTGCAGTCTGATTAGCAGCTTCTGTGGTCTCTACCCTCAGACAGCCAGAGACGAGACTAAGTAGTCACGTGACCCTGGATAAAGAAAAAATATATACTGTTTTTTCCGGGGTATAATACGACCTTTTACATTTAAAAAAATGGCCAAAAAGCAGGGGTCGTCTTATACGCCCGGTATAAAATGCCGCCTGCTAGATATCAGCCCATCGGATGCCCGCTGGATGTGCAGTATTACTGTATGTAGCTTCGGCGAGTGAGTTTAACCCCCTAGGGGGAGAGTGGTCACACTGGGTGGAATTCGTAGTGATCGGTGGAAGGTGCACGCTGAGGAATGCTTTCATGATCACCTGATTAATATTTTTGAACTACACCCTGAACTTTACATCACTGCTCTTTACAAGGGACTTTCTCCTAAGGGACTTTCTTTTACAGGATTTTCCTATGCATGTGTTGTTGGCCGCATGTTTAGTTGATAACTGCTCAACATTAGCGCTGTCTAGTGTGACAATTTAGTCTATATGTAGATCATTTGTAACACAGTGTTTATATACAGTGTATACCGCTGAGCCAATCCCGGTGAGCGATATATTCTATTAATGAATACAGAGCCTACTCGCATTGGAGTAACAACCTCTCCAATCCGAGCAGGCTACATACAGTAGCCTGCTCGGATTGGCTTTGACAGTCAGAGAGGCACGGGCTGATGATGTTACAGCCTCTGCCAATCCAAGCAAGCTTTGTATTCATTAATAGAATACATCGCTCGCCGTGATTGGCACAGTGCAGTATGGCTCCAACTCCAACAAGAAGAAGGAAATATGAAGCCTCGGAAGGGGGGGTGGGTCATCTTATACGGTGAGTATAGGCAAAAATTGTAAAAAAAATAATAAAAATGTAAAATTAGGGGGTCGTCTTATACACCAGAAAATATGATACACACACACACACATACAATATATATATATATATATATATATATATATATATATATATATATATATATATATATACACATACACACACACACACACACACACACACACACACACACACACACACATATACACAGATCAGCCATATTATTATGACCACCCCCCTAATATTGCATAGACCCCCCTATTTGCAGGCAAAACAGCCCTTACCCATCAAGGCATGGACTCCAAAAGTTACATCTACATGAAGGGCAGGACACAAGATTTCCCAGCAGAACATTGTCCAAAGCATCACACCTCTCACATGCCTCTGCTGGTGTGCCTTCTTTCCATACTGCATCTTGGTGCCATCTCTTCCCTAGGTAAATGACACACACGCACCCAGCACCATCCACATGATGTAAAGGAAAACGTGATTCATCTGACTAGGCCACCTTTTTCCATTGCTCAGTGGTCCAGTTCTGATGTTCAGGTGTCCATTGTAGGCACTGTTGGGTGTGGACATGGGTCAGCACAGGTACCCTGACCGGTCTACACAACCACATACACAACAAAACTGCAATGCACTCTGTGTTCGGACACCTTTATATCAACACCTGTCACCTTTCTAACTGTGTGTTCTGACACTTTTTTAGCAGTTTGAGCTACAGTAGCTTTTCTACTGGATTGGTCTACACAGGCCAGCCTTCGCTTCCCATGTGCATCGGTGAGCCTTGTACACCCATGACCCAGTCCCCCGTTCACCAGTTTTCCGTCCTTGGACCACTTTTGGCTTGAAATGAGAAGATCTGGATGCCGCACACCGGATGTAGTAGAAAACTTGACTTTTATTACAAAGATGGGATCATCAAAATTACAAGACCATCATGCAGAAGGTACAGGATTAGCTGATGCGTTTCGCACTCGGGGCTGAGTGCTTACTCATTTCAAGCCTGTTCCACTTAGCATTCAGCCAGCACTTGGACCACTTTTGGTAGCTTCTGACCACTGCTGCAGTTTTAGAGATGCTCTGACCCAGTTGTCCAGCCATTACAATTTGGCCTTTGTCAAAGACAGTCAACTCCTTATGCTTGCCCATTTTCTGTTTTCAACACAACAATTTCTGGGAAAATATGTTCATGTACTGCCTAATATATCTCACCCACTTTCAGATATAATTGTAACGGGATAATCAGCGTTATTTACTTTACCAGTTAGTAATATTATGGGCCGGTGAGTATGTCTATATATATATATATATATATATATATATATATATATATATATATATATATATATATATATATATATATATATATATAAATGCCTCCACATAGTGTGAATCTGCTTCCAGAAAAACTTTTAATAAAAGCTTGCAATAAAAACACTCTGGCTCCTAGGACAAATAAGGACAAATAAGGTGTAGACAGGTGATAAAAAAGCACTTACATGAATCGTGGCATAACAGGCATATGAAATCCAACGCGTTTCGTCCACATGGACTTCAACTGGGGTGTATATGTGGAGGCATTTTTTGCCTTGAGGGTTATACCTCTTCTGTGCTGATCTGGAATTGGACCTACCAATCACTATACAATCCTGTATCGCGGAGATCCCAAGGCAGGGAGACCCAGAGTAGGTGATTGGTGAGTGTTACGGCCATCTTCCTATCAAGTCCGGACGTGGAGTCATATCCATCCGTGGAGTCATATCTGTATTCACCTCTTAAAGCCTGTCAGACTCTCGGCCGCTGGCTAGTGAGTCAACCTGTAAGGGTATTTTTACCTGTCTATACCTGCATTAAGAGCCCGGATAGTATACTATTTCAGAGTTCGTCCTAGCCATGCGTGATTGATACACTCTGCGGAAGGCTCCATAAGCCAGGCTTACATCAACATCTGATACATGTTGTGTGAACATTTTTTGAACTCTTTAATATTTTAAATATAGTGCACATGTTTTCACACTATTCACATGAATGCATATTATATGAAGGTATCACTTTAGTAGTTATTCTTCAACTTTTTTTTTTTTTTTTTTTTGCACAATTTTCTTTTTGCATTATATTTTTTGGAATATATTTCTTATATACACATATTCCTTTATGGTCTATGGACTTTCAGGAATTTTATGCACAAACTAAGTTTGTTTGGGTTTATAAACACATGTGTTTTTAATATAGCTTTACTGTGT
Organism: Lithobates clamitans; assembly: GCA_037952925.1. Taxonomy (NCBI): domain Eukaryota; kingdom Metazoa; phylum Chordata; class Amphibia; order Anura; family Ranidae; genus Lithobates; species Lithobates clamitans. Next base: position 3,089,509 of record JBBGZY010001263.1, read on the forward strand.
TTGTTTCACATTTACTTAGTGGAGACACGTTTCAATAAAACTTTATTGTGCATTTTGATTTACAGATGACCATTCTGGTTTGTCTTGCCCAATAATGAACATCACGTTTTTTTAGCGTCACATTGTGTTACTTATATTTGCTCACAATTAGTCGGATTGTTATGTTGGCTGCTCTGTATATTTTAGTTGGCGCAATATTTTCTTGATATTTTTTTCCTTTATTAGGTACACCTTGCTAGTATTGGGTTGGATCCCCTTTTGCCCTCAGAACTGCCTTAATTCTTTGTGGCATATATTCAACAAGGTGTTGGAAACATTCCTCAGAGATTTTGGTCTGTATTGACATGATAGAATCACACAGTTCCTGCAGATTTGTCGGCTGCACATCCATGATGTGAATCTCCTGTTCCACCACATCCCAAAGGTGCTCTGTAGTCATAAAGGGATGGACATGGTCAGCAACAATACTCAGGTAGGCCATGGTATTTAAACGATGCTCAGTTGGTACTAAGGGGTCCAAAGTGTGCGAAGAAAATATCCCCCCCACCATTACATCACCATCACCAGCCTGAACCATTGATAAAAGGCAGGATGGATCCATGTTTTCTTGTTGTTTACGCCAAAGTCTGACCCCACCATCTGAATTTCGCAGCTGAAATCGAGACTCATCCGACCAGGCAACATTTTTCCAGTCTTCTGTTGTCCATTTATGGTGAGCCTGTGTGAAATGTAGCTTCAATTTCCTGTTCTTAGCTGACAGGATTGGCACCCAGTGTGTCCCTCTTCTGCTGCTGTAGCCCATCTGCTTCAAGATTCAATGTGTTGTGCATTCAGAGATGGTATTCTGCATACCTTGGTTGTAATGAGTGGTCATTTGAGTTACAGTTGCCTTTATATAGTCTTCAACCAGTCTGCCCATTCTCCTCTGACATCAACAAGGCATTTTCAACCACACAACTGAGGCTCACTGGATATTTTCGCTTTTTCTCACCATTCTCTGTAAACCCTAGAGGTGGTTGTGTGTGAAAATCTCAGTAGATCAGCAGTTTTTGAAATACATAGACCAGTCAGTCTGGCACCAACAACCATGCCACATTCAAAGTCCTTTAAATTCCTTTTCTTCCCCATTTTGATGATCTCTTTGAACTTCAGCAAGTCGTCTTCACTAAGTCTTGATGCCTAAATGCCATGTAATTGGGTGTTTAGCAATTTGCATTACCAAGCAATTGAACAGGTGTACCTAATAAAGTGGCTGGTGAGTGTATATGTATATCAGTATATATATTATATATACGCACACACACACACAGGGATGAATTAATATAGAAAATATTTGTCTTCCCAGATTATTTCTCTGCATCAGAAAATGGGAGTGTTGGCTCTCAATAAATAAACCTATTTCCTCCTTCTTTGTTTTAGCTCAGGCTAAAGCTGGGTACACACAGATGGAAATTCAGCTGGTTCAGCAAGTACCAGCCAAATTTCAATCTGTATGTGACCCTTCTTGTTCAACAGAATTTGATTGGTAGATTGACTTCTGTTGAACAGTACTTTTTGAAATCTTTCAGTTTCATTTCCAATAGGCTGCAGCACTGATCAGTGTTTTCTGACAGCCGAGTTGTCCCAGCTGTCAGAATATAAAAGGCACAGTGGGAAGGATTCCTCTATCCACCTGGCTTGTGTGACAGGAGGAATTCATTCATTTTTATTTTTTTTTTTATTATTATTTTTTTTTAATTCAACCCACCAGCTGAGCGAAATAAAACCAAAGCGTGTATACGCAGCTTAAGACTAGACTCAAATGCTCTCAGATGATAGCGCCCCAATTCGAGTTCCCATCAAGGTGTAAAGAAAACAGATTTCAGCTCATTAATCCCCGTAATGAAGCCAATTATCATTCATGAGCTGTGTGGTGCATCACAAAGCAGACTGCAATGAGTAATGAGATGCCAGGTACCTCGTTAGCTGGCTGCTGGTCTCGAAGTGCGATCATCTCCCTGATGGTCTTGCGGAAGAAGCGGTTTATCTGGTCACGGTTCTTGTTGGGAAGGCAACGGATGATAGGGACCATTATGAAGGGGAATGCCACTGGAGGAGCCAGAAAAGAAATGAAATCTTATTACAGAGAAAATTGGAATTAATAATGTGTGTTTACTGATTTAGATTCTCAAATACATACCCAAGATATTTAAATAGAGAAGTAAACTCGAACTGAGTGAAGTTTCGTTTGCTCTGTGCACTGTGTATTATAAACTATTGCCATGTTTTTTAATAACATCTTGTTTACATATATTTCTCCTGCAGCCTTTTTGCAACCACTTCATGTTTATGTGCACTCCACCAATGGCTGCATAGCATTTCTAAGGATGGGTTTTCTGATGGTGACCACAGTGGCCCATGTCTGTGTGTGTTGAAACAGACATCAGAAATCTGTGTGCCAGGATGGCAACACATGGGCACATTTGGGGGACAGAACCTTGTAACCCTATAACAGGAAGTGCCTAAACAAGCTGCATATTTAACCACTTCAGCCTCGGAAGAATTTACTCCCTTCCTGACCAGAGCGTTTTTTTGCGATTCAGCACTGCGTCGCTTAAACTGACAATTGCGTGGCCGTGTGACGTTGTACCCAAACAAAATTTACGTCCTTTTTTTCCCCCACAAATAGAGCTTTCATTTTGGTGGTATTTGATTGCCTCTGCGGTTTTTATTTAAAAGAGCAACAATTTCGTAAAAAACACAATATTTTGTACTTTTAGCTATAATAAATATCCCCATTTTTTTTTTTTAAAAAGCACATTTTTTCTCACTTTAGGCTGATATGTATTCTACTACATATTTTTGGTAAAAAAAAAAAACAAACGCAATAAGTGTATATGGATTGGTTTGCGCAAAAGTTATAGTTTCTACAAAATAGGGGATAGATTTTATTATTATTTTTTTTTTTACTAGTAATGGCAGCGATCTGCGATTTTTATTGTGACTGCGACATTATGGCCGACAGATCGGACAATTTTGACACATTTTTGGAACCATTGGCATTAATACAGTGATCAGTGCGATTAAAAATGCATTGATTACTGTATAAATGTTACTGGCAGTGAAGGGGTTAAAACTAGGGGGCGGTGAAGGGGTTAACTGTGTTCCCTGCTAGGTGATTCTAAATGAAGGGTGAGGGGACTAACTAAAGGAAGTGATGGATCATGGTTCCTAGCTAATAGGAACACACGATCTGTCACTCCTGTCAGAACAGAACAGGGAAGTGTGTGTTTACATACACTAGTCCCTGTTCTGTGTCTCCTGCACACGATCGCTCGTGGCCGGCGGTCATCGCGGCCCTGTTCAGCGAGCGTGCGCCTGCTATCCGGACCCCGCGAGCCAACGTACAGCTACATGGTTTTGCACAGGGGAGCCAACCTGCCGCAGTATAACTGCGGTGGCTGGTCCGGAAGAGGTTGAAAAGATTGAAATTAACTTTTTAAAGTCTATAAGAACAGTCGTCATTAAATTGTGGACCGCAGTCGGAACACAGGCTGATTGACGCTACTGTCTGGACCGCCGGCATCCCAGCAACCAATGATGTCACGTGTGCGCCCGCCCCCACCTTGCTATCTCTCCCAGCTGTCACTCCCTGCTGCCCGCAAGGCATGGTGTGATATCACGTGTGCACCCATCCTCTTTGGCAAGGTTCTCAGCGCTGCTCCCATCCCCTGTAACTTGCTACCTCTGCTGGCTACCACCCCCTGTCTGCCTTCATGGTACGGTGTAAGTTTACTTCACAGAAATTTACAGGGGCATACTGATGGGCACACTTTATGTTAAGGGACACTCTGATGGGCACATTTTATGTTGTGCCCATTAGAATGCTCCTTAACGTAAAATGTGCCCATCAGAGTGCCCCTTATTTTATGTTAAGGGGCGCACTGATGGGCACATTTTATGTTAGGGGGAACTCTGATGGGCACAACAAAATCTTCTTTAATATGTGGCATCTATAAAATAAAAAAATATAAAATATGACACTAAAATAAAACATCTGCAATTGTTCTGACTTATTCTCAACGTTATTGCATTAGATGCCCCCTTATTACAACAAATATTCCCAGTGTACAGGATGTTAGATCTAAAATGCCCCTAAAATGTGTACACGCACCGCCAATACCCTCCAAATAGTTGTCAAGGCTTTCTAAACAGTCAGAGAGAGGAACCTATGGGTGGAGCAAGGTACCAATATCAGGCTGCAATAGCTGCAGAAGAACTGGTGGGTAAATTCCCATCTCATTACTGGAGTCCCCAAGCAACAGAATCAAGGCACATGATTATTCCTGCCAGCAACAATTCAAAACTGAAATATTAGTTCTAAATGGAATGAGATTTATTCAACAAGTTAGATAACTATACATATTTGC